>OX384547.1:20469594-21786243 GCA_947538895.1 Neoitamus cyanurus
TATTACTATGTCATATTGTCAGCCAAAAATTTTAAACAAATACGACCCAAACAGCGTGTTGTCCGCAATTATTGCCTTAGGAATCCAATGGGTAGGAAACAATTCTTTCAGTTTCTGTATAATTTCAGGAGCTGGTTTAGTCTTTAAGGACAATATTTCGATAAATTTAGAGAGATAGTTTATGGCTGACATACTATGTAATCTTTTCCTGATAAATGAAATATATCCATACCAACCTTAATAAAAGGCATGTCGGGTACTTCTTGTGGAATATAAGCTTCACTCGTTTATAAAACTGGAAAACCTGAGCGCACCAAGCTTTTACTTAGTTGAGATGCGATCGATGTAAAATACATAGCCATGTTAACCCATCAATTTGATACTTACATATGTCAAGGGAGTTGTAATCATTATGGTGATCCGCCATCTTGTGCTGTCCGCCATTATTGGATTCAAAATGACTTTACATAGCTCACTGTATTCTACTCGTCATACCGTTTCATTTGATACCCATGTCGCTGGGTTGTAAAGGAAAAGGTAATCCGCCATTTTGTGGAACACGGAACACTTATGGCCTTACCTTGGTGTCAGTCTGTCTGTCACAACTTCCAGACCCAAACGGCACAAACTTGGTAGTTGAAATTTGGCAATAAGATAAGGCTTATTTCTTGTTAAAAGCGCCATAAATGTTTTTCTGTTTATTTAACAATAAAACCAAAGAATCACAATTAATTTATTGTGTTTAAGATTGTTTTAATACATAGATGCAAAAGCTATTCTTTGTTATAGGAAAATGTCCAACCGTGTGACATGTTAATATGGTATAAAAAAAACAGCCAGTCCTGAGAATCTCCTACTTATCTCGACTGACTGTTTTGCTGTACACATTCCACATGGTTGGATAGTTTATTCGATCACTTCGTCTAATCAGCTAACTCTAATGATTAAAGGTCAACCTGTCTTCAATCGTGAAAAGCGGTTGCTTGATGAAGTTTACCGATATATTGAAGGACATATCTAATTCATCAGGTTTCGAAGTCGTTGCAAACCGAAAACGTCGACAAACTTTAGCAAGACACACTTTTATTGTAAGGATTGCATAGCGCGCACCTAAAAATGATATATTTAAAAAAAATGAAGGACGTGTGACTTCATGCACATACCAATACAACTCCGCATACCCTTACTGAAAGGAATGTACACAAAAGGATGCCTCTGAGCGAATTCGTCCTGCAAAAATCTGTAGGGATTGAAATTTAGCGCATCTGCGCCCCAGTACTTTGGATCTCTGTGCATGGAATAGATATTCACGGCTATGTTCGTTCCTTTTGGAAGCACAGTTCCGTCAGCCCACGGAAATGCAGTATTTGTTACTCTGGCTTCCATGGGCACCACTGGCAACAGACGAAGCGACTCCTTGATGATCATGTCGATAAGAGGGGTGTCCTGTATGTCCTCGTATGACAGCTCTACGTCTTTATCAGGAAACCTCTCTTCCAGGTCCTCATACAATTTCTCTTGCCACTCTGGGTACATGGCCAGTAAAGTGATAATATGCAAAATGGCTTTAGATGTTGTTTCGAACGACTAATATGAAATAACAATCTCAAGGCAAATTTTTGTAGGAGTTGAACTTGATTACTTACAGCAACAACGATGTGATTCATTTCACTGACTACATCGTCCGTTGAGAACAATCCCTTCCCGATTGCCTCTACCGCATGACTGATTACAGTACTGTTGGTAGAACCAACAGGTTCGGTTCCCTTCTTTTGAAACTGTTTAGAGGCTTCTTCGACACACTTAAATTCGAAAAGTATACATGCACGGTTCAAAAGTTTAAACTTTGAAGAGCCTTACCTTGTTTGCAAATGTCATAACGTATGCTAGGGCCTTTACGAATTTCGTGTGATGCTCATTGTAAATCAGTTTGGATATCACCGAGGGTTTATAAAGTGGATTACAAACTGCTTTGGAAAATGTTTCTACCAATCTACACAAAAATTTTAGTTAATTTTTCCAATCGTTGAAGCTTGGTCCAGATCAATAAATTTTAACTTAATACGTTGACTTGTACGCACAAAACCCACAAAGCTCTATCAGGCATATTTTATGATAGGACGGACAAAAGTACAATATTGTACTTTTAGGAGGTTTGAAGGTCGAATCCGAGAGTAGAATTCTCCCCATTTGTAACACTATTAGTATATTCTAAAAAGGCCAATTTAGCATCAATATTAAGCCCAAATCAAGAAGAATTTCTTGCCGAAATAAGGGTGTGTCATGAATTTTGTAAGACTACTTTAAAATGGATCACTTCGTACGAAACGAAATAAAATTGCACTTATTAATATTCCCTAGTGTCATGTGATTCTTTGAGTAACATTGTGAAATTATTAACAGGTTGGTTGTCATCAACATAAGCTTAGAACATATTGCGGAATAAAGGAAGCAAGTCGCTCATAAATAGAGTGAACAGCAAAGGTCCAAGATTGCTGCCCTGTGGCACACCTGGGAGGACTGAAATGGGTCAGAAAAGAAGAAAAAGGAAACTTAAACCTAAAGGATCGATTGGATCGTTGAAACTTCAAACCAACAAAATGTTCGATGCATACGTAAAAATGTTCCCCAAAAGAATGCGTCAGTCAAAATGTAGTGGTCTGGACGCGGCTTAAGACGTGTGGTACTTACATGTTGTAGGATTCTACAATTTCATTGCCTTTGCCATATTGTATGTTGCTTTTCTGGCCCAAGATGGTTTCTTAAAGGAAATGTTTTGTTATTTATTAATACGGTATGTGTGCCAAGAAAATATTACCACAAGTAATATCAAATGTGAACTGCTGTAAAATATGTTCAATATCAAGCGGGTGCTTTAATAGAGAAAATTCTTTTAGTTTGTCACATAGTAACTTTGATTTTCTATTAAAAACTGATACGAACTGAACCAGCGATTGGTTTTTAAACGCTGGGTTCAAGAGTTTCCTATGGGAATTCCACTCGGGATCTGAAAAGTAAAATAAATCATGATTTATTATGTTCTTTAAATTTACCTTTTATACCATATACTTACTCTTGCTACTCAGTAGACCACTTCCTATATATTCAGATACATAATCGTACACAAAAGCTTTGTTTATGCACTCAGGGGCGGTTAATACGCGTTCCGCGCTTTCGGGATCAGAGATAAAAATAAAGCAAACTGGTCCGAGCCATGCAGTACATGGTGATGCATATGATTTCCTCAATTTTGAAACAAATGTTAACATACCTGGAAGAACATTTAATTTTACTAATTTAATCATAGTAAGCGATGGAGTGGAATACATAGAGACACAAACAGAGAGCAGTGAAATGTATTAAAAATTTGAAAATGTAATACCGGTGACAGACAGACGGTTCAAAGTATCATTTCCAAATTCACAGCTTATCCTCATGGGCGTTGCCACATTAGACCATTGTATATATTTTTTTTATAATAATTAATTTATTGCAATATACGAAGGATAACATCTTAATTGTACGAAATTCAGGTTGTAAAAATAATTACCATATAAAATGAAAATAAAGTCTCGCAAGCACTGGCCAAGGAATGAACGCTCATCAAAACAAGACTTGTATACAGGAATTAACAAATTTAGACGTCGAGACGCGCTCAGGAATTTCAATCTTTCGAAAAGATACGTCGACTGTTGAACGTATACCACTCTATACAAAAAGCGTGGTGCTCTGACATGTTGCTTTGTCTCGTCAGCTTATATACAAAACGCAACATATCATTAAAGACCCCAGTTAGCCTTCCTTTGCACGTTGCGTCCAGTGATGGGAATACCACACTGCCACATGTGAAGGGGAATTAATATGTACCTCAATGGTAGGTACATATGCTGGGGCATCACCTCGAAATATAGATATTGGAAATATTTTATTTTTATATGTGAAGTGCGGCATGATTAATTTTTGAAAAGCCGCTTACGAAGGCTTATGGAGAGAATGCTCTACCTTACTCACAGCTGATGCAAGCCACCATGCACTTTACGTAGAATGGCACTGACGTGGTAACAACATGTTAGTTTAATGTTTAGTACCATTCCAAGAGCGCGTCTTTTTAATGGATTTATTACTAAGCAATTCAGTACGTTCCAGCCATATATATGCGATTTTGGTCATCATTAACGCGACATACGCAATCCTCACTTAAGCAGCATAAAGACAGAAAAGAAGTGGACCCAAGATCGAGCCTTGAGGTATATCACTAAAAATATTTTCCATAGCGAAAAAAGCATTTCTGACTTGCACATATTGGCCACGTTCACTCAAATAACTGTTTAAGGGCGCAACTGTAGTTGTCAAATCGATGCAATTCTCACATGCTCTTCCCGCCTTACAAGGTACCTAAGGAAGACTTGCTTTTTTCGAATTATCGCGAATGTTGCTACCTTTAATGGTTTAGGCTGTGCGTTGTCTATCTGTCAGTCAGTTAGTCACAGAACAGTTTTATATGTATAAGATAAAAAAGATCGTCCACTTGTACACTGAACATAGGCGGCGCAAAGCATCGCTGCGTACCGTAGTTAACTCAACGTGTGATTCATTTGTGAAATTAATGGAACCTCTCCTATTGATATAATATTATTAAGATGTCCGTTTTCTATTGATCATAAAAACTTGAAAACGTGCGTTTATATTTGGTGAGTCGTCCTTCAAAATGTAATGATTTGGGATTAGAATTTAATTAGTGCATTTTAATTGCATTAACAGAACAACTCTTTTGTACTTCTGGAATACTATTATATCCTTTCCCGTCCTTTTGTAACAATAGTGGGAAAATTATTGTACAAAAGTTACGTGGCTTAAAGATTCTCTCCTTAAGTCTCGTTACAAACAACAGATTTTTTAAGGCACAATCACATATCTGCAACTAACTTGAATTATTGAATTGGCTCACTTTTAGGTGACAATAGACATCCTATGAAAGGAAATCCGATTGGTCCTCTTATTTTCCAGGCGAGACAATAAAATTTCCACTGTATACTAAGATAAAGCACTAAAAACACAAAAAGCAGCGCGTAGAAAACGAGCATTTTCTGTATTAAAAATATTATAATTCGAACGAAAGTAACGGTGACTAGTTTTGATTAACACAAAATGAATCTAAACGCGCAGCGCTGCTCTTATACCCTCTGATCCATTTCTGATAGCCCAAGATCTGGTAGTAGACAAACTTTGCACTATATCTCAATACACCGTCACCTGAAAAACAATTATGCAGTAAGCAGGTATTATTTTTATTAGTATATTTAATAGCATCTTATTATTGAACTATGTACATGCTTATGTAAATGAATCTTTTATTTTTTCATTGCTTCACTTGAAAGAGAAAGACGTAGCTCTCAGCTGTTAATTAGCTTAACATGCATTTTGCGTAGTAAAATATTGCTGCAATTACCGCTAATCGGGGGCAGTAATTCCTATTAGCTCAATGAGAAAAATATTAATATTCATTGAATAAAAAATGTTTCAGATATTATTATTAAGGTGATAGTCCAAGAGCTGACTGCAAAAAAACTCGCCTATCGGCCAACAGTAAGAAAAATCCTGGTGTGACTGGGGTAATCGATGTCCCAAGCTTGGTATGTTAATAATAGTAGGATAATTGTTTTGTGAAATTTTAAAACACTTTGTTATATCTCGAAATTCTCTATAAATTTAGTTATATCAACTTTTATCGTAAAGTTAATACTTTTTAAATTGTAGCGCGAAAAATGTTACAAAATTGGGACGACAATTGGTTTTGCTTATTTATCTCGTTTTGGGTAACTAATAATAAAAATTATATCCATACAAAAGCTTTAGGGCACCAAATTTTGCATTGCTTTCATATATAACATTTTTCGCTGCGACAAAAGGTTAAGCCTGTAGAGAGGCGCATAATTGAAAAATGGGCGCAAAAAGTGGTCATAAATTCTTCCGGTTGCAGCTCATTTAGGTGGAGAATTAACCGCAAAAGATGAAGGTGTACAATATTTTTAGGAAAGGTTAACTATGCTCTAACAAACCTAAATAGAATGGATTGTCTCCCTCTTCCTGATCCGTTCTCCCCCCATTTTCGACGTTCTGATGAGGGTTGTAAAAGTTAACCTTTTTTTTTTCTCAAGGTAGAGGAGTTCTGTTTCCGTTTGAGCCTTATTTCATGCTCCTATTCGAAATGTTTTTTTTAAATACATATCTGAAACAAATCTCAAGAATTTGGGCACTACTTCAAAAATGCCAGCCTCCTGTGGCATAGTTCATACAATAGATACGATAGATATGGTTTGAACTATCTATAGTTTAGCTTCATTCCTAGCAGTCCAGTAAAATGGTAATTTCGATGGTAGGCTACGATTTTCTTTTTTGGAATCTGTTGGAGGATCTATGGTGAGTATAAAACTCAGTTTCCGGGATTTCGCCCCCCCCAACAAATTTGTTCCATCATCTTTGAAATAAGAGTGCGGAGGGATTTTCATTTGAATATTTATAAGGGTTTCACAGTATCACAAAAGAGGGAAAGTCATGTTTACACCTGTGACAAACATGTCAGTATTTTAGGAATTGCAGAATGAATTACGAATATACTGAAATATCTATCAATACAGGATGTTTCAGTTATGGGAGACAAAAATGAATAGGTTGATAGATCTCATCTTACCAAACAAAAAATTGTACGGTAGAAGGGGAGGGCAATCCCAACAGTGTGGGTGTATGGGTGATCAATAAATTCAGAATGCACATCATTATTTTTAACCGACTTCAAAAATAGGAGGAAATTATTAATTCGATTGTAGATTTCTTTTGTGTGTATGTTGCGCGATGTCATCGCCGATTGCGAAACGATTTTAATGATTTTTTTTTTTTGATTAGCCTATAGCTCGAGGGTGGTCCCATTTAAATTTGAGGAACATATTACACCACTAAGGATGGAAATAAGGGGATGAATCTCGTTTATTGAATTTCACCCACCTCCCGTAAACTAAAAAACGTGGCACATACACCTATGTTACAATTAGAAACAAAAAATTGTCTCGATCTCGTTCTCCAGTTCGGAAATTTGGAAAGTATTAGTAAGTAGTTTCACACCAAGAAAGTAGTTTAGACAAAACTGTGCAATAAGTAGATTTATTTATATTTCAAAAATACTTCACATCGCCAGCATAAATAAGAATATCTCATTTTTTTGTGACTTTCAGTAAGTTATAATAAAATAGAATAAATAGAAGTGTTCCGAGATGGCTACCCTGAGGTGCACTAAAGCAAGCCATAACGTCATCAGATATGTAGAGCCGGTCTAAACAATACTCTTTGTCTGCTGTTGGTAAGGTAGGATAATTTATAGTGCAGGACATAAAAAATTCATACGCGTTGGCAGAATGTGTTCCTCTTATTTGTCGTACTCACTTTTTTCAGCGTATTGTCAATTATTGAATTTTATCGAAACGATAAATGCAGTATTTAAGAATGTCGCATTTTTACTAAACATATTACGTGTTGTTTTAGCGTTATACTTTTTAAATTTAATTATTATTCTGAGTAAATGTGCTGTAGATACTTCCCACCAAACGAACAAGAGAATATTTCAACATGAACAACTCGCTCCCCGTGAAGTGGATGAAATATCTATTTGTCTATTTTTTCCTGGTTGTCACATCTTCAACTGCTCAGCGCAGCGTGCAAGCTACCCTACTTAACCCCATTAAGCTCCCCAGATAACGAGGCGAAAACTAATATACATTTCGCTTGCATCTCCCGCAGGGTTCCGATGAAAGGATAATGCGACATGGCAAACAAAATTTATTTTCTGGCCATAATTCCTGCGGTGCTGGTAGTAGCGTGCGAGGCGGGCTCACGGGGGAAATTCATACCGAAATGGAAAAGGCAGGTAAAATGTGACTCTTCGGGTGACTCCATGTCGTTGTTGTTCATCGTGCACTAATAAATTCTTTTTACATATATCTTTCAGGCCTGCGAGTTTCCACTGTCGCAGAATGAGCAGTCCCACTACATCTGTGACGATAGTGGTGACGTGAAGTGTTTGCCCGGATGGCAGGGCGACCTGTGCGATGTACCCATTTGTCGGAAGGGATGTGACCCTATGAATGGTATGATTGAGTTTATTATCCGGCTTTGAACATTGAAAAAGTGGTTTGTTTTTATGGGTAGACGGGCAAAGACATTTTTGTGCTCTTATCGTGCTCTTTTCACAAATCAATCGACACCTATTTCTTTTGTACGGATATGTGTATTTTTCTGTATATTAAAATGTTTTTTTTTCTATGATTCCGTAAATACTAGAAATCCTCACATTGGCGTTATGTCCATTTATATTATTTATAATGATATTTTTCAAGAAGGCGCTTTTAGCGAACCCAAAGGCAGAAGTGAAGGGAAATTGTGAACATTTTTTTTTGCGGTTTTGTTATTTTTGGAAAATGTTTTCTTTTTGCGTACTCCATTGAGTGGAGTGAATTCAGGGTTTGAAAGCAACGCCAGATAGCAAGCACAGAACAGAAAATTGCGCTTGATGCTGCTGTAGGCTTGCAGTGCTGTTGGCTACTGCTACAGCGTGCTGTCGAATGCGGGAGCACCAGCACTGCTGAATGCTGCCTTATAATTAACATAAAAGTTGATTACAGGCTTTCAAACCACCAGCAAATATTCTTATGCCTGTGTCAATGGTGCTTAATGGTGGAATACTAGCTCCGTCTCAAATGGAAGCGACATTGATTTGATAGAAAATAATTAATATATAGTATATGGGCCTTCTGCCACAAAAGAACTTCGTCTAACTGATTTTGAATAATTATGAGACAGCATTCAAAACTGCTGGGGACCTAATAGCCCAGTGGTAAGTACACCGGGCAATCACCTCAGAGTCCCCAATTGGGGCTCGGATCATAATTGAGGTACGCTTTTTCTGATAGCGTTAGATGGTAGTCCCATTAGTAAGGATAGCAACTGCGGGCTAATGACACGACATAGTGAACATAAACTGAATACGGAAACCAATACAGCGCCTCGGATAACGGACGACAAGACGGCAACTACTATTATCACAGAAACACAGCCACGAACAGTAGTGCTTAAACGCCTTGGCGAATTTCTTTCGTGCCAAATTAAGGAAGTATCAAAACAATGTGAGTATTCGTTTTTCTTCGTAAATCGTCGATTTTACGTAAGCGTACATTTTTCCTTTGCTAATCAACAACAAACTTTGGAAAAGTGAGCACCAAAAAGGATATGTAAACATTGATTTACATTGGCGCATTTACGAAATATACGACGATTTACGAAATGAAACGAATACCCTAAATATTTGTTTCGGCATCTGTCCCGTCACCAAGGGAGGGCAGGGAGGGCAGGGAGGGCAGGGAGGGGCAGCTGCCTGCTTGTCAAGAAAATGGTCTATCAGGAAAGTGACCTCTAGACACAACCAACTAAATGATCTTTCAATAAGGACGTTCGATTTTTAAATGTAAAAACAACAAGTTTTGTGTGAGATATTCATTCCATTTTTATTTTATTTGTAAGAATATTTTATGGCATTAAGTATGGAATATATTGTTGTTCAAATGTCCGCCGCAACTTTTCTTGGTGGCACGTATTCGGGAGCTCAAATTTTGCATGATTTTGTCGCACACATCTGGCTGAATTTGCTGGATGGGGTTCGTTATATTGAATTTGAAGCAGCAATTATTTCCGCTTTACTCGCAAAGGCCTATGATTTAAGATAGCCCCAAAGGAAGAAGTCTAACGGTGTTAAATCGCACGATCTCGGTGGCCAATTCACGTCGCCCTTAAATCACTCGTGCAGAATGTTCATCGTGGCATGCGCTGTGTGGCTTGTAGCACCATTCTGTTGGAACCACATACCGTCTATCCAGTTTAGGCCATAAGAAGTTGCTTATCATCGATCTGTGGCGCTCGCCGTTGAAGGTTATGGCAATACCAGTTGCGATTTGAAATATGTAGGTACGGACCGATGAATCCGCCAGACGCAAAGCCGCAGCGGACATTTGAACGACGTTATACTCCATACTGAATGTCATAACATATTCTATCAAATAAACTCAAAATGAAGTGGATGTCTCACACACAACTTGTTTTATTTACATTTAAAAGTCTAGCGTCCTTATTGAAAGACCCTGTTCTTATTCCCCGCTGCTCTTCGCAATATGATGAGCGTTCTCACATTGTTCAGGTACTCCGTAAGTGGAAGTCCCTTCCGGTCCAGCTTCAGCGTGACGCCCGGGTGGTAGTTGGGTGTATCACACATTTTTAAATTCGTGATGTCAAAAATTCTGATTGGAAAAAGTTTAAAAAAAGGATCAGCTTTACTCTCTGCTTAACAGCTTTATAAGTGAATCCCTTTTGCAGGCTATTGCCAACGCCCAGGAGAATGCCGCTGCAAGTTGGGCTTCTACGGTGAGCGATGTGATAAATGCATACCTCTCCCAGGATGCCAGCACGGCCACTGCAACGTGTCCTTCGAATGTGTCTGCAGCAAAGGATGGGATGGACTATTCTGCTCTGAGCGTAAGTGCCAAAAGTTGAAAACGTGTTAAGTCGACGTGATTTAACAAAAACAAAATAAAAAAATATTTTACTGTCGACAGCGCTTTGTCGGTCTGACTGCCACCAGACGAGGGGGTACTGTGAATACCCAGGTGAATGCAGATGCCGGTTAGGTTGGTCAGGGCCGATATGCCGTGACTGCCAGGTACTGCCAGGATGTCAGCACGGGACGTGCACAAAACCATTGGAATGCAAATGTTTGCCTGGTTACACGGGTATTCTGTGTCAAACGCGTAAGTACCTACCGCATATACCACCCCTGGAGGTGCAGACCCTTAACGAACTCTATGACTAAACCAATTCTAGCTGTTTGCTCCGCTAACTGCAACAGACAGCACGGCTACTGCCGCAGGCCGGGCGAGTGTCGGTAATTGAGCGAAAAGTTCTGTTTGCCCCCCGATTTTATATGAAGTGAACCCTTTGATCCTTTCAGGTGCAAGGTCGGATGGACGGGCGTGAATTGCGCCCAGTGTCACCCCTATCCTGGGTGTGTTAATGGCGGCTGCCGCAAGCCATGGGAATGTACCTGCAAAACCGGTTGGGGCGGATTCTTGTGTGACGAAGGTTGACAGTGATTCCTTTAAACAGTCATTGTTTACTTAGTTTCTCAATTAACAGAACTAACCCATTGCGAGAATAATCCGAACACATGCGAGAACGATGGTCGTTGCGTATCCAGGGCAAAGGAGGACGGCCTGTTTAAGTGCTTGTGCCCATCGGGATTTATAGGAAAACGATGCGAAACTTCACTTTATCCCATAATGACGTCCAGCACCACAACGGCCACAACGACGACAACAACAATGAAGGTAACGACAGAAGCTACGAGCACCCCAGCATCTCAGAATGGATCCCTTGTGCATGCGGAAAGTTCCACTTCAACAACTGCACCAAGTGTTAATGCTTCAGGTGTGGCTGAGCCCAATGAAACGAAACTACCCCATAGGGATGAGGAGGAAAACGAGGCTTGACACAGGAGAGAAAGTGTTCAGGATGGTGATGAAAATTTTATGTATTCCGCCGTTCAAAGGACTTTGCAGGGTTCTTTAGTGAATAGACTAGTTATTTATTTATTTATTTGTTTTTATACAAAATAAAGTTTTCATAGGACGCAACAAGGTATTTAAGGTATATAAAGTAATCGCAAATTGGGAAATTTGTGGATACCACGCCAAAAAACTTCCTTCTCTTTCGAGGCAAACCACTTAGCAAGCCATTTTCGGACGGCTTAGTAAGAAACGAAGTACTGCCTAGCGAGCGCACGCCCATCAACGAAAACAGATGGTAGTCAGAATGGGCCAGGTCTGATGAATAAGCGGCATGGGGTAGCACCTCCCATTTGAGTCTCTGCAATTAGTTTCGCACCATTGTTGACGTGTGCGATGTTGCGTTGTCGTGGAGGAAAATCAGCTTTTCATATCTTTGCTGATAATCCAGCCTTTTTTCTGCGTGAAAATTGCACGGTGCAATTTGATCAGTTGTTGGTGGTAGCGGTGGGCATTGACAGTAGATAGCAGACAATACCCTGTTGATCCCACCAAACGCACAGCATCGTCTTCCGTCCGAAGCATGGTCTTGGGGAAGATGTTGATGGTTGGCCGGTATCAACCGACGATTTGTTGCGTTCAGGTTTCTCGAAATATAGTATATCTACTTTTCATCGGCAGTCACAATCCGATACAGGAACGACTTACTTTTTTATCTGGCGAGCAGGATTTTGCATGTGCTTTGGCGTCGCTCCATCTGCCTATCGTTCAATTCATGCGGCATCCATTTTCCGATCTTTTGAACCTTTACCATTGCACGTAGGAGCATATAAATCGCTGGTTGAATAACACCCATTTGCTCAGGAAGCATTTTTTGCGATTGGGTATCGTTCTCGTCCAAAAGAGCCTGCAATTGATGGTCCTCAACCTTCCTGGGCCAATTTTCACGCTTCTTGTCGCTCAGGTCAAAATTACCATGCTGCTCTGTTTGCAGTATCAGGACAAGGTCACCATATTATTGCATTGTCATAGAGTTCATATATGAGTTCCAAGTTTCAGCCTATTCTGCTAATGGGAACTGGTTAAAAATTGACTTGTGTAGCCAATCGCATTCTACTCGTTGAATCCGTTAATTTGATACCCACATCAACGGGCCTGCGAAGGAAAAGATAATCCGCCATCTTGGAGCGTCCGCCATAGTGGGTGGTTTTAGTATAACTTCACATAGTTCATCGTATTTCTACGAAGTTTGCCAGCAGGTTTTGTAGAAGAGCTCTTCGAAGGAGCAAAACTTTCTACAGCACCGTAGTTTCTGGCACAATAAAATAAAGCACACAAGTTCGAGTTTTTAAGTCCAATTTAATTTTTTGGTACAGCAAAATATCCAATCAAAATTAATTTAGAAATTTAACCGTCGCCAGCTTTACCACCCGCACACTCTATACGACCGGACTGTCGATCTCCTTTCTCATCAAGATGCAAATTATGCCATTTGTGAAATTTCAGGGAGTTAGTCCAGATGTTGAGGACTGTGCAGTACTTAAGTCCACAAATGTTTTGAAAAAGCCAACGATTTTTGTATTTTATCATCAAACTCTTTCATTTGATATTCATATCAAGGGGGCTGTGAAGAAAGAGGTAATGCGCCATTTTGTGACATCCGCCATATTGGATTTAAAACAATATTGAATACATGACATTGCGCTGTCAACCGAACCTAAAAAATTCGAGACAGGCCGGAGGGTGGAATTAAAATAAAAAATTTGAAACGCTCTTCCTTGATCCGCAACTTATTTTGTGGTGATATGCTAAATTACTGCCACAAAGGTGAACCAGTGGCAACTGAGAGATCTCGTAGCTGGGATTGCTGCAAAGCAAATTACTGTGAAGATTACAAGCAAGGTTTGCAAATTTAAAAGCTTTTGAAATGTTTAGTAACTCTAGTACATCAAATTCATAATTGTCAAAATTAGCACGAATGTCAGTTGTGATTTTCCATAAAGCAAACTCACAACTGCGATTACCACGGAGAGTTATAAAGAATAGTCTCCAGTAACCGAAATCGTAAGTTAGTTGAAAAATAATTTTGTTTTTTGAGCTGATATGACTGGTTAAGGCACGAGAAGGGAACCTTTTTATTCGGCCATATTGGATTTGCTCATATTGGTGCCGCCATGTTGAATTTTTAAATTCGTTACAGGATTTGATGCTGAATGTATGAAATGGTCCACAAAGACCTCTAGGTCCCTAATTTTATGAAAATCTTAAGAAATTTAATATCTTCAGTCCACTAATTGGATTAGGTATATTTGTGGACTCCCAACCTAATTTTATGTTGGTTGTTTACTGGACTCACTGCAAAGGGAAAGGTGAGCCAAGATGTAGGAAAATTCGATTAGACATAAACGATGGAAACATTAATTTTTTTTTCGATAAAATGAACAAATATGCCTGATCATATGGAAGCAGGGATTACATGCATAGCGGCCACCCAGAGTGACCCACATACATATTTTACTGATGAAGAGCACCCTCAGGCAAACTAATTTCCTTCAGAATCTAGAAGCGCCTTGTCTCCAGTGGAGTAACAGCTTAAATCGATAGAATAGATTACATCCCCAGCTCAATCGCCCATCCAGTGTAGTGATGAGCCAACCAGGGCCCTTATCTCATCCCCCAGCTCCCGCTCCCGTTCGCAGTGTCATTTTCCCAGTCATGAATAAAACAGGGCGTGCGATAAATTATTAAGGGATAAAGTCGAGTTAATTTCGCCTGTCGTTAGCAGAATGCCTGGAGATGATGCGAGCGAAACATTTAGCCAGCATTTTTAGAATGCCGCACAAAACACTCATTCCCATTCAGTTTCCTAGAAATGGGAGGCCATCACCGCAGCAGCGGGATGATGACACGGCAAGGATGAAAAATATCCTGCAACCATTCGAGCGAATGAGTTTGCTAAATCAGCGCGCATCAGCCTTGACAAAATTTTACTGCAGCAGCGCAGCGGACGAACTCACCGTGGCACATTCCCATCCCATTATCCTGCCGCCTGGCCGTCATCGTTGTCATATAATCATTAGGAGGATCCTAGGGGATAATATCCTGGCAGGGGAGACATCAACACGTAGACATCTTATTACGGAGTTCCGGAAAAAGTTGGATAACTCATAGCACTCGAATGTGCAAAAAATTTTTTAAAGTTCATCCCACCCAACCCGAAGGACTCAACTGGGATTAGGGTTGGAAAGCGATGTGCGATGTGGACGCCCAGATAGCCTGCCCGAAAAATTACAAGGAAATAAACTTGGATAAATCCAACGCTCGGTAAAATAGCTGCTCATGAATAAAGGGAGGGATTTCGCTGGAAGAATTGCATTAATGCAAAAATCCCAAAAAGCCACCCTCCAGCCACCAGAGGGGGAGAGCCAGAGCTAGTAGTTCAGGGTTCAGGTTCGGGCATATGCCAACAAATGGACAGGAATGTCGGTGGTGGCGGTGTGCAAATTATCGATGTATCCGGCTTTAATCTGGCTGCGGGGCGCACTGAGATGCACCAAGCCGTAAATATTTTACGAACGTCCTTTTGATATATTTGCCGTCGTAAATTATCGAAATTGTAATAATCGTAAATGGTGTCAACATGCCTCTGTATGTGTATGTCCGGATTCCTGCATATATGCAAAAGTTTGCCATAATTTATAGGATTTTTGGGAGCAATCATGTTAATCGTAATTTTTGGGAGCGGCTGCCGCTTTTAATGCAGTGGTAGTCCCTAAGGATGCATAATTCAACAGAAAAAAATCGAACCGTCACAGCCCTGGTATTACTATGAATGTGTGACCACATCCACGCCATGTTTCTTTTATAAGTATTATGTTTGTGGCCTGAAAAGTATTCGGCCTGGGAAAGAGATGGCGCCACCACTATCAAATTAATGTTGGTCTTCGTGAATACAAAACACCATCATATGAACATTTTTCATGACGCGTGCAAGGGCGTCCAGAAATGGTCGATAAAATTCATGACATGATCACAGTATCATAGGAAAAAAAAACGTTATTCTTGGAATTCTACTAGCGTTATCCTACGTGTTTTGATATGCTGAGAACGTATCTGTAGACCAAATTTTTCGATCATTCAAACATTAAAAAAGACGCAATTTTATGGTCACTATTGACGATATAACGATCGGAGTTCTCTATAAAAAATTTCCTGTAATAAATAGAACTCAATTAGAAAGGGAAAGGGACCGACGCTAATGAATTTTTGTTGCAGACTGCAAGATGTGATTATCTCCACCATTTTGTAAGTTTTATCCATTTTTAAAATTTGTTTTCTATCTTCCAACCACATAATTCAGTAATTTCGAAAATAATATAATATTCCAAATTCAATTCATAATTGTGCACACAAGAAAAACAATTTATATTTTGGTAGTACACTATATACAGGCGACAAAAAGTTGACAATTGGAATGGGAAAAAGATAAACCAAACTAATAAAAAACTGAGAAATAACTAACTAAATTAAAATATGATAAAAGATAAATGTAAAAAAAAAACCTGACCGCAACAGCTCAGAACAACAAATTAGCCACAAAACCAAGAAGATTAGACACCAAGAGACCAAACTCCTCCACACTTCAGTGGTGGGGGAAGGCCGCGAGACATCATCACCATTTTTCAATATGGCGGCGCCGTGTGAATCTGCGCATATCGTTATCCTTGTCTTTCATGATTTATCTGTGCCACTTATGTCGGCTTGCGTTGCCCATATGTTGTAAACAGAACAAAATCTCGCCACTTTTACCATTTTTCACAATCCCATTGAAACTGATGGAAACGCTCGAATGACAACAAAACATTAACATAACCTCAATCGTACCACTAGACTACCGCCATGGTAGAAAAACGCGGAGGACGGAGGACCCCACCACGCGAATTAAGAATCCTGCTCTCTAGTTTTCTTGCACAAAACAAACGAAGAAGGCGCCCCAAACTCGCTGACTGAGGAAGCAGACTGGATGTTTTGAGGCAATTGATTCCACAAACGGGAAGCTTGAACAAGGAACGAACCCTCAAAAGTGCCCGAATCACATATATTTAGGCATAAGTACATGGCGGTGACGTCGCGATTCAACGACAACATACTGTAAGGCGATATTGTTAAGGGTAGCTAACCATTGGCAAGTTAGCATTTGTCATTGATGAGTTGGTATGAAAGGCAATGCATTGTGATTTGGCGGGGTTAAGTAACAGCCGATTCCTGTCGGACCAAACACTAACTCTCTCGAGGTCATCATTAATTCTCGCAACATAATCCACAATCAATCTGAGAGGTTCACTTATATATAGCTAAACGTTATCGGCATAAAGATGAACGTGTGCATCGTGCAATACAGAAGGGAGGTCATTAATGATAGGAGAAAATAAAAGTGGTCCGAGAATTGACCCCTGCGGTACACCCCTAGTTAAAGGCAGCGAACTTGAAAGGGAGTACCCAATTCTTACTTGTTGTTGTGAACGATCCACTAGGAAGTAAAATGAAAGTATGTTATTAATTTTTCAATCAGAAGCCCGTGATCTACGCTATCAAATGCCTTGGTGAAATCCAACAGCACCAGAATTCCAAAATGCGTAATGTCTTCGGCCTTAAACCCGAACTCCCTTAAAACTTTAGCAATGCAACACAAAATACTAATTGAACGATAGTGCGAAATATATTATGTAAAGTACTGTTTCTTATTTAATAATATCGCGCCACAAGCATTAGTAAAATGGGCATTCAAGTTCATCAGGATCAAAAGGACAATCATTTTTATTGTCTCTGATGTGCATACCATACTTTTGCAGGTTATTCCACAGGGAACGCGAAGGCAAGTCATCCGTTAATTTGGTTTGCCCCTTCAAGATTCAGCAGTCACCTTATTACGAGCGACTCGGTATAAGTAGCGACTTTCCTCGGATTGCAAACACCTCAACTGACGGTGTAAAAACTCTCGTTCAGCGATTAACTTGCTAACGTGCACAATAAACCATGGACATTGGTGTAAGTAAAAATAATAAGAAATACGTTATTTTCCTATGTTCAAAAGTTATCTATAGACACCCTCTCAGGCCACAGGGAATTAAAAGTAACTTTATGTAGCAGTTATTTGGGAACATGAAACGGACTGAGGTGCCACTGCCACAGTATATCAAACGCCTCCATTCGGGCATATCCCTTAAAGTCAATGGGGCCACACCCTGAAGCCAATAAATTCCGGCCCGTATTACCTGAGCCCCACAAAACAAATGTTTTATTTTCTGACCACTTTGCGGTGTTGGGGAGGGAAAAATAGTTACCCGACGCAAATTCCCTAAAACCATACCAGTCCCAACATCTGTTATCCTGGCAATAAAGTGCCTTCTAAAAGGTTATTCGATCTCCCGAAACTGCCCAGTGTGGCGCATTAAGCCCACCATAAAATCCAAATTCGACAGCAATAATGAAATCTCACGGCTTTCCGGCAGGATCATTCGCAGATTATGGAATTCAATAAAACGCCATCAGCTATAATGAACAATTCTGAAACAATATCCGGCTCCCTCCCGAGGGGGTTGGGGTGCGCGGTTCGCACATGTCCGAAAATCGAAAAACTGGGCCAACGAACGTATCGCTGGGTGTATCGCGCGAATGTTGGGTGATAAACAATAGCGCCGTGTTACTACTGGCCGGCTGGATTATATCCCGAGAGTTAATCCTGCGAAGGCGATTTATTTAGCGGAAAAGGGCTTTCTTGCTTTTTTTCAGCCCACTCGATGCCCATGGCTCCGAATAAATCAGCCATAAAAACTGACATTCGGCCGGACCCTTTCATTTTTTATTGCAGAACCCACCGGGTCGCGGCCACTTGTTTGTCTTGTTGCCGGGGTTATTTAGCAATTCACCAGTTGGTCCTGATCGTCTTCAGAATGCAAATCAAATAGTTTGTCGGGTTAAAAATGGCCCCCATTTGAGGGTGTGCTGCCAAAACATAAATTATGGGTGGACTTCTAGGTTCTGGGCGGCCACATTTATTTCAATTCCGGGCATTTCACCCGAATGAAATGGCCCTTGCTGGGCAGCAGCTGATGTAGGTTTATGGCTGTCCGATGAATTCACTCTCTTTCAATTTCCCCGGATACCCCTACAAAAAAAAGGCATGCAATTTTAATGCACAGGTGATCCTCACACATCGCTCCTGTAGCAATAACTCTTAACGACGAATCCTGCAATCCGGGCGTGCTGGGAAATTACCCGGCCCTGACTGAAACGACGTGGGCC
The DNA here is from genome assembly GCA_947538895.1 of Neoitamus cyanurus. Classification (NCBI taxonomy): domain Eukaryota; kingdom Metazoa; phylum Arthropoda; class Insecta; order Diptera; family Asilidae; genus Neoitamus; species Neoitamus cyanurus. The sequence continues at coordinate 20,488,497 of OX384547.1, forward strand.
TTATGCAATTAATTACACCTCAGTCGACATTGATATGGATAACGATACGGCCTTAAATGCCTTTCATCAATCTGCGAGTCAATTACGTAAGATAATTACCAGAGGCATTCAGGAGCTTCGAATTGTTGCTCCTCCCTCAGGGTTTCGTTACAGAAAACTGGCTGTGGATAATGCCGTAGATTTTGCCCAAAAGATTAATGCATTTGGACAAATGAGCCAGCCGATCTGCGAGATTTACTTATTTATGGCGACGTATAATTTGGCGAGTGAAAATGACGGGTGAATAATAATTTCCTATTTATAAATTTGTGGGAGCAGGGGAAGGCAACTTCTATTTTATTGTATGTAAAGAGTGTATGTTTACCCGACAACGAAAGGGTTATGTGTTTATCAGTGCAGTTCAGCAGTGCTTATTTGTACCCCACGTGTGTCCAAGCGTGTGTGTGTACACGGAACAAATTTCAGTACGTAGATATTTTGTAAAAGGCATTTGCCTTCATTCAGTCAGTAGACCATGCATTTCGCGGATTTCAGTCGTATGGATACACACACTCATGGGCATAGTTGGGTATAAAAAGGCACTTCCTTATCAGTCTATGCGTGTATGTATGTGTGTCCGGATGTTACGGCCTAGAGCCCCACTAGATTAACCGATTTGGATAAATGGGTGGTCATGAGAATTGTATTAATCCACCGGGTGTCTACCATAAGTCACAATGCCTGACAATAAGGAACAAATTTCACCAAATATTATTAATATGCATATCAAATGAAAGCGTTGGATGAGCACAATACGGTAACTATGCGACTAAATCCTAATTCTAAATGCGGATGCCACAAGATGGCGGATAAACTCTTTCTTCACAACTTCCTCGATATGGGTATCAAGTGAAAGAGTTTGACGGGGAACACTCCCACACATGAATATGATAAACACCATTTTGTAACATTTATTTGTGCACAGACGTTTGGTGCAATATCAGACTTCTTTATCAAATTAACGGGACTACCTGACATTTTATGACCAATTAGTGAAGTTTTAAATGGCACTTGTTTCGTTTTAATCTGTTTTGTATGAGGTGCTATCTTCTCTTTGATCCTTGATGACCTTGAAAAAATTAAAAATTTTATAAAAAAATTCCCTCGTTGCCCAATTAATGCGATTACCTGACCTTTTATGTTATGTGAGCCATTTTGGGTCAAATAAGTTCCGGATATTATGTCGCGGATATTTTGACCTGGATATTTGGTCTGCGGATATTTAGGTCTGTCACAATTTTTACGGCTTCGTCGTGTGAATACACAGATGCTATGCAAGGCACCATTATGTCCGCCGTCGCCGTGTAAAAACCGTGCGCTCAGTTGATGTGCCGTGAAAGCGTACCGTCTGTCGTACGGTAATAGCGCCATCGCCGTGCTGTGTGAAAGCGCCCTTCTCAGCTCATACATCACTACTGTTCATACTACATCGTTCATGCGGCAACCGTCTGTGTGTGAAAAAGGATCTAGGTATTACAAACCTTTTTTTTCACGACTATGCAAATATCCGGAAAATTTTGGGATCTTTATAAATAAAAAAAAACGAAAGCTGAAAAGAATCACGAGTCGACAGGAGATATTAAGGGATATTGAGGGTATTGTTCCTTGCCCAAAAACGGATCAAAATATTGATTAGGGATCCCCGTAGCAGTAAAACGCGATCACGGGCTAATTTTTTTCATTTCAATTAGTTTCTGCGCAATCGGTTTTTTTGACTGTGTTTAAAATTATTTTGTATCTACAGTTTGCGCAATTTAATTTACCACGACTGAGGTTTTGTTTTTTTTTTAAAGGAAAGATTATTCCTGGCTGTAAGGAAAGGTGGTATAAATCAACTGCTAATCCGCTTTGGAGCTAGTCAGCTGTGGGAAGCCAATATTTGAGATAGGACACGCCTACTGAGTCTACCGCATTGCCACAAGACATGTTCATGGCTAACAATTAAAAATGCAAGGAGCAAACCTCCCGGATAAATGTTCAGCGTGCAAATTCAGCAGTAGCAGCCAGTACCTGCGGCGGGATTTGATACCTACGTCTTACCTCGACCCAGGCATCCATACCCCCAGGGCTTCGTCTAAACATTGACATTTCATTTGCAATCATATCCTTTTGAGGGGCAAACAGCTTAATTGGAATCACGAATGCTCCTCTGTGTTAAGATCACGTCTGTGCCCCTGCAGCAGGCCCGATATGTGCACATCAGCCGGCAATTTGCATATTTTCTTATACCGCTCTCTACAGGCAATCCAATTCGCTTCTCATTACGCCTAGGAGCATCGTGGGTAGAAAACATTCCCATTAAATGTTCAAAAGTGCATGCAGTTGCCTTGAGGATTCTTTTGTGATTAGACAGGAGCCCTACTACTCGTGTAGCATCGAGCCAACCACGCGAGCCTGGATGACTATCGTTCGAAGACATCAAAAGGGTAAACTGATCAACAGTTAAAGTCAGAGCGCGCCGCCCGCCGCCGCCGTCTGAGGAAGATGTTTTCCCTTGGGGCGATTTATCATAAGAAAATGCGTGAAACGAGGCCATTTGCGCAAAATTAGGCACATCAACAAAATCTCGTCAAGGCAATGTTGCCCAGATGGGCGCCTCAGCGAAGTTTTATCCTCTTTATCACCTGTTCGGGAGTCGGGACAAATGGCTCTCGCTTAACACGCGCGTGGCACACACTACGAAACTTTTCAATTTTTCTTCGTCAAACGTGAAAATCTCAATTGAAAATTGAAAAGCTATTTACACAAAATCTCAATATCCCGCTCAACTAGTTAATGGAGGTGCTGGTGGAGGACTGAAGCCATAATGACAGTAAGCTACAATTTTGCCATCCGTCTAGCCGGGAAGGTGACGGGTACGTTTAGGGGTACCGAAGAGGAGGGATAAAGTTTTCTCATCAAAATTGATTTTACCTTGTAAAAGTTTGCCAGTGACACTCTCCAGCCAGCGACATCAAGATGAGATTACTCTTATTTATTTTTTTTTCCAAGGGTGGAATGATGAGATCTGACACAGCAGGCGAGGTAGAAGAAAAAACGATCCCCCTAAACAGCGCCCGAGTCGTAATGAATCCAAGATGTGTTTGCGATATTTTTTCATTTAAATTTTTCCCCAAATAATCTTGAAAGTCACTCAAATTACTTTATGACGTGCTCAGCAATTTTTGTCACATGAATTCAAGAGATATCTCAATTATTCTGTATAAGGAATAAGAAATCGTTGGTGGTGTTCTTGAGGGTGCTAGATCCCCTTAGAAATGGCGCTAGTAACAGAATGAACTACATTTTGGGTCCTTTCTAAGAACGGTAACATTTGTCAGGAAATTACCCCACTCAATGAAAATGTGAAAATAAATACATTCGGAGTTATTTCTGGAAATCAAGATATGAAATCAATTTTCATAGATGTTTACGCAACTTTTGCGTTCGGGAGTATATTTCAAGAATTTATGCGGGGGCAGGCACATTTTATTTAAACGAAATCTTAATGCAGATATTTTAATTGCATTGATGTAATATTTCTAAAGGTTAACGCTTTTATAATTCCTAATTTTGTTTTTTAAAGCTATAACTAATGTACATAAATGTTGAATTTTCACCCAAATTTGGCACACGCATTGCCCCCCATGTTTTCTATTTTCTAAAAAAAATTTTACATCCTTAGCCCCACCCCTATTTTCGGAAAAAAATAAACAGTAAACTCCTACCTCTTTTACATTTTATTCCATTTTACTAAAAAAGCTATTTTCCATTAAATGTTCATGTAAATACGTAATTGTACTATTTTTCAAGACGCTTCCATTGAGTCCACCCGCAAATCACTTCATTTATTAATTACCGCAATATCACAAATTTTCTCCTCAATGTTCACGCGTGAATAATTTTATTTATAATTTTCTCTAAATGTTTTTCTATTTTCATTTTTCACGTGTTTTAGACACTTTCCAATTTATTTTCCTTCAATTTAGATCCCCTTCCTACTGCACTTCCTCTCCTATATGTATGTCCCAACGGAGTGCGGGTGGTCTCATATTTGGTCATTTTGATGGCATATCCGAAATCGATAACCCCGAAAAATCCTTAGTGAGGATTTTCATGGCAATTCTTTAAAGTTTAATTTTATCTGTCGCCATATTGCATCCGCCATCTTAAATTCTAAAATTTGGAATGCAGATTCGAAATTATTGACCTCGAAAACCCCCGAGTACCCCTTTTCAGAAAGATTTCTTGAAGTTGAGAAATTCACCGGCATATTAGATCCACCATCTTGAATTCCAAAAAAATTTATTTTTGTCAGAAACCTTAGTGGTGTGCGTACAATAGCTCATCAAGTATCATGAACATCAGTAAATCAGTAAATCAGAATCGGATAAACGGTTTAGGAATGCATAGAATACGAAACAATCAAACATTCAGGAAGTGCTTTTTCGCTATGTCCATGTGTGCTTGGATCTGTACGACCGAAATCCGCGAAATGCATCGCCTATTTATTTGCCTTTTACAAAACTAGCTCCAATACAAAAAAAAAAATACAAGCAAAACAACAGTTTGTACCCGTGTCCTGAGATTAGACAATCTTTATACACCCCTATGCCGTTCAGTTCTCAGCGCTTCGTACACACAATAACACATTAGGTGTAGCATTAGGATACACAGCCACACAAAAAAAAAAAGTGGGGATTACTTTTGATGCCATACGTCATATCCGTAGTATTTTGGTCTGCTGAGCACGAATCTGCGACCAGAATTTAGCTGTGACGTCCAGATTTTTTTCTAACCTCTAAAAATGGGTTAAAAATAGAGAAAATCGTGGAAAATACACTCGTAAAATGCGGAAAAAATTTATTTTTAACATTTAAACCTATATTCACATGAATTGAGACCTGCTGAGCACGAATCCGTCACCAGAATTGAGCCATCACGTTCTGATTTTTTTCTCAAATTTTTTTTATTAATTTTTAGAAAAAAATCAGAACGTGATGGCTCAATTCTGGTGACGGATTCGTGCTCAGCAGGTCTCAATTCATGTGAATATAGGTTTAAATGTTAAAAATAAATTTTTCCCGAATTTTACTCCACGATTTTCTCTGTTTTTAACCCACTTTTTGGAGGTTAGAAAAAAATCTGGACGTCACGGCTCAATTCTGGGCGCGGATTCGTGATCAGCAGGCCAAATTACTACGGATATGATATATGGCATCAAAAGTAATCCCCACTTTTTTTTTTTTGTGTGGCTGTGTAATTAATCGTAAAGTTAGTGGGTTGGGGTCTATCTAGGTTAATGTCTTTGAGGAAGGTATAGGCGGTTCAGTTAAAAGGTTCTGGTTGAGAATTTTTGAAGATTAGAATGATTTCACAATGCAAATTACGAATATATGAGAACAAAGCAGGACATAAAGTAATCTCCACAATTGGAATTTCACTCAGCTAGTGAATAATATAATGCAACTGCAGAATTTCGGAAGAAACGCTGTACCTCTCAATCTCTGGGAAGTATTACAATTTAACATAAGTAACCAACCCCGTAAAATGCTACTCACACACTGATTATAAATTTATGGAAATTATCCGACGAATTAATAAATTAACCGACTCCACCTGAGGGGGTGTTTACGCCCGACAAACCGAAAATCATGGTATTTCCCGCATAAAGAATTCAAGTGTGATTCCCCGCATCTGAAGATGCCGTGATACACCTGCTTCACATTGGGTAGCAAACTAACGGGTTTTGTGTTGATTACGCTTTAAATAAGAGGTGGTAGGCGAGATGATGGTGGGATCGTAATCCGCACCATGTGTGCTCACTATGCCAACTAATCCCCCAACATCCTGGCTGGGAACTTGTTTGTTTAAGTCGGGCGGAATCAATGTGTAAATTCCCTTTCAACACCTTCCAAAATATTGCAAAGGACGGGCGGGATAAGTAAGGACCGATTCCTGGAAGGGCAGAGTTCGGGGTGATAGGATAGGCTCGCATGCTCAATTTGACTGCGGGTAGCGTGAGTGTTTTTGAAAGGAAGGGGCGACACTTCATAAGCAGACTGCTTTCTTGCTGATGTAAATTCCCTCCCAGTTCAAAGGGACTGCGAAATGTGACAATTTCCAACCCGACTGGCAAAGACCTTAGAAGAGCGATCGCAATCTCCCGAAGTTTTTCCATCCGGAAGATGCCCTTATGCCCGCCGATCGGGTCGCCAGCCCCAAATAAGTGCATTTTCTCGGAACCCAGCTGTCTGCCGATAAATCAATGCCCGGGGCTCGGGGCTCGGCGTCTCCATTTCCTTTTGTTTCCCGATTTGTGTGCTCGCACTGGGGACCGCTTCACTGGCTATCGGCTGGCGAAAGGGATTCGTCTGGAAAGTTTGGTCCTGATTGATTGTCTTTGCGTGAAGTTGATGCAGGGCTGGCCAAAACGTATGAGTAGGCAACGAAAAGTTTCGAGAAATTTTCCGGAATTCAAGGGTAGGTCCTGCAGGTCTTGAAGTGTTTTTGCTGTGAACAGCAGAGCGGCACCTGCTTTTTGCTGCCTTATCCTCTTACTGGTGCCTAGGCTGCTTTTGTTGCTGTCCCCCTTAGCTCCATTTTCTGAGAAACCAGACCGAACCTGGAGGTGGTGGAAATCGGGCCTGTGAAGGTCGGTGCTGCTTTGTTAATGGGAGGCGCCTTCCTTTATGCCCGGTGTGCCAGGCACACTATGCATTGTAGTAAAGCGATTCACCGAAGCGCACCATCCTGCCATCCGGGCGAACGGGACTGGGGATGGGAATTTCGACCTTGCGGGCGTGCTAAATTCAAATGAGGTGGCCATAAAATGAAATTGCGTGCGAAGACAATAAACAACGCTTTGAATCCAGTGACCTGTAAGCGTCGACCTGGAGGATTTTTGCCACTCTGGCAGCGTTTTACGCTTCTTTTCTGGGAGCGCCGCACCCCTTTCAGGACCACCACACCATCCTACCCTTAGCAGCAGAAGCACCTAGTGAGCTCGTTCGCTTACACCTTTGGGTCGCCCCATTGAACAGAAAACGGCAAATTGTGTAGGAGGATCTCCTTGAAATTTATGGTGCACTTCTAGAGCACTACACATGGGGCTGGGTGGCCTCGAGATTTATGTTATTGCTTCATCAGAAAGAATCTTAATGCCCATTGGATTTACATTACGTCCTTCTTAGTGGAGTCAGAGCACTCGTGGGCTTGTTGACTGCATCAGCTCTAAATCTCGGAGGGTGGGTGATTTGCATACTCGGCAATTTTAATATTTTCACTTTTATTTATTGCAATTTGTTGAGGACTTTTGCAAAACTTAACAACGACTTGAGAAATGCACAATTTTGCCAGAGTATTTTATTTCAAATGGAAAGAAAAATCTTTGCAAGTGGAGGAATTAGGAACCCTCTAGGTACTAACATGAGAGCTTAATTGAATAGAACGATAAGCGAGGTTTGCGTGTCCTTGCAAAATAAATAAAAAAGCTGAAAAAATTTGTCGTTCAGAGACTTCACAAAAATAACACGAAATTTAACAAGAGGTGAGTAGTCCTGGGGCCCGAGCCTAACTTAAGGAATTTAGTATTTTAATTCCGCCATTTTGAATTTTATAACTGAACATAATATTTTGAATCAAAAGTCTCGTGTGTGCCAACTTTAATGAATATCTTAAAAGATTCAGGATTCTGCGTCCACCATTTTAAAGCCGGCATTTTAACTTGTACAGTTTAGCCATATTTGAAAACATGGGTCCCAAAAATCAAAATCAGTGCCATCAAAAGCACTCACGCCACAAATTTTATGAAATTTTGCATTTTCACCTTGTCATCTTAAATTTATAAAATTGAGCACTAAATTTGATATCAGCATACCCCAAAACTCTCATGTGCATAGTTTTATAAAAACCTGAACAAAATTTTGTGTCCTGGAGTCAATATGAATTGGGTACCATATTTGGGGTGGTCAAAAGCAAACAGATGTATGTAAGTCACAAAGTGGAAGAAAGTGAGTTAGATATGTATGAATTGGTCCCTCGGGCATAAAGACGACTGCTGCTAAATGGACAAAGTCTGCTGATGTTCTTGTGCTGGCATGTCACGGGTAAAAATGTAAAAATTCAACTGCACAATAAAAGCGATATTCAAAGCATTTTAACATTATTTTCTCGAAAGTCATTTTTCTTACTTAGGTACATGCCTTTGCTCCTAGCATCTTTATTTGAGACCAGTGACCCAAGAAAACCCCAGTGACAGTTTTTATGAAATCACAAGAAAATTTCGTATTTCAAGTCCGCCATATTGAAGCCACCATCGTGAATTTGAATAATTGAGAGCTACATATATTTTGTCAGAGAATGTATCACTTGTAAGTTCCACAAAGGACTTAGAAATATTTTTCAAGATGGTATTCGTTCACTATTAGTCAATTTGAACCTAATTTTATGCATGGCGCTTATATGTAGGAGCCAAGATGATTTAAAAAAAAATTATGAAATGGCACCCCTAGGTTCGCACAACAATAAATAAAAAATGGTGTAATATTTTACAGGAAGATCTCCTCTTTCCAAAAAACTATATTAAATGATGATAATCCAAAAAGAATCGTGCACAATGAAACAAAATTAAAAATGAATGGACGACCCTGCAATTTTGCAAAGCAAATTAGTATTGCTTACGTAATTTCACACCTGTAACAATAAAAATTTTGCTTTTCAATGGAAAGCAGAAAGCTCTTCGTTCATGAAGTCGAAGTACCTACATTGAACTGAAGAACTACACGTACCTGCAGTTTCCGCCGCTATTGAAAGATATGGTCGTAATTTTAAATTATTTAGTCAGTGAGTTCTATATTTACAAAAACGTGAGTCTACATTTTTGTTTGTTTCATTCTTACGTGAAGCAGCATATAACTCCGTTTTATTTTTACCAGCAAAATGGCTCACACTCCCCTTAAGCTAGTTATAGGCGTCCTCTTAATAGAATTAGTTGTGTGCCGCCTATGGGCTCCTGAACAAAAGTAAGAAATAATTGTAACCCTAATTTGTTTTTTTAAATACTTATACAAATACCGTTTAAGGTGGAGCTATTATCTGGAATTTAACGACACTGGGACAGAGATAGCGTTGCAGCGCGCAATACTAGAAAATAATCTGGATGCGGGATACACACGGAATCGGCTTGGACATTTCCATATTTATAAAGTTGCAACAGAACAGCGAAGCCAACTTGAGGATATTTTGAGAAAAATGAATATTAAATACTATTAGAGGGAATTTAATATGGAGAAAAGTTTTCAGATATCGATGGATATTTTAATAATAATGGCAATGTACAAACGATGGTTACGATTACCAGAATAGACATAATAAAAATTAAACTATTATTTTATTCTCACACACTAGTGCTTGCAGATTTATTTGTGTGGTTTACAAAGGTCTCACAATTCAAACAATCCCAGAGGAAGAATTGTGTGCCATATGCATATTCCATGTATTTTCTAATCCATACACTGCGGGCTAAAGAATTAAAAACAGAAAGATACATTTGAAAGGTTACTTATTCGGATTATAAAATCCGGAATATGAAAATACTTCATTTACTATAGAGTTAATGTCATTTTTGAATTTTGATAATATGGCCAGCATTCGACATTTCGGTTTTCATTCCATGTAACACGTCATTTTGAAATCGCATTTAAATTGAGGCGAATTAATTGAAACTAACGAATGAAATCGGTAGGTATATCACGGAAGTAAGGCAATCGTTAAATATATTTAATTACTTAATACAATAGAAATTGGCATAATGGATATATTCTACTGACCTTTATAATGTAAGTCCATGGAGAAATTTATGACTCCATTGTTAGTTTTAAAGTTAGCACAGTTCGTGACCCAAAAATCCTTCAATCAAAAATAAAAAAAGCAAAATCAAAAGTAATCCATGACCAGAAACTTCAGTAAACCAATAATAGGAGTCAATTAACGTTCTCATTGTCCGCCCGCAGAACCCGCACGGTTATTTAATCATTCTTAGCAGCACCCGACCTCAGCAGTCCGGTAGATTTATGGTGACACCCTAGCTAGCGCACCTTTAGCACTTCTCTGAATTTACATCGGGAGCTGCAAGCAATGTTTTGCCATGTTGCATTTGCATGACAATCGATAAGACCAAAATCTACGACTGTTCCCCGGGTGACTCCCGGACTTTATGGCCGCATAAGTTAACTTCGGTGATGTGGGCGAAGGTGCTTTAGGTGTGAATTTTGAACCACTTCGAGGAGAGTAACGAGTTCAGGTATTGGACTATTTGATAAAGCGATTTTCGTGGAACATTTTGCTGCACGGTCTGAATTTATTATTTCTAGCCATAGATCATTTCCCGGTAAGGCACTTGTTGAGTCAACTTGAAGAATTGACAAGTGTGCTAGCGATATGGGGAAAAGCAAAATTTTAAACGGGTTACAATTTTGGCGATTGGTAGATTGCAGTGTTATTCAAATGAAAAGTTAAAAACACTTGGAATTGAATTGTTACTTGTGATGACAAAAAAGAAGACGTTATAATTTTATAATTTTCAATCGGATGTCCGTTTTGGTTTTGTTATTCCTTCCAATGGGTTTTTAGGTTTTATAACAAATGCGAAAAAATGAAGCTGAGAGGAAGCTTGATTTTTGTATGCGGAAGCAAAGTAAATAACGGACACAAATTGTTATAAAACATACTAATATTTTGTTTAACCACCCTTTGCATCAATAACTACCTTAATTCTATGTGGCATGCTTTCAAAGCACATTTCAATCACATCTTTTATATCGAGGCTATTTTCCCACACATTGTTTATATTTTCCTTCAGGACTGCTATAGTAGGATTGGGGACTGATTAAACTTTAGATTTAAGGAGACACCAAACGTTCTCAATGGGATTAAGGTCAGGAGAATTGCCTGGCCAAGGAAGAAGAGGGATACCAGAGCTCAACCAGAGAGTTCAATAAATTTCTGAATGACCAAGCAATATGGCAGGGTCCATCGTGCATAAAGGTGTAAGACATGTCGCAGGATTTTAAATAATAATAATGCGGTATAAAAATGTCCTGGTGCACTTCCTCGTACACGTTCTTGTTCATAATTCCATCGACAAAAAACAGTGGTCCAGGTCCATCGACAGAGATACAAGACCATATAATCGTGGCTAGTGGGTGTTTCACGGTTCTTGCAACGCAATATTCATTGTACCGCTCTCCTGGCCTCCTCTGTAACAGCTTCCAGCCTGCTCTCGTCACTAATTACTATCTATCGAAAAAAAAATTTCCTTGTCTTCAGCAAGGCAATGATAGCTGCTTTTTTTGCACTGCTGATGTCTTTAGCCTTTCCCATTGTTGCACTTTTGCAAGAATTTCTTGAAAAAATTACAACTTCGCAAATGACCGCATAAGTTTGAAAAAAAACACATCTTCCTATTCCTTTAAACTGATACACACAATCGCCTTTTAACGCACAGATAATCACTTGCCAAACACTTTTCAAAAAGTGATAAAATTCGTATTTTTCACTTAGTTTTATAGTGACACAAACTTTTCGAAAACAGCCATAAAAATGGTCAGGTAGAAAACTCGTTCTTAAAAACGATTAAGGGACAATGGTGTGTACTAATTATTTTATGTTATGTTTAAAACATTAATGAGATCAAGAAAAAACGACTCTCTTCGGAAAAACCTGCAATTTAAATGTGTTGCAAGTAGATATTTCCAAAAAATACGAAAAAGTGTTAGTGTTCCTAATTCGATGAACAGGGGCTGTATATATGATTTTACCGGTAATTGGAATTATTTTGATTTGCCAACCAACGTAAGGACTTTAAAATGAAACTATTATGGCGACCCTAAATTGAAATGTCAGCGTACCTTGCTGACGATACTAGCGCCACCTTCTAGTTGTTATCACGCGTGTAACTACAGGGATTGTATCTTTTCTCTACGGCGGCGGTGACGACACCAAAAGCAGAGACCCCATAATCTTCTCCGTACAAGCCATTTAAAGTTGTTAAAAATTATTAAACAAAAGTTAGTAAAGTCAGTCACTGTCTAGTCATTTGTCCAGAACGAATTCAGTTGAAAACAAAACCTGACTATGGAAATAGGTTTTTACAATTTCCAAAACAGATTTAGATGTCCTCTATTTTGTCGTTATTGTTAGTTGTATGCCCTTGTTGAGACTTCCAGATTCAAGAGAACTCATTTGACATCACATTTTCTAAAATTGGTCCAGGCTTTAAGGAGTTATGGAGGAGCAAACAAACAAGCATACATACGACATAACCACATTACTCTCTCCTCCTTGCCCAGTCGGGTAGAAAGTAAATTATTCTCTCTATTTCGTTTCCAACTGTCTACTGCGACTGTATATTACCACACCTGTTTCGGTATGAGAGTAACAATACGTTTAGGAGTATTTTTCTTTACTTCTCAAACGATTGCTACCAAGGCAGCGCAATGAGAAATAAAATAAAAGGATAATGAAAACAACAAAAAAGAACCTGAGACAAGTTGTCACAGGAAGAAATCGATTTCCAATCGACTCAGAGATGGCTACTGCCCAGCAGACGAAGGAAGGTCCAATTTCGAATTTATGTATGTTCACAATATTAATCAACTTCCTTGAAAGCGGTCCTCTCGGAATTTCCTAGAGAAAGTTTCTGAAATCTTTTTCCTCCTTCAGGGATATGGCTGGACCAGAAAGGAAGAATACAAGCACTTCATCTCTCAGATCACATCTGTTACACGATGGGGAGGTTGGATGGTGATGAATCTTTCCAAGACCGGGGAGCAACTTTATATCGACGATCAGCAGCAATGCAGGATACCTACCTTTGGGTTGAGGGCTCCTGCACTGAGCATCGCACAATCGAAGTTGTTTGAGCAAAATCAGTTGCAAACTTTACCATAAGTATTGCCCCGCGGCGACTGTTCCGAATGGTGGGAAGAGGCAAATTGCTTGCTCTCACTTTGTTCCCATGGGGCGACGGGACAGCTGTCTGGCGTCTAACTTGCGAGACGAGAGAAAAGTGAGAATTAGCGGACGCAACAACTCCCATTGTTGCGTCGTAAGCAGAGGTCATCATCTGGAAAGAGTGGAAAGTGCAGCTTGTTGTTGAAGAAAGTTCCGCCACAGTGCAGACTGTAAGGGGTATATTTATTTAAATCATATATGTACGATACCTAAAAAGGCAGTACATTGTTTGTTATTAACTGATGGCCGATATATAAATATCTTCAGTTAATTTATTTACTTTGTTCTAAACAAATGTATATAGGAGTATATGCTGCGAAATTCGATTAGTTCCACTCAGTTCTTTTGTAGTTTTCTTGGTCCGCAAGTGACTTAAATTGAATTGTTTATTTAATAAAGCATTTTTGAGCTCAGTTAAAATAATTTTATATTATTACTCAATTTTACAAAGTAAGAGCGAAAATGAGAAAAGGCCCATTCAAAGCATATCAATAAGTCTCATCACTTTAACAATTACATGGTTCAAGGAGATAGTTACGAGAAAATCCGTTCCACCCAGGGAAACACAAAGCTGACGCGCAAGAAACGGTCAATAATTTTAAGAGCTGCCACCAATGGGAACAAGACAGCGGGGGAAATAAAGCCATAATATGACCTCCCGGTTAGGGTGTCCCGTCCATGTATGAGAACATTTTTTTTTTGAGCTACACTATTGCGAGAGGAATCAAAATTTGCGTAATTTTACACAGATTACGCAAAAGGTATAAAAACTAGAATTGCGTGTCGTCTTTAGGGCTCTACTGCACTTTGAAGTTTTTCGAATTTTTCGTTTTTACAGACCTAAACCGTATGCCGAAAATAATACAAAAAAATCAAGTTTAAAAGGTATTTTATTAATAAAATTAATGAAACATATCACAAGAAAACAAAATAAACAAAATAGAGCTTATAATCAATGATAAAAACTTAGAAGTTAAACTTATTTTTGTGTCCAAAATTTTGCATTTCTGCTCGAGGCTGCAACCTGTTTCTAATAAAGCCTTACACTTTGTGATGCCTCTGTTACCAGTTTAACACATCTTTCCACAGATTGTGTGTGACAAGGAAAATCAACAATTTCCAAGCTCTTATCTTTTGCATTGATTTGAAGGCCCTCATTAGAAGTATATCGAAGAACTGGCGTTGTAACTTGACACTCCTGCCACACAATAATTTCGGTGTAATCTCTAGTAGAGGAGTTAATTTTCGGTGGTTTAAATATCCTGCGTTTAGTGCTACTTTTAGCTTATCTAGCTTTTATTATTCTCCGCAAGGCCAGCTTCCGAATGTCGAATTTCTATCATCAAAGAACATACTGAGAAGTGAGTTTTCTGGGTGCGCAAAAAAAGCATTTCTTTCGATAACAGAATCCACAACAGATCTCAGATTTTCGGGTAAAAATGGAGAGTACATAATCAGTTGAAAGATATGTTTGGCTCTGTCTTTAAAAGACCTCTTTTGCTTGATTGACCCTTGACCCTCTAATAAAGTTGTGATCGAAGTAAGAATTCCCTTTGCAGTGCCACGACTTGGCGTTGTATGTCCCAAATAAATTGAGATAGAATCGGTTTCTTGAGTAGAACACGACTTTTTTGCTGCCCTTATTGATTCTTCAACTTGTCTCCGCTGTCGTTTCATTAATCTAGCAGTTTCTTTCTTATCAACACCGCTTATAACCATTTTCCTGTCATTTTTTTGATCCAAATAAAACTTCTCTCATTGATGGGAACTTTTTTACGTTTTAAACACGAACAAGATTCAAATGAAGTGTATTTACAAGCAGCAACGTCGAAAAGCTTCTCAAATGACTCGAAAAACCACCAGTTTGTTTTCAAAACTATTTTTGCGTTTGCTTTTGGGGTATCTTTTCAAGTTGAGGTACTTTTCAAAATAGGATTTCAGTAATTGAATAACTCGTTCCATAGTTATGATTGGATTCGAAGCTTTGGTCCAAATATTGTTGATCTCTTCATAAACAATCGCATATATATCTGAATTGGATGGATCTTTCCCATTATACTTCAATTTCAGTTCGTTCTTGACAAATAAAATAAATTTAATGACGTCCCTTATAATTGGTAGCTGCCGATCGTCAAGTTTTTTGTGTGGTCCCAATATAGCACAAGTACTACTACGCCTCGAATTCATTTTTTAAAATTCGCATAATGTGTGTTGTTGCATAAAAATCGAAACGCCGTGTATGTATTACACTTAAATAGAAAAAAAAGGTAAATAATATTTTATATTTAGTTTAGGAGCCGAAATTAAGGATTGCGAAATATTACCATAAAAATGACAAGTTTTCAAAACTTTGAAGATCGGTAGAACCATAAAGATATAATTATATTTAATTTTTGAAATTATTTTGCTAATCTACGATCAATCACGCAAATTTCAAGAGGTCTTGCGTTAAGGAAAACGAAAAAAAATTTTTTCGGGACACCCTACTCCCGGTATCAGTAAATATTGTCCAGGTCTGGAAGGTTTAAATGGCGGAAAATGGCGAAGAAACCTGCACTCTTGATTCAGCACAAGGAGGCGAGGCTAACATTTGCCAGAAACCATATGTATGCATTGGAAAAATGAGTGGCAATATATAATTTTTTCAGATGAGAAAACATTTAATTTGGATGGCCCCAGTTATAATGGGAAGACGCCGATATGCTGGATTAGCACTAAAATGATTTCTATCAGATACGTAGAACTGTTGGAAAACGTCGTACTAGAGTATGCTGACGAAATTTCTGACATAAATTGGAAATATCAACAAGATAATGCGGCCATTCACTGCTCCCGGCTGACCAAGGATTGGTTTGTCAGCAAAAACATTGATGTTTTGAAATGGCCGGCGCGTTCTCCAGATCTCAATCCAATTGAGAATCTCTGGGGCATTGTGGCTCATAAAGTTTATGGCAATTGTGCTTAATACAAAAGCGTATCAGACCTAAAGACTGCCATCAAAAATGCATGGGATGATATTGACCTCTCTACTCTGCGAAAGTTAATTGACTCCATGGAAAACCGTGTCTTTAATGTCATAAAGTGCCAAGGAGGACACACAAACTATTAGAATAAAAAAAATTTTCTTTTGTGCTCTTTTGTTATTTTAATTTTAAAGTGGAACTAATCGAATTTCGTTCGGTGTATATATTTAATTTCGCGTCCTCGTGACGTCTGGGCGGGTCCAATTACAACCAACAAAATGATTTGCAAAATGATAAAAAAATACAACTGTGAGCGTCTGTTGGCAAAAACAAACTAATAAAAGAGGACCATATTCTTGTACTGAAATAACCAACAATTAGAGAGGCAAGGAACATTCTCATATTTCTATGTACTTAGGTACACTCAGAAAAATGTGCGGTGTTAAATTAAAATTTTCTCGGAGTAAAAGTATGATTTTTTAAAATAACCCCAAAAGGTCAATTTAACATATCACATTCTAACTGCGTACTCAACTGAAATCCTCTTAAGGGTTATCCAAAGTCTGCACATCAGTGTAAATTAATTCAGCAATAATGATCTTTTCAAGTAAAATTTGCTTTGAATCAACCTACCACAGGTATTATTCTAAGAATTTGATATGGTCGGAATTACAACTTTCCCGATTACAAGCTTTAATCATTATACCGTGTTCAATTTAAGCAGATTTCCACACTCAGAAACATACCTGGGTGCTGTTCCGTGGTTCCGGGTTCGAATCCCACATGGGAACGAGCATAATCATTTTAGTGCTGCAAAAAAGCGCTTCAGGAGGCTTTGAAATTGCTTCTTTTCCTATTATGAGATATGAAAAGTCAGTACGGAGCATTGCGTTGTATTCACGGCTAGAAGCCAGGTGTTTCGAGTTCAAATCCATCGAAAACTACAACAAAACAGCAGGAAATTTAGAGATGTATGTTTCTATATTTCCAGTTGTGAAGTTTACCACTGAGTCTGACATATACAAATATACAACACACATAGCTCATACATAAATTGAAACAATGTTTTATTCAGAGGGGATGCTAAGTGATCCCGAACGAAGCTTCCATTCCAAAGTCTGGCGATTCGGATGTGACGCAGCTCTTGGGGACTTTTCGAAAATGCAAAAAAAAAACGCTATTTTAAAATACTCGAGCGCGTCAGATTTTCATACAGACAGTTCAGCTTGATGCCCTGGTCGTGCTGGGCCATTATCTGATGATTATTTGTAGGGACTTTCTTAATCTGATCGTTTGAAAAAATAATACATGTACATATAATACCACGAGTATTGTGATCAGCTGGGATGGCGTGATGGCTGACGGAAAGTAGTGTGGGGACGGTTTGAGAGAGTGAGAGAGAGTGATAGGCGCGGAGTGGGGAATACATGCTTTACTGCAGCTGCACGCGTTATATGTACTTTATTTAGGATTTTTGTTACTTCGGCTTGTGGAAATCGGCAGATTATGTTTTTCCCGTTATCCATGAATTATTTCCTTCAAAATAAAAAAAAATTCGACCGGGCTCAAGAATGTCGAGGCGACATATTCTTTTTGCAAGTTTATGACCCTCCCACTCCCTTACGTCACGCTCAAATCGTCAGATTATTGAAATGCAAACTTTTCAGCATGTAATTAGCCCACCATACCTTAATCTGACGCGCTCGAGTATTTCCAGCTATCGATTTTTATTTTTTTCTATTCTGATCGGCTGCCCTAAACGCGCAGCCCTATATATATACATATGTAGAGGACCAAGATATGCTAGATATACTCAACAGGGTGCAACGTATTTCCTCATAGGATAATCTGCCGCGCTTGAGTAAATCCCAGAATCCCTTGTTGGGCTCCTCTACTAACGGAACCCTAAATTGATGCGTGCACGACATATACTTGCCCGGTTTTTTAAAAGTTATCTGTCCAAGTCACATAGTGTGAAGGCACCTTAAGTAAACATGGTGTACGTACTTATCGGCGCTTATTACAGATTATTGGCCATTCGGTCGTTTTACGTGTCTTTCCCTTAAGTCGACTTCACATTTATTACCTCCGTAAAGGTACTTGGCGGTTTTCCATTTCAAAAATCATGCATAATTATTTCAAGGATATTACGAGCTCCAAAATGAAATAAGTTTGGCACTGAACGCTGTATTAGGAAGTGAGATAGGGGCAGATGTAGGCGGAAGTGGTAGCCTCCAAAGAAGTGCGCCCTTCGCCTGAAGGAGCTCGTTCTGGTAAAATATGACAGCGGAAGTACTGGTACCGGGAAAATTCAATTTTCCCCCGTGTTTTTCCCGTTTCGAATCGCTTTCAGTGTGTTGCTGTTGTTGCTGCTCTTGTACTGTTGTTGTTTGCAATTTGCTGGGATGCTTTCAATTACTCGAGCCATCTCCATGCAGCAATCCGCGGGCTTACCCCGCTTGTATGTATATATATATATAGCCAGAGGAAAATGCTGCTTAGTTAAGTTGTTAAGTTAAATTTAAAGTCTGAGCGCTTACTGATTTAATCAGCTCTCGGGCTTTCATCGTCCAAGAGGATTTCGGGGCTGTTTTATGGAGAACTTTTCATTTTGCTTGTGTAGGGAAAATGCAGTCGAAGGAAGTGCCTTTGATATTTCCGGATGTTTTTTTTTTCTCGAGAAATTACGAAATCATAAACTACACAAGTGATGGGGCGATAATGTTCCATGAAAATACTTTCACCTGAGATTAGGAAAGCATTCTGCATGGAAGGACTGAAGCTATTGTACATTGTGGATGTTTTAAATTAAGAAGTACATGAAGTATACATATGTATATATCCACTCGTATGTGTTCTAGCATTGCCAGCTTAATAATTTCAAACCTTAAATTTGGGGAGGGGGTCATATCTTGATGACAAATATTTTTTATTCCGATTTATATGCGCTCTCGCTTTCCTTCCTTTTTAGGAAAAATGTTAAACATTTTCTTCCAAAATGATGCGATTTTGTTAATTTTTGGAATATAAAAAAAAATCGCATGCTACATTTTAGATACAATCTGAAGTTTTTGAAATATATCAAATTAGTAATTCATCCGCCAGCGAGTTGTGCATTTCTTGCCAGAGGTTCACGCGCTGCGCTCTCAACATGACATATGAATAACACATTAATGAAGCACATTAAAAAGAGGGGCGATACATGTAACCGCTTGAATATTGACCGTTTTTCAGAGGCTTATTTAAATGGGAAGGAATAAATGAATCGTTTTTAAATTCAGAATGTTTATTCATTATAAAATATATTAAAATACAAGAAACAGATTTTATTTTATTTTTTTTCAAAATGGCCGCCGTAGTAACTAATCTTCTGAGACCCTCGCGGCGAAAGGCATCAAACGGCGGGATTTTTAGCTTCTGTTACAGCTATCGGAAATCAAAAATTTTGGTTTGAGCGTGTTCATAAAACATGTATCTTCTAGTGGAACCAATAAAAAAACAAAAAAGTCAAAAAATCGTAAATTAACACGCCTCAGAAAAAACGTCCGTTTTCACCCTTTTTTTCCATGGTTTTTAAAAATTTTTTTGGCATTTCTGTGGTTCAACTAGAAGCTAATACTATAGAGAACTTTTTGAGCTATCTTTTAAGTTATGAGAATTTAAAAAAAGTAGTTTCGATAGAAACGCGTGTAAAGTTTTGACACACAGGGACTCTATGATTACAGCGACTTACCAACTAGTCAGCGATTCCAGGGTCACACAGAAGTCCTTCATGGAATTAAGCAATAAAAGAGTTTCTGAACATCTGCCTACCCGGGTCGTCAATACAAAAGACCCCAAGGTCAGAAATTTGAAAAGCAGGTAGCGAGAGACGAACGCTCCGGTACAGGTAATAGCGCTCGGGCGCCGAGTTGAGGCGGAGCACTTAAATGAGTTTTTAATCGATAAATAATGCGAATTTCATTCTAAAAATTTACAGGCATATTTTTGAGATGTCATTTTAACTACTGATGCCTAAAAATAACCCTTTTTTTTACATGTATCGCCCCCCGGGGAGGGTAAGGTAATACAATTTTTTTTTCCTTATTTTTTTTTATTCGATTTTCTGAATGAAGAAGCTTTGTATGAAAATTTGAGACGGATCCGAGCAAAACTAACGAAGATACAGCAGTTTAAGCAACCGTGCCCCAAACATGACTCAGCGCACCAGAAATTACCTGCCCGGTCCGAGTGCGCGATTGTTACCTGGCAGGTGTTTCGCTCTCTATGTAACCCCTAACTTCCTTATTATGATGACATTATGGATGATAGCAACATCCTTTATGGACCTGGCATCGATGATTCAGTGTGAGGTGCACCGACTAAAACTTATGAACGTTTTATTTTAATTTTTTTAGTGTTTAAAACTTTCAAGCGATTTTCCCACAACTCATGTTTTCAAAGTCGGTTCCCCTCATAAGTTCAAAACTACTGCACCGATGCTTTTGAAATTTTGAACACTATTTCTGTACATAATTTACGAGGTAACGCGTTTTTCACTTCAAAGTGTTCACAAAAATTGGAAAATTGAAATTTCGAAAAACCCCCTCGGCGTTACCTGGGGAAACCGATTATCTAACGACGAAAATTTCCTGTTTGATATCAGACGATCTAGCACCGAGTTATGAGGGGCACCGAAATTCTATTTATTTCTGAGACGCTTCCAAATAATTGCTGCCATTGCCGTATTTTTCAATATTTCTACATGAAAATTTTACAAAATATTCTTCAAATATTATATAATACTTTGATGTACCATTGGTTTTAATAAATAGATTTTAACTGTGCTGTCGAAAAAAATTCACAAAAATGTGCCTTTTTTTGTGCGAATTAACCTTACGCTCCCCTTAACATAAATCAAACCAAGAATAGGAACAAATTCCAATTGAGGAAAAAAAAATCCCCAAAAGGCGTGACCGGAGATTTAAAAACAAAAAACTAAAGGCCCTATATGAAACATCCAGCAGGCACCGAAACAAGCTAGTATCCTAAAATTTTCTAAAATGGTTGTATCTTCAATTTTCCACATTGAACATCAATGTGCACATGTGTCCGTTTAAGCGTTGACTGAGGAACAAACAATAATTTTCATTTCAAGTAATCTCTCTTAGCTGTTGTTGTTGTGTTGTTGGTTACATTCATTCTTTGTTTCAAAATGCAAATTCGCTGTGAACTTTCACACAAGTTCCATCATTTGGTCATAAAACATTAGAACACAAAATACGTTTTGGACTATAGAGGAGAGGAAAATAATGTTGGAAGTCGAAGTCTTCAATAATGTTTTAAACCCCAGATTCAGCCAACGTCAGCGCAGAATTCCACCGAAGTCGACTGATCAGTGGGCATTGCATTTCGGTCCTAAACCTACCTGATGCTAATCACTACTTTCTGAATG
Organism: Neoitamus cyanurus; assembly: GCA_947538895.1. NCBI lineage: Eukaryota > Metazoa > Arthropoda > Insecta > Diptera > Asilidae > Neoitamus > Neoitamus cyanurus. The sequence goes on from OX384547.1 coordinate 20,509,926, forward strand.
GGATTCGGTCAATAGGTTTCTGTTCTGATAAAAAATACGGCAAACATTTTTAGCAAAAGTCTGTTTTTATTTGATTCATACATTTATACTTTGCGATTTTGTTATCATTGTATTTTAAAGTTATTCGACAATGTATGTATAATATAGTTAAACAGTGCTTTACGCAATTACCAGACCCCTCTTGCAAGTCCACTTCTTCTTGCAACATTCTGGATAAGGTGCGTTGGGGTATGCTCTATCACCCTCAATACAATTCTCGACGTCACTGCTGCCACAACTGAATATTATGTAATGAAGACAGAGTAAATCATTGATATTTTATTCACATATTTTAGCCTGACTTACGCAGCACCGTTCACATAGCCACTTGCGTCACAACGTATCTCCACACATCCCAGCCCAGAGCTAGCAGCCAAACTATGTGTTCCTACATCAAATTGCAGTTTACCTATTATGCATGTTCCATTGCTTTCCCCTTTTCGTCGTAAGTCAAATGAAAAAAATATTAATTTTCGTAACTCTATTTTACAGTATATAATAGTAGGTACCTTGTGGCCTTACACTAAACGTGTAGGCAACAGTTGCCTTAACGATTGCAAGCACAATGATCAACGACAATAGAAGTTTCATCTTTAACTACTTTACTGCTTTCTTAGTCTGCACATCACGATTTACTTATATGTCTTTATATAGGCGAAAAAATGCGCGGCGTAAAATGGATAAGATTAACACTAGATTCAGAACACCTCTTTTAACAAAAAAACAATGAAAACATTCAAATAAAGAGAAAGAACAATTTGAAAACAGCAGGCGAACACTTGGTACACGTGTAGTGCGTTGTTTTAACTGGTAGATATTTTTGGATATGATCTGCTTTGTAGCAAAAATTAATTGTTAAAAATTCGAATTTTAAGATATCTCTCCACTTGAATATCAGACGATTTAGGTTTTATGAATTTTAATTACTATATAGTCTTACGGTTTTAAATTATATTCCTACGATTCATTATTTTCATACATATACAGGATTTTTATGCTTTTCAAATAAACTTTTATAGCGATTTGAGAGCTTCATAAAATATCTAATGCCTCAAACCTACACGAAACATGATTACCGCGAAAGTCGAACGGTAATTTTCACAAAACTTCGCATATTAGGGTTTTTGGTATCACTGATTGCCCTATTATTTCAAATACAAAAAGTTGCTCTACGAATACTTATCATTCTCAGATTCTCATGACGGCTGGTACAGGACAGGGGATTCTTGGGGCTGGTTATTTAAAATTTGGTGACCGATTGTACAAATTGAAGATAACATACAATATATATAGAAATACTTATCTACCACAAATTTTCATGAGTGTATTGAGGTTTTTTGAATTCGTTAATTACAAATATGGTAGGTATCTAAATTTACAAATTCAAAGTGGCGACATCAATATGTTGAAATTTTACATTGCAATTGCAAACATGGAACCAATTCCACAAATTTAAAATATCAACTTCAATATGACGGACTGAAAATATTAAACACTAACCTTCTCTACATTTTCATGAAGGTTATTATTATTATTATAATTAAGTGTGTCTTTCGAAAACAGCGCGACCTAAAAGATTTATTGTGTTGATACCTTCTTTTTATTTAAAAAAAAAAAAAACCTTCCACGTTAAGACCCTAGAAGTAGGCTATGATTTTCCGGGGAGCTGCATTTGATACACTAATCAGCGCCATGATGGGCGCTCCGAAGAGTGTCAGCCTTTGGACGATTGCCTCTTGCATGGAGCTTATTTGATCTGCACTGAGGGCTTACTCTTTGCCACGCAGCCCTCGGCGTATGCTGTACTACATATATAATGGTAGAATGAGAACACCTTATTGTACGAGCTACTTCAGCATATAAAGAAAACCAACACAACAGATTTCTGTGCCGAAGAAAACAACGGCATTTTTATTAAATTTGTGAAGACTTTTACACTTTTAACTGTCTTTAACTCACTGACAACTAACTATTACACTTCCGAAATATCGGACTATCAATTTTATATTTCATGCGACTAGATTACGAAAAATTTTCGCAGCATGTGGTCTCACATGAAAATGGTTGATCGCTCCCCCAGGGCAGAAATGCTAATCTGGATTTCAATATTTTAAAAAATTCGATTTGTAAATTAAAAGTTGATATTACAAAAGCTTTAAATAAAGGTTATTATATTCAGACATATTTCCAACCCGCTATTACTTACTCTCGTCCTAGTAGCTCAAATAAGCGTAATTTACTAACGAATGAATATGAAATATTACGTTTCCGTGCCCTCGCTGAAACATACGAGTAATATGCTTTATTTTGTTTTATCTTTAGTTATTAATATTCTAATGTAATTTCGTTGTTCAGTTCAATGTTCTGATATTTCTACAGAATTGATGTTCTCTAATGGTTTTAATTAATTCTTAATTCCCGCAGTTATTCTCATTTATGAGGGAACTATTCTGTGTATTTACAGGCTGAGTTTCTTTATCCTTAAACGACTCAATAAATCAAAAATTATGCGTCATACGAAAAAGATGTTCGAATAACATTTGATTATTTTCGAAGATAAAAGCGATCTCGCTAAAACTCATTTACTTTTTTAGCGAGTGCAGCTCCATCTCTCATGTATCGAAAAAAATAATTTTTCAGTTTAAACTTTAGTGTTGTCCCATTTGAAATTTAAAAGTTACTTCCATACACAATATTGCTAATTTTGACAGTAGATTTTAAATCGGTGACCCCGAAAATCGTAAAAAACTTATTTTCATGAAAATGGCATAATTCTTAAATCAGGACTACATAGTAATCCCTACAAAATATTTTTGTTATCTCTAAAGCTAATAAAAATTATTTGCTGTTTCAGTAGGTAGATCATGTCGTCACGCAAATTACTAACTGTTCACAAAATATTTTTGTTGAATTATTCCAGATTTTAAACAAAATATCAACAAGGACTTTCATGTCAGGGCCCAAAATATTTTTGTCGACGACACAAAAAAAATGTACAAACAATGCGATTTTCCCTAGTGTTGAGTTACTCTAAAGCGGGTTACATCAAACAAGGTCAGTCAGTTTGAAAAATCATATTTACATAAGTAAAGTTCGAAACACGCTGGAGTTTAGGTATCAAGATGAACGCATATAGCAAATAAAATAATCAGCGTGTTCAACCTACTTTCCAACACAGGTACTTGGCATATCACCCTCGCAGTTTATTAGGTGCAGTGATCAAAAGAACACGAGCTAAGTATTATTTTGATCAATTAAAAGAACTCTGCAGATCAATATATTGAAAGAATGCAACTGTGTTTAAAAAGGAGTACGATTTTATTTTAAACAAATTTTAGTGTGAGGCAACAATACATGCGGATTTTGTTATTGGTACTCCTTAAAATCGTTAGTATAATCCGCGGAACTGTTTGTTATGCTGGCAACCCTTATTTTGAGATTACATACGATCCCTTGGGATCATCGTGACAATTCCAATACCATTTACAGCACTCGGGAAATTCCAAAGATTCATCTACCAATTCACCTCTTGTGCATCCTTTTACATTAGTTTTTGGGCATCTGAGGAATTTAAAAAGGATAAATTAGTGTTTTTACTCACTACTACACGTTTGGAGAAACTTACCCGTGGTAGGTGTATGAGCCGTCCTTATAGCAAGTAACGGTTCTGCACCTGCTCAATTGGTTGTACCCCTTTGCAATTTCCTCACCCTCAAAAATGCATTTTCCGGCATTTTCACCAACTGTTGGATATTAAAATTTATTAATCATAAAATTAATAGAGCAATATTCGCGTAGGGCCACATTATTGAAGTGTTGCTTACCTGGGCGTGGGCTGTGGTATGTGTCTTTGTAAGCAAAAGCTGCTTCTACGATTGCAATAACCGCGACTAATAGCAAGAAGAATTTCATTGTGAAGAGTTTCGATACTTCTAACGTTCTGACTGCTGGTTGAGCGAAAGATTTTCTTTATATACTTTTATCCTTGCTTACGCGACTCTATTGTCTACAGCACCAGTGGTGGTATGCAAATACACATATTCGTCTGTAAGGCCCCTAGCAATTGAGCGAATGATATTCATCACAAAATGAATAACGACAATCTGCTCTAATAACATGTGGTCGAGCATATTTTTGCCAATTGTGTCAATATCAATATAATTTTGTTAGAGACAGCCTGAGGCATTGTTGCTTTAAATAATTTCACGTGCATTGGGTCCAAGCGTGTAAGGATAAATTTGAAGGGGAGAAACGCCTTCCAAAACTAGCCGAGAAAAAGGAAAATCAATGTTTTCACCCGTTGCCGCTCTTTCCGGCCCGCCGCCGTGACGGTTACGACAAAATACGTAATAATCAAAGTTTTGGTGTTTCCACCTACCACGAAAATGATGATACGAGTACCAGCGTAGAGGGCTCTTTGAGTACTACAAGTTTATTTATGACTTTTGTTGGAACTGTCATGTCATGGTTGACCGTGGGGGCGTTTGAGTGCATATTAGTATTTTAGATGTTTGAAATCGCGATATCTCAGGAATGGGTATTCATAGGAAAAAATGTATATGAGCCATTTTTGTAGACAATTATAAGATCTACAACTTTTGTATAAACTATTTTTACGATAACACTTACCGTTTATGAGATATATGTGGAAAACCGATGTCATTCACCTTTAACCTTGAATACAATTTTAAGCTCAAATCGGAATTTTGACATTTCATTTGTAATGATGTATTGAAAGTCTGTATAAATTTTCAGCTCTGTGGGAATTTTATCTATGTTTGGACTTTTTTGTGTCTATTTTGACTGGACTATATTTTTGTACCGCCTCTGCAAAATTCACACCATTGTAAATTTTCACAATTTCTATGCGTTGTTCACTGACATACATATGTGTATTTATAAACTAATGGGCTGCTTGATTCGCTAACTTGTGCTTGAAATTTTAGAAAAGCCTGTTCCATACCAATGCCAATGTCGTTTTCGAAAGACTAAATGCGCGTAAATTAACTTGCAGGAAGTTGAATTGCAGTTCCAGCTTAAATAGTCAAAAATGGGAAGTTCAATTGCGTCATCAATTTCTTTCGTCTGCTGCACCTGGAGATTCGCAGAGTACACAACTCATTCAGAAGCCAGTCGTCTGCGTTAAATAAAAGCTGTCTGCCAGCAGGCGTCTGATTCAGTCTGATCCCATTATTTGCTTTCAATGCAAAACCCACCCACTCTCGCAAATTGCGCACTTCCAAATTGTCCGCCTGCATACCTGTGCTAAGGCAGAGGTGCCGAAGGCGTCCACTAACAAACCGTTCCCCATGAACTCCCCGTTTTTTACAATTCCCAGAAAGTAATGAATACCGGCTGGATGGGAGGCCGACAGGTAAACGCGTCATCCTACAATTGAGCCATCGTCCCTTGCAAATTGGTGATACGCTCTGTAAATAGGATTAAAGGAGGACAAACTACCATAGGAGAGATGTCAGCAAAAGTCTGCGCCCAGCCCATGAAACCGGTCCTCTGGATATTGCGGATCCCGTGCGCAATTTTTAGCTTCACTGGAGCACTTCAATAATTCAATATTTACCACTTACCTTACCAGCACACGGGCAAAATTGGAGTTTCGGGAGATACCATACACCAGCCACCCTTGCCCCACACCCGGGCGGTAAATGGAAGTTGAGCTTGAGTTGGTTCGGTGACGTTTTTGTCAGGTTTCTTGCTGGGATTTCAGGCATCATCTCATTTGGCCGCCACCGAATATTTGGACAAGAGTCAGGTTCGCAGATGGGACAGGCCAGTGTCTATATTGCCTAGAAAATGTCTTCTCCAAACAACAAGGCAAATTAATTTCGATAAAATGAATGACTTGCAGTAAATCACCGGGTAGTAATAGGCGAAGGCGTTTCTCATGTTGATGGAGTTCATGGCTGGTAACCAAGGGATTTGGGTTTAAGAATTTCTGAATTTTTTTTTTTTTTGTTCTTTGGGTTGAGGTTCCGTGAGCAAACTCCAATATTTGTTCAGGTCAGTGTCCCCTGATCCTAATTAATAAAGGGAAAGCAAAGAGTCCAATAGCTGATAAGAATTTTAAATCTTGAAGATTAAGGAATGTGTATTTGTCAGTGATACTGTTAAGGCGCATCCACGCCAAGGAAACATTCTGAAAGAAACAAATGTAAAACAGAATTTTTGTACAAACGAAATTTTTTCTAAAGTTTCTAAAATTGTTGAAGAACGTTTTTGAAACATTTGAAGAACTATTCTACAAGAAATGAGGAAACAAATTTGTTTCTGATATTTTCCAGTGTTCAGTTTAAAATAAAATTACTTTGCCTGATCACGCGTCACTATTTTCTGCCTGTTACGTGGTAATGAACGTTTTTGCAAAAAAACTTCAAAAGAGAAGATTAATTTGGCAAAAAAAGTTTTTACAAGGTAGAAATGAGTACAGTGGTTCAAATTTATTAAGTGACCTTAAGATCGCTGCTCTTAGCGGCTTTAAAAATTTTACGCGAATTTCTTCTAATGATTTTGAGTATATTGAGAATTTAATAGAACCAAAAATAGAGAAACGAAATACAAATTACCGTAAAAGTGTCAGTGTGGAGGAGCGGTTAGCAATTACTTTGCCTTTTGTAGCCACAGGAAATTCTTAACATTCTCTAGTGTATCTTTTCAAAGTATCAGAACAACTTGTTTGTAAGATCGATCTCGAAGTATGCGGCATTAATTGCAGCATTGCAGGATTACGTACATTTTAGAAAACATTATTTAATTTTGTTATTATTTTAAGAAACAGGGCTATTATTTTTGATGATTGAATTCCATTAAAAAAAACTTATGTTTTTTATTAAAAAATGTTGTAACTGAATAAATAATGCACTGTGAAAATGTAACTGTGTGATATGATAAATGCAATAGTAGTACATAGTATTCTATATTTTTTAATTGTGATAAAAATTACAATAAGAAGTTGAGAAATGGAATCACATTTCTTCATCGATTTTTATAATTGTTGAAGGTTTTTGTCTACGATATAAATCTACCAAAAGTATGCAGTGAAGTTTTCTAATAAAATTTCCCAACTTTTGCATGTGTGTACAAAATTTCATGAAATTTCGAGAACACAGGACATACATATGACCTTTGCGATTTTTGAAACATTGAATTCGGAAATGTGCAAGGTTGATTTTCAAGCTCCAATAAAAAAAGTTTGCCTGTTTGTACCGTGAATTGATTCTGTATACTCCGTGTACACGGATATTACACGGATACGGAGAGTGCAAATAGTCACTGCCTTTTCAAATATATATATTTTTATTAAGTGCATAGTCTATTTTTATAATGCCTGAAAATCTCTTCCCTCTTTTTGCGCCATTTTTAATAATAGCACTTTATATCAATAAATGTCCCTATCGATAATAGTTCAATCAAATTATGAAGCGAGGTGGCCAAATTTGATTCAGGTATAATATAGGATTGTGGGGTCAAGTTTACCCTGCCGATTTTTCCCCGGCTATTAAATTTTTCCCGGTAATTTTTCCATGTTGTATTTCAGTCAGTATAAAATAATTTGCAAAAGGCACATTTCAGCTTATTGGTTAAAAGGGCTAAAGGGAAACAGGGGCTTGAGGAAAAATTACCGAGGGAAAATCGGCAGGGTAAATTTGACCCCTTACCATATTATATGAATCTAAAGGTAGTTTTTCAAGCAGAACACGATGCGCGGGATCCCAGAATGATCCCAGTAACCCTTAATCCCCAAAACAGCCAAAACGGCTTGTCTTTTTATCGTAAAAATGAGTTTAGGAGTTAATTGGACAATAGATTCAAATTCAGCAGCCCCGAAAATCTCTATGCACTAGTTTTTGTGGTATCAACGAAGTGTTACTTCTTTCATCCGCTATTTTAAATTTTACATTTCGAACAGAATTCTGAATTGATCCGACGGCATTCTGCCACACTGTGCGGTGTCAGAGCAGACCTTGTTCCAAATGGGAACACAGATGTTCGAGCTTTTCAGAATTTTGTAAATCATACGATTGCTTGTAATTTTCTATTCATTAATGCCGATTGATTAATTATTTGTTTTTATTGAAACTTTCATTAATCTTGTGAGGTTTATTAATTGTTCTTGCCTGGCATTGTCCCCGCTGCTGGTTGTGTAAAGCTAAAGACAGAAGGGCTACGATCCTTTCCGTTCCGTTAATGAAATAAATTTAACTTGTTATCCACTCCATTCCGTACATTCTGAGTAATTTCATAATAGTAATAACCCAATCCTTATACTGATTTATACCCGCAAGTACATATTAAAAGTGTCCTCAATTGTTAAAGAAGAAGGATTCAACCACAATGCACATAAACAGCAACAAACAAGCGGTTTCATTTTCTGATTGGTTCGTGGTGGATTTAGCACCCTCACTTTAAAAAAAAATAATTTAAGGCTCTCTGAAAATCACAAAATCAATATAACGGACATTTAATAAAAAAAAAACATGAGGATGGTGAGTTCCAGACAGCACTCAGGCAACACCACTTAACTTTTTCTGCCTTATAAGATGTTACACCTTAAAAATGTAAAAGCAGCAAATTCTCTTAAAGCTCTCCCAGCACAGGAAACTTCCTTCTGAATTGTTATTCTCTATTGTGCACAAAATATCTATTTATTTTTAAAACGAAATCACTCCAGGCAGTAACAGAGACCGCAATGGTTTCGCAGAGGAAATCGTTTCGAGCAAATCGGCAGGGCGGAGGTGGACAAGAAAACCGACAAGAATCGTTAGACGATATTCTGTGGTAAATGCGGTTTTAAGGGAGAAACAAAAATAGTGACAATCATGTGCAAACCGAGTGTATTTTCCATTTTCCAACAATTTCCTGTGAATTCCGAAATTGCGGAAACACCTCCGACCTCCGAGCACTGTTGCGGATTTTTAAATCATTCTCGGTGGCACAACGTACACCCCCTATATAGTTTGTTAGGGGACAAATTCTCTACAATTGTCACTTGAACCACTTTCTTAAGGGAAGACTAGTTCCTCAAGCAATTCTGGATCACCGTGCCTGTAATCCTCCGCATCGAGAAGTTATATCTCTCGACGTGCCGTGCACTCCCACTACAGATATATATCCTCAAGACGTGATACTAATTTTAAACCGGGTCTGGGTTGGGTACCCATAAAACTTCATTATCGGCTCTGAGATAGGAATCGGGGCCAATTAGGGGGATTTTTTTTAAAGTTTTTAATATTATTAAGCCATAAGAGAAATAGTAACTTCCTCATGTCCCCGGGACCGGAGTGGGAGAAAAGATTTTTTCGGCAAACTTTTCAACAGATTTAAATTGTCCCCTGACATTTCTTAATTACCTCCCAACTTAAAGTCACGTCTCGTTTTCTGGGCATCTTTAGAACCGCCTCACAAGCAGCCAGCTTTCCCACGGAAAAGTTCTATTGGAATCGACGTCCAGTACGTGACTAGAATGCGCAATGCCGTCTATACGTACGATACTGTACTGTGCTCTCACAGCATTCTGGGGATTAAGGGACGAGCGTATCAAATTAGATAAAACAATGGATGTGCAGTTGCATGCTTGTGCACATTTTGGTCTTGAGAACGAACACCCCTTTCGCTTTCTTAGGGTATTTACGCCACTTTTCAAAATGTTGGGTGTTATCTATAAATTAATGACAATAGGAGTAGAGAGAATGAAAATTTCCACAATATAAGTTAAATTTATTAAGATTTTGTTTAATAAAAAAAACACAATTTCTTCCAACAGTCAGAGTGACTGATGTCTCTTTATTCAACGCTGAGAACAGACTTAAGCTACTTTACACAATTGCCTTAATTGTTACCTATGCTAGTCACGTTGACCTAAGTTCACCTGGGCTACTCACGTTGACTCGGTAGACATGGTGTCAGCGCTTTTGGCGGCGGCGCGTGGGACCGCGTTGGTAATTTCGCAATTTCCCATAGATTTGCTTAGCAGGTGTTTTTACTTAGCCGGTGTTAACTCCTCCCGCCTTAAATGAGGATGTCCCCATTCTCAGAAATAGGGAATTTGGCTTATCCTAGGTGTTTCTGCTAGGGTCGAAGTTGACCCCTGGTTCTCCGTTGCAGGACTTATCGTAGGAGCTATGATGATGGACTCGACTGCGGATGCTGTACTGGATGCTTTGGCCCTGTACCGCTTGATTAGGTTTAAGATGGTTGTTGTTATCAGGAGGATGATGATTATTGAAGTTAATCCAAGGCTGGTGGAGTAGCCTATCCTGCTTTCTTCTTCTATTAGCTCTATTCTTCCTGTATTATTTAGGTGTAGTTCCTTCATGCTGTGGAGAGTCAAGGTTTCTTCGAATGTCCTGAAGCTTGGGTCAGGTTGCATAATTGGAGGGAGCGGTTTCGTACTGGAAATTTCTTTAGATAGGTACAGCTGTTTGTTCACGGTAAGTGTAGCGTTATGATGCTGGATTATAAAAGTACCCGTCAGATTCAAGGCTTCGCCATCGATGTGGATCGTTCCGCTAAATTGGTTTAGCAAAAGTGTTCCGGGAAAGATCTCCTCTGTAGCTGGGATGTGACTACCATCAATTTCGGTGCAGTTCGGGGGTCTACTCGTGAGCAAGTCTGCGATGCAACTAGACTGGCCTAAATCTATAATCTGTCTATTTTTACAAATTGTTAATTTATTACTAGTTACACATTTTTCTTTAATCGCGTATAGTTTATTTTCACATTGTAATAGGTTTTCGTGAGTTATTTTAGTAATGAGATTTCCTCTTTTTACAGGTTTTATTAACAAGGTTTTACAATTTTTTATTTCAGTATTTGGTATGCTAACAATATACAATAAAGTGGAATTACTAGAGGCAATTTTTATTTCTGCAAAATCGATAGCTTCTTCAAGATTTAAGTAGGGTACATTGTTTTTTTCGAAAAGTTCTTTCACAATATTAAGCTCACTATTTGACAAAATGAATGAATTTACAATTCCAGCTTTAGCCCAATGTAAGGCGTAATCTACATTAACTATTTCTTCTTTTATTAAGTCCAATTTGTTTTTAATATTTATGACAATTTCGTTTTTAAGACCTTCGTTCGCTTTAGCCATCCTTATGATATTATTTGTTACATTGGTAATTTCGTTGATCCGATCGATCATCGATTTATTAATTATTATCTGTTTATTATTATTTTCTAGTACGTTATTAATTTTGGCTTTTAAAATTAGAAAATCTTCGTGGTCTGGGCTTCCGGCCAGCCATTTCCACGCGGTTCCGAGAAAATTTAATGATCTTTTCGACCTCGTTTTGGGTTTTAATCTGTTTAGTAAGGATATGATCTGCGCGGTTTCATGGGTAAGGAACGGATACATAGGATGACCCTTGTCGACGTTGTTTGCAACTCTTTTTTCCAGCTCTTCGAGTGTCTTTTCATAGGATTCCAGGTCGATTACATGGATTAGCTTGAGTGCTCCCGTCTGTATTTTTGCTATTCCAGTATTTATCGTTATGGCTTTAGAATTTGAATAGTCTAAAATCTGAACCTCTGCGAAGCAGTAGGCTATAGAAAATCTGTAAGGGGAAAATGATGTTAACTTTTAATATTGCTCTTGTGTATTACTCTGCCTGATTCTGTTAGTATGGTCTTCGAGTGGTTTTCTTTTACCGTTTCCTTTTTGTATCTGGGGGATAATTTGGATCCTATTCTTTTGTTCAGCTTGACATAAATGATTTCGCCGGGGGTGTGGTTCTTTATGGGTTGCTTTTTTAGTTCGGGTTTATTGGGATGCCTATCATACTTTTGTTCCTTGCAGACTACGCATTGCTTAGCTATTTCATTGACTTTATACTTCATTCTGGGAAAGTAAAATTTTTCTATTAGTTGTAGTTTATTTTCGCGAGCATTGCGGTGTGCTCTTCTATGGGTCTTTATTATCTCTTCATTCTGTCGCTCGACATTTTGAAGATCTTCTACTTGGGTTTGTGTGAAACGGGTTTTAAAGTTTCTGAAGTGTGCGGGGTATACTTCTTGAATTTTACCCATTAATGTTTCGGATGTGAACAGACCGTTTATAACACTTGGGTTTAGATATCTTTTGAATATTGATATAATTTCGTTTTCGGAGTAGTTGGGTTGAACTATAGTATGCCTATGATAGGTAGGAAAGGGGATTTCGAATCTGTAACTCTTCTCTATGCCTGTTTTTAGGATAATTTGGTTTTTGAACGCATTTATAGGTGCTACCGTGGCCGGTATTAAATCATGAGCAGAGCTTTCGCTACTATGCTGGGTCACTGTCAAGGAGTTTATTGGAGGATCTTTTGGAGGCCTAGACAAAGCGTCTGCAACTACATTGGTTTTACCTGGAGTGTATTTCAACTCGTAGTTGTACTCTTCGAGTATGGCTTTCCACCGTTTCATTTTATTGTTATTATTCTTACTGCTTAAGGCGTAAGTAAGCGGCTGGTGATCTGTGAAAATTTGTACCTGAGGTGAGCCGTATAGGTAATTTCTCAATGAAGTTAACGCCCATATAATTGCCAGCATCTCCTTTTCGTTGGCGGCATAGTGCTCTTCGGTCTTGGTGAGAGTCCTTGAGATAAATATTATGGGTCTTTCTTCCTGTGATAAGACCGCTCCGATCGCATAGTCCGAAGCATCGGTGGTCAATTGAAATTTCTTCTTGAAGTCTGGGTAAGCAAGTAGCAGATCGTCAGATGTGAGAGAATTTTTAATCTTATTGAGGGCCTCGGTGGCTTCATCGTTGAGGTGGATGAGTCTTTTACTAGATGCGTTTTTTGAGACTCTGCCTCCCTCACCCCTTAAAAGGGCTGTCAGGGGTTTCGCCAGATTTGCATAACCTTTAATAAATCGGCGATAATATCCTGATAGACCAAGGAAGGAACGGAGGTCCTTCAATGTTCTAGGAGGTGGGAAATTTACGATGGCTTTGACCTTTGCCGGGTTTGTTCTTATGCCCTCGGCTGATATTACGAATCCCAAGAATTCAACCTGTTTGCGAAAGAATTCGCACTTGTCCAATTGGACCTTCATGTTAGCGTTTTGTAGGGTTAGGAAAATTGTCCTTATGTTTTCGAAATGCGTCTGCTCGTCTTTGCTGAATATTACAATGTCATCTATATAGACGTAGCATATTTTACCGATATAGTCTCTCAGGATATCGTCGAGAGCTCTTTGGAATATCGCGGGCGCATTCTTCAAACCAAATGGCAACCTCGTGAACTCATACTTTCCGTTGTTCACTGAAAATGCTGTTTTTTCAATGTCAGATTCTTTTAATGGAATCTGATGGAAACCACTCTTCAGGTCTATGACGGAAAACCATTTGTTTTTCCCTAACTGTGCTAGAACATCATTGATTTCTGGGATTGGATATTTATCCGGAATGGTGATGGTATTCAGTTTACGATAGTCCACTACCATTCTGTATTTTCTTTCGCCAGATGCATCGGCTTTTTTCGGCACGATCCATACCGGGGAGTTGTAAGGAGACCGTGAAGGTCGTATAATTCCATCATTCAGAAGCTGTTTCACCTGTTTCTCAACCTCGTCTTTTAAAGACATGGGATAGGGATAAAATTTCGAAAATACGGGGGAGTCTGAGGTCGTCCGGATTTCTCCTTTGACTACAGTAGTAAACGTTAATTTTTCGTCGGGTTCGGTGAAGAGACTGGGGAATTGTCGAGCGAGCGCATTAGTTTTATTTCTCTGTTCTACACCCATATGATCTGTCCTAATATCGATCTTATTAACAGCCGAGTAAGCTTGCTGTTTTATTGGTATTCGGATTTTATTTCTGATCATCATGTAACTTTCTTTTGTGTAGATGACGGCAGAGAGCTCTTTTAAGCTGTCATTTCCCAAGATACCGTGAAACGACTTAAGGGTAGGTAGTAAAAAGAATTTTATATTTGTTTCTTGAATTCCAAATAAATTTACTGTAGTATGATGGCTGATTTTTATGTTTCCGCCTATGGAGTTCGCGTAAAAGATTGATTCATTAGGTTTAGGATTAGGCACAAGACTGGACTGCATATAATTTTTATTAGAACCGGTGTCTATCAAAATTTTAAGAATTTGGCCGCTCTTCGTTTTGCACTCGAAGTAAGGCAACGAAGAGCAATTTAATCTAAAAAATGGATAACTGTGTGATCCTGCTCGTCAGGCTCGTATCCCTGATTATACTCTGCGTATTGCACTTGATCCGCGAAGGGTTGTTCAGAGCTAGCGCCTGAACCTGAGATATCTGTATAATCCTGCTCGTCAGGCTCATTTCCCTGATTGTACTCTACGTATTGCGTTTGATCCGCGAAGGGTTGTTCAAAGCTAGCGGCTGAACCTAAACCTTGGGTTTGCTCGTAATTGTTGATGGTCGTCTCTTGAGGCTCTATATGATAACTCCTCTGATATTTATTGGCAAGATTCGGGACCTGAGCACTTGATGGTGGTCTTTTCCCGTAAAATTGCCCTTGCGTAGGTCGATTCATATAATTCACATTTTTTGTCTGGATGGACTGATCGACGTCCATCGGTTCAGGTCGCGGCAGTGGCTTCGGCGCGAGTGGTCGACTTGGACCGGCTTGGTGTGGGCCTTGATTACGAACGTTACCCTGATTAAACGGTGGTGGCCTGTAAGAATTTTGAGGTCTATATGGATTGAAGTTTGCCTGCGGCTGAGGCGAGTATGCTAGCTGCGGATAGAAAGGTTGGTTTCCTCGGTTGAAATTTACCTTGTTCTGATTTGCTACGGGTCTGCGAGAAAGAAGTGGGGGTACGACTTGATTATGGACTGCGCGAGATGGTCCTTGATGAGAATTCGCATATTGCGTCCTATAGCTCTGATTCTCGAGTTTGAGACATAGATGCAGAGCTTGCGGTAAGTCGGAAGGCTCGCGAATACCCAAAAGTCTCGGCAAATCTCCTTTGAGCCCTCTTACAAAGGTGTCTAGGGCTTTGTCTCGATATGTCTGAGCTAACAAGGTTATGGACTCGTTTGTGACGTCCATGCAACCAATCTTATTGAGAATGAGTGAAAGATGCGAATAGACCGAATGATAAAATTCTTGGATCGTCTGATGACCTTGAACTAGTGAGGTCATTTGGTATTCCAGCGTGGATAGATCACGCTTATCGGCATAGTGCATAGTGAGACAGCGAGCTATGCACTTCCAGTCCAAGGGGGTATTGTATGATTCCAATACCACATCTGCTTGACCTACAATCTTGTTTCTCACAACGCTCAGAATGCCAAAATACTTAGGCGTTCCCTTGGAATTTTCATATAGTTTTAGTATCCTATCGACACTTTTCTTCCATGAGTTAAACTCACCAGGAATCCCAGAAAAGTCCTTTAGACATCTGACCACGTCTGGGATTTTGTCCAGTTCACTCAAGTTATTTTCATAGCGAGGATCGATATGTTGATCAACTCCACTAAACTGGTCAGCATTAGGGTTGATTATATTTTGAACTATGTTCCTACACTCACTCTGGAGTATTCGATTAACTATACCCGCAATAGTTCTTTCTAGGATTTCAGGGTTGCGACCCCGGTCATTATTTCCCGATGGGAGTTGATGCGACGGGCCTTGACTTGAGACCGGCGGCAATGTAGGATTTGGCTCGACATTGAGGGTCGCGGGTCTAATTAAATTATTTGGGGTAGTCATTTTTCTTAACTTAACACTCAAAATTTAGTAAATTTAATCGTTGTTTATATTCACTGCTTTTAAATTTCACGGCTTTTTCTTTATTTTGTTAATATTCGCGATTTATTTATTTCTTCTTAAGATTCGCGGTACTTTATACTATCGACGTTTATTGATTAATTTTATTTATCGATTTACTTTATACTATCAAAATTTATAAATTATTATCTGATTTCTTAGCACGCGACGATCGATTGATCAACTTTCACACGTTTCAATATTTTCACAATTATCTTAAAATTATTCTCGTATTTGAGAGGAAATCAATTATTAATTTGCACAGTTCACTTCTTATATGCTAACTAAATTTTAGGACTTACAGAACTAAATGAAGTCTGTTCAGCATTCCCCCGTTGAGTGGCTGCTAGGACTCCTAGCTCCTTTTCCTCCGTTTACTGACGGCTACTTAGGGGCCTTATTTCCTCTACGGGGTTGTTGATCCTGGACGCAGGTACTGTGGGCTGCTAGCTCCTGTGTGTTTCAGCTGAGGTGGTGCTTCTTGAGGACCTAGTCGGTGGTTATGCGGTGCTTCTTGAGGACCTAATCGGCAGTGCTGTACTTCTTGAGGACCTTGCACTTTTTCGAATCGCTTATATCACTCGTCGCACAATCGCGGTGCTGCTTAAGGACCTTATGCGAGTCTAGGATAACTTAGATTCCTAGCGCGTACTAGCTAATAGCGAAAAACCGATTTAAAAATCAACCGACTTAATCAAACCGAAACTGTACCCGGTCCCTGCTCGGGCGCCAGTTAAATTTATTAAGATTTTGTTTAATAAAAAAAACACAATTTCTTCCAACAGTCAGAGTGACTGATGTCTCTTTATTCAACGCTGAGAACAGACTTAAGCTACTTTACACAATTGCCTTAATTGTTACCTATGCTAGTCACGTTGACCTAAGTTCACCTGGGCTACTCACGTTGACTCGGTAGACATGGTGTCAGCGCTTTTGGCGGCGGCGCGTGGGACCGCGTTGGTAATTTCGCAATTTCCCATAGATTTGCTTAGCAGGTGTTTTTACTTAGCCGGTGTTAACTTATATCCTTATGCAGTAAAGCATAGATAAAATAACGCCTAGACTAGAAAAACACAACATATGACGGGTGGAGGAGTAGGAGGATAGTTACAGGGTGATTCATAAATTCGACGACATTTTCATGGTATATATATCAGTGCCCCTTTAATTTGGGGTAAGTTGGGCAACCACCTTAGAGCCGCCGAGCTCAGGGGAACCCTTTCGATCCATAAAAAAAAATTAAACAGCGCTATAAATTAGAAAAAGGAAAAACATATTTAAGGGGGTTACCCTAAATAGAATGTGGAATTTTTGTCAATTGTAACGAATTTCGTATAGAATTAATAATTCAATTTCGTTAAAAAAAAGTTATACTGTTTATTGGTAGGTAAATTTCAGTGTAAAAATAAATTTATTTTTCTATTAAACAATTCAAAATTCCGGAGCCATGGTGGTCACTTTCAGAAAGGGCTGAGACCTAGGCCCAAAATGGCGTACAGTAAAGCAATATAAATCTTAGCTGGGGCCACTGTGCTTGGCCATTTGGTCGAAGGTCAGGCCACGAGACCAGCGAAGAGTTTGTCGGGACCAACCTAAACGAAGGGGAGGCGTGACGGAATTTCAATGTTTCAATCGGCACCAACCATTGTGGGGTTGGGTTCCAAGATACCGAGAGGTTTTAGGAATAAGCACGGGTAAAAATACGAAAACTCGGAGGGAAATTCATAGAATTTTAGTTGATGACGACGACGGACGGGTTGATTTTTTAAGCAATATTTAAGAATTTTGTGTGCTGTGATAATTAATTGATTTATCCAGGCAGATTTTTGCTGTTCAGCTTTTCTTTTAGGTGATTTGCGTATACCTATTTGAAATGAATTTCATCGAGGTACGTTACATACTTTAGTGAATTTTTTGGGTTTCATATTTTGTAAAGCAAATACGCGTGGTACCGCATTTAATCGAAAATAATTACGAGAATATCAGCCAAAAGGTCAAAATTACGAAAAAAGTCTGACCAAACTGAATTTTTGTGAATAGGTTTATTTGAATGTCATTTCAGCTATAGTGTAAAGTACGGTTAATTTCAGCCATTGGATTTAGGGGTGAATTCTAGATTTTTGCAATCACCTAAAAGAAAAATCTGCCTGGATAAATCAATTAATTACATAGCATACGAAATTCATTAATATTGCTTGCAAAATCAAACTGTCCGTCGGCGTCGTCAAATTCTACGAATTTCCCTTCGAGTTTTCGTATATTCACCCGCGCAAAACATTAGGCGTATGCGTTTTGCATTTTCCCGGTACACATCCTTTTTGTGTGTCGTATTTCATCCTTTCACTTTGGCTTCGCGACAATATTAATGATATGTTATATAGTTATATCCCAGCGGAGTTACAGCTGAAAATAATTGAAGTTCCTGACACACAAAGCGGAATTGCATTAAATTTGTCTATGCCAACCAACATTTACTTCCCCATGACTTTTGAAGCCTAACCAACCCCATCATTAAAACTTATCCAAGAATACAAATTGTGACGTGCTGACCTCATTATATCTTGAAAAAATGGCTCACGGCAATCAAACGTAATTCCGATATCATGTCCATTAAAAAAAGGGTAGATTAGGCACTGCTAAATAGTACTGTTCCCAGTTCGGCTTCTCGACCACAGTGAAGGTTTGAATAGTAAGTTAGGCGAAGTTTATTTCTCGGAAGAAAAAAAATTTAATTTTAGGTACGACAAACTTAGAGGTTGCAGAGCTATTTCCACTGATGAATGTTTCAAAACACCATAAGTGGCCTGAAATTTTATGGCACGAACTTTCCGGCGTTTTTACAACTTCCTTCAGTTAACTCAGGAAAAAGTGCGATGACGATGGAATAGCATCTTTCGAGCGAAAAGTTTGCACTCTTAACGGGTAAACTCCCGAAAGGAAGAACTCTTGAAAAGCTGCAAGTCCTACACCCGGCCCAGTGGAGGCACACCACCAGCTCAAAAAGGAATAGTACGTTCTGGGAAAATTTTTATTGCAGATATATTCTCACTTAAATCGTATTAGGTACATTTTCGCCGTGAATTGCAACTCTGGAAAAAGTTTTTAATTAAGTTTCTCCCGGAAAGGGGGTAAGACGGCCAGATCCCGGACGTGGGGTAAATACAAAATGCTTAATTTCGTTGGTAAATCCAATTAAATGTCCACTTTGAGCAAGCACCACCGAGAGTAAGTCCTTTCGCCAATTAAAACTAATTTTCATTTTCTGGACCCCTCTTCGAATGCATTGCTGCTCAGGGTTGATGGGGGGTTCTCGATGTGGACATAACGAAATTTACAGCTAAGAATCAGCTTCATCTATCCATTGTCAGAAGTTTGTGATGCAAAGGGTTTTACGAAAAACGAACAATAGAGGATAAGCTTTGCGTGCTCTAGACTGAAAGCGCGGTTTTCTGCTGCGCGCGTCTACACTGACGTAAACACTGGACTTATAGCTACGTGATGCAGTTCGGGATAAGTAGCTTCTTCCTGCAGGCGTTTTAATAAAACTTCCAACATTTCCACTGTTGAAATTAAGCATTAATGCTCCCCGGATTTTTTGATCGCACTGCTCAATAAAGCCGCACTTGACTCAATCCAGGAAAACTTTCCCAAAAAGGATCAAAGGATGCACTAAACTTGGAGCGGCAGCAGATTTGGCTCGGTTTAATCCGCTCAGCGGAGCTCGTTTCAAATTTACGGGAGTTTAGCTGTATCCTCTGGAGCGATAAATAGATTCCCGACAAGGTATCACCACAGAGACAAACAACCATTCATCGCGATTAAATACACTGTAAACGAGCACAGGGTTGAGTCCTCCCTGGACGGGACGTGGGGGTGGGATGCAGTATTAAATCTGAATCGATCCCATCCCACTCGAATATGGCGGGATGGGCATTTTAATATGAATGAGGCGGAACTGCTTGGGTTTGTTTTCCATTTCATCCGGCTGTTTATTGACTTTGCAAAATTTCATTTAGGCATGGCTGAAATTGGCGAAATAACTGAGTGCGGCCAAAACGTTTTATGTGTTTGAAAGGCCTGTTAAATTGAAAATATTTTTCATTTTAAATTTATCTAAATAAAACCTGTTTTCATTGAGATATTTTATTTCGCATAAATTATTTCCTGTAGCAATCTTTCTCACAGTCCGAACACCACTACTGCAGCTATTAATATTGACGAATTGTATTAAAATAAATACTAATCACACTTCGATCATAAAACATTTGGAGCGAAATAATTAAAATATACATAAAAGGTTCAGGGCTGATAATATCCGCCTGCCTGATAATTTAGAGTAGAAAGAATGAGGACAAAACAGATTCCGGGATTAATTCTAGTCGAAAAATAGATGTTTTGTTGTTGCATTTTTCGATATTCTGAGGCTTCTAGAATAACCTTATGTAAACATTTTCATCATATCTGTCCTAGAAAATGATTTGTACGGTAAACAAACAAATATAAGGGTTACCAACTTCGAAAACGAGAAACTCAACCAAAATTTCTGAGAGCTCCACAGCGATACCTCCAAATGTGCGATTGCAATCGGCGAGCTCGAAGCAGGAAATATCGCAGTTGTTCAGGGCTGCCTGCTTTTCGTGTGCTATACAGCGCGAATTCCTAGGAAGAAGACAAAAAAACAAGGCAACTGAGCGTTCGTGCGATAGATGTTTCATCCTAGTTCATGCGATAGTCCTATGTAAAAATGTTATATAGTAGACTCTAGATTTTTTCCCAATGTGCATATGTTGAAGGCCCAAGGTGATATAATATGTTTCGCTTTTATTATAATAAACTAGTTGACCCATACCCAGCGGCGGCGTTGCCCGGGTATCTTCATCTATATTCTTTAAAAAAACGAAGACCCACTCTAAGTGCGTTATGATATTATCACATTTATTAAATATGTATTTTGGGAAGGAAATCATTGGCGTCGTTGACCCTATATATCTTTAACCGACCAGACACCCCCCAAATTAAAATTGAACAATATATGTATGCTGAGGGCTACGTGGCTAAGGGGGACCTTATTAGATAGCATGTGAACTACAGATACCAGGGACTTTCGGTGTAAATTTAGCCTCCTCAGGCCCAGAACGGGATCTCCCCTCGGGTGACATTTACTTCCATAGTCGTGGGTTTTATATCGATAAAAACACAGGTTTACACATGTATGGTTACAACCACTGAAATGCGGAAATCTGTGGCAAATGTGCCCCACGACGAAACCTCGAGTTTCTCATAATACCAGTCAAGGCCACATCTGAACACATTAGTTGACCCTGATGAAATTGGGGTTGACATCCCATACATCCGAAACAGAGGAGCTACACGCCCAGTCAAGTCAGTCCAGACAGACATAGGATAGTGTCCTCCCCTTGAGGCGACCCTTAATGCAGACCAATTAAATTCTATATGCAATCCGTCAGCCTTAGATCGCCAGTGGCTGACGCACTTCGGAGCGCCCGTTATGGCGCCGATGGGTGGTATCGAAATACAATAGTATGAAACCGCAAGACCCGATTACAATTCCAATTGTTAAAAGTGAAATATTCAAGTATGACTATGAGATTGCCTTTCGTAAAAACTTGTTGCTGTGGAACTTGTTTAATTTACCAACACGTGCTTGTCTTGCTTCCGTGTCTTTTGTATGTTTTGAAAACAAAGAAGTTCTCCATTTTACATCGAATTGTTTTTCGCTTATATAAGCAATAGCAATTATGATCTGCAAGAAAACAGTAAAGTGATTAAAAATGAACGTCTTATTGTCGGTGATCATTCTTGTTGCAGTCTTTAAGGCAACTTCGGCCTCAATATTCATAGCTCCAGGTACGAGCATATATAATTCTTATTTCACTCCAGTTGGGAAGCTTAGGGCTTTCCACAAGGCCCTCCACACTTCGAAGTTCTGCTTCAGTTACTTTAATCGTTTATGTTCGCTATCCTGACTGATGCGACTACCGTCTATCGCAACCACGAAAAGCGTGCCTCAATTATGATCCGAGCCCGAACTGCGGAGCCCGAGGTGATAGCCCAGCTATTGGGTCCCGAACGAACACACATATATTATAAATATCCTGTGAAGTAAATCAAATTTAACACATTATTATTTTGGCTTTAAAGGATGGAAAATCAACGGAAAATGCATATTTAGAGGATTAGTTCTTAAGGAAGGAACAAATTATTTGAGTTCTGACGATGGAGTGTGTTCAGAAATTACTTGTAAAGGAGACGGCTCATATTTTGGTATAGCGTATGTCCGACCAAAACATATAAAAGACACATCATTGAGTAACCCTTCATTTATTCTATCACTTAGTTGTCCTGTTCCTCAGAGACACCGCCATTGTATTAAAAGTTATGCAGCATACCCTTCCTCACCATATCCAGACTGTTGCAAGCATAAGTGGGGTTGCATAGATGAAACTAATGGAGATATTATTGAAAGGATTTTTTAATAAACAATAAAGTTCGCAATTGTTCACTGTACTATGTAAAATGTTGTAGCGAGAAACACAATAAAAAGGTGTTTGGGGTGGGGAGAAGATAGGGGCTTTGTTGTATGAGCTACATCCGACCGAGGAAAAACAACTGTACTACAGTACCTACACCTTTATTTCAAGCACTTGAAGGTTAAAGTAAAGTAAATAAAAAGTAAAAAGAGTAATAAATATTTAATTTTTTCTGTAGATGAACTTAATTCATGCCGAGTGATGAATTCCTACAATTAAGTTAATTGCAAATACACATTGTTTACACTATTTGTTCGCCTGTTCTGTTCAATGAGCAGAACAAATATGTTCTCTTCAATGTATGGCTATTCCAGAACAAGGCACACACAAAAATTTAGCTGGTAGTGAGCACACACAGCTTTAAAGAACGGTCACGAAGTTACCGTTATCCGGAAATCACGAGTGCTTATGGAAATGGACTTGGGGCTTTGGGTGTCAACTACCAAGCGGGTGAGCTCCGAACCGGAAACCTCCCAAGCTAAGGTGAACAGCATACCCGGAGGGCTGTGTGGCTAAGGGGAAGCTTAGTAGATAGTATATATGTACATATTTATATCGATAAAAATAAAAGTCTACACAAGGTGGGTACTACCTCTGAAATGCCGAAATGTCACCCTCAACCGGAAAAACTGGTTGACCTCTCCGAAACAGAGACTTGATGCCCAGGCAGGTTAGACAAGACAGAGCCACGTGTCCCCCCTGAGCCAATTGAGGGCCATATATAGGTCGCTTTGCTTTCGAAATGCACTTGGGGTGCCTGGACGACCAGCTCAATTTAAAAAAAAAGTGAGGCATGGAAGTTTTTTACAGTTCCGAAATTTGATAATATCTTGAAATCATTTTAAAACAATTCGTTATTCTTTCTCAGCCGATGATCACTTTCTTTTTTTAGCCGACTGCGCCATGCATTTATGCATATTTCTTTGGCACGCTCTGTAGCCTAAACAGCTTGATGGATTTTAGCTTGAGAGAAGTCGTGAGATTTGTCTTAATTGTGAGAGTGACACTAGATATTTCAAAATTATAAAAATTAAAATTTCCGATTTTTGGCGCCATATTATTAGTCTCAAAAAAATTTTTTTTCCTCAAAACCTATCGAGTGGGTTATCAACATAACTGGTTTTTGTTAAAAGGCTTACAAAAATATATACAAACTAAAAAACCAAAAATCTCGACTGACTGTAAAAAAGAACTATTATACAAAAAAATTTAAACAAGACACATTCATATTAAAATCTATAAATAAATCAGTACTATTAAAATTGATCTAACTGATCAATATGTGTAATAAACTGACAAAGTATATATAATTGGCGGTCGGAGGCTACCTACACAGACTAACAAAAATATGCGTAGCCTCCAACCGCCAATTAGATATACTTTGTCAGTTTATTACAAATATTGACCAGCTAGATCAATTTTTACAGTACTTATTGCAATAAAAGTACTTATTCCCTTTTTCAGTTGTGTGAAATCATTATTATTATTATTAAAGTTCTTAAGGGGAGATATACACCTAGGTGCCGGGAAAAAAGGTCATTTTTGTGCAGGAAAACTATTTGACACTCGGATTGGGTGTTTAAGTATCTAAAAGTACACACATTTAGAAATATGATTAATTTTTTTTATTTAGAAACATCAAAAATATAAATACAAGGATATTGTCATAATCTGCGTAAACGGTACCCACTGGCGTTTCTTCAAAAATCATCTAATAAAAAAAAAACCAAAAAGATTATTAAATTAGATACTATAATCTAGTACTTGTCATAGCCGATTTTGAAAATATCGATTTATGACAAAATGGCGGACGTTTGAACATAAATAGTGATTTTTGGAACAAGAATTAGTTATTATTTTTCCTATAAAACAAAAACTAAGGAACGAAAAAAAAGTCTTATGACAAGTACTAGATAATGGTGTGTAGAATAACCACAAAAAAATTCAAGGCAATCGGTTCATTGGTTTTCGAGAAATTTTGGGTACCGATTCGAAAAACGTGGTTTGAGAAAAACGCGTTTGAAAATTGGGAATGAATATATCATGAAATTTGTCAACTTACGTGGAATCATCGATACCAGCCCCATAGTGTCAAGTCTTTTACCAGATATTCTTGAGACCTCAACCTTCAAGAAAATGCAAAATAAATTCAAATAATTTCTTGAAATTTCTCTTACACAAGTTTACCATTTTCCTAATTAGTTTTATGTGATTGAAACAGTGAGATCGGTACAGAGAAGAGCATGCGTTGCTTCTACCTTGCTCTCAAAATGCTTGACAAAGGTGACTATAACACAATATTAATTGTCCGCCTATAGTCGTATAACACTCTCCCTCTACCATATATTCACTCACTCGCTCGCTATTGAATGAAGGCGACAACAGAAAATTTCCTTCGTGTGAAATAATTGAAGGAGCTGTGCTCTACTCATGTCAGATTGTCAGTGCACCAACAAGCCACTTTGGTGATCCGTCAATATCCGCTTTCAGAGGGACAATGGCAGGCCCAGAACCCTGACAACTGAGTCCTCCGCGGTAATCCTGGGAGAATGGATCGCGGCTCCGCATAGCAAACAATTTTTCTTTTTTTTCGAGCAAAATCAATTTGGGAACAGAGAGCCACTTAATCACTGGCGTAATCTATGCCAGCCGGTCGTATGAGCTGGAAAAACCGGGATGCCTCCATTTTTCAAATGCTTCATCACACAGATTCCATTTGACTGGGCCCCGTTCATCACTTTAATGGATTTTTGTGCTGAGCCCCATCAGGGATCAGCGGCCAGCGACGTGGGTCTCTACATATTTTATGAAAGGTTTTGTTTGATGATGTGCGGAATGGGATGTGGGACCTGCAAATTTATCGATATTCCCCCTGAGTACACCTATTCCTACTGCGAAGTAGTTCGATTTGGATTTGGCGAAACAAATCAATTTTCGAAACTCCAATAAGCCCTTCTCCCCACAATTTTAGCTGTTTTGATAGTACACCCAAAGTAAATATTTCCTGTAGGAAAATTAATTATTCAGGACATGGAGACAGTGCTCGAGCAACTGGGTCCGCATCCAGGCAAGCCACCAATGGACTTCGTTGACACAAAGCGTTCCCATTCCGCCTCTATAATTAATTTAGTCCGAACCCTTTTGGAGCCGCTACGGGCCGGAGTGGGCGGGATTACCGGACTTTCGCTAGAGTAGTTCTCACCCTAAAAATAATTAGGGATAATCCGGCAAAGCACCTCCGGCGGACCAAAATTAACCGATGAACAAATTTTCATCATTCGCCTCCCAACACCCCTGTCACCGTTGTGTGCCTTCGCGGAAATTTAAGAAAAATGCGCAAACTTGAGGAATTGTCAGATTTCCCAGTGCCACCATCAATTTTGCTGTTTGCTCAATGAAATTAGCACCGAAGACAAATGGACTCGACTGCGGTGGGGCTGAATGGGGCTGAGGGGTCGCTCTTGGGAATCTCTTTTAGTCCCTCGGCTATTTATTTTTAATTATCCTTTTCGTTTTCTTCCTGGCCCCAGAGGCTGATTTTTGACCAGGCCATGCTGTTGGGACACCAGCCGACTTATAATTATATTTTAGTGATTTTTCTGGGATTAAGTTCAATTGTGGGTGTAATCTTCGGGAAGAATTGTGGGGTGCGAGGAATTGAAAACAAGTGAAAATTGGAGGGACATTTGTGTAGAGCTTTGATATCATTTAACGGAAAAAGCTGTTAATACGCTTTCAAACAATTTCTAGGAGGGGGCAAACAAAATAAATGGATTTCCAAGAGGGTGTTTTAATGTTTTTCAAATTCTTTTTATTTTTAGAAAATATAAAACTATTAAACCGTTTCATATGAAATATCGCATTTTTGTTCGGAATGCTGCGTTGGGTCACACTTCAAAACGTACATATGTATATGTAAGCGATCAGCGTCGCGCCGCGGTTTGAACCACAATTAAATAAATAATTCCCCAAATTTAGAAAAATTATGGTTTGCTTTTAGGCCAGTAAAATTAGACTTTGAATACGAAAAAAGTCCGAACACGGTGGAGACCTCTACTTCGATGTCCTAAATTTGAGCCGGAGATTTTTCTTTTTTTGTGAGTTAAAGGGGATTAAATTTAGTTTTTTTGCAAATATCTCGTAAAATATAAATTTGGGTGACAGATCAGGAAGGAGGATGATAATACATTCTGTTTTGGTTTGTCAAAGCATAGTGAACCTTTTCTGAAAATATTGCCCACCAACTATACTTACACTTCATCGTTTGCGGTCAATTCTCCGCCTAAATGGTCTGAAGTCGGAAGCCATTTTGCAACTGTGCGCCTCTCTACAGCATTAACCTTTCGCCGTAGAAACATATGTTATATCGGAATGCAATTGGAAAATTTTGTGCTCTACAGCTTTTGTATGGATGTATTTTTTATTATGACTTATCCAAAACGGGATAAATGCCAAAAATCAAAAAAATTTTGATATAATTAAATTTCTAGAGAATTTCGATAACTAAAAAATTGTTTTTAAATTTTTTATCTAGCGAATCTAGAAGCTGAGATATTTACGAAATACAAGTTTCCTACTAGAATTAACATTACGGCGAAATCTCAAGGTCTGTCAATACAAAAACTCAAATTCAAGCTTTTCTAACATTTGCAGGAAAAAAATACAATTTGACGGCACTATAAACATGTTCCCAGATTGACTACAGTCTGATCTTCCTCCGATTGTGCTGTACTATCACTAACAGACCTACTAATGTACAGACGGAACAGTCCCGAACAAACTGTGTTATGAATGAAAGCTTTTAGTGAGGCACGACATCACATTCGAAGATCGAAGCTCTTTAAAAAAGCTCAACTCTCTCACGACTTTGTAGAGATATTGCAAACACTAGCGTCAAGAAATGAGATTGACCTAACTTACATATATTTACAGCTGCCTGCTTTTGCGTACAACTCGAGAGCATGCTTACTTTGCGTTGTGTGCGTTGAAAAACTTTCCAGATGAATTTTCGCTCTATGAGTAAGACAAAAAGCTCGGATGGGTTATGACTTATCTTCTAGGGAGTACTGAAATTATGGGAGAAATTAAAAAATTGGCACTACAGTTTAAAAATTTTTAATTGTAGTAATTATATTTCCCCACAAAATTCCTTTAATGTTGTCCTAGTGTTTTTCACATTCCCCATCATGTACCTTTACAATAGCTGAAAAAATACATTTATTTTTAATTTTTAAAAACCAGCTAAACCATGCAATCCTTACTGTTATCACATTCTTTTTCGCAATCGAGGTAGAGTTGATTTGGAAATGTTCTTTCCACGCCATTCTTTGAACCACATACGGGGTCGTAAATCTGTACTAAATAACACTCATTTCCACACGGCCCCTGCGACGCTAGAGTCGATGAATAGAATAGCGCTAAAACACAAAAAAAAAAAAAATTATAATTCGTGCAATTTTTTGAGTGTCAATTGTGATAACTGTTTTCGAGATATATCGAAAAAAACTTTCAAAAATCGGCTTTCTTTGCCTTCGCTGTATCTTTTGAAATTTACGTTTAAATACTTACCATCAACCACAAGTATAGCTCACGCAGCACGCTGCCCAGTCCATCACCTCAATTGACTCTTTGCTAAACCAATCGATTGTTTTTCTACGGGTATGGATTCTGGCGTTGTCCTGTTGGAAAATCAATTTTTTTTCTCAGGATGTTGTCGCAAAAATGGCAGTATGTGGACTGTTTTGTAGCACTTGACAATAGCCGCTGCTGTTCATCCTGCATGACGTGAATTGCAGTTCTAAGCATCCCGCAGTGGAGAACGCCTCCGTACCATGACAGAAGCACCACCAAAATTTCTTCTTGAGAAATATCGAAGTTATTTTCTCAAATCTCGCTAGTATGAATTGAAACCGTCGTCGGGGCCGTCTAAGTCCCATTTTTTTTTGTCAGAAATTAATTGTTGTGTAGCCTACCGACGACCATTATCTTCCCACGTTTTGTTTTCTAAATTTTAAACGAGCTTTAATGTTTTGGCGCTAACTTCATTTTAGACCTGCGAATATTAGGATCTCATTAAAGAGTCCCCCAGACGGTCGTTTCTTCTTTCGTCCACTTCTCTTTGGTGGCTTATAAATTGGCTTATAAATATGAAACGCACTGTACTTAGAGCCGTCCGTCTGTCACCGGAGAGACAAAAGATACAGCTCTGTTACGAAGAGCATGGAGACAACAAAATAATCCGGCCCTTCATGTCGTTTTTGGAAACGTGCTTTAAGCCTCGACATTAGTCTAAATAACTTAAAGCATTGAAAGCAATTCCCCAAATGTTCTCTGCACCCAATAAAGCTGTGGTGGACGTAGTATTAAATTATTAACCAAAGTGCCAAAACTTTTGGGTCCTTTTTTTGTAAAGTTCGATGTACGACTTAGTTACGAAGGTGGCGCCATACGTCAAGAGGAAGGGAATCAGCTGCATAGCAGATTGTCTCCAGGGTACGCTGAACTATTTCATTCGTCTGGGTTAGACGCGCGTGTATCGTGGCAGAAGAGGAAACATGGCGAACCCAGCTTCCTGACGAGCATATGCTATATCCCCCGGGAAAACTTCTGACATCGAGGCAACTTTTTCTGTCTAGGAGAAATTACCACTGTGCTGTCCAGTGCTTCTGAAAATGATGCTCGGAACTTCGCAAGTGGCAGACTACTCTGATGTTGGGCGAATTCCTGCGGGAAGCAATAAATCTTCGGATTGGTTATTGACGTCCAGAATTTCAAACATAAACCACCGCATGGAAACGGGTGAACATCATCCCACTGCTGTTCGGGGAGACAGTGGCACAGCACTTAAAACGATCTCTAAACAGTGCAATGCTTCTTTAATAGTTTCCAATTACACGAAATTTGCTCACAAAACGAATAGCTACGGTAGGTACGCCGGAAGCGAGCCCGTCGTGCGGTATGTTGTAATTCCTGCATTCGCCCCAAATAACATGTGTTTTCCCTGCAAAGCTTGCAGTGTGTTCCAGGGAAGATAACAGCCCCGAGTGTAATTACTCGAGACAATAGCAGTTTTCTCAGCAATATGCGATTCGCAAGATACCACTTGCCTGCAAGAGCCGCCCCGTCCCCCGCCGAAATAGCATGCACGGAGACGAGCACATGATATACCCCTAACAAAGTTAATAACGCTCTGAATAGTGGAGCTGAAATTGCCTCAATTTGGCGGTTATTGCGAGTATATGAATCACAGGTGCTGCTGCCGCACCGGCTTTGTCGAGACGGCAGACAGGTAGCCGGAAGCTACCGGCGTGTATTGCATTTGAATTATTGATATTGCCAAACAAATACGCAAGCTGCCATAGACAACGTTTCCCCATTACTCCCGGCCGGCCGGCGGCGCCGTGCGAGTGCACCGATTTCGGAATGTTTAAGTTTGCCAGTAAATCTGCACACGAATTTCAAAGTCAAATTCAGGCCTTTGGGGAACATCACTGGATGGAAAGACAAATAGCTGCAAACTCGCACAAAAGACTGAAAACTACTTCTGCCAAAAAGGGGGGAAGTCTGCCGTGAAAACGCCACTTACCTGATGAGTGAAATTCTCACCCACCTTGAAGATGCAAAGTGTAAGGAAATGCTTTGCATTTATCTCGAAACTGCAGTTGCGTCTGCTCGAAAACTTTCCTTTGGTAAATATAGCGAGGAAGTGTACCGAGGAATGAAGTGAAAATTTCTTCTAATTATTCCTCTGCTGAAGCACTAATTACGCTGTTAGTTGCTATCGCACTCATAACGACTCAAGTGAGAAATTTTCATTAAAACCCAAAAAAAATTCTTTCATTATTAGTCACCTTTTGCGTCACTGCTCGCAGGAATATGGAATTTCTTATTGCCTTGAGGTGTCCCAGAAAGGAAAACATGTTAACAAAGTTAAATTTAAAAAGAATGCCTCGTCTCCCCCTCCTCACACCGATCCTACAACGTGTTTAGGAGGATTTACTGGACTGACACGATTTTTGGAAGAGTAATTGGAGATTATCAGCAAATGAGCGATAGCTCTCCGGGGCGTAATCAAATTAATGAGGACACGTTGCCAGAAATGTTTCCGGGAAAAGATAAATTATTCCGAGTTACCCAGGTGCGCTACGATATAATCAGGGAAGAAATTACAGGTGTGTTGTTTCCCTTCGAAATTATTCTTTTTATTCGCTTTTGCTTTCATGGGGAGTTTGGTTGGTAGGAGCACTTTTTACATTCTTATCTCTCTTCATTTAATTTATTCATCATTTTGTATATGAATATAGCAAAGTTAATATGAAGAGTTTAGGAATCAATGTATTTATGTATGTAAGGGTGTTACCATCTTGGAGCCCAAACGGCTTGACTAATTTCATTTTTAACAAATGAGACGCCAATCGCTTCGTTTCGACCAAGACATCATTTATGTCATTAATGAAACACTTAAAAATATACTTTTGTTGTACTCACTCTGCTTGCACCAGTTTCTTGAAAATTTGATCACTTGTGAATACTGTAAGGCGAAACCTTTGTACAATATATCATTCCTTCCGATTCCTCCAACTCTTCGAAAAACCGTTCCACCTCAGCTATCACCTCTTCGTCCGTGGAAAACTTTCTTTCATCCAGGAATTTTTTTTAATTTAAGGATAAGTAATAGTCTGATGGTGCTAAATCCGGCTAATATGGGGATGGTTCAATACTTCGAATCGGAGTTCATGGAGCTTCGACATTGCAACAACTGACTTGTGCACCGGTGCATTATCTTGATGGAAAATGATCTTCTTTTTGGCTAATCCCGGCCGTTTTTCGCGATTTTTTCCAGCATTGGCCTATTATAGTTTGTCATTGGGGAAGGTGATCAATAAAAATAATTCCCTTGTAATCCCAAAAATCTGATACTATTACTTTTTCCGCCTTGGCTTTCTTCGGTGGTGGAGAATCGCCATGTTTCCACTGTTTCAACTGTTTTTTTTTTGTTGTCTCAGGAATATATTGGTGAATCCATGTTTCGTCGGTGGTTTAAATCTTCTTAAAAAGCCGCTGGTATTTGGTCGAAAAACGTCAGATTCTCTCTTGACATCTCAACCCGGTTGAGTTTTTGTTCGGAGGTCAACAAACGCGACACCCATCTTGCGGACACCTTTTTCATTCCTAGTTCTTTGGTTAAAATATGAAATACCCGCTCAGTATGAAACATACCTATAATGAGGTCATCTGCGATCCTCTCTTTGCCTTGTTTGAATAAACTTGTCCAGTTTTCTACTATGGAATACGAAGGCATAGATTCACCTAACGTGTTATCCATGTCTTTGATTTGGCGTAATTTTCTTTTTGACAAAATATTAAATAACGGCTCTCATTTTACTTTTTATTTATTTTCCGGGAGAGAAGCAGATTTGCTTAAAAAAATCATAGAAAAATAATTACGCAATCTATGGCAATGACACTCGACATACGATTAAATAAAGAATCAAGCTATCAAACGAGTATACATTTAATTACATACTACCCTCAAATCTAGGTTAGGGTGAGAACTTGTCAAATCGCCAACTCATCAAACCCTTTCATTTGATGCCCATATCAAGTGGGATGTAAAGACAATGTTAATCCGCCAACTTGTGTTGTCCGCCATATTGGATTTGAAATGACGTTACACAGCCTATTGTATTCTACTCCTCACACCCTTTCATTTGATACCCATATCAAGGGGTTGTGAAGGAAAAGTTAATCCGCCATTTTGTGGTGGCCGCCATCAAATTGAATATACTGTACTGTATTGTCCTTAGAACCAAAAGTGTGTGCAATTTCAGATCGCCTGATTTGCTGGCGATAGGAAAGGAAGTTGAATAAAAGCTTGTAATAAATAATTAAATTCACAAAGGCAGACATATTCGAGTCTTCCACACTTAATAAGAGCAATTATAAATTTTTGGAAAATAAGGTTTGTCAAACAATTTAAACTCCCTGTACCCTGTATATCCCTCATTCAGTATCCGAATAACAACACTCTAAAACAAGGACAAACGGCACAAACATATGCGGAAGGGATACCTGCAGCAAAGCCAAAAACTTTCTGCTTTACATAAAAGCAGCATGTGGTGCATATCTGTGAGTTTCCGTACCGAACAAAGTTTAATTTCCTGTCAAAGCTGATGAACTTCATCCTTTGTGACCCGAACAATTTTCATTACACATCTTGTTCATCCCTAAATTTCAGCAAAACGAGGACACGTAAATGTACCTACAGGGGAGACTGACTACAAACAGGGCCCCGTACAGATACAAATTCCTGCCCTCCTTTGTTTTCTTTGTTGACATTTTCCTATCAGCAGAAAACCACCGAAAAGTCCTTCGTTAAAAAGGATATCTTTCTTGTCTTCCAGTCCTCAGGGGGGGAGATTGCAAATTGCAATGCTTTGGAGCATTCTTCTAATGGAAACAAGCTAAAACCATCCGTCCAGCTCCTTGCTCCTTGCTGCCAGGAATCACGGTCCAGTGCTATTTATTTTTCGGAGAATCTCAAAAAGATAAAAACGTTTTGCTCTCTACGAAAGAGGACAGCTAGTCCCTGGTGGAAGTGGGCGAGGGAATGCTGGGTGACAGTATGCAAATGAGCCCAGGAAGAGGAAAATTAGTGCAACTTGATAATGACGATGAATATGAAGCCCGCCTCGGATTGCGGCTATACGTTCTATGGGTTGGGGAAAAAAAAATGTTATAATACACTCAACTCTGGCAGTCGTGAAGTGGGTGCCACTGTGTGAATATTCATAATTTCGGTGGTGGCCTCCAGTGGGCGGAGGACGAGAAAATTGAATTCATGAATCGTCCCAATTAATTTAAATACGAAGTAATTTGCCCGAACTTCCTAGCGACAAAATGAGGCCAACGGGGGCTTTTCGGTGGGTCATGGCAGTGCACGGCATGATTATGCTCTATGGAGTCTACAGAGTGTCCAAATTGAGTGGACTTTTTGGACTCAATTAATTCGAAACTATTGCCTTGTGTTCCTTCCGTGCTAAGGGACTGGGGAAATTAAAGTTTCGAACTCAGTTGAATTCAATTGGGGAAAATAATAAATAGACTCGGTTGTAGGCAACTAATAAAGTTTATTGAGTTAGTTAACTATAACGCCGCAGCAACAGTCAGGGAACACGAACTGGTTATACTGGCTGTCTTGTGCACAGGGAATGTCCTTGCACCTATGAAAAAATAAATAAAAGAATTTAGTTAAATAGATAATTTAAAGCGGCCGGCTTAAACTTACTCTGTAATCTTGATTTGAAGGTCGTTAGTGCATGCCACTTGTCTAAGGCAATGGCCCTCTTCGCGGCTATCAATAAATGACTGACCCTGCACTACAGCACTTTCTCCATAACTGCAGGCGAGTAGTGAACCTGAAAGAGTTTTTTATTGTTTTTTATTATAAAATGTTTTTGCTTGTATTTTATAGTTTTTGAATCGAAGGAATATAATGTTTCAACTCCATTGGCTTCCCACATGTCTATGATCACTTAAGGGCACCCGGTGGTCTAGAATTTCCAAAAAATCGATTTTTTTGTTTTTTTAATATTTCGAAAGTGTGGTCTTTCGAGAATATACTGTTAAATTTTTGTGATGATATTGACAGTATTTTAGGTTCTACAGCCTTTTTAGCAGGTAGCGAACGGTTGTTCCGCCTATGAATGGAAACAAACTCATTTATCTGGAAACCACCCTTTTCTGCACGGCGGCGGCGGGATAAAAATCAAAAAAACTATTCATCCAAATCATCCCAAATTTTAATATGTTATTCAGTATACTAGTAGCTATGGCCGGGACCACCAAACATTTTTTATTTCAATAACTTCTTATTTTGTACGTAGAAAACCTAATGAAAAATAGTCTGTTTTCGATAGTCAAAATTCAAAACGAGCTATTTTTGTCAAACAATTTTTTTCCATTTTTTGTTGGTTCCGGCGATAGCTACATTTGTTACGGCCCTTTTTCGCCACCCGCGACCGACGCTGGGTGGTGCCTCCGCCGCGACAAAAGTGCCGCTAGCTCAGACGGGGTGGGCCGGGGTTATTACTTCAAACCTTAAGTTCGAAACGGGCGCCACGTGGTTTTTCCCAACAACAGCAAAAAAATATAACTCCGGCTCTAACCACGAAACCGGTTTGCAACGCAGAAGTCGAACCAAACGCACCAAATCTGAAATATGTAATACAACGTACCAACGCAAAGAGAAAAGGACGAGAGTGTCGAAAGGGGAGGGGTTCTCAAACACTTTGTAATGCTCCGTTATAATTTTATTGGCCCTGTTACAGAGTTGCTGGTTATAAATGTAAATCATGTACAATATTATTATTATGCAAAAAAAAAGATTCTAACTAATGTACAAAAGATTCGATGAAATTGTAAAACAAAAGCAGGAAAAGAAAACTACGTTAAGTCAAAAAAAAACGAATGAAAGAATAGAATGAATATTAAGATAGAAATCGAATTTATATAACTTACAATCAAAATGTTAAAAATAACAAAATGACCCAAAACTTGTTTGGAGTAAAAGAAAACAAAATGTGAATCAAGAAAATACTACAATATGTATGTGCGATAATTAAGTAGGGTGAGGAGGTGAGATAAAGGGGTAGGAAGGAAAAGGGGCAAAAAAAAATAATTGTAAAAGAAAATAAAAGATTAAATCATCACAGCAAAATAAGCAAAGTAACCCAAATCGACTCAAATACTTCGACAGTCCTCGGTACCTCTTTTCGACGAACAGTCACAAGAGTCTTCCAATAACCCCACAGGGTTCCCATATACCTATCATACAAATACAACGTTTGGTACGACCACACAGATTCTTATCTGTTGCCAACTTCCGGCAACCAAGAATTCTCTCAAAAGGTGTTTGACAACAATAAAAAAAAATAAATTTGCCCAAATACCCTCTCACGACACTACAGTTGAGACAGCGCGTAGACAAAAAAAGAAAATACAAGGGGTTGAGGGTAGACGATGTATAAAAATATTAACGACCTTAAGTCGCTCCGAACTGACCAATGCGTGGTCAACACAACGATACTATATAGACAATTTGAATTAACGCGGCATGTCTCACAAAGTGACGACTGTCGAAATACTGTGCGAGCAAAGCAAAAAAAAACTGATAAGAAAGCTAGTTGCATAAAAAGATGTATATAAAAAAAAGGTCAAGGTGTGACGATAAGACTACTGTATGAATGAAAATATGTAAAGCAAGATTAGGGCGTAAAGATCAATGGGCAAATAAGCAAAAATAAAATGCGAAATATGTACATATAAATAAGCAAAAAGGAATATTCAATGTGAACTACAGGTATCATTAAGCGAAAATTACTGGGGATGCGATGAATGAACACCGAGGGAAGAATAACGTGTTGCGACCCCGAGGGGGACTTATTCCAGACGGGCGCTCCCTGATCGGGTCTATAGATCCTGGACGGTAACCAACCATCGGCCACACCAATATCTGCCTGTGGCTCACTTCACTCTCCAGACTTCTACCTAAAATTAGAAGTTTACGCCGTCCCCAAAACTCACAGACTATGCTCCCGTTCTCCCGACACGTCACGTTGACTTCCCCGCTCGAAAATCTGATAGGACCTGAAATTGCGATCAGCCGGCGACAGTTCTATTCAACTTCAATTATTCCAGGCCTTCCCGACAGGCCAAACTAAGTCCTCAACCGTCCTATGTCGAGGCGCTCCAAAGGTAATCGTCTATTTTCTCCCAAAATTCACTCTAACCACCCGAGTCCGATCATCGGAAAATAGGCCTCAAAATCGACGATTACTCTCTCCAAAATACCCGAGCTTGATCACCGGAAAATGGGCCTCAAATTCCTACAAATTATTCACTCCGAATACCCGAGCTCGATCACCGGAAAATAGGCCTTCAAATTGCCACCCATTCGTCCAAACACCGAGTTGAATTCCCGTGAAATTATTTCTTCACATTCATATAGATTAATAATTTCCACACATTTCCTTTTTCAAATATGTGACAGAGCTAAAACTTCACCCGCCGCCCAGGTTCATTTTTTTTTAGGGGATCATCTTCAGCGCCATTATTTAAATAATAACAATTTTTTTTTTGATTATAAAAATATTTTTGTATGCCTGTTGAGTATTATAATATACCTACAAAGTTTAAATATCGTTTTTCATTATTTTCCCCTTCAAAAAAAATTTTTAAAAATCCCTTAAATTCAAGGGTGCTAGACCACCGGGTGCCCTTAAGCGTTCCTCCTAGTTTACCAACTTCAAAAAATCGATTTTTGTATGATGGAATTCGAAAGTAAATTACTTCAGGAATATCATGTTAAAATTTCATAAAGATAGGAGCAGTCGAACTATATTTTTTTTCCATTATATTCGAGCGCTTGCTCCGCCCCTCTTCGGTGCTGTCGGCTTTGTAAATACAAATAGCACTCCTAATTATACTTGAAAACAAGTTATATTAGTCTACTATAATACCCAAAATTTTTATATGTATGTTATTTGAACGTTAGTCTCATTTTCCGTAAGTACAATTTTTTCATGATATTTCAACAAAAAAAACTTCAAAGGCGTTTTTCTCAAAAACACTTTTTTTTTATACCGTGTTGTAGTTTTCTCCGAAAAGATTTGACCTATCGTTCTGAAATGTTTACCACACATTTGTGACATGTGTGGGTAACGTGTTTACTAGAATTATGTCAAAATTTTAATTTTTTCAATTTTTTTTAATCAAAAAATCATGAAAAACAAACACGGTTTTCGAACATTTTTGTTCGAGTAGCAGTCATTTTGTTATTTTTGAATAAATAATAATAATTCTAGTATACACGATAGCCACTGGCACACTGAATCTAAATTTTCCTGGTTTTCATGTTTCAGACAAATCTTCACTAAAAAATCAACAACACCGTTGACATTGTTTTTTTTTTGTATGCCTACACGAATTCCGCCAATTTGAATGTATTTGTTATGAAAAAAAAACCTTAATTTGCAGGCTTTTAAACTAGGATGAACCCTTAATACTCACTTGCTTCTGCTCCATAATAACACGCCAAAATGGCAACAACGACAAACATTACTGAAAACTGTCTCATTTTGCAAACGAAATACTCCTTCCGGTCTATTAACTTGAATTAAGTCACGATCTCCCCAGCTAACCTTTATATTCAGAATTAAATGCAAATTTGGAGGGATTCCCTCTATTTCGTTGTTGGTTCAGCCGCTGCCTAATCTTCTCATGTGTTTCCACGTGCGCGTACAAAAAGAGAAGCTTTTCCCAAGTTCAACCGGCTACCGGGCTACGTTATCTTTGAACAGAGAAAGAATGTCAGTCAATCCAAAAGAACAATAGACATCAGCCGACTAAAGCTTCTTACTCACAATCAGAAGAAATGCAATCGCAAAAGTTGCGATTAGCGTTCAATTTTCACATCACGTTCTCGTGGTGGGTGATTTTACAATGCAATTCGCATTAAAGTCGACTGAAGGTTGAAGGTGAAAAACGTCTGTGTTTACTTTATTTCCATTGTCATGTGGCGAGGGGAATAACACTCTTCGCCTGATTCCAAGAGCAGCTTTTTAGTTCCGCATTTGATATTATGTAAGAAAGCTATTTGGTGAGTCACTGAAAAAGACATTTAATTGTTAACAAGATTGCAAAAATTAAACGAGGTAATAAACATTTCTAATTGATGACTAATAATAACCTACAGGCACAGATAAGTGGAGCAATCTTATTTAAACGCTGAGAATAAAGAAATATATGGTAATGCAGATAGCGATGAAGAAATAGATCTAATGGCTCAAGAAATGGTAGAATAAACAGGCCGAATAATTTATTTAATTTTTGTTATTATATTTGAAAGAGGATTAGGCCTATTGTGGATAAGACATAAAAAAACGCGGCCAATACTCTACCTTTGCGGTGGTAAGAAAAAGAGTTTGTACTGATTTTATGGAAAAAATAAAAGGGACTGTTTTGTGCAGAATTTTATAAACTAAGGTTTTTGTTTCAACTATGTTATATCCTTCGAATATTTTCTAATTTGCAGAGATAGTTGCAAAAAGCTAGAATTCAGCATTAAATGCAACTACTCAAATTAAGTGTACCTTACAGGATAGCTAAAAGGACATCCAAATATAGGTACACACAAAAATTCAGCTTGGTCTGACCTCTTTCGTAATTTTGACCTTTTTGGTAACTAATTTTACTGGGCTATAGCCCTAATCTTTTTTTTTCGATTAAATGCGATACCACGTGTATTTGCTTTCAAAATATGAAACCCAACAAATTCATTAAAGTACGTAACTCAACGAAATTCAATTCAAATAGGTATATGCCACAAATAACCTTAAAGGAAAGATGCCTGGATAAATCAATTAATTATAATTATCACAGCATACAAAATTCTTAAATACTGCTTACAAAATCAACCCGTCCTTCGTCATCAACAACCAAAATTCTATGATTTTCCCTCCGAGTTTTCGTATTTTTACCCGTGCTTATTCCTAAAACCTCTCGGTATCTTGGAACCCAACCCCACAATGGTTGGTGCCGATTGAAACATTGAAATTCCGTCACGTCTCCCCTTCGTTTAGGTTGGTCCCGACAAAATCTCTCGGTATCTTGGAACATTTGCTCCACAACATCACTTAGCGAGAGAGACGAAAACTTGGCTAGCGGAAACGTTTGCATTGGGTAGGCTTTTTAACATAGTGGCTGGGCATCTGTTTACTTAACATATTTGTGCTAAGGTTGCTCCCACGTTAGCGTTTTAATTATTATATAGATGCCATGTCGCCCGCTTGAATGACGTTATTATTAATAATTTTATTTTCGGGTTCTTGTTGTTAGATATCACAATAAATTTGACCATCTGATATTTACTAATTCGAAGTTACACCTGCTTAAAAGTACAATCAGTGCCAACAGTCAATTACTTAATTGGCTGTTAACGAGTGCTATGTATCGAAGGTCCTACCATCTTACCTTCGTAAGTTAAAATATTTTCAAGTTCCCTGCTTATTGTGGAAGTGAGTATTGTCAAAAATGCGAGTGGTGGCAATGCATTGAAAAATGAATGGACCGTAAAAAACCGTAAAAAAAAATTTCAGTGCTAGTGAAACGATAATTTCATCACCATTGAAAAATACAGTGATAATGAAACTCATTTTCATTGAATTTATGAATAGCGATGGAAAATGCACTTTTATCGACATTGAATTTTGTTGAGGTTGTAATTGCTTTATTCAATGAATTGTCAAAATAATGTGTGTGTCGTAATACTATAGCAGATTACAAATCAGCGACCCCGTAAACCCCTGTATATTCATTTACATTGAAATCAGTTCAATCTGAGAATTTTTAGTATGCTATTCCCCTTCCTCAATACCGTATAGGGATTTGCGCTTTAAACGCTTCCAGAGTCACATAAGAATTATTCACTTCAAGTAATTAAATTAGACTTGCTGGAAAATTACACATTACTATTTAAATTTTAGCCACAAAAAATTTCCATTAATGTAAATTGCATGAAAGGCCATAACAAGTATTTACAGTTATATCTTTTACTGGTGTTGGTTGGCAGTGCTATTTAAATGCATAAAAGCGAATGAAGCCATAGTTGCACTTTATCCGCATTCCTTTAAGAAATGCAGCAATTCGCTCCGTTTCTGTTCCAGTTTTATCTCTGGAAAAGCATCTCTGAACATTTTCCAAAAAAGAAGCAGACGAGAAAATTCCCATCATACTTTCACATAAATCCTCTTTAGGAGCCCGAGTTCATCCACCATCCTTTTTC
The DNA here is from genome assembly GCA_947538895.1 of Neoitamus cyanurus. Taxonomy (NCBI): domain Eukaryota; kingdom Metazoa; phylum Arthropoda; class Insecta; order Diptera; family Asilidae; genus Neoitamus; species Neoitamus cyanurus. The sequence goes on from OX384547.1 coordinate 20,550,107, forward strand.
CAGCCGTATCTTCTTCACCTTAACTTCTTGCCTTTGTTGAAGTCCCTTAGCTGGAAGTTTGTTCCTTTGAAAAATGTCCGATTTGCTCTGTTCGCTGGCTGTTATCATTACTCATACCTTTATCACTCGACCGAAATCACTCAGTGGATATAATTCGCAGATGCCACCTAGTTCTCTACAAATCTTCGGGTTCGCATTTTTATTTCGTTGTGCGGGACGAGTGGGAGGGGGGAACAACTGAAAAACCCAAGAAAATGGAAAAATTGAGAGTTTCTATGATTTTCTTTTGTAGCAGTAAATCAGAAAAAAATGGAATAATTTCAAAAACAAATACTCTCCTTTGGTGGGTGCGCTTTCACAGCGACATGACCTGCCCGTAATGGGGGCTATTTGCGGCAGAACTCCAGGCAGGCAGACGTAAAACACAGTTTTCCCAAGGGTCTGCGATTGGAAGAGAAAATGCACTAAAAATTGAATCGATATGACTAGTCGGGCAGAAGGGGTTTAGGGTTTCTGTTCAAGGATTTCAGGACGTGGAAGTTTGTCTCGTGTTGCACACATCTTCCGCTCGTGTACGGTCCAGTCCCTGCTGCGCTGGTTTAATTTCAATCACCCAGAGTGTCTGTCCAGTCCATCGGTTCCCAGCAGAGCTGCCACCAAGGGGATGGACTCTGTTACCCGTCACCCCAAATTGATTTATGCCGCAATGAGTTCCTCCGCAAGGAAATTTTTGTAAATTTGTTAAATTAACACTAATTTCCATGGTGAACTGTAAAAGTAATTAATCAATGCAAAAATGGACATGACGGATGAGTAATGGAGCCCTGGACACACAGTGGCGATGATGTACTACATCCGGACATCTGTTCCAAAATGGAACAAAAAAATACCCTGAAGTGGTGCGCGGGCAAATAATAAATTTCATTGCTGCTGGCTGTACTCGCTCTGGCGCTAGTCCCAGGAATGTTGGCATTGGGTGCAGCATTCGAGCATTCCCTTTATGAGGATAGATGATCGCCGATTAAATTCCCCCAGGATGGGCGGCGTTCCTCCCTTGCAGTCTGCTGTGACAGTACTCTAGCCGGGAGTCTTTCTCTGCCCTTTTTTTGCCGGTAGATTTATAGCGAAAGTTGCAAGTTGAAAGGCGTGTACAAATATGAGAGTGTCGCACTTTTTCATCCCTTTCAGTGGCTTCGGAGGTCAGACAACTGGTCGTCCAGTAATTGGCACTGACAAGTTTATTATGAGCCGGCAGTTATCATATGTAAGCACTCTGCTTCTCACGTTCCTTCTTCACAAACAATAATTAAAGATGCGCTTCTTAGGAAATGTGGGCAGTAAAGGTCGGACATTGTCTTTAAAGTTCTAAAAAAATAGTACCGTATATGCTGTATCTACATGTTGTGGGGAAATACATTTTTGAAGGGCACGTTCATAAGATATTCTATTTATAAATACATATGCAGGGTGCAGCACTATATGAAAGGTTTGGGGGTGTAAGTCTCAACCGTTTGGGAGTTACTGAATGATTCATAAATTCGACATTTTCAAGAAGGGTAAGTGTACCACTAGACGGCCATCTAACTAGAATTTTCAATTCGGGAAAATGTGGCTATTTAACTTTATTCGTTATGAACTTCAAAATGTAACACCACAAACATTCGTGGCGTTTTCTAATGAATACTTTTTAGGTTTTTAAATTTGGAATCAAATTTATATTTACAAATTGTTATACCATTCCTCTATTTACCGTCCACCCAAATTCAGCAGTCGGTCAGTTGTGAGTTAGTGTCCAATCTGAACAAAGTGAGTATAACATTAACGTTCACAAAAATTGTAATAATGCAAAAGTACTATGAGCTTGCCACCAAAACAACCAAAATTGTATTTCATAAAAAATTTAACAGCTCTGGCAAATATAATAGGAGTGATAGATCTCACTTAGCCAAACAACACATCGTATGGCAAGAGGGGAAGGGCAATCTCAGCCATTTTCGAGTTACAGTGTAATTCATAACTCCGGGATGCACATTATTATTTTATTTTTGTCCTTTGATCTAATTAACGCAGCGACATTAAACTCAGTCCAAATAACTACTACCTTGACATGCTTTCCTAGAATGCCACCAATGTTGTCCTACCTGTACCACTGCAAGTACAGTTCCGAGAAAAAGTGAAAACATGCTCTAAAATTTCCTATAAGTTTCTCATAAAATCATGTAGGTGCCCAATGGACTTGTTTAGTTTTATTGAATTGCCCATCTTGTTGCCTTTTCATGGAGGTACAACACGTCCAGGTAGAGAAAGGTTATACAAATTTATACGTAGAAAGCCTTTTGCAGAATTTTAAAAAAATCAGCTTTTTACAAAAAATTTGACTTAACCCTAAAATGTTTTTTCTGTAATTTAAAACTTATTATAGTTAATGTTAGTATTGCAACGTAACTTTAATTTCGAAAAGAAAAATTTAAATTTCACCATTTTTAATATTCCGCAAAATCTTTTCTTCGTATAAATTTTTACATCATTTCTCTACCTGGACGTGTTGTATCTTTATGGAAAGGAAGCAAGATGGGAAATTAAATAAAAATAAAAAAAGGGTGCGTTAATTACATGAATTTCGGAGCACAAGTGGGAAAAACGTGAAATATTGGAAATTTTAGAGCATGTTTTCACTTTCACAAGTGACTGTACCTGTAATCGTAGAGGTAGATCAACAATGGTGACATTTTTGGAAAGTTGATTAAGATAGAAATTTTTTAATGTGAACTTGATGTACGTTTATTTAATTCAGCTTAATACACACATCCAAACATAAGAACTTAAAGACTAGAACTAAACTAGGATTTATTAACAAACAGGGTCGTTGCGTTAATTAGATCAAAAGATGAAAATGAAATAATGGTGTGCATCTCAAATTTATGTACAATTTTCTGTTTGGCAAAGGGAGATCTATAACCGATATGTTTTTGACATGCGGTAACTGATAGCACACACAAAACCTATACCCAAACCATAATGGGAATATTCATTCGTTTCGTCAAGTTTCGACAAATCTGTTTTGCTGTACAAGTTACAATCTGGAGCGTACAGCCTTAGCTATAATGGCCTTAAGGCTCACTTAGAATTTTCGTGGAATTCCATTAAGATTGGTTAAGTTTCTGTCAAATATTTATGAACCGTAAGCTCAACTATAATCGCCGTAGTGCATTTTTGACAAGTTGCAAAATTACGTAATTTAATGGATCCGTTTTACTCAACTAATCACATATAGATACCAACCAATGGCTTATATAGAGTTATACGTCAACACCTTAATTGCTCCAAATGTTTACAGTAACTTAACTTTTCCAAGGCTTCCTTAAGATTTGCACGCTCCGGATCGTACCCTTAAGACTTGCCGAAAGATTCTGAATGTTAACGAAATTTTGACTTTGAATATCTCGAAAAGGGCGTAGTTTCGGGAAAAAGTGCACAAGATCAATCTTCTAGATAATTTAATTCTCCACAACTTTCACATAGTCCATATGGATGTTCGATGCACATAACGCGAGATATTTGCAAAAAATTTTGACCTTCAATATCTTGGGTGGCCATGTTGCCATGGATGTACCCTCACGATCCACAAAGTACTACACGAAAACGGTTAACCATTAAATTTACTGCCATACAGACTTCATTAATCTTATTAGTCGCAGAAAACAAGGAAATGCTGTGGGCTGCGTAAATCATTTAACCGCAAGAATTTGTGAATGTATTGATGCCTAAAGGGGTGAAACACTTAACACAAAGGGAAAATGCCAGAAGATTTGGACGTCTCACTTAAAATGCTCGACCATTGTATCCTCACATATTTCGCACAAATCCACAAACTTTCTAGTATTTCTTGGACTGGAAAAAAAGGTAAATTTTTATTTCATTTCCCATCTATGTACACAACTCTTTTCTTCGAGATTTAGTTATTGATTGGATCGCAACAGCAGTCTGGGAACAAGCCATGTGTTCCGCCGTCCTTCAAAGGGCAGGAGTAGTCAGCGCATCTGTTGGAGTTTAAATTTTAATCACGCTTCGTATATTTTATTCTGTTGGCAGGAAACTCACTCCTTTATGTCTAGGTTATAGTCCAGTTTACAAGTGATGTGGCTCTCGCACAGCCCGTTCTGCTTGAAATGGATGTATACGTCCCCAGGGAAGAACACATGATTTGTTGCCGCAAAAAAGCAATGTGGAATTGTAGCTGCAAAAGGGAGCAATAAACATTTAAAAACAAATTCTGAATTTGCTCAACAAGTAATATTACTGGCTTCCACGGCGATAACAGCAAGAAGCAGTCCAATGGTAAGTGACACGATGGCGTGCTTCATCTTAAGCAGAAAATTTAAAACTAATAACCAGCACTTAGGAGTGATTGCCGTCCATTCCCTGCGTTACTAATTTATGACATGCCTTGACCAGTAGTACGAAGATTACAAAGTGTTGTGGGGCAATAGTGATAAATACCGTATGTGGGGAAGAGTAACAGACAAACTCTGCCGAGATAACAAAATGTGGGTCTGGGTCGGGACAAAAAGGTCGGAATCAAAATTGTTTCCATTTTTTACCCAGCTCTCGATAAGCACCTCGAACTTCGCCTGGAGCCCCTTTGCCAGATAAGCCGATTTAACCCTCTCACGTAACCCACCGTCATCACAGCTCCTGCGGTAAAACTTATAATTAATGTATTGCTCGCAAAGTATACGCTCAATAAAATTTTTCACAGTCAATAAAATTCGACTCAAGATCATTTCCAGCGTTCACTTGTCGTGAGCCGGTCTGAACTTCCTTAAGATTTTGAATGATTTATCGGAGGCAATCAAATGAGGCCGTGTGTGGCTCATATGTACCGTAGCACACACGGGAAGGGAGCCACACATTGCAGGAACGAACTGCTTCATTTAATGCGGAGTTATCGGCACATTGGCTTATGTCAGGGGGAGATAATAAATTTAACCAACTTCCCGAATCTTTCGCTCTGCTGGTGTGGCCTCAAATCGATTGAAGCTCAGTTTCACTTTGTTACCGCAATAAAATTGCTCCGTGCCACCTCTAAATCACTCTCAACTTGGAAATTGTGCCCCAGCATTATAGGGTACAATTTGCGAAGTGAAGAGGTGCCCTCAGTGCTCCCTCTCCAAAATAAACGCACAGTAGTAAAATCTCTCACACATTCGGTGGCATAAATTCAACCAGCCACACGGAGTCGTAGAGCAATTTTGGTTTTGAATTATTGAGACGTTTCTCACTTTAATGCCTATCGAATTTTGAGGCACCAAGTCAGTTACAGTCCACATTTCACCCGCCTCTGACAGGAATTCCATAAAAAAGATACTCGTGCAAAACAGTATCCCCTGCCATATAGTTTAGTGGGATTAAGCTCTTTTTTCCGGCGCTATATTTTTGAACCCATCACATCCAGGTGAGCAAAATTGAAATAAACGGGTTTTTGATGGAAATGTATAAATGCTTGCCTTTTAGTTGACTGCGCTATAAAATTTTATAGCCAGATATTTCGCTGAATTGCTTCTATATAACCAACTGAAATTTAATTTACAGCCGGCAACATGGCTTTAGGGTTTTTTTAAAAATCGTTTTAATATCATTTGGCGGTTTAGACTGGCGGATTGTTTTATGGCGTGAAGCGTGCCTGTCCAAATCTTCTATTGAGGAAGCGCAAATACAACTAAAAAAAGTAAATTGGGTAAGCAGTAGTCGGGCTCGTGACACGCCTAAATATCCGCGGACAAAATAAATATAATATTTATTTGGCTCGAAATGGTCACTAAAAAAGCTAAATTTCAACGGACTGCCATAAAAGTCAGTGTCCCTGATATCGAATCTGCCATCAAGGTACCAAATTCAAAATGACGGAAATAGAGCAGTTTCAAATTTATCATGAAGGAAGAAATTCAAGATGGCGGACCCAAAGCGTCTTCCGAAAATGTTGATCTTCAAGAGATTGCCCTGAAAATATCTCCTTACTGAAAATTTCTTGTCTATTCAAAATTCCCAAATACTTTGACGCTGGCTAAAGTAATACCAATACCAAAATACAAAAAGGAAATCGTCACACTCTCATATCCGACCTATTAGTATTTTGCCTATTTTGCAAGGAAAAATATTGACAACGATACGTCTACTATTTTTGTTCTTTTAGATTTTTCTAAGGCTTTTTTAATCAGTTGAGTATAGTAGAATCATTACAAAATTGCAAACATAGATTTCGGATTTTCCGGTTTCTCTACATAACTAATAAAAAAATTATTTAACTGACCGATATCAAATCTGGCCTATCAATAATCAAACCTTTGAGCCCATCATGCTATCTGCAGGTGTTCCCCAAGGTTCAATCCTTGGACCACTACTCTTCTCCATTTATATCGATGATATAACTACAAAACATTTTAACTGCGGTATTCTAAAATACGCTGCTGACATACAGCTTTATCGAGGTGCTCGTAATAATTAAATCTGTGATATGAGACAATCACTTTGAAAAAATTAGTTTCCTTAGCTCATTACGAACAAAAAACATATTGATTTTACCCGACTACTACTTACGAAGGTGGGTTATGTTTTTCGGGTGTACCATATGTACATATGTATTTATGTGTGTCCGTTCTTTCGGAGTATCGCATAGCCTAAATGGCTTGATGGATTTTCATAAATTAGGTGTTGTTAAATTAGTCTTAATCGTGGGAATGCTATAGGGTATATAATTTTTGAGAAAAACAAACATGGCCGCCGTCAGCCGTCAGTTGGTTTATTTTTTTATTCTACAAAACTCCTTTTGATATGCATATCAAATGAAAGCGTTCGATGAGTAGAATATGATGAACTATGTGACGTCATTCTAAACCCAATACGGGGACGCCGCAAGATGGCGGATTACCTTTTTCTTCACAACCCCCTTGACATGGGAACCAAATAAAAGGGTTTGACGAGTACACTACGATAATCTATGTGACGTCATAAACACTTGATAACAAAGAGACAATGGTGGTATTATGCAAAATTACTAGTTATGATTACAAGTTGCCTTTTTGAATCATGTCGTGACATTACTTATTATAATACTTACTCTACATATTATATGGGACTATGAGAGTTGGAAATAAAAAACATTAAAAAAATAAACATAAAACCCGAATACAAAAAACCAGGTATTTTTAATATTCTATGTAGGTAGGAAGGTGAAGCAGACGGAACCCATTCGATACCACCATGCACCATATACATAAGTGGGGAGAGTATGCCACCCTCTGGACAGCCTTTGCCAAGTAATATTAACACGGGACGCTTTTTTAATGAATTTATTTTCCATATATAAATATATTTCCTAAAAGAAGTTGATTAAAAGGAAATCAGAGAAGTCATAGATAAGCAGACCAACTAAATCTTCTCCGTTTGAAATCAAACAAAGTTTAAATAAATATTTAAATAAAATAAAAGCTAGTTAGAATTATAAGGAAGTAAGTTTTCTTAAATGTATTATTAAATTTTTTAATTTCTTTTTGGACTTGACAAGCAATTAGGTACGTAAGGAGAAGAAGTCATATTTTACCGATAAGTAATCGTTTTCAAAAAATGAAATGCTCTGAAAACTTCAAAACCTTGTGAAGTCCAGGGCTCCCTTCCAACATCATTAAGTGAGATCTAAAATGTTTCCCAATAAAAGTCTGTGAAATAAACGAGTCAATCGAAAACACTAAGCCAACTTCTGAGGTAAGAACCCCAGCGAAGGACAAGTTCATCCAGCGACGGTTGACTTGGAAGCAATTAGCAATAATTTTCCAGCTGCAGTCGGAGGTTGAAAGGCTGTCCAACAATTTGAAAATGCGCAATTGCTTGGATGCAAGGAACCTGCAGAGATCCCGACGTCTGCAACTGTATCCGACAGAAGATCCAGACACTCTATTTGGGAGAAGCGCAGGGCTTAAGCAAGATTTATGAGTTCTTTATGTTTTTGGTGCTCACATTTTGCCTGTGCAGCCGACTGTAATACTATACTACCGGCCCGGAAAACGAAGATTTGGGGGAGGGAGGCATGGGCAATTGTAGCAGGCTGATCAGAGTGCCTATTAACATATGCACATGCCTTTCAGCCCTTTTATAGTCGACGTATGCCTCAGGGAAGACATTTCCCGGCGGAGTGATTAATCTCCGAGTTGGCTGGCAAGTGTACTTGGCGGAATGGGAGGCGCTACAAAGTGCGGCGGCGAACGATGGAGCGCTAAACCCCACCTGTGCTACACACGGCGGAACACATGTATGCTTAAGTGAGGAATACAGCGGAGAGAATTTAGGGTCTCCTAGAAACTTTAGAGCATTTTACACCGTCACACGTGATAAAGTTCCTGTCCTAAGGCAATTTTCCGCGTCAGAACAACCCGCTCTCCTGCAGTATACAGAATTTCGCCTGTATGCCATTTGGCGTATTATTGTGAAGACTCTCAGCAGAAAATATGTCGAGGATGCTGGTTTTGTTTTGGTAGACAACCTACGTGACATACGGAGGTAATTTCGCAGGTAAACCTCCTCAGGTGTGACATATTTGAGCCTTTCTGGTATGAAGGTAGTATCCGTGTCGAGCGCGGGGGTGGCATGTTTGCCTAATGATAAACAGAGGGCCCAGATCTGATTATTTCAAGTGCAAAACTTATTACCCCCGTGTAAAGCTTAATCTTGCGATGATAACAGCTTTGACGGGCAAACAAATGGGCGGAACAAAATGTGATTATCGCTGCTCGTATTTTCGTTTATTAATTATGAGGGCGCCGGGTTGCGTGAAGAAGACGTCAGGCTCCTGCTGCGGGTCATGGTGTTTGACGTTAAAACAGGGGAGCTCCCCCAACCCATCAGTAAATACATTTCGTAGAATTTTCATGGATTCCAGAAATTTTTAAAGATATGATGTCTGCTGATGTTTCTGATGGAAGGCGGGTCGTTTTTCATTTTTTGGCAGATTTTCTCATTCTGACAATATATTCCTTCCGAAGCGGATTTACATTTGTTTGACGGGTGAATATGATGGGGCTTTGGATGCTTTTGAAACATTCAACACAATTTTGAATATATTTGTGTCCTCTATAGGCGTTCCACACAAGTTAAACGATTCATGTTTTGATGACTTTCGAAATTCTATTAATTTTCTTTTAAAGCGTTCGAGAAAATCAGAATATAGCTCAAATATGTATAATAAGCCTTAAAATTATGTAGAAATGTTTTCAATAGAATTGATTTGATATATGAACCTACCTGAGCCAATTGCAGCCTACCCGAGTGAAGAAAAAAAATGAAAAACAGCCTGAAAATTTGACTAATTTCGCTATGTTAGACAGTCGGAAAATAAACTTAAGGGGAGATATATGTACACCTAGGAGCCGGGAGTAAACGTCATTTTTGTGCATTTTTTCTAGGAAAAATATTAAAAAGTTCGGATTGAGAGCTTAACTATCTAAAAGTATACACATTCAAAAATATTTTTTTTATTAAAAAACATCAAAAATATACAAGGATATTGTATGATTCTTGGAGCGTCGTAAAAAAATCTACGTAAACGGTATCCACTGGCGTTTCTTCAAAAATCATCTAAAAAAAAATAACCAAAAAGATTATTAAATTAGATACTATAATCTAGTACTTGTCATAGCCGATTTTGAAAATATCGATTTATGACAAAATGGCGGACGCTTGAACATAAATAGTTGTTTTTGGACCAAGAATTAGTTATTATTTTTGCTATAAAACATAAACTAAGTAATCAACAAAATAAATCCTATGACAAGTACTCGGTAATGGTGCATACAATAACCACAAAAAAATTCAAGATAATCGGTTCATTGGTTTTCGAAAAACGTGGTTTGAGAGAAACGTGTTTGAAAATTTGGGAATGAATAAATCATGAAATTTGTCAACTTACATGAATCATCGATACCAGGCCCATAGTGTAAGTCTTTTACCAGATTACCTTTAAGAAAATGCAAAAAAAAAAAGTAGATTTTTTCGTCCATGCTAGGTGTATGTCTCCCCTTAAATAAAACTGAGGTAGTGAACAATAATCGGAAAACCGTAAGCGGAAAAAAAAATTAAAACGATCTGAAAATATACCTACAAATAAACTGAAACTTGATTGAAAAATTAGCACTGAATCCAGACTGTGAACAGGCCGTTATGTTTTTTTTAAAATAATCCAACGCAATCAGGTAAAGATTAACGTTACGCTAAAAATACGCATTTTGAAAAATTTCACGCTGGATGGCTGGAGGGGGTCGAGGCAAATCTCACGACATCTCACCAAGAGGGGAGGGTGGGTCGGAAAATCACCTAAATCGCCTCACGTAATTAATGAACGCCTCCAAACAAATTGAGAAAAACGCCCTTTTTTTCAATCGTTCACAGTGGTGTCCCCCCTTAAAGTATTTCACCTTGTGTTCCCTGCATAATGTTATTTAAACCAGAACTCCCGGTTATTTCAGAACAATGTTAAATTTCTTACGACAACTCGTGTTACGAAATTGTTGATCCCAAGTCATCGCGACCTTCATAATGAACGGACATTTTTTATCCATGCTGCTAAACTGTGGAATGCATTACCGGATAAGTTGAGGAGAATAAGAATCCCGCGCATCTTCAGGGATCAACTGTCGGAATACCTTAAATCTCTTCAGTAAAGACTTACTATGTATCGCATCGGCACTCTCTTTTATTTCTCACTGTTTTTATTAATTTAATTCTCTTCTTTTATAAATTGTATATTGGTAAAACGTAGCTACCTCATTACCCTAATAAAAACCCTGCTACTTAACCGGTAGCGGGTAGACAAATACCGTGGCAGAGAGGCGACACACGCAGGTAGTGTAATAATACAGGGTGGCCCATTTAAAAATTGGAATTTCTTTTTGTTAAAAAAAAACGGCTCAATATTTTTCAATGGTTGAACATTTATTTGAAAGATTGTTTTATGTCATTTATGTATGAAAAACAATTTCGGTCAAATGACCACCACGGCTGACTTGCCAGTAGCCCATTCGGTCCACCCAATTTTTGAGTACAATTTCGATGGTTTCGGGCCTTATGTTAGCAAATAGCAGCTTGAATCTCATACTTGAGGTCTTGAATTATTTCTGGTTCGTTGGCGAAATATTTATCTTTCACCGCTCCCCAAAGATAATAGTCCAACGGCATCAAATCGAAGCTTCTTGCCGGCGAAATCACATCACCATTTTTGATGATTATGCGATTTCCGAAGATAGGGCGCAAAAGATCGATTGTGGCGTTCGCTGTATGGCACGTAGCGCCGTCCTGTTGAAACCAAATATTGTCCAAGTCTTCGGCCGCCGGATCAAAATCCGCACCAAACAGTCACTCGTTGTGGGTGCATTGGCTTTTCCACGATGACGTGCGGGTTTTCTGTGCCCCAGAGGCGACAGTTTTGCTTATTAACATAACCACCGAGGTGGAAATGAGCCTCGTCCGAAAAGATGAATTTTCGGTAAAATTCGCCATCTTCGGCCAAACGATCTTCCGCCGAATTTGCGAACCGTAGACGGTTCGGATGGTCAACCGGCTTTAGCTGCTGTACCAATTGAACTTTATATGGCTTCATATTATTTTTATGGTAGTAATAAATGTGCGTGTTCTGCTAGCGCTATTGTAGATATATATGAATAGGAGAAGATTATTAACAACCCCATGATTATATCACTGTATATGAGTTGCGGCCTTGACACTTGTTTGTCCACGTCCTGCAGTGGTGGGTCCGTGCAGCCCACATTGATCAGAGGTTGGTCCGTGATCAATGTGGAGGGGCCGAACATTTGCACTGGTTAGTCCGTGCATATGAAAGCTTCTCCCGTGTATCTGGTAAGTCCGTGCCGGGGTGAAACGCTACCCAATAGCCACTATATGTGCTACTTATAATTTGCTGTGGTACGTCCGAGCATCTAACAAAGCCATGGGATATAAGATAACACTAACCAATAGGTAACATAGCATTCAATGAACGTTTTCTGTCTTTGTAGGGGAATGATCGAGTCGCCAGCGCCCGAGTGGAGGAGTACTAATGGACAAATTTAATTATAAGTTAAGTAATCTGTTAAGTAAATAAAAACTCAACAGAAAAGAAGCAAGAAATAAAGTGATTATTACATTATTTTCTAGCTACAATTTTGCAACAACACTAGAGACTCCTACCAAGCAGCATAATTACTAACATGAAACTGTCTGCAAAAACAAAATTAAAATTCATAAAACATGCCCAATAAACACATTTTCAATTTGTGTGTTACCCTTTCGTCGCGATGATTGCGAAAAACTTACAACACAGTCGCAGGGAGAACATGAATAATTTCACTTTTTTGCAATTTCGCAATGAATAACGGAAAATTGTCCCCGAAACTTTTTCGCCAAAAACGAATTTCACTTAAGAGCGAAGCTGAGCGAAACGGTCAAATTAAATAATTTGCATTTCGCGAGCAGCACCTCCACGGTGCGGTGCGGTGCGGTGGGTAGAAAACCTGCACTTCGTCTCTTGACGCCCTCGATAAATTATTCACAGTCTTGCACTTCAGCGCCCTCTGCCCACCCTGCTCGCCGCATAAGAGGGCACCTCGAGTATGAGATGCATGAAGTTTCGAAAGCTCTTCTGCTCGCTTTGCAGTGGCTGGCACAGGTTAAGTATAAAAAGGAAATCCTGAAGGAGGAACCACATTGTGGTCGAGGTAAAGGTCATATCAGAGGACACCTCCAAAAATCATGGATAGTCTGTTATGCTAGCCTAATCCCCATATGTAAACACGCTTGAAAGTACGTGACCAGAATCCCTAGAATTTAGTCCTGATTCACTTCCTCGTCCTACATGTCCTGTGCACTTTCCCTACAGGGAATCCATTTGATTCCCCTTTTTGCCTTCTTCCCGATTTTCCCTGTTTCACCATGTTTTTGTGCGACTTCGGCCGAATGCCCACCCACGATGCCTGCGATGCTGCGGAGGTCGTTCTGGAGCATGGGGGCAAACACAAAGGGCTCAATGGAGTTGTTGCCCCGGAATTTATGTGCATAGCTGCTTTGGATGAAATTTGCAAAACCCTTTCGGGAAGGACCCAGAATCCGGGAAAAGGCCAGAAAAGACCAGAAAAGTTTGTCTGCTAACCAAATTCAATTTGTCTAGAGTCGGAGGGACTCTTCTGGTCGTCTGTCTGGGAATCAAACGCTCACAGTGATTTTGCGGTAGCGGCAGCTATTTTATGGCACTTTTATCCGTCCTATCGCCGTACCTATGTGGCACGAGTAGCAGGAAGGACTCATCAACGCTATAGTATAGAACTTCTATGACAAGGAGGCAAACAACATTTCGGTATTGTCTGAAGGGCTAAGTGCTCCTGTGACTTCGGCAATTCAATTCCATTTGCACTGGATGAGTTTAATTGCATTGGAGCTGGGAAGCCCGTGGCCTGTCATATGTTTTGGTGGCATGTTCCTTAACTGTCTTATGTAGGTGGCATCTTAATCCAATGTTTGAGAAATGGGCGGAAAATTAATTCATTTCATCACCCACAAAGGCAGCCGCACAGACCGTCGTACAGCACTCAGGTTTAGGTGCAGCCGGTGTTATGCTGATCCGACATAGGGGCGTCTTTTAATGGTATTAGACATGATGGAGGGATGCTCCTTTGTACTTCGATACATATTCATAGCAGTGGTAAAGTTTTGGAGGAAAGGATCACGTCATATACCTGCTCGTAAAAAGGAAGGGGGTCATTTGGGGCATATTATGAGTGTTTATAAATTGAGTTGATTACACTTAAACCTGATTCATGTGAAAAGTGTTAGTCTGTCAGACAATTGTAAATCTTTCATTGGTAGTCATTTCTATCTGTTTGAATCTATAGGCACTATTTACCTTCTAAAAACTGGTTGACTTTTTGGAGAGAATTAAATATGAATAAGTATGAAACAATTGTAAATTGTCACGTTCGCCTTTTGGCTCCCATTTGTTTTTTTTTTCTTTTTATAAAGAACGGAAAACTTCAATTCAAAAGACCTTCTGCTATCCTAAGGAATGCCAAAAGATCTTTAAGGGGTTATACGCAGTTAGAATTTGCAAAAAATTGCATTTTCGGAATGAACATATATTTAAGTACATACACAGAAAATTTCAAGTCAATCCGGCGATTATTTTCGAAGTTATACGCATATTTGTATAGACGTGTCAGAGCGTTTGAAAGTAGGGCGCTTACCTAATACGCTGTCCCTTTTATTCACCTGCCTATTGTAAATTTTCCCTTCTAATGTATTCAGATGTGTAAAGTGACAGAGGATTAGTAAGTGACAGTGTATTATTTGGCCCTGGAATAGACGACTCAATGTAAGTTGAAGAAACATTTTTTTCTCTATACAAAGTGGTTTTGAAACATTAAACGCGTTTTTCTCAAAACGGTATTTTCAAAGTCGGTGATCTCGATTTCTCAGAAATGGCTCAACCGATCGATCTTAAATTTTCACACAATCTTCTTAGATATATTCTTCAGGTATTGAACGAAGGAATAAGATTTAAAAAAATTATTACTATTTTTATTTAACAATTTGGAGCGAACATTTCAGTCAAAAAAGAAAAAATTTTTTCAAATAGACGCCATTTTGTAAAAAATCAAATTTTTTATTATTCCTTCGTTCACTACCTGCATTAATCTATCCTTTAAAAGAATCCACCATATTTTTTGATTTCAGATAAACCGAACCGCCGAAATGGAGATCACCGCCAAGCGCCTTTTTTTAGAGGTCGTTCGGGACATCATCTACAGGAGCGGTGCACATTAATATTTTTGCATGATCGACGCGCTATTGTATTCTTAAAAGAAGGCTCTATTTGAATTACCATCACTTGTAATTGATAAATACAAACTGTTTCTGTTTTCATAAAAGGACGTGTTTTTTGAGCCTCGCAACTGCGTATAACCCCTTAATAGAAGAAGATCGGATGTCAGCCGTGTTCAAAAGTTCCTGGCTGCAAATCCTTCTTTTTGTCCGTGCCAGAGTAGTATAGAGCCACGTAATATCTGTGTTGTATTTTAATCGTGTTCCAGACACAAATGACAATCCGTCTCATTAGACAGACATATTTTATATAGGCATCACTATTCTTCACTTTCACTCTACTAATAAAATAAATTTGTTTGCAAAAATCATCAAAATACTCCCCAATATAGTCACGGTACATATTATGTGAAATGTGATACGATACGTGACATGACACGTGACAATTTTTTTGTTACTGCACCTGATCCGGAAGGCCCCGAAATGGTTGAAAAATCAATTTTAAGAAATCGCGGGTAATTTGAAATTGGATTTTCATACAATAAATAAATAAATAAATAAATCAAAAAAGACATTTCGCGTGTCGTATCACATTTCACATATCATGTAACGTGACCATGTTGTGGACTATTTCCGAAAATCATTTTCTGATTTTTATTTTAAAGACAATATTTTGTGTTTATTAAAATAAAATTCAAGAATTTTTTTCTTATGCTATTTTACGGAAAAGACATAAGCGTTACATAAGAAATATTCAGATGTGGCCAAATTATTATCACCTCTTAAAAACAATTTTTTAATGTGGATTATAAAACTACTGTTGCATCCTTTTCCTAAACTGGCAAGCCATTTACAAAGGTTACCTCAATTACGAAGAAGTACTGCAATAAAAATGTCATATTCTTGGAAATATCCCTTTCCTGGAACAATTAAGGATGAGTGCTTAGCCGATGATCTTTAGTCTCATTTGTAACTTCGAATAGTGAACGTGATAAAAATTATGTTGAATTTTATAAAATTTAATATTGGTAAAGCAAAGGACATCAGTGCAGTGACCAAAGCGAAAATTTCAACTTTATTGGAAATAGGACAACATTCTCATGGAGTAATAGCTCAGAAAGGGGAGTTTGTCGGTCATTTGTTAGCGAGTTTGCAAAAAATAAGAACTGCTGAGTTATCAACAAGTCCTAAAAGGAAAAGGAAAATGTGGTCGCAGCCGAAAAACAACAGGTTACCAGGACCGCTGTTTGTTGCGGAAAGCTAAAGAAGGCCGCACGCTATCCGGCAAGTCTCTAAGGGCTACTATGCGTGACGTTGGTGCAGAAATATCAGAGCAGAGAGTAAGACGTCGACTTTTTCAATCTGGGCTTTGTGCAAGACGACCACGCAAGAAGCAGAGGCTGAACTTTAGGATGGTTCGACAAAGAAAAACATGGGCGGATGGAAAAGGTGAAAATGAGATAAACACTCTTTTTCATATTATTCTGAAAACACATTTTCCAATAAATTTTTCACTTCACTTAAATTAACTCTATAGTTTGAAGAGGTTATAATCAGTGACGAGACTATGGTGAGTTTGACACTACCAATGGCCAGGACTGTTCGCAGATCCAAAGGAGACGAGTATTCACCTTCATGTGTACAACAGCAGGTCAAGCAGTCAGAAAGGGTCATGATTTGGTCAGCAATATCGTCCAACTACGTCGTTGACCGGATAATGAACGCGGAGCAGTAATTAACTATCCTTCAGACACAGATCCCAACTATGCATGCAAAATTGAACGGAGATGGAGTTTTCATGCACGAATAAGCGCTGGGCTATTTTTAAGCAGAAAGTGGCAGAAAAGTGACCACGGACCAAATCAGAATTGCTTGAAGCCATGAAGGAATTTTGGGAAAATGATGCCGATTTGGTCACCACAGCTAAAAACGCTATCACTGGAATGCCACGTAGCATACAATCCTCGGAAAATGCAAGCGGAATGTTCGCAAAATATTAATAAAGATATTTACAACAAAACTTTTTTTTTTGGAATCATAAATCTACGTTTACATACAATTTCACTAAATATTTCTATATGTGATAATAACTTGGCCACATCTGTATATATTTTGTAATTAACGAGATATTTGTAAAAAACTAGAATTCACCCCTAAATCCAAAGGCCCTAATTAAACGTACTTCCCAGGATAGCTAAAAGGACATCCAAATAAAGGTATCCACAAAATTTAGCTTGGTCGGACATCTTTCATAATTTTACCTTTTTGGTAAGTGGCCCAGTAACATAACGCTAATCTTTTTTTTCGATTAAATCCGGTACCACGCGTATTTGCTTTAAAAAATATGAAACCCAACAAATTCATTAAAGTACGTAACTCAATGAAATTCAATTCAAATAGGTAGATATACGAGAGCGTGTTATCTATGGGGTGGGGACCTTTTGCACGCTCCATACATATAACGCCTAAATAAAGGTGTAAGCAAAAATCCATCAGATGGAAAATTTTCCAAACAAACCCGTTCCAGTTGTTTACATTTTTGAGGTAAAATGTATTATAAAAATAAATTACTTTTGAAGAGTTTGTGTACCCGTATGTCTTTACAATAATTTCACATACGCCGAAAAGTAATTGCCACTTAGGCTGTTTACTTACCAGAGAAAGAAATTGTAATTCCTATTTGAGAAAACACGTTAAGCGCCCAAGCCGCCTAATTTGCTTTGAGTCAATTTCCTAAACCGCCATTCTCATTTATTATACAACATCGTCAGCCGCTGTACCTTATAAAAGCCAATGAAGTGCTTTTCCGTGCAATTCCCTGAGCTATTTTTGAAAGCACAAACTGTTTTTCTGTTTACACTTCCCCAAGCGTGCCTGGTTTTTGGGAGTGTTCCCTATTCCGAGCCACAACAGCCCCCCATTGTCACCATTGATATCCATTGCGCCACTTCTTTGACGAAATCCCGAGAAGGCTCGTTCCACTCCGCTCTGCCAAATTAATCCAATGCTGTCTCGCAGCAGCACTCGGCTTTGTTTCGGACGGAAATCGCATTACCATTTTAATGTCGCATATAAAAAGTGAATTTTCACTGTCACTTGGCATCAGGCCGCTCCGGGACCCGGATGTACCTGGACTAATTCCATAATTTGGCTTTATCGCGGGCTCCTCCCCTCCGTCTCCGCAACACAGCATCCCCTGCCAAGTCAGGTTGGCCGAAAGGACCCAAGGGCTCTTGAAAGCTCGAAACACGGCGGAATGATGAGGTGAAAAAAGGTTTAGCACCTTTCCCTTCAGGAAATTTCAATTTCAATTTAAAAAGGTTTTGATGAAAATTTGGAACTGTAAATGAAAATTCGCCTCGACTTTATAAATTATTCAGGGCTAATAAGATGTGCCCCGTCAACACCAAAATTTATTGGGAGGTTGGCTCTGCGCGCCGCGTCCGTCCTGGCCTAGAGTGAACATTTCAGGGAACTCGGCCCGGGAGCGGTCAAAGGTGATGAAATGGCCCGCTGCCTTTATTTCTGGGAACGGCTAGAAAATTCAACGCGGTACTGGTAATCGGCCATTAAGAAACGACGGGACATAAAAGGGTTCTTTAATTGAGGGCTTCTGCTCCTAATTAAACAATTTCGCCGTTTGCAATATGCTCGAAGGGCTGTTGGCCGAGATTTGCTGGACGATAGGCAAGGGGGGCCAGTGGCACTCAGGTTAATTAGAGCTCCATAGGGTCACTTGGAGAGGGCCGGACAATTGTGTCCCAAGCGGTGTTTGCTGAACTACCTAAACACCTTAACCACGCACCGACCATCCGCAAAACGTCTGTGGACGGTACAGAGTAGCGATTGCGGCAGTCTAGTGTGTTTAGCAAGAACTTTGGGGACCCAACTAATTGCGGCAGCATTGATGGAGCCCCCGTAATGAATAAGTTGCAACCTTTCGAAGGAAAGTTTGCTCTGTGCGCCAACAGGAAAAACTCCACACGTACTCCACCTGAATGCAGGAAGTACTTTACTCGGTCGGTGCCGGAGAGCAGGCAAAACTTTCACCAGAACTTAATCTATGCGATACAAAATTCATAGGATACAGTTCTGCTTGCAGTTCCTGTCCGAAAGGACTTCCCTCGTACTAAATACATACCTTTTATGCTGCTCAGCGAGTTGCTGCAAAAGCGGTCGGGAAAACATGTCGAAATTAGGGGATGCGGCCCCGGTGCCACCCCATCGAGGTGCCCCACTAAGTCACTTCTAAAGCTTCCATTGATCGGACTGACGTCTGAAATTTACATGAAGCCATTCAGCAAGAGATGAAATTCAATCGAAAAAGTTTGAGGCCCTGTTCAACACAAGTTTGGTTCGTTCGAGCGCTGTTGGGGGGAAATTTTAATAAATTTCAGTGAATGTCTTGGGGATCTTTTAAGATTCGACTTTCTTGGCAGCAAGCCGATATGGGGGAAGTTTCCGAATTTGTTTGCAGTTTCATACTGCTTCAGCATAATGAGCCTTCGGGGCATGATACATGATTTTTGGATAATTTTTAGCACATAAATCTAGCCTCAGCAAAGGTAGAAGTTTCATGTGGAATTTATGTTGAGCAGTTGGTGTGTCGAATATATTAAATTGAATTTTATTCCAGTACAATACAAGAGATTAGAATGCCGTATAGAATCCGGCCAAAAACAATCTGTAGATATAGGCGGAGAGCCCACTGCAAAAAGTGGAGCCCATAATCGGACTACATGAAATTTTCAGGAAAGTTTCCATATGTTCGGAGAAACCTTACTAAACTAATTCGTAATTAAAAAGATGTAATAAAATTAAGGAATATGACTATAAAGAGATAAAGGAAGCTAAAAAAGAAAGAAAAAAAAACAAAAGTAGTGAAAAACACTATGTATACCACAAACAGGCAAACCCGGCTCTTTTGACTCCCGAGTGCTCCGAGCGCAAGCGAGAAATATTTCTTTAGCTCCTCATTGCTTCCTGCAAGTGCGAGCGAGAAATGCATACTCCTGTCCTGAATCAGTGATGGTGGACATGTACTCACTCCTCATTGCGTTAATGGAGCGACCCGAAATGCACTCAGGTATACGGAGGTGTACGGCTCCCATGAAGTCAAACTTTGCCTGGGTCTGATGTATACGTAGGTAGCATGAAGCGGTTGTTGCGTGTAAGGAGTAGGAGTTTCTTGAAAGTAGCAATGGAGGTAATGCGGAACAAAACGGGTGGTAAGGAATTCTACATACATGGGATCTGGACAATGAAAGACCTGTCAAGGACAGTACGAGAATGGCGCGGTATTAATATTTTACGATGACGGTAGGACTGTAGCAATTGGAATTGATTATATGTAGATTATATTCATTGAAATATATCGTCTAACCTACGTAGCCTGTAAACAAATCTGATGGAGCCATTAAAAGCAGTGTCCAATATTTTGGTACAGTTACTATGTAGCCTCGCAAAAATTAAGCTGCCAAACATATGTGAACAAAGGCATGAGTAGGCTCTTGAGAAGTTTGAAACGGGTACCAGTATAAACAATATGGACGCTGACAACCACAACCTGCGAAAACCCAAGTACACTTTTACATGGCCTCAGAAACCTGGTTGCAAGAACCCATGTTAGAGCTAAGTGTGTCAGAATACAGATGAATATTAGCACTCTTCACAACATCACATAAGTCGAGTAAATTTATACAGCGATAATAGGAGAGGTCCCATTATAGACCCATGCGGCACTCCTTCGGTTACTGGTAATATGATAAATAAAATATAATTCATATTAATAACGATACCCAAATTCTTGACTGATCTCACAAAGCCAATCGTCCTACCATCATATATTATGGGTGGCAATGCTGTCGTGTCAATCTCAAACCATTGGTATATGAAAACTTGACTACTTGACTACTGAAAAGATGTATGGAGCTTTAAGATATATTAAATTTTATAGGTTTAACGTTGGGTTTTCCTTCTTATTTGAGTTATATTTTTAATTTCTCGAATGCCTTAACAAATTTTTATGAATTTAGCAAAATCACCAAAAATTTAAAGAAAAAAGAAAATTTGATTTTTGACTAAAAATTTCTTAAAAACTATATGTGGAGCAAATTTTTCGTATATGCACGAACAGTTGGAATAAAAAAAAAAAGCGCAAAACAAAGAGAATCGACATAGCGAATACCACACAGATCACAGTCAACAATACTAGTATTCAACCCCATCCGATGTTTTGTGAATGTGAAATGTTTTGAAATCTTCTGGGAAAAAGATGGTTAGTTTTGTTTTTAAATGTCTTGGAGTGGAATTCATTTGGACCATTGTCGTCTATCAATTGGCCCAAGCTAAAAGCGTACAAGTGAAGTATGATGAAATATTTAACACAGGGGTTTTTTGGGTCGCTTATGTAATGGTACCGAATTATATAAACACAAGATGAACGTCACTAAAATTTTATTTTTGATTTAAAATAGTTTAGTCTCGTGAAACATATCATTTTATTAGTTAAAGAGGTGGACATAAATCAAAGTCTTCTTGCCCACTTGTGGAAGCGTAACAAATGCGTTAATTGCAGATACCAATACCAAAATCTTTAATTGCAAAGCATTAATTCCAGAAATATTTAGAAACAACAACAGTCAGGGAAAACAGTCTTGTCCAAAGCTTTGTCGGCTATACAAAGACCTGGTGAGCATCTGAAAAATAAAATTATCTTTAAGTATAGGTGCTTGATCGTGCAAGTATACAATTTGGCATGCTACTTACTCCTCTATAACAGTCTTGTATTCCTTGTTACATGAAACCTTCCTAAGGCACCCCGTAGTCTCTGAAGGGTCCTTAAAGTGGATGAAGTCATGCCAACGAGGTACAGGCTTCTTCAGCTCTTCATAAAAGCATATTGGCTCCGATGCTAAGAGAGGGAGAAAATAATGTCGATAATAATTCTGTAAAAGAGCAATGTTAAAAGAAAACAACTTACTGGCTTCAATTTCAGTATAACACATAAAAACAACTGCAAGAGCAACAAATGCGAGAAGATACTTCATTGTGGACCGCGCGTTTGAAAGAGTAGGTAATCAAAATGAAATCGTTAATAACAATGCTTTCGGTCAAGCAGGTGCCGGTGTTTTTATACCGGAGATTCAAGCGGTTATGTAACTTCTTGAAAGCTTTAACTGGATATTCTGAAGTCACGATTTTACACCTTATGAAAGCAAGTTAGTGTTGGAGCTGTTTTATATACTAAAAATAATTTATTTAATTAGTTATGGGGATGTTCCAAAAATTTGTTTACACTCATTTGACATTGAGGGAATCTCATATCGCAAGTTTTCATAAAATTAATCGATTTTTAAACAACAGTAGCAACTGGTTATACTCAAGAGAATTGTGTTTTTATAAATTCTGTTGATCCGAAATATGCAAAAGCCTCTTTGTTGACAAGAAAAAGCCATCTTGTATGAAAACTAAGGTAAGGGGGCACGGTCCTCGGCAACATTATTTTGTGGTGTTATGAAAAGCTCGTTAAGAATACCATATTATTAGTAACTATTATTTAGGCTTTCCTATTGGTTTAAGATAAATGTTGCTTGAATTTCCAAAATTGGTTTTGGAACATTTCACCGTTGAGAAAACTTCACCAACATTTTTTTACACAACATAATATTTCCTAGATAAATATTCTCTAGGGTAACTGAAAATTAGCTTTTATCACGCTACACTTTAAGTAGGCTTAATGCATTCAGTTTTCTGATAATAATTGACTAAAAAAGAACTACAAAAATTTAAAAAAAAAGAATCATGGAATTTCTGAATCATATACATGATCGGGGTTGGCCCAATTTTGACCATGTTTGGATTGATTTCCGATATTTGTAAATTTTTGGCGATAATAAAATACCAATTACAGTTGATGGTAAATTATAAATAGCCCAGTCAATATAGACACAAAAATGTCCAAACCTAGACAAGATCCCCACAGAGCAAACAATTTATACCGACCTTAAATACATGGTAAACGGTAAGTGTTATCGTAAAAATAATTTAGACAAAAGATGTAGATCTTGCAATTATCCACAAATATTGTTCATATACTTTTTCTTCCTACGAATAACCATTCCTGAGATATTGCGATTTCAATCATCGAAATTACTAATATCCACTCATACGCCACCGCGGTCAACCACCTGACAGTTACGACAAAAGTCATAGACTTGTAGTACTCGAAGCGCCCTGGCACGATTCTTGTTACTCAGGCTCCAATTTTTGGGAACGGGGTTTGAAACATTTTGCTGTGCTAATTAACTCCATCGGTAGTTTGTAAAAGGAAAATTAACTCCACCGGCAGTTTATAAAAGGGAAATTATAATATATGGGTATTTCTCATCAAATCACAAAATTTCAGTTTGGATTAGATCCAAATTTTTTATATTAAGAAAATCATTTTTTATAGCAGAAATCCAACGTTTGGCTATGTGAGGTCTATTTGGGAGTAATGGTCTTCCATATTTTTGTTAATTTTCTACATATAATATATAGGTACCTAGTTATTATGATACTGTATAACAGTGAGGGAATGACGGTGAGGGAATGACGAATTCAGACAAAAGCTAAGAAAACACAGACACATTGATCAATTTGATTTAGAATTTTGAACTACGCATTTTACTCCCAAAAACGCATAAAAACAAGAAATTATATACATATATACTAAAATTCTTAATACATACATGTAACGTGAGGGAATGATCGCTATAAATGTAACTCTTAACAATTTTTTACATAATATGTTTTTGCACAAACTCACCTACGGTTGAGAATAAATCGCCATCTTGTATCATTTGAGAGTGTTGCCAGGTACTAAAAACTTAAGGTTGCGTTCCTGAATATCGTTCGATACGTTTAGAAATCGAATATTCGTAATAGGGTGAGGGAGTGATTTTATTTGGCGGGACATATTTAAAATCGAATTATCATTTTTATAAATTCGTCGTTGTAAGATGGAAGCTTTTATAGAAAATAACAAACATCTTTCTAATATATTAGCATAATTTCATTATTAAGAATATTGATATATTTGAGATGAATAGGCATTTTAGTAATGTTTTTGAACTAAGGGACAAGGTGAGGGAATGACTTTCCCGGTAAAAAAGTAGCCATATCTTTTTTTTCTTTAGAGGTAATAGTTTAGTTAGTTTAGTTTGAAAGGGGGCGTTCAGGCTTGAAAAAGCCTATCGTTCACCGCGACCACTAGGATCTATTGTGAATCCCCATCAATATTTTATCCCAAATTTACCTCTTATAGAGGCCTAGGATTTTATTGGGAGTCGTTTTCCAAACCTGTTCAGGTGTTGGAAAGGCATCCTCTAATTGAGTTAGTCGGAGCCTTGCTAGGGCTGTACAGTGACAAAGGATGTGCACCGCTGTCTCTGGGGCTTCCGCACAGTAGCGACAGGTGTCAGAGTCAGCTTTCCTAATCTTTTTAAGGTGGTACCTTAAGGAACAGTGTCCAGTGAAGAGTCCAGTAATAGTTCTGAGCTCCTGTTTGTTTAGGTGGAGGAGTTTCTCGACCTTTTCATACGGTGCACCCATGAAGGTCATAGTGGTATAAACAGCGTGCATTGAAATAAAAAAAAATACTTATGTAGTTCATGCATATGACTCGGCACTAATGACTCGGGAATCAAATTTCGAAATTTGATGAGAAATACCCATATAATAGAATTTTCCCAAAAGTTACGAACGTTAGGTGGCTCGCGAATTGTCCTATATCTCGAAAACGGGTCGATATAGAATTTTTTAATTATTTTTCCGTTAATTACCATAGCAAAATGTTTCGAACCCCGTTCCCAAATATTAGGGGCTGAATAACAAGAAACTCCCCAGCGCCCTCTACGCTGGTATGTACGACATTCGTCGTAGCTGCAAAAACAGTCGAGAAAATAGTAAAACAATTTGATCAGCGACAAGCTGCGACAACAGTAATGGTACCAGCGTTCTCTTGTATGAGTTGCTAATTACACAGACACACAAAAAAACAAAAGTGGGGATTACTTTTGATGCCATACGTCATATCCGTAGTATTTTGGCCTGCTGAGCACGAATCTGCGACCAGAATTGAGCTTTGACGTCCAGATTTTTTTCTAACCTCCAAAAAGTGGGTTAAAAACAGAGAAAATCGTGGAGTAAAATTCGGAAAAAATTATTTTTAACATTTAAACCTATATTCATATGAATTGAGACCTGCTGAGCACGAATCCGTCACCAGAATTGAGCCATCACGTTCTGATTTCTTCTAAAAATTAATAAAAAAAAATTTAAGAAAAAAATCAGAACGTGATGGCTCAATTCTGGTGACGGATTCGTGCTCAGCAGGTCTCAATTCATATGAATATAGGTTTAAATGTTAAAAATAATTTTTTTTCGAATTTTACGAGTGTATTTTCCACGATTTTCTCTGTTTTTAACCCATTTTTTGAGGTTAGAAAAAAATCTGGACGTCAAAGCTCAATTCTGGTCGCAGATTCGTGCTCAGCAGGCCAAAATACTACGGATATGACGTATGGCATCAAAAGTAATCCCCAATTTTGCTTTTTTGTGTGGCTGTGCTATCAAGGCATCGAGTAACGAAAACTCCGATAGCCTAGCAAAATAAGGCGCAGCCCCTTCGGGCCGGAACCACAGACTGGTGTGAATTCTGCAATAGTGAAAAACTCGATAAATCGTAAATAAGTGCACTGCAGAAACTCTGCTAAATTTAAGCAGAAAAGAATGCAGGAACCTTGTAGGACTGTAACCGGGCATAATACATGTGACAAACAACTGCATACCCTAGAAATAGTCAATTACCTGACATGCTCGTCGTGCGGGGAGGATGAGAACTGCACAGAACACTTTCTCTGCGATTGTCCCGCATTCTATCAAGCACGACGTACTGTATTCGGTGCTGACATAATTAGGTTGGAAGATATCCGAGGTTCATCAGTTCACCAGAACAACGAAGAAGTTCGACTAGGGTGGGAGTAGAGTACAATGAACTCAATGAAGTCTGAGTACTGAGTCGCTCCCCCTTTTATCCAAATATATATATTTATATATATAAATAATTTCATTCCGCTTAGTAGCTCAAGGTACTATTAATTTTTTTAATTGTATCTTATCAAGTCACTTTAAAATGTAACGTTAATACTCTTAATATGATTAATGAATATATTTCTTTTTGTTTCTGACCAATCAGATGGGCTGTATCGAGTGCACCAACTGATCATTCGCGGATTATCACTTTTCACGAAACCCTACTCGTAAATAAGAACCTTGAAACTATGGGGAGAGGATTTTTAGCGCGTTGAACTATGTGAATCGAGTTTTTGCGGACTGACGCAGTGGAGGATTATTTGTTGTGGTGTTTATTCGACGCCTGGTACTATTAGTGAAAGTTGTCTGCTTGCACCCATCCTATAAACATTCAAAAATAAATAAAATATACTGGTTCAACGATTTGAATGAAATTTGTTGGAATTTTTTGACACGCTTTGAATTTTAACTCTTTCAGAACTTTCAGATGCCAAGCGGTCTTTCACAGAAGAGGATCGAATACCAGCCGTGCTCAAAAGCTCCTGGCTGAAGATCGTTCTTCTATACCGCGCTAGAGCAGGACAGCCACACAGGATGTATGTTATAGCAGCTGTCTTCGAGACACATCTGGGATTTCGTCTCATTATACAGACCTGTCTTATGTATTTTTCGGGACATGGATTTAAAATATAGTATGAAATACAATAATACAAACGCAAAATAGAACTCCAAAATCAAATTTTGTATTGACTAAGTTACAATTCTTTAAATGTATCAATGCCTATATATGTATGACAATTGTTTTGTTATCAGTTGGAACTGCAACTAGACTGTAATAAAATTTAATCCAGAAAAATTAATAGCAACAACAGTCAGGGAAGTTTCTAATGTTCAAAGCTTTGTCGGCAGGGCACAGAAGTCGATTGCATCTGAAAAGTAAAATAAAAATAGTTTTACTCTTGAGTCGGGGAAACTATAGTGCGAAATGTGACTTACTCTGTTCTAACAACATTGTAGTTTTCGTCACATGTAAACTTCCTAGAGCACCCCTGAGGGTACTTTAATTGGATAAGGTTCACGTTTCGACGTAGAGCCCTGCCTGCAAATGAGCATATTGGTTCCGATGCTAAGAGAAGCGTAAAATATTTTTGTTAATAAATCGTAAAATGCAAAAACAAAAAACAAATCACAAATTAAATAAACTTACTGGCTTCAATTGAAATAGAGCACAAAAGAATTGCAAGAACGGCAGATGCGAGAAGGTACTTCATGATGAACACGTTTGAAAGTTGAACTCTGACAAATTCTGATTTTGATTAGCAGGATGGCGACGCTTTTATACCGTCGAGTCAGGCGAAATATGCAAATTGTTGAAAGCTTTAACTGGATATTTGTTCTTTTTAGGGACAAACGTGAGTTCAAGGTAAGGCTGCCAATTCTACTATATACATAACTAGCTTGCCCGGACCCGGCGGCGTTGCCCGGGATACTTAAATTTTTATTTATATAGATTTTAAGCACCCTTCCTACCGCACCCCGCCCCTCTATGATCAAGCGAAGTGGGGGTGATCTCAATCAATCAAGCAGAAATTCATACACAATACCCCCATACATCACTTTTATCTATTCCTAACTCTTTTTTTACTATAGATGAATAAATTTTTTCATTTATTTCCAATCGGCAGGGGTAAACCTCTTGCTGCTTTAACAAATTTTCGACTTTCAACACGCACAGTTTCTCTTTCTACATTTGTTAATACACAGGCTTTCTCATGTTTGTTATTTTTCAAAATTATTTTTACGTCCTTACTCCTTACTCCCTCTCCGTCTTTTCGGAAAAGAATAAACAGTAAATTCCTATCTACATTACACTATATTACATTTTACGAAAAAAAAACTATGAATCATTAAATCATTATATGTATATTTACGTAATTATACTACTCTCCGATTCGAAATCAGCGGTCCCAGAAACGCCCTAGTGCGGCCTTTCAGGGAAAACCTTATAAACTTTGATGACCGGTTCGAAATCAGCGACCTCTAAATCTCCCGATTGCCCTTATTCATAAAAATTCTTTGAAGTGGGCAATTTTTTGTGTCTAAAGCCATCCCCGGCGAGCGCACAACTGCAATAATTATCGCTGACAATTTGCTTTAATCGAAGCACGTCCAAAATGAAATGAACGCATGAATGACATAACAACATGCTTGTACTGTCAACACTGAAAAAAGCTTCAATTTAACAGCACAATCTCCATCTTAAAAAAGTTTCAATTTGACAGCAAAATCCCCATTAACAAAATGATCCGCCATTTATTGAATTCATTTGTTACAAAAAATGTGATAAATGAAGAACCGCTCTACCGATTTTGTGCAAACTTCACATAAACCATCTACTAAATAGTCCGAACAAAGTCTAAACATTTGGTTTGGATAGGTGAGCCCGTTCTTGAGTTATAAAATTACAACGAAAAGTGGCATTGATTTTTATATATACAGATATAGTATCCTACTATATTACGCGTCCTGCAACTATAATTAAAAAATATATATGTATATAGCGGGATAAACTACTACATTTCATAATAACGATCCAACAAAAAATACAAAATGTTCGAGCACAAAACGGAACGTAGCCTTGATCAGGCTTTACGTATTTTTGCACGATTCTTGATCTGCTAAGTTGACAATTTTAGATTACAATTCACCGCTCACATAAAATTGCGAATTAAACGAAAAGCTGCACCTTAGGAGAGACAACTGCAGGAGAGCGTATGTAGATCTATCTAGTAGTACACATGGTATAGTACCTAGTAATACTGAACCGGAAATCCGATTATTTTTGACAGTTCATTTTATGGCAGATTCAAAATGGCGGGTCAAAATTTGCAAAAAAACTGCCATATTTGCCATATTGGGGGGGAATCATATTTTTCCTACATAATATTTGTACTCAAATTTTCAAGATAAATAAACCAGTAAAAAAGTTCTGTGTGAAAGAAAGGGTAAATTGAAATACTCATCACGTTAGAGGGATATACATTGTAATTTTAAATTGCCGTAACTTTTAGAAAAAAAATCTAAATCGATCTCTTAAACTCTTAAATTGAAGAGTAAAAGTAGTACAAAATGGTGTAACTGGAGATAGAGGCCAGAAAAAATTGTCGCACGCAAGACGTCACATTTTGGGTACATAACCTCAAATATCTCAAAATCCTGAAGTGATGGGACAATTCTGGAAACAAAGGAAATTCAAAGTCGTAAGAGCTTTAAGATGCCGAACTGAGGGACATTTACCTTAAATGGTACACGCAGAGTCGGATTTTTGACGTGACTGAGAGTGTGGGTAAACTCAATAGTAACGCGTTAAGGCAATATGAAGAGGTTCTGTTTTTCCCGGATCGTACGCCTCAGATAGACGGCAATGGACGCACCTGAACCCGCCAATTTGAGTTGATCTTGGGCGAGCTTGAAAATTTGTACAATGAAAGATTACGATACATTCCAGCAAAATCGTAAGTGACGAACACATACACTGAAAATAATTTTTAATTTTTTCTATTTATTTATATATTTCAAAGAATTTAGTTTACAATTTGTCAAATTACTTTTTAGTGCTAGAATTTAACAATCCACTCATCTACATATATTATATCAAGGGAGACACAGCCAAAGTGTTATATGAAATTACAAAAGTAGATTGGGGAAAAAATTGAGAGAAGAAAAACCAAGTGATTTTGTTTAACCTAACTACTATCAAATTTATGCTACTTAAAAACTGTTCTACTCTACTATTGCTTGTTGTCTGACATGCCACAAGCTGTTTAATTAGAGCATTTTCCAAGAAGCTACATTTTTCGAACAATTTATTTGTGATAATACTAAGTTTAACATCTTACAAGCAATGGCTCGGATTAAAAAAATCATATATGTATACATTTATTGTAGTAAATTGCCTCATGTACAATATTGTAATAATGACTTTTCCGATGTAACGTACCGTTTATGAGATATTTAGGAAAAATGAAAAATTTTAACTCCGACCTTGAATAAAAAAAAGCTTCTGTCCAATTTTCAATTTACTTGAAATGGTTAATTTAACGTATGTACCAATTTTCAGCGAAATCGGAATATATCCGCCCCGGGAGAAACAGAACCCCTCATAGTGCCTTAACACAATATTATTGAATTTTTCCATACGGTCAGTCACGTCGAAAATCCGGCTCTATCTCTTCGACTAACATTTGGCAACAGGAAAATGCGTTAACTTGTTTCCAGGCAAAACGAAACATCGAAGTTGTTAGACAGGAATATTGTGTGCGTCAATATTTGCGAAATAAGAGGCGGAATAATTTAAAAGTTTTAGGGGAATATTTATCAAACCCATTTTACTCGGACTTTATAGGTTTCACTCAAAGTTGTCCGTTCTGCATAACACGCGAGGTGTGAATTCTCACGTCAAACGTGACTGAATTTTTAATTAATTGCATTATCCAGATGATTTAGTAAAGGTGATTTGCTATCGTTTTACTTTTTTCTTAAAGTCTATTAAAATTAACATATATTCGTCCGTATTTTTTTTTTGGCGCTATTTTACTATCTAATTAACTAAAAATTGAGGTACAAACTATACCGTTATTTATTCTTGCATACTATTTTGAATAACAAAAGTAGCCGTGTCTTCTGCTCTGAATTATGCCAGTAGGAAATTTTTGTTTATGAAATTACCGTTCATTATTTGATTTTATAAAAATATCTTACGAAAGTAATTGTGCGAAAAATACCGTGGCCAAAACATGTGGTGGCGCAAAAAAGCACTGAAATACGACATGCAAAAAATCACGCGAATTCGAGTTTCTAATGATGTATGTATGTAAATCAAGAAAACGATAAAAAAATATATTCTAACGAGCGCCACTAGTTCTTTTCATAAGTTGTGAATGCAGCGAGCAACGCCCAAGTATTTACCTAATAAATTTCACCTGGCTGTCAAAGCTCTCCGGAATTTGCATAAATATCCCATCCACTGATAATAAAACGAATGCGTCTGCGTGACCATGCTTTTATTGGTTTTCAAGTTTCAGCTTTAATGACTAGTCTAAAGGGCCTATTTCACAAACTACAAGTAAAGTGTCAAGTAGGCTAACCGCCAGTTAAAGTCACCGGTAACTAAACGTACGAATTTCACAATCTTCGAGTAGCGTTAATCAGTGGATAAAGTAGCCCGTAACTTACTTGCCACTCGATCTGCCAATTAGCGGATTTAATTGATGAGTAAGTTAACGAAAACTTCATCGTAGTTGTAATTTGTGCATTTTTAACAAGTTCTTTTCAAAAAAATTAATAAAAAATGGATTTGTTTGATTTGATTGATCATCAACTAGATGAAATAGAAAATTCTTCGTTGCAAAGAGTTCAAAGTGGACATTTTAGAGATAGCTTTCTTCTTGGTGATAGTGGATATGAGTTACAGCAATATCTTTTAACACCCTTTTTAAACCCATCATCCCCCGCAGAAAATTTATATAATGAATCACATATACGAACAAGGAATACTATTGAAAGATGTTTTGGAGTGTGCAAAAATAGATTTCCTGTCCTTAGGCGACAGATAACATTAAAATTAAATCGTGTATACAACCTATAATAGTTGCTTGCTTTGTACTGCATAATATTGCAATTGACACTAAGGAAAGAACCTTTGGGGACAACTATGATTCACAAACACTTGGAGAAATTGTAAACCAAAGCTCTGAATTGAATAATGATGCAAGAAATAGACTGGTACAAGAATATTTTTCACAGTTACTTAATAATACTTAAATAAAACAAATATTATTAAATCTATGAATTTAATTCCTTTCTTAATATTTCTAATTTTAATTTGTACTCTTCTTCCTTCCATTTTCGTTCCTTTTCTTTGAATTCCCATTCCTTCTTTTTTTCCAGTATTTCTGCTTCTAGAAGCTCTTTTTGGAGTTGAACTAGTTCCAATTTAGCTTGAGTTAGCTCATCAAAACTTGACTTTTTTTCTGTAACTGTAAAGGAAAATTAATAATGAAGTTATGTTTAAAAACAACTGTACATATTTATAATCCAACTTAATACTGTTATATTGTCTTACCAGTTAATGCAGGATGTTTCCTCGATTTTAAATTCTTCCTACTAGTAGCATCCCACTTTTTACTTGTTGAAGTAGTTGGAGTAATGAGACATTTTACTCTCGAAGTATCATGCAATGCTTTGTCTGAAACAAAAAAAAAAATTATACATTAATCTGAAAATTAAAAGTAATTAAAATTTTATTAAAACATACCATTCACAATAGTCTTTGCTTCTGGATCTAGACGTAAGTTTGCACTAGTGCTCGGCAATATATTACACTCATTTGTAAAAATTGTTACCGAGTTTTCCTCTTCATCAAGTAGTAGATTTTCTGTTAAAGAGTAGATAATCCATTTACAAACAAGTTAAGGAATAAGCATGATATTTTATAATGAATTGTAATTAGTAATAAACAGCCCATGCTAGACAACGTTTATTGCTGATTACCACATTTTAACATTATACGTCGCGTCGGGTACATGGGTACTTACTGCTGTTTTGAGTAGCCTCATTTTCTATCACCTCAGATTCTACATCCATAGGCAATGATGAGTTACTGATATATTCCTCCTCCACTACAGTGAAATTAATGTCGTCTGTAAAATATTGTGTATTTCAGATAAAGCAGTTCGTTATATTTTAGTAAAAATATGGTTTTCAACAAACTATTAAACATGAGTTACCTTGAGTTTCTTTGGTTTGGGGTAATATATCTGAGTCGAAGATACTTTCTAAGCCGTCGGTGCTTAAGGAGATCATGGCCTTAATTTGTCCCTCCACGCTATCCAGTGGAGTTGCAATATTTCTACCACCACCGGTACGATATAGTTCCGAGCGTATTGCAGCCGACTTTTTTCTGACCGTACGTTTCAGTCCCTCATACTTAATCTTCAATGTTTTTACTGATCTGAATATTCCTCCAGATCGAGCGTTAAACTCGTTTTGAATGCTTTCCCAAGCGGCTACTTTCTTCTTCCATGTAGAACCATCGCTTTGCTTATTCTCCAGGACAGTTTGGTGTTTTTGTACCAGTGGTATTAAAATATCTCTCTCCTGCAAGGAAAAGTTCGCACTTCTTTCTCTTTTAACTTTATCCATTGTAATTCAGATTGCCACTTGTTTATATTTTATTATAATATATACTTTAAATCACCACACCACGTAAATAAGTAGTTAATACGATACTTTTAAATTTGAATCGTTACATTTGACACAAAACTCAACGGATGAACGTTTGATTTGCTACGACATTCACTTAACGGATAAGTAGTTACTCGAAGCTTTGATTTCGTTTGTGAAACTGACATAAAATACTCGGAACTTTTACTTGCCAATTAGCGTTAACCAAAAAGTAACTAATCAACACTTTACTTGTAGTTGGTGAAAGAGGCCCTAAGAGTTGACTGCAAAAATTTGGGTAACAGGATGAAATGTATTTTAAATGTAAGTACTCACAGCGACTGCAGGAAAAGTCCTAGTGTGCCTTGGTAGATCGATGACCCAAGCTTGGTATGTTAATAATAGTAGGAAAATCGTTTTTCGTAAATATCTCATCTTCTAGAATTGTTAGATGAAAAATTTAAACATATTTTGTCAGATCTCGAAATTCTCTACAAATTTAGTTATACGAGTATCAACTTTTTTCGCAAAGTTAAAAAATTAGGACCATAATTAGTTTTTCGCATTTATCTCGTTTTAGGCAACTCGTAATAAAAAATATATCCATACAAGAGCTGTAGGGCATTCAATTTTCCATTGCTTTCATAAATAATATTTTTCACTGCGACAAAAGATTAAGCCTGTAGAGAGGTATAAAGTTGCAAAATCGGCGTAAAAAGTGGTCATAAATGGTTCCGATTTCAGCCCATTTAGGCGGAGAACTGCCCGCAAAAGATGAAGTGTACCGAAGTTGGTGGACAATATTATAAGTAGTAGTAATATATAGTAAGTAGAGGACTTTAGCACGTCAAAAAACATGAAATTTTGGAAATTTTAGAGTATGTTTTCTATTTGGGTAGTGACTGTGCTGCAGTGATAGATGTAGGTCAACATTAGTGGCACTCTCAGAAAGGACATTGAGATATTAGTTGTTTGGCGTAAGTTTGATGGTTCTGCGTTGAGGAAATCAAAAGATAGAAATAAAATAATAATGCGCACACCGAATTTATGAATCACCCAATAACTCGAAAACTGTTGAAATATAGTGCTTTTTTCTTTGACTTGGTGATATCTATAATAATAACTACCCCACTAATTTTTTACAATGTTTTATAAAGCACCCTGTATAAACGCAAACATGGGGCCAAGATGTTCTAAACGTCACGAGAATTCAAACATCTTGTTTTTATCAACATCAGTTTATCTCTAAGTAAATTTTTGTGTGAAAGTCACTAAAAAGAACACATATGAGTTAATTAATGCTATCAAAGCTTTCGAGAATTTGCATATTTCGCCTGAATCGACGGTATAAAAGCGTCGCCATCCTGCTAATCAAAATCAGAATTTGTCAGAGTTCAACTTTCAAACGTGTTCATCATGAAGTACCTTCTCGCATCTGCCGTTCTTGCAATTCTTTTGTGCTCTATTTCAATTGAAGCCAGTAAGTTTATTTAATTTGTGATTTGTTTTTTGTTTTTGCATTTTACGATTTATTAACAAAAATATGTTACACTTCTCTTAGCATTGCCACCTGCATTATGCATACATGAAGGCAGGGTTTTACGTCCAGGAGTAAACCTTATCCAATTAAAGAACCCTCAAGGGTGCTCTAGGAAGTTTACATGTGAAAACAACTACGTTGTTAAAACAGAGTAAGTCGCATTTCGCACTATAGTTTCCCCGACTTAAGAGTAAAACTATTTTTATTTTACTTTTTAGATGCAATCGACTTCTGTGCCCAGCCGACGCACCTTTGAACATTAGAAACTTCCCTGACTGTTGTTGCTATTAATTTTTCTGGATTGAATGTTGTTACAGTCTAGTTGCAGTTCCAACTGATAACAAAACAATTGTCATATATAGGCATTGATACATTTAAACAATTGTAATTTAGTCAATACACAATTTGATTTTGGAGTTCTATTTTGCGTTTGTATTATTGTATTTCATACTATATTTTAAATCCATGTCCCGAAAAATACATAAGACAGGTCTGTATAATGAGACGGAATATCGGATGTGTCTCGAAGACAGCAGCTATAACACAAATCCTGTGTGACTGTCCTGCTCTAGCGCGGTATAGAAGAACAATCTTCGGCCAGGAGCTTTGGAGCACAGCTGGTATTCGATCCTCTTCGGTGAAAGACCCCTTGGCATCTGAGAGTTCTGAAAGAATTAAAACTCAAGGCGTGTCAAAAATTCCAACAAATTTCATTCAAATCGTTGAATCAGTATTTTTTATTTATTTTTGAATGTTTATAGGATAGATGCAGACGGACGACTTTCACTAATAGTACCAGGCGTCGAATAAACACCACAACAAATATTGCCCCACTGCGTCATTCCGCAAAAACTCGATTCGCATAGTTCAACGCGCTGAAAATCCTCTCCTCAAACTTTCAAGGTTCTTATGTACGAGTAGCGTTTTGTGAAAAGTGGTAAATCGCGAATGATCAGTTGGTGCACTCGATACTGCCCATCTGATTGGTCGAAAAACAAAAAAAAATATATTCATTGATCATGTTAAGAGTATTCACGTCGCATTGTAAAGTGACTTGATAAGATACAATTAAAAAAATTAATAGTGCCTTGTGATTGACAAAAAGAACAGTATACATACATTTTTGAAAGATTGATTATATATATATAATATAGCGGATTTCGGGACAGCGATAGTTTATGGGAAAATCTGCCATAAATATTTCAATATTTGCAACAATTTTACTGACACAAATATATTATAAGCAGCCTTAAGAAAAGAAGGATATGTTAAGATTTATGGGTGATATTCCCATCACCTACCGCTGTCCATAGAAATATAAACTAAACAAGGAACGGCTGCATCGTAAAAAAACCCTCTGCATGAGCGATCACCTAACGATAGCAACGTATAGAAGAGTACAGATACAGCGTGTATGAGGAAAGCTGAATAAAACATCTGATCGAACTGTGAATTGAAATCTGTGCAACTTCGAAGTTTGAATAGATTGAACCAGAAAAGTTCAAGTTGAGTGTATAACTGCGTGGATTGTATAATGAACTATTTTACACATTGTTTAATTGCAGTTAACAGTGCGAAAAGAACTAAACTTTACGTGAGTTTACGAAATGAAGTGTTCTGTGGTGGGTTGTCAATCATTCATCAAACCACATTAAAAGGAGTTATATTAACTTCAGCAAATAAAGAAAATCGTCTTATTTTGTCACTTCGTTGTTTTGTGTATATCTCATAAAAGCGTCGTAGCTTGTCAGTGAATGGCAGCGTGTAAATAGATCATTAGGGGGGCATAGACATTATGGCAGGAACATGGGAAAATCTAACACATCAGAAAATGTGGTACGCTAAATATGACTTACAGCCGTTTCGTGTTTAGTTCATATTTCTATGCCGCTGTCCTAAAATCACCTACGTTTCCTATAATCCTCCTGGCTGTACTGTTCTTTTCAGTGTGTGATAAATCATAATGAAACTTTCAAAAATGTTTTTTTTTTTTATGTAAGCATCTTTATCGAGACCCCGGAGTTATTTTGTGGCTAGACGACATCGAGATTTGATAGCAGTATTTCCCTACAACAGTCATTTCCCACTTTAAAACTCTTGTGCTGAGACAAATTGATAATTTTTCGCGCATGGAGAATTATGAGTAAAATTGTGAAGAGAGAACAGCGCTAATTTTTGATGGGAATTTTAATATAGATATTATTTATCAAATTCTAAACTTATTGTCGCACTACTTTTACTTGCATAATATTGCTGAAACGGAATGAAATTAGTTTAATAACAGTTGAGCAGTGACTGGTACTGGTAGATCAACATTAGTTGAATTTTTTACAAGCACATTAAGATAGTAGTTCTTTGAAGTGAGCCTGATGTCGCTGCGTTAAGGGAACCCTGACCGTTTTGTATTTACATATATGGAAAAAGTTTCTTCTTCGTCTTTCCAAAGATATACTTATCTAAAATTTGTTTGACCGAAATTTTTGAAATTTTTTATAGATTTTTATTAATGTTATTAGAAGAAACGTAGCTTAAAAAAAAATTTATAATAAAAATCAGGATGTTATACACCCATCACCTTAGGGTTCCGTAGCATGTACTGGAAAGTAGCAAGAGTTATTTTTTCTTTCGTCTGGATTGTAAAAATGAAAACAATTCACCCTCATTGAAATCGAATTTTTTTTTGTCGAAACTACACAACAATTTATATGTAAGTATTAGGCCTTCACCATGCACCATATAGTGGGCGAGCGAGCGTACGAAATCAGGCCAATTTAAAGTGTAAATACATAATACAATTTCTTTGTTGAATATCTACATAGTAAAGTTAGAGGAGGGTTGGGGAGAAACCAATTATTAACGAATTTAGGAGCCGATATCTCACGAACTATTCACCCAAGGAAAAAAATCTTTTAAGAACCTACATTGCATTTTTAGAGACCTTTCCAAAGATACTCCACATAATGGGTTGAGCGAAAAAAAAAATTTCATCCCTCAGTTCTGTGTATGGAACGCCACCCCAAAATTTTTTAGTTTTTGTAATTTCATTAAATAACTAAGAGGACAAGACACCTGCTTGTAAAATGCCATCGATGGAAAGATGGCGGAGTTATAAGGCTGTGACATACGGACGTAGACGTACATGACGTAATTATAAGGGTTCCGTATTTGCCATTTGGCAAAGGAACCCTAAAAAGGCATTCCGTGTCGATTTTTCGGGTTTTATCAACTCCTACTAGCCCCACCAGGTGATTGGAGGCAAAAGGACGAACATATTGATTGCACACCTCAGAAAAGTTGAAATTCCTGTATGTAGAATGTAAGGAGGAAAGTACTAAAAATCTTTCAAGTTGTCTTTGGACAACACAGAGAATTATATAATGCAGTAATTTGAACACCCTTCTGTACAAAAACATGCCGAAATCATGCTTTTGCAGGGGTGTGATATTCAGTTGTCGCGAAGTGTAAAATAATCATGTTAAACTGTAACAAAATTTATTCAAGAAAAAATTAGTAAAAACAACAGTCAGGGAAGAGATCCTCCTTCAAAGCTTTGTCGGCTGGGAAAAGAGTTCGATCGCATCTGAAGAGTGAAATAAAAATTGTTTTACTATTAAGTCTGGAAAGCGATAATGCAAAATGCGACTTACTCTGTTTTAACAGTCTTATATTGGGCGTCACATGTAACTTTCCTATCGCACCCTGAAGGTTTCTTAAATTGGATAAAGTCTTGTCCACGACGTAGAGTCTCGCCTTCATATACGCATACTGGTTCCGATGCTATAAGAGATCCATAATATAATATTGTTAATAATTTACAAAACACAAAAAATTAAATGAACTTACTGGCTTCAATTGAAATAGAACACAGAAGAAT
Organism: Neoitamus cyanurus; assembly: GCA_947538895.1. Classification (NCBI taxonomy): domain Eukaryota; kingdom Metazoa; phylum Arthropoda; class Insecta; order Diptera; family Asilidae; genus Neoitamus; species Neoitamus cyanurus. Next base: position 20,588,674 of record OX384547.1, read on the forward strand.
TGCAAGAACGGCAGATGCGAGGAGGTACTTCATTATGATCACGTTTTAAATTTTGCTATTGATTAGGCGGATGCTGATGCTTTTATACGAGCGATTCAGGGGATTATGTAAATTCTCGAAAGCTTTAACTGGATTAACTAACTCATATTTGTTCTTTTTAGCGACTTCTCATTTCACCATTGTCGATATTAAAGAGATGCTTGAATCCCCTTGACTTTTAGAATATCTCTTGCCTCAAGCTATTACACATATATAACTAATGAGCTTTAAGTCAGTTAAAATATTATACACGTTTAATAAAAATGGGGCGTTCCCATAAATTCAGCTTATGCTAAAACTACACATGTAGAGACATCTGAATGCAATACTCCCAATTCAACATTTCCATAAATTGCGCAAAAGTGCAAGAAACCTGCAAGTGTCGATGATTTTGTGAATACTCTTAATTTATCCCTTGGCGGGGCGTTACTTTGCTTCTTAACTGAAAGTCATCTATGTAGATAATCCTCTTAGAACACAAAAATACTCTGATCTGGGTCCGTTCAAGAATGGTTTAGCGGAAATCTTTTCTATTTCGATCTTATTTGATCTGCGTTTATGGATGTGCATATTTAATTGAAGTTCGTTCGTTTCTTTTCTTTAGTATCATTTTGATATATTATTCTATATTCCATTTTTGTTTGCCTCTTAAGTGCGCTTTTTGTGATTTTTGATTTACATATTATACATATATATATGTGAACTGTATTTTTCCTTCTTTTTATTTTCCGTTTGATTACTTTTGATCATAGTTTGCTCTCTTTAATTTAGTCGTAGCTATTAGTTTTTCATAAGGTTTGCTAGAAATGTGGCCTGATTATTCCATAGAGTATTTCCGTTGATTTAGGTTCATTCATAAAGAAACTCTGTTGTTGTGCCAATAAACTATTAACTATTGTCATTTTATTTTGGCAGTGTAGGAAATGGTAGGAACATAAAATAAAACAGCAAATAATTTTAAAAAATTTAGCAGGGTAGGTAGGCACATTTTAATAAGGCATAAAGGGCCATTCAAGTATTACGCAAGCTTTTTTTTGTTGATCTTTAGCTTCCTCCCCTCCTATCTAAGACAAAATAAGAATTTCGTCTACCCCCCACCACTCTAAAGAGGAATATGCTCCTTTTTCAAATTTTTTTTAGTCACATAGATATACTTTTCAATTTGAAATATTGTTTTATTTGACTGATAATTTGAAATATTTGGACAAACAGCGAGATATCTTTTACTTTGCCGTCTCTTTCGTTTCTTAGAAATATCAACAAATTAACTCAAAAAATTGTACCATCCCTCCCTTACTGGCAATTTGAAACTCTTTTTTTTACCATTTCTGTGTGTGTTTTTTTTTGACTGAGTTATCAGCTGTCATATTTTCGATTTGATTAAAGGTAAATTTTTCCATATTTTTTGACAATAAAAATCAATAGAAAAAATTCCAGAAATCTAAGAATTTTTAATCCACACCACCACCCTGTAATCAACAATAAGAAAAATCGACCCCTCCCAAATGTGCAGACGTGAAACTAAAAATACATCAATGCCTATCGTCTAGAAATTTTTACAAAATCACGTAAAAAATGTGTGAATAAAAATAAAAAATAAATATAATAATTTAAAATCATAGCGAGCATGAACTAAAGATGACACAAAATTACACATCTCATCGTAAAATTTGAAAAAAGAAATACTAGCTAGAAAATAACTAGAAAAATGAAGTTGAACTCAGATGAAAGCTGAAAGTCTCTACTTTCTCGCCACTCTCACTAGAATACGGGAAACGGGTGAGGGGGGAGATTGATCAAGGAGAGTTGAGGCAACCCATGCCAACTAGATTTAGCCGAGCATAAGAATCCTTTCCTGAAAATTTCGTCATTCCTCTCGATGCACTCAATTTTTTGCTGTCGCCCGTTAAACTATTAGGAAAAATATTAATTGTTTATAACAATTGATCGCATCAACATTTTTCAGTCCTGGTTCAATCAGACCGATCCTTTTTTCACCCTTAATGGTGGGGGCAGCTATTTTTAAGGATTTTTCCAAAAATTTCTTTCATTTGACATCCTACATGATGCTATTGACCATTTTTTTCCCATTTTCCCTGAAATTAACCTCTAGAATAAAAATGTAACTTTTTATACTAAATGTCTCTAATTGCCTATCTCTGTACTGAATTTAAATATCTACGTCGGATAGTTTGAGAGCAAATCGCCTGTGACAGACAGGCAGACAGACACTAAAATAGTTCCATTCGTTTTTTGATACGGAACACTAAAAAAGTGGAATATTTTGCACTTGGCACATCTTGAAGTATGCAGTGTGTAAAAAGACCGCTACTGTTCTTATGATTCTGCTCGTGTTATTGTCTTGCATGAAATATGGAGAATTATGCTCTAGTTGGGGGATGTTGGAGAAACAGTCGACTGATTGTGATCCTCGCTCGCTGTCAGCAAGCAGCGAAGGCCTTGATTGCTAGAAGTATTCTGATTATTAAATTGCCGACATCCTTGATGCCAACATATGTATTAATCATGACCCCATACTTAGGAAAAATCGGACCAGCATTGTACATAATGTCCTCATTAATCACTTAGTCTACAACATACACATACATTCACCTACCATAAAATGCAAACTATAAATAAAGTTTTGCATGACGCAGAGGCCTAAAGCGAGTTACCCATAACCGTCTAAAGCAGATAATTACAAAAAGGTTCGTTTCAATATCAATCACTCCCTTAATTAACGTCTTAAATAATTTTCCATTAGGGGAGAAGGAGATGATTATCATGGCCAACTGACCAACCAGCCTATGAAGTACCAAAAAACCTTTCTGAGTATCTCGGAAGAGGTTTCCTTTAAATATTGAAGTATGGTGAGTTGCAACTATGGGGGAGAACATTTTGAATGAGAATATTCATGAGTCATGAGCCATGAATTGCTCGACATGACGTTAAATACTCCAACCGTTCCCGTCAATTAGGCTCATGACATAGCGCAATAAGCGGATACAAAATGTTCCCCATAAATTGGGTGGAGGCGAATTATGTTTAAAGCCGTCAAGCCAGCAAGGTAATAAACTTGTATTTACTGTAGCTTACCACCGTCGTCAGCATACCCCCTTCTCATCGCCGCCATGGAGGATCTTTTCCACTTGAAATAACGAAAAGCTCTTGGGCTTAGTGAAGTACCCTTGAGTTGTTCTATGCCGCTTCCCATAGAAGCATGATGGGGAACTCCCTTCTTAAGAGTAGCAGGGAAATGTGTTTTTAACGCAGAAATTACTCCCAACGGCTCGCACCCTACGAAAATCTTTTTCTTATTAGCCTACAACAGCCAGCAAAAAAAAAAGAGGGAAAACTTAAAAGCCTTCACTGCTCCCGAAGGACTAGGCTTTCCTACACGCTCCACCGGGACAATGAATTTTCGAATGTTTCTTCAGTACTACCCTCTGCACCCTAGCAAAGTTTCTTCAGGTAGGTTTCTCCTACTTTAAACATCGTCTGGAAATCCATAGAAATTGTGCCAAAAGAGAACGTTAGTTGGCCAAAATGCTAAAGGTAATTTATTTATTTTTTTCACTTTTTGATACAACTTACATTCTGACTTTTAAACTTTTGTCAATCCCCTTTGCGACTGACATGCCAATAATAGTTCGATAGTTGCTCTGGGCTCTCTAAATATGGGTGGGAGGATAGCGGGTGCTGCACGATGGCTAGTGGTGTTTTTGTACAGCTAAAATATAATAAGAAACCCTGAAAACCCAAAACTATGTAATTGTACTTGACTTTTGAATGAAAATTACATGTGTCGCTCGGTGTTGACGGAATAAGGACAAATTTATTTTCGAAAAAAAGTGGACGAGCTGTTTGAAAAACGCAAGGAAACATTCGCCAGTAAAACTTATCGGAAACTATATTTCTAATCGGCATCAGCGTGAATTTGTGTGACTTCAGACATAACCAAAATAACATTAGGAGTACCTCAAGGATCGATTATAGGTCCTTCTCTATTCTCCTTGTATATATATTGACGATCTTAGTTCAATCGGTTTAACGAATAATATACGTAAACATTCTGTTAAGAGCATGGAGTGATATTTAATGGCACATTGACTATCCAGGCATATGTCAATACACTGACATCTAGAAGAGTATGGCCGCAAAAACAGCTGTTTTTCGTCTGTTTTGCGTAGTTCATTGTGAGATTAGGAAAAATCGTCAAAAGGTCTCAAATTGATCGTTATTTAAATATTAAATATTAATTTAATGTAAGAAAAACTAACAGAAAATATTGTGCAAAATTATAACATTAAAATCAATAAAAATTTACAAAACATTGTATGACCTTTCGACGCCACTTGTCGCAGGTGGAATATTTTAATAAGGCAGTAAAACACGATGTCACAGTTGCGAATTTCTTTGTCATAACCGCGAAATTGGAATTTTTATGAATTTCGCGTTTATAAAAAAAATCTTATAACTGCTAAACTTGTTTTATTTTTGTCATAACCACGATTTCGCACATATGTCCAAAAAATGCTGACTTTTCGTAGTTGTGGCATTTTTTGTTTATTGTAACCGCGAACACAAAAATCCGATTTCTATATTTTTGCGGTTATAACAAAAACATTGACATTACCGCGAAAAATCGAAAATCCGATTTTTTTTACTTGATTGGATTGTGCAAACTGTGTCTATGTGGGTGTGTAAAACCGATATCAGCGAAATTCATCGCCTACTGACTGAATATTTTCCTTTTACAAACAATCTACAGGAATTAATTTTTTTTAATTTAGTTTTGGGCGTTTCGCTGCTATGACAATTTTGTTTTGTTTTAACCGCGAAAAGATGAAAATCGAATCGACATATTGTCAATTTTTGGCATTATTTTTTCGCTGTTATGACAAAATTAAAAATAAGACAATCGGGTAATCGCTTACGGAAAATATGAGTAATGAAAAAGCTAAAATGCTATAAGTGTGTCGGTATTTAAGTATGTCGCCCTGCCAAGCAAATTTGTATATGGTAAATAGGGTAAGTTAATTTTAATAAACAGGGATTGTTAAACTGAACTACACACCACATATAATTACATTACATGGCCTGAATGGTGGAGCAATATTAAATAAGGCAAACTATTTTTGAAATCAGGAAAGCTAAGGTAGAGAGTATTAGAGTTATTAAGAAGTGTTAAGAAACCAATTTAATTATTTTAATAACATTCCACTGCTAGAACCTGTGACCTTTTCCATTCCGGCATAGACAGAATACGATATTTGTTTGTACAGGAATTATGTTGTCGATAGTGCTGGTCCTAACAAAGGCGATATCTATATCCATATATATATATAATCGATTTGAACAAAATAAAATTTGGAACTGGCTTACAAAGCATCAAGCTTAGTACGGTATGGTCAAGTGAATTAACCGCAATTTTAATCTGACCAAAAGCATTCTGAAAATTGTATTGCCTGATAAAATTAATAATCCATTGCTTCAGTTATCGCCTCATGCTTTTGTTCTCAATAAATTCAATAGATTAGTTCCATGTCCATCTACGTTTACTTAGTGGCTTATGCACACTATGACGCTGATCCACATGCTTTAATTTTAAAATATTATGCCCACAGGGAGAGATATCTACCAACTAGTATTAATTAATTCGGCATGCCAGTAAATGTAAAAACATATACCTACATGTATTTATAATATTTATTTCCCGGCATTAATTATAAGCGGAAAATAACAATAGGCCATCAACTTCATTACTCCATTGAAATGCCATCATGCATCTACCCCTGAAAATTCCATTCGAATATTCATAAAAGTGGCTACACGCGTCTGCAAAGACGAGGGTTGTTCTAGGTAGCCAACTAATTAAAAGTGTGCCGACCATTTACATACACACATTTTGCAACATACTCCGTGCATCGGTAATTAATGCTCCCATAGAATTATTACACACCGCATATTCCAGACAACTTAATTATCTAATCCAAACATCATCTAATTAAAATGAAGCAACGCATCACGTATGGAGCGGGTTAATAAAAATGTGCTCGTATTTATGTGTTTCGGGTTGAATGTACGGAAAACATTTTGACGGTTTGTTTGAATCGGATCATACATAATCCACGACAGCAGCCATAGCCTCGCAAAAGTACAACAAAGGAATTCGCGTTATCGGACAAACACTAAAAAGTCCATTGTCAAAAGAATTTATCCGGGACAGGCGTCGGCAAATAAATTGCGAATGGCGGTGTTTGTAATTTTTGCCATAATCGGATAATAATTTTGTTAATAAAGCGTTCCTTCATTGGCTTGGAATGAATTTTAATTAAATTTCTGCCGATGGTGTGCGAGTGCTCGTCTACCGTTTGCAAATTATGATTTAGTGAAATTCCAAATTCAAATTGGAATAATAATTTGATTTTGAAACCAGCAAGCTATTAGCAATTTATGCCTCCCTGGCCGCGAAATTGTTTTATTTTGTGGCTTTCAATAACTAAGGTAATTACTCATGAGTCCTGACGTTCCGTTGGTGTTAATGGTAAATTTTAAAAAAGTGATTTTATGAATCGAAAACCGGTGGGTGATGAAGTAATTGATGGGGTTGGGTGATCGACCAATTAAATGAATTGCAATTATGCGAGTTACCATATTGAATATTCAGTTTATACAGTTGCACGAAAATTAATTATGAGTGGTACTCCCAATAAAATACGGTGACAAATAAAAAGATCAAAAATTAGTCAAAACACAATTAAAAATGATAAAAATGTTCTGTCTGAACATAAAAAGCGGACTAACTGTTAAAATTCTTTGAAATGTTATTTAAAAGACTATTATTTTGTTATTTTATTTTTAGAGTACGCTATCGCTCATAATTTTGAATTTCCATAACTTAGATCGCCATTCCTGAAAACCTCGGTGACCGCCATATCAAATACGCCTTTTCGAATTTTCGAAATTGGTTACCACATTTGAAATGAGCGCCAAAAAACCTATTCCATTTTTGATGTGCGTCGCGTCGGTACATTTTTCTTTTAATTTTTCACCTCTCTTCCCACTGTGATACTCTTTCTGAATCACTGCCCATATGTATAGGCAACCGGTAGTTGGTACAACCACGAATACCTATCTATCAGATAGTTCATTTACCTACATACATATACGGATCGAATCTCTTTTTTAATACCTGGCAACGGAAGGGTTGTGTATTCAACAGTCTATGTATGCATGTATGTTTGTCCGGATGTTACGGCTCAGAGTCTCAATTGATTTACCGATTTTGATAAATGAGGTGTAGTTAACATCGTATCAACCCTTCGGGTGTCATAGAAAATATGACGTTACGACAAACCAAAATGGCGGCCATCATAAGTAAAAATATCTGACCAGAAAAAAAATGCACCCATTGTCATTAATATGGGTATCAAACGAGAGCTTTGGAACAGTAAAATATCAAACGAGAGCTTTGGAACAGTAAAATATCACAGTCTAAGTGACGTCATTCTAAACCCAATATGGCGGATGCCTCAAGCTGGTGGATAATATTTTTCTTCCCAGCCCCTTGACATGGTTATCAAATTAAAGGGCTTGACAAGCAGAATACGACAACCTATGTGACGTCATTGCACTTGGATAACAGAGACAATTTATGGACGTAGCCACATCGCTGAAGAAAATTGTGTGGTGAAAATAATCATGATTTTAGAAATAAATTTGGACAATTTGCAAGCGTTGTTCAGACGTAACATACTGGGCACAAATGATCTGTCAGCTGTCAAATTGACTGTCACTAGGAAAAAAAGAAACTTCTAATAAACATCCCATTAGTTCTACGCCTTCTGTTGTAGCACAGTCATGCCCAGTAGTGTACCTGTGCCCCTTGTCTTTTTTTGTTGACTGCACACTACGCGATTATATCCATCTATTAAATAGACTGTTTTACTCTTCATTATTTTTTAATCTTTGCCTCACCGGTTTTCGTCTGACTATCGTAATGAAGCATACAGTGTGTTTCATCTATATTGGACAAAATTGAATGGGGTGATACGTTAGATCTCTCGTATGTTGGAGGAGCAATCTCAACTATTTGGGAGTTACTTTATTAGTTATTTTTACCTCCTGATCTACTCAACACGGCGAACTCACGCCAAGCAACTACTGTCTCAATGACTGCGTATACACGATATCCAAAGTCGCGACTTTGGCCTAGCGTAGCCCAAAGTCGCGATTATCTTTGTCGTGTAAACGGGCAAGTCCCAAATCTGGCCTAGCCCCGATTGATTTGGGCCTAGGCCTGATATATGTGTATGTGTGTGCTCGATCACTCAAACGTCATAAATCTTACTTGCACACAGATAGCACACAAAGGCAAATATCCTAGTCCACTTTTGTGCCGTTTACACGAGCAGCCCTGATTTTGGCCTACAACCGGTTTCTAGGCCTGATTTGGGACTGTCGTGTATACGTACTCACTGTGCTTTCCAAAAATGTCACCAGTGCTGATCTCCCTCTACCACTGCAGGTATAGTCACTTACGAAAGTGAAAAATAATGTAAAATTTCCAAACACTTCTTTTTTTGTTTTTTTTTACTGCCCATCTCAAAGCCAGAAGTGATTTTACTAAACAGACAAAATTTTCAATACCTACGCGTTTGCTCTACAATGTAGCATACGATTGTTTTGATATTTTAATTTTCTATTTGTTATAAACATTCGAAAGGTGATGATTTTGGGGAAAAAGAAAACCTTTTTCAAAATGACGCCATTTTGGTAATTTTGGAAATTTCAAAAAGATTTTATGCTACGTTTTAGATATCTACTATTTTAAGTTTACAAAATATATTAAATTTATCATTCTGTCACCTGCCAGGACTTTCCAATCCGCATGGCGCCTGCGGAGTGTGCATTTCATGACACTTGACCAAGGGGTTAACGTGCTGCGTTGTCAACATGACAGGCGTGGAATGTTTTGAATGAAAATAATCCTAAATGTACTCAATATGTAATAAAGCACATTTACATAAAGCTAACCGCGTGTGTGGAACTTGAAATAATTTTTCAACAAAAAAATTCATTGAAATCCGAATAATCAAAAAATATGAATGCGTTCAAATTCCAGTGCACTTGGCGTTATTGCAGCAGAGTAAAAGTGATATTTGATTTTATTATTCGGCTAACGAATTCCCCATATACACTCAAAATTGCCTCTTTGGCTATTAACCCTTTGAATTTTAATCACAATTCAATCTCGCACTAATTGCCATGTGCGTAAGTGAAAGTAGGGCAACCGAAATATTTCATTAGTGGCCAAAAGTTAGCCCGGTCACGTTTGTGCCATTACATGCCCACAGGTCAATTTAGATATATTTTGGGGATATCGCTAGTTTTTGGCAGCCCACGCATGTCCCCCCCCTCGCATGGGATGACCTCTTTCACCGGAGTTGCACGAAAAATCGATTCGACAGAAAGTGCCTACCACTACACGTGTTCCAGTGAAATCCCACAAGCGGCTGAGTGTCCTCCATGGCCGTTGCCTGCCCGTAGATATCGGTGGCAGCAAACATTTGTTTATCATTGCCCACCTTAGCTACAAATTGCCCGCCGCAGCATCCCACTTTTCCCCATTAGCTATCTTCCGGCAGTGGGTCACGACATCCACTCGGCTTTATCTCGGGCAGAAAAAAAAAAGAGCCTCCAACTCAAAGTCTGTGCATGTTTTGCGAGTACCCCGAACCGGGCCGAGATAAGCACACAAGGCTTAAATTCGGTCGATGAATTAATTATGCGGCCGATGGAATTTAGGACACCGCCGCTGAGGCGAACAGGACAAAAGAAGCAGCGGTCACTGTACCTACTCGTCTTCAGTTCCCTCCTAATGCCAATTACTCTCGGTGACGCCCATGTAGCCCTTGGTAATTGCCTTTGACAGATTTATGGATTTCTTTGCTCCTCCTGACCTCTGGGGATAATTAATGTGAGCAAAGCACGAGAAAGTAAAAGATGCCCCGAGTGGAGCAGAAGACATCTTGCCGGGAAAGTGTTAATACATATGGCCGGACTTGATGGGGGCGGGGGTGGATATTTGCCCCTTTGAGCAGAAAATGATAGAAGTCCAGAGGCTCATACATACGCGGCAGAGGGATGTTGGGCTAATTTTTGAGGAGTTTCGATATGTGCGTATTTTAGGGCCACCAACTCTGCAGCATGTAACAGTAATTAAGCCCAAGCAAAAGCGATATAATTCTCCCCATCTCTGCTCCTTTTACAACTCTTCCCACCCCACCATAAATCCTCCGGCTATGAGTCATCCTCATGAAATCATAAAACCGTTCTTCCCAGGATATGGCCACTTTCTCCGCAGTCTGCACGTGAGATAATTACGCATTTAATGTGCTTTATCCGGAGTCGGAAGCACAAGCAATAAAACCGTCGAGATACGCATAAAACCAGCAACCGGTGTTGGGTATCATGTGCTAAAAACCTTCCTGACGATCATAAAACCGAAAATTTTAATTAAGCGGGGAAAACTTTACCCACAAATTGTTTGGAGTCCGAAAAACCGCCTAAATTCGATTAGTGCAGCTTCGGGTTAATAACCCATAGATAAAAGTTTACATTTAATGTTCTCTCTGGATGTAGACGAAGCGATTGGCAATTTAGATAGGTTTTTCCCTAGAATTCGAATTAGGAAATTAAAACGTTTTCGACACTTGGAAGGACTAAAAGAATTTCAAACCATTTTGTGATGATTTTGTTAATTTTTGTCGATTGCTTTGAAAACTCAATATGTCAATATGGCGTGCGTCCAAAATCGAATTTACTTACTATAGTATCAATAGTCACTCCCAAATCAACAACATTTTCTTGCCAAGATAAAGGTTCATCAGCGTAAGCCAAGACATGCGAGTTTTCAAATAGAGGAAACATGTCGTTAAGGAAAAGAGTAAACAGCAAGGGTCATAGGTGACCGAAACATGGTCAGAAATGCAAAAGGGAAACTAAAGTCTAAGGGAACGATTCGTAAGATATGACTTAATCCAATGTAGAAGGTCATTGGGAAAGCCAAGTCGTTGAAGTTTGAAAATCAGCACTCTAGGATACAAGTCAAGTTATTACAATAAAATCTTTTTTTAAAATATAAACACCGACTTCAAAAATATAAACTAAAGCACTAAAAATATGAAAATAAATGTTTTTGGAGTCAGTTCCAAGTCATACGATACACGTCTCCGCAGTGCTGTGTCGAGTAGCTTGCACGATGCGAGAGACGAGCGTGGTGGAACGGCCAACCCCAACGCGCAAGCTACTTGACACAGCACTGTGCAGACGTGTATCGTACGCCTTGGCACGGACTACAGAAACAATTATTTTCAACCGTGCCCCACAATTTTATTTTAGTCTGATCAAAGCCCAAGATTGGTGTCCCATAATTATTTTCTAGCTTTTAGTACATCATCAATTGTGCCATTAAATCATTTAACTTTAAATGTTTTTTTAGCTATTTTTTATTTGTCACTTTTTAGTGTGCTTTGTTTGCTTAGCCTGATTTAATTTAATTTATCCGATCCATTAGCAAGTTCGGAACCTCCGCTTCTTTAGCTAGTTCAATAAGCTCAACCTGTTCTAATGTCTTTTGATTAAAGGAATTTTCGAGCTGTCTACATTCCTTTAGGTCAACACATTATATCTATCATCATAAATTCCAAATTTCAATAGCAGTATCGAATTCAGCTATCCTTACCAAGAACCCTTTTTCATGGAATTTAATTTCATTGAGAATTTTTATGGCCATATTGGATTCCTGAATTTGGATAGCAGATTCGTAATCAGCAACCTCCAAAATCTGAAAGCATCCCATTGAAGTTGAAACTTTTCAGTTGACATATTGGATCTGCCATTCAGCAACCCTAAAATGAATGGTATCCTATCTGTCAAACGAATCAAAGTAAGCGCTTAGGCGTAATTAAAGGGTAGGGATTTTCGGCCGCCATCTTGTAATTCGAAATGTTGACAGCAAATTTGTAATGATCGACCCCAAAAACCCATATATATCCATATGTATATTCAATCAAACAGAAGTCCATTGAAACCATTTTGATTTTCTACATTTTGATAGCAGATTTAAAATCAGCGACCCCGAAAAATTAAAAGTACCCATTTTCATAGAAATCCAAAGGAGATTTGAGAAGAAGGATGAAACAATTTGGCGATGTATGAAGCCGAGATTTGAAGTTGGAAGGAGAGGAACAAAATAGAAAGAATACAAGAAAGGCATATTAGGTGGACATTACCACGTACTAGACTGGTACACATACACCTACGAGTACATGGTAAAAGAGGAAACGAAAAGATAAAAAATGGATTTCGGTCTCTATGTTGGATCTGCTATTTTGCAACAAAAAATTAATTATTATCATATTGTAGTATTGCCATGCAGACTGAATACATGTTCAAGGTTTCATGAGAATCGGTAGAAGTAGTTGAAAATTGATTCCTTTCAAAAAGCATTGCCATTAGCGTATTCCCAATCAAGACGAAGAAGTTTAAAAGACAAGCATCTCATCCTTGCAGGTATTAAGATCAGAAATATCCTCGAGTTTCTTAATTAACTTCTGGAAGGTATTCAGTAAGCGGGCTGCTGGGGGGAATATCTAATTAAATTATAAATTAAATTAAAGAAATTCAATGTCCGCGCAGTCAGGCTGATCAATGATATAAGATGGTATCTTTGTGTGCACAGCTATTAAGACGCCGCCATCCAACAGGAACGTTGACATTGTCAATCCTGCGACACATGCTACGTACGAGATGATACATATATCCGGCTGAATATTTATAATTGAAGCAACGATAGAATCTAAGCTGATAGCCACTCCCCAAATAAGTTATGTACTCGTATTGTGGGAAACTTGTTCTCAACTTGGCATTTTACACCTGTGCACACATAAAACACGCGATTTAATGAAATAATTCTCGTCTGACAGCTCAGGGGATGCCGTACTCTGCAGGATTACATTTGATAAACTTCCACCGTTCGCGCTATATTTTACGTCAAGGTAACCTGCTGTTGATAGCAGAGTTTTATATTTTTGTCTGATTTTTCGAGAAATTTATATTTCACTATGTACGGCGATGCTATGAAATATTGTGTTGACAGTGTCGCAATCCCTTAGAGATAGGTACCTGGTACCTATGTGACAAAGATTCCTGCATACGGCTGAAATGTAAAATACAAATGATATAGGGAGTTCAGCTATACACAGAAAAATTTATTACAGCAATCATTGTTGGAAATTCGCATTTCAAATTTAATTTAATTAAATTGTAAATTAGACACTTCATGTCTGCTACACTTGTTATAATCTGACTCTTAAGAAAGCAAAACAGTCTCATTCATGTGGTATTCGAACCCGGGATCTCTGGAAATTAGTCTTACTTACTTTTGTGGGACTACTTTGTCGATCCTTGACTTTTTTTATTGTCGATGCTTCTTCTAAAGTAAAATTTTTAATCAGATTGGTTTTGCACATTTGGATCATGATCTAATTTTTATGATGTAAATTTTCAACATCGCGATTTTAAAGCAATCAATTATGCGGCCCTATTACTTGACTGTAAAAATCTGCCATAGGAAGGAATATTTAATTTTTTAAATTTAAAATTCATCATTTATCAGCGGTCTAGGACCTTCATGTATCAATTTTCATGAAAATCTAAATTAGAGCAGTTTTTAGAGGCTATTACGTTGAGGCCGCTTTATTAAGTGTGTGAATGGGAATCAGCTAACATTCCATTCAAAGTATTTTAAAAGCAGTGACTCAAAAATCCCCGTATGCCAAATTGTCTGTAAATTACAGTTCGAATTTCATATTTTCCGTATTTTACGTCGCTTTGAAGCATTAAAAATTTGAGATACTCCCAAAAGGGGTTATTATTATTCTACGCATGTACAATAACAGCTGCAGAAATTCAAATATAAAATATGAATTAGTGAGATATTATGACGTAGGTAATTTGAAAGAGAATACATGTATTTTGACAAAAAGAGGAATTTGGATGGCAACAATTTTGCCAACCCTAAAAGCTGCTCGTAAGGTAGATGAGTATATAAGAGCTGTTCAAGTGTTTTGAAATTTAGTATAATTTTGTGGGTGATTTGTTAACGTTGCTTAATTAAATTTAATATCTCAAAATGTCAGCAATTTCTTTCAAATTACTTGCAGTCTTACTTCTTGTGGGAATTTTCGTTCAACACTCAGATGCTCAACGTGATAATAAGTAATAACGTGAAGTAAGTCGTCAATTGTGATCGAATAATTTTTTTGTTTTATTTTTCTAGTGCTTACATCTACACTCGCTTTGAAAATTCACAACAATTGAAGGACACGCATTCTCACTTAACATCGATGGGTATCCAGTCATCCTTTAACGAGCTGCTAAACGGAAAGACTATCATAATAGTATCACTGGACAACAGCTCTAAAGTTGAAGATTATTTACAATCTATTGAGTTGCCAGCTGATACCCCATTTAAATAGTAATATTTAATATTTCTCTCTTAAATGTGATTGTTATAAAAAAAAATAGGAAAATTGGCTCAGAATTTATATAGTAAATTTTTTTTAGTTTAATTCTCTTACTGACTATTTAATTTTTGTCACAGTAAATGTAATAAAATCACTCACAAGCACATAGTAGAGCCCGCCTTAAAACTATTATACATAACGTGCATGGGCTTTTATTGAAATATTTATAAATAAATGGTAGCAAGCAGGACACTCTCGTGGAGACTACTCGAGAGCAGCAGAGTGCTAGAGTGTAGCTAGGAAAGATTAGTCTTGCCTAGACTGCGTTCGGGTTGTTTTTCGTGCATGAGCCAAAGAGCGCGAGAACAACACGCAAATGCGAGTTATATGAACTAGGACACAATTTATAATCAGGACTGTCTTCTGGTAGACTTGACTTTATCATAAAAGTATTAAAAAATATAAGTCACTGCGGTCTGGGGAACATGATCGGAAAAGTGTCTCTAACTCAATATATGCGAATCCTGCGATAGATTCCAAGAACTCTACCTAATAAACAACATGTTCACCACACGGAAGGTCCGACAACAATGATGATGTAGGCATGTTGTAAGTGGTCCTGCTGTTGGCTCTTTTGCTAACTTTGACATGACACTTGACAACACGAAACGACATCTGGTATAAAAAATAAGGAATTCTAAATGGCGGACAGTTAAATCTTAACCATCATAAAATTTTCATGAAAATTAGTATTTGTGGATTTTCTGGGTCGCTAATTTCAAATCTTGATCTGTGACTTATTTTTCTCTTAATAATTTTCAAAACCTTTGTTTTGGGTGAAGAAATGTAGAGTTTGAAGAGGTGGAATTCTTCTAAATTTGATTGGAAAATTCTCCCTATAAATCAATTCATTTCTTAATTAGAACAATCGCAAGTGTCACTGACAAATCTCATTAAAACTAATTAAATGCCACTTGACCTTTTAGCCTCATCGCAATTTATAATCAATATAACTTTACCGTCAAAGCCGACTTCCTGCATTGATAGACTTTTATTCACTTCGCTTCAATTGGAAGTTATGAAAAAACTTTTTGTGATCATCTGCCGTGATTGAAAAGAGAAGTTCCAGCTCTTTTGTGATTTTGCTAATGGCACAAGTGGCTCACGAGGATTCTAATTTGTCGCATCGTTCGAGTATTTCCAATTAAAATGCCATAGAACATGGATACGGGATCGTTCGTTCACCTTATGTCCCTCGCTGACTGAAATTGGGCAAAGTATTCTTGTCTTTTCGAAACAGCTTTGAATTTTGCGAATAAAGGTCGAATATTCGATTAGAGGAAATTTCTCAAAATAGTACGAATGGCTTGAGTTGTTCCTATAACTTGTATTTGTATAAATTAAATTAATGAAAAAATTAAATTCAAAACGTTGTTTTTCCAAAGTTATGGTTTCTGCAGTGAAACTCTAAAAATGTGATTTAGTTTATCCAAAATCCTTCTAAATCCAATATGGATGACGCCCCAAGCTAGCTGATTACCTTTTTCTTCACAACGGCAACGCCTTGATAGAGGTACGATTAGAATTCGATTAAATAAAAACTTGTTATTAAAAAGGTATTTTTTTACAGTTTTTGTTGTTACTTGAAATATAAAAGGGTCACCAATAACCTTTGACTGTTCTTCTTTCTCTTGCTTGCTTTTGACAGTAATTTTTAATTTTGCTTTATTTTATTCGAATTTTATTAACTTTCTTCTTCGAAGAAATTTCTTTTAAATTAGTTAAGCCCGATGTGTGGCACGGTGCACCGTTTTGTTGAAACCACATTTCGTCGAGGTCTATGTCATCCAATTGAGGCCACAAAAAGTCATCGCCCGATACCGTTTGCCGTTGACAGTTACCGTCTGACCATTCTCGTTTCGGAAGAGGTATGGCTCAATGACGCCGCCTGACCAGAATCCACTCCAAACGTAAGTTTCTCCGGATACAATGGAGAATTCTTCTGTCAATTGGATCTTATACGGAAGAATTCCCAAGTCTCCAATTCGCCAAGTGTAAGTCGCAGAAAGGTCAACTCCTTTAGCACGACGAGGAATCTAGAGGTTTGGGTCTACAGCCACACTTTTAGCAACAGCAACAATATTTTCGCTTGACCGCACGTTCCGGCGTCATACAGTTCGATCAGCAACCAAACCATTTTGCTCGAAATTCGCGATTCATGAATTCATCGTTCGGCTGGACGATCATTTCGGCCGTAAATATTTCGTAGCTCGTGTAAAGTTTGACGAACAGAAAACGAATTTTTATAATAAATGTTAACAATTTCGACGCGTTGTTGAATGGTATAGCGGTCCATCGTAAAATGGTGACTATGACAGAACACAAACGTAGAAGAATGACAGCGTTTCCACTTTAAAGGTCAGAACCTGGTAAAGCGAGGGGTAAAAAGCTTACAATATAGTTTCCAAGCCAACAGTAGTAATTGGAAACCCCCTTGCCCCGCGCCAATCCCCCAAACCGAAAAAAATATAGAGGAGAAAATTTATGTACCACCCGTTTTCGAGGGTGCTGAGCACGGTGGTGGCGGTTAAAGACCTTCTCACCCCCTGCCAACCCTATAAATGCAGAATTCGAGTCGCACTATATTGTCAAGTAAACGAAAGCATAATTCTAGTTTCTAGCAACTAGTAAGGTGGTTATTTAATTGGACTTTCCTCTATATAGTATCTTTGTAACTTTTGGAAATACATAAATGTTCAAATTATACATACTCGAATTATTCGCAGTCTTTTAAATTATTCGATCTATGAAAGCAGCTCAAATTATTTGCTCATCTTTATATTTACATTAATATGAAAGGAAACTTCGTATATTGAAAATCTGACTACCTGAAAATAACCATAAGAAAACAGCTGCTTCAAGCCCGTAACCGTATTTGATAAGTTTTATGAATAAATTACGCGAACATCTCCGCTGCACCCCTTTAACCAAGCAAATGTTGCTACTCTAGACACCTTTGCCAAATTGAAAATTCCTCGAAGAAGAAAACATTGAATTTAATTAAAAGTAACTTTCTCCTGCATCGCCCCAAAACTTTCGCCTTGAAAGCAATTTGCCAATTTTATTCCCTCAGACTGTGGTAGATAAATTGAAAAATGAAAAACTGCACCCGCACCTCGTTAAAGTTTTGCCGCCACTCCGTGGGAAACCCATCACGCGGTACGCGGACGTGCATCTTGTTCGCGGGGGGGAGGGGTGGAGACAAATCAAGGAAAGATAACGTAACTTCATCCATCCGACATCAGCCACATCTGGGCCCAGGCCTTAATGGAAATTAAATTTCGCGGCAATGATTAAGTAGGATTCGCAGTGCAATCTTGCAGGAGCAGCTTTGTCAGAGTTGTCTCTTCGGTTTTTAGCTTTTAGGTAATTGCCGGTATGGTATGCAAGAATTTATTCCCTAGCACCCTTAAGATGCGCTTAAGACACGAGTGGAAGTGTTGCCCGACTGGCGTTCCTCATTACGCAAATTGGCAGATGTCTTCGGTGCTGCATAAATTTCTTTTTAATTTTAAGGTACGAAAGGTACTTGATTTTGTCGCACCTGTAGAATTTTAGACTAATTGCGGAGTCATCAGAGACTGGCTCCAACGTCGCTATATCCAAAATGGAGAAATTTCCAAAGGACGACGGCTGATTTAGCGCAAGGGTACATAAGACTTGAAAACTCAGGTGCATTTCTCGTCAAAATTAGGTCTTATCATAATTTCTGTTTGTTTTTGGAGCAAGCAAGCAGGTGAAGAAAATTAGGGCGCTCGAAGAGTGGGAACATTTTTAATGCGTCAGTACCCTTTAGGGGAGAACACTAATATGGCAGGTAAAGAAGGTTTTCTTTGGGTTTTTAGCAAAGCAGATAAAATCAAGTCTACACTTCTATACTAATAGTCTAGTCAAAATAGACGAAAAAGACGCATAGAGGTGAACATTTTTACAGACCTTAAAAGACTAGCCGAATTCTTTTATGACCTTGTTCTGGAACAACCATACATTTCGTGGAAGCAAAAGTTATAAAATTTCACAGTACAGGGAAAAGGCAAGAGGAAAAATGTTGAACATTTTAGAGAAGCTGTGACTATTCGCACGCCTCCGTGGATTTAGCATGACTGTAGAGTGGATATAACATTCAGATAAACATGACGTACAACTTACTGACTGAATATTTTTCTTTTCAAAAATATCTGAAGACTCAGATTTGTATGTTTCACGTTTTGAAAAGGCAAATATTCAGTGAATAAGAATATTGTATATATGTATTGTATGACTACCTTGTGGAACGCCAGACAGAACAGGAATAGCAACAGAAAACTTTGAAACATCGGCTCGTAAGATAAAACTTGATCCAAAGAACAATATCATTCAAAAAGCCAAGTCGTGGTAGTTTAAATATTATTAGCACCTTATGGGAAAGCTTGCCAAGTGCCTTGCTAAAATAAGTGTAAACACAATCGACTTGTCTGTGTTTCTCTAAATTTGTTAAACAGTAACTTGAAAGTTCAACCAGATTAGGTACCGTCGATCTGTCCTTCATAAATCCATGTTGTCTCTCAGATGAAAAAGAACTGCTGTAAAAGGTTAAGTAATCCATAACATTATCCTCAAAAAGTTTTGGAGTAGGTGAAAGTTTAGCAATTGGCCTATAATTTTCGATTAAATCTTTTTTCCCCTTCCGAAATATTGGAATCACAAAAACCAATTTCCAAATTTTAGGGAAAACGCAAGAACGCAAAGATAAATTAAACAGAAAGGTAAGAGGCTCAACGAGTGAAAGACCACATTTACGGAGCACAACACCAAGTACTCTAAAACATTACAAACGTTTAGTTTTCCTTCGATTATCCAAAACTATCATTTAGCTATTCTGATACATATGTATATCTTTAAGGGGTTGCATACGGTCCAGCAGCGCCACAAACGCGCTAAAAGAAAAACTGTTTTTAGAAGGGATTGCAATACAAATTAATTCAAATAACTTTTACACATTGTTTATTAGTATTTAAATTGTATAAAAAAATTCAATAATTTATTTTTTTCAAAAATCACAATAAGAAAAATCACGTTTCCCGAAGCACTATGAAAAAAAAGTTGCTCCACGGTCGCCCTGATAACTCATACAGTTTTTAATATTTTTCGATGTTTTTTTTAAATATTCGAAATTGTTTTCTCTATAGTCTGTGGAGCCGGATTTTTAAAATTCGAAAAATTTGGCATTTTACGGCAGGTTAAAATAAAGTGTGCATTTTAAATTTTTAAATATTTAAATTTTATATTTTTTAATTACAATATTAAAAATCCGGCTCGACAGACTATAGAGAAAACAATTTCGAATATTTAAAAAAAAACATCGAAAAATATTAAAAACTGTATGAGTTATCAGGGCGACCGTGGAGCAACTTTTTTTTCATAGTGCTTCGGGAAACGTGATTTTTCTTATTGTGATTTTTGAAAAAAATAAATTATTGAATTTTTTTATACAATTTAAATACTAATAAACAATGTGTAAAAGTTATTTGAATTAATTTGTATTGCAATCCCTTCTAAAAACAGTTTTTCTTTTAGCGCGTTTGTGGCGCTGCTAGACCGTATGCAACCCCTTAAGGG
The DNA here is from genome assembly GCA_947538895.1 of Neoitamus cyanurus. Classification (NCBI taxonomy): domain Eukaryota; kingdom Metazoa; phylum Arthropoda; class Insecta; order Diptera; family Asilidae; genus Neoitamus; species Neoitamus cyanurus. The sequence goes on from OX384547.1 coordinate 20,608,905, forward strand.
GGACAACTAGTGTGACCGCCTGAAAAAAAGGTGATATTTGGGAATTTTTTTAAAGAAAACTGCTGCATGGAATATTTTAATGGATTTTGGATAGTTTTGTGGATATATAGTAAATATATGATGAAATTTTTGAACCAAAAAATTTAAAATTCAGCGAATTATTCGCAATCTCCCAAGGTTCCAAAATAAAAGTCCCTCCACTGCTGCACTGTTAGCGACCTTTACAGTGCGTGAAATCAAAACAAACAGAAAGTTTATTAAACTAGAAGATATTGCCCGCACCATGACCCTCGATCGAAAACAAAATAATTTTAAATTAACAAAAAGGGCGGAGTTTTTAAAAAAAAAAGTTTCAAATTTCGCGCGAAAATTTGATAATTTTTGGCCTGCCAAAATTACAAATTTTATTCGATCGGAAAACTAAAGGTTCATGGTATGGAGAAACATATATAAAAGAAGCTGCAATAAGAATCAAATCGAGTGGATGACTTGTCCTCGAATTATAACTGCAGCAAAATTGACAAATGTAGTTTCGAGAAAAACACGTTTAAAGTTTAAGTAACTAGATGAGTCGTTTAAATGTGCCAGGTTCTAGCAGCTCCAAAGCATGTGCCTGGCAGCTATATACACGAAAACAAAAATAATCGATTTTTTCAAAATTTCACACTAGTGGTCCCCCTTAATAACTACAACACACAACTGATTTGTGACTCGCATGTCAAAACTCAAGCGCTCAAGCTGCGGTTACATGACTTTAGTTCAAGTCGATCCGACAGATTTTTCGGATCGACTTGAGACAAACCGACTTGAAGTCGACCTGAGGTTACATGACTTTCAAGTCTGCATGTAACCGGGGTATATGGTGTATTAAGGCATTTTTTCTGTATTCATTTTGTTCGATACATCATTCCAAAATTCAGACAGCTGTTCCATCTTATCCTTCGTACGCTGCGTGCGATATTACAACTGGAAAAAGAAAACCGCTGGGTTCAAGCGTCTGACTCCAAATCCAGACAACGCCATTGAAACAAATTGCATAATAATTTTGATCAGATGTCTAGTTACTCGCAATTTTAGAATCTGCTCCAAGAATGACTCAAAGGAAATTCCCCACAGCATGCAACGCTCGCAGCTAACACATTTGCCTGCTTTTTCCTATTTTCTTTAAGAGCATCTAATTAATTAGCGCCGACATTCCGCCACAGATGAGGTAGTTGACTCACGTGCCGAGCAGCCGCTGCGCCGGCCATTATTGGTCCCGATTAAGTCGTGGGGCCGCGAATTTGTGTAATAAAAACGCAACCAACATACCGGCTAGACATATTAAGCAAACTGCTCGAGCTCTACGTAGTCCACATGTGGTCACATTTGTCATTCCGGTGACACTCGAGGCATTTCCTCTATGGGTTCGGTGTCACAGGTCCCCGATATAGTCCGTGTGTGTACGCCCGGGACCGATACTCAGTGGCTAGGTGGACTGGAGGAAATATGCGGGAATACATCATGTCGTGCGGGCCCTGAAGACATGGCCTGCTGTGTTCGGTGCCTTAAAGTGTCGGGAGTAATGGAGAGCCGAGATCCGTGCTCCAGTGGGATGCCAGCTATTTCTGGACCCAATAAACGCTCGTTCGGATGTCGGGCGGAGGGCGCTCCAGAAGCCGGGAGCAGCCTATTTGTCACCGCGGCCGACATGTAGGCGCACTTGTTCCTTCAAGAAGAATCTCTTATTTACCTTTTCCCTGTCTGAGGCCTTTATTGCCTTCTGTAGGCGCTCGACGATATTGCGCTACCTCTCCACTGTTGTTTTACATTCGGCCATTGTTTGCATTGAACCCATTTTCCCATAAATAATAACCGCCTAGCTAATGGGGCTATTTTCAGTTGCCGGCAGGGAAAAAGAGCTTTTCTCGTTTTGTTTCGTCGCCTCCGGGAAAAATCAGGGCTGGAAAGGAGTTCATTAAGACTTGCTGCGCACACTGGCCAACGTCTGGGGTGGTCTTTTATGTTATTCCTTTCAAAATTGCTGCCTTGTACTCGTATAGCCATGGCCAGGTTTCTTTGATGGAAGGACGCCTCTCTTTCGGAATATTATTTTATTTCAGGGGTTTTGATGGCGTCACGTATCGTGCTCCTCATAATAAGTGGAATCCACCGGACCATGGAGCACCTCCCATGCCATGCATTGTACCTGGGCATCCTGTGCGAGCCACGAATATATTTATCTTAAGCACATGAAAGAACACTCTGCCGGGAACACTTGTAGGATTATTCCACCGGATTATTATTGTCTTTTCTCTGGAATGTGTCTGGGGACACCGGACAGGTGATAGAGCTGATCAACAACAAGATTGGAGTTGATGCTCTATACACGTTCGTCCAGTCCATTGGGGCAATTTTCTTAAGCGATCCCAAGAATCCGTGACTACTTTTTCAAGTACATATTTTAGTTAATAAAGTGTACTGTGAGCACCAGTTAACACAAACAACTTTGGGAGCTTTCCTTCTATGGCATCTAGATAAGTGATTTGTGTTTGTTATTTTCGGATAATTTTGAAACTCCTCTATGTACTCTGTTCAAAAAATAAAATTCATTATGTCACGATAGAATAACTTTTTAAGTTTCATTTGAGGGAAAATCGAGGTGGAAATGCGTTTTGGTAGAAATAAGTTGAGTGAGCCACATCTGCGCAATATGGGGAAGAAATCGTGCACAAGCAAGATCTATACATATGAATGCTTAGCAGGGGGTTCGAGCTCGTAGCAGATAAATTTCAGCGAGGAGAGCAGGCTTCCTCGATTTAGGAAAACGAGACAAAGGAAATAGGACTAACAACAAGGGAGACATATGCGCGGTGTTACGTGTTAGAGAAAAAGTAAAAGTAGTCAGATATTGAGAAGTGAGGTTATAGGAAGTGGATAAGGTCCAAAGTATTTACAGTTAGGGATTCGATAGTGTCAGTGGACAAAACTATAGTAATTGTAAAAGCCAAAAAAAGAAGGTAAAAACGACCAATAGCAGCGGGAAGTAGGAAGAAGAAAGGGGTTGGATTTTGGAGTTAGATCAGGGATAAGGTGAGTGAAGAGTGAGTAAGTGAATGAGTGATTGAGTGAATGATTGAGTAGTGAGTGGAATTGTTGATAGGAACGTTAAGAGCGAAATGGGGAAGAATTTATTATTTATTTAGGAAGTTAGTGTTAGACCAACGTTTTATGTGATGTGTTATGAATGAGTGAAGGAACGGGGTTCCGCTTGAAGGGGAGTGAATGGGTGCGTTCACCCAGTGCTAGACGGCAGGCCGCAAGCGTGTGTGTTTAGGGATATGTTCCCGCTAGAGTGAATCAGTGATAGGTTCCCATTGCGTGATAAGGGAGAGGCTCCCACGAGAATGAGCATGAGCGGTAGCGCCGTAATCGTTGGAATTCTGAGGAATACTCTCATCACGTAAGGAATTAAGTTTCCACGTGCGGTATATTCGGACGAATGAGTGTGACTCACCCACTGGGCGTTTCAACCGAAATGCTCATACCGTATTTTTCTTATTATTACAGCGCGAGCGGAAGTAAAGGAAACTAAGGACACGGATTGGCCCAATTAAGGAAAAGATTTATTTATTACAATCCTCTGTAAATGTCTTAAGAAAAAAAAATTAAATTAAGTAGTCGTGCATGTGTTGTTTTAGTTTCCCATATATCGGTGATATGGTTGTTTAAATTCATTCCAATCATATGCCTTAGTAAATTCGCAATATTAATTAACTTCAAAAATGATATTAATAAGCTCATAGCAATCAAAACAAAACAAGTACCACAATGATACCTCTAAATGTGCTACGGCAACCCGCGACATAGACGCAAATGAAGCCGCAGTTGTTCGGCGCACCCTGCTTCTCGTGTAAGCATTTTCTGTGCTGGGCGAATTCCCAGAAACAAGACCCAAAAATACATAAATCGAGAAAAGAAAAGTATGGAACGAAAAAAATTTTGTTTCGTTCTTTACTTAATTCATAAGGACATGTAGGTACGATGGTGCCAGAGTATAGCCGAGATTGCAAGCCGCAATAATAGCGTATTCATGTAAGTAGGGCAAAGTAGTATGCGAACTTGAAAAAACTTAAATCTAAGCAAACATTAACGACTATAGAGTTAGGAGTTTGAAGATATAATTTTTACCACCTTGGGCAAATAAAGACTTTTGATGAGTGATTGATTGACCGCGGGCCACTTCCCGAACAAAATGTGTAATGACACCTTAATAGAGCCAACTTTCAGTTGAGAAAAATTATACAACGTTTTATACTTTTTTACTGATTTTATTTTAAAAGTATATCGTGGATTTGCTTTTAAAAAAACTACAAACAAAAATTATTTGTACATCTAAATAAGAAACTGAATAATTTGGAAAGGGCAGGTAAACTCAATCAGGCATTTAGCCGATGCCCATTACCAAAATAAACAGCAATATTAAGAAATCATGGAGTTTATCAATAGTAATTGTTGCAGCAGTTGAAAGGTACACAACCTTAAAACTCTTTCGCGTTTCTAAAAATTTTGTATGACTGGCCACATGAGTGAATACCGTGGGATAGTCGAACAGACTGCAGTCACTGTAGATTGATACAACACCAACAAGCTTTTTGAAGCATACCAAAAGACCGCCCGGGTCTAAATCTTTGCAGCTGTCCTTAGTATGCCTGATCTCTAGATAAGAAAATATTTTGCTGTTATACCAATTCGCAAAATTTTTATTATCCCTTACGTGCGCACACTTTGTCCTCTTGCAAGGCTATTTCGAATTTCTCAAATTTTGCACTGCATACTGATTTCCTTGTAATCTGAATACTGCCGGAATACTGCAACTTTGAGCTTGGACTGGACTTAGTGGAATTGCCCTGTTAAATGAAAAAGAGAAAATAGGGCTTGAAATCTTGACCCCATACAATTAAATGCTTGTCGCACCGTCTCCGTCGTTCCGTTTAAAAAGCCCCACCCATAAGTGTGGCACACTGTGTCCCTGTCTAGCATAGCATCGGTTAGCGCAATTGGCCGTATGTCACCACTTGTGGTATCGAAAGGTAAGACGACTTTCATGTAGGCGATGTCGTTAGAGTGATCATTCGGGTCATAGTGGGGATGCTGGATAATTCTGTCGCACTCACGAATAACACCATGTTCCTCGGGGGGAGTGTCCACAAGATATCGCGTCCCAGCAACTATTGTAAATGACTTCGGCTCCAACATGGCATTACCCCTAGGGTGTATGGAAAAAATTTTCGTTAACAGGAAGTCACTATACAACAGATGTATCTTACAATGTATCGTATAAGCAACTTGCTGCAGTTACAATAGTGGTAGTATCAATTAGAGCTCCTGTGCAGTGGTGGTGCCCATATCCGAAATTGCGTTCGTACTCAGTCCGTCTAATGGACACCTGGAACAGTTTGTCACGATGGAGAAAAAATAAATAAAACAAAACAAACATATTCTTACCACAAATGGAGCTTCTCTTGGATCTGAAAATTCAAGGTCACCCACAGCAATTTGAAAGAATACAAGAGAGAAGACCCCCAATACGCTTATCAACATGATTTTGGGAAGTTTGACGAAATTTTGGTGTACAAGACGACGGTGGAGTTAGTTTTCCGTCACCTGAAGTTTAAGTGGTAAATTATTTTGGATGCCCTATTTTGGGCTCATGTATGGTGACGAGAAACTGTAATCTTCGAAAGTAATTTGAAATTTTGACAACTTTTCCCTCTATAAATTTTATATGAAAGGGGCCACTGATTCGTAGTTGGGTACGCGAATATATGATTGATATTTGCTGGGTAGCCGCGATTTTAAAATCTTGACTTTTAGAGTGTTTGCCTACAATAGTACACTATCGAACGAAAACATTGGGATTTAAGGCTGGACCGTTAGAGGAGGATTTCAAGTAATTTTATATTTATTTATTTATTATAATTAAAGCGTTCTTTACGATTTGTGTTGTTTATATTTAGGGTGGCTAGTCTTGACTACATTCATTAGCTATGATACTTATGGCGGTGATATTTAATTCTATTTTATTTATTTATTTACAATGAGAACTTCGTACAGAAATGAAAACATTTATATTACACATAAGCTGTTATAAATTACAAATTACAATCGCCTTAGCCTACACTGGTATATAAACAATTTAAGGAAGTGTTTATTCACGCCCTCCGTGTGCATATAATCTCCGTGTACACGGAGTTATACCACCTTCCCGCTGGGACATATAGAAGATATAGAAACATAGCTCGAAAAATTAGTAAAACGAAAGTGAAAACAAAATGGAAAAAAGTGAAAATAGTAGTATAAAATGTTATAATGTGAATTTTCGGCATGACATTGTTTTGAATCACGAATCCGACCGATTGTTGACGGAATTGTTGCATATACATACATACGCAGTTTCACACATAATAAACAATCACAACAAATTTTTGTAGTCAAATCGTTAATAAATAACAGAAATAAAAGCGGACCCAGAATAGACCCTTGTGGAACACCAGATACGGGGACAAATTCATTAAAAGATTGCGCAATTTATAATATTTATAATACTCACTTTAGCTCCAGATTTTTCATTGTTAGCAAGTCTATAAAATGCATAAATTAATTTTGTATTGCACCCAAAATGTCAATAGACTTCATAAGTCTATGAAATAAAAAATTTTCACCAGAAATCGACTCTTACGGTACTAACTTATCGACTTAAGTCACTTCCGCCTGACAGCCGACACCAAAAGCCCCAGGCAATAGTTGCTGACAAAAGTGAGTGAAATTACGTAATTCTGGACTCTGTAAAGCACAAAAAGAAACAAAAACTGTGGTTACTTTTAATGATTCAAATTCAAAAGTGATGAACATATGAGAATTGTAGAGAATTGTACGGACTACAACTTTTGACATAGCTATTTTTCGCCTCCGATTGATGGCTTCATCGTAAAATCGAAAAGAAACTAAACTGTCATTTGTGAAATTTTCATAATAATATTTAAAAAAACTTTTAAACAGAAATTCTTGAAACAATTTTTGTAAATGTAAAACATAAGTATATTTACCGAGATAGTTGACTTCACCCATAAAATTCGGAATATTGCAGAATCGGAGTGGTGGAGGAGGGTCTATAAAGCCGGCCCTTTTATTTATTATCCCTGCCCCCTCAACCTTACCCTTCCCAAAATTCCTACAAACTTGAAATTTTTGCGGTTTATAGTTTCACCAAAAAAGTCAAAGTACATTTTAATTTCGAACGTATGTTTATGTTGTTTTAACATTGGAGTTAATTTTGTGCAAGAACATAAGCTGCACCTAGACAAACCCCTTTGTCACAAAACAAATACGACTAAAATAACAGGCACAGAATAAATAAATCTGTAATAATTAATTTCTTTAGTGAGCAATTTTTCCAAGTCAGTAAAAACAAAACGCCCAGCGAGCTCTTTTTTTCCGAAATATGAAAACAATGAATAATGGAGCTTTTCTTCCAAATTAAATCCGGTTACCGGATAATTGAATTGTGAAGCACCGGCCGAGCTCAGAAGCAATATAAAGCGATGTGGACAACTGCTGCTGAAAGTCTGAGTAATGCAAGGTGTAGTCGTCGAGACTGATATCAGAGTGTCGATTGCGCTAAAGATTTAATTTACTGTTAATTTATAAAAACTAACAAGAATGAAGCTGGTTTTACTTTTGTTGGCTGGTAAAGATGAACTTGATATGTTTCGTTCTAAAAGTGATTTATTTTTTGATTTAAAAAATTTCAAGGTATTTTTTTTAAGTATTCATAGTATGTGGAGTATATGCCGAGCCGAAATGCCGACCCTGCTTCACAACTCTGGAATATAATCCACAGTGTGTTATCGTTAATGGAGTAAAGCAAACCCTCGCAAATCCTGGTAGCGTTGGATGTGCCCGAGAATGTGGAAAAGGTGTGCACTGTTCTTAATTATACAAAACTACTTTACTTTAACTGTGGCATTATATTTCTTTTAGATGTGAAAGTGATTGGGCCTGGAGAGTGTAAGTTTTACTAGCTGTTTTGAATGATTCTTTTTTAGACAAAAATGTGAACTTTTGAAATGAAAATAAATGTAAAAAATTGAAGAATCTACTTGTGCAGGTGCAGCTTTTAATCTCAACATTTGCTCAATATTGTTTTAATTTTTTATTCAACAAAAACAAACGTCTTAAGGCATGCCTTTGTCAAATGTTAAAAAGCACCGTCGTTGAAAACAATCGTTAATAGCATTCGTACAGCATAATTAGCAACTAATTTAATTTCTCTAACGACTGCGTCGCGCCGCACAAAAACGCACACTCTCACATCAACTGCCGCTTCTAGAATAAAACGTGTCCTAGGGCCTTGTTATAAAAAAAGGGGAATTCCGTAAATTATTCTGTATGAAACGAAGACAATCTCTTCAACTTTGTGCATATTCCGCTCAACGTATTTCACACTCCCAGCGGGAAAAGAAGCAATCCTGAATGCAAGCGGGAGCTATCCTTTATTTACACTCAATAAGTCCTGGGCCTGACATATAGATGACGCCACCTCCTAATTTTTCTCAACCTCTCTTCTAAATTCTAATAAAATGACAATTTGGCGTTTAGTTTAAAAGTTACAGTGGTTTTAGTGAAGCAACTTTTGTTTGTTCATAAACAATGGATAAAAAAGAATTTCGAGTATTGATTAAACATTGCGATCTTATGGGAAAAAAACACTGTGCAGGCAAAGCAATGGCTCAATAAATGTTACTCGGAACTTTGGTTCACCGGCTTCGACGGTTAAAAGGTGGTCGCGCAGACTCAAATGAGGGTGAACGCTCACTGCTCAGGTCGCCCCAAATTCAGCAATTGTCCCAGAAAACATAAAAAAAGTCCACAAAATCGTTTAGGCCGATCGTAAATCGAAGTTGCGCGAGATAGGTGAGGAGTTAAAGATATCAGAAGGAAGAGTATTCACTATTTTGCATTAACTCAATTATTGGACTTGAACGATCAGCGCTCTCCTCTCAAAGTACAAATCGTTTTCAACCGTCATTCACAAACTGCGTCGACGAAGACCTCGATCGCAAAGGGCGTGAGTGAGAAGAAAATACATATGTATGTAAAGTGCTTTTGTTCGCGCTTGTGCTTCCATCTAGCTTCCATGCGACTAACCTGGAATTGACACAAAAAAGTTTTCTTTGCTTCCACAAGGCTTCCGTTGAAATGCCTGACCAAATTTCCCGCTCGGCTGTAATTTTCATATTGGCGAGCACTTCCAACTCGCTGGGAAGCGCTTGACATTTTTCCATACTTTCATTGCAGTTGTGTGTGTAAATACACATTCTGAGTATAAACCACACTATAGTTTTTAGAACACAATCGTCCTAATTTCGTATCCTACACTAGGTCACTTTAATTTTAATTGCGACAACTGAATTCTCTTCAGTAAGTAAGAAAGTAAGAGTAAGTGAGGTAAACAACGCTTTGCAAATACCATAATGATTCCAATGAATGTATAGAGCTGCTGGAACATTTCCCTAAACAGTTCTAAGTTCTTGAAGTCCTGAAAATGAGATCCCATTCTCGGAATACCAGCAACCGTTGCTGTATACCCATGTCAATTGAATCTCAGCAATTACAGGACTCGTTATGTCCGAAATTGCTGAAATTTCCCAGTCAGCTGGCAAATGGCTCTATAATTTCAATTAATATTCGAGAAGAGTTTTAAAGCTCATTAAGCGCCGCCCGTGATATTACTCAGTTCAATAACTCACCATTTGCACCGGCAATCAATCAGCCGAGTCCCACCGTGCTGCTGTGCATTACATGAAAAGCGGCCAAACATTAATTTATCACCGTGAAATAAGAGGGATTTCCAGGGAAATTGATACTGAGCCCCGCGGTCCCAGTTAATGCGTTAACTTCACCAGGAGAAAATAAAAGCCCGATTTGAATTGAACAGCGGGGGAGACGGCGAAATAAATGCGACGCAATAAAAAAATCCAAGCACGATGTCGGTGGTCCATGTCAGATGAACAATTCACGTCTGGCGCTTTTTGAGAGCGTTGGAGATATTTTTCAGTAGACTCTTTGCCCAGCCAGGTGGAAGGCACCTGAATCGGTTTTTGTTTTTGCCGCTTTAGTCAAGCGACGGCGTGGCGGCGGGGGGATGGAGGTGAAGGGAGCATCCTTAATCCATTAAGGCACATAAAGAGAGGAACAGTTACATTTGCTGAATGTAAACAAGGCTGAAACGTGGGCCGTGGGTTTGGGGAGAGTTTGATTGAAACGTTAATTGAAACCCAACGTTCTGGAAACAAGTCATTCAGCTTAATGACACTCGTGTAGCACCTTTTAGCGCAACGCGAAATCCAATTTGTTCCCTCAACGGGCGAGGCTAAGAGCTCTGTTCGAGCCACTTCACCCCAAAAAAAATTTCGTTATCGATTCCAGCTAGGGCTCTTCTTTTTTAATTAATTTTTGAATGAATGAAAACAGCCTCCCTTGCTCTCATCACTGATCGCTCTAATAAAAGTACATACTTCCGCCAAACTCCGATACAATTTGGAGCTAAAGGCATGTCCTACATGTAACAAGCAATTGAAAAGATTGACAATAAATTTAAGAAGGTCCAAAATAATTGCCCTACGTAGCACGGCAGTCGTTTAGACGCACCAGCAAATGCGTACATGCTCACGTTGCCGATGTCCTTCCCATAGAGCGGAGGCAGTCTCCTTGCGAATATCCCAAGCAACTTTCTGTCGCACACGATAGCTCTTCCCTCGTCGCTTATGGGACCTTCAACTAAAAATTTAAAATTGGATGGTAACCAGTTGTGTTTTTTTTTTTTGTATTATTTTTATAATCCTCACCGACACAAAATAGATTTTTTGGTACCTTCGCCCGCATACGCTCTCTGTAAACGTAATCGCAAGCAGTTTCGTTCAGAACCAATGCCACAGTTGACATTAAAACGCTCGTGATGTTCTCCGGGCCTCCGGGCTGAAAATTCAAAAATAAAAAAAAATTACTGATTCAAACTTACAGATACATTGAGGCCAATAACAAAAAGCACCTGTTGGCATGTGGTTCGAAGTGTTTACAAAACATGTGAATTTTTATTAGGGGGGTAAATCTCAACCATTTTCGAGTTATAGGGTAATTCATAAGTTTGGTAGGCACATTATTATTTTATTTTTATCTTTTGATATACTAAACGCAGCGACATCAAACTTACACCAAACAACCACTATCTCATATCCAGATCCGTGCATTCGTTTGTTGTTCGTGCGCATTTGTATGGGTGTGTATATTATATATGTATGTACATATATGTGTGTGGCTGTGAATGCAGTTTAACTTATTATAATTAAAACCAAAATTTAAAAATTTATCCGTTAAATGAAAAACAATTGTTTATTGACACGTACTCCATGTCAGTGCGTGGCGTTCCGTGTATCCTGGACAACTCGAGGCCCGTGTACCATGTGGCATGGACGCGCACGAATCCCACACGAACGCACGGACCTGGCGAATAAGCACTTCCATTTTTCACAGTACCTCAATCTAACCTCAATTGTCATTTCGATATTTTCGATTACATTTAACGCGTGTACTTTTGCGCAATTTCGTGTACTCTCAGGTAGAGGTACGTATAGCTCCGTTTAGTTCGTGTAAACGAGGTTTTACACGTACACGAGTGACACAAATAGCCACTGCCAATTCATATACGGCCATTCGGCTGTCGTCTTACAAGAAGGGGTATTAACAGTTTTTCACTATATCTCCGTAATGGTAGGTACATCTTACTGAATTTATTGAGAGATATTTTGTTCAGAATTCAATTCTTTACAGTTTTACTAGGGAAACATTTTGGCGTAAATTGAAAATTATAAAAGCTTAACCCATAGAAGAATTTTTCTCAAGATTTTTATAAAATTTTTTTCCTTTCAATTTTAACAAAAAATCACGTAACATGTTTTTTGTAGAGGATTTCTTTACAAATAATTTTCATTCACACCTTTTTTAATTTCCTTTATTCTGAAAGGTTTTACAGCGTTGCGAAGTTTTATATTTATGGAATTTTTAAATTTTTTCATAATGCTTTAATGCCAAACTGTAGCAATTTTGGTCACTTATAGTATGTTTTTTAATTATTCTTGATTCTTCCAATCTTTTATTCTAACACACTTATTTTCAAAACTAGCGCTAGGGTAGATTTCTTAACTAAATTTCAAAAAGATTACTGAGTATTTACGCATATTTTATTTTGACCTCTTTAGCTCTCTAGCAGTTTTAGCTCACAAACCACATTCAAACGATAATTTTGTTGACACCTCGTTAGTTTTAGTCGGCATTTCGAATTCGAAAAATCCCCACAGGGCAATCGAAAGTCGAAAGAAGAGCTTAAATGCCATATATGTAATAATAATAATAGGTGTGACAAGATGCACCCGTTCTTTTTCCCTGCAATATTTCTAGACCCAGATCAGGTATCACAAAATTGTTTTTCAATTTTCTCGGCTTTCATTAAAGCTGTAATAAAAGTGATAGCACCAGTATAGAAGGCCCTGCGGGCACTATAACTTTGCTTATTACGACTGTTGCCGTAACTGTCACCAGGGGCCAGAGAAGTGCAAACATTGTTTTTCCATTTTCTCGGCGGTTTTTGCAGCTACGTCGAAAGTGATGATACAAGCGTATAGGGCGCTCCGAGTACTATAAGTTTGCTTATAATTACTTTTGTCGTAACTGCAACGACTGACCGCAGGGGCGTACGAGTGCATATTAGTATTATCGATGTTCGAAATCGTCATATCTCAGGAATGGTGAGTCTTAAGAGAAAAAGTATATGAACCATTTCTATATACAATTGCAAGGTCTCCAACTTTTGAATGAACTATTTTTACGATAACTATTACCGTTTACGATAAATATGCGAAAAACCGATATTGTTGACCTCTGACTTTGAATACAATTTTTAGCTCAAGTCGGATCAGTGGGGACTTTTGATATTTCATTTGTAATATTGTATTTAAGACATGTACCAATTTTGAACTCTATGCAAATTTTTCCGTTAAATGTCTATTTTGATTCAACTACACAATTTCTTATAACATTCACATTTGTCCTAAAACTACTCATTGTCAGTGAATTGATTGAAAATCGTTTTTTGGTAATTTAGCAACAAAGTAAAGTGTCAAATTATAATTATTATAAAAAATGTCTGCTGACCAAAAATAGTCAACTTTTCAATGCATATTAAAATAAAATAAATATTAAACGTACCTTGGCCACCCATCCATACACATTGCAGACGCTAAATTTCTTCACATTTGGGGGTGATTTTTCTAGTAAAACCGTAGATTCTGGAGTGTCCAAAGGGAAGTCAACAAGAATGTGAACCGGATATTCATATTGAACTTTCGATCCCCACGACCACCACGTTGCATTGTTCATCAAAAATCGTTTACATATTCGCTTCGTTGTTTTATTCCCCTGCTCCTCGTTCATTGCTCCAACTATGACAGAACACCTTCCGTCCCGGAAGCCTTCGTTGAGCATCGTGTAAACTGGACTAAAAGTATCTGATCATTGTATTTCTGTTAAATTTTTCGATGAGCTAAAATACGCACATGTAAGTGTTTAGGCATGTCGGTGACGTCATAACCGTCCGTCTTCCCAACACAACACCTAGGCATAAATGCTTGTCGGCTTTTCCAAATCGTATAGACGCCTGAAAGGTTTTGAAGAAAATTTAGCATTTAGAATTTGGATGGAAACATGTATACCAATAATTTAGCCTCGTCTTCTTGAACTTCCATAATAGCATATTGACGGGTTTCGGGTCCGCAGAAAATTTGTGAAATTATTCGAAACCAAACGAGAATTTTGAGAAACATATTTCACTTATATCAAAATTTACATAAAAAAAAGCGTCTCAATTAAAATTCATGTCGATGTGACATACACAAAAAATTTAAGTAATTGAATGTATTTTTAAAGTAGCCTGTGCGATGCCATTTTGTAACAAAATATTTTTTAAGCTGCTTTGGTGTCGAAAATAAAAAAATTTTAAATGGATTATCTGGTTATTTCGCAGTTTTTATTTTATATTTTAACAACACTTTGCTCCTTCCCACAGGGCATTGTTTCAGTGGGGAGTGATGGACATTTAGCCTATATGGTGGGTTTTGTTATCAATACGCCCAAACTTGTTTTATATAATTACGAACTTTTCCAGGTGCTGATTTGGCCGAAGTCGGGACCTAAAATGCCGTCGTTCGAAGATAAACATTGTGCGGGCGCCTTGATTCGTCCAAATGCAGTTTTAGCATCAATGGGCTGTTTGAAAAATATTACTCGGTAATTACAAAATGTGCAACACTACATGCAAAAATTTCAACCCTGTCTTTCTGGTAGATCTTTGGATGAACCTCAGGGAGTGAGAATTTTGGCTGGTCCGCAAATATTTGGTCGATGGCTGAATGGCGCTGTAGTTAGGCATTCCGTCAATATTTTTACTCACAAAGAATACACAAAATCTGAAAGTGGAGCTTTGAATGATATAGCGATTGTTATAACAAGTTGGGCATTCCTCACGAGTGAAAATCAAATAAAACATATTAATTTGGCCACAGAATCATTTCCACCAGACACAAACTGTATAGCTCATGAGTGGATAAACACAGATTGGGTATGTATGCAATATACCTATTGAAATTGTTTTATATTTATTATCATTTAAGAAAAGCCCTGGGAATACATGGTATATGAGAACTTACAACGTTACAATAATCAATTCAACGGAAAATCGGCAGTCTTTTGAGAATACGGGTGGAAAGTATTATTGCCTAGGTATGTAAATATGACCAAAGACTTTTTGCAATCACCCCCAGTTAGTTATTTTAGAAATAGTCTTTTAGGATAATCTGGACTATATTCGATCTGTCTTTTGGATATATAAAACTTCGCTTTCGTACGAATTTTATTATTTTGCATCATCAAGCCCAAAAACCCCAAAACAACAACTTCATAATAATATAACAAAAAGTTGTTTTGTTGCTTTATTTGTTAGTACTGGTCTTTGCCAAAGTCCAACAATTAATTAGTGAATGTGATCAAACAAAATTTTCTAGAGCAATGAACTTTATCTACTGAGCAGGGGTGAACAAATACTCGTATATTTGTAACAAAATTTTAAGATGAACTAATTTGCATTGATTCGACTTTTACGAGATCTAACTAATTCAATTTGAATAATTAAACTAAACTAAATAATAGCGATGAACTCTAACACCTAAAAACCCAAAAATTAATTAATTAAAACGGGCAGTTTTATTAGCCTCCTCTTCTATTGGGAAAAACTGATTAAAAAAATTGAATCTTCAATTGCAGGAGATGGATTACTATTGAGAAGTGACTCCAACACTGAGCACCATAGCAGTTTTTTGATTTGTAATGGATATTTAGCCGGAGTAAATTGGGGGGAGATGCATCATGAGAACCAAAGCATTTCTGGCACCTTTACGGATGTTGTAAACGCTTTTGGATTTGAAGGTTATAATGGAGGAGGAAATGCGAGTCCACTAATACTAACAATGGTATTTTTAATTTGCGCCATTTTAATACTGTGAACACGAATAAAATTCATTGAAAATAAAAGTTGAGTTTGTGATTGTCGATTTCAAGTGAAAACATTTTTTTTAAAGCTAAGAAGCTTGAAAAATTACTGAGCTCGCCAGTCGAGTCGAATTAAATATATAATTGCAGTAGGACCTTTTTTGAGTTGGTTACTTTATGACTATGTCCATCCAATTACCTAAAACCTTCAAAAATACATCTTTTCTCTGAGGTTGTCAAAATTTCACAACAAGGTAGCAATGAGAATGAAATTAAATCCTACGAGACGAGGCGCCTTTGTAAACCGACGTGAACAACTGCTAATTTCAACAGGAATTTGCGCGGTCACGATAATTACGGCAATAGTTTCATTACATTTCCGCCGGTATTGGTAATTTGCGCTATTTGGGGGGCTGTAACCCTTGTGCCTGGCTTTAATTAGGGTTCAGGAGGTGCAGAAGCAAAATGTCAGCACTCTCGGTGTTGTAGCTATGCATGACTACTCATTACAGCCGGTGAAAGTGTATCCGCTCCCAAGTTAGCTGGAAAATGGCAGTAATGGTGCATTTACAGCTGTGCCCCGACCACCCACTTGATTCTCTGGGCAAGTTTCGACAAACAATGGAAGCGGTTTGATAACAGAGGAAGCTTTTGTGTAGCCAGCCCCCACCTTTTCTGAAGAGCGGTCGGGGACGAGTAGGACCCAGCAGGAAAAGTGAACAAAACTTCAAGTAAAAAATAAAATAAAAATTTCCAACTTCCTAGAGAAGCAAGTGCCCCTAAGCAGATAGGAAGGTAGGAAGTGTTTGGCCAAGGACGTTGCTGCTGTTGGCTACGTTCACTGGAGAACTGCACAGCCCCAGGCCCCTCGGAAAGCGCACTTAAATAGCTACATACTGCGAACCATCACTTCATAAAAGATGAAGATTGCGCTAAATTCAATTAAGGTCGGACCCTGATTAAGCTGGAAGCACTTTGCTCCACGGCAAGGAGTGCACGAGCCCTTGCACCGTCCCTCGATCACCAAAACCACCTTGCATCGAGCGAACTTCCCTTTATGAATTTTAATTAGGGCCTCGACCTTGTGGAGTGCACTGTTAAGAGTGCAATTTGCCCGCCCCGGTCCGAGTACCTACAAACCCCACAAAAGGTGAACTCCACATGCAGCTGCCAAGAAGAAATCTGGTTTTGCTTAATGGCCCAAAACGATATTTCCGCCTTTTTAGCTTAAAATGCAAAAAGGTCGCCCTGGGAGGAAAAAGTTATACGCGCCATTTGAAGTTTTATTGCTTCTAAAAAATTTAAAAAAATAAAATTGTTCATTTCTGCTGAAGCTGCTTTAGATAATTTTGCAGAGGAAATGTGCAGCGCACAGTGCCCACAATACTTTTGCATTCAGGACCAATGGGCTTGCTTGAGCTATCGTATATGCGAATATAATTTTACTGCCTTGTTTGTTAATGGCCAGATCGTCAGACACTACTCCAACAACTTTATCATCGCATACCAGTAGTCTTCCTTGATCCTTGATGCCACCTTCGGCTGAAAAATAAAATTTTACAATTATAGTTTGCGGTTACACTTTGACTCGACTATTAGGATGCTAAAAATTTCTACGTAATTGGTATCAAATTGTAATTTTGATGGCACAAACTCATTCACATGAGTGTCAACGGTGCTTTTGACAAACTGCATGGACCAACATTTTAGCAGATTTGGGTTTATTTATATAACGGGCTCCGGGTGTTAATTAATTATTATTTTCTAAACTATGTTGGAAACGAAATACAAGTTTTAAGTTCAGAATGATTTACAAATGGTGTGGTGGTGTTTTGTGTGGCCGAACGAACACAAATGATGCTACACGTCTCGATCGCCCTTTTAAGATCACTACATCAGAAATTAGATCAATCTTGTCATAAAGTACATGACACATATGAAGCCGGTGCTACTTAAAAATCGAATCTAATGAGTATTATCAAGAAGTTTTTCGATGGCTATAAAAGCTTCACCATAAAAGATTTTACTTTTATTGATCCGCAGTTTGATCAGCAGAAATAGGTGGAATGTTTTTTTTCGATTATTTTTAATTAGGTGATTCCAAATAAATATCTTCTTCTATTGTAAATATTAATAGGGTCAAGGTCACGTCAAAATTACATTGGAGGGTGGTCATCGAATGCAATTCGAATAAAATGTATGAATGTATGATTATTCTTTTTCAAATTCACATGAAATTACGAAATGCATCAAATCCTTTGGATATGCATAAAACGATATTTCTAATTTTGTATTTTATTTGGTACTTTTTTAAAGTCGGAAATTAGAAGAACTTTAATACAATTTCAAATCTATAGGTCGCCAATCGTCTGCCTACCACTATTAAAATTTTCTGCTGCTCTAACTATCTCTATCAACATTTTAGTCTTTCGCAATCAAATCAAATATTTTTCAACAATTTGATTAATCTGGCTGACTTCCAAAACGTCTACAAAACCGGCTGTGATGTAGCCAATGGCGTACCTTGAACATTTTTTACCGAAGAACAATCTGCCCCCCCCGCTTTAAAAAAAAAAAGAAGGTAGTGGTCATAATAAAATGAATTGAACGCCTTTTTTATTTTTTTATTTGCAAATCTCAATGAATATCGAATACCGCCCGGATTCATGTCCGCCCACCACTCTCCCCCCTTCCGGATCAACCCTCAAAAATAATGATAAAAATTAATTGTGGAATAACTGGTGACCTTCTCCGTTGGTTCTCTTCGTATCTGGGTGACAGAAAACTTGTAGTGAAACTTAATATTTACTCGAATGAAAATGTGGGCACCTCTGGGGTGTCGCACTTATCGCATCTGGGGCCTGTCCTATTCAACATATTATATAATATTTATTAACGACATCGTTGGCTGCTTTCAGTGTAACCACCTTCTGTTTGCTGACGATCTAAAACTTTTTAACGAGTGATAAGTATGAATGAATGACACTGCTGCCATAAACATTCTTCTGAAGTCTAACGCGGTATTTTCGTAAATGGGTATGTTTCCATGACAGTTGAAATTAAAAATATTGATGAGACACCCTTATTTTTATAAAATTTATTTATGGCCCTCAAATCCCTCCCTTCACCCCAGCAATTCTTAAAATTCTATATGGGCTCATTTAAAATCTAAATACATATTTCAAGACAGACAGATATTGTGGAGCGGCTAGTGGAGCTCTGAGAAGTATATTCGGTACCGAAATTTAAGTCGATGGTCCGGTTTTAATTACACAAACGTATCGTAACTATCAATTAGTGTAAGTTGGCAATCTTTTTCTCTTTCAGTAGATGGCGCTAAAGTCATAATAAGAACAAAAGTTTTGTGACATATGTATATTGAGATCAGATCATTTCGGGAAAGGATACATTGCCTTATACTACTTATGACCACCGATGGCTGTTGGGCACTTAACCGGTTTTTACCCGAATGATAGAAACATTTCAAGGTATATTTTCGGTATTCGCGGAACATTTGTCTGAAGCCAACATTCATACAAATTGTAAAAATGTTGTTCTATGAAATAATTGAGAATTCAATAAATTCGTTTTATTTATGCCAGTTAATTGAGTTTGGTTGTTAGTTAAATTAGCAGCAAATTCCTCGTAGCCGAGTTTTTATGTTTTTAAAAGACAAATCATTGTACTGAAAACTTACCCACACAAAACTGATTCTCAGGTAAGTCGGTGTCCATGTTTTTCCTGTATAGTTCCTTACAATCAGGCATGGCTAACACTTCGGCAGCTACCACTTGGAAAATTTGGTTTACTTCAGGTTTTTTATCGCCGCCGGGCGAAGGGCCGGGCGAAGGTTTTGATGGATCAGGAGCAGCTCCTCCCTGCGGTTCTGCGGGAGCTTGGCGCTTGTTTTTAGACTGTGGTTCTGGTGCAGGATCGGCGTTGCGCGTGTTCTAATAAATAGAAATATTAGTTCTAGCACAAGGACTCCATCTGTTTTATACCGAATTTTCTGGTTGTTTCCCTGTTGCCTCTTCTGGCGTTCCAATTCCTTCACCTGATCTCCCAAACCCATAAACGGAACATTGCTCATTTCTTCCAAAAGGTGGAGAACTAACAGATGCTACATCCACGTCGTCAAATGGCATTTCAAAATTTATATAACTAATCCCTCTTGCAGAATCGCTGTTATCACTCCAAAGAGATTTGTGAGCCCTTTTACAAAACCTCCAAATTCCCAAATCCTTCCCCACAGTCTTTTTGCTGCCCGAAAGTATTCTGCAAGGTTTATCGCTAATTCTGCTAGAAAACCTTTTGAACAAAATGATGACATATATCATGCAGTGTTGCTAAGAAGGTTTGCTCCAAAATTATCTGAAATACCTGAATATGTCGAAGCACACATTGGACGTAACCAGGGACGTACTTTGAACCATAGCTCCCAAACAGCGAAATTTATCTTCAAATTCTAAGACGATCTAATGGGAAACACAAAGGCTATATATCAAACTGAAAATTATTTCAAAATCGTTTAAATACCAAATACTTCTTCTTTCCCCATTCTTCTTGCTTGGATTCGGTCGTTTGGGCCGATGGTGGGGCCGATGGTGGGGCCGATGGTGGAGCCGATGGTGGTTTGTCTTGTGCCACTCCTACAAGTATAAACGTGCAAACCACAACTAACACTTTAAGCATGTCCTAAAAATTTTTATATGGAAACGACAACAAAAACATATTTTTTGCTTAGGTGTCAATTTTACGTTAACAAAAATGATTTTGTCATTAAAATGTGTCACTCAAATGCGCAGAAAATCAAAGGTACAATAAAAAACGAAAGTTACTTTGAAAACAAATGAATTATTAAAGTGGACAGTTTTAAAAAAATTCATATACATATATTGTTTGGGATTCACACATTCATAGCAATTTCGTAATCAGCAACCTCCAAAATCTGAAAGCATCCCATTGAAGGTGAAACTTTTCATTTAACATGTTGGATCTGCCATTCCGCAACCCTGAAATCAATGGTAACCAATATGTCAAGTTGATATATGAAGTGTTTTCTGCAAAAATTCAAAAGAAGCAAAATAAATGTTTAGGCGTAATTAAAGGGTAGGGATTTTCGGCCGACATCTTGGAATTCCAAATATTTATAGCAAATTTGTAATTATCGACCCCAAAAACCCATGAAAGTATATTCAATCAAACGGAAATCCATTCAAGTTGAGATTTTCCAATTGCCATATTGATTTTCCAAATTTTGATGGCAGATTCAAAATCAGCGACCCCGAAAACTTGAAAGTATCCATTTTCATATAAATCCGTAGAAATTGAAACTTTCGGTCGCCATGTTGGATCCACCATTTTGGAAGAAAAAAATAATTATTATTATATTGTTGTATTGTCATGCAGACTGAATACATGTGGAAAGTGTCATGTGAATCGGTTGAGTAGAAAGTGGAAAAATCTACTACAAGATTTGAAACAAACAAATATACGGAGTGAAGCTCAATAAAACTGTTTAACCCTTAAGTACCTACAAGTATCCGGCGGACATATTTTTACGTTCTTTTTTTACGGATAAAATCGTAAGTATATATTTCTACGAAAAACCGTTTTATCTAATTCATCACCAATATTTTACGAATCGAAAGGTGTGACGAAAATGATCACAACATGAATAGTTAAATTTTTATTAAGAATTAACCAAAATAGTATCAAACCAACCCACAAGTATCCAATAGACACAATAACATTTTGTTTGATGTAATATATGTATACCATATTGAAATTTCACCAAAGGCGGTTTTGATATGCTTCATCAAATGTCACACGGATATACAGTTCAACGTAAAACGAATATAGATGATATAGTTTCAAAATGTCATTTGTAGATGTTGTTATAGGGAAAAACGTATATCTTACTTGGAATCTGCATAAAAAGAAGTCTCCAAGGAAAATTATTTTACGAGAAATCGCAACTTTATTGGCAACGCCTTAAAGATGTACGGAGACGAACCAAAATAGGATGGAGGAGCTAAGATTTAGCGACCGTTGAACATGTAGTGGAATTAGATCAATTAGCAGTTAAATCATCTGAACCTGTTGCAAAAAGAAAGAAGCGTTGCCACATTTGTCCTTCGAAAATGTCCAGAACTATAAACAGTGCTGCGGCAGATGCAATCTTAATATCTCTGAACATTCCTTAAAGCAAAATATTTGAAACAACTGCATAAATAAATAAGTAACAATAGTGTAAGGGCATTACAGTTACTGCTCTCCGAAACAGTTTGTAACTTTGCAACAATTTCACCGCGCATGAATTCAAATGAAAATTGAAACAGTAGTAAGGAAAAGTCCGGACAAGGCCGGAAAGGATCTGCTAGTTTATTAATAAAGTCCCTGAGGTTTGTATAGGTACTTTTAAGGATTAGTGTGTTTAGTTAATTATTACAAATCAGACAATTCGAAACAAAAACAAGCACAGCTGCCATGCAAGTATAAGAACGGATTTGCCAAAACCACCTCCTCTCATATTTGTCTATAATGGCACATGGGTATCACAGCGATTTTGGCAGCATAGATTGCCAAGACCTCACAACATACCTCATTCCGTTAATTTATGGCCCAAGAGGACTGTTGTCCAAGCATCCACTTAATCCACTTCACTGGCCAAGTACACCCCCACTGTCGGCAACGGCCGTGCAGCTGCAGTTGCCGCCAGTTAACAAATTCAATTCCGACGCATAAACATATAACAAAACAAAATTGATCTCTCTAAGAGCCCGCAAAGTGCCGTGCCGTCCAACCATCCGACCATCCGACCATCCAGTCTTCTGTCCAATGGGCCCATGCCTCCATGGTGGACAGATAAGTTAATAGGTCATAAGGAGCGACGAATGGAATCGCATGTTCTCCTCCCGACCACTAAATTAATTATTTCATTTTGTAAGACATACCTAGGACATGGTGTGCGGCAGCACGAAGAAGGGCAGAATCCCAGGGATGTAGGATGGTGTCCAGAGATGTCCGCAACAGTAGAGGCTCATTCTGTAGGTGGAGACGCCGACCGGGGACATGTCGAGTGGCTGTTCTCTGGTCACTTTTAGGCAAAGTGTAATGTAGTTTGCGGCTAATGGGAACGGCAGTCCCCTAGGTCGATGCTATGGGTACCCACGACATTTGGTAATTAATCTGGTTGTCCAGTTAATAACAGAAATTTATTGTCCACTTGGGAATCCCAGACAATGACTCTGGCGTACAAGTGGATATTTACATTTGTACAAAGTGAAATTTATCACCCGGTAGGTTGGGTTTATGTGCGATCCCAGCTGGGTGAATAGTTATGCCAACCCTGAAGCGGCCAGCTCAACTGTGGGGGTAAATACGTATTGTAAATACAGAATTTCGATTCACTGTTTTTTTGTAAACAAGTGAATTAATAATCACATTTACATAGTTACACATTTTTCCCATCTCTCGGGCAATTTGTGGACACCACGCCAAAAATATTCCTTTTCTTTCGAGGCAAACCGAAGTGCTGCTATAAGCGGCATTGGATAGCACCTCCCAGTTGAGTCTCTCCAAGTAGTTTCGTGCCATTGTTGACGTGTGCGATGTTGCGTTGTCGTGGAGGAAAATCAGCTTGTCATGTCTTTTCTGATAATCCGGCAATCATTTCACGCAGAGCACGGTGCAATTTGACCAGCTGTTACTGGTACCGGTGGGCATTGACAGTAGATAGCAGACGATACCCTGCTGATCCCACCAAACGCACAGCATCGTCCGAAGCAATTTGGCTTGGGGAAAGTTTTGACGGTTGGTCGGGATAACCCCACGATTTTTTGCGTTTAGGATTCTTGAAATATATCTACTTTTCATCGGCAGTCACAATCTTATACAAGAACGACCTTTTTTTTTGTCTGGTGAGCAAGATTTCACATGTGCCTTGGCGTCGCTCCATCTACCTATCATTCAATTCATGCGGCATCTATTTTCCGATATGTACTTTGAACCTTTCTCATTGCACGTAGGCGCATGGAAATGGCTGGTTAAGTTGGTCTATGCAATTGCTGATGATGTGCACTGATTACTTAATGTTGACAGATATCAAACTCATAAAAAAAGTATGGCGTGTCCATAGTACCTTAATACGCTCACTAACGCTCTTATTAAAAATTATCGTACGCTGAGAAAAGTTGAGTATTATGATACAAAATGCGCCTTGCATTCCACAGGGTGTATCGTATAACGCATGCAGAAATGATGGGTTTGACAAAAAATCCTTCGACAGGGAAGGGGAATCTTAACCGTTTTCGAGTTACAGGGTGATTAATAAATTCGGAATGCACATTATTAATATATTTTAATCTTTTGATCTAAGTAAGCTTAATGTGCTTTCCAAAAATGTTGATCTACAACACTCATGTTGATCTACCACTGCAGGTACAGTTAGTTGCGAAAGTGAAAAATGCTCTAATATTTACGTTTCTCCTAATTTTTCTCCGAAAAATATTTTGATTAATGCACCCCTTTTTTATTAGTATTTAATTTCCAAAGAGGTTCAACATGTCCAGGTAGAGAATGGAAGTACAAAATTATACTTAGAAAACCTTTTGTGGAATTTTCAACAAATCTGCATTTCACACAAAATTCAGCTTAAATGAACCCCAAAATGATTCAAACGTTTAACTTGAAGAAAAAATGTCAAATTCAGATTTATTAATATTTTGCAAAATCTTTTCGACGTATAAATACCTACACGATTTCTTTACCAGGATGGCTGGGTGCAATCAGTCTTTTAAAGAGATCAAATCATAATAAAAGTATGACCTACCTGAAAAGTATAGTTATCGATGCATAGCGTAAGTCAGATATTGAGGAACACGCCAGTAAAATTTCATCGAAATCGGATAAGTACTATTTGTGTCACTCAGCATAAGCATAATACCCTTCACCACTCTCCACTTTCCAATTAGCCTATGCCACTCAGAAGGTCATGCGAAACACGCCTGTGTTAGTAACCCTGAAAACTATGGATTTGACACCAATATCGGCCGTCTTCGATTAGTTTTACAAGTCACTCCCTTTCAACCCCCACCTCTAATGGTATTACGGGTATCTTACAGTTTTTTTTTCCCAGATTGTAAGTCGTATTAGTATACTTCCATTGCGAAGGTGTCAGGTTTTTCGAGCTCCTACCAAAGAATTAAACAATCAATTTAAATGTGTACTCGTACCGTCGGAAATTGAGCAATTAATTAAACGGCCAGAGCTGATTAATCGTAAAGGAGCTGCGTTCCATCACGACAACGTGAGACCACACACCACCACACATCACGCATCTAATTAATTGGAACTTGGATGGGGTATCTTGCCACAATCACCATACACGCCTGAGTTTGCATCGTCAGATGACTGGTATAACGTTTAATTCAGATGGGGCTAAACAAAAACATCATCATGACGTGTAAACCAAGCTCACTGTGAGCCAAAATTTAGTTCCTTCCGATTACCTACTACTATCACCTTTTTGAGTTCTTCTCTAGAAAATATTGCTTCCAATTTGTCCATCCAACATACATATTTATATTTTTTAAATGTGCCCACATCAAGACAAAAATGTTCATTTAGGAAAATGCCACAAAGTATTTTCAAGTAACAAACTCCCCAACTATAAACTATTCCTACTTAAATGGGCTCAAATTATGAAAAAGAAGGTTTGAGAGTACCTCCACACTCTTAAGTGGAAAGTAAGGGCCTTTTAATGTCATCTGTTCCAATTCGCAGCAAAAGACTGTGCAGGCAAACGGAGCCTTTCAAACCGTCTAAGTTAATTACAAAAGCTGCAAAAAAAAAACTTTTGTGTCGAGGAGTGCTCCTGGGGCCATGCCGCACAGAGAATAGCACTCCTTTCCGCAAAGAGTTCCTTTAATGACCTTAATTCGCCCCTAATGTGATTAACCCATACCTCTGGCAGCAACAGCCTTTTCACCGCCAAAAGTTACGCGCCATGCCCCGCCCTGAGCTCCACCTGTGCGGCACTAATTTTAGCCACTGCGGCCGGAAACAAAGTGAGATTGAGCCGTACAAATTGCTTGAGCCCACTTTTGACTTCAAAGCACGCGGCCTCTTCAGAGCAACCTGATCCGACTTAAGCACTATGTCGCAGGAAATTAACCCCAATTTTGTCTAATTTCCATCGCTTTCGAGGAGATAACTCGGGCCAGTCTGGATGCTCAGGTGATTTATGTCGGAGGCGCTATCATCGCTCCAGTGCGCTTTAGGTGCAATAAATTTTTGTGTGGGTACGACCAGTCCGGGATCGAGCCTGGCGCTTCCTCTGCACCTCTAACTTACTCTAATCTCAGACGGGTGTGTAATTTATGTGCTGACCTTCAGGGAAATTGGCTCCCATTGTCCAATGGTTCGCACAAAGGGCTCCTTAGATCGGCTGATTGCCAAAAGGCTGGGTGTCTAGGCGATATCTCTCTAGCACTTGTCACCTTTAAAAGGCGGATATGTGTCTCCCGGTATGACAAAGGGCACAAAGCGACAGCATCATTTTGGTCCAGTGAAATTTGTTCGAGCCGCAGAAGCACAGCATCACGGCATCAGAAGATCAGAACAAGAACGAGAAATTGATGACAGTGTGACACCAACAAAAGATTTCCTCGGGTGGTCTGGGAATGCGCCTACCTGTGGATAAGATTCAAATTTCAAAGAGACAAACAAAACCGCAGCCATGTGACTGCCCCAGGAGTCCTCGACAGGCGTGAAGTGGCCATTCGTCCGACACAGGTACGGGCGAGACGAAGTGCTTGCTCTTGAGGTTGGGAACTTGTTTTCTGCCTATGGGGACGACTTCGGCACGAGTTTTGTGCCTCCTTTTGTGTAGCGATGGTTTTCGTAAATAGTCTTCCGATGAAGGGTCTTCGGCACAAGTACTCTCAGGAAATAGTCCTTTTCGTGATTTACTTTTAGGAAGGATTTATCAAGATATGATACCCTCCAGAGGTCGAGATGTGTGCTTTATCGTCCCTAACACAATATGGGCTTTTTTTTCTTTTTCTAAGGGCACGTTTGTCTGCATCAACAAATTGAATGTCGAATAAAATTTCTCTTCTCTACATAATTGTTTTGCGGTCAGATGTGACTAACGGCGATGTCCATTTTTGAAGTGAAACTTTTTTCAAGTCGGTGTGATGAATCGTAAAGTTTCTTCACTTGTGTGCGACCATAACATTTTTGTGTTGGTTACACACAAGAAAGAGAGAAAATGAGCATATCAGTGCATTGAAAGAAGTTGCTCACTCTATAATTTTAAAACAAAAAATGGACTGAAACCCTAGTAATATTAAGTACTTCGTAGACAAATTTAAGTTTTGATCATTTTAGACTGATTCCCACAGCTAAAATGTCAGTGACGACTTGCATATGAAAGAGATAGACTGAAATCGTTTCCTTCGCCTGGCCTGGCCGTGCAGCAGTACGTGTGCGAGTAGAGCGGAGAGGCCGCGTGCTCACGAAAGCCGTGTGAGTAGGCGAGGGAGTGGCGTGAGAGTGCTCGTGCCTGTAAGGATCAGCTGTGGGTACATACTGCCCATCTGACAAGTTGATAATTTACTCTCTAATTACACTTGTGTGGCTTCTCTGTTCTCTGAGCGCAGCGAATCCCCTTATTCCGAATATCTCGAACGTTATATGCCACTCTCATCTCTGTAACTAAACGCTTTTACCAATTAATCAACATTAAAAAAAAATCCAGTGGCTACCCCCCAACAATTAAACTTGAGCACACTTCTTCTTCCGAACCTCGTGTAATAGCTAATCTCTTCGCTCACTTTTTCAGTAAATCAAAAAATGAGCTCAACACTTGATTGGATCCCTTACCACTATTTTTCAACTTTCAATCACCCAAGGAATTTTCTCTGCTAGGTGGAAAGAGTCATACATCATCCCCATTCATAAAACGGGCTGTCAGAGTGACATTTCCAACTACCGTCCTATGGCCCAACTCTCCTGTATACCCAAACTCTTTGAAAGAATTGTTAACGATTGTATGTTCTTTCATTGTATATCCATATTTTCTCCATCCCAGCATGCTTTCCTTAAGGGTAGATCAACTACTACCAACCTAACCGACTTCGTCTCTAGAACACTGTGTGCCTTAGAAAATGGTGATGAGGTCGACGTCATTGTTACCGACTTTAGCAACGCGTTTGTTAAAATTTCACATAAATTAATTCTCTGCTGGATAAAGTCTTATCTCGATCAACGCCAGTTTAAAATCCTCTTCGGTTCTGCGTCCTCTAACTATTTTGTGGCCAATTCGGGAGTCCCTCAAGGTACGCACTTAGGTCCGCCGCTTTTCATTCTGGCTATTAATGATATTGAGAATATTATTAAGAACTCGGATTAACAACATCAATAGAATTGAAGAAGTCCATCGCAGGTTCCTTCGCTTTGATTTACGTGAGCTTCGCTGGTCTGATCGCCTGAATCTTCTCCTTACGAAAAGCGCCTGATGCTGATTGACTACTCTCTACCCATCCCCGTAACCTCAGATAAGCCCCTCTCTTCCGCCCTGCTAACCACCGTATCAACTATGGTCTTTCTGAAACCCTCACCAGAATGAATTTTACGCACCAATTCAACTTCTCCCGGTATAAACATTTAACAACTCGAAGCAAAAATATCGTTCGACCAAAATAACCCAATTGAACTTGAATAAATGATCGAAACACAGTTATATAGTTTCACCCCATATTTGACAGGAACTCAGCGACTCTGATTGTGATTATTTGACTAACCGGTGTCAGGCCGTTTACTCTGACAATCAATTTTAAAGGTTCATTAATGTTACAAGTGGTGTACCCCAGGGTTCTCTGTTGGGATCGCTGTTGCTTTTGCTCTTTGTGAATGACCTTTTCGCTTGTATCCATTGCTGCAAAATTCATATGTATGCTGATGACATCCAAATGTACATGTGTTGCACAAAACAATGCATTTTGCATTCTCCTTAATCGGTCCGCCAGTGTAAATTTGTAATTACTATAATATTATAATAGGTTTATATATTGAAAAATTATTTTAAAAATCAGTAGATTTAAATTTGCATACCAGCAACCCAAATATGAATAAATTCACCAAAACAAACTCTTCTGCACAAAACTTTATACTTGCTGAATTATTTCCGCCGTTTTGTGGTACAAAAAAATCCAGAACCAGTTCCCGCTTAGCAAGTTGTAAAATATTTGACATTCCCTGCAGACAACCACTCACCCTAGCAGTGTCCAACTGAAATCCGCAAATAAATTTAAAATTCAATGAATTCACAAGATGCGAACGATTCATCGTCGCAGAATGTAATTATTGCACCATAAAAAGTCCCAGAGGAAGTTGCCATCGGTCGGTCTCCTCCGATTTAATGTACGCGTGCTGCACGCAAAGAAATGCCCCCGTCGACCGCTCATAAATCGGACGACACCTGGAGAATTTTTAATGCGTACTGGGGTCCCATCAACAAGTCGGAAAATGGCATTAACACGACGATGACCGGCAGTGGAGATGAAGCGATGATTTCCGCAAATCACGTCCAATCCATGTCCATCGCCGGTCAACGCTTCTTCGATTTTGGCATGGGAATCACCAGCAATGCGTCATTTCTCGACAGCTATAGTGGTCAATGAAGGCGGGATGCCGGGTAGGGGTGAAAAGGGGAAGTGACCACTGCCCAGTGACTCTATTGCCCGTCGGGAATGAGATAAAGCCCTGGAGCCCTAATAAATGCACTCCACGTATTTTGTGCAATTCAGAACCATAGTCTGGCCGCCGAGATTGACCGGGGGCGAGGAGCTGGTCGGCATTGATAAGGAGGGAATCTGCTGGGCGTATGAGGCAGGGAGAGGGGCTTTCGGGAGCCCTGTGTAATTGATTGCCACCGAAAAGTAAACACTGATCAGGTGAGAATGGACTTCGATTATGGGTAAACGAACGGTGTTTGCCCGGGGGACTTGTCCCAGAAACCATTAAGACTTTATTTGCACAAAGGCTCACGTGTGACAAGGAAGTCATCAAGCTGACAATGCCCACCGCCGAGGAGGGAATTCCTTAACATGGCGGGGAATCCGTCTCAGTAGGAGCTCTATTGAGATCTCATATGTGTGATGGATTTTCCTATTATGTGGCATCGGGCACACATGCTCCTGACAGGGTAACAGTGTCCTGCGACAACTCTCCCTAACAAGCAAAAACAAACTAATTAAAATGTTTGGTCCCCGGGGCGGATTGCAGGGATTGCCCCAAAATGGTTTTGGTTGGCTTCATCCCGCTGGCGGACCATAATTTATCTTTTGTTAAACCAAAACCGGACCCCGATAGTGTGCAGCCGAACCCGCTCTATGGACGTATACGTAGGTACATTAAACGAGCTTGAGTGCGACGGGCCTGATAACAAAAGCTCCGCAACCTCTTTTGTCTTCAATATGGCGCATATCCTGGAGCTCTTTTGTCTTTGGTTTACCCTTCAATGGGTTTTCATTCCTATCGAAGCTTTGACAGATGAAAGGGTTCTTGGGGATACGAAAGCAATTCGTGACCACTTTGTGCCTTCCCAGGCCCCGATGGACCAAAAGCGAAAAAAGCCAAAGAGAGCTTCCGAAGAATAACAAGGAATTAGTTGGCACTGGTAGGTTCGCCAAACAAACGCCCCCCAGCATATTAAGGGTTCCTAAATATAATTTCTGCCCTTATTGGTGCCGAGCCAAGCAATCAAATAGGAAGGTTAGGTAGAACTGCTTACTCAATGAAACTAGAGCTTGACGATCTTGGTGTGCCGTAGGTCCTGGCGCCAACAAAATTGATAAGAGATATTTTCTCCTGTTAGTATTGGCGGGAAGATATTTCAGAAAAACACGATTTTTGCAGCATATTTTTTACAAATAGCAGTACGAGCAGAAGTGAACTAAGGTAAAACATATTTATGTTAATTTACTTGGACCTATCAGTTTTTTTACAAAGCATATCCCCAATTTAGTAATTTGATTGCTCTTACAGAAGAGGGGTTTTCGAGCAAGAAATTTATTTAGTTAGGTCTCATTGTGTTCTCTAGGAAAATTTAGGAAAGATGGCAGTCTCCTAATTTGTTCAGAATTTCTTAAAATTTGACACATGGTGGATTTTGGGATTTTTGATTTTAACCCTGATACTACTGGAGTGCAGATGTAGGCCTATCAAACGAAATGTGGTATGTTGTTTTCACAATGTAACAAGGGATAACGATTGCCACTTGTAGCTTATTATCATTATAAAGCCTGTCTCAACACGAACTGTTATTTTGAATTGCGCGTCATTTTCGCCTGTCAAATGCTTAGTCAGTCATATTTAGTAGATTCTTATGGAAATATTTACTGGGGAAACGCCAAGGTGATCTTTATCCCAAAACCTGGCGAAATCCTTTCGGCCTATAACACTTACAACCTTCCTACTAACTGAAAACGCTTGAGAAAATATGAAACGACTTAATCAGAACTGAATACTTAAATAAAGACATTCTTAGTCCAGTCAAAATAGTATACCTTCCAAAAAATTCGCACATAGCAGCTGAAAATTGAAAAAATAGCAGCAATATCATTTATTCGCATATATCGCGTAAACGGTAAGGGCTATCTCAAAAATAGTTCATACAAAAATTGTAGATATTGCAATTGTCTACAAAATGAATCATTTACTTTTTTCTCCTAAAATTCACCATTCCTGAGATATCGCGACTTCAAACATCGGAAATACTAATATGCACTCATACGCCCCCGCGGGGCAACCCTTGCAGTTATGAAAAAAGTTATTATAAGCAAATTTGTAGTACTAGGAATGCCCTCAACGCTGGTATCATGTTTTGCACCGATTTTCAGCTCTATTTGAATTTTTCCGCAGTTTCAACTTTTTGTCGTCTATTTTTACTGTCAAATAAATTTTTTAGGTGGACCATAAGTTCAATTCACTGTCAGCCAGTGGGCCACCAAGGATGTAATACCCACATACCATAATGATTGACAACTAATAAAATTTATTAGACCAGCTAGTTGTCAAACTACCAGCCAGCTGCGTCAGTCAAAATAGGTATGTACGTTTGGCAGGCATTGAAAGCGATGTCAACCATAAAATATTGGATAGCGAAACTTAAAAGCGGTCGCACGAGTATTTTTGATGATGACTACCCAGGGTGTCCAAAAGATGTTACCATGCCAGGAATGGTCGATAAAATCCATGGTATGGTGATTAAGAATCGACGATTGAGTGACGGTGCACGAGATTGTTGAGGCTGTGGACATCTGTTATTAACGAGTGGAGAGTATATTGCGTGAATACTTGAGAACGAGGAAGTTCGGTCACAGAACTTCTAACAACAAGAAGTGCCATTTTCTATACGCCTGCAATAGCTAACCCATATATAATGCCTGGATCTACATCAGGAAAAATTTCCCATTAGCTAAAACAGAAACGAACGAGTGCCTATCATTGCATTTTTGTAAGAACACTGCTGGAAATGGAAGCATACAACCATACGTGATTGAAAACTTCTTTAGAAGGCTTGAAGACATTATACTTTGTATCCCGATTCATTTTGTTTTTGCGTCCGCCATATTGGGTTTAGAATGACGTCACGTAGCTTATCGTATTCTACTCGTCAAACTCTTTTATTTGAGGGGTTGTGAATAAAAGGGTAATCCGCCATCTTGGGCGTCTACCATATTGAGATTAGAATTATGTCTATAGCTTGTCGTATTCCCCTTGTAAAATCCTTTTATTTAATACCAATGTTGAGGAAGTTGTGAACATGATGGTATTCCGCAATCATGGGCGTCGGCCATATTGGGTTTAAAATGACGTCACGTAGCTTATCGTATTCTACTCGTCAAACTCTTTTATTTGAGGGGTTGTGAATAAAAGGGTAATCCGCCATCTTGGGCGTCTACCATATTGAGATTAGAATTATGTCTATAGCTTGTCGTATTCCCCTTGTAAAATCCTTTTATTTAATACCAATGTTGAGGAAGTTGTGAACATGATGGTATTCCGCAATCATGGGCGTCGGCCATATTGGGTTTAAAATGACGTCACGTAGCTTATCGTATTCAACACGTCGAACGCTTTCATTTGATGGGTATCAAAGGGGGTTGTAATTAAAAAGGTAAATCGCAATATTGGCGCGTCCGCCATATTGATTTACGGCGGAATGAGGGGGGAGGTGGTTTTAGAACTTTAGCAATTAATAGGAATTTTTCCCTAAAACCCCGACTCGTAGTCGGAAGAGGAGGAGGAATAGTCGTTCTACCAAAAACGTGTCAGTTCAATGCAACAACAAAATTGAATGCATGATTTACGTTAGTGTGCGTTGCACATCGGAAAAAGCTTTTATGAAATTATCCAAAAATAAAGTAGGTAAGGCGTAGTTCTGTTGACAGTTCATTTGACTTTAGTTTAGTTTTATTTGATTCACCTAAATTCGATAAAAAGATGTTACAGAGCGTCACAATAATTTTTCTTCTTATTGCTACATTTCAGATGTGCAAGACTGACGTTGAACCTACTGTCCGAATAAAGGGTGGCACTATTGTCACAAACCACGATTTTCCCTACATGGTATTCATATGATTTAGTTCCAGTTTTCGGTTTTATTATATTATTTACAGGTAGGCTTGTTTTTCGCATGGGTTCGAAATATCAGCAAACCTACTGAATTCCATTGCGGAGGTGTCTTAATCTCTGCCAATAAAATAGTAACGGCTGGCCATTGTACTTATGGGTAGTGTGTAAAGCTGTATTTTTATTGGAATACAAAAGTGAATTTTTTCTTAGGTTAAAGTACTTCTTCATTTCGCACCCAATAGTTGTCGGAAGTGGTTTTATTAATATGGAACCCTTCGACGCAACAGCGCAGTTCCGTAATGTAACACGTGTTTATATACACAAAGATTTTGATGAGAAGTATTTGCGCAACGATATATCAGTTATCGTACTGAAAATCCCATTTGTTCTCGATGGCAAGACAATTAAACCAATTGAACTGTACAAAGGTGCATTGTCAACTGGAATGATGTGTCAAATACATGGCTGGGGGTCATATGGCGTAGGTATTATGTAATACGTTTATTTGTTACTAACATGTCAACGAATACAAATTTAGAAGAAATTATAGAAGAACTATTAAAATACAATTTCAGAATCCTAAGATGCATGTTTCCCCCACTTTGCGAACTGCAGAAATTCCCGTTATTGAGAAACAAATATGTCTGACAATGTATCGTAAATTATATCATGAGAACATCTTAACAGACAAAGAGTTTTGTGCATGTATGTACCGAAATATTCTTCACTGGAATAATCATAATTTCTGATTTTTTTAATAGCAAAGAAAAATATAGATTCATGTAACGGCGATTCAGGAGGACCGATTGTGTATAAGGGAAAGCTCGTCGGAATTACTTCTTTTGGGCCCCATTGTAGCAGTCTAGAGGAGCGATCTACTGTTTACACAATGGTTGCACCTTATATGGACATATTAAACAACCCTGAAAGCCACACTAGACTAGAAATGGGAATTGAATTTAGCATGTCCTTACGTTTGATAAAAGTTAACAATATGTTGCTATTAGTCATTGTGTCTCTAGTACCTTATATGAATTAATGACATAAATTTTGATGATCTCAGCGAGTCAATTTTAAAATGTTAATTGAACAAGTGTTGCAATTTAAGCCTGGATTCAAACATATGTTTCGAATTTGAGGAAACCACATTGTAATAGATAAAAAGGCTCCTAATGCATTGCAAATTGGATTTTTGTGTTTGTACTCTTAGCAGCGAGCGGTAAATATTTTTCTCCTTAATTCAAGTAATCATCCTCAGTTTCGAATAATACGACATGACTCAATTCGTTATTATTTTGCTGGATTTAAGTGACTTGTGTCATATGTAACGATTCGGGCGAGTGAAGCGACAAATTATCAACAATTCCCATAATCAATTTTTAATAACAAAAGATTTATTTTTCACCTTTCACATTTCAAAGTCTGAATATGAAGTTCTTAGCTGGTTGAGTCTTTTAGGGCCATCGCACACAAAATATACTCTCTGGTATGCCTCCACCCTGCGATGCGACACCAGCCAACTACGTACAAAAGTTCGGACGTCCAACGTTATTCTTATGGATTCATACGTTGAGGCGGACCGAGTATGCGTTGATATACCTTTAAGAAGGCTGCCGGCAGATCGAATTCTAGGAACAAGCGGGTAAATTGTGATCAGTTGCATTTTAACCCCTGCGTTTTATGCATTAGTGAGTGAATTGCCAACTTTTAAAATTTTGAAGGAGCAATTTGTCTGATATTCTGCAGGGAATGGTACACGCTACCGAATATGATAACTACATACACACACACACATACAGAAACATAAAATGCCTTTTTACCCGACTGCGTGACAGCAAGGACAGGGTATTGTTTTTCACGCGTATCTGGATTTTTATCATTGGAGTGTCCATCTATTCCTCTAAATCGTCCCATTCTTATAGGCTAGGTTTTGTTTTTATAAAACCAAAATTGCGTGCCATATTGAGTGGCATTTCACTGAATACGTCTTTACAAATCAAGATGATGTTTCGTAGACTGTTTTACAGCCATAACATTCGTTTAAATTTTATTAGTATTTTTAACTAATTGCACGACAGCAAATTCTTTATACCGTCGAAACATCCCAGCGGCCGGATTGGTTTTAGAGACTGAGGAGCAAATCCAAAATATCAACATTACTTTCGTAAATCCATTGCTTGGTTTTGCGCACTATACCTATGCTTAGGATTCTTCTCATGTTGAAAAATGACCCTATTTCTGTTAACTGAAAAAATATCGAAATTCTATTCTATTCTACGAAGTAATGAGTATTGCAATGTAGTCATATACTGTCATACGTTGGGTAATCCGATGTAGTTTATCCAATTTGGTACCCATCATACAGCCCTACCCAACGCCATAATATTCCCTCTTTCGAACTTAATAGTAGGCTGAACACACCGAAGTTTTCTTTGACTTATGGATAGTAGGGATTTTTCATTTTAGGTCTATCACGTACTTTCACGTTGTTAGAAAGCAATTTCGGTTTCAAGTTTCTACGAAATCGCTAAAATTTGATATAGAAATTAAGTGGTGATGAATCTGAAACCTCCGAAGATGTCAATTTAGGTCGACCCTCCGCACAATTGACCCGATCATCATTTTTATTTTAAGCACTCTATCAACTGTCCTAAGGCCTACATTGAGTCGTGTCGATATTTGGCGATAGGGAGGACAAATTTAAAATGTCCCTCCCCCTCCCCTCTGAGATTTTCCTTATTTTAGTTTTCAACCAAAATATTATAATGTTTAATTTACCCGTTTTTAGAACAATGAATGATTTTATCAATAAGCGATTGAAATTACCACAAAATATAATTTAGACTTCTGTATAACAAGCTCTAATTGAAAATCCGTAGTAACAATAACGGTAAACTAAAACAACTACAAAAAACTGTTCCAATCGGTCTCAGTCACGTTGTCTTTCAACAATCAACATACACAATAATTTACAACAGCGCTAAATACTGACTGGCTGTATGTCTTCTCCCTTTCGAGCAACATTATATAAAAATTCGTAAACTTTTAAGTATGAATTATATAAACAAAGGAAAATTTTGCTGTATATTTAATGGAAAGGTTTTTGAGTCACTGATGAGCACGATCTAATTTCTTGTCAAATTTTAAGTCAACTCGAAGTGGTCTAGGTTTTCGATGAGTGAGCGAGTGAGTGACTATGTAATTAAAAATAGCGATATTCGGGCGTCAATGTCGCGGGTACTAGTCGAGCAATTTTTAAAAAATTTGGGATTCTGGGCAACTAGGGGGGGCCATAATCTATATATATAAAAATGAATGTTTGTCTGTATGTCTCAAGTCTCCCCCAAATCATATCATTCAGGTTACATATGTATATACAAAAATATTTTCGTAATCTATATATATAAAAATGAATTGCTGTGCGTTAGTCTCGTTAAAACTCAAAAATGGCTTGACCGATTTCGATAATTTTGTTTTGTTTTGTTCGCTACAATACAGGGGAGGTTTAAAAAAAAAAATTCAGGAAACCCCAAAGTAAAGCCGGAAAATTGAAAAAATCGACATTTCTGTTTTGTATAGGAAGCGAATTTTCCAACTTCAAGGAATCTTTATGAAAAAGGCAATTGGAGGTTTTCGAAGTCGCAGATCTCGAGCTTGCATTCAAAATTTTGGAATTCAAGATGTCGGATCCAATATGGCGAACGGAAAAGTTAAACTTCAAGCGATTTCACTGAAAATCCGAACTTTTGTTTTTGGTTTGGGTTTTTGGGGTCACTGATTTTGAATCTGCCATTAAAATTTTGGAAATCAAGATGGTGGATCAATATGGCGACCAAAAAGTTAAACATCAAGGGATTTCCCTGAAAATCCGCACTAGGGAATTTTCGGGATCACTAATTTCGAATCTGCTATTCAAATTTCCAAATATGAGATCACCCCACCCCGCTGGGTGATATAGGAGAGGGGGTGCAATAAGGAGGTGGTGTAAAATGAAGAAAACTAAATTTAATAATACTGTTGGAAAATAACTAAAACATGTGCCACTTGGGGTCACTGATTTTGAATATGCCATCAAAATTTTGGAAATCCAGATGCTGGATCAATATGGCGACCGAAAAGTTAAACTTCAAGGGATTTCCCTGAAAATCCGCGCTTGGGGATTTACGGGACCACTGATTTCGAATCTGTTATTCAAATTTCCAAATATGAGACCACCCCCCACCCCGCTGGGAGAAATAGGAGAGGGGGTGCAATAAGGAGGTGGTGTAAAATGAGGAAAACTAAATTTAATAATACTTTAGAGTTTACAGTTAAAAAAGTATTAGGAATAGGTAAGAGTGATGTATGAGGTGTATTGTGTACGAATTTATGGTTGATTTAATGAGACCACCCCACCCCGCTGGGTCACATAGGAGAGGCGGTTGTGCATTAGGGAGGCGTTGTAAAATTAATGAATACAAATTTAATAGTATCCCGGGAAACGCCGGGTCCGGGCAAGCTAGTTGATAAATAAAATTACAAGTGTATAGGTCAAATATAATTTGAGTTTTAGGGTGATCGAATGTAGGTCGAAATGGTTTGTGTAATATAACACAGTCAGTGCGTATCGTTTTTTTTTCCGAACTTGGCTGACTCTATCGTATGTCTAGATTAGTCGAACATTTCCCACACGCGGTTCTTTGATTACACAGTACATACTTGCATTTAACGTAATTCGTATCACTTTAAATATTTTTTATGAAGTCGCCCACTGTGACTGACTGACAACCTAGATTAGCGCGCGTGAAATAAACGCATCCACGTGTCTCGACTTCTGGTGCATTTCAACAGTGTAAAATTTTGCCGGCCTGGAACCAAACCACAAAGCAAGGGACCACTAAAGATTCCACCGAAGGAAACGAAACAAAAACATTTCCCCAGCACCAGAAGGCCTCCCGCTCCACCGGTGGCATGGTGAATTGGCCAGTATGGAGCCGGAGGCCCAAAGGTGAGCTCCTCTGTTGTGTGGTAGGTTTCTTGCGCAGAGAGAAGCACCCCTGGTCGGGTCTGGCGGAGTTGCGTCATGGCCTGGCTCAGTCCAATGCACTTGGACGGCACGGCAGCAGCGAAACGACAGAGTAGCCTCTCCACTGCTGTCGCTCGTAAATCTTCCAGAATCCACTGACCAGCAGCGCAGCAGCAGCAGCAGCACAGCGCCCAGAACTCCAGCAAGAGCCAACAGCGGTACCTACGCGGCACACGAGACACCAGCGAGGAGGCTGAATCCGGTGCTAGGGATAGGGACGTTGTGTGCCTCAAGTTAAAATCGTCTGCCAGTCTTTTCCCAGAGTCATTCGTCGTACGGTTGCCGTGCGTGTCGGTTCGCGTACGTATTTTGGGGATCCCGGGGAATCCCACTGTTTTTCTTGAATGAGCTTTCCCAGTGAAAGGGAATTGATACTTCGCCGCCCCCCAGTGTACCCACTTGCGTGAACTTCTTTTACATCTTGCTGGCGTATTGTAGGCAGTTGTGCTCGGGAGGTTCCGATCAATGGTCAGCGTTCACCGGAACACGTTTTCGTAACCCTCTGCAGGCTCCCCCAAAAAGGGCAAGGGATTAAATCACGCGCTCGCACCGTCCGAACTACTGTGGACGCAGCTAAGAGGGATTTTTTCTTAATTTCCTTTTATTTCTCGATTTATTCTTCGGTTCGGTTACCGCTCTCCCGGCCGTTCCGGTTGGCGGCTCCTCCCGCTGGTTATCCAGGTGAAGTGTGATTCAGTGCCAAAATTTCATCCGGAAATCGGAAATTGAAGCGCGAAGTAGAGAGGCAGATAGAGAAGAAGTAGAAGATAAAGCCCATTGAAAATGAGTGCCCATTTCAAGAAGTATCTGTGCCCTGTGGTGTCCTTGCTGCTGACTTGTTGGATTATAGCGCCACCAGCCCTGGCCGGATCATGCAGGGAATCCCAGCTGTGTTGCAACGGCAGGGACTCCTCGTGTGTCGTGCAGAAGACCCCAATCAATGCGATCATCGAGGATCTGAGCGATAAGCCCTGCTATTGCGACCACGCGTGCCTCAAGCTGGGCGACTGCTGTGAAGATTTTAAAGATCACTGCGGAGGTAAGTTACTTGTACAACGCCCCCAGCCACTTGTTGGGCCCTTAAAATATAATTGTTGAAGCATTTTAAAAATGACTGCTACGAAACAACTGCATGAGGTAAATGGCAGGTTCCTGAACTTCCCTAAGACGCATCTTTAATGTGAAGAGACCATTCGATGGGATTTCGTCCGTTCCATTCTGATTTTTCAATTTTTGTACTGACAAATATTTCACATGTTATGTGTGCTGATTTTTGAGTAATTCCACTGATTCCATACCTGGCTAAAAAGTCAACTACTTGGAGGTGGAAAATTTCATTTTTACATTTTAACAAAAATTTAACGAATTTAAGATTAAAGCTATCAGCCCTGTTTGCTTGTAAATGGTGCTGTGGGAATATTCCGGGTTGGGGACTTTTGAAACAAACTCTGTCTGTTTGAAAAGTTCATCGGTGCGAGATAAGCTTTAGTAATTTGATTTGATGATTTTCCATTCATATTTTTTTGTTCAAATTCTACAATTTATTTTAATTATTCTCAGTAAACCTTCTAACTGAAGGGTTTTTAGGTTGGTTAAATTTGAAAGCAACATGTTGTTTGTTGTTGTTTTTTTGCGTTCGTACATGGTGGCTCATTTAAAACTGGAATTTATTTTTGTTATAAAAAAAACGGCTCAATATTTTTCAATGGTTAAACATTTATTTGAAAGTTTGTTTTTTGTCAATTATTTATGAAAAACAATTTCGGTCTAATGACCACCACGGCTGACTTGGCAGTAGCCCATTCGGGTCACCCAATTTTTAAGTACATTTTCGATTGTTTCGGTCCTTATGTCAGCAATAGCAGCTTGAATCTCGTACTTGAGATCTTGAATTGTTCTGGTTTGTTGGCGTAACATTTATCTTTCACCGCTCCCCAAAGATAATAGTCCAACGGCGTCAAATCGCAGCTTCTTGCCGGCCAAGTCATATCACCATTTTTGCTGATTATGCGATTTCCAAAGATAGGGCGCAAAAGATCGATTGTGGCGTTCGTTGTATGGCACGTAGCGCCGTCTTGTTGAAACCAAATATCGTCCAAATCTTCGGCTTCTATTTCCCCGAAAAATAATTAAAATATTCACATGTGATAAAAACTGTAGCAAAGCATTAATATCGCAGAATGTTAGAAATTATATAGCTACACGTATTATTTCATCACAAAATGTCTGAAACACTGTTACAGTCTTAGAAATAGTAATAAGCAAAATAGCAATTTTTGTAGGAGCTTTAGCTTTTATTGTACCAGTTATAATTATTCTTCAAGATGACAGGTAATTGTAGGGTAACTGGTAGACGTATGTATGTGCCTGAACTTAGCTTAACACTTTTCACGAATCAAAAAGTTAACCCTTAGTTAATTAATTATTTATTTATTTAGCCAGCATACAAACATTTTATAAACTGACTATCCACGACAAGAAACGAGCTTAAATTTTACTTTCTTTAAATTCACGTTCAAGTCAATGCATTGAGAAAACTTATTATAACATTTGCACATACTAGTTGTGGGAAGAAGAAATTAAGAATTAAGAAATCCATAATTAGTTCGATGACTTTTAATATAAATTAAAGTGGGGACATCACTTAAAATTTTATTATGCATATTTAAAAAAATAGTTGAATGAAGCTTGGAGAGTACATTACACCAATAAGTACTTTATGTAAAAACAAACATGATAGTATTTCCCTTCTTTCAATAAGTGATCTAAGATTTATCAATTGCAACCGATCAGTATAAGGAGGAAGCACATTTCGATCGGTCTAAGGGAGATGTCGTAAGGCATGTAAAATGTAAAATTGTTATGTTTACACCACACGCTAAAAACATCAATGTCGCTCTGCAATAAAGAGCAGTCGACATAGACAGTTGTCAATCCGCTTTAAAAATTTTAATGTCGTCAGCCTAGATTAAAACATTGGAGTGCTTCAACACAGATTCAAGATAACTAATGAATAAAATAAACAATAACGGGCCCAGGTGGCTACCTTGGGGAACTCCAGATTATGTATGCTTGTCATTCTGCATTACTCCACAAATGCGTGCTTGTCTGCGCGATAACAAGCGAGTAGATTTTTGTTTTTACCATTAAAATTAACAAAAATTTATTTCACAAATAATATATGGGATGTGAAGCATAAGGGACTTATGGTCAACAACAAACAGCAGTACAATTTTCGGTACATTTTGATATATGTGTTTAAAAAAGTATTCGGTCTTGCTCAAAATCCATTTGTCTGGAATGCCATCCTCAATATCTTTGGGTGGTTGTGCGTACGGAACCGCGGCTATAGCATTTTTCATCAGCAGAAAATACGAGTAATACATACTCTTATTGTGTTCTCTGAAAATTTGTGAGTTGTTAGTTCCTACAGCGCTAAGATGTCAGAGGGTCCAATAGAACCTTCTGCAAGGTTCCTAGTTCATGATGTCACCAGGTATTGTCTAAATACATCAACCACCCGACGTTCAGTTCTCACTTAACATAGCACACGTTATAATGGTTTTCTATAGGCCTTATCAATTTCCTGGGAATGAAACTTTCGGCACTTTTTGTTAGACCATTTTGATTTTCAATGCCTGAATTTATGCTGAACACACTCGATATTGTTAAGATTATTTTGATGATATAGAGACCACTTCTGGGTCGAATATTAATACACTTCGTATGATGGCACAATATACTTTCGACGAATAATGAAACTTTATAGAATTTAAGCAGGTTTGTGATGTCATCAATGGCTAAAATAAAAAGAAGCGGCCCTAAATGTCTACCCAGTGGAACCCTTGATATAACTAATATTATCATTAGCATTGCATGTCGAAAGGCAACTTGATAGGTCCTATTGAGCAAATATGATCGTTTGTTAAGTATTTTTCACAATTTTATGGTCTACTTATTTTGCAAAACGAGTGATCGTAAAAATATTTTATGAACATGAAATAACACATTTAAAAGCGATGACATTAAATCTCATAACTGAAAAGAAAAGCTGCAATATTTTACTCTTCCATCCCATATCCTCCATCTCCCTTATCACATATTTTGGAAATTATGGTAGTGTGAGTATTTTACTGATTTTTAGTTTATGGATGTGTTAACAAAAAATTCAAAATTGTTGTGTGGTATTTTCAATAAATAGGTATGTTACGTGTATTATGAATTTCGACAAAATTTCCTAAATAACTAACTTCGACGGCCCCCACAATTATGAAAGGACAATTCTTCCGTTTTATCCACTCTATGTACAGTAGATTACACTCACCGTGAAAAGTGGTTGCATTTGGAGCGAAAAATAACTGAAAGGATTTAAAACGCTGAGTTTCGGGATTTTCAAAAGCTTACTTAAGAATTTGCATCGAAGGCGTGGGTAACGACGTTTGGAGCAATACCCCTAAGTGAAGCTAAGTGCCGCAAGTTTCCTCCGTCCACAAATTGGAAGAGCTCTTCTTGAATCACAACAAACACGATGCTATGAATGCGCCTCGTTACCAGTTGGAAAAAAAGTTGCAACATTCCGTCAGAGCCATTAGGAGCACTTACTTCTCCAGTGAGAAACTTCTCGTGGCGCTTTGTGTCAAGATGAAGGAATCAATTAAGCGCACCTCAGTGATTTTAACTTCATGTCGGCTGCATTCTTTGAAGCAATTTTCCAGATGAGCTTAAAGACTGTTCTATCTGTTTTGTGCATGGAAGGTCGATTGGAATTAAAGCAGCTCACAAACTAGGTCTCAGCTGCGCCCGTAAACCACTAAAGAAAATAACTGTTGTCAATTAGTGATGTTATTTAGCTGAATAAAATGAAATCACTAATTATATTTGAGAAGCTACGAAACTATTATATTACCTTTCGTACTTGCAGGGGCGTTTCTGGAAACCTAGAAAATACATAATTAAAAGTAGCTCTTTCGAGCTTTGGGAATAAATTATACAATTATTTGTTGTTATAAAAATATGTATGTAATAATTCGAAGATTACAACTGATACATTTATTAGTCAATAGTGTTTTTCCTAGGACAGTTTTTGAGATCTCCAGAATGTGTGAGAACTTGGAAATTTCAAAAGAGGAAGGGCGGGGCTTGGTTTTTCGCTATAGGGAGCGATGAAAAATAAGCGAAAGTCGCCGTTTGGTGACGCTGCGAGCGCACACTTGAGAGAATCTGTGTACATCGTATTTCTAGTATCCTTGATATAAACAAACAATACGATATATGTATCTGAGCCTTCCCCAGAGACACAGAATAATTGCTTAGAGATATGGGGGCCATCAAAATCGCGTGACCACCTCTTGATAAACTCCAGAGTTTCGTTAGCTTTGATATTGATAGAATTGACAGGATAATCAAAATATACACGAAAATTAAAAATATCGCCTAGGTCTCTGAATTTCTCAAGTCTATAAATGGGGCCACCATCTACCTCGTATGAGAAAATACATATGTGGTCGTTCAGTGCGAAAGTAAGTAATGACAGAACATATTGAGTCATTTAGACGTAAATTATCTCCACGACACCAATAATTGTCCATTCTAATATCAAAATTAAATAGTAAGTAGTCCGAGTGGTTGTCAATAATGCGCAAAATTTGAAATCATCAGCGTGTGAATATCATTGACAAAAATTATGAAAAGAAGAGGACCCATGTGATTTCCCTGAGGAACACCAAAGCTGATTTTTCTTTCTCTAGAAAACGAAGAATGAATTAATTAAATCGTGCTGTGAGCGAATATAAAAATAAAATAGTAATAAGACACCCAGTAAATCCAGAAAATGCAAGTGTGGTACGGAAACGAAATTCACGTAAAACCAATATTTTCCGAGATAATCGAGAAAAACAGATTTTGGCCATCTTTGACCTTTGTCCATTTGCTACGCCGACACAATTTCGCTATTTATTTTCAGAATCTCTTAGAAGTTCAATAGTGATTGTTTTTTAAATTAATCTTTTTTACGCACATCAGAACAATTTCGATTCATGCGACTGAAAGTGAAACGAAACGTTGCATCGTTGTAACGAAATTCTTCATCATGAAGCTTTGGAACTTAATTCTACTTTACTGGACCTGGAATTTTCCAATCTATCTTCTGAATTCATTCAGATTGTTAACCTCCTTAGTAATGAATTTATTTTGTTTGACTAAGCAAATCTTCAAAAAGTCACGAAGCAGAGCATCCACGTTACTATTCGAAATAAGTAGGTATAGAGGCAAATCTATCAGATCAAGATCGGGAAGTATTTATATGTGGATTAATTATGTAAACGATGCCCGCAAGATCATCACAAAAACAATCCAGACAGTCTAAACAAGAAGAATGCAAAACATACAAACAATACACATAAAAATGTATGTAACCACGAAGTTTATGAAATTCTTCGATTGGTCT
The DNA here is from genome assembly GCA_947538895.1 of Neoitamus cyanurus. Taxonomy (NCBI): domain Eukaryota; kingdom Metazoa; phylum Arthropoda; class Insecta; order Diptera; family Asilidae; genus Neoitamus; species Neoitamus cyanurus. The sequence goes on from OX384547.1 coordinate 20,653,700, forward strand.
GTCTTGCGTGAGGAAGGCAGTGCCTATTTGTACCTCACGTATGTCCGCGAATTTTATCGGCACAAAACAGGACATAAAAGGCTAATTTCCTTTACCAAATGCCTACGAACTGATAATTGCCTTTTTGTGTTATTTTACGCCGATGTGCGATATATTTCGTGGTATTCGGCACACGCCAAATAGGTGCAGTGGCCGCGATTAATGTAAAAAATTTAATTTTATGAATAAATATACTAAACCTTGGCCTGGCGAAAGTAGGTACATAAATATGTACCTACAAATTAAATAAATAAAACCTTGAGTTGTAAGCGTTAGTCTGTGGATTTTGGTTTATTTTTTAGCTTGTCAACGTCGTGTCGAGATAACATTTACTTCATTTCACTTCTTGTACCCTAGGCTGTACAATATTCAAAATTGCATCAAATTTCGTCTAGTAGTTTTTGCGTGATGCACAAACAAACACACAAACAGACAGACAAAAGTTACAATAAAGTTGATTTATTCTCTTTAGCTTACTACTTATATCTAGTCTTTAAAATCCATCTTTTAGAAAATGTCCTTGCTGTCTCTGGTTTATGGAAAATTACTTTCGTAAATTCTCCTGACTTGATCTAAAAACCAGAGTATTAAAGTCTTCAGACACCCAGTGCAATCACGATCCGGTTTTCTTTCTCCTCAAGCTCCAGAAGCGACATACATAAATCCCATTAAATAAAAAAAAAAGCTAGTTCCGCAACACATGAGACACATCTTTGGCGTGACTTCAAAAAAGCGACAAAATCTCAGAAGAAACGCTTAATCTAGCGGAACTCGCAATCATGGGCAATAAATCAAAAATTCAGGACATTGTGCAACTGAAGCAGCCACCGCCACTGTCGCAGGAGCAGAAGAACGAATATCCATTCAGAGTTGGCGCACAGAATCGCTGATTGTGTCACTTAAAAGGATCGCCACAAGGAGCTTTACCACATTATAGCTGTTAACAATGCAGGCGTACTGCTTTTGACGGGATCCACACGTCCACCAATTCCTCTGCCATCCGCGAGTGTCCCGTTCGTCTCGTCCTTCTCATGTTCCCGTGGCACCCCTAGCGAAAAACTAGCGCCCTAAACAGCCAGCAGAAAACTTTTCCCAGAGACAGGAATTTCCATAGACTGTGCCGGATATAAAAATAAGCGTTCGCTGTAGGTGGAAGTTTGTCCCCGAAAAAGGAGGAAAATTGTTTTCCTACAGGATGAAGAGCATGAGTTGCTGTGTCGAGATGCTAGAACCGGGACAGGGATTTGGAGCATCAAGGCGCCGCGCCACGTTGCTGGTGCCGCCGCTCCGCCTGGCGTTTTTGGTGAGGGGGTGCACTAGTTGAGGTGAAGTTAAGTCCTCCACCTAATGCTGGCGAATGTTTGCATTTTAAAGCGTTTTGTGCTTTCTCAAGCGGTGCCCTGTCCCAGGATATCCCGGCAAGGCGAATGTTCCAGCCTATTGTCTCCGAAATTAAGCGAAAACATACAGCCCCGGGGTGGGCGCACAGCTGCTCGGATGCTCCGACCCCCGAGGTCACCAAGGGTTCCATCAGGAGCACCAGCAGCAGCTAGGCTGCCTGCTCTCGGCCGCATCCCGACACCAACGGCATTTATTATATCAGCCGCAGCAAGCAGGCACGAGACAAAGGAGACATAATTAAAATTGGATAAAACTGCGAACTAGGTCATCCGGACAGATAACTTTCAGTAGCTCTGAGGACAGATAAGGGGAGATGACAAGTTGGATATGGTGTGAACTAGTCGGGGAGGTGGTGGCAGGGGGCCGGAAGAACGACGTCGTGTAACAACAATATATCATGCGGAGGGCGCGGGATGGGTTGGGTACCCATGGCCACGGGATGGCTCCATGCGGGAATGAGCCGGCAATTAATCGAGTGCAAGTGGGGCTGCGGGCTCAAGTAAGTTACACGAAAGGGTTGTATGGGGATAAACTGCGGCCCCCGGCTGATTTCTGCTCCCACACGCTGTAGTGGTGTGATGGTGTGGCCCCCAGGATCATCTTGTGGCAGGGATACGTGCCTAGCGGCGACCGCCGCCGTCGCTACAGCTGCCTGTGAAGTATCATGTGGGCGCACAAGAGGAGCATAAATCACATGTTTTATTCATGTCTTGATCCACGGCCCCACCTTGGGTAAATTTGATATGTTTAAACAGACGTCTTGGGGCTCCGCACGAATCAGCTTATACCGTGAACTCTGATTTTGGGCCCCTCGAATCCCAAGCCCCACCCAGCTGCTCGTGGAATCGTGTCATGAAACAAAAACGAGGTAAAGTCCTGTTCATTATTAATATGCTCCGCTCGAGATGATGGCGTTTCTGCGCGAGTTATTGAAAACTTCCAGCCCGACGTGCTCCTATATTTGGATCACTTGGCACTAAGATGGATGGCAGGGGAAGGAGTGAGACATCCCGCCATGCATACAACTCTCCTCCAGTCGGTTTTCTGCAATTCTACATAAATCTACGGCCTCATACGTGCTCCGCGGTGTACAGCAAGCTTATTTCCAAAGAAAAGATAAAAAGCAATTTTCCCAATTCATGTCACCCGGCAACATTGACAGGAGGATTGACTGCAAGGCACACTCTTAAGGATGTTCGGATTCTGCCCAATCTCGCACGAAAGGAGGAATAATGCGGGGGGCGGAGGATCAAACCGAAATTGAAATAGATAAGAAATAGCGTCGGTTACATGCCGTAATATTTAACTTTATCCGGAAATGTGAGGATAACTGGAAATTGTTTCGTGGCACACCTGAAATGTTGCCAACGAGCATATCCTCCGGTACACAGGGACCTTTCAATTCCTTTGTCGGAAGCCAAGCGGGGGATTTCACATTTTTTCATTTCAATTCAATTTTTGTTTTCTTTCAATGAACCGACTTACATATAATATCAGAAAGGGGGAGGTGCTTTTTCCTTCTACAGGGTGGTTCGTATAACGCATGCAGAAATGAGAGGGGCTATAGATCTCACCTAGGCACGCACAAATTGTCTCAACTGTTATCGAGGGAAGAAGTAGCAAACTGACGTAGGTGACGTCATCGCTCCTCAACCGAACGAAAGCAGTGCCCGGGAAGCTCAACCGCCGCAGATACAGGACCCAGATTGTAACCGTGCCAAGGGCATCGTGATACCATGCTGGCTCATCTCCGTCTCGATACTGTTCGCTAATAATAGTAATATCTGAGGCAGAAGGTCCTGGGTCGTCCTGCCCCTCTTCATTTTGCCTTGGAGCACCACCGTCATGTCCTACCTTTGGCATCGCTTACCATCGGAACGCCCAACGCTCCCTGGACCCCGCGAGGTGTCGCCGAGCGTCGGTCTTCCCTGCGGTTGTAGGGCAGAGGAAGCACACCCAGGATCGGCGACATACACCTTCCGGTTATTCCCCTCCCCATTGCACCGATAAAAGAGCCTCCTCCGATCCGGGACCTTGCAGGTCTGGTTTTGGTGCAGTAACCCAGGCCCCTAAAGCACCTGGACACAACCACTCGCCTGCGGATCCTGCCGTCGTCCCAAATGACCTTGACCCAGGCAGCCCGCAACAGCCTCGCAGTGACCTTTTCGTCGGGTCAGTGCGATCTGGAAGTGGATGTGGTACTACCCCAGGTCTTTCCTAAGGGCTTCCAATACCTCTTTTTTTTCGTACAACCGTCAAGCTCTGTGACCTCCCAGGTGATTCTGGGGATCAGATCCTTGACGTTGCTCGATGACCCGACATCGGAGATGGCTGTCCAGGAGCCTATTTTTCGAAGTGACAACTGTGACCACTCCCTAATAAAAGAAGAATAAAAGCGACCAAGAAATTAGTCAATTTACAAGCATTTTTACTAGTCGGACAAGACTTGTTGCTTCGTAATATAGGTCCCTGGTCTCTGTCGTCGAATTCTTTAGTTCTAGCAGAACCTCGCCAGACATTGTTTGCCAGACAGCGAGAGGAGGCAGACTCAGGGCCAGGTCAAGAGTCAGAGCCTTCGCGGCTCAGTTGTTCCCTTCTTTTTATCTTGTCCTTCTCCTCCTTTTCTTTACCGTCCCCTACAGCCTTTGCCTCTTTACCTTTTCGGGTCACCAAGGTCTAAATTAGGGCAGGCTCCTTTCTTCTCTTCTCCCTAGCCTCCCCCTTTGACAAGAGTGAGAAACTATAAACTCCCCTCTTCGACCCCTCCGTTGGCGAAGATTCTCCGCGGGCGCATTGAGTAACCAGAATCTCTCTCCAAGACCGGCAAACCGTCCGTGACCACTCTGGAGACGTTCGGTTGTTCTTCGAGGGCCCCCAAGCCCCTACATCTACTTGATCAGGTACTTAACCTGGTGGAATATCCTCTCCAAGTTTGCCTCTGCCTCAGCCAGCTTATCCTCCAGGCTAGTTGCTACCGGTAGAGGATGGGTCCCTTCAGTGACTTCACCGAGGATTCCCTCGACCGAGGCAACCGCGAATTCCTCGCAAAAGGTTCGACATGCGTGCTGTCGCTACCCTTATCTACACCCCCTCAAACGATTTTTAACAGAGTCCATAAAAAAGAAAGGAGGGGAGATTGAACTGTTCTATAGCTGTTTCAAATGTATGGACATCATCTTTACAATTTTTAAAATCGCGATATCTCACGAACGATCATTCGTAGGGAAAAAAGTATAAGGAATGTTTGTGTGGGAAATTGGATGATCTACAAATTTTATAATAAATAGTTTTACCAGAAGTCCTACCGTTTACGAGGTATTTGCGAAAAACGGTTTTTTTACCATCACACAAACCGGATCGATGAAAACTTTCGACATTGAAATGATGATTTCATGATAATGAACTGCACAAGAAGGCATCCCTGTTTTCTGATTTTATCGTTCATCAGCATACTATCATTTTTTTTTAAAAGTCCTGGAGAAGCTATATTATTATTTTTGTCCAAACAGTTTGGTTTCGCCGACTCAACACAATTTATTAATTTAAAATGCAAGTTCTTGTTGAGAAACCCTTCCAACACTTCATGAAAGATTCACCTTGCCCAATCAATATAAAATTGCAGAGAACCAAGAATTTCCGAATATAGCCCGCTTCCCCCTCACTTCACAATTATGTTAAATACTGAATTACATCAAATACCAATTTATTGGAATCAGAAAATTCTCGGAAGCTAATAACAAGAAAATTGTTTCAAAGTCTAAAGCTTTCCCCAAGGGCTAGCAATTTCTTATACAGTCGGCAATGGAGGGGCCCTCTCAAGGACGAAATCTCCGGGAGTTGCCCAGAATGTGGATTCATTTCATAGTATCTATAAAATTTGGGAGGGAAACCATCGAATTGCAGGAAATCACCGCAAAATACAAAAAATCCCCAAAAAGCCGTAAAATTTCATGAAATTCATCCCATACAACTTACACCGCTCTCGGCTACCGACAAAATCCCAAAATTCCCGGCTAAACTCTCCCAGACCACTGCCGGCGGCTGTTTATGTTCACTTGCCGGGTGTGGTAATCTGCGAGATACTCAGCCTTAATTGGATTGAGCTGCTCCGGCACACACCAACACGAACATGTGTTTATTAATAATTAAGGACTCCCATGAATGTTTAACTTCCTCTTCCGAGAAGATGCTGATCCTTGGGGCTGATCCGGCGCGTCGGCCTGGGAAAATTACCAAAAGTTTGATGAAAATGGAGATTGATACCTCACACTCGGAGCTGATAATCAGAATTGATGCGATGCCCTAATGCGCCCCCCGGCCGCGTCTTATCGAACACATTCTGCGATTGGTGCTGGCGATGAGTGCAGATGCTGGGCCCCAAATTAGGGCATTACATTCAATCGCCCCCTGCAATGACCTCAATTTCGATTGGGAAGACACATACAAAAATGCCAGGTGTAGCGTGGGAGCGTCACTTGCAATTTGACTGCAATGCCAAAGTCGCAGCAAAGTAACAAGCCAGGCCACCGCATTATCGCAATTATCCAGCTGCGGCCTTGGCTTACACATCTCCAGAAATGGGGCAAGTTCTTGATCACGTAGATGCATTTGAAATTCACCTACTTATCCCGACGCTGGTGCACCGGATTGCCGGGTAATGGGCGGCAATTACCGGGGCACACTTACCGCGCATTCGGATCAAAACTGGATGAGTTTCTTTTCATGGCATCAATACTTGACGTGGATGGTGGCATTGTTTCGACGTTTGTCTTTCCATCCTCAGCTAGGGGAGCAGTGCGGCCGGATGGGCGACAATGTGCCGGCTCAGGTGTGTTTTTGCACTCCAATTTGGAGTTTAAGTGGTTCTCTTGCCAACTGCTCTGCTAATGGCAGGTTTGGGGAGGCAAAAATTGAAAGTAGGACGACTTCAAAGGTAATCAAGCGAACGAGAACGATAATTACGGTCGGCTGCTAGGTCTGCATAAGCAGTCGCTAATGGAGCTAGTGATTACACCTCTACAACTGGGTGGGTACGAGTCCTCTCTAATTTGGGCGAAAGCACTTGTTTTGTTTGCTTTTATTGGCAGAATTAAGAATGATCGCTTTCTCGGTATCAGTTGGATTTTCTTCAAGTTGGTTTACTCCAAATTGCGGCCGAATTTCTGATAAAATTCGGCACTTTCTACTTAATTAAAATGGGGGGGGGGGGGGGTGTTGATAGTATACCTACATACATATGAGTTTATTGATTTTACAAACGGTATCATCCACAAAGCTTTAAGCAATTTTCCTTTACATTTTCATGAAAGTTGGTACATAGTGGTTTTGGTATCACTGTTTCACAAGCTCAATTTTATAAATTTAGTATCTACTGAAGATGAAAGCAGCCCTACGGAGCGAGCCGAAAGAATTGTGGAAGTCGGTTAATTCGTTTGGTATTGACAATCCCTTTGATTCCTTAACGCCGCTTCCGCTAACTTCTCTTCACACTAAGGACCTTGGATTTGACGACGAGTCCATATATAATTATATTTGTAATTTGGCTGATAGTTTGTCGTGCGGCCCTGGTGGTATCCCTGCAGGTTTTGCGAAACGTTGTACTTTTCTGTACCTATATACAAATGACCTTCCAACTCTAACCAAGGATGGAGCGATGCACTTATATGCAGATGATGTCCAAATTTGTATAAATCGCCCTGTTGACTTTCTGAAGGATTGTGAGTGCTGTATTGAAGCGCATTCATGCTTGGAGTTTTACGTACAACTTGATGATTAATACGAAAAAATTCAACGCAATTGCTCTCTGTCTAAGCAGTACTGCCGGCCTGTTTTTACCACCAATTAATGTAAATTTCGGCTAAAGTGTCGTATTCAACGACGAGGCCATTTGCTTGGATGATGCAAACATATAAAATGGCCATATAGGTGAAACCCCATTGCATCCGGAAAAAGTTTTTGTTTGGCGTGGATTGTGGGTTGGTGTCGTCATCGGACCCTACTTTTTGGATACCGATGAATGACGAGGATTAACCGTGGCCGATACTTAACAATTCTTTTTTTGGCTCTATTTTCTGGAAATAGACCTGCAAGGTAAGTTTTTTTTTCAACAAGACGGCGGCGCTACGTACCACACAAGTGGCGAAACAGTCGCTCTATTGGATGCAGCGCAGTTGTCTTCTAGACGCGTAATTTCATGAAGCGAGGACTTTAATTAGCCACCATGATCGTGTAATTTTGATACATTTAGATTTTTTCTGTGAGGTTATGTTAAATCATTTTGTCTATGGCAATAAGCCACGACTGAATGTGGAGCCTTATTTATCTCCTCCGGACATTGAAAATGGAAAACCCTTCTAGTTACCAAGAATCCGAAATTGGTATATAGACATGGAAAAGCAATTTTGTAAAATCCAATTAAGCGTTTTTCAATCGCTGAAATAACTGTAGGAAAAAATAATTCCTTCAAACGATGCTTTAACAGTCGTGACCAAATGATGAAAAATTCCTGGGGATTCCATAAAATCTCTTTTGGATTGCCTGTAATCCACAAAGCCAGTCTGGCAGCCTCTGTCTACCGGAAAGCGCCCGAAATGCCGGATTTCCCCATAAAGTCCTTTGAACGGAATCAGACTGCGCTTGGCCCTCTGGCCCAAAAAATCTCTCGAATAAGTCTTCATCAAATGTACGAGGCGCATAACCTGCCCCTTTTATCTCATCAAGTCGATTCGAAACGCATCAATATCCATCAAGCTGGGGCCGGGCACGCAATATATCACCATTTGCCGGAAGCACTAGTTCAACCCGAACAAGGGCTGGGTATGCGTACCCGGTAATCTGGTTAAGTGCTCAGCAGCCGGATTTATTACCATGCCATAAATGCAAATAAAGCAGCGGGTGGGATGGTACGGTGATGAAATTAAAGTGTGCGCTTCCCTGAAAATCTTTGTCAATTAAAATGTAGAAGCCGAGCGCATACGTCAGCACGCCCGGAATGTACCCACTTTGAATGGGTCCGGGACGTGTCCGCCGGAATTCCCGAGTTGGGTTCCTGTGTGCGTCCCAAGTTAATTACTCTGGAAGCATAAAATATTTCGTTCGTTGGTTTACACGAAATAACCGCACCGCGCCCACCCGGCGGAACGCCACCCGGACAGTATCCGGCGTGCAGATGAATTCCCTAAGCCGAGGCGAGGCAGCATCCAGAAGGCAGAAATTCACAACACAAAGTAGCAGTGGTTTGCGAGTTTTCGCTTTCGGGAGCAGGAGTGTGTTTGCGGCTGGACACTGTCCGCCGCAGGACGAGCCAGGCAGCCTCGACTCGCCACAGCCGAATTCTGCAACAAAATAATTAAAATGCAAACGATCGCGTCCCTGCCCAGCCGCTGCAAACCTTAAGCTCTGCTCCCTATTTTTTGGTTTTTTTTGGGCGAAGGGCGTATCCCTCCGCCTTGGCGGGTAGTCGCCTTTGTGCCTTTTACGAGATTGATAAGCCCAGGTGGCCGGGGAGGGGGTTAAGGGCGCTATTTTGGGGTACAAATTAGAGCATAAAGTACCCCGGGGCGAACGGCACGCCATATTTGCTTTTCGCGGAAAGGTAAGCGGCCCCACTGCGCCAACATACCGTTTTCATTAATTTATGGGAATTTTCGGTGGCATGATGTTCCATGGAAATGCCGCATTATGTTCAAAGGCAAAACTGATACCTTTCTGCTTCGGAGCTCTTGAACTAGTTTCGTGGCGCTCAAAATAGCCGCGCTTTCGTACCAGAGCCCCTGCTCGGGGTGCTCCGTGAGGTTTTAATGTGGTTTCTATCGGGGTAGCGCCCGGGGCACCGCTGGGTACCATGGCGAACAAAGGCGGCTAAAAAAGCTCAATTTGTCAAATTGATGTAATCCGTGCTGTTCCCAAGATTAGCCAGCGCGCGTGCATCGGCCCTCATTTGTCTCGGAGCCCGCCCAGCCCCTACAATTTACAATGGCAGCTCCTATTTCGACGCCGAGGGCTATTACTTCTAAGCAGGCTCAGCAAAATAGGCAGAGGAGGATTAATTTTTCATGTGGCCGTCTCCGGTGACAACAACCTCAGAAGAAGGCTCGCAGTCAACAATTCACATCAAAGCTCTCAGCGCCCCGTTTCGGTTGGGCGACTTTTCAGATTTGTATCTCGACAAGGCCGATGAAATTCACTTGCAGGGTGTGAACTCACGCGAGTGACAACCTGGCTGGGCTTTTAAGATTATGACGGCATTCCAGGACAGGTCCCGAGTGGGCCGCCTTACAAGCCCCAGAGCACCGAGCCTCGTCAACTAATTTATCGTGCGGCCTGAGGTCCATTTGACAGGATGAGCGATTGACCATCTTAAGTCGCCAGCCATATCGCGGGCCCGTGGAAAGTTTAGTCATCTCGATTAACGTCTTAATTGAGGAGCGGGCCTGATCGATTCTCGTGCAAGTTAACAACGTCGTGCTGCGGCTCCGAGGAGCGTCAAGTAACATTACGTGGGATTAGACGGCTTGAAAAATTGATTCGACGGGCGGCACGGCGTAGACGAGAAATTTTTCAGGGCAACGGTGTGAGCTATGGTGGCTCATCGGGAGGGAGATGGACGGGAACAGGTCTCTTGTCGCACACTGATTTGATCGGTTACATTACAGCGGGCAGAGGGTGGTGGGATTGTGTAAGGCTACAGATTTTCGCTAATTGGTTCCCCATGAAATTTCTTGGAGTTTAAGTACGCTTGCAGATGATGGGAGTTTTACGCGGCGCCCTAGAAAAGTGCTCCTTGTTTTATTTAAATTTGCGAGTTAGTCGGGGATGAATAAATTGAAGAGGCTTCACTTTATCTGGAGTGATGGGCCGAAAGGGGAGGTAGACTTTAAAGTTGATTTTATTTATTTATTTATTCTACGGCCTGCAGAGGCAACTCTTAGAAATTATTTAACAATTTTTAAATAATAAATGCAAAATCCAAAGAATGGCGGACCAATACTGCCGCTCATACTGCGCATGTATCCAAAAAGATCCGCACCAAGCCCGGTAGGAAAAATAAAAAGTGTGCGTGTCCGAGGGGATACGGTAGAAGTTGATGGAGCTTGAAATGTTACTATGTATTGTATGATTTTCGGAGGGACTGGATTTTCGAAAACGTTCCAGAACTCCAGCCCTAAAATGTTCTCAGTAGTTATGTATACAAATGTTACGTGTCAGATTTGAAATCAGCTACCTCGAAAACCCCCCAGTACCAAATTTTATGAAATTAAGTAAGTAAGTAAATAAGTAATCCTTTATTATTAAGGGTTTTGTTATCAACACATAAATGAGCTGAGAAAAAGGCAGTTATTTCGAAACCACAGACCCTAAGCTCCCAATTTCATAAAAATTCATTTAAATTGATAATTTTTGGCCATCATCTATAAGTTCGAAATTTCTAAAGCAAATTTACAATTAGGACCCCAAGAACTCCTTTATTTTCATTTGCAAGGAAAACTGTTGAGAATTTTGGTTCGTCTTATTGCAATGCCCGAAAACATGAAATGAATGAATTCTGTAACTCCAAAGACCTCACCATATTAAATTTCATTAATATTTCTTAAAATTGAGGAATTTCGGTAGCCATATTGGATCTACTATTTTGAATTTGAAAATTTGTATAGCAGATTCGAAATCAGCGACCCCAAAATCAGCCAATGCTGATTTTCATCGCACTCCTTTGAAGTTTAACTTTTTCGGTAACCATTTTGGGTCCGCGATCTTGGAATTTCGGTAGATTTAAATTCTGCAACTCCAAAGACGCTTTCGTAGTAAATGTCAATGCTTAAATTTAAATAATTTCGGTCGCCATATTGAATCCGCCAGTTTTAATTTCCAAATTTGAACATCAAATTCGACACAAGCGACTTCGAAAACCTAAGTGTACCCATTTTCGTGAAAATCCGTTAAACTTAAAATTTTTCGGTCGTCATCCACCATTTTGCAACCTAGAATTAATGCTATGGTATGCCCTATAGGCATGTCAAGTTCATATTATATATGAAGTACTTGCTCGCAAAAAATCAAAAAAATAGAGGCAACGTTTGGGCGTAAAATATCGAGTTCCGTTTCATTTCTTGGTGTTTATGCTGCGGTAGGTACTTAAGGGATGAGGTGTGAAGGGTTGAAACTTATTTTATAATAAATCGGACTTTAGCGGGTATAAGCTGGCATGCAATTTTTAAATATATAATTGTTTATTTAACCAAGATGTAGCCCCAAAGTGCCATTTATAGATCCCTTTAATTACTTCTTTAAAAAACCCCTCAAAACTGGTCTCGATAAATTTAGAATTTCTGAAGACAGGAGACAAGGACCCTGCCTCCCTTTATCAGGTCTATTTGAGTCACCCATGGCCAAGGGCAGTATTTTTACCCACCGACACGGACCGGTTGCGTTTCCGAAGGTCTTCCATTTCACGCCCAATTAGTTCCGAAGAAATCTGCTGCCGATTTTATTTTTATTGATAAATGGATTCGAGCGACGGAATGGGACAGGAATTTGTCAGGGCCCTTCCGTTTCGGGAGATCCGATGGCCAAAAATCGCTTTCCTTCGAATCTTGTTAGCGTAACACGAGCTAAAAGGGAAATCCATTTGTCGGAAGTGCGGGTGGGTGGAGAGGTGAAGTTTTTAAATGAAATCCAAGACCCCACCCGACCTGGCCACCCTGGGAACACTCAGAAACGAGGGGATGTTTTGCATGGGATGCCGTGCCAAATGTTATATTTGGTAAAGCAAATGTTTCCCATAAAGTGCCACAGTTACAGCAGCCATTTTTCATTGGAGGTTCCTAAGCCCACAAGTCCTTCCTGCCCGAGGATTCAAGGTGAATCCTAATGGCACGCAAGGAAGTCACGACGGGCGCTCTTGCGGAGCTGTACACACCGCCTAGAGCTAGATACCGCCGCTTATGCTCCATGCCGCTTGGATAGCCCGAAGTTAACACCCTACAACGCGAAACGGGAAAATTAAAAAAAAAGCAGCCAAAGTGCGGCGTTAACTGGCAGCAGTCTGTGAAAAATTGCGCGCCCCACAGAAAACTCAGCGGAGGAAAAACATATTAAATTGGATTTCCTGCGAAATGCTAAGAAACAATTTCAACCGCCGCAAAGTTTTCCATTTAACGGGAAGTTTTTCTTAACACGAACCCACCCCCGCCACTCCCCGCCTTCCCCAAGTCCTATCGGAGACCAAGAATGATAGATGAAGTCGCGAGAAACTCTGCCCGGGTGTGCTTGCACGGATATTTTTACAAGTGGCGATGGCGATCCCTCGCCTGATTTCAACCGGGGACATGTTTGGAAAACATGTTGACAGGATTCAGGATTCGGTGGGGGTAAGTAGTTTTTGCTTTGTTATTCCCCGAAGTGTTTTAATGGCAATAAGAATTTTGTAATTACTCCAAATCGAAGGAAATCGTGGGGGAAAACTTTTTTTTCGTCTAAATGGCGTGGAAAAGGGCGACATGACGCTTACTGGACAAAAAGAAATATTGCTTTATCCTTGGGAGAGTCGACCTCGGTTCGATTTATACAGGAATTCAAAATTGAGTGGCTTATTGCCTTTCCAGTTAGGCCCACGTCGGCCGGAATTGAATGGAATGAACGTAAATGACATGTGGTTTCAACAGAATGGCGCGACCTGCCACACCGCAAGCGAAACAATGACGTTAGATTATGGTGTATGGATCATCACTCTGTTTTCAAAAGAGACTGGACAGTGATGATAATTCTGACCAAAGTGTAGACAACAAACATCAAAGAGAATGTTTACCATGATTTTTTACAATTGAACTGTCAAACAGTTTAATAGGATGACATTTTTCATAATGATACATTGGATGCAAAATTTCATCCAGCGAAGTAGGATGACATTCAGGATGGAACACTAGGTAGAGGGGCAGACAATTTCAGTGTCATTACATAACTACGTTTCTGCCATGAATATAGATTCCAAAGAGAGATTGGCAGAGCTTTTGTAAAAGGTTCTCCAAGGTAGGCTACTTACCTTGGTGTAGTAGATGTTGTTGGGTGATGCTGAAGAGAGTTGGTTAGAGTCGGTCTTGTGCGTGTGAGACTGAACTTTATCTCCAACAAAAGAATGATCTCCCCTTTGGCTGAATTCTAAATAAGACGCAAAACATAGTAGGACTTAATAATGCCAGAGATAACGTATTACTACGTCAATCCCGTATAACATTTTCATCAGAACTTTCACCTCCAGTTTACTTCCAATTCGTACATAGGCCTAGCCATAAGTAAAGAGATTCCAGGATTCTCTCTTGCAGCATGGTTACAGATTTTTTAGGAGAAAATCGACAGTTTGCTGTTCATATCAGTCAGAATAAGTGCAGTATCGTGCCTCGCAGTGTAGTGAATAAATTAAAAAATCATCAAACTGTATTTCTAAAACTAATATCTCCCCTCTTTAAAAAATTCTTTATTTTATGGAGAGGGAAAATGCACCGACGGGGGTTCTGGGCATAGGATTGACCCCTGAACATCCCCTGCTGTGGCTTTTATTCCTGCCAGATCCTTCTGTGGTGCCGTATATGAGAACCCTATAGCTTTCCAATATTCCTAAAAGGTACTTGTGTGTAAGGGCGTTTACATATCACTCCATCTGAGTGATATACTGATATATGAGACAGTAAAGCCTTTGACTCTACAACGCTACACTACGCAATACAATACTATTCAACTGCAATAAACAGCACCAAAACTTTGATTTCTCGTCTTTGGCTGTAAAGATACATAGTACATATGTAGTAAGTAATTTTTTAACTGAACGCTGTCAAGTGGTGAAGGTTCAACGTCTCCAGCCTTTCTTTGCTCTGGTGTCCCTCAGGGAACCATTCTCGGTCCGCCGCTATACAGTCTATTTATAAATGAACTCATGTACTCAACCGAGCATTTCACAGCAAGCGAAAAAGAAAAAGCACTGTGCAGCGTAAGGTTAACGTTGTGTGCCTACCCAAACAGCCACTGCCAATCAACAGGCAGGCAAATGACAAAATAAAAATTCTTCGTCAAGTCCATGCTGGTTCATGCCAATGCTATGGCAGCCAGCGTCCAAATTAGAATAAATTCTATTCTGGCGTCAACGCCGTCTTAATAGTATGTTTGTGTGCATTCAACACACAATTGTGCTGAACGCTGAGACGACGGACTTGACGTCGCATTATGGGTCCGGCTTTAAACACGGGCAACGCCGCCGTGTACAGGTCAGCTAGTTTATTGTCGGTACGGTTCAAACGATGCGAATCAGAAACTAAAATCAATGTCGAGATTTTGTGCGGGGATCCGACAGCCCATTTGGAAGTGATTGCCAGTAATCAATTTCATCCGATTACCTACCGCGCTGCATCGTCCGCAACTCTGTCGGAGGAATGAGTCAATGACACGTGCCACTCAAAATATTTAAAATTAATACGCGCTGCCTCGGAAGGCATAAATAACCGCAACATTCCACAAAATATCTGAGCATTCATCCGTTAACATTTTTGTCAACATCGATTTATCCCTGTATCGAGCGCATGCGATGCATCCGACCGTACCTGGGCCGTATCTCATCGAAATCTCCCTGGACCGTTCGTTAATCATAAATTCCACGACATGGCCGGCGAAAAAGCAAAAAATCGTTAATCTGCCGAAAAATTCCCTTAGTTGTCCTCTTCCGCGCATAATTCATGTGAGTATCGTGACAGTGATATCTCCGGGCCTCTGATTAACACCTTTCTGTTTACCTGTGGCTCTCTCCGGACAGGTAAAAGAGCAACAAACGAAAACACTTCTCAGAAATTGGCCGTTCGGTGTATGCAATCAGCGGAGCACGTAATTCGAGGATTGTGACCAGACCGGGTCCAGACTGGTTCGCAAAGGTACTACATATTTTTTTATTTTTTTTTTTAACAGAGCTCTTGCCTTATTCTTTGCGTCTTTTGTTGTTCCCATCCAGGAACAAGAAAAATGGGCACTCTAAATGGGCGCTCCAGAGCCAGGGCCAGACCAGGTAATCAGCCAGTGTCTCGACACCCACGGAGAGCCCGGCTCCTGCCCGGATTATATATGTACGTGAAATCAGTGGGACGTGTTCGGTGTTATTTTTTATGTCCCATGCCGTGCCGCTTTGGCATTTTTGATTCGCGAACGGAAAGGAAACTGCACTGGGGCAGGAATAAGCCCGGGCGTAGGATAAGTTATGAGTACACGACAAGAAGGTACTTGGAATTAAGAAAAATCGCTCCAGACGCTCGCCCCTTTACCTTGGGGAGCTTCAAAAGCGCCCTAACCAAAGCCCCTGCAAGGTTATAAGTTCCAACAAAAGATTAAGCGGTCGCTGGAGATAGCCCCAGCGCGCTGCTGCCTTTGTTCGAGGACTTCTCCAGGACCATTTATAACCGTCGCCGTCCCAGAATATTTATCTTTAGCGCGGGCGGCAGTAGTTGCTCCCAGTGGATACTTTCTCACGAATTTAAGTGGATTTCTTCCGAAAATTTTCTGAAGGAACCAACCGCGGTTATAAGGAGTTTGTTATTTTCTCCTCTTTTTTCGCTGCTTTCCTTCTTTTTTTATATTTTTTTTGGTTTCCCGCCAGCACTGCTCGGACTGCTGGACTGAGTTTGCTTCTTTTGTGGTTTTTGTTAAGAAGGCAAAGGGTTCCGGCATTGTTAAGGGAGTTTAATCAATTTACGTGACTGCTCCTTCCATTGTGTGGAATGAACTCCCCCCAAAGAAGGGAGTGCGGAAGCTAGAGCTATCCTCCCACGTGTAGATAATTTGTCAGCTTTTTGTGGATGAATGTTTTAATTTAGGAGGGAACAATGCGCAAATTTATCTTCACAGGTAATAACAACGGAATTTTCTTCTTA
The DNA here is from genome assembly GCA_947538895.1 of Neoitamus cyanurus. Classification (NCBI taxonomy): domain Eukaryota; kingdom Metazoa; phylum Arthropoda; class Insecta; order Diptera; family Asilidae; genus Neoitamus; species Neoitamus cyanurus. Next base: position 20,670,040 of record OX384547.1, read on the forward strand.
GCCAATTATTCATTATGCGGAGCACACGTGTTGGATGTTAGAAATAATTCTTACCGTTTCCCAGCACGAGGAATACGCAATATTTAGGTACCTACATTTAGAGAATAACATTAAACAAAATGATACTCAGGATTCGAAAAGATGATGAGGTCGAAAACTGTAATGAAAGAAAGCCTCTAGGTAAAATGTGAGCTTTGGTTGTATCCCTGGCAGTATTTGAATTGTTTTCTTTCCTATCTCAAAAATTGTTATCAGCCTTTTCAATATATGTATGTATGACTTTCTTCAGATTACCGATGTGCCTCAGGGCAGTAGTCTTTGACCTATCTTCTTTTTAGTCGGCGTCTACACTGGGAAAAATATCACATTGTAATTTAAAAAATGTGAGTTATTATTCATCACGTATTTGAAATTTGTTGCGGACCATTATCAAATCAATAAAATATTATTTAAAACAACTACATATGAAACACATTGTTGGTATATTTCAATCTAGGAAATTATTCATTCAAAACATTTCGTTTGATTCAAGAGTCTCTGTAGTAAATGGAACATAACATAAACGAACATTTTTGAATCAATTGCTAACGTGATTGTTTTGCTAAAAAAGAAAAAAAGACGACCTTTTCCTGCCTCGAGGGTATTTATAAATTAATGGCGAGAGCAGTGAACTACTTCCAAAGGTCCCGGGTTCAAATCCCACATGAATGAGATTTTTTTAATTTCTAAAAGAACATTATATGTAACAAGTACAACTTAACTACGAAGTATCATCATGTTGGTGTATTGCTATTCAAAACTAGAAGTTCAAGCATATCGGGTTCGAATCCCAGAGTAGAACCTTAATGTGCGACTGAAAATTTAAAAATGAATTTAAATTAAAAAATATCTCTTCTGTATAGTAACTCAGTGCACTTATGTATAACTTTATTTCAATAAATAATAGAAGTTTAAGTATACCTAAATACTATATAATATATTTTTCGGGATTACATACATATGTTATGTAATATCAGCGAAAGTATGCGTGAGGCGGAGCTGCGCACAACGGAAACACCAGAACTGTACGAGTACGGCCGGAAGCATAATGCGTACGCTCACTGTTTCTCTAATTTCACTACCCCCCGGTGAAAATGTTTACACTAATAAAATAATTTCGTGTTCTCAATTTAATTCTTCTTCTAATTTCAATAAAAATATTTTTGATATTCTTTTACCCGGAATAGATTCGTACAAAAACGTCTACAACTTTTAAGTCGGTAGCTATAGCAGATACTAAGAACAATTGTGGTGACATGTAGACGGAAAGACACCGAAGTATCATCATAAGGGTTCTTTGCACCGTTTAGCTACAGAACCCTAAAAGTGGTTTTCATGCGAAAGTAATACAAGGCCAGTTGCATACTACTGTGAATGTAAATTAATTCCACAATATTTCATAGAGCAAGTAGAAGAAGAATAAAAAGAAGTTAAAAATTAAAGAATCCTCAAAGAGCAAAAATGGCAAAGAGTACATTGGGAGAAAAAGAGGGTCAAAAAGAGTCTAACTTTTTTCTTGCGGTTTTTTTTCTTTTATGTCCGCCGTTTAAATAATTTTTTCGTTTTTTCAGAACTTTTTTTGTGTGTTCAAACCGTCTTAAAGAATAATAGTTAAAGAAATTTTAAAAAATCGAATAAACGATAGCCATCGCGACTACGGAAATTTCAATACAAAATAATGTTTAAATCGGTTCATTAGTCTTCGAGATGTCCCCAGAAAAATGTCAAACGAACTCGTTTCAATATAAATGTATTCAAAGTTTTCGTTGTGCATTTAAAACGCACCGTATAAAATGAAATTGTGCGTGTGAAAAGGCCTATTTTTTTTCTACTCATTTAGGTGTTAACGGGTTATGTCATCATGAAATCTATCTATAAGAAAATCAGCTGCGGAGATAATAATGCAACAAATGTGTGCGTCATCAGCGTATTGAAGGCAACTCGCAGACAGAGATTGGACAAGATCATTTTTGTAAATTAAGAAAACAATAGGACCAAGAATGATTCCTTGGGGTACACCAGATGTTTAGGTATTATTTATACATATATTTATATATATATATATATATATATTATTTTGTGGCTATTGATGACTGCAACATATAATCGGTCTCTCAGGTGCTAACATAGGTGGTATATTTTTATATAGAACTATGTCGTGATGTATTTTTTCGATACCTTTGGGGAAACCTGTATGGATGGAGTCTACTTGCTCACCATAGTCTAATTCTGTTGCTAAGGTATTAGTAAATAGTGACAGCCAGGAAGCCGTATTAGCATTCATTTGTGCGGTTCTTAAGCTGACGTAGAAGCTGGTTGTAGGTACATAACTTTTCCAAATATGAGTTCTACACTGTCTACTTCCTTGGAATCCCCAAATATAGATATGGATGCAAGAAGACATAATTTAAAATGTTTATGATAAACTTGAAAAAATCCAAATCACTTTAAAAGCCAGATAAAACTTTAATTGTCCGATAATTTGTAGTCGTTTTATCTTACGTAAAAATTTTATTATGTTACTTGCATTTAAAACATCCAATTCTGCAATATTGCAATAAGTTCTAAAATTCAAAATGTGCCAGAGAAGACTGTTTAAAACGTCCTTCGGAACTGTTATGTAGGACAGTGGAACAGCTTTCGATTTTCACAAGATTAACCTAGAAAATGGCCAGTGTAGCTGCGCACTTAAAAGATGCCATTTGGATTCGACGTCATTTCTCAGATTGAGAAATTATGCAATAATTCGAGACGTGTTTCCATCATCGGTGGTCGGCTATTTGTCAAGAAGTGTTCGGCTGCGTTTTATGGCATTTTCACTCCTAAAGTGGCTTTGCTGGCAGAGATATAAAAATCCCAAGGAAATCTGATCTGATCGATTCCACACAACACAATGCAATTCCATACAGAGTCCGAATGCGAGCGAAAGTGGTTCCCAGTGCATTACGGTGGAAACCTGTGGAAACCCATAGAAATCCATAAGTCGAACTGGTTTTAAGGTCTGATATCGCGACTTAGACGGACCTTAGGCATTTCAGTGTTGCGTAAATTACCGCAGTCAATGGCTCATTGAATTTTCCATTTCAACTCGACTGAGCGCATTTTTCACTTCATCTGGTGTCGTGGTTGGGATGGGATGTGGCAATTCCGCAGTGTGAAAACAATTTATGTTTTCCCAGAGTTGCTGTTGAAACTTTCTTGCGGAGGAGAAATGTTCGATGTCGGGAAATTCTCGAAAGTTTTTCCAAAGAAAATAACTTTCTGATTGGAACCGTTTCGGAGCTAGCCGTGCTGAAAGGAGTGGAGTGCTCCGTGTTGAACTATCCGTGGTATGGTGCTTTGTGGAGGTTTACAATGCACTTAAGCCTAACCACCTGTGTGATGACATTCAAAATATCTTAATTTTTTTTTATTTCGTTGCACAATCATCTTTCATAGGTAAACAAATTTTATTTCCATTCACCTGGCATTTAGGAAGAATTGATTCCAAGCAGATCTGTTGTCGTAAGTGAAGGAGATTTGAAATAAGAAAAAAAGCCGTTTAGGCATTCAAATATGATACGAGATTTCCGTAAATCACATATGAGATGCCCATAGCATTAGCAATTCTCTGCTGACATACTTTTTACGACTGCAAATCAAAAATAGAAATATATAAATAATTTTCTGTTTATAATGGTCTAAAGTTTGTATGTGTTAACCCCGCTAGTTTGTAAGACTACTATGTAGCTGTAGACAATGAATAAAGAAATGAAAAACATTCAAAGGCATATAGTCGTCTCACATTCATAACGTTAATGCGTTTTTGGCAAACTTATTATTATGTTAAGGACTGATCAGCAATACGACAACAATATTCACATTTGAGTCTGGTTCCATGATCTTGCACAAATCTTTTACATATACTAAAAATAGAAGAGGACCCAAGACGGTACCCTGAGGAACTCCATAATTTAAATGCGATAGTTTACTTCGAGTCTCCCCTACTTTAACCATTTCAAGGAATTTGGCATTTTATTATACAATGTGTATATTCATGTATCACTTTCTTAAAGTTTATTAAATAAACAGAAAACAGTAAGAAGAAACAAATGTCCAGATACAATGGCAATTAATATTCTCGTAAAAGTTGAAACATCAGCCACTTGCACCGAAGATAAAAACAGGAAAGGAAAATTAAGTTAAAAGTTTTTTACGTTTTTAAGATGTTGAGAGGAGTAAAAAATTTTTGTGGCGCCTGACCTGCTGGCCAGAATTATTGATGAAAAAAGTTTACAAATCGCCTGAACAGCTGGCCATTAGCAAGCTCCCCTAGTGCGTCTCAGCATGCTTAAGTATTAATTTTACAGCGGTGAGCTGCTAAGAAATTTGAATAAACGGTCTACAGCCGCCTTAAGTGCGAATCGCGTAATTATTCAAATTTACGGATACTCCGATTGCGCCAATAAAATTGTTTCGAATTTTATGGAGTTGCAGCCCCATCCGGCCGTAATCCTGTGGAAGTGACTTCTTTACGACAGCTGTAAACAGGGGACCGGTCCTAGGGCTTAGCATGGCATAGGTAGGTACCCACCGACCAGTTACAGGCTTATTTCTGTAATATCCTTGAAACGACTCGGCCGCCCACTTTTTATCTGCTCTGGGGCCGCTAGCTGAAGGCAATCCAAGACACGTTTATTACATGGGAGCGGTCGTCGTCGTCTCCGTCGCCTGCCCAAATCTAAGCCCCGCATCCGTCGTGATTGCGAGCTGGTTATCTGGCGGCTGCAAAAGACATGTGATAGCATTCAGGCGCCCCCGGGATTTGGGCCGAAGATGGAAATTTCAATTTTCGCAGGAAATAAAACTCGAAAGGTGAATTCCGCGTAAAAATATGAAAAAAAGCGCCCAGTAAATCCACCTGAGGAGGTGAAAACGGCTCTGCTTGGTCTGGAATCGATCGATAGACTCCTCCTCGGGCGCGGGACTGGGATTGGGGAGGACAAATAAAACACCTTTAAGCCTATATAAACAGAGCCCTGCAGGCTGTCGGTGCCAGAGCAGCACTTCTGCTCCTGGGGGTGTCTAACGTGGCAAATAAAACAGGAACCTTCCTTGCACGGATCGAAGTGAACTATGCCGGCACCGGGACCGGGGGGCACAAACAGCCGCTGGCGAAGTCTTAACGACTAACGACAGGGATTTTGAGGCTTACGGTGATGCCGAGAAAGGCAAAAGGAAGCGCCCCCAACGTTTTCTCGGGAGCCTTTATGCCAGCCATCACCACAGCCAAGTCAGGCGAAGTGGAATTCCTCCAAGTTGCTGCTTGCCTCGTCTCACCTTCTTTTTTTTTCGGGAATTCTCGGCCGGAGCTTCCTACTTGTTATGCAGCCAGTGAGACAGTGGTCCTCTGAGGGCCGACCTCTTCTTGGCATCATTTCCCCGGTGCATGCGGCTGCAAGATGGGCTGCTGTGTGGTAGCTGTACCAGGTCTCTCTATTGACTTGCGATCAGGTCTTTGGCTTCTTCCTTGCATTCCCGGCACGGGTTTTATTTGTTGGCTTTGGCCGGGGTCCGGGCACTAGTTCTGGTTCCTGGATGTTTGCTCAAGTGGTGTATGCCTTTATGCCCTGCCGGCTGCCATGTCGCCCCGCATGTGCTCCCACTGCTTGTAGAGGTCGACGTCTTCAGACAATGCACACAATATGCAATTTATTGGACTAACGAGCTCCCCGGGCCATACGTGCATGGAGGGCGCGTGCACCTATTAAAGGGTTAATTGATGCTATCTGATCGAGGTGATGTGAGCAGGTTTTATGGCACACTGTTTGTGGTCTGCGGTGCGTTCCTATCGGGGGAAACGGTGGGCACTTTGTGGGAATGTTTTGACTTGTTTTGATGCTATCAGAGCTCCTTTAGAATATTTTCGGACCGAGGGTTGGGTGGAGGGGAGGCACATCAATGTTGCACTCTCGGATGCACTGAATAGAAAGTTTTACAGCGAACTGCTATTCAGCAATCTTTCGAGCACTCGGCGGCTCTAGTGGTTTATGCAAATTGGCATTTGAGAGCTACCTTTGCCGGCGGGTGCTGCAAATTCACCTAAATGCCGAAGTTTGGAAAAGTGGCTTAAGCAATTTTCTAGAGAACTTAAATTTTTTTCACTTTTATAAGAACAGAACCACTTGTGGTAAAACACGGCGAAAATGAAGACTTACCTATTTCATTTAGTTCACGTTTTTCATTCAGCTCCCAAAGTTTTGAAAATTAGGTGTCTTATTTTCCTCCTACACCTCCACAGCTATACCTATCTTTGTGTTGCGGAATTTATGGGGAAAAGCAGGATTTTACTAGTTTTGCAAATCAAATTCACCCTTTTTAAAATTATGTAAATATGCTGATTCATGTCCAGAAGAAGGTGTACTAGGGCCCTCACGGGCAGAGAGCATTTTTTTTTGTTGCTATATTGATCACACTGTGGTGTAGCTTAGCTCCTCCATTTGCAACGAGCCCAAGAACGCGTCAGTACGATCAAAACTGTGGTCACAGCAACGTGTCCCGTGAACCATGTCGATAGAATCTGCCGCCAAATGCGAAATTCGCAGCGTTGTCCGTTATCTCGTTTTGAAAGGAAAATTTCCGTCTGAATTTTTTAAAGAGATTAAATCGGTTTATGGCAAAGGAGTTTTGAATCGTACGAGTGTGTTTAAATGGTGTCGTGAATTTAAAAACGGTCGTACTGATGTGCTTGACTGATTCACTTGTTCAAAAAGAGGACGAGTTCAGGGCGGCCTTCTGACAGAATTTTTGATATATATTACAATATTATGTCATTATATTTATGTGCTAAGAATATTGATATACAAAACTTCATAATGATATTTCCAAACACATAAAATTGTCCTGGGACGTTGAGTTTCCAATTAGTAGAGAAACACCTGTATATGCAATCAGAAAACCTGCAAGCCCTTCATTACCCATTTACATGGAAATTATTTTTATTACCTGACATTTTGGTCGCCAAATTAAATAATGTATAGCCTAAAATCTGTGACTTTAGATATGCCACATAACTGTGAAAACCCGAAAAACCCGATCCCCCCGAATCTCCGATCAAAATCAACAATATACAGACGTTGCGCTTTATATATGACATATATTCGCTAACATATCTCTTATTATATTAGGTCCGCAACTAAGTTCTCGCTGTTTTTTTTTTATGAATATAAAACTTTATTATGAAAAAATGGTTACAAATGAGTTATTCAAAGTACTGCCTATCGCTAGCGACAACCTTTTCCCATCTTTCTGGCAGAGCTCGAATACCGTCACGGTAGAAGTGTTCGTCTTTTGAGGTTATCCATGAATCAAGCCAATTTACGATGTCGTCATATGAACGGAACTCCTGATTAGTCAGAGCATGTGCCATCGAACGGAATAAGTGATAATCGGACGGCGCAATATCTGGGGAATATAGCGGGTGGGGTAGGACTTCCCATTTGAGTGTTTCTAAGTAGGTTTTGACGGGTTTGGCCGATCGTTGTCGTGCTGTAAAATCACTTTTTCGTGCCCTGATCGTATTGTGGCCGCTTTTCGCGCAGTGCTCGGCTCAATCGCATCAATTGAGTTCGATACCGTTCCCCAGTGATCGTTTCGTTCGGTTTCAACGTCTTTTCAGCGTTTTCGAAGATTTTCGGCCTTCCTTCACGCGAACGGTCGTCAACATCAAAATCACCGTCTTTGAAGCGACGGAACCAATCACGGCACGTTGTTTCACTTAGAGCAGCATCTCCGTAAACTTTTTGGAGTTCTCGATGCGCTTGAGCCGCCGTTTTCTTCGAATGAAAAACGAAAAGCAACACTTCCCCGCAAATGACGATTATTTGGCACATAATCAGACATTTTCACACAACCAAAAGTATATGTTCTAAAAACAAAATCACAAATGTATCAAAGCGGCTTGCTTACCATATGTCTAAGCTTGGTTCATGACGTTTTAGTAATGCTATAATCGACCAACTCTTACTACTGGAGCCATCTATTGACAAACAGCGGGAACTTAGTTGCGGACCTAATAATATAATACCAAAATTACAAAATTAAACTTGAAGTGATAATTTTATTTTACGTGAAAAATGTTTGAAATTCCAAGCCATCTGCATTCTATTTGGGCTGCTCGTACTTCAAAACTTTGCGTTACAAATGTACATCAAAATTAGTTGCTTATCTTCAATAAACCAACCTTACCTATAAAGTTGGCTGTTACAAAATCATCACTAAAATTAGTTAAGTTCAGTGGAAAATATTGCTTAATTGAATAGAGATAGACATAACAAGTTTATCTCACTTTTTTCTTGGCTACATGATTGTCGTGATTGATTGTATATATACATATGTCAGCGATACATACATATAGAGATATTATTTAAGCCGGTTACTTTTAGGGGAGACCGGGGCTGATTGTGACATATTCAACAGAATGTCGTCCTATATTTCACCTATTGAAGCATTTGACGGTTTTGTAAATTTTGCTAGATAACGTAACTTTTCAGCTTCGAATTTCTCTATGTGATTTGATTACAGGCCTAGTACAACTATCAAAAATTAATGATTTTTGCAAAAATGTCAGTGTAATTTTTTGCCCCTAATCTTGGGGTTACTTGTTACACTACAAGGGGTAAAATCTGACAAGAAATAAACATTTTCATACATCAGTTTTTTATTAAGAATCAACTAAAGTTATAATGGGAATCTTTTAATTAAGAACATGACAAATATTAATAATAATAATAAAAATAAACAACAACTCATCAACATTCCATTTGCGAGAACTAGGAACTAGAATTTGCATTTTTCCATTACCTCCGACAACTTAGGAATATTACTTCTATTGAATTAAATTCCTTGATTCAAAATTGTCGCCTCTGGACACCAAATGGATATTTTTGACCCATCACGTTTCAAAAATAGGTTCACAGCAATCTACTCCTACCTCTATATTATCTTGCTATGACTGCGGTGTAGCTATTCTATTGTATGCACAATTATAAGCTAATTTCCTAACATCTTTTGGTGTCAAGCCGTAGTAAATTTGACAGAATTTAATTAGGTCATTAACTAAAATATTTTCCTGCTCATTGGTAAAATGTTGTCTGTTATTCCTGTATCTGACTGTAATATTATACATTCCACAGAATCACCTTTATTTATAACTGCCTTTTTTTTCTTCAAATACCACGCCAAAGACGTGTGACATATTCCGAAAACTTTTGCCAAACGACGGAGGTTTTATTTTCCACCAAAATCATAGCGGCTTTCTCGTAAACATCTTTTGATGTTGTCCCACGCCCTGTTTTTCTTTTATATGTTTTCATTCTATAAAAATTAAAATAAAACTTCAACTTCAACTTAGAACATTCGAGATTCAACAAAAAATTTGTGAGTTACTCCTACCAAATAATCTTGGTTATAACACAAAAAGAAAACGTCAACTTCACATAAATCTATCACTATTAATCCAAAAGTAAAAGATGTAGACCGAAATTACTGAAACAAATAAAAGTTACAAATTGTCATCTATACGCACATCGTATCATCGTGACAGGCGAAGCTGCTATGAGCATTCGTCTTTTTCAAAAAATACGGTAGCTACGTTTTTTTAACCACAAATTACACTGTAACATTTTACCCCTGTAACATCCAGCTCCAGTCTCCCCTACTTTATGCTTTTATATACAGTGAAACTTCGATATAATGCTCTTGAGCGGACCAAACCAAAACGCATTACGTATTATAAAATCGCGATAGTGTGATAGAAACCGTATGTAAAAAAATCATTTTTCCCTTTAAAATAAATCTTAATTATTTTAAATGCATATTCGAAAATGTAGGCTAATACAGTCTAATACAGTCTAAAACAGTCGATGAAAATTACATTAGAACGAACAATTCTTGTTTAGGCGTGTTTAAACATAACGTAGGTGGCTCAAAATCACCAAGGTGCAGAATTAGCTTTGCTAGCAATTTAATGTCTTAGATCTTGACTTTATTGAGAAAAGAAAATTAGTAAAATACTACAACTTACCTGTTTTGTGTGTGCATCAAATAATACAACTTATTGAAGAAGCACATTTTAAATTAAATCAATATAAATGCAGAGAACGTCATTTCGGGAACGCGTCCTAATGTAGGATCTTCAACAAGTCCAAAATATTAATGAAAAATTTAAGGTATTTAACTCCTATCATTACTTAATATACCGTACTTTTTATACAAAATCTAGTTTTGGAAAGGATACTAAAAGATTTTTTTTTTAATTAAAAAAGGGAAAAATAGTCCGATAGCGCATAAGTCATATCAGTGAACGCATCGATAACCGAACAAAAATAATTTTAAGCGAACGCTGCCATTCTGTGTCAAACGTCAGTAGAAGAAGAAAACAATGACAAAGACAATGTATTAATATCTACGTGGTAAGTACCTTTCAATTCATTTTTCGTAGAGCGTACATCAATAGTCCGTCATTTCGGGAACGGGTTTTTTACATTTAATTATTCATGTGAATCTTTTTTAGGACCCGAAATAACAAAGTAACCTCAAATATATTACTATTGACAAAGTCAGATCGCATTTAAGATGGCCACTGAATAGTCAATGCGCGCGCTTATGTGAATTCATCATTTCGGGAACGTTCCCGGACATGACGGTACGTTCCCGAAATGACTGTTGCGTTCTCGTTTTTTGCCGTATTTTGCTTGTAAAAGATTTGGTATTTATTGTTTTCAATATTGTTTATATATTATGGATACATAATATACCCATGATATTAAACAATCCTTAAGTTATGTGCTTTGTTTTGTTTTTGCACATTTTATCAAACTTAGAAAAACGTTCCCGAATTGATGGTTTTCTGTAAGATATTCAGTGCAAAAAAATTTTGAATTCTGTGCGCTGCCCTCTCAAAGTTTATTAATATACAAATTTTGCAACAGTATAAACCAAGAGTCATCACTATAGCTTGAAATTTTTGTTGGCATAAAACCAATCTTGAAATTCGCAACCTTTGTGATTTTGAGCCAGGTACATGAGTTCTGGCGTCGATTCATAGCCGTTGAAGAAACATATGGATTCATCACTATATGTTCATCAGAAACAAAAGTACCTACTATAGAAACAGTGGCTCGTATTCGGTATTCTAAACAACTGATCAAAAGATCAGTATCGACTTCAAATGAAAAAATCGAGCTCGTACTCAATTACTCAATTGCTCTGTTTTTTAGAACATGAGCCAATAAGTACCTTACTACTTTGGCCTTGACCATAACATACAATATGTAGTTCTAACGTTTTGAGAGAATGCAATTTTTCTTAGATATTAATCCCTGAGTGCTTAAATTGAAAACAACGGAGCATAACAGAAGTGTATTAAAGGAAGAGCCTTACTTCCCCTTTTGAATTCAACCCTAACTAGAACCTAGAACCCTCGTTTGATGCATCAAGAAGGTCGCAACGCAGAAATTCCATCATTTTTTATGCTTCCTACTGCTCTTGTGGGAAATTGAACACCCCAGAAAATGGAGACATCTATTCCGCTTCGATGACGTGAAAAAAGTGAAAAAGAATGTTTCCGTGCGCTCACACGAAAAGAGCACCTGTACAGTGTACACTCAGCGCGGAATTACGTCAGCACTCAGCAGGCAGAAAGAAAGAGGCTGAGAAGAGAACGCCTCGGGGGAAATATGCACTTAGCTTTCTTTGATGCGCTTTAAAAGCAGGATGCACCAGCCCGGGAAAATTTACGGCACATTTCCGACCGCAGAAATTGAATTTGCACCCTATCGCCCAGTGGAGAATGGCAAATAATTTTTCGTGATGATGAAATTGACGAAGAAAATAGTTTTATGAGGAAAATCAACGCTCCACCTTTAATACGGTTAATGCCATCGCGGAGCGCCGAGCTGGGGCAAAATATCACACCAAGTCCTCCACCGAAGACGCTGCTCGCAGGAAGACGGTCTGGCCTCCGCGCGCCCCGTTATTAGGCGACACCTTGAATATCTGGATGGGTGAGGTGTGAATAGCGTCTGGAGGAATAATGGGGACTAATTACAATCCTCGAGAAGCTATTTATAGCCCTCAACCGGTTACCGCTTACCGGGTCTCATCTTGCATCTCCGCCTCTTTGTTGCTCTGCTCCAAGGTGCACTCCAGCCGGGGGTCAGAGCCTTTTGTAGGAGCCCTATTCGCATCGCTTGCAAGTTGCAAGTGCCGTGCCGACGACACTTGAGGAGGAAACGCCAAAAAGGAGCATAAAGTGGTTCACCATGCCATTGGTCAAATACCTCGCCGCTCGAGTGGATTCCGCAAAAAAGGAGCTGTTCCTCCTCAAAAGGAATTAAGAGCCATTTGACTTGAGCACTTCGGGGGAAAAGTGCCGTGTCACTCGACTCGAGCGCGGTGCCACACGGCACGGGTAAACAAATGGAGCAAATAAGGGGACCGTGCCATCCATCATTTCACAGAATCGGTGTCAATTAGCAGCCGTATTAGTGCTCGGCGTGCTGCACGATAAGCGGCATAAAAGCCGGCTGGAACAGGTACCCGGCAGATGAGTGAGTGGCAATTGAGATAAATACCGGGATGACCGAGGCATTGCCCATTTGGTGAATGTGTTCCATTGTCGGTAAATCACATCCACTGGCCGAATTGATTCTTGCCTCGATGGCCTGGACCCATTAAAAAGGTGTTCAGCGGATGTTCCTTCGATCAACGAGATAAAAAATTAATCGAGCGTGAAGTTCACAAACCGCCTTTGATTGCGCGACAGATTTTTAAAGTTAATGAATTCTGTTTTGATAGATTTTAGGTGAAATCTTTATTTAATTTTAAAGTGTATGTAACGCAATACAGTATGAAACATGTTTGTCTCCTGCGTTTAGTTGAAAACGTATTTGTCCTGAAAGAAAGTGTCGCTTTAAAGTTAAAGTGTTATTTGTTAATAAAATGTAAACACTTCAACTGTAAAGTGGCGTTTTAAAAATGTAACAACAGGTAGAGTATTTTCAAAGTATCATTATATATATTGTATACCTATAGAGACTATATATAGATCAATGGGGAGAGCAGTGAACTACTATGCTAGAGGTCCCGGGTTCGAATCTAACATGATTAAGATCGTTTTGCTTACTAAAGAGGCAGATTAAATGTGTACCAGATATGAATTGTCTCATCGAGCAATGCCAACGTGTTCACACTAGAAGTTAGGCGGCCCGAGTTCGAATCTCATCGGAAACCACACATAAACTTTACTTAAGAAGGTATTTTTAGCAAAGTGTACCGAGACTCCTTTCCCATGCAAACTGGTCTTCAAATTAAAAAAAAAAACCGAAAAAAAACTGATTAGGGAAATGTACGCTTTTGAATCAAAGTGCTTATATTTCATTACCTTATTTAAACATGATCGCTTTCAAATTAATTATTTTCAAACATCCTTGACTACTTATAGGGGGTGATAGATCTCACCTAGCCAAATAAAAAATCGGAAGGCAAGGGGGGGAATCTTAACCATTTCCATGTTACAGGGTGATTCATGAATTCAGAATGCACATTATTATTTTATTTTTATCTTTTGATCTGATTAACGCAGTGACTTCAAACTCACACCAAACAACTACTATTTTAATGTGCTTTCCAAAAATGCCACCAATGTTAATTTACCTCTACCACTACAGGTACAGCCTCTTGCGAAAGTGAGAAACACTCTAAACTTCATGTTTCTCCCACACATCTTGTTTTATTTTTGTTGCCTTTCCATAAAAGTATTATACAAAACGTCTAGGTAGAAATATTATATAAGAATTTAAACGTAGAAAGGCTTTTCGCGAATTGAAAAAAAATCTACACAAAATATTGTTGCGGTTAATGGTGGTGCGTTACAAATAATTAATTTAAAAAACAAAAAATTTTAAATTCATATTTTTTAATATTCCTCGAACAGTTTTCTACGTATAAATTTGTATATCCTTTCAGCAGCCCCGCTTCCTGGCCTGGACCTGGATACTGCGGGCTGTGTCCTCGGAACAAGGGGTACTCCAGGAGCGGGTTTGGGAGCAGCAGTGGTACTGATCTGATGTTTGTTAGAGCGGGCGGGGCCCATATTGTATTGGATGTCTTGGCCGCCTTAGCGGCTGTGCGGCCATCTTTTTGAGTGGCTGCGGCTTCGAGTTTATCCGAGGCGATTGTTGGGGGTTCATAGAAAAGTACATTCCTTTCAAAATATTAAACAAAAAACAAAAAAAGAAATCTAAATGTGTTCTCTCATTTGAAAAAACACTGATCCTCGTAGCCGGAGAAAAGCATGAAATGGGCTGTTCACTGTTTTGTCAGAGAATGGTATATGCTCTTTTAATTAATTTTCTTCTACAAAAAGACTATTTACCTTCTCCGTTTCGCGCTATTTATCAAGGCTTTTAGTTAATTTTACTAAAGATTTTCACTCAGAGCACTGCCGTTGTGAATTTACTTTGTAATTACACGACAAAGCACGGCAATTGGAATTTTTAATAAAAAAAGCACCTCTAGCCTTACGCATGGAAAATTAAATAATTTTTAATTACATTATTTGCCTTGTAAAGGGCGTCATGCCGTGCCCGTACCCTTCTCTCCTTGAAGGCATATTGCTCCACAGGGCAGGCTCCTAGTCGTGCTGATTCTACAGGCTGCCAGCAAGTCTCAATTTGTCCCATTAGTGCCAAGATCATTATTTATCCTCACACGTTTCGGTTCAGGAATTCCATCCCTGCCAGTGGGCCGACAAGGACCTGCTGAACAATTCCCTTGCCGCACACAAAACAGGCCGCTCCTGGCACATAGTTGATATCATAATTAAACCGCCACATCCATTTAAAATTTTAATGACTGATGGCGTAATTACATCGCTTCCCTTCAAGGAGCACTACGCCTGCCTGACGGGCGACATACGGTGAAGGACGAAAAATTCAAGCAACAGCTCTTTCCGGCATATATCACTCCGTCAGCGACTCTAACCGGGCTAAACCCCCTTCTCCACTCGCTTCGTCGTCATTAATTCCTCGTTACAAAAATTTGGAATTTGGCCGAGTCCTGATGTAATCGACTTCGGGAGGATTTCAATTTCTTCCGATGACACGGCAAATAAAATTGTTTCCGAGTCATTAGGCTTGCCTGGGCTGGGCTGGCTGAAATGAGAGAAGTGGGGAAGGGGCGATATCAATAACAAGGACGATATCCTGGATTTATTGTGCTCCAGGAAAATGAGCGCCGCTGCACAATGCCCGCTAAAGTGATATAATGAGTTGGAACCAGGAAGTGGGGCGAGACGATTCATTTTTCAAAGGCACTCTGACTGCTTGGATTGAAAAGAACACATATGTATTACATACTATACTCCATATACTCCACTACGAGGTACAGCACTCAATGGGCTCTGTGATGGTCTCCTTTCATTTCTTTATTTTGCACAAGGACGCCGGTACGTGCAGACTCTTCAGGAATCTCGCGATTTTCACAATTTTCTGCTTGGTAGACTCTTTAATTGGACTTCATGTGTGCGGCGGTTTATGAAAAATATTTTATCTAATTTTAGTACTTGTTTGTTATTGTCACACCGTATAACAGTTGACAATTGATTACTCAGTTAAAAACAGTGCTTATGGGGACAATCCCAAATTTTTTAGACTTTTATATAAATAGTGTTTCAATGTAAGTTCATATGGAAACATAGAAATTTAAAAAATTTCAGGCCACACTTCGGAGGAACGTTTGTTAATTGAGAAAACCCATTATACATTATAAAAATTTAGAACATTTTACAATGTCAATTCGTCGGTGACGTGTTAACTTTGCTATGCTTAATCGTCCAACGCCGATGGATTCGGATGGGACGTAAATAACATGTGGTTTCAACAGGATGGCGCAACCTTCCACACCGCATGCTAAACAACGCCAATTGTTGACATTGCCCGGAACGGATAACTATGTTACTGGTCTGCTCCGTAACTAGTTATTAGTTCACCCCTGTAGTTCGAATTGGCAATATTTCTGAGTTTTAAATCGTTAATATTGCTGAAAATTGAAAAATACAATTTTTGAGGTACTACGCTACTAGGAGCCCCCTTGACAATTATTATTATTTTATAACTTTGTCAATAAAGCGTGTTTCAAGCCCTAATATTTAGATCAATCACCTCCTTGTCCGCTTTCCTTTCATTTTGTGCTGCGCTGTTGTGCGCATCAACTTATGTAAATTTTGAATCTACGTACTTTTTTGGTTCATCCATATTTTTTTATAATAATAATACTTTGAAACATGGCCACGTTACATGTCATGCGATATGTGATATGACGTATGATGCGACATTGGCATTATTGTTTTTTATCGCCCCATGTTGTAGAGCAGGTACGAGAACTCTGAAAGGAGCTGCAAAGAGCTCTAACATAGAAAGCCTGGAAATGGAAAATAAATTTTAAAACGCGGCTCATAATTCGACCGTACTCAATGTTTGAGTTAAGCGATGAGTTGAATTAGATTTGAGTCCAACCCACTTTAAATTGTTTTATTAGTTGTTTGCTAACCAAAACAATTAAACATTTCTCAAAAGCTACACGCGGGGTTTTTTTGAATCTATATCTGAGAATTGCTTTCACCAAACTTAAAGTGTATTGGGATGTTACTAGCATCCAGGTTTGCTTAGATCTAATTAAACTCATCGCTCAACTCAAACATTGAGTTCGCTCGAAATTGATTTTTCACTTGTTTACAGGCTTCTTGAAGCTCTGCACACCCCTTCGGGGTTCCTAAGGCGGATTGTTGAACCTGCTCTATAATATGATGCATTAAAAAAAATTTTACGTGTCATGTTACGTCACGTGTCATGTCACGTTTTACATGACGTGTAACGAGACCATGTTGTGTGTGTTTCCCGAAAATCATTTTCTGATTTTTATTTTAAAGACATTATTTTGTGTTTCTTAAAATAAAAATGAAAAAACAACATTTCGCATCTGATTTTTAGGGGAAATGGCATAACCGTTACTGTCCCTGTATGATCAGAAGTTTTGTTCCCTTAGAACTATTCGGATAGATCAAAGCACTCAAAAAATCCGAATACTTCGAATATTCAACAATTCGAATATTTTCAGCTCTAGTTCATACTTTCCGGAAAAGTACAACAATACAAAATAACAATTACCGTCCCTAATAAATAAACATATAAAAGAAGAATATCAGATAAAATACTCAAATAAACCTCCCCTTCGTCTGCCCAATTGAAGCGGCTGTCAAACAAAAATTAATCAACAAAAACATGAAATCCCTCCCCGTAAAAAGCGACTTCCCCAGAACTACCCAAATAATTGGTTTTCATTATGAGATGCTATCGGGCATTTGTCACGTACTGTGTATTTTCCTCAATTAACCAAAGTCGGGGAGGTCCCTAACCTATTAAATTGCCGCAGTCATTGAGGACTTCATTGAAATTCATAACCCGTCAGCAGTCACGATACCCATCCACAGCTGGTCGAAGTCGACCCCTTCAAACAAAAAAAAACAAAAATTCGCGAAATAGCCAGTGCTGACCTCGTGAAATGCCGCGTGTCCAGCGCAAATCTTTCGCGGTTTTATTTCGTCCGCGCCCAGGCGCCTAATGATGCTATGCCGTGACAGCACCCGCCCCCCTGCCGAAGAGGAACTGGGCTAATGACACGGCGTCGGTTACAATTGCGTGCGTTTTTACGTTTCAACGATTTTTTAATTCGTCATGTGTTCCTCGAGTGCTGTCGCGTAATAAGCAGTCATGTTCTTGTATTGTGTGCAAACTATTCACGCGATGTGCCGCGATTTGACTGCCGGGTTTGAAGAATTAATTGATCGACGCAATCGAGGCGTGTGGCGCGACGCGCCAGTGAGCTGGCGTTTTTATGTTCGCAGCTATTCAGAGCAATTAGAATTTTAGATGGATTACAATCGCGTGGAGGCGTATGCTGGGAACGAAAAAGGTGATTAATCGGCGTTTGTTGGCATTTACATCGTTTTTATTGCCCGCTTTCAAATACGGAGGTACTCAAATCGGTTTATGTTTGCTGCAGGATGGCTTACTTGCATTGCTTTGTTTTCCCCTTGTAGCTCTAAAATGGCTGTGACGATTTGTTTTGTTTAAATTTTAGGGAAAAACATTTACCAAACAAGTATTATGTCCACGAAGGACGAAGGAAATCTGGTAAACCGAAAAAAAGGTATTTCTTTTGTTTTCCGTTATAGAGAGCTTTTAAAAAATAAAAAAAAATAAAAAGTGAAAATTTCAAGATATAGAACCGGAAATTGTAAGCTTCATAAGTGTAGAGAATTTTTCGCTGCAAATTAGAAACATACTAATCTGTTCTGCGTAAGCCATTAATGTAGTATAAGGAAGTGTCTGATCTCCGTGTACACGGAAATAAACGAAATAAGGCAGTCAAGAAACCGGAAGTGCTTCTTCGCCAGATCCGTGTTCTTTTGCCGATTCTCGCAGCGCCCGTGCCACACGTCCGTGTGTGTGTGTCGAATGTAACGAAACGCATCGCACATGGGCACTAAACAACTCGTAAAAGGAAAATTTTCCGTTTCCCAAGTATCTACCGACTGAAATTTGTCTTTTTGTGCCGATAACACACACACACACACATCGTTCGTGTGCCACACGGAACGCATGTACGCACGGACCTGGTGAATAACGACTGCCAAAGAAACCATACAATCCTCTTTACATTCGCACATCGGCACAAAACAATTTGTAAGAGGAAAATTTGCCTTTTACAAAATGTCTATGGACTGAAATTTCTATTTAGCATGTACACGAACACGGATTTATTTATTTAAAGCACACAGCTAAAATTGTAAAGGAATGTTTACTCTATAATTCCTTAAACGTTTAGACCCACCCCCGCAATCCGCAGACCTCTTCACCCCATAGAACATCTATTGGAAAACACTGACTAACATTATATCGTACAGAAAAGGCCTCCGAATTGCACTTATAGTACAGAAGAATGGAGTAAAATCTCACCCGATATTACCCGGAATTTGGTCAGTTCTATGCAGAGAAGGTAGGAAGCTGTAATAAAAGCAAAAGGAAGGACCAACAAAATGGCGAGACTTCCTTTCCGGGTGCCCCTAAGTTTGATAAATTTGAGAGCGGACTTTGAAACACTTTGGCATAAAATTTCCCCGGTCTCAAAAATTTCTTAATTTGAACACCCACAGTTTCTACATTCATTAATATTTCGGTACACACCTTGCTCCACATGTTTTCTAAAATTATTTTCACACTCTTACCACAACCCGTCTTTTGCCAAAAAAAATTAACAATGAACTCTTACCTCCATTACACTTTATTCCATTTTACTAAAAATGTACTAATCTTTAAATCTCCATATATTTACAATATCTACATGATTAAAAACTTTTTTTACTATTTCAAAATGTTTTTCTATTTTCATTTTGCATATATTTTTTAACAGTATTAGTAAATTTTTTTTTCTAATTTCACACACTTCCCTATGACACCCGCTCTCCTATATGACCCAGTGGGGTGGGGGTAGTCTCAAATGGAAGTGGAAGTTTTGATGAAATATTCGAAATCAGAGACCCCAAAAATCCCCGTATGATTTTCATTAAGATTCCTTGAAGTTTTAAAATTCGCCGCCATTTTGTATCTGCCATCTTCAATTACAGAAAAATGGGCTAAAAAGTATATAAAAACATTTTTATATAAAAATGCAACGTTGTGTAAAAGTTTAAAGTCAATCGATCGACCACTTTTCGAGAATTGCGGACACAAACATACGGAAGCTGAATATTTATATATTTAGATCTCGAAAACAGGGCAAGTAGGCATTTTTTAAATGATTTTCCGTTGATTAGGATAACAAAGTACCTACCTTGAAGCCTGCTTTCAAATTGGAATTGGGGGAAAACATCACTTCGAAAACTACTACTAGTCAAATTTTGCATGCTAATTCTGACTTTGGCCTAATTCCACGGAGCTCATTTACAAATTACATACTTGCATATGGATATGTTGAAAAAGAAATCTGTCGAAAGCCCATGAGGCCCTATGACCACAAAATTCTTCTACACATACATATTTACATATATCCCGCTGCGTTTTCCCTAACAATTCATTTAAACGCTCTTGGTGGGCTTTCACATCTTATTAAAAATTTGAATAGGAAAACGCCCAATTTCCCCCAAATTCTATAAATTGAAATTCAGAAGGGACAACAAAAAAATCAATCCAATGCCGGTAAATAGCCCGCTTCGCAAACAATTTCGAGTTATTTAATTAGCATTTCCAATAGCACCTGAATTTCATATTTCCCCCGGGAGTCCTACGAGTAATTTCGTTTCCGTGCCGCTCCGCCGGAAAGTGAACGGGCACGTTGTACCGGGCCACCGATTAAAATCCACAGCCGAATCTTGGCCGCTCATCACATTCCCATTTGGAGGAGCCCTATCAGACGATAAATCAGCATTAAACTGACGATTATTGGATTCCGAATGGAGCGGGCGATAGCGCGTCGCGTATCTGAATGAGCGGTGTCTACAACTCGTAAACAAGACGACAAGACGACTATGTGCCCCGGACGTTTCTGGGGAGCGCAATCGGTGTGACGGCGGGCAATTAATTATCGATACAATCACGGAGGAACTAATTGAGCGTTTTCATAGGATTTTCTGAGTGTTGTTTTTTTTCTTCTTCTTCTTACTTCTCTATCAGGGCCTTTGGGGTGATTTGAATTTCCTGGTACTGATGAGATGGCTTTGCCGCCCACACGGTACATTCTTGCACCTTCCGGGACGGGGCCGGGATCCCTTAATTCCAGATGTTATGAACGTAGATATAGTTATTGATCTTATCACTGTGAGAAATTTCCGCGTATAGAAAGAAGAGTAGACGTATGCGTTCAGAAGATGTGTAGTGTAGATTTAAGCAATTCCATTTTTTTTATATTATAATACATTTGATAGAAAGTTATCTCAGTCTTCTCTAAATTTTTTGTATGTGTGTTAAAACCCAGAATCTCCTAAACCTAAGTCATCTTTTGAGTTGTGAACCTTCTGCTATAGTTCGAACCTTGATATTGACTTCTAGACTATTTGAACTATTTACTTTTCTTCCTATGCAATCTACCAATATTGTTCTTGATGTCTGTACTGTTTTCAATTATTTTATTATAATATGTCTGACACTTCGAAACTTAGGTGTCGTGGTTAACTCGTGAATGTCACAGAAGGTGATAAGACTTAAAAATTTTATAACATTAAAACTATTAATGATAGCGACTCTAACGATATTTCATTGTATAAGGCATAAAACAAAGAATGCTTTAGACACTGATTGGCTTTGCGCTGATGTAATCGGCTGATGCAATCGCAGCGCACAGTCGTGTATATTAATTTAGTCTAGCTCCGGCTTCCGAAGAGCGATCAGGATGTTTGCAATGTCATGTTTTTTGCCTTTTTGGAGCATGAAAATTTTGTGCCTGATGCAAAAAGAGGGAGAGGAATAGAGATAAACACAGAAAGAGATAAAAGCAGAGCTATCACTTAGGTAGAAAGATATAGAAGCGCTTTTTCGAGAGAAGCCAAAAATAAAGAAACAAAACAGCTCATCACTTATACAACGAGATCGTAAATTAAAAAAAAATTACATGTTGCATAATACAAAATATCAACATTATTCTTCTCTCTAAAGTTAATATACACTAAAAAAAATTACGTTTTTAAAACGCACCCGCCATACGGGGTTCCACATGGATCCCCAGCGACTTTGGATGACTGATACAAACAGGCTAACAAACCCAGCTTAATACAACTGGCTTGAAGGGTAGTGGTACTCTCGTACTATCGACATATGTTGTTATAGACCCGCTGCCCTTATGTCTAGGTACTTAAATTTAAGGAAAAAAATGCCTGGGGGTCATATGGACCCGCTGTGGTAAGCAAGGCTTAATATACCAAAACTCATTAGTTACCGGGCTTTAAAATGTGGAAATTTCTTAAAAATAACAAAATGCCAAATAATTCACAATTCATTTATTTCTTACGGTGTAAAAAACATTAGAAATATTAAATATATTATATATTATACATAAACGATATCTCGAGAGAGAGAGAAAAAGAGAGAGACAAATAGAGAGAGAGAATGACAGGAAAAGCGTAGGAACCGCTTATGCGCTGCCTCAATGCGTTCGATATGCATTTGATAATGAGGCATCCAAATTACTGACACATATTCTAATATAGGGTGCAGAACAGAATTTTGAGGACACATGGGTCAGCAGGGAATGTGAATAGCAATGGCCCGAGATTACTACCTTGTGGAACGCCTGACAGTACAATAACACTTTCAGATAAGACAGAAGAAAATTTAACCTTAAAAAACCGATGGTTGAGATATTGAACAATATCGATGGAATTTAAAAATCAACACTTTGTGTGAGAGTTTGTCGAAAACCTTTTTAAAAGCAGAATATATGCAATCAACCTATTGTCGCATTCTGAATTAGTTATACAAGAGTTAGAGAATTCTCAGATAAAAGAGAAGAGCAATAGAAGGTCAAATAATCAATTTAGCAAAAGGCAATATGAGGAAAAAAACATGAATACAACGATTAATTAAATAAAATAGTATGGGGTTCAACAAGTGAAGCACTATATGTACGAGAACAAAACGAGGAACATTATCGGGAGAATCCGAACGGTCTTCGTCAATTTTGTTATTATATTACGCTAAAATATAAAACAAACTAAAAGAATCTTTTCTTTTATAATCTAGATAAAAAACTTTTCTTCGACACCTTAGGTATTGGTTCTCTAATGACATTTTTATGTGTTCATTCTTGTTTCATTACAATGATTTAATGTATCACAATATTTCACAAATTGAATTTCACAAAAATTCCTTTGATGCTCATCCCTTCCCTACCCGCAAGTCCTTGATTGTGTTCTATGAGCTGGAAATATTCGAACATCCCTCCTAATGCGAAAAGATTTAATTCATATTTTCCCGTAAAAAGCAGAAATCCCGAAATGGCTTTTGAAATAAATGACCTTTATTCCTCTCGGACCTAAATCACAAATCCCAGCAGCGCCTGACCTCTGCAGAAGCCCACATTCGTCATCCACTAAATGGAAATAAATTTCTACTTCACGGAATAAATTTGACGAAAACACCACGGAAAAAATTTATGTCGGACAAAATTTGTTACCCCCCACCACTTCAAAGCTAAAAAAAAAATATGAAAAATACTAGAAAAAATCGGTTGTGTAATGCGTCCACCGCGAGCCATCCATCGCAGACTTGTGGGAACGTGACAACATCAACTTCAGCTTTCAGCGGAGCCCGCACTAATGCAAATTCCATAAGAATCCCTAAAGTACCGGAATAGGGATAGCTCCGCAGTCATATCTAGAATCTAGTTGGTCCTTGCGGGGCAAGCAGTCGGAAGCTATTTGCATTGAAAAAAAAACCCCTGACGCGAACTGGATGGGCGGTATGCTATCCACGTCTATTGCACAAACGAGCCAGGACTCTCTGGAATTTATGCGGGTGCAGCTGGGGAGCTGGATGCATCTGGCGGACATGAGGAAATACCTTGCATTATTTATGGGCTCCGGCTACCAGCCTGTGGCCCCGATTCACTGGGCATCAATCAATGCTTGCCGTCGATCAGGGGAACCTTTTTTGTCATTCAATTACGCACTGCAGGCCGGCAGTGCACAGAGTCCAGTCTGCGGAGTCCCGTCTCATCCAGGAACCCTGTAGCCGACGGCGGCGCGGCGGTCGACGCCAATCTTTGCGTGTTTAGTTGAGTTTATTGACTGCGGACTCTGTTTATCGTGGAGCCCGAACGGCCTGCTCCCCTGGGCAGCTGCCAGGGAATTGATGGCCGTAATTGGGCTTCGCCAATGCACACCAAGTGAAGTAGGTCAGTAACGAGCCACTCAGCAGAGACGTGGGATCCTTTTTATTTCACCGATGATTGATTGGTTTTTAATTGGGACTGAAACTCAGGAGAGTCACTATCTTGATGGATTTCCGAATGCCTGCTGCGTCCACCCAGCAGGGATGCATTCAGCCTGGGATTTCCCCCCCTCGATCTCTACTAGTATTTCTGGACGGAGCGGAGCGGCAAAGAGCCTTGAAAACGATTTAAATTATTTTATAAGAAGATTAAAAGATTTTTACAAAACGAAATGCAACTCATGCGAAATGGAGATGGAGCTATTGGAGCTCATCCAAATTTCCCAGAATCATCGCTACTCAAGCCGCCTGCCTATTTGAACTTCAGGTGTAACAGGTGGGCGAAAAAAGTTTCGACGAAGCCCCGCTATGCATGTAGTTACGTTCAGTATTTGAGGAATTCACCACGCGCCCCCCGGCAAGAGGTGCCCGGAATCCAGGAATCCTGCTAGCTGTCGGAGCACTTCGAGGGTTTCCAACTACTTGAAGTCGTCCAGAAGTTGAAATGCTTTCCGTTGTTTCAGTCAAGGGATTTGTCAGGAGTGATTTTTCGAAATGAGCATTCGTTGGAGTGGATTTGAATGTCATTCTGGCAAAGTAGCTTAAAGTTAAATTCACTTAAAGGCGTCTGACAAGAGCAAAAATGATTGTACTATTTTTGGAAGGTAATTATGGACCGTACTTTAATAAAAAAAAATAAAAAACACGTTTTTGTTGCAACGTGAGTTTAAGTAAAAAATTCGCGTAAAAAAAGGAACGGTAAAGATATAGGAAAGTAGGGGATTGGCTCCACATTTGAAGAATCGTCTAAAATGATGTGATCAAAGTATGCAAATTTATCGTTTTTTACTTTATTTAAAAATACACTTTTTCAACAATAACAATAACACAGGCCTGCAAATAATGGGTTTATGTCAGTTGTTGGTAAGCTGAGGTCATTTCCGAAGTAATTTTTTCCGTGGAATCTGAATCCGGGGTCAGAATTGTCCCACCACGCCAGGATTTTGAGACATTTGAGGTTGTGTACCCACAAAATGACGTTTTTGGCTAACTTTAAGGTTATGTACAGGGTGAGCAAAAATTTTCTGATCTCTATCTCCAGTTACATCATTTCCGCCATATTGAGAATAGGAATTTCATTTTTCCTACATAATATTTGTACTCAGTGTCCTCAAAAACCCCCGAATAACATTTTTCAAGAAAAATAAACCAGTAAAAAAGTTCTGTGTGAAAGAAAGGGTAAATTGAAATACTTATCACGTTAAAGGGATATCCATACTTTGTGATTTTAAATAGTCGTAACTTTTAGAAAAAAAATGGAAATCGATCTCTCAAACTCTTAAATTGAAGAGTAAGAGTGGTACTAAAGGATGGCCAGAGGAAGTCCATCGCATGATATGCTACATTGGATTCCAAAAACCCTATTCAACGATATATTACTCGATAGGGTACACAGACATTTTATTTTCGTCCCCACTTTTCATTTATGGAGAGGTACCCTCAACATTTTCTTACAATTCCTCTTTGGGTTCAATAAACGCTTCCTCTCGTGAAATATACATAACGAATGTTATGCGTTACGTTAAAATGTAGGAACTACAAGTGCGAGGCTGTGACAGACTGATTGACGGACACGACGACCCTAAAAGGCTTTGTAGCAACTCCGGAACCCTAAAAAGGGCTCCGACACAAATTACGCAAACAAACAGAATGGACACATTTTTGACTCAAGTCACGGAGCCCTATGCCACCGGCGTCGTAGTGACAGTAGCACTAAAGTAATCAGCCTGGGGTTCCCATGGATTCCTAACTCGCCCACAAACTGCACCAATTGCGGTGGTGTGCATTCCGTGCAGGTGCCTAGGTGCCTTGCAGCTTAGCCATTTACTTTACACCATAGGCATCGCGATGCTCATAAATCTAAATCACCGGCTAAGGCACCTATTGAGCTGCTAATCGGCCCATTACGATTCCACTTGGGTTCGCTCGATTTCAGTTGCCATCAATAAAAGGCCCGACACTTGTCTGGGTGCATTAAGCGCGGTGCGGTGTGCCCCAAAAGCCCCCGCCATACGTGCGGTCCGTGACGCCGCGCCGGCCGAGCATGGAGCCTTTGTGGCGGCCGCGCACCAAGAAATCACCATACAATGAATGTGTAGCGCTCCGGTAAAATTAAAATTCAACGGAATATTCCCCACCAATTAATGAGTCGTTCACATTGAGGCGAGTCACATCACATGGGGCATGGGGCATCGGGCGTACCAATGCCCCAACACTGGGGTGCTGTCTGGCCTGGCCAGCTCGGCGCATACCTTTCGTTAGACAAGAGCAAAATGGAAAACCGCAGGATTCAGCATTGATCCCTGCGGTCGCTGTCATGCGATGAAATTAGTCTGCCATTTGTGGCTGTCGCTTAGAATTCACCGCCTCGCCACGTAACAAATCCGTGGAATCCCCGAGGTAGGGGTGTAGACATGCGAGAATTTTAGGTTCTCAGATTTCGACAGAAAATTGAATTTTTATTTGCAATGCGAAACGAATGGTTGAAACGACGATGCGACGACGGACGGGACAAATTGAATGCTATCCCCGGCCGGGATTCAATTCGATTCAGGAATCCCGACCAAGTCCAGAGATGACCACTTGCATTAATCCATTCAAGCCTGTCACTCGGACAAGGTTCCATTAAAAATTTATTCGAATTTGAGCTGGGGTGGCACGCGTCCTCCTATCCACCGGAATTCCCAGCCTCCGCGGAACGTGTGGGCCGTTGCCCGCTGGAATGGAACCAAAGCGCTCAGCCTTCGCCTTGTCATCCTTTAATTGAGTCTGAATCCTTTTGAAATGGAGCACAAAGTGGGGCGACGAGGCCTGCCTATCTGATTCTCTGGGCGCGCATTGATTAAAAGGGTTAACGAATTGAGTCTGGGGTTGAGTAATTGGCAGAGGACTCTAATTTGTTCTGGTTTATCTGCATGGCGTCTTGGATCTCTCCTCCCTCCGGCGCGTCCCGCATAAATTGGCAATTGCCGCTTGACGCTATTCTGTCGGGTAATTGCCGCAATTAAGGAACGCATTGCGCGGGGCTAATCGCGTCATGGCCAAGACATTTAACGTATCGGCGCAACGGCGATTGATTGGAGAAATTAATAAAGTGTCAACGGCATGATTAGTTGGTATTGAACCAGATGATCTCTCGGGTGAAAGCCGGCCACCGAACATCTGTTGTCTTAATTACTCTTGCCGTCTTATCGCTGTAAAAGTGGTGCGTTTTTATCCGCCCCGAGGCCACGGCTGGTGGCTCTTTTCTCAAGGAAGCTGAAAGGGCAGCCCGCTCGAGGCATGGGAATTGGGAATGCGAAATAAGACGTCTCTGTGCAGCTCTCCAGCCCTGCATTTTGCCCCCACGACGATTGATGACGGGGGAATGACTCAACAGTCGTGGCAAGTAATTAAGGGCACAGTGGTAATTGAAAGTTCTCTTTTATAGAAAAAGGCGCAATTAAATTTCTAATAGACTTCCTGGATTTCCCGGGGACGTCTGGCTATAGGCTACGTCTGTGAATTAATTGAGCATAATTGGAATTTTTATTTAAACTGAAATTTATTACTTTCCTTAATGACCGCCCACTTTTATTGATTTTTGTTCATTTCAATAGAACATGAAGTAAAATTTGTCTCCTATTTAAGAGTCCAGTTGTGCTTGGAGAGGTTGAACAGCTAAGATGTTTGGGAAAAAAACATGTTGTACATTTTCTGTGGTAAATAAAAGGAACTCTTACAATTTGTTGGCCGGTTCCTCAAAATCTGTATACCATCATTTGCTACCATCCTTCAAACGACACGTGCCAATATTTTTGGCATATTTAGTGATGTCCTCTAGGGATCAATACTTGGTCCGCTCTTGTTTAGCACTATCATTAATTATATCTGCCGAAAGTTACGAGACCCCCCGTCATTTTTCCCCTTCTAATTTTCTGTCTAATAGACTGAAATGTGCCTTTCGCAAAATATTTTATATACTGCAATTCAGACCGGGGAAAATTAATAGCCGGGGGAAAATCAGCAGGGTCAAGTTGACCCCCAACCCGATGACGTGCAGATCTATCTCTATAGACTGATTTAAACATTTTTACTTCTCATCATCTGCCATAAGCCTCATAAATAACTTCCCAAGCGTATATTTCCTTTGACGTTCCTCAAGGATCAATCCTTGGTCCATTATTTTTCAGTCTTTACCTCAACGATCTACCCGGGGGTAGTGAAAAACAACTTTTTGGTTCATTTGTGTGCTGACGATATTCAAATATATGTGAGCCAACCAATAGGACTACTTGAAGACTGTATTGACCGAATTACATATATTCGTTCAATGCTGGGAAACATATAGCTCTCTACGTCTGCTATGGATTAGTTCGGACATTATGCCATAGCAGTTACGAATATAACTGACAAAGACCATTGTGTTGCCGCATTATTTGTGAGGTAGTGTTGTATTTCCCAGACTGGATTTTGTGTATGTGAAATATATGGTACATATACAGGCTTCCTAGGACAGTCATGTATCAGAGTACACCAATTCCTTTATAGGTACGTCTATAGATTGAGACATTTACTGAGACTGGAACTTTCTTTCTTGCATAAGTTAAAACAAAATAAAAGTCCACCTGACTTATATAAGACAGCCAACATAAAAGTACAAAGTAATAGAACCCAAAAAAAATTTCTAAAATAATATTACAGTACAAAATGGCCACTAGAGGAACGACACGCCCAAATGAAACAGTGTGAATTTATAACAACATTTAAAGTGCATTAAAATTGTGGGATATGCACAGCACGGCATATACATTTTTACGTGGAGTACATATCCAAGGAATATCGTACTTATGTATACGCGATCTACGTTAAGAAATTTCTAGCTTTGCCAATGCCATTTGCTCCCGTTTGCGCATTTTTTTCTCCTACAACTTCTCTCTTCACTAAGTGGCTCATTCATTAACCATTAAAAAATCCTCACAGTAGAATACATTTGAGCCCGAAAAACGACTGTCCTCCGAGGCAGAACATTTTAAGGACGAGGCGCACAATGAATTTTGAATCGTTTGTCTGGGAATCAAGGATTCCGTACAAAATTACTTGAAGGTTCTTCCTACTTCTGATAATACGAAAATCCCCTCCTACCGTTGCGTCACGTCGGGAACCAGCCAGCCCACTCCACAATCAGTAAAAATCCGAACAATTCCCAGACCATGGACATAATACCTCGAATTTCTTTTTTTGTATTACAGTGCTGGACTGCCAGGTCAGTGAATGGGGACCATGGAGCGACTGTGACACAACATGTGGAACTGGGATGATGTCACGTACAAGGGCGGTACTGCAGGCACCGCAAAACGGCGGAAAGCACTGTCCATCACTCGTACAAAAGCGAGGCTGCCAAGGATATCGGTGCCATGGCCACAAAGACAGGAAAGTCCTTAGAGGTAGGTTTCATTAAATGTCATAATTCTTTTCCCTGTTCAGACTTAATATTTTCCTTGAGTCGGGGAGCCACATCCTGCCACTCCCTCGGGGCATAAAAAAAAAGTAGGACGCTCAATTTAATTGGAGCACAAAATTTTCAAAGCCCCGGCGCACCCTTTGATGGGAACCTGATGTGTCGTCGATGGAGTTGCTGTTTTCTGTTTCTGTTGGATGTTCACAGGGATCCAATCCAGGCCATCCCCTGGCCTGGCCCGATAGTGGGACGATGCTCCCACAACTTTTATATCCAATGGAGCGTGACTTTCGGGTAAAAGTCATCTACTGGGAAATTGCCTGTCGTTAAATTGCTTCTTTTTTTTCCATCCTCTTTTTTTCCCAACCGGCAAATTTTTTTTTCTCCCAACCCCTGCAAAGTTGCTCCGTGGTGCATGCATTCAGAGAGGCCTTATGGGCCACGTAATGAGGTGCAAATGGTCGGAAATGCAAATGGGATTGTACCCCTTTTCTATTGAAATGAGCGCCCCACACTGGAGGTGAAAGAGGCGATTTATGGGAATCGCGTTTCCTTTGAATGCCCTGGAAATTACCATTTAAGCACCGGATAATGTTCACCCTCTGCTAGGGATCGTGACAATATTATTTTTTTTTCTTTCTTCTTTTTTTTGGCAATTCAAAATGGTATTGTTTGGTGGAGAGATTTATTCTATAGAGTAAGCTTATAAAGGCGCAGAGGTGATGCAATTATTCTCACCCTGTGGCCAGATTCCAATGCAATTGGGTTTTATTGAAAGGAATGGCTTTTCTAGGGCTGGCTATAAATTTGTATCTTTTCATACCGAATATGGGTGGGGGAGATTTGCATTTAAACTGTGAGGAGAAATGATATGAGCACTTTTGAAATATTGGGGGCTTATAATGTGTTTTAATTTTTAAATAACACAATACAGGTCGGTAACCTTTTCTAAAACGAGTTAAGGGCTTATTATTGATTTTATAAGAAAAGTCAATGACAGAAGATTCCCTATTAACAGAAATTAGTCTACATTTGTCAATATTTACGAACATATGGTTTCTAAAGCATCAATCAGAAAAAATAATAAGATCGTGCTGTAGGTATTGAGCATCTTGTGCAGACTGAATCGGCATAAAAATCTTCAAATCGTCAACATACGCCAGAACGTGAGCTTTTCGGAAAAGAGGGAACAAATCATTGATGGAAAAGATAAACAGCACCGGTCCAAAATGGTTTCCCTGCGGTACACCAGAAAAGACATGAAATGGGTCAGAAAAAGATGAAGCGAATTTGACTTTGAAGATATGACCCAATCCAATGGACGAGACTAGTAGGGTGGCCAAGTCGTAATAGTTTAAAAATTAGCAATTTGCTAAAATCAGTATATATACAGTCGTCTGGGTTGAGCTTCTCAAAATTGTTTAGGCTAACTACAAAATTCGACCAAGTTAGTTACAGTAGACCTACCTTTTATAAAACTGGCAATAAAAAATTAGATGCTCGTTAACAATAGCCTCAATAAGTTTTGGATTAGGTGAAAGTTTAGCCATCAAAATTTTAAAAATGGCGGCCACATAATGACAAACCACACTTTTTATTCTTCAAACGAATACACGTAAATTACTACATAGGGACCCTTATGGTGCAGATCTTGAATTTTTATAGCAGAAATAGCTAATTTAAGATGGCGGATCGAAAAAGACATTCGAACTTTTTTAACTTCAGGAGTTCTCCGTTATCGCATCTACGATTTCTAATTTAATATATTTCCCTTAAATAATAGAAATGCGTACCACAATATCTGAATATTCAGAGAATTACCTTGAAAATCATATACAGGTGTTTTGGGGGTCGCTGATTTTAAATCTGCTGTCAAACTTGTAAGCCCTTAAACCTATTTAGGTCTGAGAGACTAGGTCTATTATATAGCCTTTCCCACGCCAAAATTATTTGTCGCATCAACGTGTGCTAACATCTGAGTGCGCAGCACTTCCCTAGTTAGGGTTCTCAATTAAATTTAAAGTCTGCCGGTCAGTTGCAGTCAATTAGCAGCAATTAAGTTTGTGCTGGCTTATGGAGCCGCTGTTTGCACATAAGTCATAATTGCCCCAAAAGCAGAGCAGCAACACTCCCAGGTCCATTACGAATGCAAAACATGGGATTAGTTGTGAGCATGCCATTTTCCCTAAAATTATGCCCATCCAACGCCGGACAGAGCATCATAGTAGCCAGGAAAGGATGTTGAGTGCCAGAATGTGGCATATGTGAGAAATTTCCGCAATATTTGGCCAGACAGAGGGGCAGTTCCGGGTCCTTTCAAAGTGCATATTTTCGCATTTTCCGGGTCTTTTTCACTACTCTTTTATTATTTTTTGGAACAGTCGCCTCAGCCGCGATGGCGGCTTGTGCAACTTTGCAATTCAAATCCACTTCAATTTACCAGCCCATTTAATACGTAAACATCCCATCCACTTGGCGCTGAAAGAGGAGAGCCGCCGCGCCGCCGGGAAAATGCAGCACGTTATATTCAAACGACGCAATCGTTTTGCTTAATTTTCGGTGTAAAGAAGAAATATTGGTCTAATCCTTGCGGAGCGGTTTTGCTAGAGGCACCTGGCCGGGCGCGGGTGGCAATAAAGGCGCAAAAGTGTGCCCGAACACCTCGTCAGCATGCTTTACGGCCCGGACGCCTCTACAGCTCTGGATGTGCTCGCGAAAGGCATTCAAAAATGGGAACATCGGCAGGCGGCATAAAATTGTAAATTAAATTTTTATTCCACCGCTGACGAGCCCACCGCCCGCTGCTCAATGCCCCACCACTCCCCATCCACATTGTACGCGCACCGGCATCCATGATGCGATAATGCTCCCGAGGAATAAATCATTCCCTGCATATTTAAAATGCAAATTAAATTTTCGAGTCGCCTTGTAATAATTCTCGTGTTTTTTTCACCCGCTTTTTTATTCTCTCTCGCAGAAATGGCCCTGCTTCTTCCAGCGGCTCTATCAAAGGATCGGCACGCCAACGACAGCAGCGACATCCGAAGAAATTTACGACTTCGCTACCGGGACTCATTCAAACATAATCGGGAGCATGAGTAAGTACCCGTGAAAATTTCCTGGAAGAGGCTTCGTGTTCGCAAAACGCTCCCCCATCCCCTTTCCCCGGCCAGGCAGCGGAGCGTACACGTAGATCAGGTGGATTTTGCGGTACCATATGTGGATACACGGAGTTTTAGGGGACGAAAGAGGATTCAAGCGAATTGCGGAAGGTGTTTATTCTGGGCAAATGTGCGACACGGAGTTCATAAGGATCCTATTGATGCTCACGACTTCTCCATTTTTAATCCACCCGCAGTGTTTACCTCCGGAATAATCCCACCCCACCACCACCAATCCAGACGGAGGGCACGTTAAGCTCCTGCTTACTGGCTAGGACGCAATTCACGTTTTTCGGGAGGAAATTAATGGGAAATGAAATTCTGTTGACATTGCACCATTTTTTCTGCTCGAATTGACCATAACCCCTAATCCTTTTGTGCCAAGTTCTCCCCCACCCCGTCCGTTGACAAACTTTACAGACTCCCGCGCCGCAGATCGCGGAAGAGTTCGCTTGAGCGCCGCGCCGCACAAAAATCCATTATATGCTGGGACAGCAATTCAATTTACCTCAAGGAAGTTCTAACACTTTGATGTTGGGCTGGAGCCAAGCCAAGTGCCTAAGCACAGTATGTGCCCGCCCTCGATGGGGCTGGGACACCTCCCACCTACGCATAACAAACCAATTTTCAGTTTAATTTTGGAGCAGCTCTTTGAAGACGCCGGAGTGGAGCGAATGACTTATTTGCATGGAAGTTACTTTGAGGAAGGTTTAAATGATCATCCGACGGGAAGTTATTGAGTTATTGGGTCGGAGAGAAGCGGCATCCCTGGAGGTGTTCTCTGGATAGGAATTAAGGCAGCTGCAGAGGGAAATTCGTGGATGAAGGGTCTTAAATTTCGAGCTATGGAGGCGAACGCTATAGTTTAATAAGCCCACATAATCTCTTGCTATTGTTGCCAATAAGCTAGATGAAGTCGACGATCGTAACGCCGAAAAATTAATTATTATTGACGGAGTTGTTTTTCAAAGGGAACCTAAATAACCTGAAAGGTTTGGAAGTTTATCTGAACACGAAAGTATATACACAATTTTAAGATAAAAAATATCACAGTGACACGATAGTCACAACCAATCTGCTGGTAAATGTTTATTTGCAGTCATTCGATAAAAATTCACAAGTTACGTGTACATTTTAATGTGCACAATCGTCTATCGTGACTGAATAGAATGGACATAAATGACATGTGGTTTCAACAGGATGGCGCGACATTCCACACCGTATGCAAGCCAATGACATTTTTGCAAACTAAGTTAACAGGTGTTATATCTCGTTTCGGATAACAAGTGCCCAGCTAATAGTTCCAATTTAACCTATTTGAACTTATTCGGCAAAGATTTTATTTATTTTAGGAAAACATCGAAAATTGAAGTACCTTTTTTAGTATTTATTATAAAAGGAGGGGAATGAAACATATATCATTCGAAAGATCTCAAGAATATCTGGTAAAAGACTTGACAAATTTCATAATTTATTCATTCCCAAATTTTCAAATGCGTTAATCTCAAACCAAATTTTTCGAATCGGTACCCAAAATTTCTCGAAAACAAATGAACCGATTGCCTTGAATTTTTGTGTGCTTATTCTATACACCATTATCAAGTACTTGTCATAGGATATTTTTTTTCGTTACTTAGTTTTTGTTTTATAGGAAAAATAATAACTAATTCTTGGTCCAAAAATCACTATTTATGTTCAAACGTCCGCCATTTTGGTTTTTTTTTTTAGATGATTTTTGAAAAGACGCCAGAGGGTACCGTTTACGCAGATTTTTTTACAACGCTCTAACGATCATACAATATCCTTGCAAATAAAAAAAATTAAACATATTTCTGAATGTGTATATTTTTAGATATTTAAACTCCTAATCCGAAATTTCAAATAGTTTTCCTAGAAAAAATGCACAAAAATTACATTTTTTTCCGGCTCCTCGGTGTATACATATCTTCCCTTAATAGTTATAGATGATTTTGACATCATTTTTTCCATAGATTAGAAATTTAAAAGAACATATTCTCTATCACGTAAGACTTTCGAGACAAAGACGATATGCACCTCAAATAAACGCTTGAAGCTTAAACTATTGCTAAAAAACACAAAGAATTTAAAAACTTTACGAAATTTTTCCAAATCGTGGATTTTGATCAGCACGTGCTACTTCCTTGTCGGAAATATGGTAACGCTTCATTTGGCGCATGTATGCACCTACTATATATGAAGCATGAACAACTGATAAAAAAATTGCGGAGCTTTAAGGTTCATTATATTTTATATTTACAGTTAAGGGTTAACCCTATGATTTAAGCCATATCTTAAACTCGAACGCCCAAAACAATTTTTATGAAGTTAGGCAAATCACCCAAAAACGGATATTTTCACTTTTTGGCCACGATTTTCTCAACATCTATACGTGGTGCAATGTTTTCGTTTTCAGATTCGTAATCTATTATATAAAAAAAGTAAGCGACAGTTCTGGTACCCATGTATAACAATACAAGAGTACCCTCTTTTTTTTTGATAAAAAATCATAAGTATTGCAGAATTCGAACTTCTTCTTAACAAATTGTCGGAGTATGTTTCATTACGAAATTAATAACAGTAGATATTTACTAGTACTAAAAATTCTAGAAAACTACTTTTACTTAATTTAGAAAAAGAATTTTGAAAAAAAATTAAAATTCGACAGACGACGAACATAATTCTTCCAAGATGTAATTTACTTTAAGCTATTTGAAAGGCACAATCAATATGGACGGAGTTTCGGCCAATTTTCCACTCTGTCGAACTCAGATCCCTGTCCACTGTCCAAAAATAATCGTACGGGAATTTTTTAATTCCTGTTTAGTATCAGTCAGATGCCGGAACAATTAAGAGTCACCCACGCAGACGGTTCCTTCAGCAGTGATTAGAAAACGGTCACGTAGTCACTGTCCCAAAATCCTAATTGTGTCGACCCATAAAACAAGCGGAAGTCACTGAATCATGAAGTCACCTCTCCCCCCGATTCCCGTAACCACAAACTCGATCCGGGTCGAGCACAAAGGCAGCTGCCACTGATTCGGCGGAATCGGGGATCAGTTTTTTTTACGAGCCACACTCCCCACAATGGTTCCAAATCCGAAAATAATTATCCAAGTTCAGCCTTTTTATCGTGGATGACATCAATCATTCCCAATTTCGCCTTTCATCCGAGTCAAGCGGCCGGAAAAACTTTCCCGGATTTTCACGTGAAATTTTCCAATTTTGGGATGAAGTTGTCACTCCCAGGCAACCGGGCCCGGGCGCCCCGAATTTATGTCAGTAGAAATAAAAATCTCATTGGGATGCAAAAACAGCAGGGGAAGCGGTCAGGACGTGATTCCCCGATTCGGGCGTCACTTGATTGCGAAATATTTTGTTTTTTCTGGCGCGCTTTATTGGCCGCAATATTTTATGGATGACTGAAACTTTTTCCCCGGGACCGCTCGGGCTGCACAGCACAGCACAACAGCCGTATCCGCTTACTTTCTAATTTAATTTTCGTCATGCTGTAGAAGATTTCATCCCTAAGCCGGGAAACTCCCACCGCTGGGAGGCATGGGGCGGAGTGGGAAAATTGCTGAAAGTAAAAAAAATTGTAAACCAGCTATTGCAGGATTTGCCACGGATAAGAAAAGTTTTAATGAGATGACGTCGAGGATATAAAAGCGCCGCGCCGAGGACGCTTGAATACGAAATGAATTGAAAATGGTACAAGTTTTCAAATCCTTCTTTTAAAGGACGCTGCGTGGGGCGCGAGTGCAGAACTTGTCATTAGAGGGCACAAAGGCGTGGCAATGGATTCACAAAACGCTTCCTGTAGCGCTCGCAAATGAACTTGCAGGCGAACGGCGCGAATTGCCAGTAACCTCGATCCGATGAACTGGAGCTCCCGGTTAGGAAAAGTAATTAATAACGCTTTCGTTGATACCACTCACATCCAGGGCCATCGGAGCAGGTCGTCGTAATTGCAGTCTTTTCAACAGAGGCACTGGAGACCCTTTGAGCTCAGCGAATTCTTTTCCCTGATCGGGGCAATGTGAGCGTGTTGTAATTCTCGCATTCATGCACCCGAATGGGGTCAGTTAGAAAGGACTTCAACGAACCGGCTAGAAAAAGGGTCGTGAAAGCTCTGCTGAGCAATTACTATTGAAACAGTACTTGTTATGTAAATTCATAAGCAAAAGCAACAGAGCCGCAGCAAATGCCGCGCTATCAGCAAGAGTCGGAAACAAGATAGGACTTATGAATGAGCCTTTGGGAACCCGCTAGTCAAAGATTTTTTTTTCACAGTGAACTAAATGCCTTCGGTGTAACACTGGGATTTATTGCATATCGATTTTTGCATCTCAACCGTCCTCAGTTCCATTTATAAGAGGCGAGACATGTTCTGTAGTCGGAGGGGGGTACTGGTGTCATTGAAAGAAAAACACTAAATTCTAGGTCAACTTAATAGAATACCTAACTACAATACGCTAAATAATATCGTTTTTGTATTGACAAAATTATTTTTTAATATTAAAAATAGATTTTATAAATAAAAAATTGAATAATGAATTAATTGACAGTTTAGAGGATGGTAACGGTTTTTACGATTTTACGACGAACCATCAATGAGGGGCGAAAAATAGCTATAACAAAAGTTGTGGCCCGTAAAATTCTCTATACTTCTCATATGTTTATCATTTTACGGAATTCGAGGGGGGAAACTTAGGTGGAATGAAGTGGAATCAAAGTATTAACTTATGAAAAATTTCAACTAAAAGTTTTCTCTCATAAATTAAATTCACTAATAAATTTTTAATAGAGTTGCCCCGTATATTTTTTTTGTTATGGCAGTTTGTGCATATTTAGTTTATTTCTATAGACAAAAGCTTTTCGCAATTTTTAAATTCAACCTCATGTTAGCACTTTTCGAAAATCTAAAAAATCTCTTAAAAAAACCGACGTCGAAAATATAAAAAATGTATCGAGTAGCTTGCGTAACGCAAGGGACGAACACAGTGAAGTGAGTAACCCGAACGGGCAGGCGTCATTCACAGTCATTTTTCCACCACAGCTGTTTTTTTTAAAGTGTGCAGATGCGTCTGGGGCTTTATCATACTTGTAAATTAAAACTGTTGTAGAACTTAAATTTCTAACGCACACAAAAGCTCTGACCGAAATGATGAGGTTGCGTAATCTCTCCAACAACTTGTTAGGGTAACCGATGTGTGCCCTACGGGACCCTATTACTAAGCCTCCGCTGTCCGTCTGTCAGCGGGCTGAACCGTTTCTATTGCCGCTATAACAACAAATAATGAAAAAACCAAAATGGCTTGTATTATGATAAAAGTAAGGTATGATAACCAGCCTTGGTCTTACCTCTATACCACTTGACCGATTGACTTCCTATTCACATTATATGTTAGTTAGATTGTGAGAATGGCTTATAGTTAGGTATGGTCCCGTTAGGTGGCGCCGCAATCTATATTTTATACCAATGGGCCGAGTAGTACGGGGTGCTGTGGTTCCGTGGTTCAAAATCAGGTCATGCCGAAAATTCACTTTTTAAATTTTTTCTTTATGAAACTTTGAAGAGACCCGGCGCTAGAGCTTCAGGTCCTGTTACCCTCCCTTAATTCGACCTTGTGCAAGATCGAAAGAATCGGGAGATAAAAACGCTTAGCGATGTTTTTCTCGGTAATGTGGATTCCCTTTTAAATAAACTAATACATCGCCAGGTTGCTACAGCGCGCTTAATATTGTCACTTGGATATGAAAATATTTTTTTGGCTCAATAGAAAAAGGGGAATTGAATATCTGCGTGGAATGCCCTTTGGAGTCAAATAGAAATTTTGTCAGAGTTGACATTGCGCTTGAGTAAAAACAATAATGGCGCCGCCGCCCGCTGCCCGCCGCCGACGGAAATAACAAACAAACATCAACGAGCTGAAAGATTAATTTGCCTTCCTGTTAAAATATTCCGAAAATTTGGTAACCATCTCAGGAATTTTCCTAAGGATACCAATAAATTCCCTGGGAGTCCAAACAATCCCCAAACGAACGTAGCAAGTAATTCTTCAGCTGGTCGCTATAACTGATGTGGGCCCGGGGGGCTGAGGGAAAGGATTCCCTGAAATTTCGAAAACATAAATAACCACTTTCGTCCCGGCACCCACCACCCTTTTATTGTTTTCGCCGGGAGACATGATGCTGACTTTAATTATCCCCGAGATATAAAGAAGTGGGCAGGACGGTCATTTAGATGCTGGGCCCCGACAAGCCAGGAAATTACTGTTTCACTTATCTCCCCATGAAAATTTATGTCGCTCCCTTGTTAAATTCCCGCACTTGAATCCTGGCAGCGACTTTAATTTACTCCTTAATTGCCGAACCGAAACATTCCCGAAACAGCGCCAGACATCTCGAGGCCGCGGAAAGCATGAAATTTTTAATATTGCCGCCTGCCGAGGTCATCGCGAGCTCGTTGCCTTTCATTTTGACAATTTATTCGACGGCTCTGGAGTCTGGAGCTGTAGGCAGAAAGCCCTTGGTGGGTAGGGGGACAGCGGCGGCTGGGGCCTTGTCGCTGGCGGCGGGCGGACCCCGAATTCAATCTTCAATTTGGCGAGGATGAGCGACTGAGCTACTGAGCGACTTTATGAAAGTAAAAGGATGTAAAAATCCTTAAAGGAAGTGCTTGCCGCACTGTCTGCAGTGTACCGGGGGTCTGTCGCTCCATTTTAAGGCATCGTCGGGCGGTCTTCGGTGGTAGGTTGCCTCACAAGTCACAACAAATAGCCACCCCGGGGCGGGGAAGTGGTGTATGAAAGTGAACAAGGCTGTAAGTAGGCGGGTCTGCATTGATCGTCTTTGCCCCTGCATGGGACTGGGGGGTATTTTTCGCCGGAGATGTGTTTACTTTTTTTGGGGAAACGTAGGCACGTCAGCAATTCCATTGTGGTTGAATCACTCCGAATGGCCGATGTGCTCAGCAGTATCTTGTCGATGTTTGTAGTCATTGAAATTTTACGACTGAAGGGCAGCTACCGCAATTTGCTTAAGTAGTCCAATCTATTACGTGGGGGTAAAATGGGCCTCAAAACAGTGTGAATAGGCCCAGGCCCAGGCCCTCCTCGAATTTCTAGGGCTCCTGAATCGAGAAATTAGTTAAAAAGTTAAACAAAAATTTTTAAGAACTTTTAACATCTTTTGGTTTCAACAAAACTTCCATTTGAGCAGGAAATTAATTCAGAATGGCGTCCAAAGGATAACTTCTACGCGCACAATTTTCCAATTTACAAAATATCTAAGGCACTACGCAATTTTGTAAACCAACGGAATCAACTCTAAAAGAACCAGTGAGCGCATTCGAAATGCAAAGATAAGAAAATTCACAAACCAAACTCACAACTTCTCTGGAAATATTTTTAATTTCTAACCGACTTCAAAAAAGTTCTCAATTCGACTGTGTTTTTGTTTGTGTGTGTGTGTGTGTATGTTTCGCAAGATTTTCGCCGATTGCGATACGATTTTAATGATTCTTTTTTTATTGAATAA
This sequence comes from Neoitamus cyanurus, assembly GCA_947538895.1. Classification (NCBI taxonomy): domain Eukaryota; kingdom Metazoa; phylum Arthropoda; class Insecta; order Diptera; family Asilidae; genus Neoitamus; species Neoitamus cyanurus. Next base: position 20,710,320 of record OX384547.1, read on the forward strand.
GCTATATCTCGAGGGTAGTCCCATTTAAATTTGAAGAAAATATTCCACCTCTAAGGATGAATCCCGGTTATTGAATTTTACCCACTTCCCGTTAACCGATTTTAATAAAACTTGGCACATAGGTGTACTTCCAATGAAAATAAAATATTATGGTAACCTAGAACTGATCTGACGATGAATGTATGCACATATATGAAGCTGTCATTTGTTTCCGCTACTGCTCTGCTTCCGCTGCATTCGTGGCCTCGGCCAAGTACCCAACCCGCAAATAATACAGAGTCTTTCAATAAGGACGCTCGTCTTTTAAATGTAAATAAAACAAGTTGTGTGTGAGATATCCACTCTATTTTTATTTTATTCGAAAGAATATATTATGGCATTAAGTATGGAATATAACGTCGTTCAAATGCCCGCCGCGGCTTTGCATGGTGGTGCGTATTCGAAGGACCAATTTTCGATTACTTTGTCGCAAAAATCTGATTCAATTAGCTGGATGGCGTTCGTTATGTTGACTCTGGATGCATCAATTGTTTTCGGTTTATTCGCATAGACCTGTGATTTAAAATAGCCCCAAAACAAAACGTTAAATCGCACGATCTCCGTGGCCAGTTCAAATTGCTCGTGCAGAATGTCCATTGTGGCATGTAGCGTCGTCTTGTTGGAACCACATGTCGTCGGTATCCAAATCATATAGTTTAATCTACAATAAGTAGCGCTCCTCGCTGAAGATGATTTTCGATTATAAACGTTTCTCGAACGGAGCATTGATTTTTATAATAAAATTTGAAGATTTAACGCTATAACATTTTACAATAAATTTGACAGATGTTGCCGACATAACCTAAAAATGTCGATCGTACATATTAAAAGACAATTTATAAACCATTCTTGCCATCTAACTAGCATATGTTGTGAATATGAAATCAATCGGTCAAGTTGCTTGGACGCAAGTAGCTCCTTTTCTTTTGACTTGCTTCACAAATATTGATATTTCTAACTCAAATCTTATTTCTTTCTTTCTTATTTCTTTCTTATAGTGAAAGAACTTTAAGAATCGGTTCAATAGTTTCAGAAATTACCCCGAACAAACACACAAACAAATTTTACCCCTTTATAATATTAGTTTAAAATTATTTGTAATATTGTACGGAACCCTTAGTACGTGAGTATAACTCGCTCTTGACTGGACTTGTTTTTTTTTTACTTTTGTAGATAATCAATTTTTGAATTTGCCACAAAGTCAATATGAAAAGGAAAATGTAATCAAATATCGGTCCACAAACGAAAAAAAGTCGTTATAAATCCAATGGGATATACGTTAGTGACAATTTAGAAAGTAAAACAATATAATACATGTGGGATTCGAACCTAGGACCTCTGGAACAATATAATCCACTGCTTTTACCATTAATCTACAGACACCCACCCTACAGGCAGGAAAAGGTCGTCCTTTTTTTTGTTCGTTTATATTATGATTTACTACGTTTACGTTTTGAGTGACTAACTTCCTAGATTGAAATATATCAACAATGTGTTTTATTTTTGTTTTAACAATATCTCCACTCATTAAGTTTGGAAATATCCCTGCAGAGTAAAATTCAGAGAATGATCTCCCTAAATGGGTTTAAAAGCTGCGCGCCAATCATCACGTCTTCAGTTTAAAAGCCAGCAATCTTCTCTACGATGGAATAAATTTGTTGTACTTTAGAAATCCGCGAAACCGAGTGCCATATGAACAGACGCCTCTCCCGACTCCCCGCAGCACAATTTGCGGCTGAAAGAGAAATACCCAACTGCACCAGGAGACAATTTCGTATTCTGGAGATAAGACAAAAAAGTCTGACGAGATCGATCCCATGCGGCGTGAAACGTTCGGAAGCGATTGTTCCCCTGGATGCCCTTCCACACGCCATCTGTCTGGCTGTGTAATATCGCAGATCGAAAAGCTCATTTTTATGCAAATGCGAAAAACTCTCTGAATGGCGCCCCCCGATTTCCATACATCAATTAAGCTTCCCGCAGGAATTCGACGGAGGATTTTTAAGCAGAGGATAGAGAGACAAGACAACTCTGGCGGAATTTATGTCAGGAAATTCCCCAGGAGGTTGGTAGTACCCGAATCAATCTCCCTCCATCACCGAAGGGCTGATAAATTTTCATTTCTTTCCTTTTTATATATTTATAACCAAATAAAAGGATTTCTGGAGCAAGGACTCTCTGACATGTGTGCAGTAGCGGCATTCGGATTTGGAGCCAGTTTCCCCAATCCTGTAAGGAGGTCCTCGACAAGTTTTCGCATTATAACTCACCGTTCTTATTAGATGTTATATAGATCTGGAAGGGCGAGGATTATCCTTGAACCCTGAACCGCATTCATTTTCGTATCCATGGCATTTACTCGATAATAATTGAATTTCGCCACTCTTCACACTGTCGGGAGTCCTCCAGAAAATTCACCCCCCACCCCTCCCCCCACCCCTTTTCGCTAAGGGCCTTATCCTTTTATTTAACAATTTTACTTCCATCTTCCGCGATTTGTTCACGTTCCAAACATTTTTATTGAAATTTTCGAGCGGCGCAGCACAGTCATCTATGAAAAATATTTCCAGGACACGATTTTGAACTAAGCGCCAGGCTTGTCGGATTGGCATCGATTTTTCCTTGACGTGAACGAGCAGGGTGGGGCGAGGTTCATGGGTGGGTATGGGGGCCACCGTGGGGCACGAACTTGTGGTGAAATTTCATCTGATTGCAAAAGTTTTCTAAGAGTTTCTGTTGATCACCCAATTTCTGTAAGTGAATCGATTTGCTTCTGGCGCTTCCCGGTTCGGGATAGATTTAAGTGACAGGGATTTGGCCACCTTTCAGTATTAATTAACCGAAATCCTTGCCGGCTCCCAATGCGAAACGGGGCCGGACCGGGATTGGGACGTCAAAAATTTTTGTTATTGTTTATCCTCCAGATGGTTTGAGTTAATTGAAATTTGTATTTGGGGATTTGGAAACCCCCTTACACACTTACGCTCCGCCCGCTGGCACCCAGCCACCCCCACAAAATTTGTTAGTTCACCCGATTTACTCGGATAGAACGTACTACGCCGCAGATTGACGAGCACTTTAAGCCCCGGTCAATATATTGATTTTGTTTTCAAAAATAACAGAGATTTCAAATTTAATTAGATATTTATGATGCGGCTGTTGGCGTCGTATGGGGCCCACCATGTGGTCGAACGATTGAAAGGGGCTTACACAACGCTTTTAGGTTCAGTTTTAATTAGTTCTAATGTGTGGCTTGCAAAAACATTTATTTTTCAATGAGATTATGCCCAACTTACAGTTAGTTTACCAACCACAAAGTGCATTGCATAGCAAATGAGGCTGTCTGAAACAGTGTTTCAACCATAAAGCAATTTTTTGCGAAAGTCCCTGACTCTGTCAGTTGTGGATATAATCTTTAACAAAGTTTGGATTGAATAAATGGGTCGAATTTACTTGCACATAACAAAACTTGTCTCTACCCTTTTTTTTAAATTTTCGTACTGGGCCATTTTCAGGCAAATTAAAACAGGAAATTGAATGAAAATATTCTGCCTAAACATTGGGATTGACAGATTCCCTTCAGTGAAATGAAAAAGAGGAAGTAAAAATCAAATAAAACTTGCCTTTTGTTGAAGAACAACAACAACAGTCCCTGGCCAAAAAATTACAACTACGTGGAAATATGTAAAGTTTTTATTGATATATATTTTTCATTATGAAAACTTATAAAATATTTATATTTACCAAAAATGTATACAGAACATAACAAGGCATTAATTAATTATTATTTAGTGTTGCCACACTTTGCCAATTTCACTGCGTCGATTATTCTGGGCATAATCTTTATGTAAGCTTTGATACATTCTTTTATCTGAGGCGCCTCATGACATTTTTTTTAAATATTTTCGATCAAAATTTGACCAGTAGTGTTATTTTCTTTATAAATGTAGGCATTCAATTATATAAATTGTCTGAAAAAAAAGACCGCTGAGAATATGAATCATTTAGGAAAGTTAACCGTTCACTTCATTTTCAGAAGTGGGATCATTTCCCATGTGGCCCACAAGTTTTCACATGTTTTATGAATTATTCAGTTCGGAGTTATAAAAAACTCAATCGGAATCTACGAAAAGGTATGGCTGAAACACGTGCGGAAATAATCATTGAAAAAGAGCCACGGCTTTTCAATTAAAGGAACATTTAACCCAGATGGAACTCTCTACTAAAATTAACAATAGACGTTGCAGTATGATCTTTAAGTGAGGACAAACTGGAAGAGTATTTCCCTGCTAATTCGCTTATGCTTGGGACAAGTTGTGAAAGAGAAGGAAGAATCTTGATGCAGAATTGGAGGTTCTTCGATAAAAATTGGAGAAGAAACGCAAAATTTCGGAGCTCAGGAGACAATTAATAGAACTGCAAGTAGCGGAGGAGACTCATGCAAGTATGCCTGCACCAGCTTCGAGTTTTAGCTTCAGAGATGTGGAGGAATCATTTACCTCCTTTAGTGGAGATGATACAGCCGACATATTAAACTTGGATTCCAGGGTCCGTTTTATATATGCAAAACGTTTAATGACCGGTACTGCAAAATTGTTCCTGCGAACAACCAAAGTTGGATCATGGGATAAGCTTAAGCGATCGTTACAGCTGGAGTTTCGAAGAGCGTTATCGAGTGCTGAAGTGCACAATGAAATGCGACACCGTAAGAAGACAAGAAAGTATTCAGCGAACACAATTGAAGAGCTTAAACGGGCGCTCAGGAAGTATGACAGAATGAAGGCCCATCACTCTTTTGGTTCATCATCCGAGTCTACGTCTACATTCACGAAGCAGCAGTCATCCGGTTCAAGAATGCATCCACGCGATGGCAACCCTAAACCTAAATGCTTCAACTGCAACGAGGCAGGTCATTTGAACATCAGCTGTCCTAAACCCAAGAGGCACGGAAGCTAAGTTTTTTAGGGTTTAATCATTAGTTGTGTTCTTTTGTGCACCTTGTTCTGGAATAGCTATACATTGAACAGAACAATTTGTTCTGCTCGTTGCAGAGAACAAGCCGACCAAATAGTGCGTCTATGAAAACCCTAACGGGACGCTAAAATAAATTTCCCAAAAGGATTTTGTCAGTTTTCATAAAAGTATCAGCTAATGTAAGCACAAATTTGTTCGTAATGAAGTTAATTGTGGGAATTCATTACTTTGCATGAATTAAGTTCATCTGTGGAAAAGACGAAAATTTTTTAATTTGTTCACCAAAGACTTCTACCATTTCTGTATAAAACGGTTCAACACACGGATAATTTCCTTAATTGAGTTTTTGTACGGAGTAGAACAAGGGACACATAAAAACGCAGCTATTGAATTTGGGTATGTACCTTACAGAGGCAGTTAAGCGAATTTCTCCCCTGCCTTGGATAAATGCTCGAATTTCTTGCCAAACTTTAGAAGGTACTTATCCGAGTTTTACAGTAATATCAAGATCGTCACAATATCCTAATGCTCAACTCATTTTAACTAAATTAGGCAACAATTTATGAACTAAAAAACTCTTCATCTGTATAGACGGCGTAAAATTCCACTCTGCAGAAAAGCAGTCAATTTCATTTTAAAGCACACACCATTGTTTTGAAGGCTGATACCCCAAAAGGCCCGAAAAAGTGTTCCACCCAAAGGACAAATTCATTCATCGTCGTCTTGAAGGAAGTTTTGGCCTTATCCCGCGTGTGGAGCTAGCTCGTGGCCAGGCAATTCCCACGATTCCCTAGGAGTCATTCGCAGGAGTGTTCAAAATTAAAGGAAAATCATGAATACTTAATTCGACCTGCCCGGGGCGGGCGCACAGAGAATGAATTTATATCGCTCCATAAAGCCATTATTAGCACAGAAATTTCATAGCCCGCGTGCCTTTGAAGTGAGAAAGTTTCCATTCACTTCGAGTTCAGCGAGATTTGCTCGCGATGAGGGCGCGACCGGCAGGGGAGCGAGGGCTGGCTGGCAAAACAAAAACGAGAAAAAATGCGCCATAAAAGGAGTACCTTGATCTTACGACTGGCAGGATTCATCCACTGGGAATTTCATTAAGGCGATAGCATTTACTGGGAGGGGCGCGCTGAAAAGAGTCAAAAAAGCACTCGTCCCAATCGGCCGGGACATTTGGCAGGGAACAGACCTCCACCTCCGCCTTCGTCGGAGAATTTCATACGAGCTGTAAGGAGGGAACTTCAAAGGACTGCAAAGTTCCAGAACTTATTGTCGTTGCCTCCATTGCCGGCGACCTGAGCGGGTTCTTTTCTTTGTTTTCGGGAGCTACATCAAAGTGGGTTGATTGCATCACAGTGTCCCCGATACTTTAATTGCGCAAAAATTACTCGTTGCACCGTACAGTGCAGATAGTGAAGAAGATGCTCTGCCCATAGATGCATTCCAGATTCCTTTTGTATTGTGCAGTGTCGACGCCGACGATTTGGGCTAATCAATAATTCTCTTCTTCCCCACTCACCCGCCAAACAAGGTCAAGAAATTTAAAGCCAGTAACGTATTTTTATAAGGATTGGGGTGATTTATAGGCCACTGCTACTCTAAGGTGACCTGACTGAAAAAGTGTGTTGCAGTCTTCTAGATATAGACGACATTAGGTCTCATTAGACACACCTACACATCTTATGTACAAGTAGGTAGATGATTATACCTTGGCCCATGATACCCAGATAGGTAGGTTACCATTTGCCGATCACAATCGAGACCTTAGTATTGGGTCCATAGATGCCAGGATCAGCGCCATATTCTGTTTTGAGCCATCTGTAAACAAATTAAGTCCTCTGAAGTCCAGTCTGAAGCCATTGTTATCCCATCCGTTCGACAGTCAGGGATGAGTTGTAGGATACTAATGCGACCATTGTAAACTATTGGCATATTTAACTAAAATTGCATTTCAAAATGAAGATGTACAATGTGCTCGCCTCTATGGCAAGCGTTAAACAATCCGCATAGCTCCTGCGATAAATAGGCAAGCAAGCCGTTGCACTCACAAGGTAATGTTTTGTGATTATGCGGACATTTTCTTACTCTTCAAGCTGCTACACCTGAATGAGATTTACATTACTAATTTTAGTAATGTGCCCCCAAAGATCTCTTAAAGCGGCATAAACCGTTTTAAGGTTCACTTTCCTTCAATCGTTTTCCACTTGGCTTATGGCATAAAATAAGGTTAAATAAAATCAAACAAATAACGATAAAATAAACAAATATAGGCGACACGACACGCACACCTTGGCCATTTACTTGTATAACTTCCTGTGGCTTTACCAAGGAGCAACAGATCCTTTTCAGTGAGAGCTGATTCCTAAACCGCCCCAAAGGCATAAAACAAATCTCAAAACACCGCAAGATATTCCCACTGAATCAGTAAACTGCCAAAGGTCGTGTTCTCGGCGCACCATTAAATTCCTCAGACGACCAATTTCTGATCTCCAGCTGCTTCAATCCACCTCCGAACGCAGTGGTCGCTCTCAGCGAAACGACATTTTTACAGCCGCCCATAAAAATTAAAAGGAAATTTATCCACCTCAAGCAAAGCCATCCAGCCGGAGCCCACTGCCCGCCTCCCTGCTCCACAAAATTTAATCTGGGGATTTCTGAAATAAAGCGAACGCATAAAACGGAAAGTTTCCCTGCCAATAAAATTTAAGCGGCCGGTGGAAGGCCCTCATTGCTCTTCCACTCACGAAAATCCTATTTCCTGCGAAAAAAGGAGTTTCCCGGGGATCGAGTTGCTCTTTGACTTTGCGAGGCAAACGATACAGATCTCAGGTCTGCCAGGGAATTACGCAACAACCTGCCAACCAATTATAATTGATAGAGGTTCCGACTGAACTGGCCAGCCAGCAACGAGGTCGTCCTTCGCATGATATCGACCAAAGCCGGGACGGCACCGGATATTCCGACCTGACTGGGATTGAGTGATAATACGTATTTTCGAAATCCAGTCCGACCCCATACGCCCAACTGACGTCACACCGCCTATACAATTTACTAAGCTGATTCGGAACGACATTGGAGGGCTTATTTCCAAAAACAACTTTGAAAAAATAATGAGCTAATTATACAATTTGATTTTTAAGCTGCCGTAGTTTCCTTAAAAGAAATCATTTTCCAAATATACCGTATCTATTGATTTATTTATACACAGTGGTGACAGCTTTTATGGACTTAAATAAAGGGTGGTTCACCTAACGTCTTCCAACATGAACGGGGTGATAGATTTCACCTAGACAAACGAAAAATTTTAGGGCCAGGAGGAGTGGGGGAAATCTCCACCATTTGGGAGTTACAGGGTGATTCATAAATTCGGTATGCACATTGTTATTTTATTTTTATCTTTTTATCTACTAAACGCAGCGACATCAAGCTCACGGCAAGCAACTATTATTTTAATGTCCATTCCAAAAGTGTCACCAAAGTTGGTCTAAATCTACCATTTCAAGTACAGTCACTTGTCAAATTGAAAAAAATGATCTGAAATAAAAAGAGAAATAATTTTAAAAATATGTGTGTGTGGCAAATCACCATGGAAGATTATAGCGTTGAAGAACGTGTGCAAATCATCAAATTTTATTATCCCAAATTTGATCAAGTTAACCGAAAAATCGCCAGAAAGTCACTGTTTGGTGCGAATTTTGGTCTGGCCGAATCATCGGTCCGTACTTCTTTCAAAACGAAACAGGCATTGTCATAACCGTCAACGGCGGGCGCTACAGATCCATGGTGAGCAACTTCTTGTGGCCAAAACTGGATGATATGGATACCGACAACATGTGGTACCAACAGGACTGCGCTACCTGCCGCACAGCGCATGCATCGATGGAAATTCGGCACGAACGACTATAGGCATGTGGAGTCTTCATGATTAGCATTAGATTATTTTTTTAAACATTTGTATTATGTGCCTTGATCCTTTTATTATTATTAATCAGAATTGTAGGAAAAAAATTATATTTATTATTTTGAAATTTCCCCCTTCTCTTCTGAATGTTAATTAATGGGGAGAAGTCTTATTTCCATGAAACTATAAATTCCGCATTAACATTCCCGCGAATGGATTTGATTTTTGCCGAAAACTCTGCAGTTGTTTTATTTCATTATTTTATTTATTTTTGTACTTAGTCGTTAATTATGTTGAACGAAATGGTGGAATGTTGATTTGGATCGATTTATACGTTTTATTTTGAATGGTGCGAATAACTGAAATAATTTCAAGCCGAGAGATAGCAAAAATGATTTTAAATTATCAATAGAAATCTCTAATGCCACATTTACCTTTTTAATTATTTTCAACTCCTATAGTCCTGTCCCTATATTTTTAATATAACAGAATGGATCACTACCAAGAAGCTTTCTTTTCATTTTGGTATCAAGACTATTTCCAAGTTGTCAACTCATTGTAAAAATGTCGCTTCAAAAACACACAAACTTTGTTCGCATGAATTTTCAAGTTATTTCACTAAAAGCGTCTCTACACGTTCGCAACAAAAGGATTCGTCAGGCACATGACCTTCTCTGGGGGGCCGGGAATTTTTTATTATTGAACACCTACAGAGAAAGCCTCTTCCCATCATATCGCCATCCAGCAGAGATGAAGTGTTTCATTTCCGTGTCTTTGGCATGGTATCACTTTCCACCAGTCATCGTATCTATAACTCGAAACGCTCCAATATAACCGACACGTGCTGGGAAAGAAATAAAAAAAAAATATTCTAAAGAAGCTCCCGCTTAAAGCCTCAGGCTGCATGAGCTGGCTGAAAATCGAACCTTTACAATTTTTCCGACCGAATAACTGTAGCAGCAATTGAATCATATCGGTGACATTTATTGACAACTCTCCTTCTCTCAATTTTTTTTCAGGTACTGTGTGGAGTTCGAGGTGCTGAAGGCGTCGAAGGCATGTCACAAGCTTCCGCCATACAACTTGATGCTCGAAGGTATTGAGTCAGAAAAACATTCCTTCCAACTTGGGAGGAATTAATGTCATACAGCAGAGATAATATGACAAAAAAAAATTTTTTCCAATATTTTTCAGGTGACAGGATCACAGTCAGGTGTGACCTGGAGGCGCTCGTACATGACTCGAGCAATCTGAGCAGTAGCAGCAATAATAAAACAACGGAGATAACTAATAACTCATCGATTCTGGACGAGGATGATGTAACAACGACGACGGCCAGAACGACAACGACTCCGCCGCCGCCAAAATATCGCTGCCGGGGCGAAGGACTACCAGGACGCACGACCCGCTGGAGCGCCCTGGCGGCCCCCTCCTGTCGAGGCAAATGGATCCGACTGACCGTGGGACAGCCCAAGAAGTGCTCTCAATCGCAATTCATCTTTGTTTAAGGACCTCCCCGCCGCACCCAGATTTTTCTATAATTTTTCATGTTTTTATTGTAGTTCGTAAGGAAAAACATTTTTCCAGGTTTTGTTTTCTTTTATTTTTTCAATAAAAGAAAACGCATGCGATGATATCTGCTCTGGCTTTCAGTTCAATTCCGGTCACATTTTATCGTCAGATAAGTTTTTTTTTCAGTTTTATTTTTGCGTTCGTGATGAAGCTGGTGGTCGTCTGCTGCAGTGGGAATCAATAGTTCGCCAACTGATACTGTTTATTGGTTTTTATCGTGCAATTTAATTGCAGGATTCTCATGTTTTTAATTAAGCTTCCGACACGTATCAGTCACGTACATGAATTTACAGATTTCCATCTACAGGTTGCTATTCGCATTGTACACATCCAATCTGTAAATCCCATTCGTTTGAACAGAGCAGTTTCGTAAAGGCTGTCGAAAATATTTATTTTCGTCACCATAATTTTTCCTCCCCTCCTCTATACCTTCCGTCATGTGCAACATATGTATGTTTGTACAGTGTTTTGGGGTTTTTCCATTCTTTCGCTTTTCAATAAAATATGGCATGTTTACCAGCAGAACTGAATCCTGATTAAATCTAGGTCGAAGGTAGTAAATGCAAATTGAGCTCAGGTAGATGCAAGTGAAATATGCTTTCGAGAGTGATTTAAAATTAGGAATGGTTTTGTTCTTTCAAAGATTTGACTATATATGTAGATAGTGAGAAAAAGGAGAAATTAATATGACGGCTTAAGGTCCTATTTTCGTACTTGCTGAAGTTTCACAGCCCAAACTTCGTAAGTATGGAAACATGTTCAATTCTATGAGGTAATTCTATTGATCTGTTAAAATTTGTCATATAATCCTTTACAGCTTAGACAGTCATTTTCCACAAGACACTGCATTCACCCCACACCTGGCACCATGTGTTTCAAATTTGTGCGGCTCAATTCATTTTTTCGGGGCCTGATGGCACGCCAGTAAAATATATGGTAGTCTTGCTTTTCCTAAAATGACTGGCCGGTTCCATACTTTTATTAGAAAACCAAATATAAATACATGATAAAAGGTATGATGTACAAAACAAGATGCTGAAAGAAAATATAAACCTTTGTATTTCCCTTTCGTCTTAAGAAAAAACAGCTGCCGTTCCGAGATTCAATCCAGTCAATCAAGGTCAATCCAGCTTCAATCAGGCTCCCAAAGTTAAGTTGGAAATTTGTCAATGTTCATTTCAAAATATTCAAAGATCCTCATATTCACGGTTTCGTTATTCGCGTTTTCAGTATTCACGGATCAAAAAATTGTGACAACTTCCTGCAGTCGCGGTAGGGTACAGGTAGACTTGACTGACATTCAAGAGTTGCAAGATCGCAAGATGAAGATATGACTAAAATGGACTTACAATTACAGGAAATGCTTGACCCCGATTCCACAGCAGATCGACTATTAGCCCTAAAAATGTGGCATTAATCTTAAAAAATATGTCTGAAGGTTTACGAATGGCTAACGAGTTTTGTAACTTTTTTCATAAAAATTGATTCGTCTATGAAAATATCCTTATTTTCGTCCATCCCACTGCTGAATATCAATCTGAGTCTCTTCGCACAAATTATAGTAGGAGTATGCACATATGCTTAGTACTTCATGGTTTCCATTACAATCACTATTTCACATTCCTTACTTAAGATAACGCATTCGTAATCAGTTTCCTTGGAAACTCCTAGGTACCTCTTTTTATGAAAGTTCCTTAATAATTGTTTTCTCTTCAAGGGCTTCAAAATATTCGGGAGCAATTATTAAAAGACTATTACATAGAGAATGTAGCCTCAAACCACCTACTCTGGTTCCAAAGGGAAAAAATGATAAATGATAAAAAACAACTTGATAGCTTCCAAATGATGGCACTGAGAACAACTGAAACATGGCATAAATTCCCTACTTATTTATTAAGCAGTCCATGGGTATGGCACTCTCTTATGGGTCACACCAAAATCTTCCCGATTTATAAAATAGACTGGAGTGATGATAATGGGAATATTAATTTAAATAGCAAAGAGATATTCACTTAATGGCTGTAACAAAAAAAAATTCAATCATTTGAGTATTTGCTTTAAAATTAATATTCCTAGATTTTGGACCAAAGCAGCTTTGCGAAGGTGACGAATCACAGGCAGATATTTCAAAAAGTCTCCACAAAGTATAGGAGTTCTTTTTACCGAATAACTCATTAATTTTCCATTATGCTCTTTAACAGTTGATTCACTTCGTTGTGGGCTTACAATTCAAGCATCCCCAAGATATTGAATATCAGGAGGAAGGCCCTTGCTGGCAAAATTTTTCATAGGTACAAACGTTTTTTAAAAATTTATCTCGGCTAAAAGGACGCTTCGTTCTCGCGTACCATAACTAGTCACACAGCCGCGCAGAGAAGAGGGTTTTTCCTATCACTCCGTTGTGACATTCCGGAGAGGATTCGATTAATCGTGTCAGTTGAATTCAGCATGATTAATTAAAATCTTATAAATCTATTCTACTGCACATTCCTACCCCAGCTCATCACGTTATTTGAATCACTTTCGTTCAATATATCGGAAATAGTTTAAAGCAAAATGAAGAAATAATGTAAATAGTAAAATTAGTGTAACAACTAAGCCCAGTAAACAAAAGAGTTAAAAAATTTTCGTAAATGATAAGAAACTAAAAGGAACCTTTATATTCAAAGTAAACAAAAGGAAAATGAAAAATTTAATTTTTCACAAAAGCGCAATGAAAAATAAAAACAAAAATAAAAAATTAATAAATTGAATGAGAAGCGAACATTTCAGACTATAAGTGCATAAAGAAGTTTTGTAAATATAAGAACAAAATGAAGGCAATTTTAGCAACTAGAAGCGAAATTAATTCAGTAAAAAAACAATAGGAGGTGATTTATCACAGGAAAAATATAGGAATTAATTTGTGAATAATGTTCTTACAAATAATGCGAAAAATTTAAGTTGCTTTCAAGTAAATAAAAAGACCTAACGCATGCAACCATAAATTGAAAGAAAGAGCCTTTGTTTCGATTGGATCACATTGTAATGAGTGTATAAAATACTGCAACAAAAATAAATAAATAATTTTTCATACGACATATCACTTAATAAGAATGTATTCAGAAAGGGGTATATATAAAAAGAATTCAATAAAAAGTATGTTAAGGAATTTTGTTGGTTTTATTGGCAACATCTATTTAAAGGAATTCAAATTGCAGGTCGTACTTCAATTATGCAGGGTATCGTATAAATTTAAATTATACAAAAAATCGAGTGGCAGGGGAGGAATCAGAGATACAGGGTTCATAAATTCGAAGTTTGCATGGTCTTTTTTCGAGAGGTGCAACATGCCCAGGTAAGAGATAATCCGCCATCTTAATATTCGATTAAATTAGTGTTTTATTTTCAGACAATTAGACTTACAGTGGCCGCCATTTTGTTTTTTGTAGCCTATCAGGGGTCCCTCAAGGTAGCCATCTAGGTACCCTGATACTTGTTGGGTCTGTAAATGACGCTGAGTGCATTATCTCGGTATGGAGCAGTAAAAACTAAAAGTCTCCAAATACCAATCCAATACATATTCCCGTAAACGTCTTTCTTCCCACTTTAGATTCTATCTATTATGTGGTGAAAATATCTGTCTCTCTTCGCATTCGTTGCGTCATTTTGGCTTAACTATCGTTCGCACATCGATACATTAGCTAACGCTAACTCTGCTCTTGGATTTTTGAAACGTTGATCTGTTTAATTTAAAAACACATACGTAACAAAATGCTAATACCTAATCTCCATAATAAACCAAACCACGACCAGACCACGGCCAAACCAAAAAACCATTTGGCTGAATTTGCAATTTGATTTGACAAAATCACGTTTGTACACATTATTAGCAATGTAGTTGTGACTTGTTGGGGGGCACTATATTTTTTTTAATTCCAACTACTGGTACCTTTCATCGATACCCATATTGCCGGGATTTGTTTAATAATTGCATAGTAGGGTTGGGGGGGGGATTGTGACACTCAACCAATGGGATCTTCCAATTCAGTGTGCAAAATTACAGCTCAATCGAATAAACCATTTGGGAGCTATCCTCCATACGGGCAGACAGACGGATGAACGGACGGACGTACGGGCAGACGGACAGACATTTTCTACAAATGGTCTAAATCAATTCAGGGAATTGCATGTGATTACGAAGCAAGTTATTTATTTCAAATTTCAATATACGTTAGAAAGAAAAGCTTAGTCAATAAAATAGAAGTTTCAACTTTTCAAGGTTATGTTTTACTCCTGCCAAAGCAAACTTGCGTTTCATTATTCGGAAATTACTCCTGGCATTGGATCTAAAATTAATATTTTTTAAGGCGCCAAATTGTTTAAAGACAATTCGTTGTGCTATGATTTATTGCACTCTGTTTATATAAACGAATTTAACTATTGCAACACCACACAACTTTCGAAATTTTAATATTTTAGGCGATAAGTGGTTCTGTAAGATTAACATATTTAGAATCAGCGGCCCTTAAAACTCTCTGGTGTCAATTTTCGAGAAAATCCAATGACATTCGAAATGTATTTTTAATCACCGACACCTATTTTAAATTAACAATCAATTAAAGCTACACAAAGCATAACATAACATATAGAGCTGACCCTATAGTCACCTGATGTACCTCCATTACTTACATACATTACAAGTGTGGGCGGTATATAAATAATGTGACAATGTTTACAGTCATAAAACAAGGCAAAATATGTACCACCACAGGACTCTGTTTAGTATCTTTTTCCTAGAGGTAATTGGCTTGTGAAATGGACCCACTGCCCCGAGATTTTTCAATTATTTTCCAGGATCGGAGCTAAAAGTGCTTTCAATAGAAATCTGCCCGTAACTATACAGGAAATCTCAGCCACAAAGGGGGAGCACAACGAAGAAATTCCTTCGATTTCTCTTCTCGAACGGCACTATAAAGACGATAATCATAGCAACCCAGGGATAGACGGGTTATGACCTCCACGGAGCCGACCTGATACCCTTTCTTAAGTACGTTACACAACATCAATTTTTTCTTCTGGGTGAAACAACTGCAATAGCATAAAGTGACACTTGTAGTTAGCCCCCTTTATCCCAACGACACTGGCTCAGCTAACAAAGAGAATAAAGGACGATCCGTGTACACAGAGTATTCACATTGTTTTCAGCTCCATACGTGTGGGGCTGTCCTAGCGAGAAATTGGGAACGGGTTATGATGTTTTTCTCGTCGTAGTTTCCTTCCTTGGATTCAGCGAACATCTCACTTCCGTCCGACGAGATTAGGTCCTGCCTGTGCCCTAGAAAGAAACAATTTCTTCTCGGTGGGATGGTGGCAAAACAATACGCTGAGGGCAATAACGTGAGACTGGGCAGCATATCTACCGGTGGTTGGACGGTTCTTCTTCCTGTTGATCCACTCCTAGAACTTTTCCTTCTTTTTTAATATTCACTTGGGAGAAAATTGGCATTTATATCTGCAGCACTTGGAGTTTGACCAGGTAATGGAAAAGGCGTTGCTGGGTGCACACATGTAAGTATATACTCGTATGTAGTGGATGGTACTGAGCAAAGATTGTAACGCAATTTCAAGTGCCTGCTTTAAGGGTTACGTATTTTTGCGTCACTGATTTAAAGCGGAATGAGCTGAATTTTTAACCGAATCCTAGAAATCCTTTATAAAAGAAATTGAACATCTTTTAAAATTAATTAATCTTTATTTATTTATTTATTTCGCTTAATACAAGCTACAGATTTATCTACATTAAACTAAAAATTAAACTAAAAACTAAAACAAATGACCAGATTGAAAGTCTTAGTTAATTAAAAAATAGAAGGCGCATTATAAGGGTGGGTTGGAGGAGTAAAGGGGATACCTAAGGGCGGTTTTGTCTACATGGAAGACGAAGGCTGTTGTGTTGTTGACTTTCGTAGCACCCGTAGGTGTTTAGTGTTAAGGAAGATACTGTGTAGGAATTCGGGACAGTCAATGAAGCCGGTTAGGACTTGATAGATGAAGATACCATCAGCGAAATCACGACGCAACGCAAGACGCTGGAAGTTAATCAGTTTTAGCCGGCTTTCATATGGAGGAAGGTTGAAGTTATCTGTCCAAGGAAGGTCACGCAGCGATAAGTGGAGAAATCTACGCTGAACTGCTTCGATCCTGTTAATAAGGGTGGATTTGGAGGGGCACCAGACCTGGCAGGCATACTCTATTTGGTTAAGTCAGAGAGTTCCTTAGACCAACGTTTCACAAAACCAAGGGTTGGGTTCGCTCTATTTACGATATGATCAATGTGGGAACGAAAGTTGAGCTCACTGTCGCAGATAACACCCAGGTCGCAAAGGGAATTAACAGATGAAGAGGTGGAGGCACGTTTACGGGAGAAAGTGATCGACTGGCATTTGGATACATTGAGATCGAGGAAGTTTTTCATGCACCAGGTGGAGAAACTGTCCAGGTCGTTTTGAATTAGGGTAGAGTCAGATGTGTTGGTGAGTTGTTTAAAGATTTTCATGTCATCAGCATAAATTAAAATTTCGGAATGATTGATAACCTTTTCAATATCATTTATAGTTAGTATGAAAATTAGAGGACCAAGGCGACTGCCCTGCGGGACACCGGAATGGTATATGAATGAGTTTGAAATCGTGGAATCTAAAAGAACCCTGTAACAGCCGTTACTAAGATATGATTAAGACCAAGATACTTTAATTTGAGAACAATGATTTGGTGGGAGATATTCTCGAAAGCTTGAAAGGTGCCCTAAATTTGAGTCATGGGTTTTGTTAATTAGTTAGGGGGTTAATTCTATTTTTTTGCTAATATCTCGTAAATTATCAATTTTCGAGCAAATCGGAATTCATAAAATTCTGCACAAAAAAGGCCCCTTCATTTTGTCGTAGAATAAATCATTGTACACCTCCGGGGGTAGAATGTGAAATAATTGTTCTTAATACGAATAGGGTAAAAAGTGTGCTAACTTTTATATAGAAACTAATTATCCCGAACACGGCACTGTCTTGGATGTAATCATACCGTAAATTTGGTCCACTTAATGTCATATAATGTGTCACGTCACGTGTCATATCACATTTCACATAATATGTAACGCGACCATCTTGTGGAGTATTCTCGAAAATCGGAACATGCATCTTACAATTCATTTTTCAATATTTCTCTCATTTTTCGACTTTCTAGAATTAATTAAAATATAAAATTAGGTATATTGTGCCGCTGACTTTCTGTACGATCTACTGTTGACTACTATTTTTGTAGTACATTATTTTCACGTATATCTAATCATTTGGTCAGCTCACCCCATAACGAACGCAAACAGCAAGCTTTTTCTTTTGACTTGCTTCACAAATTTTGATATTTCTATTTGCAAACTTGTTTTTACAAGTGAACGTCGTCGAATTGAATACTCATACCATACAGCTACAGGAGCCAACTAAACACCCCGAAAAAAAATTTGGGTTGCGTTGGTTGGAACCCCAACATTCAAAAACGGCGAAATTCGAATCTCCTATGAAAGACATCCAAACGAACAAACGAGTAATTCTATAAATGTATGTATGTAGACTCCGCTATTGTTTTTTTGAGTAACGCAAACCTAAAAAGTTGTGGTGTCTGTATAATTCAAAAACTTCATACGTTTGTGAATAAAGAGACAATTAGGAAACTTCAATACGTACAAACATATGTAGATACATCTCCGGAAATTTAAGAAAATAATTAGCCTCGTTTTCCTCTAATTAATATCAGGGTTACTCAGTCAAAGGCACTATAGCAGCAGTCATGAAAATCCCGCTGACGACTGTACCATGTCAACAATAATGGAAACCCCAGAAAAGGCTCTCTCCATTCACTAGGATTTATAACTTTCCCAAATATCTGCGGCTGTGTCGGTTTTCACTCTTTATGGTTGCGGTCATACTTCTGGTTAAGTTCAGGGCAAAAAGTTCTGTAATTACGCGATGCTGCATCACCAGCTGCATTTGTCCGGGCTCGGCTAAAAAGCGGAACTAAATTGCATTAATTTTTCCGTCAGTTGGTTAATTATGCCTCCATCAATTTGTTGCGAAAAATGTCAGTGTATCC
Organism: Neoitamus cyanurus; assembly: GCA_947538895.1. Taxonomy (NCBI): domain Eukaryota; kingdom Metazoa; phylum Arthropoda; class Insecta; order Diptera; family Asilidae; genus Neoitamus; species Neoitamus cyanurus. The sequence goes on from OX384547.1 coordinate 20,728,939, forward strand.
CTGGAACGACCCCTTTAATTACATTAATTGGCATTTTACACGGAGTTAGCTGCCTGACCTGACTGGGAAATCCCAGGGATGCCGACGAATGGACCAAATCGATTGCAGCGATTTTGCATAATCCCTTACGGGCCCGGGCTTGTCGGTCTTTCGATCAAATACCGTGGACATAATTAATCGTTGCAAATCCCAATGAAAAAGCCCAATGCTATTTATCCACTGGAATTGATTTGCTGCCGTCCGTCTGCGCAGCCTTGTGCATGGATGGCCCTAAATGATATAAGAGAATTTAATTATTATACGAATTCTGTTGACGCTGAAAACTAAATATTCGCCGAACCAAAATGTGGCATAACTGAAAACTCCAGTTTAGAGTTAGGTGTGTCTATGGCAGCACAATCAACGATTTCGGCTGCCATGTCAATAAGCGACCACTGTTCCCGCAGCCAAATCCCTCACTGGAGAGGGCACACCAAGGTCTAGATTTCAGGTTGCCATCTGGAAAAGACACCGCCATGTGGAATCATTAGCGACTTATTCATTGTCTGTAGCGATGGAAACTCCCGCAACCGACAGTAAATTGCCTCAGATATTTCCACATCAAATCTAATGGAGAATTGGGCCTTTCCCAATTGCCCCAGCTATTTCGGGAATTTTTAATCGCCGGGTATATTTCAAAAGGGGCAGAGCACAGCGACTTCTGGAACCGAGGGTACATCCGATTTGCTTGCTGTTTCCAAAAACGAACGGATAATTCATGCCAATTGCTCGCACAATTAATGCGGCCTCGGTCTTGAGCTGTGTACATGAAAACTGCTTCCAAATTGCTGCAATGAACTGGCTCCAGTTGGAGTTATTGCGTTCATAAATTCACGGGAACTTTTGTTTAAGCAAACAGGACAATTGGAATTAGTACAAGCTGGCAATGTTGGAAATGGGAAGTGGCCGTATTTTACACTTTATTGCCTAAACAGGCGCCAGAAATATTGGGAAATATACCACACCCTAAAAAAACCTATCAGGGGTTTAGCAATGTTTGAATCAAAATGTGGCGAAAGTGAATACATTTCGTAGGGTATTGTTTCGATCTTCCATAAAATAGATTGATTTCATAAACGCATGGTTGCTTGCCTGCATGCTATCAAACTTGCAGTCCGTTTTTTTGCACAAAATCAATTGCGCAACTAAAACATCTTGCATATTTGAACAAACTCCAAAATTTCAATTCCTTAATGTCTAATTTGACATAAAAAAGAGTAATTTTGTCAGGTACAACAATACACAAGTAAGTTTATTCTTTTGGTTGCAAGGATGCCAAAAACTTGCACCGTCAGATTATATTTGTGAAAACACCCATAGGGTCATATGTCATAAACCAAAATCGAAATACATTTTTTCATCTGAAAAAAATAATACAGGTCGCCATAATGGATGAAGACACTTCCCTTCGAAGAAGACCTAAAACGTTTTTATTCTGAAGCTTCAGTCCCGAGATATGAGCCCGCAAAACGGTTTCAATTTGTTTTTCCTCCCTCCTCTTACTTTCTAACTGCTAGATATTAAAATTTAAAAAAAAAATATCACTCATTCTGATTTACACGAGACCAGTTGGCAGGCAGGGCAAGTGAAAAAGTAACTTGCTCTTGAATAGTTTTTGGAAGCAAATCAAGTTGCCTGGCAAGCTGGAAGTAAAGGAGTTGGCCGGAGTTCTATTTTCCATGCAAATTGAAGTCTCTACCACCACGAACAAGTTAATTTCCTTTTCCCGGCAAGTGCTGGGGCAAGTAGCGCTTAAACTTGTAGCTGGTCTGTTGCAAGTGGGTAATAATATTCTTCAGAATTTTAATATAAATAACAATAAACACGCTTCTAACAAATCTAAAAATGTTGATATGTCGGTGTTGCTTGGTTACAACTAGGCAAATGAAAGTTTACACGTGACGAATAAAGAGACAGTTTACTAGCTAGTGGTGAGGAAGACAACTTGCATGAAAAGTAGAACTCCCGCGAATTCACTTGTCTTGTCTGCCAGCTTGCCAGGCAACTGTTACTTATATTCTTCATTACTGTTGTAGGTAATGGCAAGTAAATTGGAGCAAGTTACTTCCTGACTTGCCTTATCCACCAACTGGCTTCGTGTACCATATACCGGCCTTTAGGAAGTAATTTCAAATAAAATTATTATACGGTTAACTTAGAATGACAAATTTTGGAAATATACGAAAAAAACTGTTTATAACTTTAAATCCAGAATGTTAGTCTGTTAGAGGGGCACCTCACCATATCAACGTGTTACCACACACGGCAAGGTTAGCTTATTTATTGCACTGCAACATGGATAAGCTTTAATCTTTGCACTTAGTTAGCACACGATGGGTTATCTAAAATTTTGGACGAAAACAAATTCGTAGAAATTCCAGTGTCCACCACTGCTGCCAGATAAAACCGGACACGAACTCACCAGATGCAATTTATAGAAACAGCTAATTGAAAGTCACTTTATTGTTTTGATCGTACTGCGTAATTGTAAACAGCTGGGTGACACTTTTTAACAACAAATTGCCGTAGTGGTCGTGGACTCGGAGTTCCTTGAAATTGCCGTTGTCCAGGACCTTCTGGCACTCGTAAAGAGGACAGCATCGCGGATAAGGCAGGTTTATGTTGGTTGGTGCAACTTCGACACAATCACCATCCAGATTCGGAGCACTGCACCTTTGGATTACATTCAGTGGTTATCATCATGAGCAAATGCGAAAACAGCTGATTTTAGCTTAAAAATATTTACTTATCTTCCCACATCGTCAAGTCTCCCAAGCACTGCACTCGAATGCACCGGCCGATCCTGTGAAAGACATCCCCTACGAGGAGTTCACGTCCAGTCTCCCTGTCGACGCACTTTTCATTTCCGTTCAGTTCTAAGGAGGGAGAGGATATTCTCAAACGGTGGCTACATTGGAGACTACTCACCTACCGAAGGTGCTCACTTGAGGCCGCGCGCTAGATCCTCTTCTGTAGTCCAGTACAAGCAGGAGCATCCAAACGAGGCGAGTTTGTTGAATTCGTTGCATTGTAAGATCTGCGACGGGAACTGTATGATCTGCGACTCTCGTGTAATTCGTATGATCGCTCTTATCAACTGCGGCTCCATGCGGAGAAGCTTTTTATATAAAAAAAAAATCCATCAGAGCGAATCTCTGGCCTTATCGCATTTTACGAAATGTTTTCTCACGTTTTTTGCGCCGCTTTCTTTTATTTTTTCGTAGAACTTTGACGTCGTACATCTTTTTGTTGACTCAGACACTAGAACCCCGATTTCTTGGGCATCACGAGAGCAAAGAGCATAATTACAATATATAACTGTTGCGAAGAAATACGCAAAATTATTGTGAAACTTTCAGTGTTGGAGATGCTTTCGATTTGGTTTGGAAACATTTGCTGACTTAGGATGTTTTCAATGTCGGGCGTGTTCAATTATGCGGATCATATAAATGGGGGACTCCCCAGACTGATTATTGCAGCATTTTATTTAACACCATGCTGAGAACAGATTACTTACCATTTTAAAGTGACAAGTCCTTACAAACTAATTTTAAAAATATACTACTACTCTCCGATTTTCATTTTGCTTCACTATTCTAGTGTTTGAAAAATCCTAACATTTTTACCTTTGTTTGTGCACGCTTTTTCCCCATTTTAATTTCCATTTGCAGGGTTCCGGGAGTATAAGTTAACACCGGCTAAGTAAAAACACCTGCTAAGCAAATCTATGGGAAATTGCGAAATTACCAACGCGGTCCCACGCGCCGCCGCCAAAAGCGCTGACACCATGTCTACCGAGTCAACGTGAGTAGCTCAGGTGAACTTAGGTCAACGTGACTAGCATAGGTAACAATTAAGGCAATTGTGTAAAGTAGCTTAAGTCTGTTCTCAGCGTTGAATAAAGAGACATCAGTCACTCTGACTGTTGGAAGAAATTGTGTTTTTTTTTATTAAACAAAATCTTAATAAATTTAACTGGCGCCCGAGCAGGGACCGGGTACAGTTTCGGTTTGATTAAGTCGGTTGATTTTTAAATCGGTTTTTCGCTATTAGCTAGTACGCGCTAGGAATCTAAGTTATCCTAGACTCGCATAAGGTCCTTAAGCAGCACCGCGATTGTGCGACGAGTGATATAAGCGATTCGAAAAAGTGCAAGGTCCTCAAGAAGTACAGCACTGCCGATTAGGTCCTCAAGAAGCACCGCATAACCACCGACTAGGTCCTCAAGAAGCACCACCTCAGCTGAAACACACAGGAGCTAGCAGCCCACAGTACCTGCGTCCAGGATCAACAACCCCGTAGAGGAAATAAGGCCCCTAAGTAGCCGTCAGTAAACGGAGGAAAAGGAGCTAGGAGTCCTAGCAGCCACTCAACGGGGGAATGCTGAACAGACTTCATTTAGTTCTGTAAGTCCTAAAATTTAGTTAGCATATAAGAAGTGAACTGTGCAAATTAATAATTGATTTCCTCTCAAATACGAGAATAATTTTAAGATAATTGTGAAAATATTGAAACGTGTGAAAGTTGATCAATCGATCGTCGCGTGCTAAGAAATCAGATAATAATTTATAAATTTTGATAGTATAAAGTAAATCGATAAATAAAATTAATCAATAAACGCCGATAGTATAAAGTACCGAAGAAAAAAATAAATCGCGAATATTAACAAAATAAAGAAAAAGCCGTGAAATTTAAAAGCAGTGAATATAAACAACGATTAAATTTACTAAATTTTGAGTGTTAAGTTAAGAAAAATGACTACCCCAAATAATTTAATTAGACCCGCGACCCTCAATGTCGAGCCAAATCCTACATTGCCGCCGGTCTCAAGTCAAGGCCCGTCGCATCAACTCCCATCGGGAAATAATGACCGGGGTCGCAACCCTGAAATCCTAGAAAGAACTATTGCGGGTATAGTTAATCGAATACTCCAGAGTGAGTGTAGGAGCATAGTTCAAAACATAATCAACCCTAATGCTGACCAGTTTAGTGGAGTTGATCAACATATCGATCCTCGCTATGAAAATAACTTGAGTGAACTGGACAAAATCCCAGACGTGGTCAGATGTCTAAAGGACTTTTCTGGGATTCCCGGTGAGTTTAACTCATGGAAGAAAAGTGTCGATAGGATACTAAAACTATATGAAAATTCCAAGGGAACGCCTAAGTATTTTGGCATTCTGAGCGTTGTGAGAAACAAGATTGTAGGTCAAGCAGATGTGGTATTGGAATCATACAATACCCCCTTGGACTGGAAGTGCATAGCTCGCTGTCTCACTATGCACTATGCCGATAAGCGTGATCTATCCACGCTGGAATACCAAATGACCTCACTAGTTCAAGGTCATCAGACGATCCAAGAATTTTATCATTCGGTCTATTCGCATCTTTCACTCATTCTCAATAAGATTGGTTGCATGGACGTCACAAACGAGTCCATAACCTTGTTAGCTCAGACATATCGAGACAAAGCCCTAGACACCTTTGTAAGAGGGCTCAAAGGAGATTTGCCGAGACTTTTGGGTATTCGCGAGCCTTCCGACTTACCGCAAGCTCTGCATCTATGTCTCAAACTCGAGAATCAGAGCTATAGGACGCAATATGCGAATTCTCATCAAGGACCATCTCGCGCAGTCCATAATCAAGTCGTACCCCCACTTCTTTCTCGCAGACCCGTAGCAAATCAGAACAAGGTAAATTTCAACCGAGGAAACCAACCTTTCTATCCGCAGCTAGCATACTCGCCTCAGCCGCAGGCAAACTTCAATCCATATAGACCTCAAAATTCTTACAGGCCACCACCGTTTAATCAGGGTAACGTTCGTAATCAAGGCCCACACCAAGCCGGTCCAAGTCGACCACTCGCGCCGAAGCCACTGCCGCGACCTGAACCGATGGACGTCGATCAGTCCATCCAGACAAAAAATGTGAATTATATGAATCGACCTACGCAAGGGCAATTTTACGGGAAAAGACCACCATCAAGTGCTCAGGTCCCGAATCTTGCCAATAAATATCAGAGGAGTTATCATATAGAGCCTCAAGAGACGACCATCAACAATTACGAGCAAACCCAAGGTTTAGGTTCAGCCGCTAGCTTTGAACAACCCTTCGCGGATCAAACGCAATACGTAGAGTACAATCAGGGAAATGAGCCTGACGAGCAGGATTATACAGATATCTCAGGTTCAGGCGCTAGCTCTGAACAACCCTTCGCGGATCAAGTGCAATACGCAGAGTATAATCAGGGATACGAGCCTGACGAGCAGGATCACACAGTTATCCATTTTTTAGATTAAATTGCTCTTCGTTGCCTTACTTCGAGTGCAAAACGAAGAGCGGCCAAATTCTTAAAATTTTGATAGACACCGGTTCTAATAAAAATTATATGCAGTCCAGTCTTGTGCCTAATCCTAAACCTAATGAATCAATCTTTTACGCGAACTCCATAGGCGGAAACATAAAAATCAGCCATCATACTACAGTAAATTTATTTGGAATTCAAGAAACAAATATAAAATTCTTTTTACTACCTACCCTTAAGTCGTTTCACGGTATCTTGGGAAATGACAGCTTAAAAGAGCTCTCTGCCGTCATCTACACAAAAGAAAGTTACATGATGATCAGAAATAAAATCCGAATACCAATAAAACAGCAAGCTTACTCGGCTGTTAATAAGATCGATATTAGGACAGATCATATGGGTGTAGAACAGAGAAATAAAACTAATGCGCTCGCTCGACAATTCCCCAGTCTCTTCACCGAACCCGACGAAAAATTAACGTTTACTACTGTAGTCAAAGGAGAAATCCGGACGACCTCAGACTCCCCCGTATTTTCGAAATTTTATCCCTATCCCATGTCTTTAAAAGACGAGGTTGAGAAACAGGTGAAACAGCTTCTGAATGATGGAATTATACGACCTTCACGGTCTCCTTACAACTCCCCGGTATGGATCGTGCCGAAAAAAGCCGATGCATCTGGCGAAAGAAAATACAGAATGGTAGTGGACTATCGTAAACTGAATACCATCACCATTCCGGATAAATATCCAATCCCAGAAATCAATGATGTTCTAGCACAGTTAGGGAAAAACAAATGGTTTTCCGTCATAGACCTGAAGAGTGGTTTCCATCAGATTCCATTAAAAGAATCTGACATTGAAAAAACAGCATTTTCAGTGAACAACGGAAAGTATGAGTTCACGAGGTTGCCATTTGGTTTGAAGAATGCGCCCGCGATATTCCAAAGAGCTCTCGACGATATCCTGAGAGACTATATCGGTAAAATATGCTACGTCTATATAGATGACATTGTAATATTCAGCAAAGACGAGCAGACGCATTTCGAAAACATAAGGACAATTTTCCTAACCCTACAAAACGCTAACATGAAGGTCCAATTGGACAAGTGCGAATTCTTTCGCAAACAGGTTGAATTCTTGGGATTCGTAATATCAGCCGAGGGCATAAGAACAAACCCGGCAAAGGTCAAAGCCATCGTAAATTTCCCACCTCCTAGAACATTGAAGGACCTCCGTTCCTTCCTTGGTCTATCAGGATATTATCGCCGATTTATTAAAGGTTATGCAAATCTGGCGAAACCCCTGACAGCCCTTTTAAGGGGTGAGGGAGGCAGAGTCTCAAAAAACGCATCTAGTAAAAGACTCATCCACCTCAACGATGAAGCCACCGAGGCCCTCAATAAGATTAAAAATTCTCTCACATCTGACGATCTGCTACTTGCTTACCCAGACTTCAAGAAGAAATTTCAATTGACCACCGATGCTTCGGACTATGCGATCGGAGCGGTCTTATCACAGGAAGAAAGACCCATAATATTTATCTCAAGGACTCTCACCAAGACCGAAGAGCACTATGCCGCCAACGAAAAGGAGATGCTGGCAATTATATGGGCGTTAACTTCATTGAGAAATTACCTATACGGCTCACCTCAGGTACAAATTTTCACAGATCACCAGCCGCTTACTTACGCCCTAAGCAGTAAGAATAATAACAATAAAATGAAACGGTGGAAAGCCATACTCGAAGAGTACAACTACGAGTTGAAATACACTCCAGGTAAAACCAATGTAGTTGCAGACGCTTTGTCTAGGCCTCCAAAAGATCCTCCAATAAACTCCTTGACAGTGACCCAGCATAGTAGCGAAAGCTCTGCTCATGATTTAATACCGGCCACGGTAGCACCTATAAATGCGTTCAAAAACCAAATTATCCTAAAAACAGGCATAGATAAGAGTTACAGATTCGAAATCCCCTTTCCTACCTATCATAGGCATACTATAGTTCAACCCAACTACTCCGAAAACGAAATTATATCAATATTCAAAAGATATCTAAACCCAAGTGTTATAAACGGTCTGTTCACATCCGAAACATTAATGGGTAAAATTCAAGAAGTATACCCCGCACACTTCACAAACTTTAAAACCCGTTTCACACAAACTCAAGTAGAAGATCTTCAAAATGTCGAGCGACAGAATGAAGAGATAATAAAGACCCATAGAAGAGCACACCGCAATGCTCGCGAAAATAAACTACAACTAATAGAAAAATTTTACTTTCCCAGAATGAAGTTTAAAGTCAATGAAATAGTTAAGCAATGCGTAGTCTGCAAGGAACAAAAGTATGATAGGCATCCCAATAAACCCGAACTAAAAAAGCAACCCATAAAGAACTACACCCCCGGCGAAATCATTTATGTCAAGCTGAACAAAAGAATAGGATCTAAATTATCCCCCAGATACAAAAAGGAAACGGTAAAAGAAAACCACTCGAAGACCATACTAACAGAATCAGGCAGAGTAATACACAAGAGCAATATTAAAAGTTAACATCATTTTCCCCTTACAGATTTTCTATAGCCTACTGCTTCGCAGAGGTTCAGATTTTAGACTATTCAAATTCTAAAGCCATAACGATAAATACTGGAATAGCAAAAATACAGACGGGAGCACTCAAGCTAATCCATGTAATCGACCTGGAATCCTATGAAAAGACACTCGAAGAGCTGGAAAAAAGAGTTGCAAACAACGTCGACAAGGGTCATCCTATGTATCCGTTCCTTACCCATGAAACCGCGCAGATCATATCCTTACTAAACAGATTAAAACCCAAAACGAGGTCGAAAAGATCATTAAATTTTCTCGGAACCGCGTGGAAATGGCTGGCCGGAAGCCCAGACCACGAAGATTTTCTAATTTTAAAAGCCAAAATTAATAACGTACTAGAAAATAATAATAAACAGATAATAATTAATAAATCGATGATCGATCGGATCAACGAAATTACCAATGTAACAAATAATATCATAAGGATGGCTAAAGCGAACGAAGGTCTTAAAAACGAAATTGTCATAAATATTAAAAACAAATTGGACTTAATAAAAGAAGAAATAGTTAATGTAGATTACGCCTTACATTGGGCTAAAGCTGGAATTGTAAATTCATTCATTTTGTCAAATAGTGAGCTTAATATTGTGAAAGAACTTTTCGAAAAAAACAATGTACCCTACTTAAATCTTGAAGAAGCTATCGATTTTGCAGAAATAAAAATTGCCTCTAGTAATTCCACTTTATTGTATATTGTTAGCATACCAAATACCGAAATAAAAAATTGTAAAACCTTGTTAATAAAACCTGTAAAAAGAGGAAATCTCATTACTAAAATAACTCACGAAAACCTATTACAATGTGAAAATAAACTATACGCGATTAAAGAAAAATGTGTAACTAGTAATAAATTAACAATTTGTAAAAATAGACAGATTATAGATTTAGGCCAGTCTAGTTGCATCGCAGACTTGCTCACGAGTAGACCCCCGAACTGCACCGAAATTGATGGTAGTCACATCCCAGCTACAGAGGAGATCTTTCCCGGAACACTTTTGCTAAACCAATTTAGCGGAACGATCCACATCGATGGCGAAGCCTTGAATCTGACGGGTACTTTTATAATCCAGCATCATAACGCTACACTTACCGTGAACAAACAGCTGTACCTATCTAAAGAAATTTCCAGTACGAAACCGCTCCCTCCAATTATGCAACCTGACCCAAGCTTCAGGACATTCGAAGAAACCTTGACTCTCCACAGCATGAAGGAACTACACCTAAATAACACAGGACGAATAGAGCTAATAGAAGAAGAAAGCAGGATAGGCTACTCCACCAGCCTTGGATTAACTTCAATAATCATCATTCTCCTGATAACAACAACAACCTTAAACCTAATTAAGCGGTACAGGGCCAAAGCATCCAGTACAGCATCCGCAGTCGAGTCCATCATCATAGCTCCAACGATAAGTCCTGCAACGGAGAACCAGGGGTCAACTTCGACCCTAGCAGAAACACCTAGGATAAGCCAAATTCCCTATTTCTGAGAATGGGGACATCCTCATTTAAGGCGGGAGGAGTTAACACCGGCTAAGTAAAAACACCTGCTAAGCAAATCTATGGGAAATTGCGAAATTACCAACGCGGTCCCACGCGCCGCCGCCAAAAGCGCTGACACCATGTCTACCGAGTCAACGTGAGTAGCTCAGGTGAACTTAGGTCAACGTGACTAGCATAGGTAACAATTAAGGCAATTGTGTAAAGTAGCTTAAGTCTGTTCTCAGCGTTGAATAAAGAGACATCAGTCACTCTGACTGTTGGAAGAAATTGTGTTTTTTTTTATTAAACAAAATCTTAATAAATTTAACTTATATATAGGACTATAGCGTGTTATGCAGTATCGCTCTGCCCTTCTGTCTTTATATGCCACAATCCTCCTATCCTCTCATATATGTACATTGTTGTGCAAAACAAAACATAAGCAACTTTTCAGTTATACAAAAGAAACCATTATAACCTTCAGTATTTTGTATAGTAGCCTTTATTTTTTCACCTCGGAGCAGTGACACTGATACTATTAAATTGGTGATTATGCTCTGCGATATACTTTGCCATTCATTTTCTAATGTTTTAATAACTCTGCGTTATTACGAAAACGCCGACCTGCAACTGGACGTTTCAAGCTTCAAGATGGGCCGGCCAATCAAGCACTTAAATCCCATTCTCATTAATCCAATCTTTAACCACCTTCGATGTGTGTTTCGGATCATTGTCGTGTTGAAACACCCATCGAAGCGGCATTTCCCACTCTGCATGGGGCAACATAATCGTTTCTAAAATTTCTTTGTATTTGAAACGATCCATTATTATTTTTATTTCGTAGAAAGAGCCTACCCCGTTAGCAGAAAAACACGTCAACACCATTACCTAACCGCCCCGTGCTTTGGTAAGACCTTAGAATTTTCAGGCAAGAGTCGATACGTACAGTACCTAGTTATTCCATCAGAATTAATCAAATTTAATTTTGATTCGTCGCTGAACAATACCGTTATCCATTTATTTATGGACCAATTTATACGGACGGATTGAAGGCCATAAAACAAAAATAATGATATTTGTAGAACAATCATTTTTTTACCCCCATACAGTTAACAGTGTACTGAAAAAAAAAATCGACGAGTGTCATGTTTTTAGATAGGTCTCCTGCAATGTAATGCAATAAAAAATGATTTGGGACCTTTTGATTTTAACCCTTCAGTCACGAGATATTTGCTTTCAAGGCCGCAGACACGCTCCAGTGCGCTCGTCGATCGTTCCACATTCATTACCCCTCGCCACGTTCCAATTTGCATTGCGTCGCAGCAAAGAAAACTTTCAGTAAATACTTAGCACTTTTTAGTAATCGACTCTGACACGGAACCCATTCGACCATGGTCTTAACAATTTTTTTTTGGAAAAGTTTGTCACAAAAACTTAAAATTCCTATGTTGTCAAAAAGGATCCCTTGGGCCAGGTTTTCTGCATTAATCGACTCCTACTGAGTTAGCAAAGGACACATATTCAAAAATTAGAAGATTCCGACTCTTTTCCGCAAGTACTCCGCACTACTACTAAAGATTGACGAAATACGAGTAGCCCTGTCAAATGGTCGGAAAAGGACAATGAGAGCATTTTGGATAGACAGCGATTATTTTCTTGCAATTTGTTTAGGTCAGGTTTCGTGGTGAGTATAAAAGTCATTTTGAAAATAAGGGTGCTAATGGCTAATCTATCTAACCGTTGCCTGTACGAAAATTTTCATGAAAGTTTTTTTGTTAAGAATCAAATTATCAATTTTTGTCAAATAAATGTTTTACGTAAAATTGATAATAAACAAGTTACCCGGAAAAGGTGAAAATATTTGATCAAAAGTTCTTTGAGACGCTAAAACTTTTGTATTTTTAATTTTATAAAAAAAAATGCATTAGGGGTTCCTTCTATAACAACTTCTTGCAATTAATTTTACCTGTTTATTTTTTCAATTATAATTTCTTTTAATGGTTTCACAGGATCACAAATATGTTTTTTTTGTTAATTTGTCGCATAAAGATTGCTGAGTGCTGATATTGTTTTTCGATTAATGCGACCATTGTCTTTGGATGTTCAGTCGTCTTTTTATTATTTATATTATTCCAGTAACACCAGTTCATTTAGGCTTAATACAGCTGCAACATCTTCTTCAATCAGTGTATCACTATGACTATCAGCAAAAAAATCGTCTTGCTTTTCAAATCGATATGGAATTCATTCGCTCGGACCACCCTCGAGATAAATCATATTCAATAAAAAAAAATCATTAAAATCGGTTCACAATCAGCCACGATATCGCGTAACATACACACAAAAAAACATACAGTCGAATTGAGAATCCTTCCTTTTTTCTGAAGTCCGTTAAAAATAAAAATAAACAGAATGAAACAATGAGAATATACGTGTATTAAAGTACGCATTAATATTAAAAAAAGAATATATATTATATAATCTTAAACACGACTGTCACTACTAGACAAGATGCACGAAATCTTAGAAACTTGGCAAACTATTGAACAGATGTAACCCCTTAGCCATGGGCCCGGATTCCTCCAAACCAATCTGGCCATCCAAATTCGAAGCATTTATTATCAGTGTAGCAATACCTTCGGGTGATAAACAAGATTCCTCTGCAATCATAACCAGCCCCATTTATTCCACTCAAGTAGCTACGCAAAAATATGCCGGAATCGGAAGAGGAACGATCATAATTTGGACCATCCACACCCCGTACATAACTCTCATTGTTTTAGCACATTTATGATGACCTGCCAGCACTAAGCAAAAATCCGGGACATTAGCCCTAAGGTCACTTTATGTGTTTCTATAAGACCCCGAAATAAAAAGGGGGGAAAAGTTGGGCTGTTTGTGTCGCAAGTTATGACTTGTTCCGCCCAACCGCGCGGCACAACCACGCATAAATCTGAGACGTCTCCACCCAGGACAACCTAAGGCCCGAATTGTTTGCCGAGAAAAATCATAAATGCTCTGTCATCAAGCCCGATTTGATGGGATTCCGGGTACTCCTGGAGATTACTGGGTAATATAAGGGCAAGCTCCATTTTCACCGCTCAATTTCTCTCTGCCCGCAGAGGCCCGGGACGGGACGGCCTCAAGGAAGTCCTGGCGAGCAATTTATGTTGTCGGAGTGGTTACAATAAATTCCCCTTATTGCACGGGCTTCGCCCTCTAGTCAGCAAGGATTTCCTTATTAAACTCCAGAGGAGAATTTACAAGGCGGCGATGAGCCTGTTATGAACTTTTCCATAATTTCCGAAAATCCAGCCAGCTCGCCTGGACGTGCTGTTTACGGATCTCTTTTAAGCAAATTACGGCCGAGGAGTGCACTTCCGCTCGACCGCGCAATTCGTGATAAACGCAAAGGTGTTGGCCAGCAACAAATAAAAATTGCACCTCTCCTATGTACATACCTAGTGCGCCTGAAACAGTCATCTTTCAGCACGCGAGTCAGCCGTCAGTCGTGCCCATCCTTTGGCTAATAAAACTGTGCAAGCGCCTACAGAGTGGAAATTTTTATAGTATGACAGAATAATTTGGTGTTTTACTAACCGGCAAAGGAGGAACAGGAATATGGCCCTGGTGCTTTTACTAGGATACTGGCGAAGCACATCATAACTAAACTGGGCGTGCTAGGGAAAATTCATGGTGGAACATGCAATTTGCGATTTTCGCAAATTGGCACAAATCGGAGGGGGGCTATTTTTGGAGCTGTTCACAGGCAGCATCCGTTAAATAGGATCACCGCGCAACCCCGACGCTATAGAAGCGTTGGTTGTTGATGCTGCAGTAATCGGTAACTCTTTAATTTAATACAACTTGGGCTTCAGACAACGTACAATAATTAAGAATATTGGCTCTCTACTGGGTCTATTCAAAACGTGCATAGATCACCCAAGCGGATTTGTATTACACTTCGAACATTTAACAAGAGTCCCGAGATCATAATAATAGTACAGTAAAAATATACCAAAAGGTCCGATGACCTGGGAGGCTTGCTCAATGTTATCAAGGCCACTCAGAAGGTCTGAAACCAAAATGGTGACCTCCCCCCTTTCGCTTTAGCCGGCACCTTGAAAACATTTTGAATCGTTTTATCGCATGTTCTATTGGCCGCACAGAAAAAGTTATTGAACAAAAAATGTTGTAAATAAAATTCTATACATTTTCCCTAATTGCCGCAATACAAGAAGTTGATATTTCGAGCGGTAGTGTAGAGGGCACCGAAGTTTCCCGCTATTTCAGTCCCCTGAGGATCGGATTTTTGGAAAGTTGTAAATGTAAAAGTTGTAGCGCTCAAAAAAACACGCAAAAAACTGTTTTAATCATGCAATTACCCCAAGTAGTTCCCGAGTTATAGCACTTCAAAAACCGTGCGCCGCGGGAAACGTATTCTGGCGCGGCGGAATAATCGTGCGCGTGAATATGTCACTGGACGTGATCTGGATCCTACACAAAAACACATATAACACTATGAAAACCAAATTTTTAAGATACAGTGCCTAATCCAAATGTAAATGAAATGCGTGATTATATTCACACACAAAAAAATTTTATGGCTTAATTTGCGTTATGTCTTTATAGTCTATGTAAGTATGTATATATGCTTGTCCGGATGTTACGGCCTAGAGCATAACTGGATTAACCGATTTAGATAAATTTGGGGTCGTTCGGATCATATTAATCCTCCGGGTGTCATATGCTATACACCGCTACGATAAAAACAATATGACGGTCAGCATAAGTCAAAATGTTCGACATTAAAAACCAAATTTCACCAAATATTATTGATATGTGTATCAAAAGAAAACGTTGCACCAGCACAATACATACGGTAAACTATGTGACATCATTCTAAATCCAATATTGCGGATGCCACAAGATGGCGGATCACCTCTTTCCTCGATATGGGTATCAAATAGAAGAACTTGCTGAGCAGAATACAACAGGATATGTGACGTCAGTCTAAAACACATATGACGTACGCGGATTACATTTTTCTTCACAATCCCCTTGATGTGTCTACCAAATGAAACAGTTTGACGAGCAGTATACGAGAGGCTATGTGACGTCAGTCTAAACCAAATGTGGCGTATTTTGGCCTTCCCACAGGAAAAATCTAATACAGCAACTTATCTCGCAAGATTTTCGTTTTGGAAAAAAGAATGAAAGATTTAAGTATGTTAGACGTTTGTCTCGTTTGCTGTCATTTCGTGTCGTATCGACTAGACTACACGAATATCTATTTATCGATTGCACGAAACGACGAAGTGACACGGCTCGACAAACGACACGACTACCAGAATAGGGGTGATTATCTATTTATGGTGATTTAAATGAAACTCCTAATTGTATAGAATTACACAACAAAATAGGTACGTACCACCACAAACATAAGAAATGTCATGGAATCTCTGCATTGGTATTACAACGTATATATGTATTTTAATATAAAGTTACAATTGAAAATCATTTTTTTATTCCTTTCATGTTATATAAAATATAAAATTTGCAAGGACACACTATAAAAAATTGCTTCACATTATATAAAATGAACTAAAACACAAAATAAAAATACTTGAAATAAAATTAAAGCATTCCATGCAACTTAAGTTTAAAAAATAGAATACCACCGCAAACATATTAAGACATAATTTGTGCATACAGTCGATAGTCTTCAATCGGTTCCCTTAGCGAGCGTTGCGCCTTACTGTCCAACAAGATGTATTTGGTATACATTTGATGGAAAATAAATCCATCGTATGCATCATATTCCAAAAACTCGTTTAACCCGCAAAGCATGAGGGAATGGAAATAAAGCTGCCGTAGGCGCAAAAATACATGTGCCATCCAGAATGCACGCACTTCATAAAATTGTGGAGCCTGAATATTTTCAAGTCGCGAAAGATTTGAGTTCATCGTTTCACGAATTGACAGAAGCATTGCATCTGCTTCTTGCGATTCAATCTGATGTTCCTGCAAAGAAATTTAATTTGATGTGAGATTTTGAAATTAATGAAAAATATTTTAATTTCTCAAGTAAAATCAGCTTTAAGCGAGACTGTGAGTCGGACGAATTGGACACTATTTTGCATTCGAACGAGACCACCTCTCTTCGCCGTTTTCGAGGGTGCTGAGTGCGGTGGTGGTCTCAGAATTTCTTCTTAGGGTTGCATTTATCCCCAATAGGCCAAAAACCACCCCCGGGAGGAGTAAAATGCTCAATAATATAGATTGCACCGGCCCAACCAATCGGATCTTCTATTTTTGGGGGATCCTGAAGACAAAAAACAGCAGCAGTAGGAATCCCCCCCCCCCCCCCCCCCCCCCCAATAACGAACAAAAACCACACTCGAAAGAGAGACAATTTTTTTATGTAAAGGAGAAAATTTATGTACCACCCGTTTCCAAGGGTGGTTTTTGTCCGTTTGCGGCGGAGGTATGAGAGGAGGCAAGTTCTCACCCTCAGCACCCTCGCGATGAGGTTCAAAAAAATCTTGAAATTATATTAAATAATAAATTTGGTCACCGTACCATCAACAAAAAATTTACACGAAATATTTTTAGAAATTTGTGCAATAATGTACACACCGCATTTATGAATCACCTCATAACTCGAAAATGGTTGAGATTTACCCCCCTTTCATAAAATTTGTTCTTTTGCCTAGGTGAGATAATATATTTAGCACCCCATATACATATATTGCCATGCGATGTAAAAATTAAAAAGCAGCCTTTATGTAGCTATTGAATTTATTTTTTTTTATTCTAATACTCTATCCATACTATCCTAAGAGTTATGGATTTAAAACTTTTAATAATAATAAAAAATAAAAACCAACTCACCCTTACTAAATACGTAAGAACTAATGCAGACACTATGTAAGCTTTCTTTTCGGTAGACTGAAAAACATCAGGTGTGACGAGATTGTTTTTGGTCGAAATTATCCAACAGAAGATTTCCATCCTTAGATCGTTCAAACTCGCACTTTCTTCTGCAATTACATCATACCCCAACAAAACGTTTAAAGGGGGTACATCAAACTCAGGAAAAATTGGAGTAACAATCTGCTGCTGAAAGGGCTCTTCGTGGTTTGGCTTGCAGTAAATAATTCTGTCCAGATTTTTTCCACATTTGTGGTAGTCCGAAATTCCCATTTGTTTGCGGACAATGGGTAATGCAAGTTCAAAATACGGAAGAACGTCTTGCCTGGATAAATCTATATACGATTGATGGAAGAATATTGGCAAATCCTTCACAAGGGTATATAACACATGTGACGGAAAATCCTTAGTATGCTTCTTAAGCCATCCTGGAACAATATCTGGGTTTTCATGATCGTCCTGTAATGTGTAAAAGAAAACGATTTACAGTATTAGTTACCAATTCTAAAAGGACCCTAAATTTTTTAAGGTACTATAGTTGTTAGGAAAAGTTATGATAATGACATGTTTGTCCATCCTACCGTTCGTGTACCATAACCTTGCAGTTCCTATATTTTACCATCGATAATAAAATTTCACAAGGTAATTATTTTTTAACTGACTCAAAAATCAGAAGGTGCGAGAAATTAACAAAAAAAAATTTGTTTTGGGTAGCTTCCTATTTTCACGGCAATCCCTTAGTTTAACCTTTTCGGCGGCCATTTTGGGTTCGCCATCTTGAATATTGGTAGTAATACCGCAAAGACGTTTTCATATTAAATTTCATTAAAATTGCTTAAAGTTCAGGAATTTCGATTTCCATATTGGATCACCCATTTCGAATTTGGAAATTTTGATGGCAGATTCGAAATCAGCGATCCGGAAAACCTTCTAGTGCGGATTTTCAAACCAATCTCTTGAAGTTTAACTAATTTAATAATTTAACTAACCGCCAACCATCCTTGCAATTTATCAAAATAACAAATAGCCTATATGTCAAGTTTGAATATATACTACACAATTTTGTGTGAAAAAACGAAATCTATCGAAGCAACCGTTTAGGCGTAATTCATTTTTATATATAACATACATAGATTCGTTTCCTCCAAATAACGATTAGTCGCATCGACTTCAAAAAATCTAGTAAAATCTTGGGATTCAATGTTGAAAGCAGTCGTTGAGGATTTTTAAGTGAAATTATTTAAAACTTTTTAGGGCTCGATATTTTTCGGAGTCTGTTCTACTTTGTTTTAATTTTTTTTATTTCAGTCTTTTTTAGCGCCAGTTCTCTAATTTTTTATGATATTTTTTAAGTCGTTGGTTAAGAACCTTCAGCGAATTCAAAAACCCTAAAGTATTCAATTTCGCGTATAATTTTGCATACCTTCTCTTTATCTGGACATGTTGTACCTACCTCTCTACAAAAGGCAAGAAGATGGGTAATTCAATAATAAAAAAAAAATGAAGTGCATTAGTTACATCAATTTCGGGGAAAAATTCTGAAAAACGTGAAATTTAGGAAATTTTAAAGCTTTATTTCACTTTCCCAAGTGACTGTACCTGCCTTGGTGGAAGTAGATCAACAATTATGGCATTTTTAGAAAGCACTTTAAGTTTGATGTCGCTGCGTTGAATAGATCAAAAGATAAATAAAAAAATGATGACGTGCATCCCGAATTAATGAATCACCCTATAACTCGAAAACTGCGCAAAATCGTAGAAAATACATGGGGGTGATTCGGTTACCCCTGTATACTAAAACCTCCCCAGAAATATATAGATTATATCAACGAAAGTATTATCAAAATAAGTTCAGTGGTTTTTGCGAAATTCGCGTACAAACAAACAAACATACGGGGGGAAAACACAGAAGATTCTCTTTTTAAGTCGGTTAATAAACCTGCTCTCTCTAGCAGTGACATTGGCCGAGTCAAATGCCCGTCATTCTGTAAGCTTTTTCTTAGGCTGTTAATTTTGTATGAGCGTTACAGCTTGCTTGCAGAATAGAGAAAAGCTTTAAAATAAAGCTTTTCTGGTCCAATGCGGGCATGGAAATATGAACTAAGCACGGAACGGCTGTAAGCCAGATTTAGCGTACCACATTTCCTGATGTGTTAGAATTGGCTGTGTTCGTATGGTCGCTCAGTGCAGGCGTAAATATGTAGACATAATCAGAAGGGGGCTTACAATTCAAAATTTTCTGAAGTTCTTTCCATAATCTATGCCCCCTTTAACATCTATTTACACGCTGCCATTCACCGCTTGCGCCCCGCTTGCGACGATTCTTATTTAGCTCTCCCTCATAAACGCTGTTGCTGTTCTCCTCTAGGAAGCACCCCTTAGGTGGTCGCTCACGTATAGGGTTCATACACGATGCAGCCGTTCCGTGCTTAGTTAGTATTTCTATGAATGCGGGACACCGATCTTGGTGAATTTTGCGAGCTCTGAAGCGAAGTGGCGCTTCTTGTGATATTAAGGTTCCTGACTAATACACTTTCCGCCCTACACTTCAAGGATTCATACTCACATAGTTATAGGCAGCCAATGACAAGTTTATTAATTTCGTTGCCTCCTCTGCAGTGCAATTCCATCTATTGTTCGAAATAATATTGACCAAAAGTCTAAATTCTTCCGTCGAAAGTGGTACTCCACGAGGGAAATAAGTTTTAATGTACTTAGCTATTTTGAAGAGAACGTATATACTCCCGGGCCTCTCCATCTTGTCGTGGAAATGCTAGAGAGGTAGCAATTAAAATTAGTTATTTCTTATTACGCTCATTTACCTTATCAAGCATTTCCAGAGCAATGTAGTCATTTCCACATAACGTGGAAAAAATCGGCATTTGAGATTGTGATAAATTAAGAACCCTTCGAAGCTCCTTCTTGTCCCATGCCCGAACCGTGAAGTTCTCAAGATCAATCGTTTCGGGTACCCAGATCGGCCAATCTCCTGCCATTATTAAAAAATCTGAATCCTTGGTCACAACCGCAGCTGCTTTGATTTTTGTTGCATATATCGCACAGTCAATGTCGCATTCGTTGTGTACGGACACAAAAAACTTTCCGTATTTTTTAGCTATTTTAACCGACAACTCATACAAGAAACTTGAAATAAATAATTCATATGGAAGTTGAATTCTATTGCCTTGTTTTAGGGACTCAAATAAATCGCAATGATCATTGTTGTACTTGTGATTGACGCGTTGCAGCAAATGTTCTATTTTGTGTTCCATAATTGGGCCATCAGCGAAAAACACCAAATCAACGCCCATACTTTTCAGCTTTCGTAAAAATATTTCCATCCTTTCCTGAGATACATTGTTTCGGCCTCCGGAAATCACTTCATCGTTATTTTTGATGGCCACTGCTAAAAAGGCACCAAAATCGAAGACGACTGTAGGTTTACATCCCGGATTTTGGCTGAAAAAAATTACAATTTAATTCAACACACACTCAAGCTTCACAATTTTGTATAAAGAGTTGATTTGTTTTTATGTACGAATTTCTGTGTTGCAGACATCATGCCATAAAACTAGACCGGTCAGAGCAAACATGGCAAGAATAAATTTAAAGATTGCCCACTTCGAGCAAGCAAAACGCGGCCACTGAGAGCTCCACAGCGATGCCTCCACATGTGCGACAGAAACCGGCGCGCCCCCCAGGGGTGGTCAAGCGATGAATTTTAAAAATAAAATTAAATACGCCAAATAAGAGCGTCTTCTTTCTTCCAATGACATGTTTCTTTCTCATACAAAAAACCAGATTTTAGCATGTTTTGTTCCTGTCCTTCCGAACTTTATATACGAGTATATTATGTTAATTTTGGTTGAAACAGACAGACTGCAGAAAAAATCGCAGCGAAAACTATTTCTGGCCTCTGGGTCACAATGCTATCCTATTCTGCCAATTTTTGTTATACCAATTTCTCTTTTCTTTATTGAGAAATTATTAAAATTTCATTATCCGTGACCATGGGCATCGAAAGTAGTGAAGTTAACAACGATTGATAAATTTAGGAGTTTAGGAGCCAGAATCTTGCAATTCGTGGCGAAAGGAAAATGTTCATCAAATACCTATTCCGTCAGTAGATACTTTGTAAAAGGTAAATTATACAGTTGTTAGCTTGACAAGCAATCAATGCTAAATAGATTGAGATACACCCAAATAATTAGTTGAAATGACATAATACCCAATTTGCGTTCAATCATAACTCGTAGAATGATGGAAAACATTCTAGTCCATGTTTTCAAGTAGAATAAATCCTTATTTCACTGAAAGAAAATTACAAAGAGGAAGCTCAAAACAACACAAATCAAAAATCAGACGAAAATGAGAAGAAAACAATAAGTCCTCCCCAGTGAAATATTGATGGAAATCTGCCGTAACCTATTTCGCAAAGAAAAAGTACGTTTTAACGTTCACTAATATTCGACTCGCCAAATTAAATTTTTAAAATAGAACACAATGTTTGAAAAAATTATCGACCCAAAAAAAAACCCTGTTAAACCTTATGTAGGAAGTTCCTCATATAATTTAAATCAACTGTCTCAAAAAAGCCACAAATATCCATTTTGTATGCAAAGTGCACAAACCGTTGCAAAAAAAAAACCCCCGTACCTACTGCCAAAAAAATTGTTCGATTAATCTACACCGGATGGCGTTATAAAATATTTTTCTAAACGGGCTGAATATCTGAATCTGAATATTTTGTGATTTTATTAACTTCTCATAAGCAGTCATGTACTCGTACCGTTTTGCGTATTTATCTACGGTTTTGCGTAGATTCGTAGAAGAGGGTGATTTTCACTGCTGCGGGGATGTACACGTAAACGTATGTACATATATACACTGGCCATTGCTATTTCCATTTGGTTACCCACCCATCCCCATACATATAATAATTTCCTCGGAATTTTGAATTACTCACCATTTAAATCTCTCTATTTCTCTCGCAATATCGCAGCGAAAAACACACGAAGCGCACTCCCTGCTATTAATAAAGTTTACTAGACGTCTGACCATTATTGCAAATCAGCAAGTAAAATTAACCAACAACGCAATATAAGAGAAACGCGCAAATTGGTACTTCCCCGAAAAGCCAAAGGACAAAGATATGTAATTTTGATTGTACTGAGTGTACTCACTCCGGCGATCGTACGAAATTTGATCTGATACAATACAACCCTTGATTGTGTGGTGTGAAGGATTTAATGAGGATTTATTCATAGATTTGATTTAAAAAAAGTCATAGATTTCCTCAAAGAGCCTGCTCACACCAAGGTCCTTACTTGGGTTTTCGAGTACACTAATGACGAAAAGTGGAGCAATGCTCTGGACGGCCTCCAATGTTTACCTTAACGAGGGTCTTATAAGAGTTGCTAAAGGAGCTGGAGTTGAAATGCTACCTAAATTGGGTATATGGAAATGCAAAATTTAACGTACGCAATCCTTCGAAAATATGAACGAGTACGTTAGGTAGGATTCTTGTGTATAGTGGAAACCAAAAAAATTTCGATGCAAATGTATATATAATAAAAAGTTAGGAAGCATAGCAACAAAACATGTAAACACTGTGTTTTGTATGAGAAAGAAACATAGTATACCACACATCAGTAAAATTCTGTATGAGTAAGAGAGACAAAAAGTTCTGCACAAAATGAGTGACAAATTAGGGTTGCCAGGGGAAAATATTCTTGTTTTAGAAACTGGAAATTAGCATGATTAATGCTTTAATACTTGTATTGACAAATTTCGGAAATTTCAACATTTTTACCCCTGGACTCATCGATCTACAATTTTCCACAACATAACAAGAAACGACTGCTAACTTGTTTTCACTCATTTATGCTTCTTTTTTCAATGAACGCTCACATAAGAATGCTGATTGAGCAATATGAAATTTTAAGTCCGCATTAGGCAACGCTAAAATCTTCAACCAAACTGAGAATAATTGCAAGCAATCACGTGCCGCTCAGATAGCATGCGATTTACAACAACAACAATGGGAAATATCTATCTGATTGGTTGAAAATAAAGAGCGCGGAAGTGAAATGAGAATGAAAGCTCTCAGATCTTGTACTTCACATATTTGTAAGTGTTTCCATCGCATCCGTCCTTTATCACTTTCCGCAGGGCATCTTTTGTTTCTTACAATTTAAAGTTTCTGACAGAATTTGGTTTTTAGTTTTTTATTAGATATTTATTATTCCTTTCCTTTTCTCCCTTTAAGTGCTTAATGGAGAACAATCGGAAATCTCCTCTGCTTCCTAACTTTATATTAGGTCAACTTTGCCGGAGGTGTTGCAAAAGGATATTTAAGCTTTCTCATAACCGCTTAGTAAATGCTTGACCCACTTGAAAATATTTTGAGCTTTTATGCTTTTAAGCTTAGGGTTCTACACCAGCAGCTGATCGAAATGAACACATATGGAGATCTTAAGACTGTGTGTGACTGTACTTTTTTGTATGTTTAGAAATAACTGCGTCCTACCACCGATCAGGCAACTAGCCTATTACCTACTAGACTTTCAGTTTTTCAGATTCCCATTCCACTTGAATTAATGATATGTTTATATTATCATATATTAAGCATATAGGGTGTTTCACCAGCAATAAATGGGGTGATAGATCCCACCTAGGCAAAAAAAAATGGCAGGAGGGGCAGTTTGGGAGTTACAGGGTGATTAATAAATTTGGGATCCACCTGATCTACTCAACGCAGCTGCATAAAACTCACGCAAAGCAGCTACTATGTAAATATTCTTTCCAAAAATGCCAATGTTGCTCTACCCCTACCACTGCCGGTAGAGTGACTTGCGAAATTAAAAAAATGCATTAAAATTTCCTAAAATTCACGTTTTTCCAACAATTTCTCCGAAATTCATGTTATTATATCCCCTTGTTTTATTTTTATTGTGAAGAAGGGTCTAACACGATTCAAAAGCTCATCAGGACTTTATGCAACAAAAAAAAGAGACAGGAAAATAACACACAAAATTCAATCCACTTCAAGCACAACTGTTTTCATAATGTCCGTGGTGATGAGTTTCACTCTAACCCAACCCGCTTTGAGAGAGCTTGTTACTCACTTGCACTTAACTATTTTTCACACATCCTCGTAATTTTGATTTACTTACGATTTATGCCTCTCTATTTCCGTCGTTATGTCGACGTCGATGGCACCGAAAGGAAACAGCCTATTACTTTCTACGAATTTGACTAAATATCTAACCATTTTCACTAATCACTTCTTGACTGACAACACAATTTTCTCGCAACACCAAATACGGAAGATACTTCCTGCTAGAACTGCGATGTTATTTCGACTGCACTGCTTCCGCCGATCGTATGAAAGCTGATGTGATCTTGGTTCTAAACAAAGACAACCGATAATATAAACTATAAGAGGCGAAATCAGCAGAAATATCTTTTAAAGATATGTAATTCGCACAGATAATATTTCATCAAGTTCTCTATATTCAATAAGTAAACAGGAAGGGATTTGGTGGGTGAAGATGCGCAACTAAATTTCGCTGGAATAAATAATGTTCTTGTGAACCTTTTTGGGTACAATTACTAGACTGCGGATTTTATGTAATTACGTATTTTAGCCGACTGTCTATCAGCCTATGTATGTACGTTTGTCAGGATGTTACGGCCTAGAGCCCCACTGGATTTACTGATTTTGATAAGTCAGCGGTCGTAAGAATCATATTAATCCTCCGGGTGTCATAGGCTATATAACGTGTTATGGTCAATTTATGCGGACCATCACGCAAAACAAGAAGATTAAAAAAATTCCTGGCCCTTTTAAAAACCCCTCGGCTGTATTAGCCCCAGTGTAAGCTGAAAAGAACGAACAATTTCCATGCATCCTAGTAGGCAACAAAATTCAATCGTATGATTGCTTAAATGCAGCCCATAACGGGCCCCCCGTCTAAAAATAGCAATTCGACTTACGCTGGCTCAGGCCCCTCTAGCAAATCGCCTCTAAAACAGCTACGACGGAAGAAAAATTCTCAACAAAATCCCGCTAAGTACAGCCGAAACAAAATTCTAAATGTATGCAATGCATATACGGCAGAGGGAAAAATTCGTCACCAAGAGCCCTTTTCGGCAGCGGTGACTGTAAAGTTTCTCTGAGTTCTACTTCCCAGCAGCGCACTAATGTGCGGGAAATGTTAGACGGCCGAGGAGGCCAAAAGTATGAAGAGCGCAACAGCTGTGAGGATCGAAGCAGCCGACTCATGACGCTAGCTTCTGGCGCCGAAAATGAGGCGGAGGAATCTCCCCAAAAAATTACACGAGAGCTTTCTCATCAAGGCAGTTGGCATTAGGATTTCATTTCGGGCGGACGGAAAAGTTTCGATTCACGGCGGACGGCGGAGAAAAGAAAAGTTTGTCGGGAACAGTGCGAAATCATAAACTTATCACCGATCATTAATTGAGTTTCGCTTCGGTAATTCGAACATTTAAAAAAAAAAAAAATAAAAATATCGTGCACCGGGGCACATCGAATCGAGTAATTGATAACACTCGAACGTGAAGAAATGCGCTACTCGGTGAAGTCCTGTTGGTTTTGAAGAACCAGATCGCGCTCGCATTACGAAAATCGACTAATTGAAAGTGTACTCGCTCAGCCGCACAGTGCTGGGGATTTTTCTGGGGAAAACGCGATAATCCGCCGCTGAAAGGATGGATCATGTCCATGGAATGATCCAGAGCCATCATCGTGACATTGCCTACCCCTTTTGCTACCCATCAGCATCAACGACGATTTCTGAAGACTGAGTTCTTAGGAAAGCAGGAAAAGCAGTTTTCGGTTTTCTCTTATTTTGATTTCCAAAGTCAGTGAGATATTGAACGTTTTTTTTTTTTTCTCTCTCTCGGCCGTACAAGTTCTCGGTTAGCCGTGAATTACGGAGGTGAACAAAAGAATTTCCGCTGGTGAAATGTAAACCAACTTTTTATGTATAACGCATAAACAATGCAAAGAAATGCGAAACATATTACTATGCCCTAATATCTGTGAGAAAGTGTTGAGCTTCATTAGTGCCGGCTTGTGAGAACGGAAACAGAACAGTACAATTTAGAACACGAGGTGGACAAACGAGAAGTTAAATTAGAGTTAGGAAACTTTACGGTTAACGAAAATTAAATAACATAAAGCAGTGGTGCACAGATTTATAAAAATTGCTAAATGCTCCTATGCAGTTTAGTTTTTTTTTGCGCGGCCAGAGTTTTTTTTTGAAAGGTTCTAGGCTCAGTTGAGGTTCAGAATACGAAATTTACGTACAGTCTACGTCGTACGTCCGACACAAACTTGGTCTTGTCAGCATTTTCAAAATCGAACATTCACGGACGAGATTTCATATAGAAATTAAAACGTGATCAAAAGTCAGCTTGGCGTGACAAACGAAAGTATAGGAATTCATGTTTTGGTGGCCTTGGACCTGTGAGAAAGACAAAAGTAAAAAATTTTTTTTTTAAAATGCGGACATACCTGTAAATAAACGTAAACTAATGTGCTAAAGCAGAAAAAAAAAAAAAAATTTAAAAAAATTATAAATAAAAGAAGACGAACAAAAAAAAATAAAAAAATAAATAAGTAAACTAAAAGAAAAAAAAAAAAAAACCCAAAAGAAATAAATTAATTAAATAAAAAAAAAAAAAAAAATAAGAATAAAGAAATAAAGAAACAAAATAAAACAAACAAAAAGGGCGAACGAGACTTCAAGGGGAACCGAGGAGGGATATAAAAACGTAAGGACCTCCACCCCCAACGAGGGAGCAACCCTACGCCACATCACCCTTCCCTGCAGCGGCGGCCGCCCATCATCATCTTTGCAGTTCTTCAACGACAGTAGCAGCCTCATCATCTCGCAGCCGGCTCGTCAAGTCCAGTATCTATCGCTAAGCAGGTTTTTATGTATTTTTTTATTATAAAATTTTTTTTTATTATATATTTATTAATCGAGATTATATAAAATACGGTAATTTATGAAATTAACCGCTGAATGAGAGAAGCCATAGCCTAATTAGACAGAATTCATTGGCCGTCTGTATATGAATTTGATTAAAGAGAAGTTATAATGACATAATCGTTTGGACGATGTACAATTTTTTTTGTAATCTAGAGTTGATAAGTCTTGAGTTAATGAACTTAAACCTCATCTGAGTCATTTATATAGCTGTTCCGTTCCCAATAGAAATTTTTAAAGTTAATCTTGGCTCTCGCATATTAATCTAAGTGAAAAGTAAGAATAAATTGTTAGTTCTCGATGGATTTCTTTTATAAGACCGAATTACAAATTGATGAATGTAGCGACATAACACAACCGTTATAACATAAATACATTGAGTAATGTTTGTAAATGTACATTTAAATATTGTCAGGGGATAATATAGACGGAAAAGAGAAGAGAAAAGAAAGAAATTTTTTTTATTATGAAAATTTAAAGGAACCGATTGTTCCCTAAATCCCCTCGCTCTCTCTCCAGCCTCCTCTCTTCGGTTTTCGCGTGTTGTAAAATCATAGGGACCTCCCCAAAAATAATGGGCCAAGTGGGAGGTCAATGGGCGGTTGGGGATTAGGCCATGGTGGGGGTCATTTTCCATCGAGACCCCCCCACAATTCGGAGAGTCATTTGCCGGCAGTTGCAGGGGTTCCTCCTGCCACAGTTCCTTTTTCCCCCCTTTTGACTTTTTGTCGATCCTGTCTGCGCGAGATTTTCGTGTTGCGGGCAGCTCGTCTCTGCGGCAAAATGCGGCTTCGGCAACCCCCCCCACACTACCGCTACGCTAGCCTGCCAGCTCGCGCTGCCGCCAAACCGCAGAGCAGACATTTTAGCCGGGTGTCTGAGAGCTCGCTCCCACAACAAAATGGCGCCCAACGTGGGGCCTTCCCTATCCCCTCCCCTTTGAGCTTAGGGCTCACCAATCTCACTTACCTTTTCCCTAATCCTTTCGAGGCCCTATTGGTCCCTCCTGGGGTTGAAGAGGGTTTGAGATCCTTGAGAATTACGAGGAACTGGCAGTGGTGCCAGTTACCCGTCTCAGGATCTCAAGACCGCTTCATCCTCAGGAGAGATTGGTAGTGGGGAATCCTGGCCAGTGTGCACTGCTGGGCCTGTGTGGCAGGAACTGCCGAAGCGTCCTCCTGGAATTACAGGAGTTGGCTGTTTTGGTGAGCCAGCTCCTGTCCGGAGGATCACTTCGGACATTTCCTGTCACGCAGTCTCTGCAGTTGTGCCTGGTCGGGATCCCTTCCTCAAATTTCCTTCCTGTAGGAGGAATGCTCGGTGGCCAGTGTTTGGCTCTCCGAACTTCGCGAACTTTTTATCCGAAAAATTGTATCATCTTAAATGAGGTAGGCTGAAAGAGAAGAGGAGGATGGCGGGAACAAATTTTTCTTAATTTTTTTTTGAAGTATAACGAACAGCTAGTTTGTTCTTTCCTTTTCTGCGGTTCTTTCTTCAATTGTATTGATTGCTCTATGAAAGAGTGGGTGATTTTACATGGTAATATATTGAATATTTCGGTAATATTTTGGTATTCCTTGTTCAGAAAAATATTTTTGTAATCAAAAACTGTAAGTACCGGAGGAGCTAGTAAGTATCTATTGTATGAAAACCTATGTGAAAAGGTCACCAAACTCTCGCGGTATACGTTGATTTTTTTTTTGAATTCTCTTGGTAGTATCAGAAATTTCTGAAGTCTTATTTAGGTTGCTAGGTTGACCTAATAATAATAATAATTTTTTTTTGCTGTCTTTTGTCTCTCATTAATCGGAAGAAGAGAGAAGGGGAAAAGCAAGATAGAAAGAAGTTCTTGTATATCACACTTCTTTCTTTCTTCCTTTTTAAAGTTAATTTATTTTGTTTCGAAAAAGATACGGTCCTTTTAGTCCAGCACTTTTGCAGACCCTGGTCTACATTTTTTTTTTTTTTTTTTTCCCTTTGAGCTTGATTCTGGAATTTTAAACATGGCTGGTTCACGATCGCCCGTTGAGTTCGTTAAAACTCCGGCACAGGTCGAAACCTGTTCGATATGCCATCAGGAAGATTGGTCCTCCAACACAGATCCGATAGTCACGGTCTGTTATCACGTATTTCATCGGAAGTGCCTGCGGGAATGGCTGCAAACGGACAGCAGCTGTCCAAACTGTCGGCGCGTAGTGAACATTGCTGACTGTATATCTTACAGAGGAGCAGTTCCAAAAAAATATAATACGCGATCCAGTAGCAAGAATTGTACAGCTGCTACCTTGACGCTGCCCCCTTCGCAGCCATCCTCGCAGCCACTTCCACAGCGAGTTCAACCAGTCGCCGAAGATTCTCCGCCGCGTCCGGAAGCTGCGAATCGGAGCAGTAGTCGTGAACCCAGTTCGGTTGATCATGACTCGCCGCGAGTCGATTCTGCCGCGAAGGAAGCGTTGATGGCCGGATTAAAATTGCAAATGTCCGAAATAATCCGCACGGAAGTGGCTCGAGCGTTCGAGACCAATACGGGTGAAAATTTACCACCTGAACGTCAGCAAAGGCCACATTCTAGACCGACGTCTTCTGCCTTTATGCCTCCGCCACAAACAGAGCGGTTCAGTCTGCCTCCGACTTTCATGTCGCAACCACAGCTTCCTGATCGTCCGATGCCAAGATACCAAGCATCGCAACAGCAGCGTTTTACGGCTTCTAGTCGATCTAGTAGTCCAATCCGACACTGGAAAATCCAGTATGACGGAGATAATACCAAGCTTCACTTGGAAGAATTTATCTTCAGGATTGAGACTCTGACCTATGGTACCCTTCGGGGAAATTTCGATCTTTTGATCGACAACTTCCACTCGTTGCTTAGTGGCGCAGCCACAAATTGGTACTGGACGATAAGGAGAGCTTATTTAACACCTCCGACGTGGAATGAGCTGAAGGGAGCCTTAAGAGCGGACTGGGGAGAACGTCCGAATGATATAGAGATTAAACGACAGATGCTGAACCGACGGCAGCGGCCCGATGAGCGTTTTGCATCATACCATCTAGCGCTAGTCAGCCTGAGGAATCGGTTGGCTATTCCTATTTCCGAAGCGGAGTTTGTGGGAATGCTGAGAGCAAATCTGCTCCCGTCAATTCGGGAGCGAATTTGCTTCCGGCATACTCACACAGTGGCTCAGCTGAGGGAATTAGTCACGGAAATTGAGGAAATGCGCCGAGAAACCAGAAACGCGCGGCTGCCGTTCGTTCACCATCCAGCTCGTATCGAGGAGACCTATGTCTTTGACGACATGGCCGAGACCTTGGCGGAAGAGTATACAGAGCCTGTGGACGCAGTAGTGCGTTGTCAGCCTACAACTAGTAAGTGCTGGAATTGCGACGAACCCGGGCATTATTACCAGGACTGTCCCAAGGAACCTGTAGGTTTCTTTTGTTATGGCTGCGGCCGGAAAGGAGTGGTCAAGCCCCGTTGTCCGATATGTTCTGAAAAAAACAGACGTCGGGTCGGGAGCAATTACACCAGCCCTCGACCCCTTCGGACGCCAGCAATTACAGCGGGCGAGACAACGAGCACTCCTCCCCGTCCCCAGACATAGCAAATGACGATACAATAAATTTACCTTTTAGTTCTTCAAATTCCACTACCCTAACGGAAATTCAGCCTCTGAATTCAGGACCCCATGGATCTCCCTCTCGAGCGGTTACGATTCTACCACGTAAGGCTGGCTCGCGAATTGAAAAACGGTCTGAACCATTTCTTTTCCCGATCAAGCCTTACCATATTCGGTTACAAGAGTATCGAGCCGCTCGGAAGAGAATTTTCATGGAGGATATTGAACACCCGCTGGACAGGATAGCGGAAATAGTGAGTTTATCCAAGCCCAAAAGATCGACATTGCGTATGAGAGCATTTTGGAAGCTTGTTTTATCTAACCGCCGGAAATTGTCTACCGCTTTCGTGTCGGTCCCAAAAGACGTTAGACCTTACGCCGAAGTTAGTATTTTGGGTACTACAATTGTTGGCTTACTGGATAGCGGAGCCAGTATTAGTATTTTGGGCAGACAAGCTGAAAGTCTACTGGAGAACTCGAAAATTAAGTGGAGTCGGTACCGATCTGTGATCGAGGTGGCCAACGGAGCCCGACCCGAAGTACAGGGACATGCTGACGTAGATATTTCATTTCGAGGCGAAACTAAAACCATTCGCCTCTATATTGTTCCAAGTTTAACCCAAAATCTTTACCTTGGTATCGATTTTTGGAAAGCTTTTAACTTGGCTCCAGACGTCCTGGGTCCGGTGTCTGCGTTGGACACCCCGATCGCGGTGACGACCAACACTGCCGCTCACATATTACCATCTGATCTCCAGAAGCGTTTAGATGAAATAAAAGCGAAATTCCCCTCCTATACGTCTTTGGGCTTGGGAAAAACTCATCTTTTGGAACATTCAATCGATGTTGGAGATTCCAAACCAATTAAACAACGATTCTATCCTGTCTCACCGGCTGTTCAAAAATTAATGGACGCAGAACTAGACCGAATGCTCTCGCTTGGAGTGATAGAGGCGAGCCAAAGTCCGTGGAGCTCTCCAGTCGTATTAGTCAGAAAGCCAGGTAAAGTCAGACTGTGTTTCGATGCCCGGAAGGTCAATGCGGTAACTAAAAAGGATGCGTATCCTTTACCGCATATTGATGGCATTCTGAGTCGCCTTCCACCTGCGAAATACATCACCAGTCTGGACCTGAAAGATGCTTTCTGGCAAATCCCTTTAGAAAAGAGCTCCCGGGAGAAAACGGCTTTTACGGTCCCCGGTCATCCCCTCTATCACTACACAGTGATGCCATTCGGTCTCTGCAATGCCCCGCAGACGATGTGTCGACTGATGGACAAAGCCATCCCTTACGACCTGAGAGAAAATGTGTTGGTGTATCTCGACGATCTTTTAATCCTGTCTCAGGATTTCGATACACACTTAACACTTCTCTCACGAGTGGCTGAATGTCTGCAGAAGGCGGGGCTCACAATTAACGTCGAGAAAAGCAAATTTTGCTTGAAAGAGACGAAATACTTGGGCTTTATCATCGGCGAAACAGGCATGCGCATGGACCCTGAGAAAATTTCTGCAATCGTGGATTACCCCGCCCCCAAAAGTGTACGACAAGTACGTCGTTTCATGGGTATGGCTGGCTGGTATCGGCGATTTATTTCCAACTTCGCAGATCTCTCAGGTCCAATCACCGACACTCTGAAAAAATCGAGTAAATTCTGTTGGTCAGCCGAAGCGCAAATAGCCTTTGATAAATTGAAACAACAGCTGACTACAGCCCCTGTATTAGTGAGCCCCGACTTCTCCAGACCATTCATCATTCAGTGCGATGCAAGTAGCCACGGAGTTGGTGGAGTTCTTGCTCAAGCTGATGATGAAGGAAACGAACGCCCTCTGGCTTTTGTCTCTCAGAAACTAAATTCGGCTCAGCGGAACTATTCGGTGACCGAATTGGAGTGTTTGGCTGCAATAGTCAGCGTGGAGAAATTCCGACCATATGTGGAATTAATGCCTTTTAAAATCGTCACGGATCATGCCAGTCTGAAATGGTTGATGTCTCAGAAGGAATTGAGTGGCAGACTAGCGAGGTGGAGTCTGAAGCTTCAACGCTTCGACTTCACTATTGAACATAGAAAGGGTAGCCTGAATGTCGTGCCGGACGCGTTGTCCAGAGCCGAAGCCGACGCGCTGTCAGTTCCGGAAGAAGTAGTGCCTGAGGTCGATCTCAGCTCTCCACACTTCACTTCGGCGGAGTATGTAGAGCTGGGTCGACAACTGGAAAATCACCAGGCAAAATTTCCGGATCTGACAGTGCGAGACGGCTTCATTTACGTCAGGACAAAGCCGCGTTCAGGTGACCCTGTTCAAGAGGACGAAGCGTGGAAGCTTTGGATTCCACCCGCCCTCACTACTGATTTAATTAAAAATGCTCATGATCCGCCACTGGCATCCCATGGAGGAGTTGGAAAAACTCTAGAAAGAATCCGACGGCATTTCTATTGGCCACGTATGGCAGCTGATGTTCGCAACTATGTTCTCTCCTGCGATATCTGCAAAGAGACAAAAGCTCCGAACACTCCACTTCGTCCACCTATAGTAACTCCACCTACCGCTGAAAGACCTTGGCAGCGCATTTATCTAGACTTGTTGGGCCCTTATCCACGAACTAAAAATGGAAATGTCTGTATTTTTATAGCTCTTGACCATCTTTCCAAATTTCCCTTATTCAAGCCTATGCGTAAGGCATCCACTTCCAATATTTGTGCATTTGTCGAGAAGGAAATCTTTCACATGTTCGGAGTTCCCGAAACGATTGTGACCGACAATGGCACTCAATTTCGCTCGGCTCAGTTCGCCAAACTACTGGAAAAGTATGGTGTGCAACACATGCGCACGGCACTTTACTCTCCCCAGGCTAATGCCTCTGAGAGAGTAAATCGATCAATCCTAGCAGGAATTCGTGCGTATATTCAGAACGAGCATCAAAGGTGGGATGAACATCTCAGTAGTATTGCCGGTTCTCTTCGGAGTTCAATACATCAGGCAACTGGTTATCCCCCTTTCAAAATGCTGTTCGGTCTGAATATGATTACCCATGCTTCCAGCTACGAACTGTTACGCCGTTTGCAGAGTCTAAATGAGCCGTTGGATGTGGAGCTGCCGGATAAACTCCAATTTATTCGAGCCAACGCACAAGAGAATTTGAAAAAGTCCTTTGAACAAGGTGCAAAATCTTATAATTTACGGGCTAAACCGACAGATTTCCAAGTGGGCCAGGAAGTCTATCGACGAAATTTTCAATTGAGCAACGCTGCTCAGCGGATAAGCGCCAAGCTAGGGAAGAAATTCCTAAAATGCCGAATTAGAGCGAAAAAGGGGAATTCACAGTATGAATTGGAGGATCTGAAGGGAAAACTAATAGGAGTCTTTCACGCGAAAGACATAAAGCGCTGACACCTGGATCTTCAAGGACACGGTTAGTTCTAATAATTAATCTTTTTCTCGTCACTTATTTTCTCTTAGCTGACACACACCTATAAAATTTGTTTTGATTGCTGGTTGGATGCCTTAGGTATTGATATATTGTTCTGACGCATTTTCGTTCAGAAAATATGTCTTCCATTGTTTATATTCGGTCGCCCTAATAAGGCATCCGCCCAGCTTAACTGGTATCGGGAATGTCACAGAGCCGCCTCTACCTTGTATTGCGGTGGACATATCCCTGCTCAACCCTTTCCTATCCTAGTTAGCTTTCCCCTATACCTTAATCCTATCCAATCCCCTTCCTTAGAGCTTTGAGCTCAATTTTGACCCTTCTTCTCTCATTCGTCCAAGAGGCCGCGCTGGTGACCCTCGGGGGAGTGGCAAGTTCGAGACCTCTGTGAAATACGTGGGGTTGGCGATGGCGCTGGCTACCCGTCCGGAGGCCTCGGGCTCACCTCACCCTCGGGTCGAACCGGCGTTGGAGAGACCTTTCCACGGACTCCACGGGGTCTGTGCGTCGGAGAGCTTTCCCTGGAATAGCAGGAGTTGGATGTAAGCTAGTTACCTGACCGGGAAAATAGTTATTTTTGGGGTTGACCTGTTAAGTTTTTTTTTGTCTCCCATGCACAGATTCCGTGGGCGAAGCTGTGAAAGGTCCTTTTCCTTGAGGACTCTCTTCCTATACGGTCACCGGACCTTCAGTCCGGTTATTCCGCTTTTCTGATTTTTTCCCCCAACTTTTATTAACACCCCCCGACATGGTGGCTTAGCCCCATTATTTATTATAAATACTTCTATACAAACATTTTTTTTTTGCTTGCGGTCTTTGTCACTCCTGATGACCAAATTTTCTGGTCGGATGTTTAACGATTTTTGTTTAAAAATCAACTCGGTCGCCCTAATAAGGCATCCGCCCAGCTTCACTGGCATCGGGAGTGTCGTAGAGCCGCCTCTACTTTGTATTGCGGTGGACACATCCCTGTTAAATCCCTACCCTATCCTAGTTAGAGTTCCCCAATACCTTAACCCTATCCTATCCCTTTTTGGTAAACTTTTTATCAATTTTTTCCACCACCTCACCTTTAGCCTGAGAGGCCCTGGCTTCGACCTTCGGAGCTGGGATAGCCTCGAGACCTCTTGAGAATTACGGTTCGGTTGGACTTTGGGCCAACCACCGTCTCGAGGTCTCGGGACTGCCCTGTCTCTGAGGCAAGGAGTCAGGGAGGGTGTCCGCTGGTCTGCGCTGCGGGAATCTGTGCGTCGGAGACGACAGGAGAACTCCCTGGAAATACAGGGACTGGCGATTTGGTGAGCCAATCCCTGTCCGGGAGACCTCTTCTGTCGCTCTTCGTCGCTGGATTTCCGCGGAGTAGCTTGGCGGGGTACCCTTTCCTCAAAGGCTTTATTTTCTTCCCACACGGTCACCGGACCTTCAGTCTGGTTATTCCGCTTCACAGATTTTTTTTCTCCCCAACTTTTATCAACCCCTTGACATGGTGGCTTAGCCCCATTACTTATTATATTCCCATATCCTAAATTTTTTTTTTTTGTCGCTCGTACAAAATTCAAATTTTTTTTTCTTTCGTCTGAAAACCGCATCAAGTCTTGCTAGCGTTACCTTAAAACTAGGAAATATATAGTTCATAATATTTTTTTTTGGTGGGTGTCAGAACGATCCAGATGTCGGCGCTGATGACAGCGACGCAGGCTTGCGGCGATCCGCCCTGCTTGTCGCACATATTTTTTTTTTTTTCCCCCTCTTTTGCTCTCCTCGACTCGACACATCGCCTGCGAACGGTCTCGGTCATGTCTCATCATATATCCATATTCGACGAATAACACCTCTTCGCACCGACAACTTGCAGGCAGACTGAACCATTTTTTTAGGCCACACAAGGGCGAAAATTATTACGAACCCTCTTTCTCTCCCCTCCCAATTTTTACCCCTTCCCATTTTTCTCCTCAATTGCTTTCTTAACTACTTGGGAGCCTGCACCCCAATCTCACCTCTTCAAGCCTAAAGACTGCCAGACAGGGATCCTGCAGGGGAACCTTTTTTCTTGGTTCTTTTGTTTTAAAGACCAATGCCAAACCCTAGAAATTTCTCTACCAATCCCACACTCATGCCCCGGAGTCGCAGCAGCCCACAAGTAGGGGACAGAGTGACACGGACCCTGGGTAGGTGGACCCGCAGCAGGCCGTGGGATGGTTTTTACCACCACAAATTTTTTGGGGATAAGCTTCCTCTTCCTGGCAGCTATCACACTCCGAACTGGAAAGCTGATCCGCTGTCAGGAGGAGGGACCTTATCCTTACACCCCTGAACCAGACGTTCTGGGGTTGATTTCTTACCTAGACGACAGGTAGTCCCTTTGCCTCGTTTCCGTGGCCCCGGATTCGGCCCATCGACGGAAACAGGCTCTGGACGAGTTGGCAACCCTTTTCTTTGTCAGAGGGGCCTACCTCTCATAAGGGTAAGCGCTCCTCTGTCAATGAAAAGGGGAGGACTGAATCAGCCCTGGACTCTCCGACCTCTCATTAAGGTTCGAGAGGGTTCAGTGCTGATAAGGACCGGCTAGCTCAGTCTAGAGCGTGGGTCCAGACGTGGGTCGAGCCACACAATGGGCGCCTGCAAAATGACCATTTTTCAGCCCCATTGTCCACGGAAGCGAGGCCAATGGACCTGCCCTGTTATGGTCAATTTATGCGGACCATCACGCAAAACAAGAAGATTAAAAAAATTCCTGGCCCTTTTAAAAACCCCTCGGCTGTATTAGCCCCAGTGTAAGCTGAAAAGAACGAACAATTTCCATGCATCCTAGTAGGCAACAAAATTCAATCGTATGATTGCTTAAATGCAGCCCATAACGGGCCCCCCGTCTAAAAATAGCAATTCGACTTACGCTGGCTCAGGCCCCTCTAGCAAATCGCCTCTAAAACAGCTACGACGGAAGAAAAATTCTCAACAAAATCCCGCTAAGTACAGCCGAAACAAAATTCTAAATGTATGCAATGCATATACGGCAGAGGGAAAAATTCGTCACCAAGAGCCCTTTTCGGCAGCGGTGACTGTAAAGTTTCTCTGAGTTCTACTTCCCAGCAGCGCACTAATGTGCGGGAAATGTTAGACGGCCGAGGAGGCCAAAAGTATGAAGAGCGCAACAGCTGTGAGGATCGAAGCAGCCGACTCATGACGCTAGCTTCTGGCGCCGAAAATGAGGCGGAGGAATCTCCCCAAAAAATTACACGAGAGCTTTCTCATCAAGGCAGTTGGCATTAGGATTTCATTTCGGGCGGACGGAAAAGTTTCGATTCACGGCGGACGGCGGAGAAAAGAAAAGTTTGTCGGGAACAGTGCGAAATCATAAACTTATCACCGATCATTAATTGAGTTTCGCTTCGGTAATTCGAACATTTAAAAAAAAAAAAAATAAAAATATCGTGCACCGGGGCACATCGAATCGAGTAATTGATAACACTCGAACGTGAAGAAATGCGCTACTCGGTGAAGTCCTGTTGGTTTTGAAGAACCAGATCGCGCTCGCATTACGAAAATCGACTAATTGAAAGTGTACTCGCTCAGCCGCACAGTGCTGGGGATTTTTCTGGGGAAAACGCGATAATCCGCCGCTGAAAGGATGGATCATGTCCATGGAATGATCCAGAGCCATCATCGTGACATTGCCTACCCCTTTTGCTACCCATCAGCATCAACGACGATTTCTGAAGACTGAGTTCTTAGGAAAGCAGGAAAAGCAGTTTTCGGTTTTCTCTTATTTTGATTTCCAAAGTCAGTGAGATATTGAACGTTTTTTTTTTTTTCTCTCTCTCGGCCGTACAAGTTCTCGGTTAGCCGTGAATTACGGAGGTGAACAAAAGAATTTCCGCTGGTGAAATGTAAACCAACTTTTTATGTATAACGCATAAACAATGCAAAGAAATGCGAAACATATTACTATGCCCTAATATCTGTGAGAAAGTGTTGAGCTTCATTAGTGCCGGCTTGTGAGAACGGAAACAGAACAGTACAATTTAGAACACGAGGTGGACAAACGAGAAGTTAAATTAGAGTTAGGAAACTTTACGGTTAACGAAAATTAAATAACATAAAGCAGTGGTGCACAGATTTATAAAAATTGCTAAATGCTCCTATGCAGTTTAGTTTTTTTTTGCGCGGCCAGAGTTTTTTTTTGAAAGGTTCTAGGCTCAGTTGAGGTTCAGAATACGAAATTTACGTACAGTCTACGTCGTACGTCCGACACAAACTTGGTCTTGTCAGCATTTTCAAAATCGAACATTCACGGACGAGATTTCATATAGAAATTAAAACGTGATCAAAAGTCAGCTTGGCGTGACAAACGAAAGTATAGGAATTCATGTTTTGGTGGCCTTGGACCTGTGAGAAAGACAAAAGTAAAAAATTTTTTTTTTAAAATGCGGACATACCTGTAAATAAACGTAAACTAATGTGCTAAAGCAGAAAAAAAAAAAAAAATTTAAAAAAATTATAAATAAAAGAAGACGAACAAAAAAAAATAAAAAAATAAATAAGTAAACTAAAAGAAAAAAAAAAAAAAACCCAAAAGAAATAAATTAATTAAATAAAAAAAAAAAAAAAAATAAGAATAAAGAAATAAAGAAACAAAATAAAACAAACAAAAAGGGCGAACGAGACTTCAAGGGGAACCGAGGAGGGATATAAAAACGTAAGGACCTCCACCCCCAACGAGGGAGCAACCCTACGCCACATCACCCTTCCCTGCAGCGGCGGCCGCCCATCATCATCTTTGCAGTTCTTCAACGACAGTAGCAGCCTCATCATCTCGCAGCCGGCTCGTCAAGTCCAGTATCTATCGCTAAGCAGGTTTTTATGTATTTTTTTATTATAAAATTTTTTTTTATTATATATTTATTAATCGAGATTATATAAAATACGGTAATTTATGAAATTAACCGCTGAATGAGAGAAGCCATAGCCTAATTAGACAGAATTCATTGGCCGTCTGTATATGAATTTGATTAAAGAGAAGTTATAATGACATAATCGTTTGGACGATGTACAATTTTTTTTGTAATCTAGAGTTGATAAGTCTTGAGTTAATGAACTTAAACCTCATCTGAGTCATTTATATAGCTGTTCCGTTCCCAATAGAAATTTTTAAAGTTAATCTTGGCTCTCGCATATTAATCTAAGTGAAAAGTAAGAATAAATTGTTAGTTCTCGATGGATTTCTTTTATAAGACCGAATTACAAATTGATGAATGTAGCGACATAACACAACCGTTATAACATAAATACATTGAGTAATGTTTGTAAATGTACATTTAAATATTGTCAGGGGATAATATAGACGGAAAAGAGAAGAGAAAAGAAAGAAATTTTTTTTATTATGAAAATTTAAAGGTACCGATTGTTCCCTAAATCCCCTCGCTCTCTCTCCAGCCTCCTCTCTTCGGTTTTCGCGTGTTGTAAAATCATAGGGACCTCCCCAAAAATAATGGGCCAAGTGGGAGGTCAATGGGCGGTTGGGGATTAGGCCATGGTGGGGGTCATTTTCCATCGAGACCCCCCCACAATTCGGAGAGTCATTTGCCGGCAGTTGCAGGGGTTCCTCCTGCCACAGTTCCTTTTTCCCCCCTTTTGACTTTTTGTCGATCCTGTCTGCGCGAGATTTTCGTGTTGCGGGCAGCTCGTCTCTGCGGCAAAATGCGGCTTCGGCAACCCCCCCCACACTACCGCTACGCTAGCCTGCCAGCTCGCGCTGCCGCCAAACCGCAGAGCAGACATTTTAGCCGGGTGTCTGAGAGCTCGCTCCCACAACAAACGTTACAAAAAAATTAAAATGGCGGCCAAAATAAGTCAAAATAACTGACAATACAAACAAAATTCACCAAATATTATTAATATGGGTATCAAGTGATTACATTTTCCTTCACAATGTCATTACATTTCTTACGTACTACATGTTATCTGAAACTAATATAATAAAGTATAAAAACTAAAGCCCCACTGCGGTTTCAAGTGCTCTTTGAAAAATTGTAAAACAACAGTTTGTGCAATGTTAAAAGGTTTTATATTCAAATCAAGTCCCACCACAAAAAAACGTTAAATCAAGCTTTTGGCATATATGCGGTAGTCCCTTATCGGCTGTTTTGTGTCACTGTCCAGTGATTCGTAGTTCTTATACATTTTATGAAATACGAATCCATCGTAGGAATCATATTCGCAGTATTGATATAACCCGCAGAGTTTGAAGGAGTCGAAATACAGTTGTCGTAATTTGAGGAAAACATGAGCGAACCAGAATGGGCGCTCCTGATACACTTGCGGTGCCTCAATATTTTCAAGTAGCTCTTGCGATGCGTTGATAGTTTCATGAATTGATAGAAGCATCACGTCAGCTTCTTCCGAAGTTATTTGGTGTTCCTGGAAAGGAAAATACGGTTTCTATAATTATATTAAAGATGTGAGAGTAACGCTGAATACTTGGCAGAATTTCTAAACAAAAATCAATTCTTTTGTAAGCTGCTTATCAACTAATGCTTGTATAATGCTGCTGTATTTTTATCATATATGTAAATGCGTAAATCTGTTAAATCTAATATCTCAGGTAAATATGGTTATAGCTTTATTACTATTCTTAAAGTATTTCAAAATCCCGAATCCAAAACGGATACCGAAAATGTTGCACTTCACGGAATTTCAATTAAAAAGGTACACCTTGGTTTTACGGTCGCTGAATTGAATCTACTCAACCTGGCGAATTGAAACTGTATAATGCAATTTGCACAGCTAGTTCAGTAGTCAATAAAAAAGAGTTCATATATAAAAGTTGTTATATGTATAACTAAATGAGTTAACTTAAACTTCACTTGGAAATATGCAAATTAACTTACGGTCACCAAGTAAGTTAGAACAAGTGCGGAAATTATTAAAGCCTTATTTTCCTTGGTTTTAATATCTTCAGGTTTAACACGATGCCTCTCCGTAGAAATTATCCAGCAGAAGACTTCTAATCTCTTATCTTCTAAACTAGCACTATCTTCTTCAGTTACATCATATCCTTGCAAAACATTTAGAGGAGGTATTTCGAAGTCAGGAAATATTGGAGTGGTTTTTTGCTGCTGGTAAGGCTCCTCATGGCTGGGTTTCAAATAAATAATTTTCTCGTTGTTTT
Source organism: Neoitamus cyanurus (assembly GCA_947538895.1). Lineage (NCBI taxonomy): Eukaryota > Metazoa > Arthropoda > Insecta > Diptera > Asilidae > Neoitamus > Neoitamus cyanurus. The sequence continues at coordinate 20,770,537 of OX384547.1, forward strand.
CTCGACTTTTGTGATAATCAGAAACTCCTATTTGTTTGCGGACAATTGGCAATGCAAGTTGACTGTACGGACGAACGTCTTGTCTGGAAAAATCGATGTACGACTGATGAATGACAATAGGCAGATCTTTCACTAGGTTGTATATAAAATTGGATGAAGTCTCCTCAACTTGCTTCATTAACCATTTTGGTGAAATTTTTGATGCATGGTGATACTCCTGTATTGTAGACACAATTTTTGATTCAATAGAAGTAATAAAAGCATACTCAGGGTCTGCCCGAATCCTAGTCTTCGTCTTGTTCAGTTCATGACGTCGCACCGAGCTAAGCTCTGCTCGAATTCATGTCTATGCCAGTGAGCTTAGTTATGCAGTATAATAGTTAAGCCAATTACTTAGCCCTTGTTTTATTTGTTGTAATAGCTTAGCAAGTTTGCAGACGACATCAACTATGATAAAGAGACAAAGACGAAGACTTGGAATCTAACAGTCCCTCAATATATAGTAGACAATTTTCAGTGTTGTTACATTACTTACATAGCTGTAGGACCGCAACGACGTGCTAACCATTTTTAGTGCTTCCTCTCTGGTGCAAGAATTATGTCCATTGTTATAAATGATGCTTACAAGATGTTCGAACTCATTCTTTGAAAGTGGTACACCACTTGGAAAATGCATTCGAATGAACTCTGCTAGCTTCAGTTGCATATTGAAACGTCTAAACATTTCGTAGACATGCTAGAACGATAAAAGTTGAATTAAATTTTTCTTGTACAACTCCTTACTTACATAAAGCCTTTCCTTATGAATCCAGTTATTTCCACTTAGCGTTGCAAATATTGGCATTTGCGACTGACTCAAATTAAGAGCCATTCGAATCGCTTTCTTGTTCCAAGCTGTTACCGTGAAGCGATCAAGATCCATTGTGTTCGTTAACCAAATGGGCCAGTCTCCGGGCATTATTACAAAATCTGTGTCCAAAGTCATAACAGCAGCTGCTTTGATTTTCGTGGCATATGCTGCACAGTCGAGATCGCATTCGTTATGCAAGGAGAGGAAAAACTTTCCGTATTTTTTAGCAATTCTTAAAATTACTTCATACAAACAAAAGGAGGTCTGAATTTTATACTGCATAACTATTCGTTCGCCTCGTCTCATCTGTTCAAACATTTCGCATTGTCTTTCATACTTTCTATTGGCGTTTCGCAGCCAATATGGAAATCTGTCCTCTTTAATTTGGCCATCGTCGAAGAAGACCAAATCAGTTCCCAAATCTTTTAGTTTTCGTAAAAACACATCTATCTTATTCTGACTTAGATCTAGACGTCCTCCGGAAAATATTTCATCATTGTTTGCGGTGAATATTGCTGCGACGGAAGAAAAATCAAAAACAATTGTGGGCTTCCGTCCAGGATTCTTTCTGCAAAACGGAGGGGTCATTAGATATAATCGTAAAAACAAGTTCAAATTTACCAAGTAAGCTAAATAGGAATTAAATCTAGAAAACACAAATTAACGAAGGTGAAACAATATACCACAGGGAATGAAATTATAAGTAAAGTTACGTATGTAATTTTTTTTATTCTTCAAAATTCACTAGTTGAGAAGAACAAAGAAAACATTACAGTCTAAGGGTTCGTTGATTTTAACATGATTCAATGCAAAGCTCCGTTTTGGCTGAAAAGGTTTCGCGGGGTGATGACCATACCACAAGCAAGTTTTCAATGTTTTCTAGAGATTTAGTGAATAAATAATAATTTTTTTTATTTCCATAAAAGTTGCCAGATTGGAGTTTTTGGGCACGATGATTTCAGAGACGGAACCCAATTTTAGAAATTGTAGCTGACAAACTTAAGACACATAATTATTACACTCCTTTAGATTTTCATAAAAGTTGGTACAAGAAGGATCTAGGAGTGATGCAACAAAAGATCGTTACCTAAATCCGTTAAAAAAATCACTCGGACCATTTGCATATTTTTACTTTCCTTAAGGCCTGCACAGCCCAACGCGAAACCATGGGAAAGGGAGCGGTAGCGAATCTCTCGCGAGATTGTGCGGGAGCTGGAAACGTCCATCCGTTTACACCAAACAAAGCCGGAACGAGTTTTCCTGCCGTTATCTTTAAGTTTCACCAGCGCAAATATGCCTTTTTATCCTTCTTTCCATTATTTTTTATAGTCTGAATTACACAGATCGTACAAAATAGGATTCGCTATGACAAGCTTCCCGCACGCGAACGACGGAAAAATTGTGCATGGAGCGAACCGAAAACGAAACGCTGCAGTCCCGCTTTCGCTTCCTAAATGTCGCGCGTCGGTGTCGCGCGTCGGTGTCGCTTCCACTCCCGGTCCCGCGGTTTCGCGCTGGCCTGTGCAGGCCTTTTCACAAATATTTTCGTCGCCTACAGCTCTCCTAGAAAAATATCTTCTAAAGGCTACACACACATATATATATTCTTCTAATTAATTTGGAAGGCGATACCTAATAATATTATTATACGAAGTGTACTGAAATGGACCCCCCCCCCCCCCCTAACCCCAGAAACCGCAAATTATAACACTAATTTGTTATCAAGTCCCAGAGGGATCAATCCTGTAAATCATTTAATTTCATTACAATTGCACAAAATTACTCACGATTGATATTTTTGTATTTCCGCCTCAATGTCGACCGTGTACGAGCCCCACCGGCTCTCGCTAATGAATTGGGTTAAATACCAGACCATATTAGTGAAAGATCCAATCCTTGCTCCTAAATAGTTCGTTTTGATCTTAATCCAAATCGGCAGCTCCTTCGTCTCCGAAAAACTAGCGCACTAGGAGAACGGATTACTGAAATGTGGATGGTGACTGTTTCAGTGCTTGCTTCCACTGCTCAAATACAATCTCAACTTTAACGAGAATTGGGCTTTCCGTGAGTCATCAACCCAGCAGAGATTGTGTTGTGACTCGAGAATGAACCGAAAAGGATTCGGTTTGGCTTCGATATTGCAATCGTTTTCGAACTAAAATACAATAGGGATATAGGGAACTACTAAAACGTAGCGCTATATCGATTCGATATCGGTTGTTAATAGCGATTCGATACCGCCTCATACAATCAGTCGATACAGGCTCATATGCGAAAAAACTGAGCAAAAGCGAGAATGTTTTCCAAAACTGAGATACAGCAGTTATGCACAATTCAGTCTGAAGCTGAAAGTCTCTTCTCTCTGTTCTAATTGAATTGGGCCTTGGCCTGATATTTCCTAGCCCACTTTGTGTCGTTTACCGAGCAGCCCTGATTTTGGCTTGCAACCAGTTTCTAGTCCTGATTTGGTTTGGGACTGTCGTGTATACGTAGTCATTGAGCTAATTCCATTTTTAAGGACCTTTAAATAAATACACAATGTCTGAAGGTAAAATTTTCAATAACACAACGAACTAAGAACCTATAAGGAACGCAGAAAGAGTGAACTGATGAGACAAAAACAAATTATACTACAACTAACCCAAAAACAAGTGCTCCAAATTAGCGATTTTTGAATGAATGGGCATTATTTCTCGATTTTATTATTAACAATTGGTCTTAATACACCATATTATCACTTCAAATGCACTTGTAATTGCGTTGTCACTCTGCATATCGCTGAATAAGGCAGAATTGACATTCGGATGGGCAGTAGAATTTGCCTCACTAATCTCGTACGGGATTCTGCAATCTGCCCCGGGCCCCGGGTTCAAGGGGGCCCCGCGCGGATCGCGAAAAAATAATCGAAAATGCTAAAACATCCTGCTTGGAGTTCCTTGAACTTGAAAAGTTACTATACATTTGTTTGAATTTTACACTTCGAAAACGGACTTTGATGAGTGGTCGAATCATCAGACTTTTTGTCGTGGTTGTCGATTGTTTCATTTGACTTTACTCACTCAAATAAAAAATAGCTCTAGCAATATTCAAAATATTTAATAGTTCATACTTCGAATTTTTGCTAATTTATAATGTTAATTTAGGAGCAAATTTTCAGCTTCAGTTGAAAGTAACAAATAAAAGAGGATTTTCGGTACAGCGAAAACAAAATTTGTAAAATATGAAAAGCTCTCGAAATGAGTGACAATGATGGAAACGAAAAATTTTTGATTTTTGGGAAAGAAAAATTTTCCCATGATATCGTTACGATAGAATACCCATTACGTTTCATGCGAGGGAAAAACCGGCTGAAAATCTAAACGCATTTTTTTCAGTAGAGATATATTGAGTAAGCCACATTTGTGCAATATGGGAAAGGAATCGTGCACAAGCAAGATCTGTGCATATGAATGTTTAGCAGGGGGTTCGGGCTCATAGCAGGTAAATTTCAGCGAGGAGCGCAGCGCAGGCTTCCTCGATTTAGAAAAATGAGACAAAGGAAATGAAATTAGGAAAAAGGGAAAGATATCCGCGGTGGCGCACATGTGGGAATGATTATGTAGGTAAATTAGCAGAGATGAGTCATTACGTAATTTGGGGAAAAGTAGGTAGGTACGTTATCGTTTGTTGAGTAAATTAGGGATAAAGGGTAGACAGTTTAAGGAAGACTGAGGAAGTTCATTCCATGTATGGCGGGAATGTCGAAAGCATGTTAGAGAAAAAGTGAAAGTAGTGAGATATTGATCAAGTGAAGTTTATAGGAAATTAATAAGGTTAACATTTAGTGAGTAGATAGCGTCAGTGGACAAAACTACAGTGATAGTGGAAAAAAGAAAATAGACAAAGAGTTAAAACTTTAAGTTAGTGGGAAGGTGAAAAGGACCAAAGGCAGCGGGAAGTAGGAAGAAGAAAGGGAGAGGATTTTGGAATTAGATTTTGGATAAGGTGAGTGAGTAGAGATCCACGATGGGCGAGGACAGGTTGAACCACTTGCTGACAATCTCCATTGAACACGAAAAAGCGAGTGAAATCAATTATGAAAAAATTATAAAGGATTTCAGTGCCATCAAAGCGAGGAGGCAAATGTAAATTTAAAATGTAAAAGTTGGAATATAAATTTATATAATAATAATAAAAAAAAAAATTTAGAAGAAGGGCCCCCCCAAAATTTTTTGCCCCGGGCCCCCAAATGTCTAGTTGCGCCCCTGGAAATAACTGCGGCCTACCAACGATCAGGCAACTAACCTATTACATACTTGACTTTCAGTTCCAGCTCTTCAGCTATGGTTACGGTTTTTAAGATTCCCATTCCACTTGAATTAATAATATGTTTATATTATCATATATTATGCATATAGGGTGTTTCACCAGCAATAAACGGGGTGATAGATCTCACCTAGGCAAACAAAAAATCGCAGGAGAGTGCAGTTTCGGAGTTATAGGGTGATTAATAAATTTGGGATCCACCTGATCTACTCAACGCAGCTGCATAAAACTCACGCAAAGCAGCTACTATGTAAATATTCTTTCCAAAAATGCCAATGTTACTCTACCCCTACCACTGCCGGTATAGTGACTTGCGAAATTAAAAAAATTCATTAAAATTTCCTAAAATTCACGTTTTTCCAACAATTTCTCCGAAATTCATGTTATTATATCCCCTTGTTTTATTTTTATTGTTAAGAAGGGTCTAACACGATTCAAAAGCTCATCAGGACTTTATGCAACAAAAAAAAGGAGACAGGAAAATAACACAAAATTCAATACACTTCAAGCACAACTGTTTTCACAATTTCTGTGGTGATGAGTTTCACTCTAACCCAACCCCCTTTGAGAGAGCTTGTTACTCACTTGCACTTAACTATTTTTCACACATCCTCGTAATTTTGATTTACTTACGATTTATGCCTCTCTATTTCCGTCGTTATGTCGACGTCGATGGCACCGAAAGGAAACAGCCTATTACTTTCTACGAATTTGACTAAATATCTAACCATTTTCACTAATCACTTCTTGACTGACAACACAATTTTCTCGCAACACCGAATCCAGTAGATACTTCCTGCTAGAACTGCGATGTTATTTCGACTGCACTCCTTCCGCCGATCGTATGAAAGCTGATGTGATCTTGGTTCTAAACAAAGACAACCGACAATATAAACTATAAGATGCGAAATCAGCAGAAATATCTTTTAAAGATATGTACTGCGCACAGATAATATTTCATCAAGTTCTCTATATTCAATAAGTAAACAGGAAGGGATTTGGTGGGTGAAGATGCGCAACTAAATTTCGCTGGAATAAATAACGTTCTTGTGAACCTTTTTGGGTACAATTACTAGACTGCGGATTTTATGTAATTACGTATTTTAGCCGACTGTCTATCAGCCTATGTATGTACGTTTGTCAGGATGTTACGGCCTAGAGCCCCACTGGATTTACCGATTTAGATATGTCAGGGGTCGTTAGAATCATATTAAACCTCCGGGTGTCATAGGCTATATAACGTTACAAAAAACCAAAAACAACAGTTTGCGCAATTTTAAAAGGTTTTATATTCAAGTAAAGGCCCACCACAAAAAAACGTTAAATCAAGCTTTTGGCATATATGCGGTAGTCCCTTATCGGCTGTTTTGTGTCACTGTCCAGTGATTGGTAGTTCTTATACATTTTATGAAATACGAATCCATCGTAGGAATCATATTCGCAGTATTGATATAACCCGCAGAGTTTGAAGGAGTCGAAATACAGTTGTCGTAATCTGAGGAAAACATGAGCGAACCAGAATGCGCGCTCCTGATACACTTGCGGTGCCTCAATATTTTCAAGTAGCTCTTGCGATGCGTTGATAGTTTCATGAATTGATAGAAGCATCACGTCAGCTTCTTCCGAAGTTATTTGGTGTTCCTGGAAAGGAAAATACGGTTTCTATAATTATATTAAAGATGTGAGAGTAACGCTGAATACTTGGCAGAATTTCTAAACAAAAATCAATTCTTTTGTAAGCTGCTTATCAACTAATGCTTGTATAATTCTGCTGTATTTTTATCATATATGTAAATACGTAAATCTGTTAAATCTAATATCTCAGGTAAATATGTGTAAGAAGAGAAAATAAACCGATCACCCCAAGACAGAAATCAGGTAAAATCCCTCACTGAGTCTTGCAGGTACGTGGTTGCGAAGGATGATCTTCCCCTCTCTATGAGCAATAAAAGCCAGGGCCAATAAGGGTTGTATGAGGGTGAATGTGTGTGTGCGTGTGAAGCCGGCAGTGACTGGACCGAGCTGATGAGTTAGACGTAATTAGTTAAAAAGGCTAGATTGCAATCGGGCATGGAGAGTGGTTGATCGATCGTGAGCGAATAACCGAATTTTACATATGGTTATAACTTTATTACTATTCTTAAAGTATTTCAAAATGGAGAATCCAAAAAGGAGACCGAAAATGTTCCACTTCACGGAATTTCAATTAAAAAGGTACACCTTCGTTTTAGGGTCGCTGAATTGAATCTACTCAACCTGGCGAATTGAAACGGTATAATGCAATTTGCATAGCTAGTTCAGTAGTCATTAAAAAAAAGGGTTCCTATATAAAAGTTGTTATATGTATAACTAAATGAGTTAACTTAAACTTCACCCAATTTTTATCTTGGAAATATGCAAATTAACTTACGGTCACCAAGTAAGTTAGAACAAGTGCGGAAATTATTAAAGCCTTATTTTCCTTGGTTTTAATATCGTCAGTTTCAACACGATGCCTCTCCGTAGAAATTATCCAGCAGAAGACTTCTAATCTCTTATCTTCTAAACTATCACTATCTTCTTCAGTTACATCATATCCTTGCAAAACATTTAGAGGAGGTATTTCGAAGTCAGGAAATATTGGTGTGGTTTTTTGCTGCTGGTAAGGCTCCTCATGGCTGGGTTTCAAATAAATAATTCTCTCGTTGTTTTCTCGACTTTTGTGATAATCAGAAACTCCTATTTGTTTGCGGACAATTGGCAATGCAAGTTGACTGTACGCACGAACGTCTCGTCTGGACAAATCGATGTACGACTGATGAATGACAATAGGCAGATCTTTCACTAGGGTGTATATAAAATTGGATGAAGTCTCCTCAACTTGCTTCATTAACCATTTTGGTGAAATTTTTGATGCATGGTGATACTCCTGTATTGTAGACACAATTTTGGATTCAATAGAGGCAATAAAATCATACTCAGGGTCTGCCCGAATCCTAGTCATCGTCTTGCTCAGTTCATGACGTCGCACCGAGCTAAGCTCTGCTCGAATTCATGTCTATGCCAGTGAGCAGTATAAAAGTTAAGCCAATTACTTAGCCCATGCTTTATTTGTTGTAATAGCTTAGCATGTCTGCTGACGACATCAACTATGATAACGAGACAAAGACGAAGACTTGGATTCGGGCAGTCCCTCAATATACATATAGTAGACAATTTTCAGTGCTGTTACATTACTTACATAGCTGTAGGACCGCAAGGATGTGCTAACCATTTTTAGTGCTTCCTCTCTGGTGCAAGAATTATGTCCATTGTTATAAATGATGCTTACAAGATGTTCGAACTCATTCTTTGAAAGTGGTACACCACTTGGAAAATGCATTCGAATGAACTCTGCTAGCTTCAGTTGCATATTGAAACGTCTAAACATTTCGTAGACATGCTAGAACGATAAAAGTTGAATTAAATTTTTCTTGTACAACTCCGTACTTACATAAAGCCTTTCCTTATGAATCCAGTTATTTCCACTTAGCGTTGCAAATATTGGCATTTGCGACTGACTCAAATTAAGAGCCATTCGAATCGCTTTCTTGTTCCAAGCTGTTACCGTGAAGCGATCAAGATCAATTGTGTTGGTTAACCAAATGGGCCAGTCTCCTGGCATTATTACAAAATCTGTGTCCAAAGTCATAACAGCAGCTGCTCTGATTTTCGTGGCATATGCTGCACAGTCGAGATCGCATTCGTTATGCAAGGAGACGAAAAACTTTCCGTATTGCTTAGCAATTCTTAAAATTACTTCATACAAACAAAAAGAGGTCTGAATTTTATACGGTATATCTATTTGTTTGCCTCGTCTCATCTGTTCAAACATTTTGCACTGTCTTTCATACTTGCTATTGACTCGTTGCAGCCAAGATGGAAATTTGTCCTCTTTAATTTGGCCATCGTCAAAGAAGACCAAATCAGTTCCCAAATCTTTTAGATTTCGTAAAAATACATCTATCTTATTCTGACTTAGATCTAGACGTCCTCCGGAAAATATTTCATCATTGTTTGCGATGAATATTGCTACGACGGCAGAAAAATCAAAAACAATTGTGGGCTTCCGTCCAGGATTCTTTCTGCAAAACGAAGGGTTCAAATTTACCAAGTAGGTAAGCTAAATAACAATTAAATCTAGAAAACACAACTTAACGAAGGTGAAACATTCCCAACAACCAACCACAGGGAATGAAATTATAAGTAAAGATACGTATGAAATTTTTTTTATTCTTCAAAATTCACTAGTTGAGAAGAACAAAGAAAACATTACAGTCTAAAGGCCTAAACCCATAGAGTCCGTCGGCATCAGGCGTCGCTTTGTGCGGCGCCGCACAACTATTGAATACATGCATGCATATGGGAGCTAACCCATAGCCGAAGCGCGCGGCAGCGCGTCGCGAGAGAGAATTTTAGAGGAATCTTCTATATTTCGCGCGGCAGCGCGTCGTAAGAGAGCTACTTAAGAGAAAAGCGACGCGAGACGGATTCTATGGGTTTAGGCCTTAAGGGTTCGTTGATTTTAACGTGATTCAATGCAAAGCTCCGTTTTGGCTGAAAAGGTTTCGCGAGGTGATGACCATACCACAAGCAAGTTTTTAATGTTTTCTAGAGATTCTGTGAATAAATAATAAATTTGGCACGCTGATTTCAGAAACGGAACCCAATTTTAGAAATTGTAGATAACAAACTTAAGACACATACTTATTACACTCCTTTAGATTTTCATGAAAGTAGGTACAAAAAGGATTTGGGAGTGATGCAACAAAAGCTCACTCAGACCATTTGCATATATTTACTCTCCTTAAGTCCTGCACAGCCCAACGCGAAACCATGGGAATTGTGAGATTGTGCAGGAGCTGGAAACGTAGATACGTTTACACCAAACAAAGCCGGAACGAATTTTCCTGCCGTTATCTTTAAGTTTCACCAGCGCAAATATGCCTTTTTATCCTTCTTTCCATTATTTTTTATAGTCTGAATTACACAGATCGTACAAAATAGGATGCGCTATGACAATTAATTTCTCAATGCACTTCATTTCAGCTCAGCGACGCTTCCCGCACGCGAACGACGGAAAAATTGTGCATGGAGCGAACCGAAAACGAAACGCTGCAGTCCCGCTTTCGCTTCCTAAATGTCGCGCGTCGGTGTCGCTTCCACTTCCGGTCCCGCGGTTTCGCGCTTGCCTGTCTTTTCACAAATATTTTCGTCGCCTACAGCTCTCCTAGAAAAATATCTTCTAAAGTCACACACACAAATACAATCTTCTAATTAATTTGGAAGGCGGTACCTAATAATATTATTATCAGAAGTGTACTGAAATGGACCCCCCCCCCCCCCCCCCCCCTAACCCCAGAAACCGCAAATTATAACACTAATTTGTTATCAAGTCCCAGATGGATCAATCCTATAAATCATCTAATTTCATTACAATTGCACAAAATTACTCACGATTTATATTTTTGTATTTCCGCCTCAATGTCGACCGTGTACGAGCCCCATCGGCTCGCGTTAATGAATTTGGTTAAATACCAGACCATATTAGTGAAAGATCCAATCCTTGCACCTAAATAGTTCGTTTTGATCTTAATCCAAATCGGCAGCTCCTTCGTCACCGAAAAACGAGCGCACTAGTAGAACTGATTACTGAAATGTGGATTGTGTGTGACTGCTTCCACTGATCAAATGCAATCTCGACCTAAACGAGAGTTAAGCTTTCCGTGACTCATCAATTGTTGTTGTTTCAAACCGTTATTCTTTGCCACTCGATCGCAGCGGATGTTGCATGAAGCTTCAAGTATACTTATAAGTAGAAACAACTTATCTACGAATACTTCCATCAATGGAACGAAGATAACAATTCTTTTCTATCAACTCGCGCAGCAATGGTTTTTACTTAGCATACGAAGAAATCCTGTAGACGAGCCTGTGTATATAAATATCTGCAAGTACCATTTTAAATTTAAACGAAAGCTATTTTATATTTCGCTACCGAATATCTGGGGTAAAAGGAGATTGGAGAGATCTCTTCTCTCTGGTATGGTAATAGAGAGAATTAGAAGTCGCCTGAAAACTCCATAGTAAAAAACACTGCATTTTGTATCTGACACTGTACATGCTGTATGTGAGAAATTTTTTCCGGCTATGGTTCTCTCTCTCTCTCTCTTAGTTGCTTACGGGAATAGGATGGTACTCGTTCGTTTATGTTGTAGCTAATGGGAAATTTCTGGATGTTCCCTTCAAACATTGTTCCTTCTTGTTGATAGATACTCTTTGGCTATTAACGCATAATATAAAAAAAATCTCAAAACCTGCATTCTCTCTTCCCCTTCCCCCCTTCATAAAAGCAGGGGCACCGAATGTAAAAGATAGCCATGTTTACATATCGAAAGCCCCAATCAATAAATTCATTCAAGTCGCGTCGACTAGATCATTTATAAGATCGCAGTGATATAACCAAGCACACATATATGTACATACCTACTCACTTAAGTTTATATTTCATCAGATTCCATTTGATCAGTGTAAGCAATGCAGTCATAGTCAGATCCAAAGTTCCAGTCAGTGCGTTGGCTTCTCGGGGAAGTCCAGAATTATAAAATCACAAATAAATATTGTAAGGGCATTGTGCTTTAGATGCCGTTGTGTGAAATTGAATCGGAAAGTAGAATAGAATATACATTAGTTAGTTAGTTTGAAAGGGGGGCGTTCAGGCTTGTTAGGCCTTCCGTTCACCGCGACCGCTAGGATCTATTGTGATTCCCCATCAATATTTTATCCCAAATTTAGCCTCTTATAGAGGCCTAGGATTTTATTGGGAGTCGTTTTCCAAACTTGTTCAGGTGTTGGAAAGGCATCCTCTAATTGTGTTAGTCGGAGCCTTGCTAGGGCTGTACAGTGACAAAGGATGTGCACCGCTGTCTCTGGGGCTTCCGCACAGTAGCGACAGGTGTCAGAGTCAGCTTTCCTAATCTTTTTAAGGTGGTACCTTAAGGAACAATGTCCAGTGAAGAGCCCAGTAATTATTCTGAGCTCCTGTTTGCTTAAGTGGAGGAGTTTCTCGACCTTTTCATACGGTGCACCCATGAAGGTCTTCGATTGCTGGCATCCTGGGGTATTATTCCAGTACCGGAGTCGGCTCCTCTTCTCCCAGCTTTCTATGGCCCCCTTTAGGTGGCATTTAGACACGCCACAGAAGGATTCCGGACCAATAAGAGCAGATTCCGCCCCTTGTTTTGCCAGACCATCGGCTATTTCGGCTATAGAATATACATAGCTAGAGTACATTAGTTAATCAACGGTCAGGTCAGGTTATCTATAATCTGAGTTTTTTACATGCAGTCTAAATGATTCTGTGGATGTTTACGTGAGTTTATCGGTTTACACTATATAGCAATATCACATATCGTCTTCTTGATTTCTTTCCGCGACGATTTTCATGATTTTGTTTATTCAATTATTGTTGATAATATTTCCGGTATTTGTTTATTTAATTGTTGTTTTTGTTTTGCTGCACATACTTCGACGATTGCGAAATTGCTCACAAGTCGACTTCTATGGGAACTATGGGATAGGATTACCCGTGACGTGTCCATTGACTAAAATCAATTTGCATATACGGAGTCAAATAGCAAACTGTTACAAATTGTACATGCACAGTGAGCAACTATTAAGCAAATTATAAAAAAAATGACAGACATATCTTGAAAACATTTTGTGAAAATTACAGTGTATCAGCATTGATACTAAATTCCAACAGATGTCTCTTCTTAGAATTAAAAATGTTGACACTGACAGCAAAACAAAAACGCCTGATAGTGGAACAGTTGTGTGTGTCTGACTTAGTTTGCCGACGTTGTTGTTGATAAGAGTTTTGTCCATTTTTTGTCAGCATTTTATTCACAGAAAAACATACAGTTAAGTAGCGAGAAGTTTGGAAAACCTAACTTATTATCCGCTAAGTCAGAATAGGATTTAATTTAATCAAAGGAAGCAAAGCAGCCACGTGTCCAGTCCAGTGCAACATTACCCTATGAGGGGAAGTACCTGTTTGCTTCCTGTTTGATATCGAGGAGATGTATGTGATTAAAGTTCTACGGATTTGGTATTACGTATTAGTTTATGCCGCAACAGTACCAATACTTTCTGATATTCCCCATAAACTCTGCTTTTATTTTATGCAAAATTATCGGTTTGGTAATTTGAGATTTGCATGCTGTTCGGTATGCACTTGTGACTTAGCTAATTTTAGAGCGCTTAATTTGTAGCCGACCTAGTATGGGCCTAACCGAAGTTTTCAATTACGCCGCTAGGCTAAATGGGGTCAAACTCCATACCAGCTGGGCAACGCCTAATAACATGGAAATTAAGAGATGGGAGAATGTCGGAATACCACTTACATATGTGCCCGGCTGCACTCTAGCTTTGATCCAAAAATTCTGTGACCAACCTCACTATTGAGATACACTATTGCCAGCGGCGCCGGCTCTTGTTGAAAAAAGCTACACCTGATTTCTTGCATCGCGTTTGGTTCATTCTCTACTTTTAATTTTCCACAAACAATCCAATAAATTCTCTTGAACGGTATCTCAAATCCGGTATTAAGAACATTTCACCCAAGCAACTGCTGCTCCACTGTTTAACAACGAACATCGAGGCACAATTTTCATCTGTACTTATTGTCGTATAGCAAAAAAAAAAACCGCATTCGTCGAAAAATCAAAGCTGATTAGAACTTGAAAACGTAAAACTTGGCTATTTTTATATCGTCGTTTGTCGATCAGCGTTGTTTAAACAACGTTCAGACAATGCTTTTCGAAGAACGTGGAGTTATACGAAGATGATGTATACCGGCTTTAACAGAAATGTTTCAATGCATTGCGTTTTTACAGACTTTAGATAGAATTCGATAAGCTATCCAACCAGATATTGTTATTTACGTTACGTTCTCTTGGCTTTCCTACATGACTAGGATACTCAAGCCCGAACCCCAGGGTAGGTAAATGGGACCTCTTCTTTTTAACATCTTTGTGAATGATATATCTCACGCAATTATTAATTCACACCTCCTTATCTGTGCGAATGATATCAAGATATTTAAGATATTTATTAAATTGCAGCATGATGAATAATTTTTCTTATAGTATATTTGACAAATGTAAAATGAAGTTCTTTCCCTTAAACTGGTATCTTGTTATTTTGACTGTAGTATTAACTATTCCATATTCTCTAAGACTGATAGTTGACTAGACCTTTACGCAATGTTGGGATTGGTAAAGCGTTGCCCTACAATAATGTCGAATGTAGGATGAGTTTTAATTATTAGCATTTATGGAAAATACAATTCAAAAATTTTCTTGAAAAAAAAAAAATTTGCAAACATACGAAATTTTAATTGCAAAATTAAGTTGTTGGCGCAATCCCCTTGACATTCAAAACACTAAATTTGAGTGGTTTTTTTTTTGTAAAAAAATCAGGAGCTTACGCTGACGAAAAATGCTTGCAAAATGGCTTATCAATTTCAGTCCCTGTGGCTCAGCCAACTTTTGATTTTTTCTACGATGACTCAACACCAAATAAAAAATGAAGACTTTCCGAAGGGGTCAACGTGAGAAGTTGTCTTTTCATTAAGGACACGATTTTGAATTCACCATATTTATTTTAATGTATTTGGGAGCTTTTTCATCAATTTCAGGTGGCAAGACATGTCTGTAACAAAATTTCAGGTTTATAGGTAACCGAAATACATACAAGAAAGATAAGTTAGGGATATCGTATACATACTGTTATATAAACTCTGAAGACAATGGTCCAACCAAGTCAACGCAATTCAAATTCTACGTGTTGATGATTGGTTATTGTGAATTAGCGGACGATTACTCCAAAGTCAACCCACCCTCTATTAAAGTCTAAACACTCTAAACTAAGACGTCATTATAAGTACTTAGGAAGAATTTCGCAGGAATTGCAACCCGTTTTGAGGTTCGACATGATTATGAAGGTTGGTTCACCAACTTCGTCAATTGCAGCGGGAAGGATTCATGTATGTTGACGGTTCAACGAATTTTTTGACGTGTATAGGTAGCATTAGCGTGTCCACAAAGTTAAAGCCTTTTTTAAAAAACGGAATTTTAAGGCGACCTTTTAAATTTACTCCAATGCGTTTATCTATTTTTGGACACTTATTGACATCGTGTCGTCGGCACAAAAAATTCAAAACAAATGTAACGGACTACAGACGATGAACCTAGTTGACAATCACGTCGTCAACCACCATTTCTGAACAACCAAGTCATCGATCAGGGCTGATTGTCGAGTCAGCGAAAAACGTTTACTCCCAACGGCAGGTTGAGAATTTGTTTCATTAATTATATAAGTAATTGGCTGAGTTGTGGCAAGTAAAATTCGAAATTCTTAAAAACAAAAACAAAAGTAAAAACGAAAAATACTATGAAATATACCGAAACTTCAAAACGTCGGTTCCCCAGTGTAACAGTGTAGACCCAGTCAAAATTTGAATGCGAATGGTGACAATATGTTGAAGCGTACTGACTACGTGTCAACAAAAAAATTGTGACAAACAAAAACTCCTTTTTCTGCTTTTTAGACATAATTCATTGCTGCAAAGCCAATATCATTAAATATATGATCCACGGTGTAGTTCAAGCAAATGCTGAAAAATGGTCAGATATTTGTACCAATTCATTAACAACAGGAAACTTTGTCCTTGCGGGGCATATGAGGTGGGCATTGAGGCAGAAATCGCAAAGTATAGATCGTGAGTGATATTGCACTATTTTAAAATGAAATAAGTCGGCAGTGTGTACTTATTTATTTTCAGAAAAAACCCTGGCCAGAAGCCCACAATTGTATTTGATTTTGTGGGATGTATAACGATATTTATAAAAGGTATCGAAATCCTCTCCGGAGGCCGCCTGGATTTAGGTAGAATGAGAATAGAAACCTTTCTGGGGAAATTGAAAGAAATGGACGTTGATCTGGTATTTTTTATTGATGGTCAAATAAAGGAGGACAAATTTCCCACTTGGTTGACACGAGTCAATTACAAGTATGAAATGCAATGCGAACTTTTTGAGAAGATAAGACAAGGCGAACCAGTTGATATGCCGTATAACGGCCAAAGCTTGTTTTGTTTATATGATGTATTTTTGAGACTTGCTAAAAAGTATGGAAAAATTTTTGTCTCTCTTTACAACGAATGCGATCTTGACTGTGCCGCATATGCCATGAAAATTCGTGCAGCTGCAGTGATGACTAGTGATACAGACTTCCTAATAATGCCAGGAGACTGGCCCATATGGCTGCCAGCTACAGTTGATCTTGAGACCTACAGGGTTATAGCGTGGAACAAGAAAGCTCTTCGAACGGCTCTCGATTTGAAACAATCACAATTGCCAATATATTCCATACTAAGCGGAAATGACTATATCACCAGGGAAACTGTATTGGTAAAGGAGTGCTATGCTACAGTAGAACTCATTTTAACGTTTTTTTTTTATTCCAGCATATCTTTGAAATGGTTAAAGGTGGAATTCTCCAACAACGACTTGCAGAATTCATTCGAAGACATTTCCCAAGAGGAGTACCACTTACAAGAGACGGGTTCCAACAGCTCGTAAGTCTTATTTATAACAACGGAAAAAATTCTTTAACTGTAGAGAAGGCAGCGGAGCTCGTCAATATGTCCTTGCGGTTCTACAGCTATGTAAGTAAAAATACTCGAAACGTATAAAGTGTGTACATGTACATAATAACTAGTTTTAAATTTAATTAGTTTGAATAAGATTAAGTCGTGACCAATATCAAATATACATTCGCCACAACAATATGTGATATATCAAAGGGATGGGTGGTTGATTGGTAGTACTCGAACGAAAAATAAATTATATCTTAGGTAGGTGTAAAACACAGATAAGCATCCCTTATAGAAATATTAAATAAGAATTTCTTCAAGAGATATTTTTCGATTATTACCTACTCTAAATCATGTTTCTTACACATTGCAGAACGATCATAAAATACCAGAAACCTCTCCGGAATGGTTAAGGAAGCACGTTGAGGAGACAGGATCTAATGTTATATATAGCCTGGTGAAAGATCTGCCTATTATAGTACATCAGTCCTTTATAGATTTATCCAAAAACGACGTACGCCCATATTGTGAACTTGCATTGCCAATTCTCCGCAAGCAAATGGGAGTGTCTGATTACCACAAAGATCGGAAAAACCGAGAGAGAATTATTTATGTGAAACCAAGCCATGAGGAGCTGTATCAAGAACAAAAAACCACTCCAATATTTCCTGACTTTGAAATACCTCCTGTAAATGTTTTGCTAGGATACGATGTAACGGAAGAAGAAAATGCGAATTTGAAGGACAAGAGACTGGAAATCTTTTGCTGGATCATTTCTTCGAGGAGGAATCGTGTTAATCCTGCAGTTTTCAAAGCGACAACAAATAAGGCTTATATAATTTCTGCACTTGCTCTGACATACTTGGTGAAGGTAAGTTGGTTTTCACAAATTCACAAATTAGTTCTTGCAGATAAGCACAACTTACACTAACACGGAACAGGTTTGAAAGCATTGATTACAAAATGTTCAGACCGCCCCAATGTCTCACCAGTGAAAATTATAAGTTTTACTTTGTTTATCCCGTCACATTTTCGATCCATCTTCTAGAACAAATTCTTCTTCCTTCAGGTACCATTTCACTCCGAAGTTTGGTTCCTATTACTTCTAGTATTGCTTTTGATTTCTTATGTGTCCATGCTTCTGCTTCGTACGGGAGAACTGACCATACGTAGCATTTCAATAATCTTGTCTTTAGCTTCAGATTAATTTCACTTTTAGAAAAACAACATTTTGCAAATTCCTTTCCTGGCCATTTCAATGCGAGTGACAACCTCATCACCCTTATCTGCTCTCTAATTTATACTCGTGCCAAGGTGTCAAATGCTCTACTTTCTCCACTTGTTAGTTAGTGCTTCCAGTCCAGTCCAGTTCAGGCTGAACTCATTGCGTTTTTAAACAAGTCCCTTCTCGTTATAAGCTATACTCAAAGGACATCGGCAAATCGTATTCTGTTTTTTTACTCTTCCTTCAACTCGATTTCAACTCAGACTTTTATGAGTTCAACGATTTTTAGTAAACTTTAATTTTTTTAAATTAGTAAAATCATAAAATATTTCCTAATTCACTCCAGTTAGGAGCGGGTTCCACAAAGCCTCTCCACTTCGAGGCTCTGCTTCAGTTTCTTTAACCGTTTATATATCGCGCACTATGGGATTGGACGCACAGTCCGAGTGGGATTCGAACCTGGGACTCTTGGGACTCGGCAGTCTAACATGTTTACCACTAAACTACTCGCGTCACGCGCGGCAAACATGCATATACATAAATCTTTTATAGGTCAACACATTCATGCTTTCTTTATTTTATTTCTCTTTCCAGGAATATCAAATAACTGCCGAAGAAGCTGACGTTATGCTTCTATCAATTTACGAAACAATCACCGCAACGCAAGAAAAACTCGAGAGTATTAGAGCACCGACTGAGTATGATGAGCGTGCTTTTTGGATGTCACAAGTTTTTCTCCGACTTCGGCGAATTTACTTGGACTCTTGTATGCTTTGCGGATTATTTGAATACCGGGACTGTGATTCCTATGATGGATTCATATTTCACAAAATGTATATGAAATATAAGTCACTTGACAGTGAAACAAAATTATCACTGAGAAAACCCATTGAGGACTTTCGCGTATATGCGAAAAGCATGCCTATTTAAGTTTGTTTTTATTTTCACTCAATTATGAGTATGAGTGTTATAATGTATATCTGTTATAAATATTGTATATTTTTAGAATTTCAAATCTTGTTTCTTGTCTTCATACACATATGATGTGAAAATTGTTAAACATTTTTGATAGTATAATTTCCTAAAATGTAATAGTGTTTATTAAAGCAATATCAATTAATTATTCCACGTTCCAACGTTTTGTCGATGTGAATGTGTATATTGTGTACCGTACTGTGCTCGAACTAACCGGAATTAGTTATTGTGCTTTAAAAATTGTACATTAGATTTTATACTATTTTTCATATAAATAAAACACAAATTTATAATTGTAGTTTTTTGTCCTGCTACTTACTATACCGGCATATGATTTATCATCGAGATAAGCCACATGCCGAAGAAAATAAAGCTAAATCAGGAAGCATGGTAATCTTGATCGACTTAAGCATAGTTTGTTCGGATGAACTTAAACTTAAGTGCACAAAACAGTAAATTGACAAGCAGTCAATTATTGCTCAAGCGCATATTCGACCTAGATATCATTTTACAACATAACGAGTAATCCAAAACGGGGGCACGCGTTTTTGGTTGTTACTGCGAAGGGCAAGAAATATATAAGCATACCTGATTCGCTTTGACTCATAAATCCCGAGGAAATAAAAATATCATTCGGTATTCGGCAAATAAGATAGGCCCGGTATGGAACCCTGCGGAACACCTAATAATAATTATGTGCGATCTAGATGCCGTTGATTTCGACGCATTGATAGTGATTAATTAAATAATTTGGTGTCTAGACCAGATAGAGGGGGATGACAAATTGTGCAAACGAATGTGATGGTACACTGCATCAAATGCCTTGGAGAAATCAAGCAAGACAAGCAAAGTAGCACTATCTGTGTCAATAGCTTGTCTTGTATCCACTGAAAGTTTTAACAAAGCAGTAAGAGTGCTATGTGCCCTTCGAAAGCCATTATGACTACTGGCCAGAAGTCTCTAAAAAACACAACGTCGTCGTTAGTTGCACGATCAATCAAAATAGCTACTCGCTTAGACTATGACACATTTCTGGTAGTGTAGAAGAGCCGTTGAAGTGAAGAATGAATTAAGCTCATTTGAGGAGAGAATTGTAGACCTGCCTAGAGGAAGCAATTTCAATTTTCTTCAGCTGATCAATTAAAATATTTGTACCAGACAACAAAGCATGTTAAATAAATGCTTTTAAAAAATCATCAAAATGAATCCCTTGGAAATTATTTAAATTTCTCGTTGCTTCACCTCAGGAAAAATAAAATACAATTGGAACATTTCTGGCTTCGGTGACTACGATTTAATATACGAAAGGCGTAGGAAGTACAATTGTTACACTTTTCCCGTTTTTTTATTCTTCATTAACAAAATTCATCTAGTTATGCTAATAGTCTATTATAGTGTACTCAGAGCCATCACCGTGTTCGCAAATATACTCTCGCTTACAACACTCAGGGAATTGTGTATATGGATCGATCGGCCGCCCACGTTCACATCCTTCTAAACTACTATCTATGCAGCTGGAAGAATTACGCAATATTGTAACAATGCTTTTGTGAGGGGTGTATCTTACTTGTGTCCACTTATCCATCCATTTGGAGAACAAACCAAGCGAAAGCAGCCAGGGGGATTTGTGACTTCGCCAGGTTCATACGGAGTTTTCCTGTAGTAGCACATACCAGGGAAGTCTGTGTGAAGATTAAATTGAATTTGATTTTTAAAAGTAATATCTGATGCAATACCTGGATGGGATGTATTTTTAGACCACGTGCCGGCATCGCAAATGCCTGCAGCTACTATTAAAACCAACACAGTTGCTAACGCCTTCATCTTTTTATGTGGGTGATTACAAAAGCCTTAATTCTTTCACGACAGATTTCAGAAATGGAGTATTCAAATGAAGCAGGAGGGTGCCGTTTTTATACCACCTTCGGCCACCTATAGGTGTGATATTTCCTGTTCTATCATTTTATTTTGTTAATTGAGCCATTTCTGTTTACACTGTGCCGAAGCAGGTTTTGAATAAATTTTCAATGAATCGCTTATGTGCCAGTCCATTGTTCAAATAAACTTGTTCGGTTCGATTTATGAGGAAATCTCCAATAAAAGAAATGCGTTTCAGATGTTCTTATAATAATTTTTTTCGTTTTATTTATTTACAATTATCGCCTTTGGAGTCTTAAGGTATTTAGAAATCTTGTACGGTATACTCAGACCCATCACCGTGGGTGCATGTGTAAGAACGCTTACAACACTCTGGGTAGGGTTTGGTTTTGTCCACATATGAACCTCTAAAGCAGCCTTCTAAGTTTGCAGACAGACACCTTTTGGAAAAAATTTATTATTTAATTTTAAAGAATTCACTAATTTATGCAAATGACTCACGTATGTCCACTGATCCAACTGTTCGAGGAGCAGATGATCCTTGTACAAGTTTCATGCAAATGGTGTTCCCCAGGAGGATATATCGTTCCTTTGTAAACGCACATGCCCGGGTAATCTAACATTATGAAATTAAATTAAATGTTAAACTAATATCAATTTTTGTTTTTAAACCTGCATCAGTTGCGTTTTGAGACCAAGTTGTGGCGTCACACACTACTGCAATTATAAGAAAAACACTGACACCAAAAAGTATCCTCATTTTGTTCACAAAAACAAAAAACTAATTATTTATCTAACAAATCTTTTCTGTCCTCCAGCACAATTCAAGAAATTGTGGGTGCCTCAACGCTATTTATACAATTCTTTCGATGCGCGAATGGTAATTTATTTAATTTCAAAAAAATCTAAGTCTTGTATCTGAAAGGTGTACTCGGTCTGAAGAACTGGTTGGGAAGTTCCATTATGCTTGGTGATGGAGGTGTTTATTATTGCCGCAAAAACTTGAATTCAAAACCCATTAACAGCTCGTGTTTCGGTGATGATTTAAATATATTATCTTTTGAGACGTTAACGTTAATGTAATTGGCCGCATTATTCTTCATATGCATTGGTTTATCACGACGACCGACGTATGAGTTGAACAAATCGAATTCAAGACGAAAAACAACTTTTTATTTGAACACAATCAAAAGTTACACGATTCATAAATTTGATAAAATTTTTGAGAGAATCATATTTTCGATGCACATCCAAAAATAGTTATCTCGAAATCGATTTTATGAGGCTGTTAAGTGATGCATATTAAATGCAAAGATTAGACGCAAAAAATTGACGTGACTAACTTCAGCCGGTTAATTATGCAAAACACATGCAAGCAGCTGGCAGATGTGGTGTCTGGGATGATTGAATTTATTAGAATTTGAATGAAAGTAAAACTGATGTTCTTCTTATTGAATAAATTTAAGAAAAACTGGATTCTACGGATGGCGGTGTAGCGATAAAATCTTTGTCAATATTTTGATTGTGCCTCAAATTTAGTTTGACCACCAAAGGAAGTAGCTGATTGAATTGAGCTGATAGTAAAACTTGAAAAATGAAAGCTGTTATAATATTTTGTGTCCTCTTGGTCATTTTCATTACCCAAGTTATAGGAGACACGTTTTCACTTAATGGAACAGATGCCCGTAGGTTTTCTTTGGTCTTGTCTAAAAAATTGATTTTGTTTAATTGAAATGCGATTTTTAGGGTATCCTGGAATGTGTGTTTATGATGAAGAACCCTTTGCACCGGGTGAATATAAGTTACAGAGACGATGTGTTAAATTCATTTGTGGCAGTAATGGCTGGATAAGTGGGCACAGGTAATATATTAAAACATTGTCTTCTTCAAGTGAAAGTTATGAAGTGTATTATATGTCTAAAGAAGAAAATCTTCCAGACATTTTTTCACAACTATTGAACCCAATACAATTAAATTACCTTCAAAATTTTAGACAAATCTTTTTCTCACTTTTCATACTTTATATACCATATATGTATATTTCCAGTTGTGTACCTCAGCAAATAGAAGGATGCAAAGCTGGTGAATTATCTGGCGTCTTAAGACCATTCCCGGATTGTTGTAAACGAAAATACAAATGCAGTAATGAATTGTACGGTGATTACATTATCGAGAGCTTTTAGATTTACAACGACAGTGGATTGAATTTATAATGTGTATTTGAAATATTTAAATAAGAAAGTTAAGAAATGACAAAAATTGTAAACAATGTTGTCCGTGGCACTCTCCAGAAATAAATAGACAAATATCAGAAGGAGAATATCATTTTTGTAAATACAAGAGATGTAAGTCATACGTAGATTTTTGCAAGTATAAACCTGTTGGAAATAAGGTAAATAGTGAAATCAATAAAGCCAGCTTAAATCCGTATATTTTATTATTCGTCGAACCTGAGACGTTATGGTATTTGTGGTAAGGATGTTCCATCATAAAATTTCAATGCTGATGATCTTAGCGCGTATTTCGCTGGCACCTACAATACTCCCTCAGTTCAGGCAATTCCTTATATTATAAGATATTAATAAGGTTTCTGCGAGCCATGAAGAGTTCAGTTTCCGCTGCGTTTCACATGATGAACTTATCAAGGAGTTCATGGCTATCAAATCTGATTCTATTGATTCGGACGAAATCTCTCCAAGGTTTCTTAAAATGCTTTTAGCCGTTATCTTCGACAGCTTAGTTTACATTTTCAACTCCTGTCTCACTTATTCAGAGTTTCCCCAATCTTGGAGAAATGCGTTGGCTAAATGTTACGCTCCAAGTTCTCTCTGTGATTATCGCCCAATTACGTTGCTATGTTTTTTCAGCAAGGTCTTAGAGAAGTTAATAGCCGGATTTTGGTTCATACCCTGCTCTAGTTAAAAAAAAATGAACGAAACATAATGAAAAAAATTTTGAAAAAAAATAAAATATTTCCATTCCGCCCCACACCCAACAGAATGAGGTTTACTCTTATAAATCTTTACTAATGAATTTTATTAGGAGCACAACTCGCAAACAAGCCCCACAAGGGATATATGGGACCATATTTTGCATTTTAGACAAGAATACCATCCTTCAATCGATTTTGAATAAAATTTATTGCAATAGAGGAAACTTATATCTTCTCCTTCATCAGTTCTTTCCTAAAAAATCTAAAAAACCAAATCTAAATCCAAAAAACAGTAAAATAACTAAATTTAACATCAAATAACTACAGCATTACATATGTGGCGTAATACCCCAATCCGCCCCAAGTCTAAGTCCGATAAAACTGAATATATATCAACTGAATTTTGATCAAAAAACGCTAACCAATTGAAGAAAGGAATTATGTAGGAAGCTATTAGTTACATAACATAACAACCAACCATCAAAATAACGTGACTTATCTCGGATCAATAATGCATAAAATTGTTAGCATTGAAGATGTTCAGTGCACTTGTATAAGAAACAAACACATATTTTTTTTATTTAATAGTCAAATAGGCGAAACGTGTATCAACATTTTCCTTACCTGGAGTATGTGGTCAGATACAGGGTTACAGTTGCTTTAGACCGCTTGACCTGCAACATAAATTTAAAAAACAACACGTGAGTTTGGCCAGTCGCAACTCATTATATTATATAAACAACCAATAAATGAATTCGTCCAAACAAACACGTAATCCCTCAGTGACTGTCACCTAAGTTACACACTTTACTTAATTAATTAATGATATATATTTTTTTTTTAATTTCTTGTTCTGTGAGCAATATAAATCATTGTCAAGGGAAACCACGCAAGACAATGGGAGCCGATGTTAATAACATACAAGAAGAGTGGAGAGGTATCTCCTACACCAAATACCCAAGGAGGAAACCGTATCACTCGGAGTATACCCTGTTGCACCTGCGGAGGAAAATGATCCTCAACTCAAGGTCAATGAGGTGGAAACCGCATTACTCATTGCCTTTGCTCAAATAACGACTCACAGTATCAAGTAACAGTTAATTCAACACACAAAACAGCTTGGACCAATATCAGTCACTGAGCGATATATGTACATATGTATGTACAAAGAAATCAATTTCGCAACCACCAGTAGAAAAATCAATTCAGTACTTCACTCAAGCAGTACCATGCACAAGCCCACTCATTATTTAATAATAACTACAACGGACCACACTCAGTGAGTACGTATACACGACACGACAGTCCCAAATCAGGCCTAGAAACCGGATGTGGGCCAAAATCAGGGCTGCTCGTGTAAACGATACAAAAGTGGACTAGGAAATTTGCCCTTGTGTGCTATCTGTGTGCGAGTAAGATTTGTGACGTTTGAGGGATCGAGCACACACATGCAGATATGTAGGTATATCAGGCCTAGGGCCAAATCAATCGGGGCTAGACCAGATTTGGGACTTGCCCGTATACACGGCAAAGATAATCGCGACTTTGGGCTACGTTAAGCCAAAGTCGCGGCTTTGGATATCGTGTATACGTAGTCAGTGATAACTCACCTTCTAATCCAAAAACCACACTTTATTTTTTCTCAATTCACCTCTACGGCAACTCCACTTTACACTAACTTACTTAACTCGCAACTTAATCCAACCGCAGCACCACTTGGAATTAGCTGCCAGCTAAGTAAGTAGTTGCCACCCCTTCCAACGCAGTGGGACAAAGAAGCATACTGTAAGCCATGCGGAAGCATTCTTTGGAAGCTTGGAATTGCTTCCTTTCCGTATCCCATCCCATTTCGTTTTTACTATTGCATGTCCTTGGGAGGAAGCAAAGGCGAAAGCTTTTCTTCCTTAGTGCGTCCGGAGAATCTTAGGAATTTAAGCAACTTGTCTTCCAGATTGCTTTCTGAGAAGCTGTTTCGATAATATTGATTCTTTTGCATAAAAACTGAGCAGATGCTCAACCTTAATTTTTATATAGAAAAATGGAGCTGG
Organism: Neoitamus cyanurus; assembly: GCA_947538895.1. Lineage (NCBI taxonomy): Eukaryota > Metazoa > Arthropoda > Insecta > Diptera > Asilidae > Neoitamus > Neoitamus cyanurus. The sequence goes on from OX384547.1 coordinate 20,796,427, forward strand.
ATCTCAATTTGGGTGAGATAAAACGCTGCACTCACTGCCAACACACCATTCACGTGAAAGTATCGCCGAAAAACTGAAAATCACATGCGATATGGATGACTCAACTAGCATTTCTAAAAATATAGCTTTTCGTTTCGTGCCGCGCTACGCACAAAAGGGAAACAATGCGCAAATCTTCCTCATAGCATGCAAAGGATGCAGTGTGGAAGACTACCATGCTGCTTCCTCGAGAAGATGCTTCCGATTTTCCCACTGGGAAATTTTCTAAAAAGTATACATGCAACAACAAGTCTGGTGCCTGCCCATGCAATTTTATGACACCCTCATAATCTAAAAACTCAAATTTCTACGCATTCGCTCAAGGGATGCACAGCGCATATTCATCAGGCGAACTACCTGATCTTGGCTTTCGGAGTTTTATGTTTTGTTTATATTTTTTCAGCACACGTGCGGGGTAAGTGGTACCTTACCGCACGGGTTTCCATGCGGTAAATCATCAATTAACCACGGTGCGCTAAGGAGCCGATTGCCCACGATGGCTATAAACGAACTCGCTTCGCTCGTGCGTCTAACACTGGGCAGAGTTTGACTTCAAGGGAGCAGTATACCTCCATAAAAACCTCCATAAACCTTTCGCATTTCGGGTCATTTCGGGTCGCTGCATTAACGCAATGAGGAGTGAGTACATGTCCATCATCACTGATTCAGGACAGGAGTATGCATTTCTCGCTTGCACTTGCAGGAGGCACCAAAAAAATATTTCTCACCACCAAAAAAATATTTCTCGCTTGCACTCGGAGCATCGTCTATGTCCTGTGTGCCGCAGAAGTAATTTTTCACGACAGGAGTATGCATTTCTCACTTGCACTTGCAGTAGCAATGAGGTGGGCACTCGGGAGTCAAAACAGCTACCTGAGGAGCACTCGGGAGTCACAGGAGCAGGGTTTGCCCGTGTGTGGTCTAACACCGCCATCGTGGGCAATCGGCTCCTTAGCGCACCGTGGTTAATTTATGAGTCACCGAATGGAAACATGTGCGGTAACGTACCTACTGCTTACCCCGCACTCGTGCTGAAAAATAGCATACGTAACTCGGGCGGTAAGTAGCCGAGTGCCCATGATGGCTGTTAACGCACTCGCTTCGCTCGTGCGTCAACACCGCCATCGTGGGCAATCGGCTACTTACCGCCCTTGTATCGTAATATACTATTAAAACTTTTCTGGATAAAACAATTCCTGTATGAACCCAGGTCTGAGTCATTCAAGGCAGAGTCTGGCCGGGGAGCCCTGTTTCATGTCGTATTTTAAAAGGCGTCTAAGAAGCAAAGCAGTTATTCGCGATTAGTTTACCTGGTTCAGACTCTGGCGTGAATGACTGTGCTGAAACACAAAGGGACTCAAAACTTTCCTGAAAAAATATTAAGCTGGGAACAGACTGTTTTATTCTGAAAGCCAAATTGCAACAAGGAAAATACAGTACCTACAAATGAAATTTCAATATTTATTCAGTAATCAGTAAATCCATATTCTGTTCCATCGCCATGCGAGCAAATGTAGTTTCGCTTACAACATTCTGGATAGCGTTTTTTTATGTCGACTGGTTGTCCACGAAAACATCCAGCCAACTTAGATACAATACAACTGTTAAGAGGAACATTGTCTAAGTGCCCATATTATAAATATACGTTTTTGTAGGTAATTTACTTACCCATGTCCACTAACCCATCCATTTGGGGAGCAAATGAGCCGAATGCATCGAAAATCTATTTGAAATTCTCCAGGCGGGTAGACACTGTTATCATAATAACACATTCCGGGATAGTCTGCAATACAAATTTCGGTGTATCGTTGTAATTATTTTTTTATTTATATCGTATATTACCTGGATGTGTTGCATTAACCGAAAATGTTTCAGCATCGCAGTATGATGCAACACAAATGAAAATCCATAGTACAAAAAATGTCTTCATTATCTAAAAAAAACTTAAAGAATGAATTGCGTTTGATCGAAAAGTTGTTTCTATTCAAACTAACTGATATGTGTGAAAAGTGAAATCTTTTATACATTTTGTTTACACGTTTTAAAAATATTCAACAAAAGGAACTGTTAGTCTGTCTCATTTCCATATTTAAATAATGAAATTTAGCACAAAAGAATTCTCGTTGTGTTCATTAAGAGATCATTTAATTTTTGCGTAGTTTTTTACTGACAGGAACAACAGAAAGTAAAAACACCGTAGACAATTTAAAACTAAAAGCTATTAATAGAAGTCGCTAAATCGTGAAAAAATTTTTAAAATTTAGAAAGGACAATCACCAAACCAAATGTTGATATAAAAACCGGGCAAGAGTTATTTTTCTTTCGTCATGATTGCAAAAATAAAATCAATTCACCCTCATTGATATTAAATTTTTTTGGGCCTTGACCAAAGTGGGCGTTGAATGTCTAATTATACAAGGAGTTTGCTGCTATTAAAAACCGATACATGTGGAAGTCTTGTTAACTTGTTAACGTATCTTGTTCAAAATACTTTTCAGTTAAAGTATTTATAAAGTACCACAATCCCAATTTTTTCACAGATTTGTTAACCACATGGTTGAAAAGTTAGAGGGGGGACACTTTATTAGCTTATATCTCGCGAAGTATTCACCTAACAAAAAGTCTCTTAATAACCTTCATTGCATTGTCCAACGAACCCCACCCCCATACACACACACCCACTGGGATGCGCAAAAAAACAATTTCATTCCTCAATTCTATACAGACGAACACACACCGAAGTTTCACCATAAGGGGTCTTAGTAGCTTTTAGGTACGGAACCCTAAACACAAAATTATTGTAAGGCTCCAATATCGCATATGAAATGACGGGTAGGGGGTCACTTTTTCCATTCCAAAATTTCCACTAGGACATTTTTTCCATTCATTCTTTTTTCCATGGCCTTTTTTTCCATTGTCTTTTTTTCCATTGTCATTTTTTCGGTAAGGGGTCACTTTTTTCATTCTAAATTTTCCATTAGTACATTCTTTCCATCAATTATTTTTTCCATAACTGAATATTTGCCTTTCACAAAATGTCTACTGATTGAATGATTGCCTTTTACAAAAATTTTGGGCAATGGAAATTTTGGGCTATGGAAATTTTGGGCAATGGAAATTTTGGGCTATGGAAAAAATGGGATGGAAAATTTGGACATGGAAAAAATATGTAGAATGGAAAAAATGACCCCCAATCGAAATGACGTGAACTGAGACCACTTTTTTTAGTAACCAGAAAATATTGGTCAATAACAATCAAAAGGAAGTATAAATCAAATTTTCAAATTTATTCAATAATCGGTAATTGTGTATTCTGTTCCATCGCCATGCTTGCAAATGTAGTTGCGTTTACAACAATTCGGGAAGGGCTTGTTAATATCCAGTTCTGGTCCCCGGAAACAGCCGGCCAAGAGAGATACGATACAACTATTAAAAGACATAATCTTTTAGATGCCAAAATTATAAATATAAAAGTCTCTTACCTATGTCCACTAACCCATCCATTTGGAGAGCAAATCAGGCGGATGCATCGATGCGGTATCTGAAACTCTCCAGGCGGGTAGGCATTGTTGTTATAATAACACATTCCAGGATACTCTAAAATTATAAGGTGATTTGTTGCAATTTTATAAAAGCTATAATTATTTATTTATTATTTTTTATATTACCTGCATGAGTTGCATTAACCGAAAATGTTTCACCATTGCAGTATGACCCAACACTTAAGAAAATAAATAACACAAAAAATTTCTTCATTATTAAAATAAACTTATGATCGAATTGCGTTTGATCGAAAAGTTGTTTCTATACAAACTGACTGATTTGTGTGAAAAGTGAAATCTTTTATACATTTTGTTTACACGTTTTCAAAATATTCAACATAAACAACTGTTGGTCTGTCTCATTTCCATATTTAAATAATGAAATTTAGCACAAAAGAATTCTCGTTGTGATCATTAAGAGATCATTTAATTTTTGCGTAGTTCTGCACTGACATAGCATATGCTTCGTGCACGTGGGTTTAGACTTTAGGAACGAGAACATGCTCAATTTAAAACTATTAGCAGAAGTGGTTAAATCATGCAGAGTTTAAAAATTCAGAAACAACGATCATTAAGCCAAATGTTGGCATAACAGCTGAACTGCAACAACAACCGCTTCACAGTTTGTTTATTCAGAAATAGTCGCGACATATGTGAGCATTTGATTAATTCCCATAAAATTATAAAAATTAAAAACATAAAACGCGTTAACCCGTTATCTTACATTTAAATTTGTTGGCAATAACTCAACATAGCTTTTAGGAGGGAAGACAAACAAGAATTTTAAATCATCAGTCATTTTCTGGTGACGACTACTTGTCTTCTAGGCGTTAAAAGAGCAACGGTGGTACATTGTAAATCATCCCCAAATAGCAGAGAACGTGCACATATACATATTTATTAGAGACACAAACCGGAATTCAATCGTAAATTTCGGCTCAATCAGGTGTGCATTAATTTATTTATTTTTTTTTTAAACAGGTTTTTCGATAAAATTAATTGGCTTCGAATTTGATATTAAACGGAAATCATCTGGTAATTTAGAAGAATTTTGTTCTTGAGCCCAATCAGTAGAGGTTATATAAAAATAAAGTGGTCTGAACAATTATTCCACTAAATAGAAGATAACTGTGCTGTGATTCGACTGTCGGAAGAATTATTTTAGCTATGAAGAGTTTAGTGACATTTTGTGTGTTAATAGCCGTTGTGGTGCAGTGTAACGCCGAAACCTGGTCAATAAATGGGACAGATCCAGGTACATACGCTTAATTGTCTTTTGCGCATTTCAAGCATCCAAAATTATTTCAAAACTAATTCGAATCCATAAAATGTCCAGTGCTCCCAAAGAAATATAAAATATAATTGTAATAAAAATAAAATGAAAATGTCGTTTCAGATTATCCTGGACTTTGCGTATACGAAGGCAAGCCTTACGAACCAGGCGAATTTGTTATAAAAAATCGTTGCGTTCGACTAATTTGCGGTACCAACCACTGGATAAGTGCTCACAGGTGAGTTCACCTTTATAAATGTAAACACATATCACAACAAATATAATTGGATTGGAAATCAACCAACTACGTCATAATAAAATAAGAACAAATGGTGTAGTAAAAATATGTTTTTCCTAGTTGCGTTGAAGGATTTCTGGAAGGATGTGACAGAAGCCTGCCTATAGACATTAAACGACCATTCCCAGATTGTTGTAAACGGAAATACAAATGCAAGCACGGCGATGGAACGGAATATGAAATTGAAGATTTTTAAATAAAAGTTGATTGTTAAGTTTAAAATAAAATTCTATAAGAGAATGGTCTTTTACTTAAAATAAAATTTAGTTGCTTCGGCTTTACATATGTGGCTGTGTGATTAATTTGAAATTACGAATGATTCCTCTTTAATTCGAATCACATTCTTGGTCAAATTAAAGGGATAGGACCCTACGAAAATAGTGTAAATTTACTCAAAAAAAAAAGTAAAACTAATTCTGATGGGTCCTACCACATAGCGTCATGTATATGGACCGTATACCGCAGAATAGTAGATTGCATCGACTATCGAATTGGGGGACGTTAAGTTCAGGAAAGGTGCATTATAACTACTCGAAGACAACTATAGTAACATTCCAGATTTATTTAACCCAACAACAAATTTATTCACACTTCAGAATTTCATATAATAGAATAGTTGAAACTGAAATTTTGAGTGCAATGTTTAGTGCATGGACTATCTACTTCCTGCCATTGAATTTATTAGGATTATAGGTATTAGACTCAAAGGCCGAAAATGGTTATTCACGAAAAATCCCACCATAACTCGTGACACATGTGGACAACTTATGAAACAAGATTCGTGCCGAGTCCCCTTAGAAAAATGTTACGGCTAAATTCGTGTTGTGGTGCTCTAAACAACCCTACTAGAAATATGTCTTATCGGTTTTGTCATGGATGGCACTGTAAATGAAGTTAACTTATATTTTCTTAATCGAGGACCACAATGTCCCCAATGTACATTATTGTGTGAATTATTTTTTTTTAGGTGTGTGCGCGTGTATTTTTACATAAGCATGGATCTGTCCGTGACTTTGCATCTAGTACCTATGTTACCCTGTGACCTTCTGGAATATTTAAAACATTATTTTGGCCTTCTATTTATTATTGTATGATGTGTGCATTTATGTTCTCTGTATATGTGTGTTCTATATAATTTTTTTTCAATACATTTTCGTTTAAATAACCCTACAGTTCACATTCACATTTCCGCCAACTACACACGCATTATACATTAATGACTGACTGGAGGCAAAAAGAAACATATCCATATTTGTTTTTTTTTCCGATTTTCATCTCTTGCAAGACTGACTACACATAAAAAATCTAAACTCCTGTTTTGTCATCACATTACCGCCAGATTGGATTTTCCATCACGATAACGAGCCCAAGCATACGCCTAATAAAAATTCATCAAAAGGGGTTCGTGTTTTAAAGTAGGCAGCTCAATTTCCAGAATTTATGTAATTCGATTGAACATTTGTGGGTGAAGCTTGGTCGTCAAGTTGGTATGCGAACAAGTGGGGTAACGCAAAATCGCAAGGCACACTCGCAATATCAAAGTGGAGCCTCTTATCTCTCCCTGACAAAATGCAATACACAGAACATAAGTATTACTTTATCTGGTTTTTGTGGATAGGTACTCATACAAGTAAGTATACTTTTGTAAGAAAAAATAAATAAAAATAATAATTTACAGTTATGCTCCAAAACAGACCAAAAATATGCGAGGTTAAACAATGGACCGGTGTGCTCATCAAGAAATTGGAATAATTACGTCAATGTTCATGTGGAGTGTTGCAGATTTCCCCGGCATTCAATACCAACTGGGCCTGGCCACGCGATCAAGAAGGCAGGCAGAATGGACTCTGTAAGCTCTGCAAGACCACATAGCTTCCGAACTCCCGAGAATATTGATGTTGTGGATTGTGGCCACGTTGCACGTTGTGAGAGAAAACCCAGAGACATCAACACGACGGCGACGTGACGCGCCTCTCAATTAGATATTCTGAGAGAGTCTCTGCGGTGTATTTTGGTATATTGTAACATATATAAGGCATTGGTTTATGTAAAAATTGAAGAGCTGCTAAATTACCAGTTTAGCGAGTGTGTACTCTAATTATATTGTAGCATATTGTTGTACCTGTCTACTTCATGGCTTGTGATAGCGAAAGATCAAAGATCCCCTCTGTTGCGATCGGCGGCTCGTTTTTTGGGCCCTCTGCATGGTTGAAGCGTGCGGCGTTTGCGGGGGTGTACTTTACGCAACTGATGCGAACATATTCAAACAAAAACTATTTGTTCCAATAATTAATAGTCAATTCGTCGCCGCTACTGTATTGTAGTAGCATTAAAGCATGTTAAATTTAAACTTTATATACATACGCCGTCATTGTGAATTTTTCGTCACTTATAATCTGTTATGTTCCACGGATTTACTACCTGGAATTTCTTATTGTCTTCATGCACAGTAGTCAGATATATTTTAAGTAGATACCTAGATGAGATATTACCATCTTAGCTTGTTAGCATATAAGCAAATTGTAAACATTTTGTGGAATTTTACTAGACGCAAATAGCTGTTTTCAAGTTCAAGAAAATTATACCATTTAATCTGCCGAAGGTTAGACACAAATACGGGCCATAGCAAGGGTACATGTTAAATAGTTCACCCCTTGACAACAACAGAGGTTAACACGAAAACATTAAAAAAAACTGCATAATCTGCAAGCGCCTATGCAATTGTGCAAATACCAAACACCCGCTTTCTGCAAAAATGCAAATTACCATAAGGCTGATTCTGAATCACGTACTATTTCCACACACAAACTTCTAGACATTCTAGACTAGGTTGAGCCACGCCATCGATTGTACATCTTTTGATTTATTAGTTATTTATTATGATTTATTTTTATACTTATATAAGAAGACTAAATCGCACATAAACAGTTTTCCTATCCTATCCTGCGCAATTGAACTTAGGGCAGCAATCTGGATAAGCACGACGCAAATCTGCTGCAACTTTTGTGCATGATGCTGATGGCTGCTGGACCAGAGGGCATCTAAAAAAAGTAATATTAATACAGTTATTCTTGGACGAGTTTGGTTACGCGAAATGGATGACGTAGCCACCTTGAACCCATTGTTTGCGATTTGTTACTAGGTGTTATCATATTGTAGTTCGACTGTAAACTATTCTGATAAGCGCCTCTTGTAAAATAATGTTTGAAACTCAAAACATTAATAGACCCGACTTGCTCAACACACCCCCAAATCAAATCATATTAAGTACTTACGTGAATGTCATTTTCTGTCCTTGCGGAGAGCACTTTAAATTGACGCACTGACCAATTGGATGGTACTCAGTTCCAGCGGCCCAGCGGTGTCTTGTATTTTCATCGGAGCAGGCTGGAATGTGGAAAAATATCAATGAATGGTTAATTCTGGCCATTCGGGGTTAATTTCGGTAAACAATAACTTACTAAGCAATGGAGGCGCGGAAGTTGCATATCGGAACTCTGCAGCGAGCACCAAAATGCTCACGCATATTAATAAAATTCCTTTCATTTTGTCCCTCGGGCGGCTCGTAGTTGACTGAAGTTAATAATTGTTGTTTCTGATTTCTGTACCGAGCTGGGCATCAGATTATACCCGAAAATGTAAAAACCAATGTCAGAGGTTAATTGATACGACTAGATTAAGTTTATGTTGTTAAAATTTTGCTCTTCCGCTGAAAATCAACAATTACAATCGTTACACATAAATTATAAGGAGATTCCGGAATTCCTGTGTGTTATGAGATGAGACTATGCTAAGCAAAATATGTTGATTTCTCTAATCTAATAAGTATTAAGGGTGTCTCAAAAAGAACCTTTTGAAATTGTTGTAATATTTCACTAATTATAATATATAGTAATTGTTGGCATTACACATGAAAAAAAATGTCAGTTAAATGGCTACTGCGGCAGGTTTGTATCTAATTTACCCTTTTAACGAAATTTTGGAAGATGTTTTGGAGTAAGGACGGCTGGAATGCACGAATATGGCGTTCAATTTCTTTCTTGAGTAGTTTAATCGTTTTACGGTGGGTCACTTGAAATTTAGTTTTCCAAGCGAAGAAACTCCAAATAGGTTAAATCGCAACTTCTCGGCGGTCAGTTTTAGTCTCCGTCGCGAGCTGGAAACTTGGTTTGCAATAACGTAATTGTTTCGGATGCGCGCCATCCTGTTGAAATTACATGTCATTTACGTCCATTTCATCCAATTCCGGGCAACAGCAAAGGACGATTACATACTCCAAAATGAGTATGTAACTTGTGAATTGTCATTGTACTATTTTCTCAATTTGTGTAATCTTATAGTCTTCACAATATTAATAAACATTCTTCGGAAAGGTATCGCGGCTTTCAAGATTCAAAATGTAAGTTTTTTATATGAAACATATGCAGAAGTCTTTAAGATGACAGTAAATAATATCGTTCCAAATCCAATATGGTGGATATACCTAATATATTATAATTTTTAACCTAAACTATATAATATTTGATCACCCCCAGAATGCCGGAAGTAGAGGGGAGAGGGGGGAAAGCCAACCCAATTTTGTCCGAGCATAAGGGCCAAACCATAATATGCATACTCTTCCCTACGGAAACCTACCAAAACTGAACGAATGGAAGGAAGCTTATGCATATTTGAAACGCTATCAGAGTGTGATAAATCACTGCAATTGTGTGTTATTAGAGTGCACAACATTAATCCATCCTTCGAAAAATTATATCCTCATCCATTGTCCCCATTTTGCATATTATACAAAAAACAAACAGATTTGCCGAAACTTGACGAAAGGAATGAATTCCCATTATAGTTTGGGGATAGGTTTTGTGTGTAATCGCAAGTTTGCATGATTATGGTTTGGCCTTAATACTTAATACTTCCAGAACGTATCTTCGCCCTCCTAGTACGAAACATTAAAAATCACAACACTAACTTAATTAGTTTGTCCAAGATAATAAAGTAGAATAATTAAGAAAATTGCAGTCATACATACATATAATAGAATTAAGTAAATAAGTGAGTTTAAGTCAATAGTCAGGTTACGGTACTTTTAAAGCAATAGTGATAAAATCAAAATAACTATTTTATGTTAATGATTATTTTCGAAGATATTAACTGCCTACTATTGAGTAAAAATTTTCTACTACATCATATAAATGTAGGTAATTAAACGCTTGCTCTAAAAACTGTAATTTTCGAACGTGCTGTAAAATTAAATACCATCGCAATGCATTCGCTTCACTAATCAGAAGGCGAATATTATGTTACCATTGATAAATTGGATTCACAACCGGGAAATAGTTTACGCAGCAAGATGTAATTTTAGTACACTTCTCTGGAAATGGATTCCCACCCATTTGTGGTAAGGTCTTGTGTGGCTTGCAGAAGCGGATTAAACTGGAGAAATGGACGCTGGATATCGCAGCGAGTTGCAATTTTTTAATGTGTCTTGTAAGAGAATTTTAAAATATGTGGAATTTTAGAAAAACAATCACCTATTTATTTTTCATAAGTATTTCAATAGTACTACTATAAATCGTCCGTCTGTTACATATCCCTGACCTTGGTGTTTATTTCGACTACTGAATAAATTGAATATATTTCTATGAATGCTTTTAAGGGGTATTCTGCAGTGAGGGTTTCAAAAAATTAATTTTTTTTGCATTTTTGCATTTTTACATTCTGAAAATCCTCAAGAAGATGCCTGTTTTTTCTAAAGCATTTAAATAGGAAAGGCCCCCGAAAATCGCTCTTTTTTTTGTATTTTAGTAAATAACTTTTGCAATTGTTTGATGTTTTAACGTCTCTGTGGTCCAGGTTTCAGCCAACAGAGTAACAATTAATAACAATTTTGAATTTTATGTGTCAGACTCCCCCAGAGGGCGGCAATCGTGGTCATCGTTTGCATCTGCGTTTCGGACGCCTCAAATTCAACGCGCTCTTGGACCCACAATTTTTTTCCACAAATAAAATTTATTTGTATTGTAAAAGGTTGAACAAATATACAAAAAAAAATATCGTAATTATCTCTTTCTGCTTCCGAGAACAACATTCATGAAGTTGGAGTCAAAATGCGTTACGTACGGTTAAAATGCTCGGGTTTATTCACCTTTCACCTTATAGTCTTTATATGTACCTCTAGTTCGATCTATTTTTAAATACGCTTCTCCTGTGTGGAATTCTTACACGGCTTCTCATTGAAATCGTCTGTAATCGTTCATTGTAATTGTAAAAATCGTTTACAAGATATGCGTTACGGAAACTTCTGTGGTCTTATGTTCTCCCTTCTTATTGTGCAAGATATGCCTTGCTTGGGCTTCAAACTTTAGAGATGAAGCTTAAGATTGCCTCGATTAAGTTTGTTCGTAATACTTTATGCCATAAAATCTACTCATCAGAACTGGTTGCCTTATTCAAGTATATATGCACCTGGAATGTCTCTTCGCTCCAGGAATGTCCTGTATGTGCAGGCTCATCGCACAAATTGTAGTAATGAACCTATTCCTAGCTTTTATAAATATTTCAACTTTTACAGTACATTAAAAAATTATGTTTTGAATACAGTTAATGCTCGGGCAGGATTCCCTTCCGTTTTATATTTTTTCTCTCTGACTGAAGGAAATAAAATAAATTATAAAATAATTCGAATTTTTTTCTGAAATGAATATTGAGGAAAACATGAAAATTAAAAAGCAATGGTCATTTAACAGCCGAATATGTTCTCCAGTCGGACGTAACCGCCCCGAATTAAAGCCCAAGTCCAAGTCTGATGCTATTCTGTACCTAGGATATAATCGTGGGTCACTAAAATTTTAGTGAAACTATTTCGGAAGATTAATAATCTGCGCGCTTGCTAAAAAACAAAAAAAAACCCCATAGATCCAAAGTGATTTATAAATTAATTTACAAATTAAGCCAGCATTTGTATTCCCTGATAGTTTTTATTTTGTGGATTACATTGTTGTCACTCCACTTTAAAGAAATAAATCGTAATAATGTGAACAGGTGATATGGGTGCGCGATACAGTTATTTTAAAAAATGAGCTATTGCTAGCTAGCGACTAGTTTACAGTGCAAGGCCCATTCGCTTAATTTATGAACTTCCGATGATAAACAATTCCGACCAGAGCCGTGAATTATATGTTAATTCGAGACTAATTCGCTATAGCTTCTGAAAACCCGATGATATCAGCTACACGTCACATACATATAGGAGCTATAACCGCGCGAAATATTTTACGTAATATGCGCTTGCGACAGTTTGTATATAAAACGGCAGTACAGCTGCACATCCTACATTATCGCAAACTTTGAACTGCTTGTCGGATCATCGCTTCTGAATTCGATTCTCCGCAAAAATAGTGAAAATGAAAACTTTCGCGCTATTGATCTGTGTCTGCTTCGCAGCGACTGCAACCGCCTACGAACAGTATATCGGAAATGCACGTCACCCAGGTGAGTAGCGTCTTTCGGTCAAGGTCACACCTTAGATGTTTTGATGTAATCCGGATTTTCTCTGAACAGATTACCCCGGGAAGTGCTATCACGAAGACACCCATTACGCAATTGAAATGGGAGAAGTCTACAAGCCGGTCCAGTCTGATGTTTGCGCCAAGTACACATGCCGTGATGATTTCGTGATTCGGATTGACCAGTACGTTTCGTGTAGTTCCTAAGTGACTCAGGTGATCTAACAGGTGATCTCGTTTCAGTTGCCCAAGGTATATGGTGCCTGATGGTTGCAAAGTGAGCAGGGAGGAAGATCAGCCGTACCCTAAATGTTGTGCTGTACTACACTGTGTTGATCGTGAAGGAAATCTGGAAGACAGACCTACAGCTTATGAACCTGTGTAAATAAAAAATTAAATAGATTGGATCTCTGTACGACTAATTTGGCTTTTCATTTTTATAAGTATAAACGCGACGTAAGCGGGTTAACCCACCCGAGACAGATTTTATTTATTTATTTAAATTGAACGGAACAAAAGTAGCCCTAATGCCCTGCTCTAATTTAAGCGGGCTCGGTAGCGGCGACCATATGGCGCGTTCTGCCTTTTCACGGTGAGCATCTTAGCTGCTTTTATAATTTTTCGTTATTTATTTTAAAATTCTGGAAATCACTCGAGACAGATTACACACCGTATGTGTAATGCATTCCCCAACCGAAAAAACCAATTACACATCGTATGTGTGGAGATGTCTGATTGACTATTTCTTCTAAAATATAGTAAAGCCAAAACGTGTGCAAACATTAATTTATTTTTTTATTAATAATTTATCTTTGCATTTCCGCCCCATTAAATATTCTACAATATGTATCTACCCTTTGTTCACTATTCACTGTGTCGACTGCAGGATATATCAAATTCCTAAAGGTGAAAAAGGGGGCAATTAAAGTCCTGACTAATTTTAAGCAGCGAAGCAAACAGCCAGAATCTCCTAAGAGTTGCATAGACCTTCCTTAATACCACTGTAGTACGACCTCAACGCGTTAAGTTTTTATTAAGCCATACACAGATTTTTAGCGTTAGTTACTAGAGCAAGCTCATTATTGTCTATAACAATTGCGGGAAAGTTTGATGTATCACAATTACCACGAGAGATAATCATTTAACTGCATTTTGAAAAGTGCGTTGATGTCTTCAAGGTTGTCATATAATTCTTCCAACACAACTACTAAAACATTGGATGTATTCATTATGTACATACATAAGGATAAATAATTAAGTCCCAAGTATTGAGCCTTGTGGAACACCGGACCAAATACAGGACACAGAAAATAAACAGCTCTTAAACTTAACCTGTTGCGAGTTTCACAACTATTATACTGAGCTCAAACCGGGAAGATAGCTTGACCAAGAGCTTTTTATGATTGATGCTATCGAAAGCCTGCGAAAAATCTAATAGGGCCAAGTAACAAATCTTACCTTCATCAAGGCCAGATTGAATATTATTTCTGACATCTAGCAGATCAGCCACGCAAATCTGATGCTCAAGATAACAGGACAACCAAGGCATCAGGAGCGCGTTAACTTTAAGGCGAGCCTGCAATTGCTCATTATATACATCAACTATTCAAACTCTTGGATAGGGAGCATAATATGCTTATGGGCGAAAATCAAGGAGAAGTGAGTGCACTTCGTAATTGGAATTAAAATAACATGTTTCCAAGTTTGGGGAAAAGTAGAGGTTGACAGACAAGTGTTTATATTTCATGGAAGCTAGTCAGGCTAAAACGTCTTTTTTTGAGGCCGCCCGTTTTTTTTACTCTCAAAAAACTATTAATTTAAACTCCGCTCCTTTCTGACTACACAATATAAAATCACTTTTCTATGTACGGAAGCTTCGGCACGCTAATCCGACTCGCACTTGGCCGACTTTACTTTTTGTCGCGAAGCCTGTCGCGTAATTATTTGGTTATGAAAATAAAGGACACATGAAGTGTATTGAGTTGTGGAGGTTCGCAAAAGCAGAAACGATTTTGTGGTTTCTGTGAAATATTAGGCTTTTGTGACCTTATTTAGAAGACCTAAATATGAACGTAAAGGCAGCTCTCAGAAAATCTAACTTAAAGTTTTTTTTTATATTTCTGAACGGAGGTTTCTTTTATTTTATGACTAGGTGGCAGGTTTCATAATAAATAAAATTCTATTTCAAATTATGCCGCGAAAAAAATATTCTGCTGATTAATTAAAAAAAAGGCAGAAAGTTTGTTGTTGTCGATATTTGGATAACCCTAATAAAATCAAAAAAAAAAATAAAATATCGGTAATGGAATTCCTCTGCCATATAATTAAAATAAGGACTGTAGAATGACTTCCAGTTTGATAAGACTCGGTAATTAATAGTAGCAGGAAACGTAACAGTACCCAGTTCTCTACGGGGTTAATAATCCCCCAGACCATTAAACCTGTTTGTTTAGACAAGTTAAATGATTTAAAAATGCATAAAACTACAGAAGCTTACCGATTGCTTTGTTTCCGGGGCTAATTGGAGCCATTTTTAATTTTAATGTTCCAAAGCTGATAGCAACCTGCAAATTTCTCACGCCCATCCGGCTTTGTCAGAAAAATAAGTAAAAATCATCTGACCAGTGACCAGCAAGAAGTACCAGCAAATGTTGCTTGAGCTGCTGACGAAAGTAAAAATTTTATGCAGCTGCTGCCCACGGAGATTTTGATCGGATAACTTTTATATAACACCCTTGCGGTATGCTAATCAGGCACACTATCTGCGAAATATCGCGAGCCTCTGGATCTGTTTCTCGGGTGGAATTTCGGACGATAAATAAATTCGATCCAATTTAATGAATTCTACAAAACAACGGATTTAATAGGTCGAACATAATTTGCCAATCAGATATAAAGATGAACTGATTGCTGCCAGCTGCAGTATTTGTTCACCACGAGACCCGGAGGAGTTATTACGATTGTGGAAGCCCAGCGTGCAGCATTGTGATATTTGTAGTGAAGGTAATGAGAAAGTTTGAGAAATTTAAAAGTGAAGTTATTGTTAGCTATTGTTGGCTGTGTGAAAGTATGTAACTAGAAATTAATGAAACACAGCAATATGTCTAATATCCAACCGCCCAAATACAGAAGTACAACTTTCTAAGGATAAGTGCCCAGTTAATTTTGAAACGTGATCCACTGTCGTCGGGATAATTAAAAAAGAATTGAAAAAACCTGTAAACCTTGAAAGCATTAACATTTACCGAAATTTCATTGGTGCTTTATTTATTAGTCGTATCTTCGCATATTGAATTTTGTTCTGTACGTCTTTCTGTCTACTATTTTTGAGAAGGTTTTCTTATTTGGCCTTTAGTGTAAGAATCATAAAGTGAATGATTAACAACGAAAATTAGGAGCGTGCGTTAGTAACAAAACTTTCAACCAAACAAAATAGAATGTTATAATTAAAGAAATCTTCTAAAACCACACTTATGTGAAAATAGTGGGTACGTGAACAATAGAGTTTAATTCAAAATCTAAAGCTAAAACACACACATACACACAGAAGTACTATACTGGCGCACGTACACTAAAATTTTTTTTAGTCTTTCTCTATATCACACATAAGTTTTGTTTTAACGATAATTGCATTTCGTTCTCGAAAAACTTGATGAACAAAAGACAAAATAAAAATTTATTTTTGCAATAAAAATTGAGACTCGATTTTTTTTCATTTTTTATACAGTTGTGCTCGGCGTGGTGTCCTTGCTGCTCCATGCAAGGTTATAGACGTCGTAATATTGAGTTTTTTATCTTCGCATATAAATTTAAATTTAATTATTTTTTTAATGAAGTTTCGATTATATTCTCGTCACACGATTATAGTCTCGTCGCGCACATATTGTGCTAACCATCTTTCCTGTACAGTAACGACACGTTTTGGACCGAGGCATCTAAAAACCACATAAAAAATACAAAATCACTATTTTCTCGAGAGGTGAGAACCTCTAGCAGCAACTCTGTAGCCCTTGACCTTTTTGTATATTCGGCCAGTTCCACCCATTCCAGGATTATATTAATTAGTACCCGAATATGGACGAGAAACATCTATCCCTTCAAAAATAGTTCATGTAAAAAATTTAGTCGTCCCGCGAAACTTTCACTCTTAAATAGTTATGAGATGTTAGAAGTCTATTCCTCCTACGTACTCTAATGCTTTTATTCTCACATTACTCCAAGTCACGCACAACGCTGTCGTTTACATTTCAATTTTCACATTTATTATATTATTGCAGTACCTTTCGTATACATGTAATACATATAAGAACAGTATGGAACTATTTATATAAGGAGTGATCATAAGTGATATTTTTTTCAATCGTCGTCCAGGTGCCTTTCGAAAGGAATGCGACCTATAAGATCTATTATGCTAAAAAAAATCCCGGCAAGACTTTACTATACGGACTTTTCAAATTTCAGTCTGCATAAATATTTTGTATATATATAAACATCAATAAGAATAGTAGACTCAAATTTGGCAGGCCCGTATAGTAAAAGACACCCCCTTCCTTAATAGCAATTATATCTCTTGCATTCATTTCCAATACTTTGTCATTATTTTACAGATCTAAGCAGTATTCCAAAATGAGGACCTTATTAATTTTGGCTGCATTCACATGTGCTATAGTTGCTGCATCAACAATAGACAAAAGTAAAATCAAGGACTTAAAGAACAAGATACTAAATTCCTTTATATCTTCATTTATTTACCTTCCAGAAAACGGTTGCCTTTATTC
This sequence comes from Neoitamus cyanurus, assembly GCA_947538895.1. Classification (NCBI taxonomy): domain Eukaryota; kingdom Metazoa; phylum Arthropoda; class Insecta; order Diptera; family Asilidae; genus Neoitamus; species Neoitamus cyanurus. The sequence continues at coordinate 20,813,859 of OX384547.1, forward strand.
GTCTACGAAACACCTATGGGCAGTAGGAGAGAGTTATAATCCTCCCGATGAATGTGTGATACTCAAGTGCAAGGGTATTAATCAATTCACAGTAAAAACGTAAAGTTTTACCTTTTTAAAGTTTGTCAAGAAAACAATAATAATACATATTTTTTAGATGTGCTCTCGAGCATGCTAAAGGTTGCAAGTTCGTCCCACCAGTCAACTCAAAACCATTCCCCGAATGCTGCCCGCGATGGAACTGTGATAAAAAGAATTAAATTTATAATTGTTAGATTTAATGTAAATTGAATAATAAATTTTTTCCACTCAATATGTGTAGATGCGATTTTTTCAAAAATCTAGATTCGAGGGTCTCCTTAAAAGAATCAAATTTCCTTCTGGTTTTAGGACATTCTGCCGAAATGGACTTGTACTTTATTAAAATAATACCTATAGGATTAAAATGTTTTAAGGTGTTTCTTCTAAAAAATAAATTTATGAAATAAAAAGACAAATTCATTTTTTAGGGTTCCGCTCTCCTGTCTCTCACAGATGATTTTTTCGAAAACGACACGACTTTGACATTATGTTAGGTCTTCGTGACGCGCACATAAAAGATTATGAAATATGTTTTTTTTTTATTTTGAATGGGCAGTCATAGGTGCTAACGTTTCTGCTCCGAATATATCAGTTGCTATACTTCTACGTAGAGGGGGCAGTCACACTGGAGTGAAATTATGTATATTCGTTCGAGTTTAGTCTAAACAAATTCAGTAGCTGAATTATGTGCAAAATTCTTATAGGAATCCTATGCATGAAATTCAGCCATTTCAAGTCGTTTCGACTAATTTCGAAAAAAGATACATGATTCCACCTCAGAAAATGGGCGGTGGTTTCCTCTTCTAGTTTGCATTTACAGGTTGGCTATATGCTAGTTGGCTATTTCAAGCATACTACATTACAGTCTAAAGCCTTTAGAGGCCTGACGGTCCGAGAAGATGCATATACATATATATTCTTCTCGCAAATGCTTCTCTCGGTAATTAAATGAGCACAAATGAAGATGCCTAAGATTTCCGCCTGGAATGCTGGAATATCGTAGTGTATCTGCCAGTTGGCATGAACATACGGAGGTTCTCCGTGTGGCCGTAACCATTGACTTCGGCGAAACTCCCGGAGATCGGTCAGTGTACCATACTGAACTGATGCATGACGAGATGTTCGTTAGTTCCCCTCCGGGAGTTTCGCCGATGTTCCTTAGATAACTCTCTTCGCATTCGGTGCTTCTTGGAAATATAACTTCATAACTTCTGTTGGGGCAAATGTGAAGAGTTATTAAGTCTGTTCGTTGAGTCGAGATCTAGATCAGATCAGATCCAAAAGGATCGACTTAGATTAGCTGCCAAATAATTGTCCCATCAGTTTGGATAAAAAAAGATCAGAATTCTCAACAAAAACAAATTGATCAGTTAAAATCATTACTGTCAATTTTCAAAAGTGAAGGAGCGGATTACGAAATAATTATATATATATATATATATATATATATATAAATTATTTATACCTTCCTGCAACATCATAGCTGTGCCTGGAGTACATTCGATGGTCACCTGATTATTCCCACTAGGTGAAACTAATTGGAACTAATTTATTAAAGTACTTAATTTGTACCTTTCACTTTTAAAACAATCAAGCCTTTATAAAACACTTTAGATAAATTTGTAACCGTTAACTGCCACAAACTGAAAAATTATCAAATGCCCTGATCTAACTTGGTCTATAAAAATGTGTGGATGAGAAAAGATCGATAATTCTCAACCTAGAGGCTCAACGAACGCGGGCATATCATTTTGGATCACAAAAGAGCAATAGCAATTCTCATCAAACGCGGATCTCGATTTTTTCTGATCTAGATCAATGAACGAACAAAGCTATTTTTATTTCTGATTGTCAGATCATTATGGAAAAACACCAATTCGTAAGGTTCAAAAATCTAAAAGGAAAGAGCGCATTTTATAGGACTGAAAGCAGTTAAAAATCATGATTTATTTTCAATAATGAAATTCTACGCAATTACATATTTTAACCATAAAAAAATTAAAGTACTCAACTAATACAGCAATCCTTCCTATGGGATACTGAAACAAACACTCAACAATTTAAATTTCATCATAGTCGTCCACTTCGTCACTACGCTAAATATATCACAACTGAAGAAACAAACGAAACCTTAAATAAAAGAGAAAACAGTGAATGGAAGGATGTGAAAAAGTGTGACACTGCGATGTTTGGTGACAAGGTTTTCTGTTACATGCAGACGACTCTATTCGTCAATTCCCTTACAAAATTAGACTTTTACCCATAAGAACTACAACATCCAAAAGTCCTAACCTAATCACTTCCCCAGCTGTGGTCACTTGGCCGGACGATGCATGCAACTCTTACGACTTACTTATAACTTAAAGTAAAGTTGTAGGCTTAGCCCAAACCAGAGTGCGATTGTGTTGTAACACACGCATTTTACAACAGCATGTGGGTAACGGCTGGGGTCGACGACGAACGAGAATTATCTACACTGGTGGAACCCGCGAGCGAATCGTTATGTTATTGCGCACCTCCATCTTCTTTTTTCAGTACGGGTGGTGTGTCGAAAGTACGACTGCTTGTCACAGGTGGCAATTGCTGGGTGGGGTCGTCAGTGGCCAGCATATCACAAATCATAAATGATAGATCGTCGTGCCCCATCATGTCAGCGGAGTACTGCATATAATCAGATTCATCGTTAGGGTCATAGCCTGAATAGGAATTATCAGCTCCGACGTTCATACCGCCATTCGAGCTGTCGTAGTAGTCAAAACTATTGGAATTATTTTGAGAATCCTGGCCAGGAACACCATCGTTGTACGGCCGTGATATTTGCAGCAGCACTACTTTGATAATGTTTGTTTCCAAGTCGACTTTCATGTCGTGTTGGTTCTTAAGGTGCTTCACAACGTTTTCCTTGTGAATTTGGATGTAGTTACAGATCTTGCAAATAAACGCATCGATCTGATTCATCGTTTTGTCGAAATTGTAAACTATCTTAACCTTGGCAGGACCCAAGTGACATTCATTGTTGGCATGCTTCTGTGCATGTTGCCGCCTTGGCCTCCGAAGGTAACACTTAGTGCACTCGTAGCCGTATTCGCCTGTGTGCATCGTGTAGTGCTCCCACCAGTACCTGAGGGCGAAAGTCATTTCTCGTTTGCAAAAGACGCAGGTGGCAGAATACTGATGAGCAGTACTCTTCGACGCTGTGAGGTATCCATAGTTCACGTTCCCCATAAGCTGATCCATGTCACGCTGGGTTAGACGGGAGATGAGTACCTCTGTCTCACGATGCTGATTTACGTAGTGAGCAACAACGAAATTGTGCTTTACGTTACACAGGATACATGAGTCGATAAACGTGCTGCGACAGTGATGGGCTCGATTTATATTCTTAAAATGTTTCCACTTCTTGTGATACCGGCTCAATCTCGCTATTTTCATGTTCTTTTCCCGTCTTTCCAGTTCTGGCTCCATATCATCTTCATCTTCTTCCTCCTGGTAGGCATCTTCTGCACCACCTTCTTGTTCTTCTTGTTCATCTGTTGGATCATCTTGTGTCTCATTGTAATGATCTTGGTAAGCTTCATCTACAGCATCTTCTACCCATGTCGGTTTCAGTAGATCCGTCTCAAATGGTGTTTCCACTGAAGTACCTTCCTCTAGTCTCATTTTTTTAATCTCAGGCGGTTCACCTGAAGACGACCCGTTCGACCGCCTTGCGGCTGGTTTCTTACTAAGCTTATTTGCTCTGTTATTTGCCTCTATCCGAGCCTGCTCCTCCACCATTTCCAAAAATTCAGTGTCATCGTCGTCCTCGTATGCAAAGTATTGCTTCCGATTTGCCTTACTTTCTCTACGCAAAGATCTTCGTCGATTCGCAACAGTTTCCTGTGCAAACTCAACAATAACACTCGGCGAATATTCGTCGTCGTCCAGCTCTTTGGGCCTCTTACGGCTTTTACTCGTTATATGCCCAGTTCGCCGATCAGTAGTGAACACTCTGTTCGTGGAATTCTTAGCAAGAGTCGTGAGTCGAACACCGGCATCGGTCAAACTGCCATCCTTGAAGAAGAGAGCCATGATTTCGTCACTCTTCTTATGCATAACTTTAATGCTTTTATCCAGCGTAGAGGCAAACACCCGTTTATTTTCTTCGATTATATTCCTGATTCGTACAAATACATTCGTATCCATGGATCTCTGGAGCAAGTCCACGCCAAAAGGGGTTACACTCTGAGTGGGACTCAGGACATTCGTCATGAAATTATCCAACCAATCTTTCGATCTCTGGCAGTCTTTGTCCGGATTCCACGGGGATTCGTCCTCTTGAGTTGAACGACTAGCTGAATCATTTGGTGTATCTTCCACCATAATGATCTCATCATCTTGAGTAGTACGTTTGTTTGCATTTGCCGGAGTTGGCTTGATACCCGACGTAACTGCGGTGCTCCCTACGCTACTGATAACAAGTTGCGAATTGAATCTGTTGGCAGGTTTATTCGTTACTACAGGCGAAGTATGTTTAACCACAATGTTGGTCCGCTGCGGTACGGTTGGAGGCTGGGGCTGCTTAACCCTATGGAAAGTAATAGTAGCTGGGCTCGATATACCTGGAGTGCGAACTTTTGCTGAACCAATAATCTGATTACCGCTACGTTGTACTTGTGACGCACTAATGATTTGATTATTCATACGTTGTACTTGCGCTTGTTGAGTCGGTTGTTGTTTTTGTTGCTGTAGTTTTTGCTGCAATTGTTGATTTTGTTGTAACAGTTGTTTTTGTTGCAATTGTTGTTTTTGTTGCAATTGTTGTTTTTGTTGTTGTTGTTGCTTTTGTTGCTGCTGCTGTAGTCCGATGGATTGAACCGAAGTAATGGCAAACATGACTTTGTTACCTTGTGTATTTTGACGAATGACACTGGGCACCTTTGCTAGAACTTGAGGTGTTTTATTAGTGGCAGGCATTACTTGCTTCGCAGGGTTCTTAGTAGCTGGAATCTTTTTCTTTAATCCAACTTCACTCACCAGTATTACATCATCATCTTCTGAATCCGAGTCCAACAATTCAATCGTCTCCATCGGTTTGGGGGCACCTTTTTTAACAAGATATACCACAGCTGACTTCTCTGATGGATCTTTGGGCTTAAGTTCTATTTCTTTAATGTCGGAGTTCACCTCTATTGGGCTCGGTCTTGTCGGCAGCACTCTCTTAGACACACTTGGCGGAGATGTAACCTTAGTGGTTTTATTATTTTGTTCCTCTGAACAATTCTCTTTTTCTAATTTTTCGGTTTCCACAGCTCCTACTACTTCAGTGGACTCTACTGTAACGATATTCCCATCGCCTTTTTTGTCATCATCGGTTCCACTTATTTTTTCAGGTACTTCAACATTCTTGTCTTGTTCTTCCTTTGATTTTTTTTCAGTATCTTCCTCTTTTTCTCTATTTGACTCATAATCGTCTTTATCCTCCTTATGTTCTTTATCCTCCCTATCATGCTTATCCTGCTTATCGTCCGTCTCCTCTTTATCGTCCTTATTCTCTTTATCGTCCTTATCCTCTTTATCATCCTTATCCTCTTTATCGTCCTTATCCTCTTTATCGTCCATATCCTGGTTATCGTCGCAGTCCTTTAATTCTTTGGAATCTATAGGACTTGTTTGTACTATCTGAACTTCATCGTTAGTCTCTTCTGTCTCATTATTTTTATCTCCCTCTCCATCTTCCTCAACTTCTTCAGTTTTTTGCTCTACGTGCAATGTAGCCTCTGCTTCTTTTGTATTATCTTCTCTTTTCTCATCCTCTTCGTCTGCTACGTGCATTATCTAAAATATCATAAAAAAAATTTAATATTCATTAAAAAACACTTAACCTACCTTGTTCTCTTCATTCTTGTCTTCACTAATTTTTTGATCATGCTTTTGTCCATCTTGAATATTTTCTTCGGTGGGGGTCACCGCCTCCTTTAATTCAACAGGCTCATCTTTTTCATGTGAATTGGAATTGGAGACCTAAATGTTATCGTAATATTACTTTGTGATTATCTCACTATAGGCCAGTTTACCTCTTGAGATTCCTCAGAATTTTTTACTAAGTCGTTCTGATTGTCTAGGAATTCGTCACTGGGCATTTCCTGTAAAAGGGACAGAACTCGTGCTAAATAAAAAATAATGTAAAATTCGCACAGATTTTCTAAACATAAAAAAGTGTAAGATATTGACAACCGATAAATACATCCGATTTTTAAAGTATGAGACAACTACTGTATTGCGATCGATTCTTTTCGGTTAGCATAATTGTTTTCTTCAATTTTTTGACCAAGAATCACGCGTACACCATATGACCATATTCATGTGTGGCCTAACGGCAGGTAATTATTAAAATATCTCGGAGAACACAGAATTTATATATTATTTGGTTTTTGTGGTTTCAGCCACACCTCGAAGAAAAAAAAAGTTGATTTTCGATCCCAGGGAATAAATTGGGAAATGGCAAACAGACATTTTCTCCGCGGTCATCGTGTAGGGTGTCAAACGAAAGCTTATTGAAGCACAAATTCAATAATATACATATATGATATATTTTGTTTCAATTTGTTGCAAAGATTTTACGGGAAAAACGCCTAAAACTTGCTGTTCCCCACCCTTATCGTCAAAAGGATCGCTGGAAAAAAAAACCATGAACATTGAAAATTAGGTGTAGATTGAGTCAACATTATCAGAATTGAACCATTCTAGCGTGATCAATTGTTTATTTCCTTATAACTGCTGATGGCACAGAACATTAATTGTGCAATTTAAGCACTTGATTTGAATTTTTTCCAGTATGTTTCCGCGCCTTACATTCATATACAATTGATTGTCTTTTTTCCTGTAGATTTGCGCGGTATATGTGCCGAATAATTGCCATATTCCTAAGAACAAACACAAGTGCACCTACCTTCTCCTCAGTTTTCTCCTGTGGATTTTCTTCTTTATTTCCATCTTCGGATTCCTGGGATGTTTCCGGGTTATTATCATTTAAATTAGTCTAGAAATAAGGAAACTATTGAAAAACTGCGTAAGGATTAATAACATGGATATAACTTCTTTTTCAGCCTTTTCTTCACTGCTTTGTTCATGTGTTTCTTCCGGGCACTCCTTGGAATTTGTCTCGGGGTCCACTTCGTCGGTATCTTCTTTTTCCACTTTGATAAAAATTGCATCCAAGCACTCCTGGAAATGAAACATTAGCAAGGCTGGGATAAGAGGCAATACTAACTTACGGGAATATCGTCCTTCACAGAATTTCTCGAATTCTCATTGGCGCTGCTTGTGGAGCTGGACGAATCCTGTAAAATTTGAATGTAAGTTAACGGCAAACATTCTGAACTGAACAAGCAGACCCTATGGGAGTTTCCGAAGACTTTGCCAAGAACCTCCTCGCACTTCACGAGCATATCAAGTGTGACCCTGTGAAGTGAATAACAACGAAATTTAATCCTGCGGGAGCGAAGCCCTAAAAGGTGCGAATTACCCAGTATCCGGCTTAGTAAGCAACTTGTGCAGCAGTTGCATTTGGCTGAGTTTGGCCGCCTTCGACGAGTCATCCTTCAGAGTCTCAATCAGATCCCCCAGGAATGGAACGTACTTCTGGAGTTCTTGTATTTTGATTTCGCAATCGCTGTTCATCTTCTGGTTTTACGAAAGGAGCAATGCAATTAAAGCAGCTGAGTCCCAAACGGTGTTTGCATTTGCATACGCCTGTCACGGGCACAGAACCGAACTTTTTGTTTCTCACCAGAAAGATAAATCTCAGAGTACTAGGCACGGTTGTGGCGTGGAAGCATATTCCGCGTCTTCAGCACTGGAACTGCTGCGACCGCCACTTATACTTCATAATAAACACGAATTGTGCACTGGTAGTCAGTCAGTTTCGTGCGTAGGGCAACGATCTTTAAAAACCCACGGCTGGCAGCCACCGCCAGACTGTGCCTGCACGACAGGAGAAATCTGGCCGCCCTGACAGCTTAGCGATGAGGGCAAAAGGTGAAGGTTTCGCTTATTTGTGCACTCCAGAAAAGGGATATCCGTGCAATGGTGGGAACGCGTGGATAATTTACAGCACAATTGATTAAAAAGAAGCAGAGAAAATGCGAGCCCTACTGAAAACCAATAAATGACATTTCGGTCGATTACAAACACGCACACAAAGCAAAAGCGGCGATTGTTTGGCGTTTGCCGATGACCAGGTCCACTTCCTTCACTGGAGGTTAATGCTGATTTCCAATGCATGATTTTTAAACCAAACATGTTAGTTTTCCTTTAAATTTCAGTTTTTCAATAACTGGCCAAGTGGTGGATTTGCAGAACAAATTTGATTGGAACTAAACTTTCAGTATATTTTAGTACTTTTGGCGTAGCACTTTTGATTCCGTTATTTCTACCCGAGCAGAGAGCTTAAAGCCAAGATGCAGTTTGGAGGTATTCTTGTGCATTTTTACATACGTTCATACGTGCAGGGTTGTCCAGTAGCGAAATTTATTCAAACTAATTAGACTAGATTGACCTTTTGGTACTTGAGCCGATTTTTCAACGTAGTCTTGGGGATATTAAAATCAAAGCAGAGAAAGTTCCTGTTGAGCAAACACAAACGGGACATAGAGGTAACAGGCTCATGCCTTTCGTAGTTGGTTATATGATGTTGAATCGAAAAAAATCGTACGACGCCGCACAACAACTCGGGAGAGTTAATAGACCCCTTCTCAAGATATCAGATATCTTGGAAATTCTAGAGATTTTCTCTATTCGTATCTTTTCCAAAGAATCCAGGGAGATCAGTATCAGTTTGATCCTAGAGGTGTAAGGGTAGAGGTACGAACGGTCCGACCAAGGCAGACCACGGAGAGCGAACCGAAGAAATTTACGTTGGACCCCTTCGACACGATTAATATGCACCGCGTAAAATAGGCCCCAAACAGGCTAGCGTGGAACATTTCTTTCATTTCCATAGATTTCAATTTATCATGTTCACAAAGTTCAGATTTAATTTCGAACTGTTGCGTCGGTACCCCGTACGGTATGAGCTATCCAGGTAGTTGGGGAGCTGAGCGCGTGTTTACACTATTCGAATCTAGCTGTAAGTATCGTAAACAATTATCGGATTGACTTGATTTAAACTAAAGGTAGGAACTGCTTTAGAACTTGGGTTTTGCTAGTCCCATGCAAGTAACGCACTTTCTCCATTAGCAATTTAGGTTAGTTGCATTCCATTGGGACATGCAGACTATGACGGCGCAGTTTTCCAATGGAACGCTTCTATTCTACCCGTGTACTTGTTCAGGCTGTCCCATCTACCAAATCTTCCTTTTATTCATCTATTTCCAGTAATTTTTACTCTAAGAAATTTCTAATTTTTGATTTTGGTAATTTTGATGGATTCAAAATCAGCGACCACGAAAACACCCTAGTGCAGATTTTCAGGGCAATCCCTTAAAGGTTAACTCTTTCCGAAGCCATCTTGGATTTTGGTAGATGTTAATACTGTGACCTCGCCATTTTGAATTTGGAAATTTTGATGGCAGATTCGAAATCAGCGACCGCCATTACAATCTCAATTCTGCGAACTAAGTCGTGGGTCTTATTATTGAAAACGTGCGGTGACCGGCCTCAGTGGAATTAACATTCACTTCACTTTAAACGCGAATCGTGGTAAACGTGTGAATAAATCCATATTCAAAAATTTCGAAACCATCAGGAATCTGTTAAGAATAAGTCAATAAGCGTATACATTTGGATACGTTTACGCCGATACGAAAATACTACGTTTGACGCTTCTTTCGTGTAATGTCGATTCACAGAATTTGCCACTCTGGTACGCATACTGGTGGACATAAAGCGGACACCTGTTCAACACCCCTCCCCTGATGTACTTTCCAACCAAACCTTCCAGAAATTTCAGAAGAAACGAGATTAGGCTGATGGGTCTGAAACTTTTGGCTAGAGTGTAGTCGTCTTTCCCTAATTTGGGAATGAAAACAACGCTAACCTTCCGCCTTTTAATATATTAAATAAAACAAAAACTTACCATCAATGCCTAGGTTTAGTATCTATAAAATCTATAAAACTTTGGAAAAACTAAATTAAATCGACGAAATCTTGAGATAGTTCTAAAGAAAGGAAGTACTCATGGATGATACTCAAGTGATGAGACACACCGTTTACAAAATATACAAAGAAAAACTTTTATTTGTATCTACCATATTAGCGTAGCTTATATAATAAAAAGTAACATATCGCTAAGCTAGTCTAACTAACATCACGTAAAATTAACATCACTGGAACGAATGTTGTTCCTAAGTTCATGACTGCATGGCAGTTGTACTTTCATCCTTATTTATGTCCTCTATGAGTTTTGTGAATGCTGGGATATTCCCCCAGTAAGTCTTCCACAAGTCGTCCTTAGTGAGGATAAGGCCACAGGGAAACACGACTAGCATTTCCTTGTAGATTGCCATGTTTCTTGGGCTTGTTGTATCATATTTGTATTTCCGTTCAATACTGCGATGGATTTGGTCGTAATGTGCATAAAGCTCGTACAGAGTTTTATAGGCGGATCCACAAAATAGACATACGAATCGGAATGTGTGGATAGCCATGTGTTTGACGGAATCCTCTTCTTTCGTAAAAAAGATGCGGCATTCTTCACATCCGAAGAGAATAACTTCTTGTGAGTAAGTGCAGAAGTACGGTGTCTTCATTTTGGTTTTTATGTGATTCAGGCAGGTAGTTTGGTCAAAGTAGGTTTGACTGCAGTCCGGGCATTGATAGCACGCCGATTTTACTATTTTATTATGAATTGTATATTGAGACAGTTGGGTCATTCTGTCGAGGAAACTTGTGGTGATGAAATCTCCGAGCGGACGACTCTGTGAATTTGTAAGACGATACCTATATGAACCATTCGGTTTAGCACTGCATTTTATATCTGGCGCCTCCTGCCAATGTAGCTGTAGAGACTTAACATTTACGTAGTGGGAAGAGCAGTGGAAGCATATGTAATGATTCCATTTAGATGGACAGCTTAAGGGATTTTGCCAGTGTATTGCAAGTTCTTCCTGAGTGTTAAATTGAGTGGAACAATGAAAGCACGTGAACTTGCATTCGTACTGGACGGACTCATTAGTTTGCGCAGGATTCGTTACCAGTTGTTGACCCATAACTCCAGAGATCTGGATTGTATTTAATTTTTGAGCACTATGTGCGGCATGGGCAATTTTCGCTTTTGGATCCAATAATTTGTCAAGAGGTACAAGGCGAATCTTTTTTTTGGGAGGCTCGATAACTTGGGGTGGCGTTTCTGGCAAAACGGGTGTTTTCGAGTCAGGCGCCACGGTTGTTTCACCAAAAGTTGATGCTACTGCTGCTGTAGTTGTTGTGGTATTCCTTTTTACAACAGTTGTAGTAACCGTCTGAATGGAGGTGGTGTTCATAGTTTTGTCATTGGGGTCGTTGCCACTATCGATGAGAGTAATTCCATGTCTGCTTTTTAGGTGCTTGATTAAGTCTTCGTTACTGATGCATTTCAAGGGGCAAAAATCGCACTTTAGAGTATCTTTTGTGGGACTAGCAACTTCTTGTACCGGAGGATTTTTTACAGGATTAATAATGGGAGGAACTTCTACAGAGGCATTATTACAGGGGGGATCCCTTACAGGAGGATTTTTAACGGAGGGATATTTTACAGGAGGATTATTAACGGGGGGATCTTTTACTGGAGGATTATTCACAGGAATATTTTTTGCAGGAGGATTAGTTACAGGAATATTTTTTACCAGTGGATTAGTTACAGGAATATCTTTGATAGGAGGATTTTTTACTGCAATATTTTTTACAAGAGGGGCACTTATGGCAAGATCTTTTATATGAGTACTAGGATTATTATTTTCTGCAATACCTTGTGCCGGAGGGTTACTTACGGGAAGGTCTTTTGCACAAGTATCTCCTATGACGCCACTTTGTGTAGGACCAGTAGATGATATTATTTCGACATCCTCGTCACTCTCCAACTCAATTATGTCACAATCTGCTTTCTTTTTCTTTTCACAGTCTTGACTGCTTTCAGACAGATTTCCAAGATCATCTGACTTTCTTTTATAGTATTTCCGTAAATGTGCGTTTTTTTGGAAGATTGTTTTTGATCGGAAGCTGTTCCCCGCATGAACCGCTACTACATGCGAGTCCACTTCCACTGGATCTCCGCGAACAGCACAATAGTCGCACTGGTACTGGCGAGTATGCTGATGCGCCTGCATCAAATGCGCATCCAAATCTTTGTCATTATAATACAAAGCGCAGAAAATACATTTATTTTTGTTACAAGTCCCCTTAGATTCTGGAACAAAATGTATCAGCTCAAAATGATGCTTCACATTAACGACCGTCCGAGCAAAGCAAACAATTGGAACGCAATCCCGTTTATATTTTTGAATGTGGGCCATAAGGTAATTTCGATTGCTGGTGTACATTTTGCAGAAGAAACACATAAAAAATATTCCTGAATGCAGTCTAATGTGATCTCTAGCCCGACTGAAGTCGCTCAAGTTGAAAAGTGTTACTTCACAATGAGGACACTTGAATACTTGCAGCGTTGAGTGATTTGCTGTGAAATGCTGTTCAAAAGATCTTTCGTCCATTAGCTGGATGCTGCAGTAAGTGCATACAAATCTCGTTGGTGCGGCAACAAATAACGGGTAGTTAGTGCCACGAATATTTTCATTTAAATCGATGGTTAGGTTTTCTTTGTCAGGTAGAGGTTTAGTGACCTTCTCTTCGATCATTTTTCTCTTTCCCAAAACATCAATCATGTGCTTTATTATGTCAACGATTTTCTTTTGATACCTTCTTGGTAAAATAATCTGATAGTCAATTTCACTATCTTCGCTACTAACTTCGTTGGCATCTTGTTTCATCTTCACACGTATCAACTTTGCGTGTTCGAAAACCGAATGGCTCATTAAATGTAATTTAGCTGCAGCAAGGACAGTAAAATTTTTGCCACAAAAATAACAAAAGTACGTTTTCCCTGGCTTGTTGTGGCACCTCTGGTAGTGTTGCGGATAACTCGCAAACGAGCAGAGCACTGGGCACAGAGGACACGACCGAAATTCACTTGGTTTTATATCCTTATGCGCTTTATTGAAGTGATTGCTCCAATCTTCCTCAAAGTTAATTATCTCGAGGCAAATCCAGCAGGGACTTACGCCTGATTCAGATTTTATGAAATACTTCAACGTCTCTATCAGTTTCTTATATAAAGCGATAGACGATTCATCGTTTACTTCTGCAACTTCATTTCCGCAGCTCTCATCATCACTATCTATAGTTATACTGGGATTGCATAGTTGTTCAAGATCGCGAAGGTTCATCAGATTGTTTTTGAATTCTAGCACAGCATCGTTTGTTTCATGCGTTCTCAAATCAAGTTTGCCAATGTTTTCCTTCTCCGACTTCAATGAGGTCTGATTAGAACTGGATAGGAGAGCTCCTGGTTGGGGCTGTTGGGTTATACTTTCAATTTTACCCTCCTTGTCCTTTTCAACTCCAATATACGCTATGCTGGGTTTGTCCTGAAATTTTAAAAACATTTTAGATATTAAACTTTTGTAAAAAAATAAAACAAATAATTCCGTGGATCAGAAGTTTTCGGCTAGTAAGGACTTTTTCATTAATAGTGGAAGGAGTACTTTGTATTCTCAACTTAACTCAGTTGCGGTTAATTTGATATATCACACAAGATTTACATTTTATTTACCACCTTTATATTGGGTATGGGAACAAGTTGCCGCCCTTTTAGGTACTATCTTGTGTGTTGGCAATTCTATATTTTTCTATGAAAGAAGTGGTCCAATGCTGGAAGAAATGGTAGCCTCTTGGTGTGAGGTCTGGGGAATACGGTGGGTGACAGAGAGTTTCCAAGTCCAGCTCCTGTAGGAGAGCAACGTAACGATAATTGGTATGTCTCTATTCATACTTAATGACCTAATATTAATTCTATAAAATACAGTAAAGAGTGGTTACGGCAATTTCGACGTGTATGACAAAGAACATGAAGAACTGCAAGAGTGTTGTTTATTATGAACTTTTTAAATCATCTGAAAACATCATTGGGGATCTTTGACGATTGCAGCTAATAAGTTTGAACCGAGCTTTGAATGAGAAAATGGCCGGAATGGGTCACGAGGAAAAAAACTGATTCTGCTACACGACAACGCCAGGTCCCACGTTGCAAAACCGCTCCAAAAATACTTGGAAAATTTAAATTGGGAAATGTTGACCCACTCACCATCCTCAATCACTAATTTATACCAGTTAGACAACCGCACATAAGAATTCCATTGATGAAACAAAGGGTTTCTTTCAAAATATTGTATTGTCTTCAGAATTCAAGTATGCCAAAAAAAAATCAGCTCAAATGGATAACGGCAAATGGGTCAAAATTCAGTCATTAAATCCACACAGGATATTGAACAAAATAAAACCATTGAAAAAAAACTGTGCTGCTGGAGTAACCACTTACCTTTGTACAATTTTTGTCGCTGATTTCCCTCACTCCGATGTACAACAACTCCTCAGGGTGCTTATTTGCCATATGCGAGCGTATTTGCTCGAGCTCATCAGTTTCGAATTTGCAGAATATGCAGGAGAACAATCCCATTGGAAAACCTTTTGGAATGCCAATTTCTTTGTGGGTATCTTGTAAGTGCTTTATCATCAAATCTCTTCTAAAGTAATTCGCACCACATGCTAGAGAATATAAAAGAAAATTTGGTTAATTTATTGCGGTTAATGCCTGGAGTACGAATCGAAATCAAAATCAAAACTCGTATACAAATTAATAAATCAACCTACTCATTTTTTTCAAAAGACTTCAAAAAAAAACATCGCCCTTTTTTGAGGCGCTTTCAAATAGACTGCTTTAAATTTTAGAGATATTTCATAACTTTCTACCTACACATCCAAGAAAATATTAATGTCCTTTTGGACCAAAAATGATCAGTGCCTCCTATTTTTTCCAAAGTGTGTTCAGAAGATGAAAATTGCAAACTTACTTATAAAAGGATATGCAAAAATGTCATCAGTTACATAGATTACATGGAACTCAAACCCCTGAATACCGGATAAATTTCATTGGTAGCTTCTTCAAATGTTTTTATTGATGAAATTATTCGCCAAAAATAAAACTACTTAAAAAATTAAGGGGATACTTTTCATATGCATAATTTTACAGTTATCGCTTTCATGTGTATTGCTTAAAGCAGTAATAAGGATTAGCTTTTCTAATAGCTCAGTTCCTCGTCGTTCGCAGCAGTTGGACAAATGACAACATGTCGACGTATTCTGAAATGCGCGGAAATGTTTGGGTTACCACAAATTTATAGTTTCCAACATGATAACGATCCAAACCATACAGCCTTGCTGTATAATGCCCCGGCTAGATTGGAGACTCCACCCCAATTTTTTGTAAAATTTAGAACCAGCATGTGTATACGTGTTCACTTTTATTGTTATTTTGTTTATTTAAATTTATTAATTTTTTTTATTTACAATTAGCATAATTAGAGCTGTTTTATAGATGCATGTTCGTCTTCAGGTAATGCATGTTTAAAACGATTTATCCCCGCTGCATTATGCACATTGCAGAGTTTTCGTTTCAAGGACCATGCACACATATACCTAGCCAGTAGGTGTCTAACAAAAAGGTATGCAGTAAATCACAGTCTCAGGTAAAAAGGGACGACCTTACCTGATGCAGCTGACGCGCTCTACCTGTTTTCAGACCATAGTCTTAAAAGTCGTATTGCTTTGTCAATTTTAGCCCAACTGACGATATTTTAAAGAAATATTTTCAAGATTAAGTACTTGAAGAAAATGAAAATATCCAAAAAGTAAAGCTTTCTAATGCAGATTCCAAATACACTCATTTGCAAATAAATCGATTTAATTTAATAAAAAGGAAAATAGAATTGTGCAACTCACCAGAGCAAGATAGTGCCAATACATTGGTTGCTGCCAACTTGCTAACTCTGTTGATCTCATCCACAAGAGTTGTCCGATCTCCACTGCATGTGAGTGTTTTGTTCTTATCAACGTTACTGGGATGATATTGATCCTGATGAATCTCCACATTAACTGCTGCACAACTGCGGTAAAAGCACCGCGAACATTGAAATATTGATGAACTGTGGACGTTTTCTATATGTTCCAGAATTTGTATTGTTTTATTTGCCGAAAATTCACAATAACAACATTCTAGCCATGATCTATTAAATTCTGCCTTTCCCATTGCTTTCAGTTCATGAGTTGCCAAATGTTTCGACATATTAACTTTTGTCTCGCATGTAAAGCTGCAATCATCTCCCATACATTTATAAAGGTTACAGAGTAATGTTTCTGGTATCAGCATTCCTTCACATAGTATTTTCTTTTTCTTACTTTTAGTTCCACTTAACCAAGGCTTCAAAATAATAAGAGCATGATTCCGGTCATCGTCTTGGGACTCTTTTATTTCTTTAATATGAATTGTAAGCATGTGATCAAGTTCTTCATCTATTGGGTGCATGCTTAAGGAAAGAGTTAATTTATCTTTGCAAATATTACATTTTCCTGACCACTTGACATCATGTTCTTTTAAGTGGTCTTTTAAAACTTCAAATGAGATGGTCACTCCAAAATTACAATTATCAATGAGGCAATGAAAGAGATACTCACTTTCTCTGATTTCTTGATACCCAAAATTCTCTATTCGTAATGGTGCAAGCCAATCTTTAAAATCAGGAAGAGTTCCAACCTTTGGCAAATCGTTTTCTGTTTTTTCATCATCAACAATCTCTATGACGGTAATAAGACCTTCTTCCACAGTCATTTCTTCAGAAAGACAACGATTTTTCTCATGTTTTACCTTAATAATCTGTTTTTGTTCATCGCACGGCAAATCAGAAATTGTTGGCTTTTTAGATTGATCCACAGATGAATTGTCTTCTTCAACTTTATTTGTTTGATGAAATTTCTCACTGCTCTCTTTACCTTCATCTTGAGGTTCAGGTTTTATCGGTGTCGGTAGTTTTAACACCGTTTCAGTTCCACTATTGACCTTTGGTTTGGCCGAAACCAATTGGTTATTAGATTGCGCCGATGTGCTCCCAAGTGGATTTAATTCCCGTAAAAATTGTTCGAAGTCAACTGACTTGTCTACACTGCTGTTTTTATTCTCATCGCCTACTGTAGTAGGTATATGTATCACAGTTACAATATTTTCTCCCTCCGCATCAAATTTGGACAGGTCTGGAACTATCTGTGTACTTTCTGCCGTTGATTCAGTCGGAAGCAATTGAAATGGAAACATATCTGTTTTCATGTCAATAGAAATATTGGATATAATTGAATCTGTGTCGCTGTCTTTATCTTTTTTCACAAATGGTATATCGATTTTTCCTCCGGTTTGAATTTCGAAAATGATTTCTACATCTTCAGACTTAGATGATGTTGGAATTGGTTCGTTGACTATCTGTATATTTTGTTGTGGCTCTTCTTCCACAAGCTCAACAAGTAGAAGTTCTCTTATATCTGTCTCGCAAACAAATTTACATTCGTGCTCCCTTCGAAGGTGTAAAACAACATTGGCCTTATGTAATTGCATGTAATTGCATTTTGTACATAGATAAAGAGAGATCTTAGTGATGTTCTCATCATAAGAGTAGTATGTTAACGCTTTGGCGTCTTTTTGGCATATCTTTGTATGTTTCGTTACAACGCCCTTGTGGCAACTCATGAAATTACAGGCAGAACACTCATAAGGAAATTCTCCAGTATGTGTTGCATAGTGCTGGCTAAATTTGTCGGAACGACCCTTTATGTCGAGTCCGCAAAAGAAACACCGAGCAATGTATTTATATTGCCCATGTTTATTTCGTTCGCCAAATGTTTTTCCTACACCTGGGTTCTTGGCCAAATACTCAATATCAGTCGGTGGCAATCGTGCAATAAAAATTTCAGTGTTGGGATGATAAATGACGTAATGATCTACTAAATTCGTAATTTTTTTACAGCAGAAGAGACAATACACTGAAAAGAATTTATCCTTATAATGCCAAGCTTCATTGGTATTTTTAATGTCTGTTTTGGATTTCGGTTTGCCAGATTGGGACTGTCTACGAGCAGCAGCGTATGTAAATGGGACAGCCTTCATAGGTTTTAAAAGATCATGATCGTCCTCAGTACATTGACTTGTCTCCTCAGGGGGGTTGACTATAGTTTCATATTTGGTATATTTCAATATCTCCTCTGGAGTAAGCTTCTTTAACCTGACAATAGGGCGCATCCGAGTTATCTCCAATTGTTTCTTTAGTGTCAGGAACTCATCGAAGTCATCGGTGTCAGCATCCTCATCACTAAAGACAGTATTTTGTGTTTTGTTAGAATCCTCTTTTACGTTTTCGTTTTGTTTTAAAGAAGCGTAATGTTCCTCTATAAGTTTCATGCCTTTAATGCTGCTCTTTCGCCGTCCTATCATTAAAGCATTATCTTTAGAAAACATTTTGTGTAGATCTTCATTTAATGCCGCTAATTCCTTACAAGATATTTTATTTTTGGAGTTAGCACTAGATGTTGAAGAAACAGATTTTGTGGCCTTTTGGGATTCTGGCTCAAAACTAGATTCCAACAATTTTTCAAACTCCGCGAACTTTTGTTTTTTCAAGAGAGATTTCATTAATGTAAAGGCAATTTTCTTAAGGTTGTCTTTATCAGTTGTATCGATTTCCAATTTATTTCCTAAAAGGGTTTTCAAAGCATCCTCTTGTGATGCATCTATTGACACCCGATCTTCACTATCCGGCCTACAAGGTTTCACCGCATCTGTCGGGACGTTAACTGTGTCACTGTTTATTGAATTGATTTCGATTTCGCTTCCCGAAGATGATTCTTGGGATTTGGTTCTAGTCTTTTTTTTCTTTAACTTATGCCTTGTCGAAGATTTTTTACTATCTTCACTATCGGTTGAAAAATTCAATATGCATGTCTTCTTCTTTCTGGTAGGTAGTATTATTTCTCCGTCAGTACTACTATCGTTGTTATCTTCCAACTCATTCACTCTTAGTCTTTCCCTCTCATCCTTGCGAATTTGTTTTCTTTCTCTATACGTTTCCAGTTCCAACTGGTGAACTCTGTCCGTAGCTTCAAAGGCGGATTTCTTTCGAGCAGCTTCGGCTTCTAAAGCTGCCTGCTTCAACCGCTTATATTCGCCATAAGTAAGAGCCCGAGGTCGATTAGAAGATGTAGATGGAATAGGTTGATTTTGCTGAATGTTTCTTGATATTTGGGAGACCATTTGACCGACTTCTTTCATGCAAGCTGATTGAATTTCCTCCTGAACCTTTCCCGCTTGGGATCCAAGAACTTCGTCAGCCGTTGGTAGCTGAGGTCTTCTTCGATTGGCATTAGAAAGTTCTGCCTGCAGTGGGTCTGTGGTTTTTGCATAAAGCAGTGATAGTCTGCTTCTTAGCCTCGGATCGTTTGGTTTAATTTCTGGGGGAAGTCCCAAATATTGTGGCAAATTGTATGACGGCAGATTTGATTCAGTGAAGAAATCCATCGGAATGTGATACATTGGATAAGTAGGAAAATCTGATTGAAATGGTTCGTCCATAAAATCTTCTCCTCGCATTGCATCTTCTATTTCTTGCGCAACATCCATCGCTAGCGTATCTTGCGCACGGTCTATCGCTAACGCATCTGCCTCCGGATAGTCAACTGTGGCCTCATTTTGCTCTGTTTGGAAAATAGTCGCCAAATCTATACCCATTTGCTTCTCCAGCTGTAATCTGATTTCCTGCAGTTCACTCAAATCCTTACTAGCCCATTCATCTAGTTGGTTGAATCCTTTCGAAATGTTTGCTTTACGTTGAGGACCACGTTCTGTAGACGTTACAGGCTCTACGTTGGTGACTTCAAGGTCGGCTACCGCTTCCTTTTCCTTATCGGAAATATTCATATAATCTTCTAGAGTTGATTTATTTTGTTCAGTAAGTCTTTGATGATTTGGCATTGTAGCATCAGTTTTCTTTTCTAGTTCTTTTCTATCTGAACGCCTTTCAAATAATGGTTTGTCACTCTGTGGTGAAAGCGCTTCTGATTCATCCAGCGCTTCAACATGGCGTTCGATATTAGGAGTGTTTGCTTCTGTAATTGATTCCTTCGCATCTTGAGGTTGAATTTCGTTATGCTCAATAATAGACTTCTTGTCTTCGATGTCTTTGGAAGATGAAAAACACGGAAAAATATTTTTGTTGCTTGTCTCAATTGGCTTAATATCAGCAGAGTCTAAAGTGGTGATGCTTTGTTTATTGCCTGACCCAATAGGTTTTTCTGGTTCGTGTTTGGATTCTTGTACAACTTTTGATAGTTTTGCTATAATATCACTAAGCTTAAACTGAGAATCATTTTGAAGTTTTGTCTGATTTGATTTGATTGCATTTCCATTTTTTGATTCTACTTGAGCCGATGTACTCTCGGGTGGGTTGTTTGATTCTTCGTTTGAATTATTAGGGTTGGTAGGTGGTGTGATAGGTAATAGCTCAGTACAGTACAATTGTTCTACTCCCTGCTTCCTCTGTTCTCCCTCGAGAGAATTGCTTGATTTTTCCACTGAAATGTTAGGATCTTTCACTCTGACATTTTGTTCTGTATCTTTTTCAACACTTGGAGTATCCTTGTTAATACGCAATGCTTTAGCAGAGTATGTATGCTCTGTCTGGATAAGGCTCATAGAATCCCTTGCCATTTTAACCGTGCTGAACTTAACTGTATTGTTAGGTTTTTTATTTAAAATTTCAGAAATTTGCTCTTCGACAGACTCCTGTCCATTTTTCTTTTGATCTTTTGAAAGTTCGGCTTTTGTAGCTGTACTGGGTTCCACCATTTTTGCGCTGATGGTTATATTGTCTACCAATCTTTTATTGGTCTGGCTATCTTTGAGAGAGCTATTAGATCCTTCTTTTGCCCTCATTTTGGCAGCTAATATTTTATCTTTGTCTGTTTCAACCATTGTACCACTGTTGTTCACAGAAAATTCTTGAGCACAGTATGTATGTTCCGATTGCTTCGAATTTTTGGAATTATGACTTAAAAGTCGTACTTTAGCCCGAATACCTTCAGCTGATTCTTGCATTTCATTTTTTTGTGCTGTAAGACTATAAGCATCTGTTTTAGAGGTTTTTGCTTGTCGATGATCGAAACTTCGACTTTGTGAGCTTTGAGGTAAAATTTCAATTTTCCGTATATTTTTCGAATGGTTCTTAGGTTGTACTTTAACTTTGCGCCCTTCCAATCCAATTGCTAAATTTAGTTCCTTAATGAAGTTTTCAGTATCAGAATCATGCAACCAAAGTACTCCGTTATCGCAAGGTGTATCACTTGTTTCCGCGTCTGCCATCAATTTATCTTCATCTGAAAGAATTTCGCCTTCTTCAAGTGACTTCCTATGATGGGGATTTAGATCGGAAATGCTTGAAGTCTCCGCAGTCTGATTAGCATCATTATTGCTCTCCGTATCGGTTTTCGGCAGTTTCCTAGAGAAAGCAATTTTAGCCTTTTCATCCTCTTGTTCTAATGAAGAGCTGCTTATAATTTCTTCACTCTTTTTTCTACTGAAGACTTCTGATCTGTTTCTATCTCGATTTCTTTTTTCATTTTTATCGTATATTCTGGCACCTGAATAAATTGCTTCATCAAAAATATCCAAATCTTGATCTTTATCGAGTTCACTTTCAGCTTCATCTTGTGAGAAATCAATGTTGTAGAGAATATCCAAATACTTATCTGTAGATTTATGTTCAGTCTCTTGATTGTGATTTTCGGTTTTTGTAGAATTAACATCACTTTTACCAGCTTCACCCAAGACTTCATCAAGAGATTTTTTATTCTTATCCTTCTGATTGTGATCTTCGGGTGCTGTAGTAGCAGTATCACTTTTACCAGCTTCACCTATGCCTTCATCAAGCGATTTTTTATTCTTATTCTTCTGATTGTGATCTTTGGGTGCTGTAGAAGCAGTATCACTTTTACCAGCTTCACACACGCCTTCATCAAGTGATTTTTTATTCTTATTCTTCTGATTGTGATCTTCGGGTGCTGTAGTAGCAGTATCACTTTTACCAGCTTCACCTATGCCTTCATCAAGCGATTTTTTATTCTTATTCTTCTGATTGTGATCTTTGGGTGCTGTAGAAGCAGTATCTCTTTTATCAGCTTCTCGTATGCCTTCATCAAGCGTTTTTTTATTCTTAATTTTCCGATTGTGATCGTTGGTTGTTGTTGAAGCAGTATCACTTTTACCCGCATCACCCACGATTTCATCAAGCGATTTTTTATGCTTTTCACAGCGTCGATTTTTCTTAGAGCGTGACGACGCATTTTGACCAGAATCATACTTCTCCTCATCAGTGGAGATTTCTTCCAAATCGTCTGCTTCTACTCTGCTTGCTTTTGTAGTAATATTTTGCGTTTTTTCTGCTGCATCTTCAGTAAAAATTTCAATAATTTTTACCACTCTCTTCTTTGATATTAAATTTGGCTCTTTACTTTCTCCTTTTTCCTTCATTTCAGGAGTCTTTTTTGCAACTATTGGAGCGTTTGAAGAAGCTTCAGTCTTTTTTTGTGGGGTCTTCAAAGTTTTCACAATTGGCTGTATAGTTTTGCATTTATCATGCGTTTTCAGGGCACTACAAGGTAAATCGGCTTTTATATTTACATCATTATCTTTCACCGATGTCACATTAATAATACGATCGTCTTTCTTATTTTCCTTTATAGAATCTTTTTTAACTGTTGCCCTAGAATTTCGTATCTGAACAACCAAAGTTTCCTTTTTATTGTCTTCCACAGGAGGAGGAGAAGTTGTATCTGGTCCTTCATTTGTGGTGAATTGAGGTTCTGCTCTTGAACTATTTTCACCAACTGTGCTTTGTTTTTTATTTCTAATAGAATTCAGAAAAGCTCGTAAATCGTCATCGTTCGTATTTTCATCAGATTTACCAATTTTTCGGCTCCCATAAGTTTTTAATGCTGGTTTGCCATGGAAGCTTTTAGGAGGTTCTTTTGAACAACCTTGTGCTTTTTTTGTGTTTTCTACTTTCTTTGAAAAATCGTCAACTTTTTTAAAAAAGTCTTCTTCGACTTTCTTTGTAACATCGCAAACTCTTTTTAAAAAATCTTTTTCGGCTTTTGTTGAAAAATCTTCTTCTGTTTTTGCACTTTCAATATCCATTTCTTTGCAATCTACTACACTTACAACTGACACATCTTCGTCTAGTTCACCATCTTCAAACTCTGAATGAGCATTTACATCGCCCTCAGATTTAATTTCCGATTTTATAGATCCCTTATCACTGGAAGTCTTATTATTCTGGTCTTCACTATCAGAAGATTTGATTTCATCGATTCCACTAGTAGAAGGTATATCCTTCTCTATTGCAAGACCATCCTTTTTAGGCTCTGGAGCAGTATATGACACAATTTCAACATCATCGTCATCAGAGCTGTCTAAATTAATAACTGCTGCAGGATTTTTCGACAATTCTATTCCGGTCATTCTTTTCTTCAACTCGTGTAATCGATTTAAAACAATAGGTGACTAGAGAAAAAAATTGGAAGAATTGTTTAACAAGTAACCGTCAATCATAATTATTCAATTAAAGATAAATTGCTATTTATAAAAACACAGCGACAGCGGTAAGCCAAAGACTCCATTTAAATCTATAGATCCTAGTCGTTCTATCATCAACACTAGACATTAGGTGAAGTAGGGTAATTGACAATATCACATCAAGAACTACCTAAGTTTATTCAATGCTAAAAGTTAAACTATCTTGTCCGATTGAGTACCTAAGCTATTAGTGTGACTTCCATCTGTTGAATAACAAAAACCAGAATTGCGGCTATTTCTGGTGTACCTCAAGAAACACAGTTGGCCCCGGTTATTTTCATTTCATTCGTGTTTTACGTGGATTTTCACAAAAAATTTAAGCAAAAGCAATTTTCTTCTTTCATTTTTGGAAAAATAAATATGATTTCCCACCAATAGTCCAAGTAGTTGTAAAAACGTTCATCACGTGGGAAAGTTAAATTTAAAGTTTTACGCCTACTTGTAAATTTGAAAAAAATTGATCTTTTTGTTTCATTTTCGGGCAGCATATGTCCTTGACATTATTTTCGGTGTAATCCCATTCTTCTCCCGACCACACAAATTATCACATTAAATATTTACACAAACTTCAAACGCGTTTTTCTCAAACTACAAAAACGGTTTTTGGGATTCATTTGGGGGTCCTTTTTAACCGACTGCGCCAGAAGGAGGGTTATGTTTTTCGAGTGTATGTATAGGGTTTCCCAATAAGAACGTCCGAACTTTAAATTTGAATAAAACACACAATTTTCGAGCAAAAATGGTTCTGATTGCTTTATTTGAAAGATAATTTTATGCGATTTATGATTTGAATGAAATATCGGCCAAATGACCACCGCGGCTCCTCTTGCACACGTTCATCCACTCACACCAATTTTCGATGACTTTGTGCAACATTTCGGCCGGTATCTCAGCTATGGTTTGACGAATATTGGCTTCCAATGCCTCAAGAGTTGTAGGATGGTTGCTGTAAACCTTGGACTTAATGTGGCCCCAAAAGGAAATAATCACACTATCTAGGCGGCCAAGCGATGGGACCATTTCTGGAAATTAACGAAAATTAATGACTCACCGAACTTACCGCGCAATAAGACCATGTTAAGTCGGAAGTGTGAGGCGGTGCACCGTCTTGTTGGAAATAAAGGTGGTCCGCATCAATTTCATCGAATTCCGGGAAAAAAAAACGGTCAACATCGTGTTACAGCGGTTTCTATTAATGGTAACGGCATCTCCTGCCTCATTTCGAAAGAAAAAAGGTCCGATGATTCCGCCATACCATAATCCACACCACTCGTGGTTTTGACTAACTCCAATAGCGGCAATTTGCTTGTTAACGAATCCATTGAGCCAGAAATGAGCCTCACCTGAGAAGATGATTTTGCGATGAAAATCGCCGGCGGCTTCCAACATTTCCAGTGACCAATCAGGGAACCAACGACGAATGTGATGATCGTTTGGCTTGAGTTCTTGTGCTAATACCATCTTATAAGGATACAGACCCAAATCCAATCGCAAAATTCGCAAGGTTGTAATCCTGGAGAGCCCCAACTCTTGAGAACGGCGCGGAACAGATGCGTTTGAGTTTTCACGCACACTGGCTTGAACGGTGGCAATATTGTGTACATATCGGGCATTTCTTTGTCTTACAGGCACCTTTGTATCGTGAAGAGTGAATTCACTTTCAAATTTTGTTATTATGCGTTTTACAGCGCGCTCAGAAGGAGCATTATGACGACCGTATTTTGCACGAAGCGCTCTTACAATACCGGCAAGAGAATGCGAATTTGCGTAATAACTTTGGACAATTTCCAAGCGTTGGATCAAAGTGAAACGTGTCATGATGAAATCGCAAACCTCATTGTTATGTTTAGACAAACCATAAACAAATATGGCCACCACGAGCTATCAAAACCAGGTCATCCCTCTTGGGAAACCCTTTATGTATGTATGTATGTATGGATGTATATTTCTTTGTCACGGATTTTAACTTGAGAGGTGTCGTCGTCTTAATTGCGGAGTGACACTGGATATATCAATATTATGAAAATTAAAATAGCCGATTTTTGGCGCCATATTATGTCTTCAAAAGTGTTTTTTCCCTCAAAACACACAAACCAAAAAACATAACGGATTTTTTTAATAGCTTACAAAAATATCTTTCCAGACTGCAATCACCTAAACACTAAAATTCTAGGAAAAATCACACAAAAAAGCAAAAAGGGAAAATGGAAGGAAGAGCCACCGCGCACTTTACACACGCAGCCAAGTGCACGCCAATACCTTTCTACATTTAATTTGTTCCCATAATCAGCTTTGAATTTGTTTTGAATAATTCGGTAGTTTCCTTGATCAATCTGGGATTTATTGTTTAATTTCTTACCTTTGATGACATTTCTAAACTTGTTCGACTGATTCTTGAAAAGCCACTCCTGTTTTACCATGTCCTATCAATACCATTCTGATTTTTTTAAATTAGCTTACCCGTTACTTCTCTCACAAGAAGTTTTTCCAATTACCTAATACGAAAGTAGTACTTATATAGCACTTTCAACTTGACGACATTACACTGATATAGAAAAAATAAAATACTACTAGTACTACTACATCTTCTTTCGTACTACATTTACCCCACTTCACCATTATACAAGAAATTTAAATTGTTTCGATTCATAAGTCCACTAAAAAGATATCTGTCTTGTCCTGATTTCCTCGATATTTTACTAGCAAAACCATAAATCGTAATGCAAAATGGTACATGCAGTGAAAACGTCTTTATTTAATGTGGAAAGTGGATGTGGAGTTCAAAAGTAAGAAAGTAACATGTACGAACCTCCTGGGCAGCTTGCTTTGCTTTCCTTCTCTCATTCCATTTTAATATTGCCTCTTCTATTCGCATTAATGTAAGCAATTTCGTACTATAACAAAAATGTAAGAACCGATTTGTATAAATAAAAGATTAGTTTGCTTACCATGGTATTATTCCGCTGACTATTTTATGCATCTTTTCCAATTTTTCGTGAGTAGCAGCATTTTTGTCGCCAATTTTGGAATATTTTAACATTTCTTCCAAAAGCGGCGTAAACTTTTGCAAGTCTTTGAGCTTTCTCTTAATCTGTGTGTCCGCATCCATGTTGCTTTCTGTGCTGCAAGTATAAGAAACAAATTAAAGCCCACACCAAAAAAATTTATTTACATTGCAAATAACCTTTGAGAGGCAGACAAAACAAGACAGAATAGTAAAATTCAGTATGTATATTAATATATTTTTATTGCACAAAATAAAAAAAAATCCATAATATTTGGGACTGCAGAAGTGCTATAGGGGGCGGGACTGTAAAGTCTATGCAGAATAGCCGGGTAAGTGGACTATGTAATCTCCAGGTCAGGAATTACCTATAATAAAAAATTCGACCAGTTTTGTATTCTGTAGATGTGTGCACATGGCTGAAACTAGAATAAACAAAATGTAAAAATTTTATTTCATTTATGGTCGCTGAAATAAAATAAATGTTTTTTCATAAAAAACTTAACTTAAGACTTTTAGCTTTATAAAAAAATAAATGCTTAAAATATTTTATTAGAATCCACTTAATTGCAGTCGAAGAAGAAACGTTTCTCAAGGCCTAAACCCATAGAGTCCGTCGGCATCAGGCGTCGCTTCAGGCGTCGTCGCACAACTATTGAATACATGCATTCATATGGGAGCTAACCCATAGCAGGCGCCGCGGCAGCGCGTCGCGAGAGAGAATTTTAGAGGAACCTCCAATAATTTCGCGCGGCAGCGCGTCGTGATAGAGCTTTGCTGAGAGAGCTCTGACAAGTTGGAATTGGCCAGTTGGAATTCGTTGAATCAGCTGTTTATTTGACAAGTAAAGGTTTGAATTTGATATCTGTGAATTGTTTTGGTGATTTTGTAATTATTCGGTTTCCTGTTTCTTCGTTTGGATTTCCTGGAGGGTGCCGAGATTTTCCCGAATTAATTAGTCTAGTTTCTTGACGAATTGGTACTAGATTTCTTGTTAATTCACCTTCGGAGCATACTGCGCCAGTTGGCGGTTGGTCTCGAATCGTCATAAACAGCTGAGTGGCAGCGAAAGCGACGCCTGATGCCGACGGATTCTATGGGTTCGGGTCTCTCTTGCCGCGCTGAAAAGTGAAAGCTCCGCGGCAAAAGCGACGCGCGACTCGATGCCGACGGACTCTATGGGTTTAGGCCTTCAACACTTTAAGCCCAAAATCTTGTTAATTGCATAATTTGCGCGCCGGACGTCACTTACATAAACTGGATAATACTTTTACACGACAACACGAGACCTCATATAGCTCAACCAGTGAAAAACTATTTAGAAAGGCTTAACTGGGAAGTGTGACACCACCCGCCGTACTCACCGGACATTGCACCGTCCAATTACTATTTGTTCCGGTCGATGCAGTCAGCCCTTAGTGGAGAACGGTTTCATTCTTTTGAAAGTATCCAAATTTGACTCAATAATTGGATCGCCTCGAAGGACGAGCAATTCTTTAGGGATGGATGGGCAACTGTCGTAGCTTCCGATGGAGCATACTAACAATGATGTTCAAAAAAGATATAACATATTTTACAAATAAGGATGTTTACCAAAAAAACGGAACTTTCTTTTTCTCATACCAAATAGGTTCGAGAAAAACGTCTCCAAGGTTGCGACCGGGCAACGCGACGTCTAAATGTCACCGCCGTGACACGGGTTATTACTACTCGGCACGATAAAACTCAGTCCCCTAGAATCAGAATTCAACTTTTTACACCTCACGTTTATAATTGAGCCATTAAAATCTATCTCTGTGCTAAAAATTGTTACGTTGAATAGTTTCAGAGAAAATGGCCTCTGACTTAGATTTTGATACGGGATACTAAAAAGATCTGTGCATCAAAAGAGGATCGGCAGAAAGGAAGCTTTTACATAATTCTGTCTGCATTATTGGATCCCTCATCTTTAAATTCCATTTCAATTGTCGAGTAGACATCAGCGACCCCGAAAACATAAATGGGCCCATTTTCATAGCCATCCTTTGAAGTTTAGAATTTACGGTCGCCATAGCCTAAAATCTGGCCAAGGAAAATATTTATAAACAAAAAAAGAAGAATGTGAATTGGATTAGTGGTTACCGAGTTATGAGGCCACCAACAGACGGAAATTTCATACAAACTTTGGGGGTTCAATTTCCAAAAATCCCTTCTTAACGGATGTCTACGTCCGATAAGAAACCTTTCTAAATTCCAAGTTTGTATGCTTCATAGTTCCGGAGATCTCGCGAGCAAAAGCCGGCGTTGGGTTTTTGGTGTAGGTGTCAGTTTTTCTCATTTCACTCCTAATAAGCTAAGATGCGTCAAAAAAATTCACAAAAAGTAAAAAAAAAACTTTTGTCACTCTGAATCTTCATTTCATAATTAAAAACACATCTTAAAAAAGTGCCGACCTGCGCGCCCGTACGCCAGGGGACGTACTTCTAAAGAATTACCTTTGAATTTAGTGGATGGTTTCAAATATAATTCAATTATTAATAATAACTGTAAAAAAATATTTTTAAAAACAAGCTTTTAAGTCAAACGTCCCTAATAAAAAAAAAAAATTGTAATCCATCTTGGATTTAGAATGACGCCACATAGCTAATCACATTCTACTCGTCGTACAGTTTTATTTGATACTCATATTAAAGCGTTGTGAAAAAGGTAATCCACCGTTTTAGCTGTCCTCCATGTTTAGAACAATATTAGATGTACTACATATATTAGATTGTCACCGGACTTATACACGTGTACAAAATTTCAAAGCTCTAGCTTAATTAGAGCCAGTAAAAATTTGATTAGTTAAATAAATGCTTGTAAAAACTATAAAAAGGGAAGCATATAATTGAAAAAAAACCACTAAAAAGGTATTTACCTGTCGATTTTTCATCAGTGGTAATATTAAATATTTTACAAATTGTAACACTTCTTTTTCGAAACTCGATAGCACAGTTATTTGTCTTTATTTCTTGTCATGTAATGAATTCCTCCGACCTCAGATGGAAATAGAGTTAAAAAATTCACAGCCCGCAGCCAATACAATTACAAACACAAACACACTTGCACAATATGTGCTCTCGCTAATCGAATGCTGAAACCACCCCTCATTCTGAACTGCCTCATTAAAGCGCACTTGAGCAAACACAAAATGGAGGCAGAAAAATCAAGGGAACAACTAAACGCAATTGCTTTAGCGAATGATGTCATAATCGGGATGCTGGCAAGCCAAACAGAGGCACAATTTGCAGTGAATTTCGCACAGAACTAATCAAACATCTCATACTCATTCTTCTACAGCACTTTCTTAATATGTAATGCGCGAGCAAAGATATCTCCACCAAACGTTTTGCTTCTTAAATAAATTGAAACCAAATCGTACCCGTATGACACTAAGCACGTTCACTTCAATGGCAGCACACTACATACACTGAGGTGAGTCCGAGGTAAGCTACCGAACCAAACCCGTCCTGTACCCGCGGAGCTATTTATGATGTGAATATGCGATAAGAGGGTACGAGACAACGAGGTACGCACACAATGTATTTACAAAAACAAATCATTCGCTGCGAGAGGGAGAGGTATAATTATTGCATATCATGCCAGGCAGAGCACACTAGTGTGGAATTAACTACGCCACACAAATAATAAACTTGTGTGAACGGCGGAAGCACTCACTGTACTGTACTACTGTTTACCGTACTGCTCGCCGGCCGATACCCTTGCTTGGTTCTCTTGGTTTTGCCTTGGCGGTGGGAAATTGGAACTGCGCACTGGTGCTACGGCATGGCACGGTGAATGTCGTATGAAGTGCCAAACAAAAGTTCTTAGAGCATAGACGATCTGATGGACCAGAGTTTTCTTACAAGGTTTGAGGCCCCAATATAAAATTGCAGAATGTGGTGAAAAGCTTTTGCGTATGTATTTATAGCCAGGAAACTGCTAGAAAACTTGCTAAAGCTTTATTGTGAGCGCTAGAAAGTAAGAACTGAAGTGCGAAACTGTTTTGTGGCATAAACTTAAGGCTGATGACAGGGATAAATTCTCGTTCATTCCTTTACGTTTCTTTTCTTACGACGGGCATTGGGTTGGACGGCGTCGTATTCCTAGCGGTATACAGGTTTCCAAGGTTATTATTGTACGCACCGTCACTTGAATTATTTTATTTTTAATTATTTTAAAGGTTTTGCAATGCCTAGGAATATTTTGAAGAGAAATATGTAAGCACAAACGCATAGCAAGCACAGATTCGCAATGATGACAATATTTGGTGTTATACCTAGACTGCGTTTTTAGTTTTCACGGTGAGTTTTGTTCTCGTCGGGAACTGAAGAACTACGATGAGGGAGGTGAGAGACAAAGAGGAAACTCTGTCTACTGCTATCATCTCCCTCATCTTAGCTCTCGCGATCCTACTTATTGCGACTCTCAACCCCAATAAGAATATTTTTTCTTTGCGGATAAATACCGGGGCCCGCATGTATCATGAAGGCATGATTTTACGAACTTTTTGGGTAAAATGTTCTTATCGCGGAGACCGTTTCAAATTATAAACAATTAAGTGAATTTATGTATGCAACAGCGTTATTTAGCAATGTTTTATTTTACGTGATAATTAAGAAACAATATATTTGTTAAATCCGTTGCGGAAAATTAAATGATAATTCTGTGCTAGTGTTACAATAGGATTCAGATTACTTTCAAATGTGAATATGAAAGGAGTGTGGCGGTGGACATAACAGGCGGGCTGAAATGTTCGTAGGCTAGCATAGAAAAAATTATTTTTTTGATAGAATTTGATTTTATTATTCAATATAGTTCCCTTCGAGGGCGATACAACGATTATAGCGGTCATACAATTTTTCGATACCATTTTTATAATACGATTTGTCTTTAGCCTCAAAATAGGCTTCAGTTTCGGCGATCACCTCTTCATCGGCGTAAAATTTCTGTCCAGCGAGCATCCTCTTGAGGTCTGAGAACAGAAAAAAGTCGTTGGGGGCCAGATCTGGAGAGTACGGTGGATGCGGAAGCAATTCGAAGCCCAATTCATGGAATTTTGCCATCGATTTCATTGATTTGTGACATGGTGCATTATCTTGATGAAACAGCACTTTCTTTTTCTTCAAATGAGGCCGCTTTTCCGCGATTTCGTATTTTAAACGCTCCAATAACGCTACATAATAGTCGCTGTTTATGGTTTTCCCTTTTTTAAGATAGTCAATGAATATTATACCATGAGCATCCCAGAATATTGATGCCATAACCTTGCCAGCCGACTTTTGCGTCTTTCCACGCTTTGGAGTCGGTTCACCACGTGCAGTCCACTCGGCTGACTGTCGATTGGACTCTGGTGTGAAATGATGGAGCCATGTTTCGTCCATCGTCACATATCGACGCAAAAATTCGGATTTATTACGACTGAACAGCTCCAAACACTGCTTAGAATCATCGATCCGTTGTTGTTTTTGGTCGATTGTGAGCTGGCGCGGCACCCACTTTGCACAGAGCTTTTGCATATCCAAATATTCATTCACGATATGACCAACACGTTCCCTTGATATCTTTAGGGTCTCAGCTATTTCAATCAACTTCACTTTACTGTTATCAAAAATTATTTTGTGGACTTTTTTGATTTTTTCCTCGGTAACAGCCTCTTTGGGGCGTCCACTGCGTGCATCGTCCTCGGTGCTCATTTCGCCTCGTTTAAATTTAGCAAACCACTTTTCTACGGTTGATTTTCCTGGTGCACAGTCCGAATAATGTTTATCAAGCCAAACTTTGGTGTCAGCAGTATTTTTTTTCGCCAAAAAGCAATGCTTTATTAACACACGAAATTCTTTTTTGTCCATTTTTTGCAAAGTAACAAAAGTTCTTTCACTCAAAATGCTATAACTCAGATACTAATAGTGCAACAGCTGTCAAATTTATACACGCGTCTTTTGAAGGTTAGGGCTAACTAGAAATCAGGATTTGATACTAGTAGCGCCATCTATGTGTTAGCCTACGAACTTTTCAGCCCGCCTGTTATATGGTATGTACATGTCGGTACTGTTAATGACTATTTGTGATTTTAATATAATAGGCGGTAAATTGAATATTTAAAAAGGAAGCAATCAGATATTTGTTATATTTTTTTGTTTATCCTAGATAAGAAGTTCACTCCATATGGAATGCTTAAACATTTATAAATATCGAATACCGATATATAAGCAATACAATAAATGCATGTACAATATATGTAAAAGGTCTTTCAATAAGGACGCTCGACTTTAAAATGTAAATAAAACAAGTTGTGCGTGAGATATCCACTTGATATTTATTTTATTTGAAAGAATATTTTATGGCATTACGTACGGAATATAACGTCGTTCAAATGTCCGCCGCGACTTGTTTGGTGGCATGAGGTGACGCCTAGTCTGGGACATCAACCCCCATTTTTTCAAGGCCAACTAATGTGTCCAGGCTGGTTTAAGGAGGAACTCGAGGTTTGCTTGTAGAGGACATTTACCACAGATTTCGGCATTTCAAAGGTTCTACCACAGACAATACAGTCATACAGATGTCCAATGCTTACGAGCGAACGTGATGTATGAAATGAAATCCAATTGCAGAAGAGCTTTTTGAACTTTGCCAGCAGCGATGCACAGCAACGCAACTTTCAGCTGTCATGCGGCATGCAGCACAAGTTCTCGCCGCGCTCTCAATGTTATCAACGCACGCAGGACTGCTGGCTATATTGTGTGATGGGAGGGAAAGAATTCATATTATTCTTTCGTGCTCTGTCGGCTTGGTTGGGCTTGAGAGCTGGGCAAACTTTGACTTCATGGGGGCCGTATACCTGAGTGCATTTTGGGTCGCTCCATTAACGCAATGAGAAGGAGTGAGTCCATGTCCGCGATGCAGATGTCATTTGATGTCTTCGACAGGAGTATGCATTAATCGCTAGTACTTACAGGAGCAATGAGTAGCTCCAGAAATATTTCTCGCTTGCACTTGCAGTAGCAATTAGGAGCTCTAGAAATCTACCTAAGGAGCACTCGGGAGTCAAAAGAGCCGAGTTTGCCCGGCACTGGCCGCTGGGTGTCATCGATCGGAGGTTCGAAATCAGGTCCGGGCAAAATGTCACCTTTTTAATTATTCACATTTTCGAATTTCTTTTCCCACATTCATTTTTCTAATTTCAATAGCTTTTTGTTTATGCTATTGTACGTATCATTTTATAACCTCTCCCTACTGCACCCCCTCCCTTATATGTATATCTTACAGGAATTCGGGTAGTCTCACACAACTTACTAATGCATCACTTTCACCTATTCCTGATATATATGATGATATAAAAAAAAGGATATCATTTTTTTTACTATACATTTGTGATGATATCTTTGTATCCCCAATCTCGGGAAAAGATTTTTCACGGGTAATTTGAATGAAAATAATCCAGATGAACAAAAACTAATTACCCCATCAGAACGATTTTACAATTTATTCAAACATCAAATAAATGTCTTCTCTCAAGTTTTTAAAGCAAAATCGCACTTAATAGACATTAGGAAGCTTATTAGTAAAAAATGTATTGATTATACACACTCATTTGATTCTACGTGGTTTAATGAGAAAGACCCATGCTATAATCACCGAATTAATTCACTTAATTTTATGATAACTACTCTTCTTCGAAAAAATTGTAAATGGGAAAAAACTGCAACAGTTAATTTAAATTTTTGTTGTACGTACACTAAAGTTGCTTCATTCGACTTTATAACATAACGACAGACAGACGGACGGGCGGACGAATGATTCCTTTTTACCATTTTGGTACGGAAATAATGTGTGTTGCTTTTTTTCCACGGCACTATACTTACAATAGTTTTTATGAATTTAAAAACAATAAAAATGAAAATTTGATTTCGAGTACTAAAAATTAGAAATAATCAAAATAATATAATATGTGCCTATTTCACAAAATATTAATAATCTAAAAACAATATTTATAACAACACTAACTAAAGAATATTCTTGTAAATTAAACCGGATATAAATAATCATTAATACCCAACACAATTCGCACGATGAACCTTTCCCAGCATTCCCACTGGGCCTGTCTCACGCTCACTGCTTGTAGGGCCTACTACATACACATTGTATAACTACGCGATCTAGAATGCGTCGCGCATCTCACGTTGCGCGTCGTACGCAGCTAGCTGATTGCTGTTGTGAAATGCGTTACTGCACTGTAGCGGCTGCGAATGCGTTGCCGGAGCCGCCAGAGCTCATTTCTTGTGTTCTCGCTTTTCAGCATTGCCGTTGGACATCTGGGTTATTTGTCTGTGGTTCTACCCACCTTGTGTAAACTTGTCTTGTGTCGATAAAAAAACCCATGAGTACGGGAGTGAATATTGCCCGAGGGGTCCTTCCCTTGTGGTTGTGCCGCCAAGAAGGCTAAATTTAAACCAAAGGTTCGGATACTCT
The DNA here is from genome assembly GCA_947538895.1 of Neoitamus cyanurus. Lineage (NCBI taxonomy): Eukaryota > Metazoa > Arthropoda > Insecta > Diptera > Asilidae > Neoitamus > Neoitamus cyanurus. Next base: position 20,849,165 of record OX384547.1, read on the forward strand.
CCGCTCAGTTTCATCTAACCACGGAGCCTACGGCGTATGCTGTTCCTCCTTAGATTGGGGGATGTCCGGTTCGGAGCTCCTTATTTGGTATTCAGAGCTACCCTGTAAGGCCGAGGATCCCGAGGTTTTGATACCTTGAAACCTCCAGGGCGTTCCACTATACACCTATTCTATAGTCTTTTGGTATTTATCGGGCAACTTACGAATAGTCGTCAAGCCATTTTTTTTTAACTTTCAACTCTTGCGGACCACGGGTCTGCTAGACAAGATTGCAACGATATCAAAAGGTGGTAATAAGAGAATTCCAAGTCTGGCCAATAAGCCTTATGCAGGAGAACTTCTCAACCTAAACTGAAAATGATTGCATGGGGGCGGGCGTTAGCACAAAGGAAAATGGATTTGAAATTGCTTCTTGAGTAACTCTGAATTGTTCAAGTTGTTTTTAAGTAAATGTAGTTATTGAAATCCACTTGTCAAAACCTTGAGACACACTGAATGAAACCTTGTAAAATACTGAAACTTGTGTCATATAAACTCAAATGCTAAAGTTGAAAATATGCAAAATTAAGAAATGATAACGTCAAGTGTCAAGTCCGCGAACTTATTAATATGTATATCTTATAGTTTATTAATATTGCACAATTCCTAACTTTAAAAAATTTATGGTATTTTTGAAGGAGTTCTACATCCAAACTAATAGCATAAATATAAAAGTCTCCAACTTTTATAATAATCTGTTCTTGGTGAAGAATTTCACTTTCCGTTATGTTCCCATTTCTTAACATGCGAACTCATACTACCGTGACATAAGAAGTTTCACTTCACAATACTGTACATCGCATTTGTATAATAAATATTATGGTAATTATTCGGAAAAGAGGCTTTCTCTCCGATTTCAATGAAATTGAAGTATGTTAAAAAGAGGTCAATGTGAGCACCTTTGTATATGCATATAAACCGCGAAGACCTACTGGAAGAAAAGGCAGCACTTTATTATGGATTTTGACAGCTCACACAGCAATACGTACGCACACATCGACAAAAACGACGTCCACGAATTTCATTCTTCCGTTGTCAGCGGCAATGTTAATATTTTCATCTGTCACACCACTTACCTAAACAAATAAAAGGCCAGTTCACGGCTTGTAACTGTAGAAGGTTTCACACCCATGTATTGTTTATGCATGTGTGTATATGTAAGTTCTTGCGTATGTGAGTAAGCCCGAGTGTGTGTGTATACGTACTACCCAGTGGGACAAAGAAGCATACTGTAAGCCATGCGGAAGCATTCTTTGGAAGCTTGGAATTGCTTCCTTTCCGTATCCCATCCCATTTCGTTTTTACCATTGCATGTCCTTGGGAGGAAGCAAAGGCGAAAGCTTTTCTTCCTTAGTGCGTCCGGAGAATCTGTTTAGGAATTTAAGCAACTTGTCTTCCAGATTGCTTTCTGAGAAGCTGTTTCGATAATATTGATTCTTATGCATAAAAACTGAGCAAATGCTCAACCTTAATTTTTATATAGAAAAATGGAGCTGAATCTCAATTTGGGTGAGATAAATCTCTGGCACTCACTGCCAACACACCATTCACGTGAAAGTAAGTAAGAAAGAAAGAAAGGCCGCAAACCGAAAATCACATGCGATATGGATGACTCAACGAGCATTTCTAAAAATATAGCTTTTCGTTTCGTGCCGCGCTACGCACAAAAGGGAAACAATGCGCAAATCTTCCTCATAGCATGCAAAGGATGCAGTGTGGAAGACTACCACGCTGCTTCCTCGAGAAGATGCTTCCGATTTTCCCACTGGGTACCTATGCGAAACTTTACATTACATAATAAAGAGTTGTATCTTTTTTCCAGTAGGTTTTCGTGATTTATATGCATATACAAAGTTGCTCAAAAATACCTCTTACCTGACATATTTTAAAAGGCAATCCCATGAAAAGTCCGTGCAACGCGTACTCGGATAACTTCAGATTTCCAGATTCTGTATAAAGTTCGTGTGGCATGGACTCGAACACAAAACAATACGTAAATGGAAAATTTGCCTTTTACCAAATATCTACTGACTCAATATTTTCCTTTTACAAAATATCTATACACTGAAATTTGCCTTTTTCCACCGATGTGTGCGCGGACACACGTGGAATGTAAATAGGCACTGACCGGAGTGCGAAGTCAAAATTGAAGAGAAGCCCCCTTTTCCGAATACTTACCAATAGTCCTCATGTTAAAGAAGGCTATACCTACATCACGTTTGGGTAATAGAAATTACTGTGAATAATAAAAAGTCAGGCAAGTGCGAATCAGACTCGCGTGTTAAGGGTTCCGGATATTTGTCGTAAATGAATTGACTGTAATTAAAAAAAAAATTATCTCACGTGATATCACTACAAATTAGCGATTTTCGGAATTTTCCTTTACTTGTGCTGTGAGACCTTGCTTCCTGAAAAATTTCATGATTCTAGGTCAACGGGAAGTATCCTATAGACTTTGATTTATTTACGAGTTGTCAAAATATAACTATTTTTAGATTCAGTTGACTTGGAAGCTTGATTTTTTGCAGCTCCAAGGGGCTGTAGACCTAAGTATTTGATATTAATTTCAACTTGATACCTCCACGCGTTTCTGAGTCTTGATGGACAGACAGACAGACAACGAAGTGATCCTGTAAGGGTTCTTTTTTTCCTTTTGAGGTACGGAACCCTAAAAATTACTTAAAAGTTTTATCACCTGATTTTCTATGCAGAATATGTTCAAAGCACGTTTTGGGGAGATTCATATATCCTTGGCCCCAATTTTTGGGAACGGGGTCTGTGGTAATTAACGGAAAAATAATGAAAAAATTCTATCTCGACCCGTTTTCGAAATATAGGGCAAAATAGTTAATACTTGTCGAGCCACCTTAATTGGGAAAATTTTAACTTTTAGGAAAATTCTATTATATTATTATAATTTCCCTTTTACAAACTGCCGGTGGAGTTAATTTTCCTTTTACAAAGGAATGCAAAGCACAGCAAAATGTTTCGAACCCCGTTCCCAAAAAGCGGGGCCAAGGATACAAGAATCGTGCCCACGTTTTCATCACCTTCCGCAAGAGCACTTTTAGCCTATTATTCTTACATAAGTTTCAATAAATATTTAGTTGAACGAATTATCCCAAAGCAGCCATTCACTCCGTTTTTAGAAGGCTGCAGGTCAACACCAACACATAAATTTAATAAAAAGTCCTGCTAATGACACATAATTTGCCGTAATTATTTCCCGCCGTCATACATACAACTAAAACTACAAACACATTCAAACAACGTGTGCTCCTGCTAACCGAACACGAGAACCTTCTCTCAGCGAACGCTACTCAGAGAATTCGAGCGAAAACAAAATGCCGAAGCAAAATGTCAAGAGGAGAACGGAACACAAATTGCTTCAGCATGTTTTGTCACAATCAGATCGATGCGAGCCAAAAGAAGGTGAGGAAAATTGTGCAGCACTAATGAAAGAAATCACTTGCCTAATCGACAGGTAGGCCAACGAATTTTGCACTGCTTTTCATCACTTTATCAAAATATAAAAACTAGCAGCACGTTCACTTCACTTCAAAGGCAGCACACAACACAACTGAACACTGAACAGTTTGCGCTGCGAGTGAATCGAGCAAGCCGTGAAAAGGGACCGGAATGTGTGGTAAATGTGGTGAGTTTGTTACTGCTGGTGTAGTAGTGTATTAAAGCTATAGATTAAAAATCCGACGATTACAAATAGAACAAGGGAGCGGGCAAGGCACATGTACAAAAGCTGGCTGAACCTATGTCGAAACGTGCCAGGCATATGTGACCCAAAAAAGTAAAACAGAACCACACACGATACACAATTATAAAATGTTTGCAGTGCACACTGTACACCCGGCTACTTGCTTCTTTTTGTTTTGTTTTCCCTTGTCGCTACTGGCAAGTCGCAGTGTGCGTAGAACTCAGTCAAAATAAAAGTATGCGAAATCTCAAATCAGTAATCCGGCATGGAGCTTGGCATTGGCACAGCAAGGCAGGCAAATAAATCTCTTCGAGTGGTAAGTATAAAGTTATTGGAAACGTCGAATTTCCATCTTTTGGCGGCACACCTTCCATTAAAAACCCGTGGGATATCACGACATCATAATCTCAAGTGTCAGGTGAGTTAGTAGTGCGGTTGGCTTTTAAGCTTGTGTGAGGTGAAGAGCAGTGAGAACATGGAAACTACTATAAAACGTTTTGAACTTTGCTTCGGAAGCTTAAAAGGTGTGTGCATCAACTAAAATCATTAATTTATGCTCGCACCGGACCAGCTTTTGAAAAAAAAACTGAAGAGCTTAAGTGAAATCGGATGAATTTGCGAGAGTTCAGGACATCTCGCTCCGTGAAGAAAACAAACATTGATCTGACCGGTATTCACCAAATGAATGTGCTCAACTGACAGTTCCGAACTCCAGATCGCGGTCTGTGAGATCATCGCCTGCGAGCACCACATACACAGCATCAAAAAATTGTACATACAGTGGTTGAAATTTATTAAAAATTAAAATATCTTTCAAAAGCAAGACTATTCATTTAATGTTTTTTAAGGTTTCCGTAGCCATATGGCAAAAACGGAACCCTTATAATTTTGTCATCTCCGTATGTCCCAGCCTTATAAATCTTCCATCTTTCCATCGATTCTGATGAAATTTTACACGCACTTGTGTGAACCTCCATTTCGTTATGTAATGAAATAGAAAAAAAATTAGAGGTAGTGTTCCATACCCATACATTCCATTTCGATAGTAGATTCGAGACAAGCGATCCCGAAAACATAAAAGGACTCGTTTTCACACCAATCCTTTGAAAATGAATCTATCGCGTTAGCGTTTTAATTATATAGACTAGTTGACCCATGCAAAATTTCGCACCAACTAAAGAGTAGTAGGTAGCCGGTTATGGGCAAATAGTATATAGTTGATCGAAATGAAAGGAACAATTAAGAAATATTAAAATATTCAAGAACTTTTTCAAGTCTTTAAAATTTCCCAATAAAACAGAACCACCCTGTACGCCGAGCGAGCGCCGTATACAGTCTTTAATTATAGTCTGCGAAAAACAGAGTGAAACAATGTGAACCGTGTACGTATTTATCAACTGTGGTGCGCTACCTGCGTTCCCCTTCTTTATCCGTATTGTCATTATACTTTAGAGGTAGAGCTGAGATGTCATGGTAGTAGAGAGTGTAAATGACCGCCTTTAAAAATCCATTGTAAAAAAAATACGAGCGTGCTTTAGACCACACGACTGAAGTAAAACTTCTTTAGCTCCATCTATATGTATGCATATATATATGTTTGTATATGTATAGATGTATAATATATACATGTATATACATATACATATATTAATTTTCTACAAATATCTCTCTCTTGCTCCTACAGTGTGATACAGACAATAGGCCTGCACTGTGTCTTCTCTCAACTTCCGTTCGCCTCGTCCGATCACACTTTTCGTAACGCTCTCGTCACGCATTCACCAGCTTACTCTCCAAGTCAAGCGTGCGTAAAGAAGTTTTCCTTCAAAAAATGCTGCATTTCATATCTCATACTGTACAAGCTGTGCGTGAGAAATTTTTGCGACTGTGGCTTTTTCTCTTAATTGCTTACTGGAATATCATGGTACTCGTTCGTTTCTGTTTTAGCAAATGGGAAAATTTGCTTGATGTAGTTCCATACACTGCATATAAGTTAGGGATTTGCAGGCGTATAGAGTGTGTCCCTTTTCTTGTTGTTAGATATCTTTTGATGCAAACAACTATGCTGGTCGTGCCAATATTAGCTCGTTCGTGCGAAATTGTGTCATGGTGCAAATTAGAGATATCTAGTCGACGCAATTTTACAGGTACGAACGTAAATTTTTAACACGGTTTTATTTAATGTGAGTTTTATACGTTTCGGTTAAGAACCTCTGATCTGAGGATTGCAAAACTGTGCCATATATGGTTTCTGTGTAATGTGTCCTTATTTTTTGTAGCACATTGATCTGAACCCTTAGCGAATTAGCGAAATAAAATAGGAAGGAGACGCAGCCCTCGGCTCCACCGTAACTTGGGGGGGTCCGGTTCGGCACTCCTTATTTCGTATTCAGAGTTATCCTGTCAGGCTCCAGGGGTTTCCACCGCCTCTAAACCTTAAGGGGGTATTCTCATGTGAACGCATAAATGTTACCTCTTTTCAGGGAATTTTTTTTATAAGACAATAAAATTTTCAAATCAAAAAAAAAAAATTATTTTAATTTTTTTATAGTTTTTATTTGTACTGAATAAAAAAATTGTTTTTTTTCTTCTTATTTTACATTTTTTATCTTTTTTTTAATTAAGTTAGACACCAAAAAAAAGCAGGTCACTGGTCAGGGTAATAGCGGTTGTTCATGTTGTCTGAAATGAAAAAATCGAATCATTTTTAGTTTTCATTTTCGCTATTGATTGGCTCAATTCAAAGTTTTTTTTTCAATTTTCTCTGTTATGTAACGATATCCATTGTAGATGCGAAAACTTATAAGTTTGTTATAAGGTAATTGCATAATTTCTGTTTAACTCCTTAGTATGTGCTTTTAAACGAGTTACGGATTCAAGCACATCCCTTATATAAGCAAAATGTTTTCATGGCCATTGTGCTTTTTTTCCGGATTTTACTGTAATTACTTACTAACCTTCCTCACCAATCAGGCGAAACGATAGCTTTTTTCATCTCATCTAACACTTATCTTTTGATGCGTGTACATGTTATTACATATTTTACAATTTAAGAGAAAAATTTGGAAAATGTAAATACAACACATATAAAACATGCAACAGGTGTCACAAAAACAAGCGACAGGCAGGTTAATATTGAAATAAAAATATTAATATGACCAAGAAAAATACTTCAATATAATTCACACTTGAAATCCAAAATAAACTCATAAGTAGTGCAGAAAAACTCAGTCAAATTAAGACTATACTTCACAGGATCATTTCTGTAGTCAGTCTTCCACATCTTCCGTGTCAAAACGAAAGATGAACACCCTGCGATGAAGAGTTATATCGCTCTACCTGCAGCGTGAGGTGAGGTAAGGCGTTTGACCCCGGGATTTCTATCGGCATTCGTCGTCGATGATCGCTCGTTCATGGGTAGTTGCGACTTCTGAGTGGTGATCTAAAATATTCTTAAAAGGTTTCATGGTGGTTTAAAGCGTTGTGTGTGTTGCTCTTGTGTAATGTGTGGGCACCTTCGGGAAGTTGTATTTGAAGCTGGAAAATTGTGCAGTAAAACACAACATAACAACGGGCCAATCCAACACCTTTAATTCAGATTTATTGTTTCACTGTACCAAAGGCACAAAATTAAACCAAACACCGCACAATTGCCTGTCAAACTGCTTATGCATGCAGATTGCAGGTTTATGTTGTTAGATAGTTGCCGTTTTGTTTATATGTAATTAACAGTGCCTCTAAAGTGCAATCTGTTTTTGGTGTAAGAAATCTTAGCATTATTTATATTTACTTAATACGCAATCATAAAAGTTTTTCACGTGGTGCGTCTTCATTTCTATCTGCTACGCGACTGGCCAAGTTAGAAGCTTTTGTTCAAAGCAAGCTAGCAAGTAATTTATCCATACCCCAAACTTTTAATTTTTAGAAAAGCTTGCATCATGGAAATATATAAACTAAGCACGGAACGGCTGTATCGTGTATAAACCCTGTATATAAGCGACCACCTAAAAATAACTACGCAGAGGAGTACAGCAACAGCGTGTATGAGGAAAGCTGATTAAAACATCTGATCGGTCTGTCAAATGTAATCTGTGCTACTTCGAAGTTTGAATAGATTAAACCGGCAAAGTGCAAGTTATTGAGTGTATAACTATAATTGTGGCAAAAGCCCTCGAGAATTGTATAAAGAACTGTTTTACGTATTGTTTAAGTGCAGTTAGCAATGCGAAAAAACTAAAGTGTACGTGCAATTACGATGTCAAGTGCTCTGTGGTGGATTGTCGCAACAACACAATTTCTGTGTGGGAAATCGTTTTTTAGGTAAATGGATTGCTGGAAATGCATGATAAGTATTCTATTTCATCAAACCCTATTAAAAGGAGTTACATTAACTTCAGCAAATTAAGAAAGCCGCCTTATTTTTGATTTCGCTGGATTTGTTTACCTCCCACAAAAACATTACAGTAAGACCCCGCTTAACGCTGTTTCGTTTAGCGCTGTTTCGGTTTAGCGCTCTTTTATTTCAACCCGGGGATTCCCCGAAATTGTGCGCAGCGCTAGGTTTCCAAATATGTACATAACATATCCGAAACAGTGTAGTTGTGTTTCTTGTTCGGTGCAGTGCTGTACGGACGCATTTTTATCATTTGAAACATTTGTTGACATTATTGTAAGTATAAAATATTGATAGTAGTGATTTCGAAGAAGAGCAAAAGGAACTTTCGATGGCGTTTGTAAAAAGGAGTTTGACCACTATAAATGAAATTATGCACCAATTTGTTGAAAATGATCTAAATTTTGCCAGGAGTTCAAAAGCATGACGGGGTGTTATAGATGCTTTATCCACTTATCAACAACTACTAACAGAACGCAAAAGGAAAACGCAAACTACATTAGATGCCTTCTTGACAAAAAGGCAGAAAATTGGAAACACAGAATAGACTGAATGGTCTGACTGATTTAGAATTTTATTTGTTTTTCTAAGTATATTCGTTTATATTGTTTTTATTTTTGTAAGAAATAAATGTTTGGTTTTATTTTGATTAAAAAAACATAATTATTAAATTTAATACCTAACCAATTTTATATCCATCTTCCCCTAACCATTATAACCCATTATTTACATGTTAAGATAGCCTCGTTTAGCGCTGTTTCGCATTACGCTCTACTTTGATGGAACGCATCCCCCGCGTTAAGCGGGGTCTTACTGTATATGTAGCTATCAATGAATGGCAGCGTGTAAATAGATTATAAGGGATGTATACTCATTATGGCAGGAACTTCGGAAAATTATGAATTGAAAGCCTCCTTCGGACTATGTCTTCATATTTACGCCTGCACTGAGCGACCAATACGAACACAGCCAATTCTAACACATCAGGGAATGTGGTACGCTAAATTTGGCTTACACATTGATTATAGAATATAATATAATATTTGTATAAAATCAATGGCTTACAGCTGTTCCGTGCTTAGTTTATATTTCCATGTTATTTACATTACAAAGTTTTATTTAAGTCAAATGTCCTAAAAAGTAAAAAATAAAATAATACTTCCTATCTACTTAGGCAATTTTAGGAATTTTACAAAGTGCACAGAACTATAATCAAATCAACAAAATAAATTTTTGAATTAATTGCAATTACCTGATATAAAAGCTTGTTTCAATGTAGGATGTGTGTCCGTTGAGTAGCGTGAATAGCCAAAAAGTGAGAACAGTCACATGGACGTGATCTGCACGGCGATTTATGGATGTCAAAAAGTATCGACAGTCTTGCTAGCTGCTTTCTTTTGCGCACCTTGTTCTGGAACAACCATACATTTACAGAACAAAGTTATTCTTGAGATTATACGGAACAAGCTAATGGCACCTAGGTCTAATTTGCAAACACTCTTTTTTCAGTTGTGATAAAATTATCAGCTCACAAATTTGTATTCGTAATTAGATTAATTGTGGAAATTCATTACTCTGCATAAATCAAGTTTCTCTGACTAAATATTAGCACCAAGCATACAGTATATAAAGAACTCATCTCTAACAAAAATTTATCGGCCGTACTTATGAACATTTTGTCTTCGATTGGGTCCCACCGCGTTCATTTCGCCAGAAATGAATCCAAGAATTCATCCGACTTCAGAGCTCAGCACCGATGTTACGCTGAGACTCGATCTGCGGCCTGGCTGCTGTTGTGACTCATCTGTATGCGTTGAAATATTTACATCTGAGCAAGCAGGTGTTTGTGCCCATTGCGCTCGTTCTTAATTGATGAATGCAATTTCGGTTGTGCGGGGCATTAAGATAAATAAAAACTATTCCTGTCAGAGACTACAGCTTAAAGCACCAACTGATGATTTTTTTTCTGTTATTTCTTTTCACACTAAAACTTTTAGTGAAAACTTCAAACAATTTTGTACCTTGCAGAATATTAAAGAGAAATTTTTCGACCTATGTATTTGTGAAACTAAGAAAAATAAGAATTTCGAAACTTGGTTTGACGAATTCAATACCTGCTTTGAACATAGAAAATACATTTTACACTTCTTGCTTCTAATTTTAATAAGAAAAAATAGCAGATGGTTAGCAGAAAGATTAATTGAAAGCTGTGCAAGTGGTAAATCTTCTTCATTACTAAAATTGAAAATAATAAAGTCACAGATTTCAATTCAAAAGAAACGTAGTTTAGATCAGGTGGACTTACATATGATTTAAAATTGTTTTTAACCGGCTTCCAAAAAAGAAGGAGGTTCTATGTTCGTCTGTATATTTTTTTTTATATGTTCACCGATATTTTCGTCAACTGTGGACCAATTTAAAAAAATCTATATTTTTTTTAAAGGGTATAGTCCTGAGGTAGTCCCATTCAAATTTGAAGAAAATATTTCGGAAGTCGGTTAAAAACAATTACATCGGTCGATCAGTACGTCGTCGTTCTCTGTTGCCCTTCATGCCCCGCACAACCGAAATTGCATTCATCAATTAAGAACGAGCGCAATGGGCACAAACACCTGCTTGCTCAGATGTAAATATTCCAACGCATACAGATGAGTCACAACAGCAGCCAGGCCGCAGATCGAGTCCCAGCGTAACATCGGTGCTGAGCTCTGAAGTCGGATGAATTCTTGGATTCATTTCTGGCGAAATGAACGCGGTGGGACCCAATCGAAGACAAAATGTTCATAAGTACGGCCGACAAATTTTTGTTAGAGATGAGTTCTCTATATACTGTATGCTTGGTGATATTAGATATTTATTACCTTGTTTACCGAAGATTTCTTCCATTTCAGTATAAAACGGTTTATCACACGGATAAGTGAGCTTTTTGCTATCCAGAACAGAGTACACAAAAGAACGCAGCTCCTAAAGCAAACAAATAAAATATCCAGTGTCGCGAATTTGATTCGGGTCTCGGAAAATTATGAACTTTTTGTGAAACGAGTCTTGTTTTGCAGGACAAATCTTGGGGAGGAATATCTTTTACCAACTTGTGAAGTCCCATTTTCTCAGCAAAAATGTCGGCAACATGTTTAGTTTGCAAAAGCATCCATTTGGAAATGCTTGGCATACTCCGGCACCCGAGAAAACTGGATTATATGTTAAATTGTTTGCTGGGACTGCAGGTAATCGTTATTTCTTTATGTTAAAAAGCCTCTGATTCGCTTGCATGATCTTGTTTCCAATTTAGGCTCAGCAAGACGACCATATTTGTAACAAGTGCTGCAGCGAATTGATAAATGCATTCGATTCCAAGCTAAAGTTCCATCAGTCTAGCCTATTCGAACCGGAAATGTCAGAGGTGAAAATCGAGCCAAAAAACGAGGACTTAGAGGATGCTAATGATGGGACCACCACGGACATAAACCGAGTAAAGGAACAGCGGGGCGTTGTTGAAAAATGTATACCTGCATCAAAGAGGAATGTTGATCGTATAACTCGTTAGTGGTTCCTCAGCGTTTAAAAATGTGCTGTCAGTTATTTGTTTCTTTATCAGGTGGTAAACTTGAAAAATATTCTTCGAAGCTAAACGAAACTGAAACCCGATTCAAACAGACAAATAGCAGGCAGCACTTCAACAGAGAGAAGTCAATTAATATTGAGGACAGTACCGACAAAGAGGGACCAAACGATAAGGGAGATCCTGCAGAAATCAGTTTTAGATGTACCAGGTCCAGGAGTCTTCAAAATAATATGGGGGCTAAAAATAGTAATACCAAGAACCGACCAGTGTATGAGAAACCATACGTGTGCTGTGAATGCATGAAAGATTTTAAATCATCTTCTGGGCTTGAAATTCACGAAAGGACTCACACTGGAGAAAAGCCATACAAGTGCTTTGAATGCGAGAAATATTTTAACTCAGGTTCTAGCCTTAAAAAACACGAAAGGACTCACACTGGAGAAAGACCCTACAAGTGCCATGAATGCAAGCAAGCTTTTAAAACATCTTCTGGGCTTGAAATTCACGAAAGGACTCACACTGGAGAAAAGCCATACAAATGCTCTGAATGCGAGAAATATTTTAACTCAGGTTCTAACCTTAAAAAACACGAAAGGACTCACACTGGAGAAAGACCCTACAAGTGCCATGAATGCAAGCAAGCTTTTAAAACATCTTCTGGGCTTGAAATTCACGAAAGGACTCACACTGGAGAAAAGCCATACAAATGCTCTGAATGCGAGAAATATTTTAACTCAGGTTCTAACCTTAAAAAACACGAAAGGACTCACACTGGAGAAAGACCCTACAAGTGCCATGAATGCAAGCAAGCTTTTAAAACATCTTCTGGGCTTGAAATTCACGAAAGGACTCACACTGGAGAAAAGCCATACAAGTGCTTTGAATGCGAGAAATATTTTAACTCAGGTTCTAGCCTTAAAAAACACGAAAGGACTCACACTGGAGAAAGACCCTACAAGTGCCATGAATGCAAGCAAGCTTTTAAAACATCTTCTGGGCTTGAAATTCACGAAAGGACTCACACTGGAGAAAAGCCATACAAATGCTCTGAATGCGAGAAATATTTTAACTCAGGTTCTAACCTTAAAAAACACGAAAGGACTCACACTGGAGAAAGACCCTACAAGTGCCATGAATGCAAGCAAGCTTTTAAAACATCTTCTGGGCTTGAAATTCACGAAAGGACTCACACTGGAGAAAAGCCATACAAGTGCCATGAATGCAAGCAAGCTTTTAAAACATCTTCTGGGCTTGAAATTCACGAAAGGACTCACACTGGAGAAAAGCCATACAAATGCTCTGAATGCGAGAAATATTTTAACTCAGGTTCTAACCTTAAAAAACACGAAAGGACTCACACTGGAGAAAGACCCTACAAGTGCCATGAATGCAAGCAAGCTTTTAAAACATCTTCTGGGCTTGAAATTCACGAAAGGACTCACACTGGAGAAAAGCCATACAAATGCTCTGAATGCGAGAAATATTTTAACTCAGGTTCTAACCTTAAAAAACACGAAAGGACTCACACTGGAGAAAGACCCTACAAGTGCCATGAATGCAAGCAAGCTTTTAAAACATCTTCTGGGCTTGAAATTCACGAAAGGACTCACACTGGAGAAAAGCCATACAAATGCTCTGAATGCGAGAAATATTTTAACTCAGGTTCTAACCTTAAAAAACACGAAAGGACTCACACTGGAGAAAGACCCTACAAGTGCCATGAATGCAAGCAAGCTTTTAAAACATCTTCTGGGCTTGAAATTCACGAAAGGACTCACACTGGAGAAAAGCCATACAAATGCTCTGAATGCGAGAAATATTTTAACTCAGGTTCTAACCTTAAAAAACACGAAAGGACTCACACTGGAGAAAGACCCTACAAGTGCCATGAATGCAAGCAAGCTTTTAAAACATCTTCTGGGCTTGAAATTCACGAAAGGACTCACACTGGAGAAAAGCCATACAAGTGCTTTGAATGCGAGAAATATTTTAACTCAGGTTCTAGCCTTAAAAAACACGAAAGGACTCACACTGGAGAAAGACCCTACAAGTGCCATGAATGCAAGCAAGCTTTTAAAACATCTTCTGGGCTTGAAATTCACGAAAGGACTCACACTGGAGAAAAGCCATACAAATGCTCTGAATGCGAGAAATATTTTAACTCAGGTTCTAACCTTAAAAAACACGAAAGGACTCACACTGGAGAAAGACCCTACAAGTGCCATGAATGCAAGCAAGCTTTTAAAACATCTTCTGGGCTTGAAATTCACAAAAGGACTCACACTGGAGAAAAGCCATACAAATGCTCTGAATGCGAGAAATATTTTAACTCAGGTTCTAACCGTAAATTACACGAAAGGACTCACACTGGAGAAAGACCTTACAAGTGCCATGAATGTAAGAAAAGTTTTATCACATCTTCTCACCTTAAAATTCACGAAAGGATTCACACTGGAGAAAAGCCGTACAAATGCTCTGAATGCGAGAAAACTTTTGTCTCAAGTACTAACCTTAAATTACACGAAAGGACTCACAAAAGTAAAAATGATCGACCAGTTTATGAGAAATCATACGCGTGCTGTAACTGCAAGAAAGGTTTTACCACCAGATCTCAACTCAAAAAACACGAAAGGACTCACACTGGAGAAAGACCCTTCAAGTGCTATCAATCCAAGAAAAGTTTTGTCACCCGTTCTCACCTTAAACACGAGAGTATTCATGTGGCGACCCTAAATGAAACTGACGAAACGAGCGACACCTTCTAATTGTTGTCCGATACTTAATTACAGCGATTGCATCAGTCATCTACAACGACACCAAGAACCTGCCGCGCACAAGCCAAATTTAAAGTTAATAAATAAAGTTAATAAAGCTAGTTGCTGCATATTTAAATTCCTGTGCCCAATTCAGTTGCTCGGTGTGACAACTTAAATTAATTTTAGCTTAGTCGTGAACTCGCAGTGTAAAACAGCGCGAAGGAAACTTTTGTTAACGTTTTTGCAGGGAAATTCCTTGAAATTTAACTTTTTCGGTCGCCATATTGGATCCGCCATTTTGAACTTGGAAATTTCAATGGCATATCCGAAATCCCCCCGTACGGATTTTCAGGGCAACCCTTGAACGATTACCGAAGAAAGGGAAGCGTTACACTTTTTCGTTTGATCCACACCGATTTATTGCCACTGAAGAAGTTTCACTTCAAAATACAAATTTGAGTCTGTAGATATTTTTTGTAAAACGAAAATATTCAGTCAGTAAGTAAGTTGCACGATGTGTTTATCTGACAATTTGCCATTTAGTTTTCAAAGAAGAAAACAGAACATTTCCATTTCAACGCACTGCGTGTCGTCCTAAGGTCCCTAACGACGCCTACGTATCGTCGATTAAAGCTTTAAAAGCTATTAACAAAAGCATAGAAAAAACGAAATCGTCATATGATTCGAAGCTTCTCGATGGGATTCAATCCAAGGCACAAATTTAATGAGAAGAAAGCTAAGGTTCACGTACTTACTATTTGTCTGCTGCGAGTAAAATGATGTGATGATTTATCTGTGATTAGTGACTGATTCAAAGATGCACACCAAATTATTTTTTCAGCACACGTGCGGGGTAAGTGGTACCTTACCGCACGGGTTTCCATGCGGTAAATCATCAATTAACCACGGTGCGCTAAGGAGCCGATTGCCCACGATGGCTATAAACGAACTCGCTTCGCTCGTGCGTCTAACACCGCCATCGTGGGCAATCGGCTCCTTAGCGCACCGTGGTTAATTTATGAGTCACCGAATGGAAACATGTGCGGTAACGTACCTACTGCTTACCCCGCACTCGTGCTGAAAAATAGCATACGTAACTCGGGCGGTAAGTAGCCGAGTGCCCATGATGGCTGTTAACGCACTCGCTTCGCTCGTGCGTCAACACCGCCATCGTGGGCAATCGGCTACTTACCGCCCTTGTATCGTAATATACTATTAACACAGCAACGTCGCAGGAATAGTTCTTGCAGTCAGGACAAGCCAACAATTTCAGTGAATATTTTATAGGTGCAGGCAAAGTTCCTAATCCATAGTTTCGTTATTTTCTTGGATAACAAAATTATGTCAACTTTTTGTACTCACAGCTTAGAACTTTATTATTTTTAAAAAGACAGTGAACATTCTTTGTAAAGCATTTAGTCATGCGCATGTCGACGAGGGTGCATGTTGGAGGGATGGATTTTATTCCGAGACTTTCCGAAGGAATTTGCTAACCGGTTCCTTAGGATCACGCATTACAAATTTTTCTTATTTTATACTTGATCTTCCGTTGAAAAAGATGCAAAGCTATTAGATACCATTCAGTGGAATGTAATGTATTATAATAAAATAAGAAGTAACCCAACTAAGTAATAAAGAAAAATTACAAATATCCGAAACCTGAGCTATATTTTCATAACGTACAGAATTTCCCTCCAAAATTTTACATATAAAAAACTCAAACTTCGTATGGAATATTTTGTATGTTGACAAAGATGATGATGTTATCAATGATACATGAAGCAAGCAAATGGTTAAGAGATTGTTCGAAGCCTAAAAATTTCGTAAATAATTATGAAATTTCTTTGTAGCTTTCTTTAATATATATATAATACGTCTTAAGATGTTTACAGCCATCAAAGAAGCACAAAAAGAGATCTGAGCTAGGAATCTAGGGCCGGAACTCAAGTAATCGAAAACCAGGTTTAGAAAATATAAAAAAAAAATACTTTATTTGTAACATATGCATAATGTAAACCTACTCACTAAGGTAGTCTAACTAACATCACGAAAACCTTGATCACTGGACAAGCACTGTTCCTAACAGTTGCAGTTGCATTAAGTGGTATCTTGACTTATTAGTCTATCTATGAGTTTTTTATACATATCCATAATTCTCCAAGATGTCTTGCACAAGTCGTTCATAGTAATAACAAGGCCACAGGGAAACACGACCAGCATTTCCTCATATATCTGCATATTTTGCATGCGTCGTACTACATACCGCCCGCTTTGTTCATTGCTTCCGTGGGTTTGAACGTAGTGTGCATACAGCTCATTTGTGCTTCTATAGACAGAATGACAGATTACACACGAATATCGGTATGTGTGACGCGCCATATGCTTAATGGCGAATTCTTCATTCATGTAGAAGACTCTGCACTCATTACATCCATAAAGGATGACTTCTTGACTATAAGTGCGAGAATTTTTCGGCAACGAATTGCTTCTTATCAAGTGGTTCGTAAAGGATTCATCGTCTAAGTAGATATGATTGCATTGTTCCGTGGTACATTGGTAGCACATTGATTTTACCTTTGTCGTTTTAATGAGTTTTTCTAGACGAGTTTCGGAGATGGGGCTCTGCGCAATACGATACCTGAAAGACGAATGTTTTTTCGCATTGCAGGTCGAGTCGTTCTTCCAATGCCTATTCAGGAGGATTTTAGTTTCAAATGGAGTGAGGCAGTGAAAGCATATGTACGTAAGGTCCTTGATGGCTGCTTCCCTGGAAAATGTAATTTGCGCCCTTTGAGGGCTTTGTAATGTAGATGATTGTTGGAAATTTTGAGAAAGTGCTTGGTGTGGCACATTCTGAAGAAGTCCTTGAGATGTATATGGGTGCAAGAAATTTTGAAATTCTTGAGATGTAGATGGACGCGGTACATTTTGAAGTCCTTGAGATGTAGCTGGGTATAAGGTATTTTGAAGGCCTTGAGATACAGAAGGGCATGAGATATTTTGAAGTTGTTGGGATATATATGGCTGTGGCACATTTTGAAATCCTTGCGATGTTGCTGGATATGAGATATTTTGAATGCCTTGAGATGTAGTTGGATATAAGGCATTTTGAAGACCTTGAGATGCAGAAGGGCGTGAGACATTTTGAAGTCGTTGGGATATATATGGCTGTGGTACATTTTGAAATCCTTGTGATGTTCCTGGATATGAGATATTTTGAGTGCCTTGAGATGTAGTTGGATATAAGGCATTTTGAAGACCTTGAGATACAGAAGGGCGTGAGACATTTTGAAATCCTTGGGATATTGATGGGTGCGGTACATTTTGATATCCTTGCGATGTAGCTGGATATGAGATATTTTGGAGGCCTTGAGATGCAGCTGAGTATAAGGCATTTGGAAAACCTTCAGATACAGAAGAGCGTGAGACATTTTGAAGTCCTTGGGATATAGCTGGATATGAGGCATTTTGAAGGCCTTGAGATGTAGAAGGGCGCGATACCTTTTGAAGTCCTTGAGATGTAGATGATTGCAGTGCATTTTGAAGTCCTGGCGATATAGCTGGATATGAGGCATTTTGAAGGCCTTCAGATGTAGATGGTCGCGATAGAGTTTGAAGTTCTTGAGATCTAGATGACTGCAGTGCATTTTGATGTCCTGGCGATGTAGCTGGATATGAGATATTTTGGAGGCCTTCAGATGCAGCTGAGTATAAGGCATTTGGAAAACCTTCAGATACAGAAGAGCGTGAGACATTTTGAAGTCCTTGGGATATAGATGGCTGCGGTACATTTTGAAGTCCTTGCGGTGTTGCTGGATATGAGATATTTTGGAGGCCTTGAGATGTAGGTGGGCGTGAGATGCTTTCAAGTCCTTGAGATTTAGATGGGTGTGAGACATATTGAAGCCCTTCAGATGTAGCTGGGTATGCGATATTTTGAAGGTTTGGAGATGTATATGTGCGTGAGATATTTTGAAGATCTTGAGATGTAGATGGATGTGAGATATTTTGAAGTCCTTGAGATTTAGATGGATGTGAGGCATATTGAAGCCCTTCAGATGTAGCTGGGTATGCGATATTTTGAAGGTTTGGAGATGTATATGTGCGTGAGATATTTTGAAGATCTTGAGATGTAGATGGATGTGAGATATTTTGAAGTCCTTGAGATTTAGATGGATGTGAGGCATATTGAAGCCCTTCAGATGTAGCTGGGTATGCGATATTTTGAAGGTTTGGAGATGTATATGTGCGTGAGATATTTTGAAGATCTTGAGATGTAGATGGATGTGAGATATTTTGAAGTCCTTGAGATGTAGATGGTCGTGGGACAGTTTGAAGAAGCCTTTGTAATGTAGATGAGTGTGGGAAATTGCGAAGATTTTGAGATGTAAATGGATGTAGGACATTCCGCTGATCTGATGGTATAGGGTTTGTTAATTTGCTGAGCGGTACAACGCGAAGTGAAACAGTTGACGGTTTATCTAATTCACTGGGAGTAAATGTTGTACTTGTTACTGCTGTAGGCTCTAAATTTTTTAAGGTAGTAGCAGTCTGAGAATTTATAGAAGAATCAACGTTAGAAGCTGCTTCAACAATTTCCCGATGTGCAGTTTTTAAATGACTCACTATTTCTTCGATCTTGAAGCAAGTGAAGGGGCAATAATCGCAATTTAATGAAGTGTAGTTTGTAGCGACATTTGCAGAGGGATCAGAGTTTTTTCCAATATTCGCTTCATCTTGCCTATCTAGCTCTACAGCGAAAGATTCCATCTTCGTTTTCTTCTCACTAACTGGGATGCTTTTAGGTTGGTCAACATCATTTGATTTTCTTTTCTTGCTTATACGCTGAACGTCCTTGCAAGGGGCGTTACCAGTAGATCCACATTTCTGGGCAATTGCATAAGAAGTCAAAGCTTTTTTGTAGACTGTTGCTGATCTAAAACTAACATTTGGTTGAGTCTTTATGTGATGGTTTAAAATATGCGAGTCTACATTTCCTTCGTCCCCGTGATATGTGCAGTAGTGACAACGGTAAAAACGCTCAATTGCATGCGCATTAAACAAATGCTCATCTAAATTTTTGTAAGTGTCTACAAACGTATGACAGAAAAGACATTTCATATTATTACCAGACGATATATTTTCCGAAATTGGACTGCGGTGTATAACCTTTACGTTGTACTCGTTCTGCATTACATCTGGAGAGCGAGAAAAAAAAACAACTGGTACGCATTCCCGATTGTAATTGTTAATGTGGTTCATGAGGGAAGCTTTATTGCTGGTATACATTTTGCAGAGCCAGCACAGGTACACTTGCTCGGAATGTTGTCTATTGTGATCTAAAATGGGTTGATAACTTTTCAGGTTGATGAGATTTATACCGCAATGAGAGCATTCAAATGTCGTCGCCGTACTATGCTGGGTCCTTAAATGATCTTCGAAAGATTTTTCATTTAACCACGTACTATTACTGCAGAGGGTACAAATAAATCTCTTTTCGGGAGGAACATATATAGGGCAATTTGTAGCCCAAACATTGTCATTTAAGTTGATGGTCACATCGTCCATGTTAGCTGGAGTACTAACAATTAGCGCCTCTCTGGCTTTTCGTCTCTCCGAAACGTCAAGCATATGTTTAACTACATCAATGTATGTATGTGCATGTTTTGGGAGTATAATGCTATATTCAATTTCGTCACCTTTAACAGCGGTGTCTTGCTGTGACATGTTAACATTTGTTAACTCTACTTTCTCCTCAATTAAATGGCTCTCCACGTGCATGGTAGCAGCAGTAACATCGTTAAAGTCTTCACAACAAAAGTAGCAAAAGTATACTGTTCTCGGGCTTTTGTGATGATTTACAAAGTGCATGGGATATGCCCAAAATGTACATAAAATTGAGCACAATGGACACTTCCGCTTCACATGTGGGCTTTCTGATGGATGTGCTGCAGAGAAGTGATTGTGCCATTGATTCTCCAAATTGACTTTCTCAAAACAAATATAGCAGGGATGCGAGATTTCAGATTTTAAAAAACATTTCAGTGATTCCATTAATTTTGTGCACAACGAGAATCCTACCCTATCGTTTAATTCTGTAACTTTTTCTTCGCCTTGTTTGATACTATCTGCACCTGCATCTGCCACGGGAGGGAATTTGAATTTCTGCACAGCATCATTCGTTTCTATTATTCTATTTTCACTATAGGTTGTAATCGCTGTCTCCGACATTACTAACACCTGATCAGCACTCGACGAAGGATCTTGTTGGGGCTGTACCTCTATCAATTGTGCCGTATCCGTAGCACTGTCTTTTTCAGATAGTCCAATAAATTCCATACTTGTAACGTCCTGCAAATTGAGTAGAAAAAAAATATACTCTAGGTACCGAATTTGTATAACAAAAAATATGAACTTACAGCCGTGGACCTTTTATCATTGTTTCTTCTCACTCCAATATACGGCAACTCCTCAGGATGTTTATTCGTCATATGCAAGCGTATTTGGTCGAGTTCATCATTCTCTAAGTCGCAGAATATGCAGGAGAACAGACCCATTCCACAGTCTTTTGGGATGCCACGTTCTTTATGAGCTTCTAGCAAATGATTTAGCATCAAATCTTTCCGGTAATATTGCTTCGTCGCGCATACTAGTTAATGGGAAAGAATATTTTGATTAGATTTATACAAAATATTTTAAATGAATTTGTTAGTTTGAGCTGTGTGCACCTAAATACCTGACATAAATAGGGGCGAAGGATGATATTTGATAGCTAAAGATATTCTAATTTGTTTATTCCTTTTACAACTAGCAAACCCGTACCGACTATTTTGCATTATTTCTTTTTTGGTACATACATATACGTGCATTTGCAAACTTTGACCGACAGATCAAATTTCTAGTACTAATTTTCAAGGCACAGACCTTGAGACCCTTATTAAGAGAATTTAAAATCAGTATATCTATGAAAATGACATACGGCATATGCATAGACATCGAGAAATTTCAGAAATATAATCTCCATAGAAATACCAATAAATTAAGCTTATCCTTGATTTTGAGTTCTCAGAAGTTTGATAACTTTTTTGAACCCATATGGGTAGCACTGCGACTCTGATAATTTGAATGCACTGTTTTTTAATATGATGATGCCAAAGAAAACTGTTGATCCTTATCTGGTATAAAAACTCTACATACACACATACTACATGGCAACAAGCTATTATCTCACGTAATCGCAATTGATACAAACATTTAATTTAGTAAAATTGTTTATAGTTTGTGCACATTTCAAAATTTCTGGAATTAGTCGTGCTGCCGATATCAATAGTTAAGAAATTAAGTCCCTAACTATTGATGTCACCAGCACGAAACTGTTCTTCAAAACATGACCTGCCATGTACATATGTACCCATGTCCTCTTGCGCAATTGCCGCCCGTTCTCTACACCTGAAACTGTAGCCCATAATAATCGCCAGGAAAGGGCGAACATAAATACATAATTCACAACTCGGCATGTCCCCCAAATAAAAATCTCACTAACCCCTTAGCGAATCGCCCGCTAATTGCACAGGAAAATTAATCCTACCTCGCATAGATCAATTAATTACCGCTTCGTTAATCTACACTATGCACAAATTCGCATATTCCCTCAGGTGCTACATTAATGCATCGAAGCTATCTACTGCCAGCATAGGAATATCAATTAAACATTGACAGCAAAAATCAATTGCTTTAATGAATTCGCATTGCCTTGTATTTTTTTACCTGCTGATGAAATATACAAAAAATCTACTTAAATGAAATTTCATCGTTTGGAATACCATTAAATGGTATGAATGACTAGCAGAATTCAATTTTGGTACAGGCAACTCAAACTCCCCGGCTGGTAAGGTATGACGTCCTCAGCGACGGAAAACATATAACACGAAAAATTTAAAACGAGACACATTTGGGCGGAGTTTCGAAGAGGTCATAGTTAAAACCTAGCGGTACCCAAAACAAGCGACCCGGTTGTGCGATATCTAAAGCGAATCACCGATAGCCCGCCACAAAGTCTAGATACCCTAACGGGCTGTCCCTTCGGCGCGGCGGCTGATATGTGGGACAGTGGACGGTTGTTGCTGGGCATGAGGATCGATGGTCACGGGTAGTAAGAGAGCTCGTCGGGCTGTCGTAGTTTTGTTCTTTTTTTGAAGGAAAACGAAAGTTCTTGAGTAGCATCGGAATAGGGCGGAAAACGAACAAAGGTTCCCTGGCAACGTAGAACTCGCAAGAAGTTGGTTTCCTTTTTTTTTTCTTTTTTCACGGCAGGTCGTTCGCTCGTGACGCGTACAGTGTTTTTGTTGGGACCTCCCAAAAATATTTGGGCCAATGGTAGGTCTTTGGGCGGATGGGGATAGGCCATGCGGGATCCATTTCATCAGGATCCCCCGTTCGGAGAGTTAGTCACCGGCAGGTGCAGGGGTTCCTTCCTACGTTAACCTTCTCATATACCACCAACAAAGTAGGTAGTTAACAGACAAAGTTTTAATCCATAGCGTTGATCTCCCAGTATATGCTGATCATGTGGAATTGCCAATGAACGCAAAATAACAATACATAATAAAAAACTATTTTGAGCGGTTTTAAAGCAGACTAACCATCTAAAAACCTTTTATAAAGAGGTGATCGACGAAACATATAGGAATCGTGAATTCAGCCCACTTCCCTATACTGGCATAGGTATAGCTAACAGTTAAAATCATAGTTTCATCGCAAACTACTTGGAATAACACCGAATAGTACTTCCTTTTATTAATGTAAGGGTCCGGATGTATCTTGGGTGCTGGAATAATAATTTGGCTTCATCTATAGAGCCAATAATCCCTTATGGATGAATCCTGTACTTACATATTTTTACATGCTCCTCAATTGTTACCTGGGAATCTTGTTTTTCGGAAAAGGTAGTCTGTGCATTTCTGCGTTTCTTGCGGAGTTAGCCAAGCAAGAACTTTCTTTTTCCGGTTGAATACCAGGATACAGTTACATGAAGAATATAAAGAAGTCCAACAAGCCTCCGTTGATGCACCAACGGGAATTAATACTGGAACAAAATTTACCTGAAGCATTCGGTATTTGCAAGGTATCATAACGCAATCAAGATTTGCTCCTCGCTTCAAAGAAAATTTCAAAAGTTTCCAGTGAAAGTCCAAAATGTATAATACTTTAAATTGCTGATCGTCAAATCTAGAGATTGCTTCTTCACAAAAACCCATATTTTTAATTATTGTTTTACCACCGCGAACCTCATCATCGTCATTGTCACTGTTTTCCTATTCATAATATTATTAGTCGAATAATATGAACAAAAATTTCAAAAATGTGAAAGTAATACGTCAAACTATTTTCTGTTTCTCTATTTTTTCCATTCCAAATATTCTTGTTCCACGTGATGCAAGTATTCCGTTCATTATATTCTTTCTAAGGAATAAAGAAAAACACTCATTGTAATAGCGAAAAGGCCCCTGAAGACACGAAAGGAAAAAACCGAAATATTTATAAATTCAAGTATGCTAGTCCAAAATCATTAAACTCGAAAAACTGGGAAAGCAGCAACTATCACTCATAGATAAATAATTGAAAATGTTTTCGTGATTTCGTTTGAAGTTTGAGCACCAACTCGCACTTGTCTAATTTATTAATTTCTTTTTTCATTTTCAGTAATGGAAAAGCCTGAACAAGCCCGGGTAGGGTTCTGCTATTATACAAAGTAAAAAACACTCACTTTGGCAACATAAATAGATAATTTTCAAAGAGGCAAAAGTCACTTAACGCTTCCCCAGTTTATGTCAATATAAGCATTCTCTAAAAGCAGTCCCGCAAAGCAATAATCAGACATAGCTTATTTCATAGTGCTAATCTCGTACCTCTTCTCTTACTAATGGATTAACATCGTGAATAATATTCATCCATACACACTAGTGATTCACTTTTTCTAGTTCTTATTTTATAAGTGCATTTTGAAAACAGTGCGCTCTGAAAAAAAAAAGAAATTTATGGCAAGTATTTATAAAATTTGTGTTTCTAGGTTTGGAAATTGCAAGTAATCTACTGGAATAAATAAATCCCATGTGCATGTACACGTACGATTTTACATGTGTGCACCCCACACCAACATATTTAGTATTATATCTCGGAAATTGGTCCGACTAAGACCGTGATCAGCTAGGAGAATAACCTTGGCAATATATGTGAAGGTCATTTTCGAGGTTATCTGCAACAGCATGGTTTGCCTGATATCTACGGTAACATGTCGAAGAGCAGCTGTCCCACGCATCGTTATCATAAATTTTTGTGAATTAACAGAAAAAGCATTTCCACGAGTAATTTTAATTTTATATGATCTAATTTTTCCCCTGCCATCACCTTCAAATTATTTATCCAATATTTCTTACGTCGTAGCTGCAAAACCAGCCGGAAAAATAGAAAAAACAATGTTTGCACCAGCTGCTCTTCTCTCCGGCCCCATGACAATCACGACAAAAATCGTAATAATCAAAGTTGTAGTGCTCGAAACGACCTCTACGCTGGTACCATCACATTTGTCGTAGCTTTATAGAAGTCGCGAAAATTGAAACAAAAAAAATTTTGCAAAGAAAGAGATCGCATTATATTTTTAAAGAAAATGGTAAATATATCGAAAATTGTTTGGCTTAAGATATAGCCTATTACAAAAGATGTTATGGTACCACGTAATTCAAAGTAACCAAATTGGACTCCACGCTGGCTACTTCATAATGGGAATGCGCCGATGTCCTGCAGATACTCACGTGAGTGAGTTGCGACGTGAGGTCGGGCATCAACAGGAAATGTTCGGCAACAAATCCAGCGTTAGGCATAATAGAACCTCCAACACCTCTTCGATGTAACGGATTGCAGTCAAGGAGCCTAGTTTCGGCCCAGAAACGAAGACAATCTCTGTCTTTCCTTCAAGGGAAATGCCGCCCCAGAAAGTCCATGAGTCCCCCTCTGAGGACTCTCTTTTATCACTTCGGTAGACCCTTCTTCTTCCATTATTGCCGTGAATATTAACTTTACATTCGTCCGTGAAGACAACGCCCCCATTGTTCCAGTGACCAATTTAGATGTGCCCTTGCAAAACGAAGTCGCGGTTGCCGATGACCTGCTGTGAACTTCGGTTCACGGGAGGCTTCCTTATACCGGTCATTTTTGTTTAATGTTTTTATGGACTTAGGTAAGCATTTCCTGGAAAACACTAAGTAAGTTCTTTATACCTGAAGGTTTATCTCTTTTTTTAATGAGTCAAGGGTTTTTTCTTCCAATTACAGTTAATTGTATTTAACTAGAATTTTTCTGTTTGATTTATGTCTTAGAAATGTGAACAATGTGAGTTAGACCGATTTTTGGGGTAGCAAATGCATTAGCAACTGAGTTTAATGAAATAAAAATCCACAATAAGTTAACATTTGCAGGGTGTTTCCAGGAAGCGTAAGCCAAAATTGATTATCCTGGAGAAGAGCGCTTTTAATTATATTGTTCGGATTTCTAAAAAACGTATATACATAAACAAACATTAAATGTATGATATTATGATATTGATATAATTAAAAAGAAACCTACAGTAAATCTAAATCTTTTTACCCTGGTAGCCTTTTGAAGTTGTCTTTTGAGGTCCTGCATTTTGAATACCAACATTTTAATGACAAAGAACAGAAGAATCAGTAACTTTGTAATCTATGTATGTCACAGCCCTTCTACTGCTTTAAAATCGATTGGTGGACTAATCCCCTTTTGCGCTGCTCTTAAAGATATTTGTTTTCCTTACGCCATATTTGAGGTATGAGACAGATGGGATATTGTTGTTGGTAAGAAGCATTTATAGTAGCTAATTACCTTTCTGTTTTCCGAACAGAAGTATTTAAAGTTTGTGCTAAGTCACTGTACTCCTGCAGTGATCTGAGTGTATTTTAAGTCAAATATGCCCGTTAAGTTGGATACCATATTTAAAATTAGAGATTTTAAATACTTCCCGTGAACGCTTATTTTCTAAAAATCAAAGGGAATTTTACTACATATTTTAATACATTTTAGCCGCCCTCTTGTACTTTCCAAATGCGGAACCTTTTGAAACTAGCGATCCCAAAAGCCCACGTGCCAACTTTTATGAAAATTTAAAGTAATTTAGTGTTTTGGATCTGCCATATTAGAGCCGCCATCTTGAATTTGTATAATTGGGCACCACATTTTAAATTAGTACCCTAAAAACCTCCGTGTACTAACTTTCAAGAAAATCTAAAGAAATTTAATACTTCGAACTTTCATATTGAAACAAATTTATAAAATTGGATACAATTGCAGAAATTGGCGACCACAAAATTTCTTGTCTGCCAACTTTTAAAAAAAGAAATGAAGAAATTTGATGTTTTTCCATTCCCAGAAATAGCCCCAAGGGCGGATTTGTTTTCATTCACAAAAGCCTGAAGAAATTAGTATTTTAAGTTCACCAACCACAACTGGCATGTTATTGTTTTACCAAAATGTTGACCAATATAAATCGAATAACTGCAAATATAGGGCCTCTTGTGTTGTAAGAAAGTTAAAAATCGTTCACAATATGTTCGTGCGAAAATGCATTTCGTACGAATACGTAAGTCAGAACAAGGCCTCCTATTCTGAATTGTTATTTCAAAATAATATATAGAAAGTTTTGTTTATGAAGAATTGTAAGCATTAAAAAATCGTGGACTATTATTTCATTCAACTTGGTTGCTAATGTTTTGTATAATAAAAAATATGTATATATATGTTTTAGATTGCATGAGTTTCTCCATTTCATCGCAGTTTTTATATACCAAAAATGTGCACCCAGCTTATAAAATTATTAATGCAATGATTTTTAATTGTGTGCAAATAAATGTGAATTACGGGATTAGTTATGAACAAAAACCTCATTTGTATAATGTCTTCAAAACTCACCTGAACAAGATACCGCCTTCACATTGTCTGCCCTCAGCTGATTTAATCGGTTGGCCTCATTTGTTATAGTCTTCGGATCTCCACTACATTCCAGTGTTATGTTTTCCTCAACGTTGCTGGAATGATACTGGTCCTGATGAACTGTAATATTGGATGATGCACAACTGCGGTAGAAGCACCTCGAACACTGATATATCGATGTACTGTGCATGCGTTCTACATGTTCTAAAATTTGTAACGTTTTATCGGCATAGCGCTCACAATAACAACACTCGAGCCATGGCCGTTTATTCTCTGCTGTTCCAAATATTTTAAGTTCGTGCGTTGCCAAATGCTTTGACATTTGAGCCTTTGAGTCTGTCGTATAGTCACAATCATCTCCCATACACTTATAAAGAGAACAAAGTGATGTTACCGTTAGCATAGCTTCGCACAGTATTTTTGTTTTTTGACTTCTTGTCGTATTTAACCAGGGCTTCAAAAGAGTAGAGGCATGATCATAATTTTCTTGGAATTCTTTAACATGAACTTCAAGCATGTGGTTAAGCTCTTCACTTATAGGTTGGAAACCGGTTGAAGCAGGTAAATCATCCTTGCAGATATTGCATCTTCCTGCCCATTTGATGTCATGTTCGGCATTTACGTGATCTTTCAAAAATTGGAATGATACTGTCGCTCCATAATCACAGTCATCAATAAAACAGTGAAATACGTATTCGCTTTCTCGGGTTTCTTGATACCCAAAGTTGTCGACCCGTAGCGGAGCGTTAGAAATTTGTTGGCCGGGACTAGTGGTAACTTTCGGTATATCAAATTTGAGTTCTTCGTCATTTTCAACAAATTCAATGTCGTTATTACAAATATTGTTGGTTTCTACCTCTTGAGAAAATTCTTGTTCTTCGACAGTAATATCATCTCTTGGAGTATTAGAGTTCTGTTCTTCTGTCACTTCTACCGTTGCCGAACTGGATGTATTTGGTTTACTAGATTCTGTTCGACTGTTGTGCTTTGGTTTGGCCACAATAAGGGATTCATCAGATTCTTTCGGAGTGGATGACCATGTACGAATCAGTTCTTCTATATCAGGCATATTGTGTTCGCTATGTTTATTCTTGTTTAGATTTGAACAAGGTATAACAGTAAAAGCCATAATATTTTCGCCTTCCGATGAACGAACAAATGGCACAGTTTGTTTATTTGCGGCAGTTGATTGGTCTAGATGAGAGTCTATTGAAAACATTTCAGGTTTCACATGGATTGAAGCGTCGGATATATCTGGATTAGGTTCGTTACTCGCTGTTTTTGTTATGTTTTGTTCTCCGGTATCAGTTTTATAACGGATTTCCACGCTGTCTGGCGGCGGTATAGCCATTGGTTCATTGACAATATCAATATTTTGTGGCAAATCGTCAAAAAGTTGAACAAGTAGTAGCTGTTTCACATCTGTCTCAGAAACTAAACTGCAACCGTGCTCGTTTTGAAGATGCTCAACCACATGGACCTTGTGCAGCTGCATGTAATTGCATTTTGTGCAAACGTAAAGATATATCTTTTTGGCCTTCTTATCATAAGAGTAGTATCTCAATACTTTTGCGTCTTTCGTGCATTCGTTCTTCCTGTGCTTTCCTATTTCCGATTTACAGCAGCTCTTAAAACAACATATAGAACACTTATACGGGAATTCTCCAGTGTGAGACGCCAAGTGCTGACTGAATTTGTGTAAACGACCCTTCATTTCGCATCCACAAAAGAAGCATTTTGCAGTGTAATTATATGGCTTATTTAACCTCTTAACCGTTATCGTTCCAGGGTGTTCTTCTAAATATTTCACATCAGATGCTGGAAGTCGAGATGAAAAATTTTCCCTGTGAGGATGAGAAATGACGTAATGCTCTGCTAAATGCTCAAATTTTTTACAGCAAAGCAAACAGTATTTAGAAAATAACATATCCTTGCAGTGCCAGGCAGGATTGATATTCTTGATTTCTGGCATTGATTTTGGCCTATTGGATTGTGACCCATGTTCAAACGGAATCACCTTCATAGACTTCGAAACATCATCCCCTTCCGATTGATTCGTTGGTGCTGTCTCTGGATGGCTGGCTGCATCTGCAAGCTTGGTTTTCCTTAAGACCTCCTCCTCTGGAGTAAGTATTTTTAATTTGTTGATTAATCGCTTCCTTGCTATTTTGGCAATTTCTTCTTCTTGTCTTTTACGTGCTATTAATTCCTCAAAATTATCAGTGTCAGCATCTTCATCACTATAGAAAGTGGGACTTCTTCTGCTAGGCCTCACCATTTTATCATCCTCTTCTGTACAACTCGAGTAACACCCCATTGAACTTTTGGAAGTATCCTTCGTACTTTCGTTCTGTAGAGAATTTTCTACACTGTTTTCCTCAGCAAAATGCTCCTCTGACTGTTTCGAAGCATCCTCTTTCTCACTGTTGCTCTCCTGTGAATTGTTTGTATTATTTTCCTCTGCGAAAATCTTTTTTATTCGTTTTTCGCCTACAATAACACTTTGTCTTCGTCGACCATTAATCTTTAAAACGTCATCTCTGATAAACATATCGTCTATAGCTCTATATAATGCCGTGGTTTCTCTATTTAATTTCCCCCCTTTTAAGTTGTTAGTTAGCGAACTAGAATTCTTCTTATCGATTATTTTCTCAAGATTCTCCTTCAGATTTACAGGATCGATCTTATCCACATTCGAGTTATTTAGGAAATTTTTCAAGGCCTTATCTTTCGTTTCATCGAAAGGACGTGATTTTTCGTTCTCGGCCTCTCTCTCCGTTGAAGTGGAATTTGCAATTTTACAAGAAGTGTCTGGAAAGTTGGTTCTGATTTTTCTTTTCCTCAATTTCTGTCTTTTATTAGGATTTGTTGGGGATTCTTGAGTATCCAGTTCACTATCAGACGACGTGCTCAATGATCTCCGTTTTCTCGTGTGTAGTATTACATCTTCATTGAAGTCATTATGAACATCATTTTGTCCTAGTTTGGCCCTCTTCTCCTGATTTGTATCAGATTTTTGATGTGGTTTTGTTTCTTCCATACAGCTTTCATGTGATATTCTTTTTTTTGTAGCTCTTTTTACCTTAGTATCATCTGAGAGCTCACTAGTTTCAAGTCTGTCCTCAGCCTGGAGAGTATTGTGACTTTTTTTATCCGCCTCCATTTCTAGTTGATGGACTCTATTCGCGGGTTTAATAGCAGCTTTTGAGACTGTCTTCTTCAATTTCTCATCACATAACTGGTTTTGTTCGAGCTCACTAGCTTTAAGCCTTTCATTCTCAGCCTGGAGGGTTTTTTGCATTTCTTTATCCGCTTCCATATCCAATTGATGGGCTCTATTCGCAGCTTCTAGAACAGCTTTCTTTCTAGCAACTTCAGCTTCTAAAGCTGCCTTCATTCGTTTATATTCACCATAAGTACGAGCCACGGGTCTTTCCAAAGATTTGGAAGGAGTAGGCTGATTTCGAAGAATATACTTTTGGAAATTTGGTTTACTGATTTCCTTTATACATGCCGATTTGATTTCTTTCTGAACCCTTTCGTCTTGCGATCCAAGAACTTCGTCAGCTGTTGGCATGTGATGCTTTACTTGATCTTGCTGCAGCCTCGAATCAGTGGTTTTCGCATAAAGCAGTGTTAGCCTGCTTCTTAGTCTTGGGTCATTGGATTTTATTTCTGAAGAAAGTCCTAAATACTGCGGCAAATTGTCTAACGCCGGTAAATTCGGTTTTTCGAAGAATTTCATTAAACCGTAATGCGATGAAAAGGTAGGGAAATTTTCTTGGTGTGGTTTATTAGTGTGATCTGCATCGTAGGTGATATTTTCTATATCTTCCGTAATGTCCATTGGTATCGGCGTCATATCTGTATCTGAAGTGCTAATGCTAACTGGATTTCCATGACCTCCTGAATTTAAAAGAGTTCCCAAATCCACACCCAGATCCTTCTCCAACTGAAATCTAATTTCGTGAAGTTCATTCAAGTCCTTACTAGCCCATTCATCAACTAGTACTTTTAAAGTCGCTGATTCTTCTTGAGATCCAGTTATAACTGTCGTTTCATCAAACGTCGTGTTTGTCACATTTCCAATTGAAGAATTCGCCAAATCATCCAAAATCGATTTGATTTTTGGTAAATTCAACATTTTTAAACAGTCTTCGAACTTAAAATCTTGTCGTTCCGGTCTCTTTTTTTCTGAACGTCTTTCAAATAATGCTTCCTCATTCTGTGGTGAATGTGCAGAATTTACATTGGAGATGTCTTTTTGGGGGGACGAAAAGCACGGGAAAATAAGTTTGTTGCTCGTCTCAAGAACTGACTTCGCCGGCTGGAACTCGAATATTTGTTCAGTCAATCCTTTCTCTGATGGATTTAATAAATTCTCACTAGTCTTAGACAGAGGGAAGGGTTCAGGTTCTGTCTGTTTTGGGCTCATGGGCTTGGAATTTTGTTCGTTCAACAAGTACTCTGGTGGATCTATTGAAACCTCACTAGTCTTAGACCGAGGGGAGGGCTTAGGTTCTGTTTGTTTTGGGCTAATAGGCAACTCCACTTCAATCGATCGCTCCTTTAAAGAGTTATTTGACTTTATTTTACTAGTTGAAGGAGTTTCCTGTTCGAAAGATGACATTTTAGCATTTTCTGTTTGATCACTACTCGAACCCTTTTCAGCAGATAATTTTTGAGAACTGGATATAGGCTCTATCTGTTCTGAACTATTTCTTTTATCTCTCAGTAGGCCTGCGTTAAACAGTCTATTCAAAAGTGAGCTGCTTGATGCTTCATTTGACTTTGTGGGGGTTTTCAGTTGAACAGGTTCCTTTTGCTTCTCATCTTTTTTAGATATACATGTGGGAGAATTCTTTGCAGTAGAAAATTGTTTTTGTGATGGTCGTCTATTCGAAATTTTACTTATTGAACCTTTGGTTTCAGTTTTGCTCAATTGCTGTTTATTATCCTTTTTCTTCTCATCCGGACCGCACGCCAAATTCAGCCGCTTAATAAAATCCTCAGTTTCAGAATCGTGTAACCAGAGCTGTCCGTTATCAGCACCTGCTCTCTTGTCGTCATGACCTGAAACAATTTCGTTTTCCTTAACTGATGGGGTACTATTTTGATTTTGATTTATCAACGAACTTATGGAATCCTCGATAACATTTGACCCATTCAGTTGTTCCTTGCTACTGCCGTCAGTTACTTCACTCACAGACTCATTACAAGTGGAAGACACGCCTGTAACAATGGTGTTTCGTTCTTCTGAAGGTCTCTTTATCCCACTCTTGTTGGAATCCTTTCTTCTGCTCAAAATCCCTCCCCTATTTGCATGCGTATTTTTATTTTCAGGCCTGTCTGTATCACTTTTAGTATATGAATCAATAGCCTTATCAAAAATATCCAGATCAACGTTTTCATTTTGAACGAGATCAATGCTCTGAGGAATATTTAAATTCTTGTCTGCCTTTTCAGTTTTCCGACTGTAAATTCCGCTTGTTGATGACGTAGGATCACTTTTTGCCTCCATATTGGTAGAGTTAGGTTTATCTTCTTCATCAAGTGATTTATTATTTTTTTCGTAATACCTTTTCCCTTTAGGGATTGACAACGCTTTACTACTAGCAATATCATCATCGGAGATGTCTTCGAAAATGTCTGCATGGCCTGCTTCAATGTCATTCCCAGCCGTTGTGATATTTCTACCATCTTCATTAAGAGATTTATTTTGCACGTAATGAGGAGGCAGCACACGGATTGACGACAACATCTCTTGACTTTTCTCCTCATCGGAGGAGATGCTCTCAAATACGTCCTCAACAAATTTAGATTTAGTTTTGGTTGCTGCTATTCCGCTTGCCGTCACAGTATTATCTTGGGTTTCCTTTGTTGATTCCTTAACAACGCTCACAATTCTATGTGGCGATACTGATCTTGCTTTTTCGGTTTCTTCTACAAGATCGGAAGATGTATTGAGCTCTATCATTTTGTGAGATCTCTTCATACTTTTTGATGTTGTGGAAGAAACTTCAGCCCTTTTTCGTGATTCCTCCAGAGTCTTTCCAATTGGCTTGGGCGCATTCTTTGAAATTATCACAACAGATGGCACAACTGATATATTGAATTTCGAATCACAGACTTTCCGAACAGTGGAAGATACTTTCGGTTTTAAATTATTCTTAATTTTTTTATCTTTATGCCTTTTCTCTTTATGTTTTTTCTTTGAATGCTTTTTCACTTTATCGCTTTTTTTCATAGCGCGTGATTGTGCCGGACTATTATTTATTGTCACAACTAGGGTCTCCTTTTTATCCGATTGTGTATTTAATTCAATTACACATTTAGGACTTATATTATTATTGTCAGCATCTAGCGCTGATAGTTTATTAGTGGTGACACAAGTTCCTTCCCCTAAAATATTTGCATTGTCTTTATATTGTTTATTGTATGCTTTTCTCGAATATTGAATCATCGTTAAACCGTTAACATTCTTACTCGCGTTATATTTATATATCGACTCCCATAAGGTTTTAATGATGATTTCTTGTGATATGTTTTATGAGGGTAGTTTGAGGAAGTAATTTTTTAAAAGCTCATAATAACGTAAGGTACTTACTATTCAAATTATAATTATATCTATTTTTTGTATGCATATTTTGATCCCTTTAAATGTTAAGAATATGATTTAAACGCCGTTTTAAAAATTTGCATTATTAAGAAAGATACAGCGTCTTATATGACGCGGCGGGTGACGCGCAGAAAAATAAGTTGGGCCCGTTCTTAGTGCATATAACGTAAAGCATGCCTCGCAATAAATACTGTTAATGAACAACCTTTGACGTAGAAGGACTCTCTATATGGCCCCTTGCATTGACAGTTTTATAGCGATGTAAACTTGTTCCAAAACTTTTAATTCTTTTTTCTCGAAATCTTTTTTTTTAAAACACGGTAATATTTAAAGGAAGCTTATAAAATTCCCTA
This sequence comes from Neoitamus cyanurus, assembly GCA_947538895.1. NCBI lineage: Eukaryota > Metazoa > Arthropoda > Insecta > Diptera > Asilidae > Neoitamus > Neoitamus cyanurus. The sequence continues at coordinate 20,883,595 of OX384547.1, forward strand.
CATCCTTTTTAAAAGAATTTAATTCTTTATTTAAAAAATAACGTTGAAAAAACAAAACATTTTACCTGAAAAATCGTAACAAATTTTCTCATAAATTCGAAATTTGACAAACGCATCCGATACGGACTACAAATTTTGATAAACTTTAAGACAGTCATGGAAATTTTTGTTTTTGATGACTATAGAAGACGGCTTCTATGTTACCGCGAACCACTGCTCGGCGTACATGGTTTTGAAGGATTTCATTCATTCATTAATTTGAAAAAACTCCCATTCCCGTATATCTTTTCAATTCAAACACATCCAAAAATAGCCATTTCTTTAGTAAATTTAAGTAGTGCAACCTTTTAAATTAATATAATTTTTCTTTCAAAACAACTTTAAAAAATATCCTTATAAAACTACCCTCATAGTCGTACAATACTCAAAGTAAACACTCACCATCTTTCTCAGTTTCTTCATTTTCCACTAAAATTTTATTTCGATTGGAATCTACAGTCCCATCATCTTCCAAATGAACGGGGGATTTTTGCTCGTTTGGTACTTCACATTGAGATTGCTTAGGGTCTTTGAGACTAGAAAAGTTTTTGGGTTGTGGTGCAGTGACGGACACAATCTCAACAACATCATCTTCGTCAGAGCTGTCTAAATCAATAACTTCTATGCAATCCTCTTCTTCTGGTGCTGCTTTCGAGTTCTGCGGCTTGTTTTGCTATACAAAAATTAAAGGAATTATTTAGTAATTAATCATAATATTAAAAACAATGGACATAAAACACATGCAATATCAATGCTCAAGTCAAACAGCTGTCAAACTAAAGGTAATTTGGGAAAACATCAACTTAACGTTTCACTAAATAGATAACTTTTTGAAACAGTAAATCATCTTACCATAAGTCTTGTCTCTAATTCAGAACTGTCTGATTTAAATAGAAATAAAATAAACAGAAAGAAAGTTCACTACGTTTATTCTATATTAGCTAGTCAAATTGTCAAAAAAGGCCTTCTGTCTTTTATTTACAAAACAAAAAAACATAACTTTTGAAAACCCCAAATTTTTTACATTTAAGAAAAACGCTTCGAGTAGAAGCATGAAATTGGGCTCAAATGAAAGCTGAAATCCTGTACTTTCAGAAAAAAATAGACAACTTTTATAACTCTTATCAGAACGCCGGAAGAATGGGAGGGAGAGACACGCATCAAGAGGGGGACTGAGACACACGCACCAAGAGGGGGAGGCAACCCATTCTATTTAGGTTTGTCAGAGCATACTAAGTCTTTCTTAAAAATATCGCTGACCAAGTCGGCACACTCCATCTTTTGCGGAAATGTTGAATATGAAATCTGTTGCCGATATTGTGCAAGTTTTACTACAAGTTACCCAAAACGAGGTAAATGTGAAAAACCAATTTTTGTCCTAATTTTTTAATCATTTTCGTGCCACAACTCGAAAACCATTAACTTTAGGAAAAAAATTGGCATAACTAAATTAGTAAATAATTTCGATATCTACAAAATGTTTTCAAATTTTTTATCTAGAAGGATTGACGAAAAATAATGTTTCTACTATTATTAACATGGCGGCGAGAGCCCAAGGGCTGTGACTACAAAAACTCGAATTTCGCATTTCAATTCTGCACTGTATTCGCTTTGTTTTCATAAAACATTTTAATTTGCAGCTCTATCTCATCAATAAAAACAAAGAGTTTGGTTTTAAAATCAGTAATAGTCGTTCGATTCAATTCTTGTAGCACAAGAAGCCCAACCGTGGCAAATAGCAAGATTTTGGCGGCAAATCACAACCAGATACTATATGACCTGGCGTTGTCCTGCTGAAACCACATGTCGTTCAGGTTCACATCTTCCTTTTTTTTGTCCAAATTACGTCATGTTGTGCTTTGTGAAAATCCCATTGAAGTGAATATGTATCGAGAAATCGAAATGTCTTCAATACTCACACAAAGCATAGCATACGTATACTCCTGATTATGGCCCCTACGAGGGTATTGTTCCATTATTATTATTTTTTTGTTACCGAATCAGATTGTTAAAATTTGTCCACAATTGTACAGATAGTCTCGTAATTTGTTCTAAACACAGTTTTAAACTGAACGCGTATTTTCATAAAATAATTAAATAATTTGAATGCGTTATTCCACTGTATGTGATGTAATTCTGCAATTCTGCTTTTCAAATGTCTAAGAAACCGAGCACTATGTGCACTATTTGTGAGGTATAACCTTATTAAAAAGGGGCGTTCAATTTGAAAGAGCCTATATAAGAGACGGGAATCATTGTTTAATTTTGATTGTTTATATTTGATGGAAATCAGATGTTACTCGTTGAATATTTTCCTTTTACAAAATGTCTATTGAGTGAAAATATTCCTTCTTCATTCTATGCACTGCCCGGTCATTATACAAAATGCCCACGTTTACCGAATTGACTATACATATACATTACAAACACAATTTGGAATGCCAGCTTACTATGTAGTTTAAATTGTATGAATTTTTATTTCCCTATTATGGAGGGTACACACTTTGACGGGTCAAACAAAATTGTTGTTTATTCACATATTTCTTTCTTTTTTTTTAAATAATAGAATTAAGTCGCACCGCACTTCTCAACAAATTTTTAAATATTTTCTTTTACGTAATTTTTAATTAGCCTTATAAATTACAGAATATTGCGAGCATTTTCTATTTTTGCTGGTAAACTATTGAAATAATACACTGAAGAATAAATCATTATTTGGTTAGTCGTCCTTGGTGCAGGTAGATTATTATTGTCATTCTTATATTATGTCCATAAATCTCCTCCTCAATGCTGTAGACTGATGATTTTATAGTTCTCTTTGTAATGTTGTAGATAGCATTAGCTTTCTCTACCTCTATTAGTTGTTTGACAAACTTTCTAGAACGTGTCCACAAAATTTCATGTCGAAAATCGTAAAAATAACGAAACTATAATGTTTCAAAGAGGAGAAGGGGGAAGAATTTGCACTTTACCCAATGATGTTCAACTTTTTTAAATCTTCAGAAAAATAATGATTTCCCGAACTCTGAAAAATAACCCGATGTAAAATATAGCGATGATGATTAAAATCTTAAAACATGTCTTCTTTCGAGAATGCTATCAAATATTTACTATTTGTGAGATATGCTTAACATTTTGTGTATCTCTGGAAAGGATGTCAAAAATAAAATCAGAGTGTCATATAAGTACCATCTTTTATCAAAGCCACAAACATATAAAACACCCCTCGTAATTGCTGTTTCTTCCCACATTTTTTCGTAACTGTCTTTAAAATAAGATATACCGATTTTCGCTAACACATTCATTTAAATTTTCCTCAAACTTTATTTTTAGTATTGACATAAAAGTTGACACCGTGGCATCACGAATTTCAATCATGATTTGATAGAGACTACGGCTTTGGAGGTCGCTTTCAAAGCGATACCAGTCAATTAGATGCTATTGCATTATTAATATTTTATTTTCACAACTTGAGAAGCCCATGTCACCATTAGATTTTAGTTTCACTAAAGTGAAATTGAAAAGCAAATAATACTGAAAATGTTGAATAACAACATATCTACGCACCTCTTTTGAAGAATTGAGTGTTACCCTTCGCATAAATTCTTCTATTTGAATTAAATGAATAGGTTTGCTACGAGAGAAGTATATTTTTAAAGGATGCCTTGTTTTAATAAATTAACTTCTTTACCATTTTATTTTTCCTGTGAGAATTTCATACATCTTCTCGAGCTTAACGGAAGATACAGAAATCTTGCCTCCATTCTTCGATGAATTCAACATTTCCTTTATATTTGGAGTAAATTTCTGGAGCTCTTTGAGCTTTCTCTTCATTGGGTCCTGTTCCATGTTTTTCCCATTCACTGCAAAGATGGCATAAATTGCAAGATACTTAAGATACACTTATAATTTATTCATTATCAACATATTACATATATAAAATACAATGGAATAACCCTCAGACACTACACTCTATGTGCGGCTAGCATTACAAAAAATTCAGAATATCATGCACACCATTTTCATAATAGACATTAGTATAGATTTATTCTTAACAAGACATTCTTGTTTAGAAATTTTTTCGTAACAGATTAAATTGTTTCAGGAAAATAAATGACAATATCAAAAACCTCGTGAAAAAAACTTAATCTTATTTACCCCAAAACTACTACTAATTCTAACAAAGTTACTAATATAATCTATTAACTAAATACTAAGTTAGGAAAGATTGTGAATCAGAGGGTTAGAGGCACATTTAATTTAAATTTTTTTTTGCTAATTATTTTAGTTTTCTTCAACTAGATCAACATCTGTCATGGAATGCCGCCGAGTTGAATAGTAGTGCCAATTTCGTATCATCGACATATACATATAAGTATATACAAGGTGTTTCTGTTAACGTAGGACAAAATGATAGAGGTGATAGAAAAACAAAAAATCGTATGGCAGGGGGAGAATCACAACCGTTTTCGAGTTACAGGGTGATTCATAAATTCGGGATGCACATTATCACGAAAAATAATTGAAAGTTGGATAAATCTGTAAGTGGTTGCTCAATATTGTGAATTTTGTGTTATTAAAGAAGTAGATAAATACAATGAATTCGCCAACTCCGCAAGCGATGACTTTCTTAAATGCTTTTTTTTTGGCTTGAGTTTATCCACGGTGATATTATTTATCTCTGATTGTAAAAGTCGTAATTGATCTGTGCAGGAAGAATCATTCAAAATTCAGAAAAATATTAAAAAACCTAAACGTTATGGGTCCACGACTAGCGGTGAAAAATATTCGAACATACCAAACAATTTTTTATTGAGATCTGCGCATGAATGTCTTCAATTGCACAGCCATGTGTTAGAACTAACATTGCAGAAGGCTGAAGCTTGACTCAAGTGTGTTTGCAACAAAACAAAAAAAAACCTTAAATACAAACCTTTGTTTCATTTGTTCGGACCTGCTGCGCTATTGCTCAGCAAAGCAATAAAATTTACGACACCTCAGGGCATTTCTCGATAAGAAACGTCTGCGCGGGTCTGCTTAAAAACTATCGAATTAGTTTGTTATTTGTCTAGATCTTGAGTGGCTCTGACCGTGGCCGCGTCACACATGTGGCATACAGACGGGACGAAATGGGCGCTTGAGGAGAATTTATGTCACCATAGCCGGCAACAAAAGGAGTCGTTTTACATTTTACTCATAGGGATGAAAGTGAAAGAAAATAATAATTGCGTTCTGAAGAAAAGAGTTGCAGTGAAAAAAATCTACGGTTTTCTAGAACTAGTAATATAAAGGAATCATTTTCACCGATTTTAATGTTTCACATTATTCTTTTTACATAGTGAATCACCACTTAAGGTCCTTTTTTTCACTAAAATGCTGTCCTTTTTTAATTCATATTTACATAATCCATTCTAGGCCGAACTTTGTTTGTGGCCATTTATAGAAACATTGTTTATGGGTATTTTGTAACGCGTGCGACACTGACACTGCGTTTTTTCAAGATAATAGTGTTTGTTCAGATATATCAAATTACGTTGATAAAGAAAAATAGTATGAACAATTAGATATTTAACTCAAACAAGATCTGTATAGAAACTTGTAATGAAAAACTTATACAACGTCATGAATCGCGTAACGGGTGTGACCTTAGAAAATCGCCAAATGCGACCAAGATGACTTTCAGTTAAACACCTGTACAATTTTCGATGAAAGTATACAGTAAGATTTTTTTATGTAGAACTTGAATAGTTATCTCAAATAACTACGTTAATCGAAATGTACAAACATGTATAATGTACTTTATAAAAATTTTTGAAAATGTAACGGGTGCGACACTATATGGTTTTTCAAGTTCTATCGTAAAATAGAAAATGTTCTAATCAACATTGCTTTATTACAAATCATTCCAGATAAGAAAAACACAGGAAATTAACATGAGATTTGGTCTAAAATTAATAATTTCTTTTGACGATTGTGCAATTTCCCACCTAATTTGAAAAATTCGCTTGTAAATTGTATGTAGAAAATTCCACGACTCTCAACTAAAAATAAAATAACAAAACAATGCTAACTTCTGTTATTCTTAAGAGAGAGAAAAATAATTACGGGACTCTATTTGCATAAGTATAAAATCAATAAAAGGAAAAATAAGCAAAGCCTTCTGTTCAAATTAAAAGAAAAAGTAGGGTTGCACGAGAAAACTTTTTTTTTGTTTTATGGAATCTCCATGCTTTTCATCCTTTGGACATCTTTACTTTGCACAGATTCACTAATTTTCAATTTACCACATCGCATGCAAGCTAAAATTCGGTAAAATACTCTTATTCAGTCGCATAATGAATATTTTAAATCACCGTTCACGCACAACAAAATGGCAGATTTTTTTCTTTCGCAATAAATGTTCTATTTGCCATGCACTTACAAAATAACCATTAAAATAGTAGACCAACCCTGACTGTTTCTTTTTTTTACTGAAATTTAAGGACTTTCTAGGGAAAAATTGAGAACACATAAAATTCTGAAAATCAGTCTTGTATTTTTGGGCGAATATTTGGAAATAGGGCCTCCACCTATAGATGTATAGCCATACAGTCAGTCGGGGTTTTGTTTACGAACCTTTGCATTTTTTGTGTTAATGAAGTTAAAAACAAAAATCGTAAATGGGTCAGATATTATAATATTTTTTAAACTTCCAAATTAACAATGGATGTGTAAATAGCTTTGTGGTTTATGCAGTTTCAAAATTAAAATTATTAAAGTAGATTTAATTTAGAATTGCATTGAACGCACACCTTGCAATTGTGTAATTATCCTATAATACACAGTTATACAGTTTCACCAATCGTATCCGCAATAGGACAAATAAGAATACTGGACCAAATAGCGGTTTGTGATTTGATTCCTGGACTGGGTGGGCACTGCTCAGATTCTTTAAAAGCAACTATTCCACCAAACAAACATATTGAATTATTTACCAGTCCTAAAAGGACTACTGGATTAATTTAATCCTTAGATGTTTACGGATTTAGAATATGGATAGGTTTCGTTGCGGCATTTTCAGATTTGGTATTGCTATCAAATCATCAGGTTAATCTGCACCTTCGGCAGAATATTATAAAGTTACAATCACTTGCCCACAATCAATTTTCTTCAACAAAATATTACAATATATTTAAATACGCAAGGTATTATATAAAAGTGAATATTTAGAACAACACATAGACCAAGCAGATCACTCCAGTTGAATTCATCTTTTTAGGTCAAGATAATCCATCAAATCCGCGATACTTATTTATTATGCTAAAACAATGCTGTTTAAAAATATTTTGCGTCGATCACTTTTTTGAGGAATTAAAGCTTCATATCTTATCTGTACATTAATAAATGCAATCAGTGAAATTAAATATTTGTTTTTTTTAATAAACAAATAATTTCCTCTTTCTCCCTGAAATTTAGCACTAATATGAAGATTAAGTACCATTTATACCAGTCTGCGAGAAGTCAGCGTTTCTGAATAACTTATAGTGGAAGTAGTAGTAGTTTATTAGCTTTACCAAAAATTGTAAGTACATATGTATACATATATTATTATGATTATTTGTTTTTTTAACCTTTCTGATAAGATAATATGTATTTGAAGCGAAAAACAAAAGAAAACCCAAGAATCTATTATTAGCCCGGTTTGTAAACGGTTTTTAATGTCTTATCAAGTTAATATTCATCCCGAGTTTCATCAAAATCGAGCATTTCGGTTTGGCAAACTTCCTTGTAAATTTTAATTTCAAGAACAAATTTGAATAGGGGATTAATATTAGTGGATGATTTCTGTTTAAACATTATTTAGAATAATCTATGCAAAGTCACCTATATAATGTTCACCAACCAATATCATTACAGGTTTCAATAACGGTCATTCACCTTCATGAATTGCAAATATCTGCACAAATGTTACTTTATATTTCCGTCAGGTGCAAGAATTGAAATTCCTAAAGAATTGTGCCATGAAATCGATGAGTAGCAAAATAGCCAAGCGGCGCGGCGCCTTAAATTATACGCACGCGACTAAAGATGCAAGGCTGCAAAACTCGTTTGTGTCGCGGATCTACTTTCACGCAAGCGAATATGCAACACTGCAAATTTTTATCTGTGAATGACCGTAGCCCTGTAATGTAATCAATTATTGAATTGAAATATTTAAGGTTTTATATGAAACTGAATAAAGACAGTTAACGATAAATTGTTAACCCTCTTTTCAGTAAATTGTCTCAAGTTTTTTTCCTAATTCTGGTGTAACGGTACGAAGGGCTATTGTATCCCCAGCTCTAAGCCAAGTTTTATGTGCCTTGAATTATTTCCAAAGATCAAAAGAGGTCTTGAACAATATCGCCAGAGAGACATGGGAGAGAATTACCGAAAGTATTGCATAAAAATATTTTCTTAAAAAAAATCATTGATAATTTCGGTTTAGGTTCATGATTATTCTTCCCTAACCTCAAAAGAGCCTTAAAAACCGCTTCATAAAGAAAATATCATTCGGAAAATGTTTGCGATGGAAATATAAATTTATTTATTATGTTAAGCATAGAATTTCATTTCTGGAAGAAAGGATTTGATGAGTAAACTACGATTATCTATGTGACGTCATTGTAAATTCAATATGACGGACGCCCCAAGATGGCGAATTACAGTTTTCTTAGCATCCCTCATGATATGGGTACCAAATGACGAGAATACGTCATTACCATAGTATAACAAAGAAAATTTCTGGACGTAGTATAATAATAGTATCATCGTGGTACTATGCAAAATCACTAGCTATGGATACGAGCTGCCTGAATTATAAACTAAAAAGTTGCAAAAAAAGTTTATAATAAAAAAAAAAAAAACCGACTGCAAAAAAAAACAAGGTACCTAATTTTAATGTTTTAAGTAGGTAGGTACCAACCAAAAATTTTAATTAACCTTTAATATTACAGTTAACGCAGGGGGGACCCATTCTATACATTATTCCAACTAGGATGTTGAATGGGTCCCCCCTGCGTTCTTGGTTGGTACCAACACTAATTAAAACATTAAAATGACTTTGACGCGATGTATTGATGCAATACGTTTTTATTACGTTTGAGAATCGCATTATGATCATAAAACGAAAACGCAAGTTGAAACCTAAGTGCATGAAATCGTAAACTGGGCTTATTTGTGTACGTATGAAGTACCGATTTTATCCAAAAATTTTACATTTACGATGAAAATGTATTTCGGTCTGAGTTTTGTGCTATAATTGCGTAACTAACAACCCATTCACTGTTTGTAATTTTACTACACAGTTTAAACCCGACTACATTGTTTTGTTCGGTGCAATTTTGATAGATACATATATCATATTTCGTACTGTCTACGAACTGTAAAAAATCACAAGTGCATAATACAAACTGTAAACAAATACTTTAATACTAATTTTACTTCATTTTTTGTTTAAAACCAGGAACGAATTAATTTATTCGACATTTTATTTTTAGAGCCATGATTCATTTATTAATTAAAAAACATGTAAACAGTTTAATCCAATTCACTCAGTTTTAATGTACAAAAGATCGGTGAAGTGCGAGTCAGACTCGCACACGAAGGGTTCCGTACCATTGTACAAGATATAACACTATGTACCTTTTAAATACTTTTGTAAAAGAAACAAGGGAGGCACTATAAAATAATCGAATTTTTTTTTTCTAATTTGCATGGCGGCCGCTGACAGACAGACGGACGGACGGACAGCGGAGGCTTAGTAATAGGGTCCTGCAGGGCACTCTTCGGGTACGGAATCCTAAAAAAAACCATGTGTTGTGCATATTTTAATAGCCCAGCAGATTAAACTACAAAGTTTATATGAGAGTGGCTCCACTTGGTGAAGGGGAGCAACACGCAGTTCATTTCGTAAATCGAAGTTACAGAGTAGCCAAGCGCGCCATGCTTTACTTATCGGTTAAGTCGATGTCTGTCGGTCTTTCAAGGCGTATTGTAGAATGGAGGAATAGAATAAAAAATGTTACGAGAAGCTAATGGAAACAATTGCTCACTTGCAGCTGCCTTGTTTGTGATGTGCTAGTTATTAGGCGTTAGCTTTGCAACTACTCTATTGCAATTTCATGAAAAAGGAAGTCAGACTAGTTACATCGGGAACATACTGCACTGCTCATCTGGATTAAGTGATTGGTTTTAAACTAAACTTTCAGTGTAGCAAGCAATATGGGAAATGGATGGTTCTGGGGCATTTGATTGACTTTGATTAAAGAACTCTTACATATGATGGGAACTTGTGATGCAATCTTGTGGTATTTCCGAGTAGTATCAAAAAATATATGTATGTATGTAGCTCTGAATAAGAGTAGCAGCTTCAGTCCGACAATACACTGCTATGGGATCTACCGAATCTCGTGTTCCTTCTCAAATTTCGTCTGAGTGGACTGCGGTAATTTTTCCCATGGCCCCTTCATATGCACACAATGACTATAACTGTTCAGTGGTCAGTCGGCAGCTGCTGATAGCGGTCAATTAAATTTTTTTTTTTGCGGTTTTGTTTTCCCAAGTTCGAATTGACTTAATTACATATCGTATAAAAAGAATAATTTACCAGTTGTAGGTTCCTTAGAGGGGTTTCTCACTTAGCCGGCGATTTCTTTCACTTATCAATTAATTTGTTATTGTTTACCAATTCAGACAACACACTTTGTCTGCCACAAACAAAAACCGTTTAAAATACGCACAATTACATTTCCTGGAAGACATCCTCGCGATGTAGGCCGAGGTGATCTCATTATAAAAGTCCGGGTATGAAAAACTATTTCACTTAAAGAGGTCTTCCACTTTGTCACTTATAGAGGTTTCCCGAGGTGAAAAGGTCGGGAACTGGCGATTAGTCAAAGTTTTAGAATTTTCTCCCTTACCCAGTCTCACTCTAATTTATAAAATTTTTTCAAAATATAACAGAATTTTTCTTACCTTTTTCTCAGAGCCAATTGAGCACTTTAGGTTTTCAGATCCGTAATAGGTACACGGAAAAAATCTTCACCTAAACTTTTTCTGCAACATGAAAGAAACACGAAACATGTTGATCAGTGCAATATCGAAGAACATGTATTTGGGTGATTCTACGACAATTTTTTTACGAATTAGTTTATAATCATGACATAATATTTTAATAACCATTGTTTGCTATAAAGCGCAGCAAGATAAATTTGCTTAATTTGTTTGATTTTTCTGAAAATCACGTCACACTCTGAAAAATGTCTCCAGCCCGTTTTTTTGCTAAAATAATAACTTAATATCCACAACATGCTCTAATTCATGGCTTACATATGTACACTAGCAGACCTAAACAATCATTATTTTATTTGCCAAAGCACTTCTTGACATCATTATCATTAAAACTTTTCAAAGTAATCTTTCTCCCGTGGATTTCACGTCATTCGCCTAGCATATTTAGATTCATTATTATTTTTAAAATATTTCACACACTCAAATAAAAACCTGGAAATGTCTAACCCCTGACTTATAACAGCAAACTCTAACAAGCCATGATTGTACTTATTGATAAGCACAGTAACGCAATTCCGTTCTGTACGGATGTTGGCACAACAACTCTTGTATCTCCCTTGACAAGTCGTAATTTGTAAAAATTTAGCTAATTGCTGTTGTTTTAGCTCTCTATTTACTGCCATAAGTTTAATATCCCATATGTTAATTTTTTTAATCTATACTACTGTTACTGTTTTAGTTATCTCTTGAAAATTCCACTTCTCTGTCATATTTGCCCTATCGTCATGTGCTAGGGTAGGGCCACGTAACTAGGGGATATACGTATATGAATTACATTATAGTAGTTTGAATCTTTAAAAAAAACTTTTTTTTCTTTCAAATGTTTGCTATGAAAACGGGTCGTTCTATGTTTTTGGGGTCGCTGATTTCGAATCTACTATCCAAATTAGAAAACTAAAGATGGCGAAGCCAATATACTGACCGCAAAAGCTCAGCTCAAACGGATTTACGTGGAAATGAATATATAGAATTTCGTAGTCGCTAATTTTAAATCTACCATCAAAATTTCGAATATCAAGATGGTGGCCAAAGTTATCAACGCAAATTTTCATGACATTGGGTTCTGAGAATCTTTGGGATTGTAGAAGTGGCAGGACTGTATATTCCATGCAGCCAGGCGAGGTAAGTGTTATAATAAATAAACCGCAGAATTTTCAGAAATGACCTAAAATGAAACAAATCGACCAGTTTTGTATTCTGTTGCAGTGTGTGCAATTGTGTGTCCGGAACTAGAATAAAAAAAATATGACAATTTTTGTTATTTAATGACCACTCAAATAAAAGTAATCCTTTTTCATAAAATATTAACACAAATTTTTCTTAATTAAAAAATTTCAAAATGTTATTTAATTAGTTTCAGTCGGAGGGAAAGCGTTTCTGCACATTTTAAATAATATAAATAAAAATGTTAATTGCATAATTTGATAGTCGCACAGAATTTACACAGGCTGTAAAAGGTGTTCCGAGTAAAACGCGCGAAGTTACGGTCGGCTTCCAAATATTAGCCGTCGCGATACGGCATTATAACTCGAACAACTCTACGCATTTTGAATTTAAATTGTTACCACGTACATATTTTTAGTTTAACACTTCAATCTTCAAATGGGAGTTTATCAAATGTCGTGACATCTTTTAGAAAATCGCCGTGTGCGCTGACACATTCGGTAATAATTGCAGGCCCTACTGGGAACACCCTGTTGACAATCAGCGCTTCCATATGGATATTCTCGCTGTATGATGTACGAGTACATAACTGTATAAATAAGGACTAACAAGATCGAAAATGCACAAGCTAAAAAAAATTTCTGACGCAGATAGAAGAAGATATCCAACTCGTTAGTTTTTATGTGCGTGTATTTGTGAGGCCATTTTGTTTGCAAAATTCTATTTTTTAATAACAAAGAAAAAACTAACTCGGTATGACTTTACTATACGGACCTAGGCTTAAGAAATGGAAATGGAAATGTTCCATTTATGGTCGGAACGAGTGAATTAGGAATGTATTGTTGTCGGAAAACAACACTTTCCCAAAAGTTAGCTTGTTTTAGCAGCAAAAATTGAAAAAATCAAAATTAATCTCGTCTCGTTTTCGAGATATAAAATAATTCAGAGTGGCTATTCGCATCGTCCTTGCTTTGTACAACCGAAATTTGCGCTCATGTACATAGTAAATAATTTTTAAAATAATTCGTACATCGGCACAAAATAATTCGTAAGGAAAATTTGCCTTTTTTATAAAATATCTTCTGACTGAATATTTTCCTTTTACAAAATTTTCAATTTTTGGTGTTAAAACAAGCTAATTTTTGGGAAAGGTTTGTTTTCCGACAACAATACTTTCCTAATTCACTCGTTCCGACCATAAATGGAACATGTCCACAAAGTTTTAGTGCAATATCAAAATCCAGGTTTCGTACACTTGTTCCCGGACCTATCAAATTTAAGTCTGCTGGTTAATGTATGTAAAGTATGTATTCAGCTTACTATAATTGCTTTCTTACTGAATATCCTTTTATAAAATATCTAGTTGCTGAACATTTGCCTTTTGCAAAATATTATTATATTTCAGGCAGAAATTTTTCAGGCCGAAATTGAATTTCACAACAAAATGGCCTAACAAATAAACGCACATAAATTCACTCACGCATCGAATAAAAGCGATATGTACTCCCCCTAACCCAAGCCAAGAACCATTGCCCGTCGAAAACAGAAATATTTAAGAAAAAGTCGCCAAGTGATTCACTTCACTGAAGCATGCAAAATCATGTCTAGACTAAACACAATTTGTTGCGGATAAATAAAAGGATAAAACTTACTTAACCGGTTTCTCAAGAAAATAGTCATCCACACAACTTCTTTATTACTTTATTAAAACAAAAGCGGACCAGCAACAGACCCACTCCTCACCGATAACACCGCACGACTGAAGCCGGCAACTGCAATCCCTTGGCTCTTAAATAGGCGCCTAGCCGAGAGAAGCGAAAGTACATAAACACAGAATTCCCGTGAACAACTGAACGCTGTCATTGTCGCTATACAAACACACGTGAAGAATGAAGAATTAAATTCCCACAGGCAACTACGCCTTCCTTACTATTCCACCTATAGTGGCCGGTGGGTTGGATAGGCCAACCATATCCCGGGCGGCGGACCGACTACTTCGATTTTGTTTTGATTTTCTTTATTTATAAACTATATGGTATCTTTCAATGCCGTTAGCTAATCATATGTGTGTGCACAGCAGGAGCAGCCAAAGAGATAACAAAACAGAAAGACGGAGCCACCGCGGCGCGATGTAATACGATGCTGAAACATTTTGCAAAAAATTATGAGAATCTGCACTCTGCAGTAATTCTGTCTTTCATTTAAAGATTTTGCTCACAAGATAGCAAAACTGATAGCTGCCTTTATAGGTACGTGCATTAGCATAATCGTGTTATGCAATAAATACAATTTATTTCTGTTCGCGGATCAAGAAGAGGCACTGAAGCAAATACATATGTAGATAATTTTTGTTTACCTAGATACGCTGAAAGATGCGAATAATTGTTGGGACAAAACATTTCTTATCCATGCATTGTTTACTTTTAGCTTTCGGGGTGTAAGGAAATAATCATCTGTGGTATTCTTTCTATTGCTCTTTATCCTACACGCATGCCCTACACCTACGTTCGGTCGAAATTAAGATTGGTGGTTTGGATTTCTGCATGCGGATGGCGATGCAGTCACTGCAAGACTATTAGTTTCTAGGGAAGCCTCTTGTGGGGAAAATTTATATTAAAGCGTAAATTAGGGAATTTCGTTATGTGGGCAGTATCGAATTTATTCCAAATTAGATCTACATTAACTATCAGGGGTTGAAACCGAAACCAAAATGAAAGAAAAGGTCGAAAAATAACATTCGAAAAATTATTTGCTTTGTTTGCAGAATGTTCCGACCGAAATGAACGATTATCTTGTAATCTAATGTGAGATCAAAGCAAACGTGTTTTAGTACAAGTAAACACAAATCTAATTTTGGAGCCATTGAAATAAGCTAGATAAAAATGCCTCGTATTTGTGAGTATGTTGTACGCCTCGCAATATTTTCTCCTGAAAAAATTTCTGTATACCGGAACCCCGAGGATTTTTCGGGGCTTAAGTGAATTGCGATTTGGTAACAGTGACGCTCGCAACTCGTGAGTGACTGTGAGATTACGGAATTGTCTAATGATGATGCAATATTCAGAGGGGTTGTGTGTCGGCTCAATAAAAGGGTTTAATGTCAATAGCGTCATAACTTTTGCATAAGTCTTCAAGATGGTTACCGAAAAAGTTAAACCTCAAAGAATTGCCATGAAAATGAACACCAAGAGGTTCAAAATAGCGGCTCCAATATGGCGACCCAAATTCCTTAATTTTAATTAATTTAAATTTAATACGAAGACGTCTTTAGAGCTACAGAATTCAAATCTAGCAAAATTCAAGACGTACAGCGGACCCAAAATGTCTATCGAAAAAGTTAAACTTTAAGGCATTGCCATGAAAATCAGCACATAGTATTTAAAAGGATGCTGATTTCGAATCTGTTATTAAAATTTCCAAAAATCGTAATCCATTATGGCGTTCCAAACTCCTCCACTTTAAACAATTTTAATGAATATGAAGGAGATTAAGAGGATATGGATTTCAAACTTACCAAAATTCAAGATGGCTACCGATCTACCGAAGTTCTTAAACTTGAACGGATTGCCATGAAATTAAAAGCTAAGGTGCTTAGAGGATACTGGCTTCGAATCCGCTCGAATTTTGCAATTGAAAAATAAAAAAATAATTCGAGGAATTTGAATGAAAATGAATACAATGAAAACGTAAGGGGTTGCACCTAATTGCCTCTCTGTAAAGGGAGATTTTCTTTAGGATCTATTTTGTAGAAGAAAAAAACACAAAGAAATTTCGAGAGTTAATCTCTATACAATTTTTTTAAATCTATACTAATATTACAGCCTTGGCCAAAAGTATTAAGCCACCCTCATTTATTCTCATTATGTGAAAACTAAGTACAAAAATACCTCGTTATCACTTTTATTGCCTCAGTCACAGGTAGAAAGTCATAATTAGGTATTAAAAATAACTCAGAAAAGGATAAAGGACGGGTAATTAAGGATTTCTCCTTAACAATGGGTAATTAAGGATTTTTCAATAAATGAATCAGTTGCAGTTTATAAGGCCTTAAGTTCTGAGGTAAAGTTCAAAACGTGGTTAGTTGTTGGTGAAGTGTTGAAGACAGTAGTTGTTGAACCAACATGCCGAAAACAAGTGAGTTGACATTGACTCAGAGGATCAAGATCCAATTTTTGCACGCGGAAGGTAAATCGCAGAGGGAGATAGCGAAAATCGTAAAGTGTTCACGTGGTGCTGTTGACCATACTCTCAAACGTTTTGTGATTACTGGTTCTCATGAGAACAGGCCGAAATCGGGCAGAAAAGGGCGTCTTCTTCTCGTGAGGATCGAAATTTATTTCGATCCTCTGTAAGAAATCGGAAAAAAACCTCGTCAGAGTTGGCTGCTGCAGTGCCAGAGGATACAGGACGACAAATATCGGCAAGGACTATTAGAAGAAGACTTTTGGATGCTGGTCTAAGGGGGTGCAAAGCGAGGAAAAAGCCATGGCTCTCCAAAAAGAACATAAAAAAACGACTAGAATGGGCTCATCGTTATATGGACTTCACAGAAGAAGATAGGTCAAAGGTGGTCTGGTCTGATGAGTCCAATTTTCAAGTAAGTTGTTGCTTAATACGATAAAAATCAATTTGACACATTTGAAATTTATTAGGGCTCATTATGGTATTTAATCCACAACTTAATTTTTTTTTTGATTTGGAAGATATTTGGAACTCCTGGTGCAACGTTTGTACGGAGACGGGTGGGCGAAGAATACAACCCAGAATATATTGTACCTACTGTGCAACACGGAGGAGGCAGCATCATGGTCTGGGGCTGCATGGTGGCTAACGGCGTGGGAGAAATGTTCGTGTGTGAGGGTCGCATGAATAGTCAACAGTATATAAATGTTCTAAAGTCTTGTCTTCAGCCGTCGTTTCGGAGGATATTTGGAGAAGGGGATTACAACAAGTGATATTTCAACAGGATAATGCTCTCTGTCACACATCTCGGACAACAAGACAATGGATGGAGGAAAATAACATTCGGCTTTTGGATTGGCTCGCTCAGTCACCGGATCTAAATCCGATGGAGCATTTGTTGTCTACTTTAAAGACTAGGATTAGGAGTCATCAAATAACAACAAAAGACAGCCTGAAGACCGCTCTATGTGAAGAATGGAACAAAATTAACACAGAAGATTGTAGAAAATTAGTTTGTGGTTTACCAAATATGCTGTAATAAGGGCAGGGGGGGGATGGGGGGCTACAAAATATTAATAAATTTGACGTGTAATACTTTCTTATAAATGTGTGTAACTTAATTTCATTGCCACTCTGTGTTTACCTTAGAAACCCAACATTCAATAGGTGGCTTAATACTTTTGGCCAAGGCTGTATAAAAAGAGGTAATATTTATTTGTTTGTAATTCTATAGGCTATATTTTACTTTGATAAAAATAAGTTTTCAGTTAGAAATATCAATATTTGTAAAGCAAGGAAGGAAGAAACAGAGCTGCTTGCGTCCTTTATGGGCGTGCGTGTACTACAAAAATAGTAGTCATCAGTAGATCTAACAACTACTACTAACTGGGAGAAAAACTGAAAAATCAATTTGAAAATCCATGTTCCGATTTTCGGGAATACTTCACAACATGGTTATCTCACATGTTCTGTGAAATGTGATATGAGACGTGAAATGACAAATAATAATAATTAACTGGGCGAAAGTTATGGTAGGTATCCCGGGCAATGCCGGATTCGGGCAAGCTAGTAAAATATAAAACAACAGCCTTAGGGTTGCTACACTGAAACTGGGGAAAATGTATCCTGGCAATTTCCATCCATCGACTTCAAATTTTAACTATAACTTCTTAAATAGATTTTATATTAAAATGCATGCGATTTTTATGGCCGTTTTATTCTTCGTCAAAAATGCGATTTTTTGTTCAAAGTGATGTGAAAATTGCAAAAATCGATATTTTTTTAATAATCATGCGTAAGTACTTCAATGGGGAACACTCATGCAAATAACGAGACATTTTTTTATTTTCTCCTCTTCTACGATAGAACACGTAAAAAATAAAGATGCACTCAATATAGCAATGAGGTCGCCATTTTGTTATGTTATTATCAAATTTGCATGCTTTGAGAGATGTACAATAAATTCTCGAAATTTCATTTTGATTGCTTTTTCATTATTCTACTAAATAAATTCTAAAGAAAGTCCCACTTTGTGGTAATTGAAAACGGCAGAACCTAAAAGGGAGCCGACCTTTTTACTATTTCGAGCTCTCCGTTTTCGCATCTACTAATTTCTATTTTCAAATGCGGGTTATCAGAACTTCTGAATACTGAACAATATTGAATATTCTGTTGAAATTCAGAATTTCAAAATCACGAATTGAAAAAGGCATCTAAAATTTCTTAACTTAGAACAATAACAAAAATTGAGAAGATTTGATCTGATTAAAACAATATTTTCGGGTGAATAAGTAACATACACAGATCACAAAAGAGTCACGAACCGCAGTGTAAAGCCGGGCACAGCTAGTCATTTATACAACTAAATAACTCCACTCTTTTTCAAACATCACTAATATAATTAACTCCACTCCCGATGGTTGCACCACTGACTACCCGAAAGCGACTGAAGTCGGGTTCCGTATCCCTTGGCTTTTATATAGCCAGCCGCCCGTCACATACACAAATGCAAATACCAATGATGCCAGTGCATCAGCAAGGGTTAGATGTGTGCATTTTGATCCTCACTTGTTGCGCGCAATTGCTCAATACAAGGGCAGGGTTCAGTTCAGTAGTATATTCTATACACTACGCTCTGTTCTGTGAACCTATTGAGTGGATACACAATGCGCAAGCCCTGCATTGCCTGGACCCGGGTAATTGTATTTTGTTGTGGTTGGATTTGTTCTTTATAATTTCCGTTAGCTAGGTTTTGTGTGTGTGTAGACCAGACAATTCGCAACGCAAAAAAGTCGCCGCATCGCGATAATCTCCGATGTGACTAGGATTACCAGGTTTTGAACTCTATGATTAGAAAAGTTTTTTTTTTTAAGTTATTATACATATGTATCTGCAAATAGGTACGGGGTGGGGATGAATTTATAAACGTATGTAAAGCCTAAATCAAAAATTTAGATAATGCAACTTCGAAGCGTCTTGAAAGTAATAAATTTGTACGTCTTTACTTTTTTGTCTGCAGACAACTTGTGAGGTATAGAACAGGATTCTTGCATGTAATTCCTGTCGACCAAAATCGAAACGACTTTTAATAGCTGAATGATTCCTATATGAATTGTATATGCAATTCGACTATTTAAGGTGGTACCGGCTTTGGTAGAAACGAATGACATGACCACCCCCAGATCGCAGGTGGTGGCTCAGGTAGAAATGGTAAAAAAAAACAAATTCATTTTTTAATCTCTAAAGCCATAAGTTTCAACTTACATTTCCGTACTGAAATTGAAATCCAGAAACAGAATTTTTTAAGTGCGAAAATTATTACTGTGCTGATAAAATCAATACACCTTACACTTACGCCAGATGCAAAAAACAAGGTAAAAGGAATACTGCTATAAAAGTTCAATAAGCAAAGAGATTGGCATTCAGTGTGAGTAGTGCTGCGATTTTTCATCTTCACTTTATTTGAGCTTCGCCTTCCTCACAGCAGCATGAATCACATGAATTATCACTGAATACATGATCCATGAGAATTTTAATTATTTGCAGGTGCTCATAGTACGACAAAGAGAGCTAACTCCCTTGATATTCCTATGAGTGTTATGCGATACGCAAAATTTCATTTACTATCTTTTTCACTTATCAAAATCAAGAAGATCTCACTGAAACAATAAGATAGTGTTCTGTCTTTGATATTCGCTGTCATCCCAAAAATTTACTGGAGCAAAAAATGTCTTATCAGAACATTACGCACTAATTTAGCTTAGCTGAAATCTGCTGACTTTGGTGTAAGGCAGTAAAACCGCTGGTGCTGTTTTTCTCCAGTTTTCATCCAACGGACGGTAGCTGATAAGGTCTGTGGTTTTAGATTCATGTTAAGTACGGGGTATTGTGGTTGCAATCTTCGCAACTGAGATTTTTCTTGTGATGTCTGGTGCTTGGGAAAGCGAATTTAGAACCACCGTGAGAAATAGTGTGTGGGCGAATTTCATGTGGGAAATAGTGGGTGGTATGGTGTTTCTAAATGATTTCCATTTCCAACTGAGAACTCTTTAAGTAATACTTCTCGCTGGATTGAATATACTATACATAGTTTATGTAACCCGGAACCGTAGATAATTTTCACAACGTTGTGGCATAAGAAGTATTGATATCTGAATTCATTGAAATTATTATTAAATTATTCAGGATGTTGCCGCATAATTCAAAATAATCCATTTCAAAGTGATAAGAAATTGCTGGAAGACTGGAAGGTTTGTTTGTTTCGCGCATGAAGTGTGGGGTACTAGGGTCAAACGAGTTTAATATCAAAACATAAGCAAAAACAATTTAAACATTTATAGAACTAATGGCGCAGTAAAATCCACTATCGAAATTTGGAAATTAAAGATGGTCACCGACAGGGGCTTTTGGGGTCGCTATTGTAATAATTCTTAGGATCTGTGATTTCGAAATAACTGCCTTTTTCTAAGCTCATATGTTTATATACACAACACCAAAATCCTCTAAACAAAATGAAAATCAAAAATGTTTGTCTGTCTGTCTTTTGGTCGGGACTAATCTCGGGTACGGTTGAACTGATTTCGATGGGACTTTAACTGGAAGGTAGAGTATGTTTTTCGAGCATGATTTAAAATACTTCTTACCCTGGGAATTTTTCCGAGCGAAAAATGGAAAACCTTCAACCCGCATAAAACAGTTTCAAGCATTCTACAACAGTTGTACCGCCCATGAGCCCAGAACTCAGATTTTGAAACAGTTTCGTTCATTCTGATAGTTTTTTCATAAAAAACCGAGTCAGGCTGCAGTTAGAGAAATCTTACTTGCATGAAAATTCTATATTTCTTCAAAGAAGAAATTTTCTTTCAAAAGAAGAAAAAGTGACCTAATTTTAAATGAAAGTCTCTTATTTCAAGATCCAAAGCAACGATAGAATCATGAAAATTGATCTTAAAACAAGAACTAAATAGTCCCTTATTTCAATATACAATATCCCTTCAATCAAGAAAGGACCCCGCAGGTTTTCAAAGTTAGTATCTCGTGATGCAACCGTTAAAAGCAAAAGGTCCTAAAACATTTTTTGTTGCATTTTAGGAGACCTATCTAACGATACTCCATCTAGTCAAACGAGTAAATGATAAACATTTTTTCAACTCTATGGGAGGAGTCCAACAAATTATTGTTGGTAAAAATCAGTTTAGGCACAATTGAAGCAAACCAAAAATTACTTCTATTAAACAAAATTCACAAGACATTTTGAGAGCAGATGTAAGCCACGCGTTCTGAATGTTGAATGATCTACTTAACATTCAACACCTACACATTGAGGTTACCTATGCAAAATTGTAGAAAAATTTTACACTCTCACCGTACCCGCCGTTCCACCGTAGCCGGTTTTCCCCTAAATGAGGCTACAAGAGTGCGATCGCACTTAATGTCCTTACTTATTTGCACCATCTATTTCCGTGGAGTGGATAAAATTAAGGCCCAACCATAATCGACATAACAAACATAACAAAATAGAGGAATGTTAACTGCTAACCTTAATGACGCATTGATATGACAAGGAACAAAATGTGGGAATATGGCGCTTGTTTGAAGCTAACATTTCTTCCTCAGTAAATTAATTATTTTGGAGAAGACAAATTTCACTCTCTAGAATAATAAATTAGATAAAAGGCAAATATTCAGTCAGTAGATATTTTGTAAAAGGGCAAGACTACCCGCGCACAAACATCTGGTCTTTTCCTTCGAAGGACAATCGGTGCAATAAGACACGAAGGGACTTCTCAAAGAGCCGGAGGAAACGACCGTTTTCTGCGAGTGCGGCAACGTTACGTCCAGGGCATTTTACATGGAGGCTGACGGTGCAGCAACGGAGGATCGTGTGGCGTGTGCACTGCCTCATTTGAAATAATGTTCTGCTGCAACGTGCGGCAGCAACCGGGCCGCAACCGTACAGGTCGTCTGCTATGGGCCAAACAATAATGTGCATATCGTTCCGTACGGAAGCCCATGCTAACTTGCGATTACACACAAAACCTATCCCTATCCTAGAAGAAAGTCCCTTATAAGCAAAGTAAACCGGAAAGCTATAATAAGATTTGCTCTGGACTATGTTAATAAGACTCTAAATTTCTGGAGAACGGTTATTTTCACGGATGAAAGTAAATACAATATTTTCGGGTGCGATGGAAAACAGACCAAACCAGGTTTGGGGATGTATAGCGAGTTTATTGACGTTAAAATGGAGAAATTTGTCTACTTGGATATTTTAAAAAGAAATTTAAAAGAAAGTGCTCAGAATTTGGGAATCTTAAATAATTTTTCTTCACACGTGCGCGGAAACCACTACTATTCCGCACGGGTTTGCGTGTGGAAACACGCCGATTGCCCACTGTAAAACCTGTTGGGAATAACCCATTGGTAATTTTAAAGAACGCAAGCCAGACTTCGAATAACGCACGGGTACCTGAAATGGAAATGCACTCAGAATACTTTCTTTCTTCTTCAATTCAATTCTTCAAGAAATCCTTCATGGGAGCGTATACCTGAGTGCATTTGGGTCGCTCGATCAACGCAATGAGAAGGAGTGAGTACATGTCCCATCACTGATCACTGGACAGGAGTAAGCATTTCTCGCTTGCACTTGCAATAGCAATGAGGAGTTCTAGAAATCTACCTGAGGAGCACTCGACTCGACGGTTAAGAAGACTCGTGCACTCAGAATATTTCTTCAAGAAATCCTTTTTTTTGTATATACTCGCACGTGTTAAACATCCTTTTAATGCTTTTCAGTTTTCAGGTACCTAAATAAATTATTTAAGCCGGGCATGAGTGTAATAGTATATTGCTTGGAACATCTGTACGTTAGATATCATAAAAACCTTTCGTATATCTTTTTGACTTTTTGAGAGATAATTACAGCAAAAATTGTTTTTTTTTATTCGCAGGGGGCTCCGCCCCCCGGACCCCCCGTTCCGCTCCCACGGACTCCTCCTTCCCCGACCTCCTTATCGAACCCACCGCCGCACTTGTGGGGAAAAATACAGTGTGTAACTCGGGTGGAAACTAGCCGATTGCCCACGATGGCAGGGTTAGACGCACGAGCGAACACAAAATACTATTAAGTTGTGCCAAGACAATGATCCCAAGCACACTGCAGATTTTGTCCCAGTGTTATAAAGACACCTGCTCAAAGCCCAGACATCAACCCAACTGAGCACATATGGGATCATCTTGAAAGTAAAATAAGAAATTATAATATAACTAACAAATCTAACCTACTAGAAGCTCTGAAGCATATTGGCATATGACATATTAGTGGGGATTCTGCGAAAAACTTGTAAATTCCTTCCAAACAGGCTTAGGGAAATTATTAAAATTAAGGGTGGACCAACAAGATATTAGATGAGTCACTTCTTTATCGTACATTGATAAATTTCTAATTGTCCCTTTATTTGCAGATGTGACAATAAATTATGGTGGATACCGACATTTAGTTGCTTTTGAATTAAACCTTTTCATTTTAAATTTACTCTATCCAAAATGAGAATTCATTTATGAAATAAAAAAATAAAATGTGTTCATTGTAACATTCATATTTCGTAATAAGGTGTCCCAATACTTTTTTGAGCGACTGTAAATTTTTTCGAAAGTTTGATTAATGTTGTGCATGCTAATAATACACAAAGCGGTTTTTTTATATCACACTCTGACAGCCTGTCGAATATGCATAAGCTTCCGTTCGATCAGTTTAGGCACGTGATTGGCTCATTCGCACCTCCTCGCATACTTCACACAATGTAAACACTTTTCATGTCGACGCGAGTTCATCTTCACACAGTCACGGAAAGATAAAAATTCTTTTCATATTACTTCATTCGAGTGCAGGGTGGGCTTTTGGTTTATTCGCTCATAATACTATGCTATACATTTTTAATATTGCGATATTTTTAGAAATTTATTTACTTTGTTTTCATACTTTAAAATTTTCCCAATGTAAAAGAATGGCATCGTCAACGTGGGAATATAATAATACTTTTAAATAACGACGACTCCGTTATTTCTCAATAAATTTACAGAAGTTGTTCATAATTACGATAACGTTTATGTATTTGTCACAACTTCATCAAATTACTGATTACTATAACAGAGTTTCAAGTCAGTACAGCTAAATTATATAAAAAATTAACGAAGACGACCTTTCAACTGGCTACGATTAATATGAAAATCTATAATATTGTAGTAAGGATTGAAGGAACGTGACATTGATGAAATAGGCTCATGTAGGCCATAGTTAGTGCGGTGATAATTAACATGCAGGAAGTCATGATGCCTCAAAGAGCGAGCCGGAACAGAGATATTAAAAAGGGCAAGCAATTCAGGAGAGTTAACCGTGCCTTGTAGGCAGTCAAAAGTCAAAACGGTTTTGGAGTTGTTCCGCCGTTGCTCCAATGATTCAAGTCTATCAACATATGGTGGCAAATGAAGGTTATCCTCCCAGGGTAGTCCACGTTACCAGCAAGGAGCACTTTTTGTTTTATTAAATCGTTTGTAAGAACACCATTGCCTAAACTGCATATTGTTTCAAGAGAGTTTTATATTGACTTGTCTAATTTGTTTGAAATATTCAAACATTTTATGTTATGCTGACGATGCCAAGATTTTTCGTGTTGCTCTGAACGTGACTGCGAATTTTGAAATTAGGACTTACATTCTTTTCATAAATGGGGTTATATAAATTACTTTACTCTAAACATTAGCAAATGCTCAACGTATTCTTTTTTACCTTTTAACACGTTTGAAAACCGACGTAACATCTCAAAAACTTTTTTCGCTGAAAACAAGATTAATTCTTCTGTGTTGCTTCCTTCATTTATAATAATTTAGGTGGTTGGCTAAATACTCGTTTTAGTTTTGATGACCATATTGATGCGATAGTCAATAAAGCTAGGGTTTATAAAGAAATAGTCCAGAGAATTCCAGGATCCTTATATCACGCGGATCCTCTACTGCACCTTTATAAGACCAATTCTTGAGTACGCATCATGTGTTTGATCTCCTTTTTGTAACATACACACATCAATCGTGTCGAGGCCGTCCAAAAGGGTTTTGTCCGCTTTGCCCTCGGTGGACTCCCTTGGAGTGATCCCATAATTCTGCCTCCTTATTTGGACCGGCTCAAAAACATATTAAACTTGAGCCCCTCGAGCGACGACGTAAGAACTCTAAAGCTGCTTTTGTTATTGACTGCCTGGAGGGTAGCATCGATTGTTCAACTTTGTTAGGATGTTTTAATCTATCTGCTCCCTCTCGCTAAATGAGGAATCGGGATTTCTTAAAAATCCCTCAACATCGAACTAACTATGGTTTGCATGAGCCCGTCACATCCATGTCGCGTTGTTTAAACGATTGTTTTCGATTTTAATTTATCCAGTCAACGCGCTACGTCAAGTCTTCTATAATTTAGTATGCCTTGATTCTCTTATGCTTTGTATTTTTATTTTATTGTAATCAGCCATTGATGAAATTTGTAAAGAAATACATAAATGTCTAATATGAAAATACTTCCAAAATTTTACTGTATTCAAGGCACTCAAGGTGGTGCAGACATGATGTTTTAATTAAATATGTTTGAGAGGGTTTTTAATTCCAAAGTTTTCAGATTCTCATTAAATTGGTTTACAAAACTCTGCACTTCTACTACATATCAAAGTTGAAATATTTTGGAAATTCAAGGTATTTTAATAATACAACTACATGCACATAAATTTAATGTTTCCGAAATTAAAATTCATTTTCAAGTACAGTCTACTAATTAAATTTAGCTGTCCCCCATTGTAGCGCGTTCTATTCAGTTTCCGCTTGAACTGTGAAATCAGTTCTAAATATGAAACTCTGTATGCACGTGCATCATGTATTCTCATCACCTGCCCTGACTGCCCTGAGGGTAGTCATGTTGCCGGGCAGATGGGTGAGCCATGCCCACATCAGTTTGCAAATGCTCCAATGCGTCTATTTATTAAATCTGACAGACGTGCCTTGGAATACTAAAAATTCGTTTGCATATCGGAAAATGTTTATTGCTTTCATTCCATTATTGTTCTTTCCTGCAATGAGTGCAGTTTATTGGGGCATCAGAAGGTAAACAAATTGTTGCTCAAAATATCAAAGAGCGGGAAGCCTGTAGCAAATTTATGGAATTACGAGTATTTGTACGAAGCAGTGCGTCGAATGAAATAAGGATACAGAGGAAAAATCAAAAATGACAAAGGCTTTCCTTTCAATCACTTCCCTACAATTATGTACTTCCTAATTAAGCTACAGGAAGCAGAGCCTCCCTATAACATCAGTACACTGCGAAATCCGTACTCAAAACTTGTGTGCTCACCCCCTTCACGTGGGGAATAATGGATATGGATTTTGCAGTATAGTGATGTTATCAATAGATATCCTATGCTTGCTGTGGCTTATTAGGAAGTAATTAGGGAAGCCCCGACATGGACCGTGCATTTGCTTCACAAATAATTCCTCGTCCCTGCTTGTCATTATTAGATCATGAAAGGCACTTTAATGCAGTTGTCTTTGTTTAAAAGTATATACTTGCTAAAAGGATTCAAAATATGTCTGGTCAAAATCGACTAGAAAGCTTGATAAGGATATTGTGAAGGGAGTTCTATATGAGGGGATCTCAGCCATGATATTGGAGCCCCCTACAAATAAAAAAAAACAAATGTTGCTGTAATTATTTCTCAAAAAGATATATGTACGTATCTTAAAGAAAAGTAGTAAGGAAAGGTTTTTATGATATCTAAGGTACAGATGTTCAAAGCAATATACTATTACATTACATAGTCTTAACTACTCTGGTGACCATGTGATATTTACTCATGCCCGGCTTACCGCTTAAATAATTTATTTAGGTACCTGAAAAGCAAACTCGGCTCTTTTGACTCTCGAGTGCTCCTCAGGTAGATTTCTAGAGCTCCTCATTGCTATTGCAAGTGCAAGCGAGAAATGCATACTCCTCTCCAGTTATCAGTGATGGGACATGTACTCACTCCTTCTCATTGCGTTAATGGAGCGACCCAAATGCACTCAGGTATACGGCTCCCATGAAGGATTTCTTGAAGAAATATTCTGAGTGCATTTCCATTTCAGGTACCCGTGCGTTATTCTAAAGGCCTAAACCCATAGAATCCGTCTCGCGTCGCTTTTCTCTTAAGTAGCTCTCTTACGACGCGCTGCCGCGCGAAATATAGAAGATTCCTCTAAAATTCTCTCTCGCGACGCGCTGCCGCGCGCTTCGGCTATGGGTTAGCTTCCATATGCATGCATGTATTCAATAGTTGTGCGGCGCCGCACAAAGCGACGCCTGATGCCGACGGACTCTATGGGTTTGGGCCTTAAGTCTCGCGTGCGTTCTTTAATATTATCAGTGGTTTATTCCCAACAGGCTTTACAGTGGGCAATCGGCGTGTTTCCACACGCAAACCCGTGCGGTATACATAGTACTGGTTTCCCTGCACGTGTGATGAAAAGTTAATTTAAAAAACCAAAAGACCCGACTGACTGTAAAGAAAAACTAAAAACATGTAAACAAGCCACATTCATAATTAAATCTATAAATAAGTCAATACTATTAAAATTGATCTAACTGGTCAATATTTGTAATAAACTGACAAGGTATACATAATTGGCGGTCGGAGGCTACGCATATTTTTGTTAGTCTGTGTGGTTAATTATGAATGTGTCTTGCTCACATCTGTTTAGTTCTTTTTTACAGTCAGTCGGGTTTTTTCTTTCAACAATTTTTTTTTTAGCATTTCTCATTCTAAATTACATTTAAATATATAATTTGTATATATTTTTGTAAGCCATTTAAAAAACCCGTTATGGCGATAACTCACTCGATAGGTTTTGAAGGAAAAAAAATTTTTGAAGACATATAATATGGCTATTTGAATTTTTATAATTTTTATATATCCAGTCACTCTCGCAATTAAGACGAATCTAACTACACCTCTCAAGTTAAAATCCATCCAGCTGTGTAGGCTACAAAGCGTGACAAAGAAATATACATACATACATACATGCATATATACATATATACATACACTAGAAAAATATAACCCTCCTTCTGGCGCAGTCCGCTAAAATTTCAGGAAGGCATCCGCCTCCCCAAGGCAATTAAATCACGACTCGTTAAACTTTACCTGTGGTGATCGGCAGGTAAGTTCCGCGAGGATGCTTTTCTCGTTAAGCTCCCTACATGTGCCGCGCGCAGACAGGTTTCCTTGGGTTTTCCGCGCATTTAGTTCCCAGCTATTAAATTAGCTGAGTATCCATTTTCGCCCGTCTGGGATGTAATTGGAGATTACTGTTTGTGTCGCCGAGTTCTCATAGCGGCTGCGCTTGCATATTGGAATGCGTTGATACAGTTTTATGAAAAATCGCAATTGACAATTATTATTATATAAATATTAATATTTGACAATTTTAAATTAGAACTAATACTTCAATAATCATTGACGGGAATTTCAATGATTAATGAAATTAAAATTTGTTATGCAACAGAGGCTACAAACAAAATCTGAAAGTAATAGCGCTAATGGTGTTGGAGAAATCCTTAAAATGAATAAAATCAACCGTTCGCCAATTAAATAATTAAATTGAGCTTGCCTCGTAATTGAATCAGCCCCGACCCCACTCCACTCCACGACATTTCGATAGAGGGATAATATCTATAAGCAGGCTTTCATTTAGTGCCAACCACTTTCAACCTGTGTGCTTATCGACAAATTATCTCGCAGTCGCCTCCAGTCCAGAGTAGTTAGGAATTTCCAGCGTTAATTGCCAATTATGTAGCATCAAATTTCTCAGGAATAACTAGTCACCAGGATACCTGAGAAAATCAGGGTGAGGTCAATTATCTGTCGAGGAGTGTATCTGATACTATTGATATTTTAGTTCTGGAGGGCACACTGTAGCACGTACTTTGTAGCATAATTGATGCATAGCAACAGGACAAATCAATTCTTACGAATACCACCAAACGGACATCACCACGGATACCCCGTATTCGCTCGGTTTGGAATTTCTCCCCCATAAAGCGTATCTTTCAGACTTTTACTCATCGGATAAGACATTTTTCCGATCCTCCGATTTCACCATTGTAAACAGTCGAATTCGCTTATAATGACAATAAAGAGAAGTGACAATCAGGTGATGTGATAATTAGCGGACTTCATACCCAGCGGGAATTGGAAGCGCTCAAACATAGTTGCTGCAACGCTTCTTTCTTCTCGTTCATTATCTTTTTAACATGGGCTTGTCCGCAGAGGGAAGGGCTCTTAACCTGCATCTAGGGCAGCGCTCTGGAAGCGCATAAAGAGATTCGACATGGAAGCGCTAAAAGGAAAAGCTTTAAACGCTTCATTGACTCAAATTTTGTCCAACGGTGCCTCTTTTTCATACAACAAAAACATATATTACGTCTTAAGGCATGCCTGTGTCAAATCATAAAAAGCACCTTCGTTAAAAACAATCTTCAAGACCATTCATACAACACGACTAGCAATTAATTTAATTTTACTATCGACGTGCGTTGCGCCGCACAAAAAACTCACCTTCTGACATCAATTATCGCTTCCAGAATAAAACTTGTCCTAGGCCCTGGACTGGACTGGCAGTAGAAAAGGAAGAATTCCGTAACTTCTGTATGAAACGAAGACAAGCTCTTCAACTTTGTGAAAATTCCGCTCAACGCATTTGTCACTGTGATTTTCGTATGGGCGAGAAGCGCTTCCAACTCGCTGCTCTTGGGAACTACTTCACATTTTTCCCGCTGGGTAGAAAGCACATAAAACATTTAGGTGAAATTAAGACATATGTACAGGGTCTTTCAATAAGGGCGCTCGATTTTTAAATGTAAATAAAACAAGTTGTCTGTGAGATATTCGCTCGATTTTTATATTATTTGAAAGAGCATTTTATGGCATTAAGTATGGAATATAACGTCGTTCAAATGTCCATTGCGGCTTAGCTTGGTGGCACGTATTCGGGAGGTGCAATTTTCGATGACTTTGTCGCATAAATCTGGCTGTATTTGATGGATGGCGTTCGTTATGTTGACTTTGAGGGCATCAATTGTTTGCAGTTTAGTTTAGCCCCAAAGGAAGATGTCTAAAGGCGTTAAATGATCTCGGTGGCCAGCTCAAGTCGCCCTCAAATCGCTCGTGTAGAATGTCCATCGTATCATGCGCTGTGTGGGACGTAGCGTCGTCTTGTTGGAACCTAAACCAGATATGTATATCGACGAGATACATATCTGGTTTAGGTCAGAAGAAGTTGATAATCATCGATCTGTAGCGCTCGTCGGTAAAGATGATTTTCGATGATGAACGTTTCTCGAACGGAGCACTGACTTTGATAATAATATTTGATGACTTACCACACACCACTGAACAATTCACAACAAATTTAACAGATTTTGCTTTCACAACATATTGCAAGATCTTTTATGTACATTCAAACTTATTTTTGTGCGGTCATTTTTTGTGCGATTGTTTATGTTAGATTTTGTTATTATAGAGGGCAATCTCAATCGTTTGGAAGGTCCAGGGTGATTAATAAATTCGGGATGCTTTATTATTGTATTTTTATCTTTCGATTTACCTAACGCTAACCTAAATTTTAGAGCAGTTGACTGTACCTGCAGTGGTAGAGAGAGATCAACATTGGTGGCATTTTTAGAAAGCATATGGAGATAGTAGTTGTTTGGCGTGAGTGTGATATCGCTGTTTTGGATAGATCAAAATAAAAAAATAATGTGAGTCTCGAATCACTATGTAACTCCCAAACGGTTGAGTTTCCCACACCCCCTTTCCTCCCCACCCACATTAGATTTTTTGTTTGCCTTGGTGAGATCTATCACCCCATTCATTGTGGTCTCCAATATGTGAAACACTTGTCATACTTGATTTTTTAAAATTCCGCAAAAGATTTTCTACGTATAAATTTGTACACTCTTTCTCTACCTAGACATGCTGGTATCTCTTTGGAAAGGCAACAAAATGGGAAATTTAATAAAATCAGAATAAGCGAATTCCAGTGTAGCTGACTGTTAACTTAATAATCTCGTAGTGTTCAAAAATTCAATGAGTACTTCTTAGAATAATAGTATTTTGTGCAACTAGGGTGGAAACTAGCCGATTGCCCACCGATGGCAGTGTTAGAAGCACGAGCGAAGCAAATAAAAAAAAACAATTTTTGCTGTAATTATTTCTCAAAAAGATAAACGTGCCTTAAAGAAAAGTAGTAAGGAAAGGTTTTTATGATATCTAAGGTACAGATGTTCAAAGCAATATTTAGGTAACTGAAAAGCATTAAAAGGATGTTTAACACGTCCGAGTATATATAAAAAACATGGGATTTCCTGAAGAAATATTCTGAGTGCACGAGTCGATTGATTGATCGAGTGCTCCTCAGGTAGATTTCTAGAGCTCCTCATTGCTATTGCAAGTGCAAGCGAGAAATGCATACTCCTGTCCAGTGATCAGTGATGGGACATGTACTCACTCCTTCTCATTGCGTTAATGGAGCGACCCAAAATGCACTCAGGTATACGGCTCCTGCATGTGCATTTTCATTTCAGGTACCCGTGCGTTATTCTAAGTCTCACGTGCGTTCTTTAAAATTACCAGTGGGTTATTCCCAACAGGCTTTACCTTTACAGTGGGCAATCGGCGTGTTTCCACACGTAAACCCGTGCGGAATAGTAGTGGTTTCCCCGCACGTGTGATGAAAAATATATTGTACAAACAAATTTACCTGAGAATTAATTCGGTTGTTGTTGTATCTATCCTTTGGAACCACGTGGGTGGAATTATTCGGTCTTGGCAACTGAGGCCATGTTGACCAGTACTCAATTCACTGCAGTATAATTATTAATCACAAGCTCATCCGAGCTCGCTTCAGCACCCCCCAAAGGATTAAGCTCAAAGCAAATGAAACAATTGGAGCATTCAAAATGGTCTCCCCAAATTGCATGCAGCAACCGCCCCACCTTACACACGTTCATCATACTCCCAACCTCCGCCCGTGGCCTCTGTGAACTGTACATCATCTCTCTCCTTGACGAGAGCTCAGAACGAACGCCGAGAGTTAATTTGTGCACGTAATACGGTGTGTGTGTGTGTCCGTTGGCATACCAGAGTTTTAATTAGAAATTTCAGTACCAGCTTTGTTACCCGTGACATCATCTTTGGGTTGTCATTTGCAAAATATCAAAATTGCAGGACACAACAAGAAGTTTCAAAGGGTATCACGTGTGTTTGTGACTTTATGTCCATATTCCCATAATTAGGTTTTTGATTGAGGGTGTAGGGTAGGTGGGACAGCAAAGGGATGCATGTGTGACATAGTGGGCGAAAGTGACGTAGTTCAAATTATAATCTGTATTAGAACTTGCATCCACGAGCTGTTTGCAGCGACTGGACAAGGACATATGCGGTCGGTTGCAAAGGGATATCTTATAGGGGAATGCTGAAGTTGTTTCAGATAGCTGAATATTATGATGAGTTGCATACACACATTCTTTGCTTTCCCTCACATTTGTTTTGCGGTTATTTCGTTGCGCCGCCGCCGCCTCTTGTCGACTCCCATAGAGGACAATGCTGTTCAGTGATTCGGTGAATTAAAACAGAAAAATTCAAGTGGGCGTTTTGATAGCAAAAAATAGGTTAGGTCTGAGCTAACCAGTCTCAAATATGCATATCTATAGACACGAAGCTACTCACATTAAAATACGGTGTTAACCTTTTGTGTTAGATTTTTTCTATTCGCAATTATTTAATTTATTAATTAAAATTAATGTTAACAAACAAACTGAGGTAAATATTTTTTGCTCCCTTGTATCAGAGGGTTATTATTCCAGCGGGAGTCCTCTAATATTTTGCAATATAAATGAGCCTTTAAGCACGGTTGAGTTTTTTTTTTGTTATTCACATTACCTTTTATATTATCTTATTTTAATTTTGCTATCCTTTTTCCTTTCATCTTCATTTTTAGGGTTCCGTAGCCAAATGGCAAAAACGGAACCTTTATAATTTCGTGATGTCCCTCTGTGTCCGTCTGTCACAGTTTTAACTCCGTCATTTTTTCATTGATTCTGATGAAATTTTACAGGCAGGTGACTTATGTGACCCGCCATTTAATGATGTAATGAAGATGGAACTATTTTTATTAGGAGTAATTTTCCATTCATAGAACTGAGAGATTAACATACTTATTTTCGCGCACCCCATTATGTGTGTGTGGTGGGGGGGGAGGGGGGTTCCGTTGGATAAGTCTTTAAAAAGTAAATAAAGGTTCTTAAGAGACTAATATCCTTTAGGGAATATTTCGTGAGATGCAAGCTCCTGGAAAAAAACGTGGTCTTCGAAACAAAATCGGAAAGGATTCCCATATATAAAAGTTCAGACAATATATTACACAACATACACGACACAAGGTGAGACTCCAGTGTAACTCCAAAGATTGATGTTGCAATAGAAAATATGCGCGAATATGTAGGAAGTTTGTGTATGTAGCGTCGTTAAGCGTAACAATTAGCTTTTCTTTACACGTTGAATCAACATTGGGGAAAACCAAACTACCATATGTTAAATGAGGAATAATCAGGCACGTTGCTAGTTTTCGCGAAGACTAAAAGGAAGCCCACCGTTCGAGCTAATCCATAGTTGCCTCAACCCACTGCAAATTTTTGTCATTACAGAACTGATATGGTTAAACAAGTGAACAACAGATGGATTCCAAGGCTCTTCACAGAGTACGTATAGCATATACATAACTAAGTTATTTAGTCTTATTGGCGGTAGGCTCGACTTATCAAGACAATTTATACTGATAACTTAATTTGGATGGATTTATTGTCAATCTCTTCACAATCGACATTAATTCTGCAAACGCAATCGTCAATCAACCCGATGGGCGTGCTGTGATGATGAATTTGTATGTCATCAGCATACAAATAGATAGAAAGATCATTCACCGCAGTTGTAACATTAATAATATATAAGCTAAACAATAAAAGCCCCAGGATTGAGCCTTGTGGAACGCCTATGTTTAAAGGGGCAAATCCAGACTGTTTATTTTTGACCTTCACGAACTGTATTTCGATAGAATATTTTTAATAATATAGTAGTTGATGAGGAGAAATTGAAAATGTTAAGTTTTAAGAGAAGTTTATTATAATTGAACGAGTTGAGCTTCATGGACATCCGTAGTTACCCTCAGAATTGCACTTTCTACGAAATCCAGATTACCATCTTGATAACAGCCCTATTAGTTTCTCAACTAATTGACTAATGTACTTGCCAATACTAGTTAATACTATCTGATACACTTATTGAAAATTATTCTCTAATGCAAGTTAATCTTTCGAACATAGGCTGAACATATTAAGTATTATCTTGTATTAGCATTATTCAGCATTTACTCAGGTTTTTATTCATACGACCCAATTTCTCAGGAAAAAATTAGACCATCATGCGAAACAATAGCACCGTATTGTATTTCTTTAACAATGCGTGGTGTAATGTCCTTTGGTTTTGTTCACTTGATAACATCCTTGTGGCATAGAATCCATTAACTAACCGACCCACTCCATTTTGATGGTTTTCAGCTTTTTGTTCGAGAACCATGGACCACTTAATTTTTGCTTAGTAATGCTCCCTCCACAAGTTTTTCGATTTGGTTCATATCCGAGGATTGTGACAGCCACTCCATCACACCTATTATTAAAGAAATACAATACGGTGCGGGTGTGCCTCTGACTCTTGGAGGAATTGTGCTTACAACTTGTAAATGAACGAATGAAATGTTAGTCTTTTTTTGTCATTTAGAGAGTCAGCACAGATGAATAAATCCAATACAAATGTATTTCTGTGTACTTGTAATGAATGAATTATTTTTTTTCATGTTTTTTTTATTATTGCTTATTTTGTTTTAAATTTTAAAATGTAAAAACCGATTTCTCATACTTTGCGTTACTCAAACTCATGGCGAGGACGTGGAGTGACGGGACTGGCCTATTTCGTTGTGGTAAAATGTTCTTAACTGAATTTGTTTAATTAAGCAAGTGACCTGTTGGGGAAATCTGTGAAAAGTTTAATTGGGAATTGGCAAAAATTGTGAAAAGGTTAAGTCGCCTATTAGGAAAAGCTGAAGGAAAAAAAACATTTTGTGCTGTGTAATTATCAGCCACTTACCCTGGTATAGGAAAAGGTAATGTCTCTATTACAATTCTTTTTATTCTATCTCCCCATTACCAGTAATGACCTGTGTAAGGCCTTCCGTGGCTAGGACACTTCTATATTACTTATATTATAATTAACAAAATAACGCAGCTGGTAAGCTGAAGGTACTTACAAAATCATGCATTCAGCATTAATGTGGAATGTGGATATGTATTAATAATTTATATTGAGAACATTAAAATAGGTGTCGAGTCCTGAAGAGACCAAAATTTGTCTTCATAAGCTCAAACAGTTTCTGAAGTAGTTTGTAGCAGGGCAGACGGGAAAAATATTTGCAAAAAAATGTACAATACACAAAATAACTTTATTTGGAAAATCCACCGTTTTCGAAATAACAAAACACACGTAAATGAACTTAAATTAACTATTACTACAAATTGAATGCGTAATTATCTTTTGTCACGCATCAAGCAATATTAAATAATTATAATTAATAAGGCTGCTTTCGAGAAACGTAGTTATTTAGTAAAGGCGTAGTAATAAATTAATTTCAATGCTTTCCTTGTGTCCTTTATTTTGAAATCAGCGGATTTTAGCCTTTTTGTGAAAGGAAAATGCCCTAGATATTACAGAATCCCCCAAACACCAGCTGTCACTTCAGTCAGTCCCCCCCTGTTTATTGGAAGCTCCAATCTGGATTAAGGTGCCTGCCTATAAACTCACTAAATCACATATGGGTTTTCGAAAAATATAATCGGTAATGGAGTGCGTAGTTAGTTCTCCATAAAATTAAAATTAAAATAATAATGGGCAATATATGAATACCATAATCTACATATAAGGAAAATACCTCACAAAGCCGTTCACTGAACACTATTTCTAATTTCTACTCTGCAAGATCCACTATCCACTTCACTTAAAGAATAGCACTCAACTGAGACGTACACTCTTCGCAATTCCCTTGTATTGGGAAGCGCAGCCGAGGATGAATCGTTGGCGTATTGTGTATCACTCAAACAAAACACACTCAAATAACAAAACCCCCCCATTAGATATTTTAAACAAATGAAGATCAAATCACTTCAAAACAGGGCAGTCCCAAGCCTCATCCCAGTGCCCAGTCCCAGGAATTCACCGGACAGGAGGAAAAACAGAGGAAGCAACAGCGCAGCATCACCCTATAAAAAAAGCGAAGTGTGGCTTGTGCTTGCCCGTTGCCGTGTGGGCTGTGTTTTGATGTGCGTCTGCGAGATGAAGTAGTTGCGAAACTCGCCGTCACGCTCCTTTCCATTCGGTTTTAAATTTTGATTGCCTTGCTTATTTCCTTGGGCTTTGTTTTGTGCCGACTACTGTCGAACGGGATGTGTGCCTGTGTGCACTGCGATTCGATACGAGGAAGGAGGCACTAGGCGGAGAGTTTACTACGCCGTCGCAGGCAGGAAATGTGCTGGAGTAGCACATTTCAGGCGACTGTCGCTGCAGGTTACTGCGAAGCTGTGTTAGCCATTGCCAGGTCGTTCCAAGTAACGTCTTTCGTCAACTGTACTTCATCGGGTCAGTAACCAATTCAAGTTAAAAGTTGCCCAAGAATTTTGCTGATCGGGGCTTGTTTGGGTTATCGGTGAGCTAGCGTGACAATTTCCCAGGCTCTGGGTGGAATTACGTGTGTGCATTATGAGTTGAGTGAGACTTGAAGTGACTCAATTCCATATATAGGAATTTTGCATACAATTCAATTAGGCTCATTTCGACTAAACTTGAAGGCGGACCGGACGCTACACGCTCATTATTTATCGTGATCCGTGGAGTATTTATTGAACGTGTAGCCATAGTGTATTTACGGATTACAGGATTTCTATAGATCTTGAAATCTGGATTGCGATCCGGATCACGATAAATATTGAGCGTGTAGCGTCCACCGAAGGAAGCAAACTAGATGTGCAATTCCACCGGATTTGTTCATTTCAGTAGCAATGCCATTGAATGAGCTAAAAGTGTAATCACTTATGCTAAGCATTCATTTTAAAAAGGAAAACATATGAGGGCTCGCGCAATTAAGGTGCACTTACGACTTAAGCTGGTGACACAACAAAATTTTGAACGCGTTGCATGCGATGCGTGCGACGACAGGCTTGTGCAGTCATGTACTTCGGGTTACAATGAATTCGCATCAGTCTCACCGAGCTTTGCGCAAATTTCTAAATTTTAACGCGGCGTATTCAAGTCAACCTTTCTTTTAAGTGTTAGTTGAGTTGTGTTTGCTATTACAGATGGATTTGGATGAGCAGCTTATTGAAGAAGTGCCCCAACGCGAATACATTTACAATGAATAATAAAATTGTAAATGGAAAAGGCAAAGCATGGGGAGAAATATCTTGTTTGTGCGAATTTATAAACAATGTTTTGTATATTGAGAAAAATATTTATTTAAATTTAAATTCATAAATTTCTCCTGAAATTAAAATATTACTCAGCGTCGTATGCGTTGCTTGACAAATGCCAACGCACGCAATTTCGCAATGCACGCATTGATTGTGTCAACATCTTAAGCACAAAAAATAATCTAGGAGTTTAGGGCTAGCCTCCAGCTCCGTGCTTAGTGGTGTAATGGTGGTGTGGTGTTATCATGGGGACAAAACTTTTAATGCTTTCCATAGGAATCCATCCATGGGCAACTTTGGGGAATAATGTCGAAATGCAAGAATGCTGCAGAAGGTGAGAAAACTGGTAGGTAGCTGCTGGAGATGGTTATTGGTTCTCGTCTTTGAAGTTATCCAAAGCTTTCAGGCTTTCGACGTCCTCTGGTTTGTGAGGGGTCTTTGCTATTTAGATTTTCTTTGAACCCCGAGACAACTATATACTTCATAGGTTGTTGGATCGGCTAAACTTTTTCGCGATTACCCGATAAATGGTATAAAGTTGGTTCTGTCGTGCCGTCATGTGCATGTGCTAGCATAAACGAAAATTTCTACGGATCGCAAAGGTCTGGCTGCGTGCGCTCTGCTGGTTCCTATATGCCAGAGTGCCATGGTTGAATTCTAATGCCCGCTCTCCAATGAGCATGCCGACAACCGACCAGTTGGCTGACAAAATGCGTTCGTACATAATTCTATCAATGTAGATGTGAACTCAGAAAGCTCTGTTTGTTGTGATCGGTGAAATGCAAAGAAACGAACTAAGTTTTATTTTATTTATTTTTAACAATTAGCTAATTTAGCAGAACCAGCTGCTTAATAAATTCCATTTCTTCGTTTCTGCACACTTTTACACAATATTTACTTGAGCATAAGCTCAGTTTTGATGGAATTTTGACAATTTTCAAGTACTAAATACGTATCTAGGGCCCGAACCACTGCTAAAAAGTGCTGAATTAAATGCGGCAACTCAAATGGTTTAACTAACACAAAGGAAAAGTTAGAGCATGTCGACCAAAACACGAGTAAGATGGGAGACTCATTTTATAATGAGAAGGAAAAGGCTGCAGCATTTTTGTTGGTTGGTTTGTGGTTGGCATGCCCATTGGAGAGCAGGCATTAGAACACGAGAGCCGCGGTGAATGAAATGTATTTGGGCAGGATATTATTCGTTTGCGATAGCCCAAATGATACTAATTGCATTCTAGGAATTCATACACAAACAGTTTGATTTTCGCGCCGTCTTCAAATCAAGGTGAAAAGATGTTATGAGAGTTATTAAAAGTTATTAGTAGCAACGGAGATTTCGGAGTTAAAATTAATTTATGCTTTTTAGGGCCTCTGATTTTTAAAAGTGCTGAATTTGTTTTTATTGTTTAAGTTAATGATTTCAATTACTTGTAATATTTATTAGTTTCTTATTTTTTGAGGCCATTCTTTTCTGAGAATTTCTCTGTACATCCATCGTCCACTTACAATTTTTTCTTAACAAAACTAAAATAAAGAAATGGAGAGTTTTAACTCTATGATCATAACAAGGATGCGTTTTGTCAAACCAATCAGTCGAAAAGGGATCATCAATGCATGTGTCCACAATCAGTTTTCGCAAATTTCGGATATACGGACGATTTTTGTATATTTTTGTAAATATTTCTACATGCTTTTTGCAAATTTCAAAAAATGTATCAGTTGGTTTAATTAACCCTCCTTCTTCCCCAATAGATTTATATTGTTTAAGTATTATTAACATTTCACTTGTGTCATTTCTACCAGACTCCGGCTGTGTCATTTGGTTGCTGCATTCTTCGCATACCATTCCAATATTTTTCACAGTTTTTAAATAACAATATCCAGCAAAATATCGGATAGCAGCGCTGTTAATTTCGGAGTCCTCAGAAATAATTTCACTGTCCATTGGATTTTTTGAAACTGAGGTTACGGGGTTAAGGCATAATTCGTTCAATGCACCACTATCTTCATCTAGAAGTGCTTGCCAATCAAAATATTCAAAATATCTTCACCATCGTCTTCGCAATTAGAAAATTTGGAAGAAAATAATAATTTAAGGGATACAATTTTACCGAATAGAGCTCCAAACTCAAATAGGGCCTAGTAGATGCAAAAAACGCGTCTGCTTGCGTCTGCGTCATATCATATTTTGAGCTAAGAAAAGGACCAGCAGAAACCTTCTTATCAGTCGACGAAGATCACTGCAAGAACAGTGGCAAAACTGGTCACTGCGTATATTAGCTTCTAATAGTCCCAGTAGGCACAAAAAACCAGCGTCTGCGTCTGCCTCCGTCTGCGTCTCACAGTGGGGCAGAATCCCGATTTTGTGGCCAAAAATCCCAAATTACCTATATGGGGGTTTTCGAGGTCGCTGATTACGAATCTGAAGTCAGATTTTCAAAATTCAAAATGGCGGCTCCAATATGGAGGACAAAAAATTCGAATTTCTCTTAATTTGACTGAATCTGGTTACTCGGGGGTTTTTGGGATCGCTGATTACGAATCTGAAGTCAGATTTTCAAAATTCAAAATGGCGGCTTCAATATGGCGGACAAAAAATTCGAATTTTTCTTAATTTGACTGAATCTGGTCACTCGGGGGTTTTTGGGATCGCTGATTACGAATCTGAAGTCAGATTTTCAAAATGCAAAATGGCGGATCCAATATGGCGGACTATGGTTCATACGTTGAAAATATGAAGTGAAATCTCATGTAATTTGGTTTTAGAGGTTATTGCTTACGATTCAGGAGTTAAATTAGAGCAAAAACATCGTAAAAGTATTGTAAAATTGATATTATAAATTCATTAGTGTAAGTATAAATTTTCCACGAAAATTCTGCTCTTGAAACTTTAAACGCATTTTTCTCGAAACATCATTTTCTAAAGCGGTGGGCAGCCTAAACAAAAAACTATTCAACCGATTGCTTTGAAATGTATATATCTTCTTCTACTTATTAATAGTTATCGCCCGTACCAAAATTGCTTATTTTCGAAAATATTTTCTTATTTTTTTTAAACGTTTTGTACCAAAAAAAAACCAAGATTTTCGTAACTTTTTTTTCTACAGTCCGCCATTTTTTTGTTTTCCAATGAAATTGATTAATTCTAGTAGGGACGATATCGAAAGACCTACTGAACAATATTCTATTCGATTTTTTTTCGATTCCCTAAAAAGAGCTAAAATTTATGCGTTCACATGAGAATACCCCCTTAATGTCGCGCCACGCGTTTTTCCAGTCGGCTGCAGCCAGTTTTTTAATATGTTATATTTAACATTGTACACTATCAGTTCCTTGTCGAAACAAGACAGATAACCGCGGATATTTTTTTAAAACTCCATTAGAAAATCGATTTTATATAAATATAAAAAAAAATATACTATATACTTGTCGCGAGATTTAAATATCACAAACATAAAATAAACAATAATTGTATATAACCATATATTCTACATACCTCCAGAAAATGAACCCATTTTGCCGAATTCGAATTGAACTAGTTTCCTCAGTTTCGCAGCACTTCAAACAGGTAAGAATTTTTCCACGCGTACACTTGTTTCTTGAGCACTCAACGGAGGCTGAATGTCGACTGATGTCGAGGCGATCCTAGAGGAGGTATTTACCTGCCCGGTCCGGAATTATGTTCTAGGACTATCTCTAAACAAGATCTGAATGTATATAGACGAATATACACAACTCAAAAATTTGATTTTTGGCCAGCTTTTTGGGATTCTGCCCCACTGTGCGTCTGCGTTAGACTGCTTCTGCAGACGCAGACGCAGACTGACGTAGCTGTAGCTACCTCAATCCACTTTTGACTTATACGACGAAAAGTTAAAGGCAATCAAGTTTTTGTTGAGACAACTTCTTTCAAAGTCTACAGCCGTAGTGTTGGTCATCATGTGCTAAAATAAAGTCAATATGGTGGGATAGGGTGGGGGATTGCAGTAAAACATAGTCGACTATTAAATATACGAAACAAACAATTTATTTATTCCCTTTTGTAATAGATAATTCCACTAAACTAATTGATTTTTAACAACTAATCAAAATAGGCAGTTTTGTTTTACTAGTCTTATAAGTGTGTGTGTGTGTGTCTCTGGTGTATAGTGTTAGTACGTCTATAATATTTTCTCGCAATATATTTGATAATAAAAGTTCACTTAAATCTTACCAGTACGCGTAACAAAATTCAGTTCTTTTTCGATAAACCCAAAACATTCCGAAAATCGAAGGGAACCGAACGACATGAAAGAAACAGTCCAAAACAATAAGAAGCCTTTAAAATTTACGCTATTCTCGATCTTAATCGGTTACCATCATTAATTTATGTTTGCTGGTTGCTTAAAAAATACCCACGCACACCTCTCCGGCCGTTTGACCTGAGGCTCCTCTCGCTCGCTCGCAACTATATCCTAGATACATTCTTTTTTTCTTTTTTTTTTGATTATATTTATTCACTAGTTTTCTTGATAAAATAGTCTTCTATGAGGATCCTCTTGCTATCTTAAATACATTTTTACATCTCTGTCAAATGATATCGTCTATCTACGGTTACGCGTTAAAATT
The DNA here is from genome assembly GCA_947538895.1 of Neoitamus cyanurus. Lineage (NCBI taxonomy): Eukaryota > Metazoa > Arthropoda > Insecta > Diptera > Asilidae > Neoitamus > Neoitamus cyanurus. The sequence goes on from OX384547.1 coordinate 20,926,322, forward strand.
TAGTAATAATCGCCTGCCTCTCCGGCTCTCTAGCGTTTTTCAGCAGTAGACGCCACAGGAGCGGGACAGGGGTGGTTGGGTTCCGAAAGCAACTCGAACGTTCTGGCAGAAGGGTTATATCGTCAGGAGGGATCTCAAAAGAATTCGGCTCCCCTGCCCCAGAACGAAGGACTTACCTAGAACTTTACAACATTTTAGTTATCTAAGAGCACCATTACGTTTATTTACCGAATTCAGTATTTTACATAATTTCATTAAATGCCTTTGAATCTTACTGTTCTCTGTACACCTTACGGGTAAAACTCTTAATGCTGCTTGGTTTATGCTTTGAATATTTTAATGCTACTCGTGATTCACTTTATGGTGGCTTAGTCACATCGCACGTATGGACTTACTATTTACACACTTACTTTGGTATGAACTTATTGATCCTCGTCATCCCGACGAAGGTGGTTAAAGTTCTCTTATTGGCTTCTAAGGTTTTTCTTCATTTTTGGCGAATAGCTCATTGGGTTCCTCCACCTGTGCGGCAGTGTATGTTTAACCGGTATCGCTTTACGACTGACTGCTTTCAGCAAAGTGGCAGTGCTGGGTTTCGATTTTGGCCAGTTTCAATTCTGTTCTATTTTTTTCCTTTTGGTATAAAATTACTTATTATGGTATACAAAAACAATTTTAGTTTTTTTCAGTACATAAAGCCGAAAATACAGTTAAAAGTGAGATTAGTTTGATTAATAAATTGTGTTCCAGGTGATCTTATTAAAGAAGGAAACATTTTCTGGCAGTTTTCTTGGCTTCTACACAGTAAAAATTTTCGGTGATTTAATAAGAAGCAAAATATAAAAATCCCAACCCCACATTGGCTTTCGCCAATTGGGTTTCGTAACAAGATATTCGGTTGAAACGGTCTACGAAGCCGTAAATCAAAATAAACTGTGGTTAAGCATTTTATTTAAATCTATTTACGGTTGACAGAAATTTCAATGCTGTATCTAATGAAGGTCGTTCGAGAAGTTCAAGCAAAAAACCCGAGATGGCACCACTGTAGGTATCTAATACATGGGCCCTATTTTACGAAGCGACAACTGTGACCGTTGACGATCAAGACTATAGTCACTTCCTAAAATAGGACCCAGGTATACATCAGGGATACGCCATACAAGTAGTGAACAGATTCGACACTAATGTGTATTTAGCTGTCACTTTAATGGATTGTCCTTTGTTCGAATTTCCACAACGGAAAGAAAATGAGTTTCGTTTGTTTATTAAACTTTAATTTTGAAAAGTCTAAACTTTGTTGTAAATCGAACCCAAGCTTGATAAAAATTGATTTACAATTGGTTTGGTTTTGGATAGACGGACGGACACCCTGGTGATCGGAGTTGTTGGTCTTGAATGTGCCATCGATAGATGGAAATTCAAGATGGCAGATCCAATATGGCAAAAATTCTCAACATCGTAGGATTGCTATGAAAACGGATCCTTTTATGTTTTTAGGGTCGCTGATATCGGATCTTCTAAAGAAATTTTGAAGTAAAAGATGGCGATTCCAATATGGTGGCGAAAAACTTGACGTTTTTCCATCTAATTGAATTTACGTACGTCTGTTTGTAGATACGCTGATTAAAAATTTGCTGTTGAAATTCAAACTTCAATATGGCGGCTGAAAGATCTTAACTTAAATGAATTTTCATGAAATTGAGTTCCTGAGGTCTGTGGTTTTGTGGTTTTGATATAACATCCTGGACAAAAATGTCTGAAAAAGTTGTTTTGCAGTTGCCTTCGCCACGTTCGGTTCGTTACTTTCCGAAAACGATGATTACGGTGAACAGTGAAATATATCGGGTCATGATAAACCAGTGTTTATGGAATGACCTCATTTAGTTCATGGATTTAACAGAAATTTGGTTTAAGCAGGACGATGCAACAAGCCATACTGATTTACCAATACACCGAACAAAGAATCAATCATAACTCGGTAACGTAACGAAATAGACATGTGATTCTAATACAAAAGTGTATAACTTGCTGAGCTTTGTAAAGTGGGTTGAGCAGCAAAGAAAAATGTAATGAGGCACAGAAGATTGAAAATTATCCATACAGACGTTTCGACGCAAAAAAAAACTACAGTAGTATTTCTGATACCATCCATCCTGAATTTTGGGACAACAAATATTGTATCTTTTTTTTCATGTGATATTTCAGTGTTTCGTAATATGTACCTTAAAGAATATATATATCCATATTCTCATTAACACAAAATTAATCCACTCATTTACTGTGTAGAACCAATTCATAAATACGGTATCCTTCATTGACTTGCCAGTGGTCATACATGTGTTCATAAAATACAAACAATATTTTTCTGAAGCTACAGTACTTCTTTCAGATCATCTATTTAACTAAAAACAAATTGTTACAATAAGTAGATTTATGACTTTAAAATAACCAAACCAACACGCAGCAAATGTTCTATTTCCTAAAGGAAAGCTACATTTAATGCTCAACCCTATTTGCCTGACCACTCTCCAAAAACTTGATTACATCCTTAAAAGTAATTTTGATTTTGCTGCCTATTCACTTAGATCGGCCCTATAATGGTAACAAGCATCCAGCAGTTCGCCTCTTTCACCAATGCAGTGCCATCTTACTCGCTATACACTAAAACTATTTTGGTATTCCAGCATACTCTAGCCATATGTACATACATTGTTCCTACATACATCTTAGTGATTCTTACAAGTAAATGCTTCTAGTGTCCCTTAAAAACGTCTCGTAAATAAATATTCGAATTCTTCTGTACAATACTCGTGCAAAAATATTCTATTTGTTTACCTCTAAATAAATATATTCCTTTGCTCCTCCGCGCTATGCATCTTTGTAAATTAAGGGATCAAAATATTTCGCTACCAGCGGTATTAGACTTAGTGGCCATGGTGAGTATACCTAAAAGTCCATCGATTTGGGGATTTTACCTTTCGGTTATATGATTTTCATAAGGAGATTTGCGTACGGTTGTATCTTCGATAGTAGTGTTCCATAAAATCAATAAAACCTCTGTGGCAGTTCATTTTACCCAATTGACAATTTTGACACCATCATGATTAAAATCTAGAATTGAATTCAAATTGATAAGTGTAAGCCTCTTTTAAAATTTCAAACGTATAAAACGTTTTTTCCATTCTCCCTACCATTAAGCGTAGTATACTGTTCGCGCTAAACAAAATTATTCATACATACATTCCCTCGCTAAATGACCTAGAACTCGGATAAATTGCCCGGAGAGTTCAAAACACTCCATCAGAATTTAGCTGGCTATTTGAATGTCCCGGCGGAATTTCGAAATTAGAGCTTAATACACTTTGAAGAAATTTTAGCGAGTGTTTTTCTTTGGTTTACACGCGTTTTTTTTTGAGACTTGGGAAAATTTAGTATAACACGATCAGCGTACTACGCTTTACCTGGAAAGTGTAACTTCTATTCATTAACACTAAACACTGCTTTTTCGAAAATTTTAACTCAACTCTTTTTTTCTTTTTTTTTATGACAAGGCATATACAATTTTAATTCTATTATTATGTGGATACACACTTGTAGGGCATACACTATTACACATTCGTAACCAATAGGTTAAAAGTAAACAAAATTTTTCGAGAGAACGTTAAAATGTTGAAAGTAAACATTTATTTGGGTTAATGAATGTGAGCAAATGGTATTGTCAACGACTTAGAAGTTTTGGGTTTGACAAACTTACATATTGTCACAGCTGTGTGGAAATACGTAATTGTAAAACCACTCAAATGGGTGGTGAAATTAAGTCCAAAAAAAAAAGGTCAAATGAGTTCACCGCTTAGGAAGTAAAAGACAGTAATTGTAAAATCATTTGTAAATCAATTTTTTTCCCTTCCCAGCGCGGTTTCCTCTAAAATAGATCAACCACCACCAACCTAACCGACTTCGACTCTAGAACACTATACGCCTTGGAAAATGGCGACAAAGTCGACGATGTTGTTACCGATTTCAGTAAAGCGTTCGATAAAATCTCACATAAATTAATTCTTTTCAAACTATGCTCCCTCAGCTTCAATCAGCTTTTCCTTTCTTGGATTAAGTCTTATCTTGATCAACGCCAGTATAAGGTCTTGTTTCCTCCAACTCTTTCGTGCCCAATTCGGGTGTCCCTCAGGGTAGCCACTTAGGTCCGTTGCTTTTCATTCGTGCCATTAATGATGTCGATTATATTATTAAGCACTCCGACATTTCCATCTACGCTGATGATATGAAAATCTCCAAACTAATTTCCTCCTCCACGGACTCCCGACTGCTTCAAGACGATCTTGACAATTTTAGTTTATGGTGCTCCCTCGAACTCAATGTCTCCAAATGCCAATCCATTACCTACTCTCGCACACGCCCTTCGTCTCCCTTTTGGGTTTACCTGTTATCTGATGATCTTTCGAGGAACTCGCTGGCATAATATGTATCACGAACGTCGCAATAACGGTAAAATAATTCATGCATTAGATGTTGGAGAAAATGAATTCCCTGGATCTTGTTGCCCTCCTCAATATTTCCGTCCCAGCTTCTTCGCCTTGGGGCCCACCAGAATTGAATGCAATGGACGTAAATGACATGTGGTTTTAACAGGTGGTGGAGCGACCTGCCACACCGTTCGTCGAGAAGTTGCAATTTAACCTGTTTGGATTTCTCCCTCTGGGGTTTTTGAAAAGTAACCTCACACTGTAATCCAACCGTCTTTACCCTAAATTTACATCTTCCAAAATTTCGTCTAACTCTTTCAAGTCTCAATCATGAAGCTTGTGATAGCCGTGAGGTGTCGTCAGGTTGTAGAGGAAAATCAGAGATCTAAGTTTCAAATATACCTCCAGGGCACATCCAAGTAGGGAAGATTTTAGAGGGGATACATAATCGAACCTTCGAACATAATGCCATTATTGAAAGGCATACATTGTGGATAATCTGTAATTGACATGATCACATCGGTCAGGAAACTTTTCATGGGATAGAGCGACTGTTTCGCCACTTGTGTGACTCGTAGCACCATCTTGTTGGGAAAACTTATCTTGAAAGTCAATATGAAGAAAACAGGGTTACAAAATATTGTTAATCATCACCCGACACCCCTCCCTATAACAGTTAATACTCGTCCTTCAGCAATCACAAAAAACTAGGGTCCGATTTGCACTAAACGGTAACAGTAACAGGATTGTGTTCCCTATATACGGAAATTTTTATTGTTCATTAAAAAATGGGCCTCGTCACAAAATATGACTTTTTTAACCGAAATTTGAGTTAACTTCAAGATGTTCTAAAGCTTAGTCAGCGAACAACAGCGACGTCGTTTGCCTTGATTTCCGTTGTGAAGTGCTAACGAGCAATACGTGTGTAAGATTTACATAATTTCTCTCTGTCGTCTATTGTTGATGATTTTGGGGTTTCTTTCCCCACACAAGTTTAAGTTTTTCAGAGTATAAGGAACCCTTCCTGAAAATTTCGTCGTGCGGATCGATACATTCCACTTTTTGCGCTCGCCTGGACTATTAGTAGTAGTAATAATAGTTACTGAGGGCATGTCTATGTAGGCTTTGCGATATCCACGTAAATTGTCAAAATATTCCAACCAAAAAAAAAATTTGGGTATGTCAAGTTAACGATTTCTGTAATTTCTTCTGTTGCTTAAATAAAATGGTTGTATGTTGTGCCCTTTTGAGAATCCCCAAATTCAAAATCTAAAATTTCAAAATTCTCAAAATTGCAAAATTACTATAGGTTGATCGTGGGAATTTTTCCAGTGGGGTGTATGCAAAATTTTTGTTCGATAGAAATTTTGAAAAACAAAACGATTTTGAATGTAAGCCAATTAAAAACGCCAATTGGTGTTAACGAATTTCTCTATTTTTATAAATATCTATGAAAGCTTGAACAAAACTTGAAATGAATCACAATAATTTCCACTAAGTCTAGGAGTTGCTTAGTAAGTATGACTAAATTTAGTCGATAAAATATAGATTTACAGCTAATATCTACTTCACTACACCGAAGAATAGCACATGATTTTGTACCTTGGTTGTAAACAAATCTCCTTATAAAATTACAAAAGATCTAGGCTAGCCTTGCCCTCGCTAATGTTAGAGTGGTCACAAACAAAACACCAAAGTTCTCCAAAAAGATCGCAAAATGTTTTCCTTATCAAATTTTTTTCCTCAAATTTCGTTTTAACACTTAACTGGTGCTTCGCCATATTTTAGGCAGTTTTAGGGGTACTCCTTACTAGAAACGAAATATCTTTCAATGTCTTTTCATTTTTGTAAATTTGAACTCATTGTCAGCTTAATTTAACCATAATCTGCTAGCGTTTACGTAATTTTACTGTAAAATCGTAGTCTATGCTGCAGCCCCAATGCTCAGGGCCGGCTTATGTCCTTAGGTTTAAAAAACGGAAAGGTAAACACTTTTTACATTTAATCCACTATTTTATGCTAATTTACAGTCACAAGTTGTTTTTACAGTTCACTTTATAATTTTATAACATTTTCTTTAAGTTTATAATTTTTTCTTACGTTTTTCTTTCTTTTTTATTTTTGGTTTTATAATAATTCAAGGCATTTTTACTCAGACTTCCTAGTACAAGAAAATTTATGTCTTGTTCAGCGTATTTAACAAGTTTTATGATTTTTATGTTTTTATGTTTCTCCTGCGTTTTTCTTCTCCTTTGGTATATTTTTTTACACTAGTCCTGTTTTCTGAAGTCTTTCGTTATATGTTCTCACGTTTCTTTTTTTTTTATCAAATCTGTACAGTCTTAGCACTGGCCGAGTTATTTTCAAAACGATTTCGTTTGTGAGGAAGGAATTTCAACACAATTCATCTTTTTTTTTAACCTTTGCTATCAAGATATTGCTTAAGGCTTGGGCGGATAAGCCCTTACCAGCCTACCAACTTTTCGATTTCCCAAATTTAGAGAGTACATTCGACCAAAGAAGAGATAACAAGGATGTGGAGGGGTGGGGCGGGAATGGAGAACGTTAGTAGATGTTAAAATAAAAATGTTCTGGAATACCAAATTGCTTTTTAAGTCTTCAATGTTTAAATGAGTGTTTTTATTTCCCATGATGAATATTTTAGAAGCTCCTCCTTTTGGATTTATTCCAATTCATATTCCCAGTTTGGAGACCCTCTTTCGAGAAATATGTCACTACAGTGGTGGATCCAGAGTAAATTTGTTTTGGAGGGGATTGATTTTCGGCTCGCATGAATTAATAAACAAATCTCTTTAAAAACAAATTCCTGTTCACGAGGAAAGGTTCAAACTTATATCACAACTAGAAACGAATTTATGGTTAGAAATGTGTAGATATTTTATTTCTCTTCGAGCATGCGCGTACGCAGAAAAGATGTTCGGGAGAGGTTTGCATAAAAACAGACAAATATTCGTGTCCTCAAATACACTTTGCCAGTGCCAGCCGGATCCTAGTTCTAGGATGGAGCGAGACCTAAATATGGTGTCCTTTATATAAAATGCAAACAGGCTACTAATAGTTTTTTTTCTCGGCCCACATAAGTTTGTTGACTTGATATACGAATTAGGAAGATATATAATTATTTTGACTATTTTTGCTAATTTTACAGAACAACGGCTTATAAAATATGCTCGCTAAGTGGAGTTCAATAAGGAACATTGGGGCTCGCGCGAATATTTTTTGGATTTCTTGCGAAAATATAACCTTATCTAAGTGCATTTTTGGTCTTTTTATATAATTCCCAGTTAAACCGCCTTGCCTCCCAATTCCGCCACTGTACGACAAGAGGTTAACAAGTAGTCCAATCAAATCAATGACTTAGTAATTTTTTCATAGAATCATCAGTTTCCAAGACAATCATAAAAAACTGATTCTCCAATGTGGTGGCTAACGCTCACTCCCTACAAGGTCAACTTACCCTCAGGAAACATCTCCCTAGAGTTTTTGTATTATGGAGCTAGAATTTTCGTTAATTTGTTTGGACAAACGGCATAATGCAGTGTAAATGATACACCAGTCAAATATTAGTCTTTGGATTTCTCAAAAGGGGTAACAATAGACTGACTTCGTACGACTATCAAGTTTTTCTTAAATCATAGAATTTAATGAGTACGTCAATTTTTACTAGTTATGGAAGATTCTTTTTTTATTTGGATATGAGGTCTATTCTGAGATCCGATTCACGTAAAAAATGCTTTCATGTGAGAATAGGTTCTAGCAATAGTTCTGCATAAGAAACTAATCATGTGGATCATTCACACTAAACAATGTCAGAATAGGAGTATATCATATTTGAAATTTTAGCCACGTGAATCGGATCTCAGAATAGTCCCCTATAAATTAAATATTTATGTATTTTTTTAAATTAAAATCCAAACATATGTTGGGTTGACATTTTATAAAGAAGTTTAAGGACCTGCCAGAATTCAGTCTTCGTCTTTATCTCGTTATGACAGTTAATGTCGTCAGCAAAAAAGCTAAGCGATCATAACAAATAAACCATAGAAAATTTTTCCGAACTAATCTAACTAATATATGCATCGAACAAAATTATTCCGAGTACAACGGGACATTTTATAAACCAACAAACGGTCTCGTAATAAGGTCTGAGTTCTCTCCATTTTGCGCGGAATTTTACATGGATTATTTCAAAATTCAAATGTTCAAGCACAATAATAACTTGGCGAAACATATCTATACCTGGTAAAGGCAATAGAAATAAAAAATGGGTATGACGAAATCGTAATTTACAAAATTTTGAACAAAAAACATAGTCAGAGTCCTACGATAAATTTTTTTTGGTACAGAACTTGAACCACAGTAGAGATACAACGTGGATAAAATCCCATATATCCCAGGCATCTCCGAGCAACTAAAAAAAAGCGGCTTACTTTAATAAAAATGCTCTTACAAATACATTAACGAACAACAAAATTAGACAAAATATAAATAAATTAGACCTAAGTGGAGTTTATTAAGTAAGCTGCACCGGTTGCTCGGGGATCTACCATATATAGGGAAAACCAAAAGACCACTAAAAACACGGTTCATAGAGCATATCAAGGGAATCAAATCCAACTAACCCATTTTAGATCTGACCAAACATTTAAAGGAAACCGGACATACTTAATTGTTACGTCGATAATGTGGACCGTTTACATATGTAGATTGCATGGGGGATAAGTATTAGATAGACAAGAAATATTTGAAATGTAAAGCGCTTACGATGCCATATGATACTCATTATATGTGCACAACAACCAACAGTACGTCTGTTACAACATTGAACATACTGCGGTTTGTCCTATTTTGTTTCGGTTAATTAATATGTAATTGTAACCTTGAGGGCTGTAAACAAATATTATGTTCAGGAATGCGATGATAGTTGACACCTCTAAAATCGTTTTTTGTTTGTGTTGTAATATCCCAATTCTATATAGACCTTACCTAACATGCGGCCTAACATAACGGCCTGAGGCTTACAGGGTAATAATGATGAAATAAGTAGGCAGGTTGAAGATAAAACTGTCTCCTTCCTAACGCTTCGTGACTTTTCTAAGGCAACACGGTTGACTTTAACATTCTTGTATCCTAATAATCTGCAATTAACATGATGTGGAGTTACCTCACAAACAGATCTATAAGGTTGTTGTTGTGGATAGTGTGGTTTCCTCTGACGGTAAATAAAAATCGGACGTTCCTCAGGGTTCAGTTTTTGGACCGTTTTGCTTTACTGCTTGTGCACCAAAGATCTTCCTTAGGTGATTAGGCACTGTTCGGTTCGCATATATGTATGCGACGACACGCAGTTGCGTATTGCTTTTACTGACATTGATGACACCATCCATAAACTAAATAAAGACCTTAGGCTCATTGTCAACTGGTCTAAGGAAAATAAACTGCAGCTCAATCCTGGCAAAACGAAAGAATACCCAGAAATATGGGAATATGTTTCAATGAACGTCTTACGGCCCAATTGATTGCTCTATTCCAATTAGTCCCGTTGGTTCGAAATAGCCCAACTTTGAGGAATCCGAAATACCAATCATTTCACAAAATCTAAATATCGAATTGCAAATTGACCCTTTTAATGTTGACAGCTTCATATCGACGGAGGGATCCATCTGGCAGTATCATGTTTATTCGTTCGAGTGTTTTTTTTCATATTACAAACATTCCAAAGTACTATTGATGTTAAGCAAGATATTATTTGGTATTCCAAAAGGAAATAAAAATGAACAGAAAAATTTGAATATTGGTGAAAGTGACAAAAAATAATTTCAAAAGGCATTTCAAATAACAGAATGCTGCATGTTGGAATTTTGGAATTAATAGGAACAGTCCCCACAGACGAAACCGTTGTCAGTTCATACTTTAGGCTCGATCACTTGGCGCCGCTGAAGAAAAACAGAAGAAAAACAAATGAAAAATAATAATAAAAATTTATTAGTAAGAAACTACAATCAGTCATTTTATGTGCTCCATAAATGTAGAGGAAACAAAAATCATAAAAAAATCATTTGTTTAAAAATAAAAACAATTGAGAGAAAAAAATGCACAGAAGAGTAGAAATAGTGTTCTCTTGCCTAATAGAAAATACTTACAACAAACGTAATAAATTTGCCTAATTAACCGCAAGCGGTTCGCTCCACTAAATTTAAAATTGAACAAAAAAGGATTGCTGCTAAAAATATAACGAATTTTATCTGTATTTACACACGTCTCTTTTACATTCATTTTGCACTGCCGTTTAGTAGCCTCCGTTGCGTTGCTTGATTTCTGAGAAACTATATAAAGGCCCTAGACTTGCGCTCAATCGGGAAAGTTATTATTAAACACCACAGATGGGGCTAGTAGGATGCGTATCGTGAAATTTACAACAAGAAAAATAAGAACAAAATAATAGGCTTGAGTCTATGAGCTGTGGCTGCTTTACAATGATTCTTTGTGGGCTGGTAAACTCGGTTCTCTCTGTTGCTCTTGGTCTCTAGCGTATCGTACAGTAGCTTAAAATACGTGAAGTAATCGCTCGCACTCACTTTATTGGTTCTCAACTCGAATAACAATCTTACTTAGTGTATAATGCATTTAATTTAGCGTACGTGAAATATATAAACAAAATGAGGGTAATTACATAAAGTATAAACAAGTGGTAGTCGCGCATATACGTAGCGCGGTAGTGTGTATCGTAATAGTAATTAATAGTAATAATAAAAAATTAATTCAGTCGTCAGGTAACATTGTTTTGAATACAACAACGGTGACGGCCTCGTGATGGCCGTGACGCCGCGACGCCAGCGCCGAGGAGGTCGCAGGACTCGTCACCTGGCCCGCCCCTGGACTGCCCAGCAAAGTGGGCAGCAGCTGGCCGGACGCTACCTCATCCGTTTGCGTCTGCGTGGTAGCCGTCGCCGTCACCGTTGATTGCGTGGCAGTGGCAGCTGTCGTCGAACTACTACTTTTGCAGCCGATACTTGTCTTACTGCTACTGTTGCTACAACTAGTATTACTGGTACTAGGGCTACTACTATTACCGCTAGTGTTTGTCGATATGACAAAGTGAGGTAGCAGCTGTGGCACCTTCCGCTGCTGAGGCTGCACCGAATGTTGCGGCTTCAGCGGCTGTTGGTGGGGGTGCTGCAGCTGCTTTTGTGGTAGTGTAAACTGTTGCTGGCTGGTCTGGTGGCAACCGCCTCCAATAACGCTACTCAGGATTATCGATGATTTGAATGTCGATGAGAGTGAGGACGATGTGGATGTCGACGTCGACGATGACGCCAATGATGCTGATGATGCCGAAGTCGACGCACCTGGTGCGGCTGGCGGCTTTGACGTAAGATGCGAATGCAAAATTGACTTGTAATGTATTGGCAGTTCCGTAGCTGGCGGTGCTGTTGATAATTGCGATGTTTTCGATGATGTTGATATTGATGAAAATGTTGATGCTGAAGGCGGTGAAGACAGCGCTGCAGACCATTTCTGCTGTGGTTGTTGCTGCTGCTGTTGCGTATTATGCAATTCATTTTTGATGGACAGTGGCAGTGCCATTGGTGGCAGTAGTGGTGGATCTTCGTCTGATATAAGACCACGTTCCAGCATTTGCTACCTTATGCTAGCTGAATTCAATACAAATGGTACATAAAACATTTTGCTTTCAAGCAATAGACTAGCTGCCGCTTGAATCTGAAATGGGAAAAATAAAATATTAGGATTTCGGGCTACACTTTAAATATTAAATGCTCTTCGATCTTAATCAAAATAAGCATCTGTACAATACGGATAACTGTTCTAAAACTAGCTGATACCGCGCTTTTGCCTGAATGAGTTGAATTTCAAACAGAAATAGATGAGAAGATGTGACCCCCCACCAATTTGAAGGCTGGATCCGCATCCGGCAGGACTAATATTTCCGATTTTTATTTTATAAAAACTTGTCATTTTGTATTATACTTTTTTTATTAATTCACTATTTGTTATACTTCGGCTACGAGATGGTGTTTATATAAAAATGTTAACATAATCTTATTTTTAATCATTAATTGTGGTAAATGTTACGATCGGTCTTTCGATTAATAAAAGGCTGGTGGAAAAGAGCCTATTAATAAGCTTCCAGTAGGTAAAGCTTTAATGTGTCAAAATGTGACGTCATAATTCATAAAGACAAATTCTAAATTCAACCTCCAAACAATGGTAAAAGTGCAGAAACTTACCTCCGGTATATGCGCTAACAGCTCCCCCAAACGACCAGGATTGTTGGGCGCTGAGTGCTGCAAGAACGTTCGCAGCACTTGCACGTACCGCTCTTGGATACTCTCAAGCTCCATCTCTGGCGAAAAGATTGCCAAAAAAGAAAGAAAGAAACGGAGCAAATCAGCAAAACGGTAACGCCTGGCATACTCCAATAGCACTCACCTTTATTCAGCAAAATATACACCTTGAGACAGACATACTCCTCCATCTTCAGCTTTATTCTGCGGAACATGATGGTGATCTGCGTCATCTTCTCCACCATGTGGCCGACGTCGAGCTTGAGCTGCTCCATGGCGATGGGCTGGCCCATCAGGGTGGTGAGACACGTCTGCAGCGTGTTCAAATGCGAATGGACCTCCTGAACAAATTCGGGATCGTCCTTGTGCAGAGGCACCCCAGGGGGTGATATATGGGTGGGGGTGGTCGGCTGAGATGGGGATTTTTTGCCATGAAGCGCTTGGTAGGCGGCCGTCGTTAGAATGAGAATTTCATGCCATTTATCCGTCAGTAGCTTCGTGTGGATCTCCACCGGTATCTCAAGGTAGAAGGGTAGCTTCTTCGTCCACGAGACCAGCTTGTGCACTATGGAGTCGCCGATATTGCACAGCTTCTCGCTAATTTCAGACTTGTCCTCTAGAAACTCAGAGAAGTGCGGCAGCGTTGCGATGTCCTCCATCGCGTCGCACTCAATCAGAGTTTGGATCATGTTCAGCGAATGTTCGTAGGAAATCTGACGATCCTTTGATGAGCTGACCGCGCTGTCCAGTCGATGGCGCAGGTGGACAATCTCGCTCGGATTCGTCAGGGCAGTCTTAAGGATTGTTCCGTTGACCAAATGCGAGGGCAGTTGGATACCTTCTTCTTGCTTCAAGGTAATCTGTTGGCTTGGGCTTAGGAACATTTGTTTGACGGCCTCGTTGCCGTTCCCCGAAGTTAATTTGGTTGCAAGTGACTGTGGTGACTGACTCTGGTGCGGCTGCTGGGCGGGATGGTGCTGCTGTTGCTGCTGTTGTTGCTGCTGCTGCTGCTGCTGTTGTTGTTGCTGCTGCTTTTGGCTGGACTTTTTGTGTTTTTTATATTTAACTTTGTACAAGTTGTAGACTGCACCACTGTTGCGACCTCCGGGCATTCGATCCTCTCGAACAGCTGGAAAGAAGAGAAAGAGACAGATGATATTAAGTTGAGTTGTCTGGCGAATAACCGAGAGAGAAATAGAGATATATTGTATCACAATAAGGACTACTAATAAATTTCGGTCCATTTTTTGTTTATAAGGTTGGAGACTCGAAATATTTCGTAAGCATTTTAGACTGTTTGTATTTTTTTTAATTATTTGAATTTCAAAATTTCATTTAAAGAGTGACACCTGAGGGATTAAAAAAAATTAATTTGACAATTTAGGTATAGAGGTACACAGAAAATATTACATCGTCCTGGAAGACAGGAATAATCATCATGCTCCCAAAGAAAGCGAATCTAAAAGAGTGCAGCAACTGGCGGGGGATCACTAAGGCTAATTGTAGAACAATCACTGGAATGGAGCTCTCCCGTATACATCACATTCATCGACTTTGAAAGAGCATTCGACACAGTAAATCGTGGTGCAATATGGAAATATTGGCAACATTGATCTGCCATTTTGCTATACATTCGGAATTCAAAAAAAGGATGAATATCAAGCACTTTTAAACCCCATATTACATTTTGGTTCAAGATGGCCCGTACCTACATAATAGTCAAAATAATATCGGACTTAGAATGGATTCTTGTGGAACCCGTATCCTTCCAATTTATTAGAAGAACAGCTTGGCATAGATGATCGAAAGCTTTTGAAAAGTCTATCTAAAAAGAAATACGGGTTCTCATTGTGGACTTCCCTTTAATAAAGCCATGCTGCTTGTCCGATAAAATAGAATGGAGAACAATGGAAAGATTTTTATGTACCAATATTTCAAAAAGCGTGCTAATACAGCGCAGAACACATAATGGGCAATAATTTTCTAAATACGTCACGTTTGTCTTTCTTTTAGAATACGCACTACATTTACACTGGAAAAGAACTATCTCTTGTTTCGTATCAAAAAATTTTTTTGTAATTGTTTGAAGTTCTACTGCAGCGGAATATTGGCTTTCTATACTGGTTGGAAAAAGCAGCACTTTTCGATATTTTAAAGAACTAGGTATGAAAGGTATGATCAAAGTCGAAGTGGAGGAATCATTTGCTAAAGCAGAAAATGGTGATCTACACAACTTGAAAGAAAGTTCTTAAATTATTAATGAAGGAGTGCTTACCCTGCAGCACCATTCCCTGCTCGATGCATTTCTTAAAACGACAATACTGACATCTGTTTCGCTGTGCTTTGGTGATTTCACAAGTGCCATCGGCTACGCATGTGTAAACCCTCCTATTCTGGACGGTCCGTTTAAAGAAGCCCTTGCACCTGAAATAGAAAAGGTCAGATCACTATAAGTGACATTGTTCGGGCAATCCCTCTTACCCTTCACACGTAATGATTCCGTAATGCAGCCCTGTGGCCTTGTCCTCACAGATCATACACACCAAGGGCTGCTCATCATCGTCTCCAGTAGGATCATGCTGCGCGTCAGTCGGCCTATTCAGTGTGGCATTCGGTCCAGCCCATTGTTGCTGGGAGCTTAGGTTCAGTGCGTGGAGCTGTTGACCAGCAGGCAGTTGACTGTAGTCGCCAGCCCACAGTCGTTCCATGTTAAGTGCATGAGGTGGCCGAAACTGTTGTGGTCGGGGGCGTGTCTCCTGTATCCTTGTCTGTCCCAAACTAAGCAACAATTGGGCCGCTTCCTCATTGTTTTGTGACGGTCCGGCCGTTTGAGTGGGTGTGGTCGGTGTGGGGGGCGATTGCACTGACTGTGGCGAGGGCTCGTAGCCCCATACCATGGTTCGTACGCCACAACTTTCACCCATTATCACAGTTGGTGTTCCACGTGGAGGCGTCTGGGACGGGCCCTGTGGAGATAGTTGTGAAGGCGGATGATGCGGTGATGGTGATTGGCTTGAGCTGGATGGGCGCATTCCACCTATCGGTCCACCTATGACCTCGGGCTTAACCCCGTTTATGCGCGTATTTGAGACCCACACCATTCGTTGAGATGACTGCATCAAGTTCGGCAACTGTTGGACCTCATTTTTCACGCGAAACAAAATTGCCGCCTCGCGGTTCGGATGGCGAAGTTGGAGGGTCGGGTGCATCATCGATTGTGTGACATTGGCGAGAGATTGCGGG
This sequence comes from Neoitamus cyanurus, assembly GCA_947538895.1. Classification (NCBI taxonomy): domain Eukaryota; kingdom Metazoa; phylum Arthropoda; class Insecta; order Diptera; family Asilidae; genus Neoitamus; species Neoitamus cyanurus. Next base: position 20,942,373 of record OX384547.1, read on the forward strand.
GACATTGGTGAATGTTGCTGCTGCTGTTGGTGTGGCGATTGCCTGTGAAGGGGACCCGCTAGTGAGGGCACATTACCGCCAGGGGAGTGGTTGATCATTGACTGCGTCCCCATACCACCCTCCTTCTTTATTCGGATCTGTTGCTGACCCTGTGACGAATGCACCTTACAAAAATATATGTAGAATTAATAAGGGAAACAAAAACTAAATTAAGAGATAACAACTTCAGTTTTAATAGTCGACTGTTTGAGTAAAAGAAATAAAATCACACTATAAGGTGATCACTACTTTTGTCATCTGGCAACCCCTAAAGTATCAAAATACAAAAGATGGATTTTGAAAAAAAAAAAAACAACGGATTCCATAATTTTAAGTTTATTAAGAAAAAGGACTTATGGTCATCATCGGGAAAGTCTGTCCTGTATGCTTTTGGCTCTTGTAAAAGGACATAAGGCATAGATATTCATCTCTACCGCACGGACTCTCAAACTATTATCAAAGCTCTTGTTGGTGAAATAGGTCCGTGAGTGACTGACTGGCCGATTTAGGGCATGTCGTCTGGGTATCACTCTTCTCTGGGCTAATGAATTGGCCAGAGCGGGTTCAACTCTTGGAGCCATTTTATGCTCGCCTGGGGATCGTTGGGAGGAAAATCCAGACATACATTTTATTAATCGCTAACAGGTGAAAAGATTTTAAAACATGCAAAACACTTCTAAACTGACCTGTCCTACGTATAATCTGAGAAGATGAGGGCAGCGTTTATTCGTTAATAAAGCAGACGTATCTAAGTGCAATACCGGAATTGTTATTTACTTTTTTAACTCCACAGGTTGCCTCTAACAAACAACAGTTTGGATTTCCTGGCATCAAAACGGGAGCGCCTTAGCGCCAATTGGATTCCGGCGAAATGGTCTAGCCACCTAAACCAGTCAACAAACCTGCTCCAATATGGCAGGCTACAAGTATTAAATTTAATCTCATTTGAATGAAAGTTGCATCAGGATGCTGATTTACGAATACTAAATTTTAGTTGATTTTCATGAAAGTTGGCATATGCGGTTTTTGGGTATGCTGACTCTATGATTTTTCAATTTCCCTAGATTTCCCTGAATGTTAGACCACGAGAATTTTAAGGGTCGCTGATTTCAAATATAGTGCTGAATTTTGAATTTTGGATTCATAATGGCACATGCAAGATCTAAAAACACTAAATTACGTATTATACCATCAGTCATATACCAGTTTGAATTTCGTGTCGACTTCAAACATTTACTAAGAATCATATCGTAAGTCGTAGAGGAGGTTAGAAGGAGTTTAAAATTATATCATACTTTGTAAAGCTTGGAACTTTTGAAGAAAGTTTTAATTTCTTGAAAGGCTGTATTACCGATTTATAAAATGGTGGGTGGAAATTGGACCTACAAAAGACCAGACATTTTCAAAATTGACTAGGCCAGAGCCTAATAAATAAATTTGATCATATGTTCCTTTAATTTCAACGGTTGGTATAGTCCCAATTTTGCACGCAGTCAACCGAATACTTATCAGAACTTTAAAGATATTTATAAAAAAAAATAGACCAGAGGAAAATATTTGACCATACTGTCTATTTTTGTCTACTACTAGAAAAGTGACCCATTTTCTTATTTTTATAAGAAGTTATCGAACAGTCTTTAAATTAAAAATGATTGTGTAAGGGATGATTGTTAGGGATGTTGCAAAATAAATTCAAGTAGTACCTGTGTGGGGACGCTTATCCTCGACGAGGGCGACATAGAGTTCGGGGACATTTGCGCCCGCGACATCATCTGCGAGGAGGCATGCAACATTTGCATCTGTTGCGACTGCATCAGTTGCATTGGTGAGCTGGATGTTGTTATTGTCATGCTCGTACTATCGCCCGGATGTCGTGTACCCAGAAACAGTGACGGGGGGCTCGCCTTACGTGATAAATGCTGCGTGTGCTGCTGCTGTTGCTGCTGCAGCTGCTGTTGCAATTGCTGTTGCTGTTGTTGTTGTTGCTGCTGCTGCTGCTGCTGCTGTTGCTGCTGCTGCTGTTGTTGCTGCTGCTGCTGCTGCTGCTGTTGTTGTTGTTGCTGCTGATGCTGAAGGTGTTGTTGTTGCTGTTGCTGCTCAGTCTTAATGCGAGAGGGCGTTACCAACACAGTCACATGCTGTTGGGATTGAGTAGGAGTTTTCGGTGGTTGTTGCTGCTGGTGTTGATAGGCCAACAGTTTTGTTGGTGAACTGGACACACGCTCATCCTTTACCGCTCGTATCACACTGTGGGTGGCAATGCTAGACGTTGGCCCGGATAGCACCGAACTTGTGCTGGTCGCACTGCTGCTGTTCGAGCTGTGCATCCCGTTGGCCGGTAAAACGTTTGTTGTCGTTGATGGCTTCTCGTCAGCGGAGTCCGGTGAAGCCCTACTGCTTCCCCCTCCATTGCTTGCCCCACAACTATGAGACCCATTACCTTGCTGGGATGGTGTCGGTGTTGTGGCTATCGGAGGTGTTGGGGTTGCGACTGGTGTAGGCGGTGTTACAACTGGCGGCGGGGACATTGATGTTGATGCTGCTGCAATTGACATACCACATCCCGTTGACATAATCTGCCCCTGCTGCTGTGACTGTTGGTGTTGTTGGTGATGGATGTGATGATGGTGTTGCTGCTGTTGCTGCTGCTGGGATTGCTGCTGCTGTTGAGACGCCTGTGTACCTGCTCCCGTACCTTGATCGCACATTTTCGGTGAAATTGGTGCTAGTAAGTCTGGTGATGAAGTACTTGTGTCGGCTACTGATTCACCATCGCTACTGCATCTTGAGTCAACTTTTCTTCGTTTCAGTTTGAGATCCTGAAATAGGCTCATTTTATCGAGCTCGCTGTACGGGCCACGGCTCAGTGTCATAATTCCTGGAAGAGGGTGAAAATTAAGAAAACTGGGTTAGAATTTTTTTTCCCCGGTTATAATTCTAGTGGTGGTTTAATTATAGCAACAAAAAATACAGTCAAACTAAGACATTAGCTGATCTTCTTTGGCTTTCGGAGTTTATTAATGATGATGGCGACAATGGGATGAGATTAGGCACATGCAGTGAACAGTAGTAGTATGCAAATAACGACATAAGCGAAAGATGATCGATGTTTACTTAATGATCAAGTAGATAGGCACAATTTTCTTTTAATACATGGATTTCTGCGGTTCTGGGTAGTATAGTAGTGTTTTTTTATAATTGAGTAAATATCTAGTTACTGACATGAACAAAATAATTTTGTTTTTAGCATTTAACACAGTGGTTTCCAGTAAAATACTGTATCAGCGACCCCGAGAACCTACTAGAGCGAATTTTCAGGGTAATCCTTTGAAGATAAAGTTTTTTGGTCGTCATATTGGATCCGCCATTTTGAATTTGGATGGCTCTTGTTGTGCACATCTACGTCTACCGCTTTTTATTTGTGATGGAAAAAAATAATTCAAACTCGTAGAAAGAAAAGACACTAAAACGGTACCCAACGGATTTATGTCAGCTTATTAATATATAGAAAATAACTAGGGAGAACCAATATTTTCTTATCTTTTAATCAGATCATTCTGGTCAATACGCTCTTACCAAATAGACTGTACATATATCCACTATTTATATGAAAACGTGGCATACGAAATGTTAGCTCTCTACTTCAACGTGTTCTCTGGCAGTATCCAAATATATCGTGAAAATCAAACTTTTGTATGACAACCCTAGGAAGCAGTTACCCGATTTGTCCGGGCTCCGTACCTTAAAACGAAAAAAGGTACCCTTATAGGATCACGGCCAATGACGTCTGTCTGTCTGTCTGTCTATTTGTATGTCAAGACTTTTTTCTCAGGAACGCGTGGAGGTATCAAGTTGAAATTAATATAAAATACTTAGGTCCACGGTCCCTTGGAGCTGCACAAAAATCAACCTTCTAAGTCAACGCCATTTATGCCGCATATTTGGACTTACTTTGATTTGCGGCAAATATTCGGAACCCTAACTGCCTGAGCCTGACTCCCACTTGCCTAACTGTTTTAACTGGATCTGAAAATTGAATCGCTAAATCAAGGCGTTTTCGAGCTACCGTACGAGCAGATGGACGGAGAGAACATGGAAAAATCGAAATAACATTTAATTTTTGGATGAATTATGCAGTTGTCAAAATATAGACGAAGAAAACTGTCCGGAGTCTGTTTGATCCCATTTGTATTCGGAAGCTGGGAAACAGACGGGCGCAACAGTGAACAGAAGTCGACTATTCAACGCTAAACAAAAGCAAAGATGATTCCATCGCCAGGAATGGTTTTGGGTTTGTATTTTTGGGTTAATGAAGAGAATTTATTGATTGTTTATTTGCAAGTTGGACAAGCTGGATGAAAAAATTCATGAGAAAAGACACCTTGCTCCAACAGGATTAGACACCTGCTCACAAGGGTCTGAGTTCTCTTAGCGGCAGATTCTTAGATTATTATAAAATTTATAAACTGGCTAATAAATATCAGAAAAATTGCACAGAAAAGAGAGTTATCCAGATTGTACGAATAGTGTAACAGGGTAGAGAAAAAATATGATTCTTTTTGCAAAGTTACTTCGCCTGCGAATTGTAATTGCCGATATTTTGCTTTAACTAGAGAACGTAATTTATGTAAAATATTCCAGTAACATAATAAAATAATAACCTAAAGACATTATCACTTATTGCCAAATTCCGTCAGCTAAATGATTCGGAAATGTCCTTCTCGCGCATACAAGGGCATAGTCATCAAGGAAGTGTCGAAGAAAAACAAACAAAATCTCTCTGTAACCAAGAATTCCATCTGCTGCGTTTCCAGTTATTTTATCTCATTTAATCCATTACTGTATCTTGCGCATGTATGTGCATTCAAGAAAACAAGAAAATCGCACTCACATGCCTACTGAGTGAGTATAAGAGGTCCAAAAAACGACTTGACCAAGGAAAACGCAATCAACCGGAAAAGGTGAAGTCGAAGAGCCAAGTTCAATGTTCGACCTACCTCCGCGGTTTGGCATGTACCGCGTCTGTGTGTGTCCAAAAGCATGCACACGACCGACCTAACCACATGTCCCAAAAAGACCACAAAAATTTTAATAAAACTTTCATCAGCGGAGAAGCGCTTGCGCAAGTGGCTTTGCTCAATTCTTTCCTCGTCAATTTGAGATGGTTGTTCCACACACAGGGCGCATATAATTTGGGGAGTCACTTTCACTGCCAAAAAATCGTCAGTTCTTTTGTGGCTGGCCGTCTCTCGGCCGGAATGCACTCAACCCGATGAGGGGGGCGGGCAGTCACATACCGCATCCTTGCTTTCTTGCATACGCGCAAGTGCGGTGATGCGACAAAACAAAAAAAAAACTAAGTGCTACCGACATAAGACCTGTTTGTCGTGAACTCTCACTTTTCGTCGACAAAATAAAAACAAATTTTAATTTTTTCTTCGATAAAAAGGCGGCAGAAACGCCAGTGAGTCTAAGAAAAAAATAATTATGTAAAAGCTGGCTGGCGCTTTTTGCACCTCCTCGTCACCGCCGATAACGTCTACGTTAAGCGTGTTTTTTTTTCTCGCTTCCTTCTTCCCGCCAGTGAGCCCCACAGGCGCTTACCGTAAAAAAGAAAGTTTTGCAGCTTTCGTTTTCCGTGAAGCGCGATATGATCTCAGCCGTGAATAATACCTGGGCCGGTGGCCAGGCCACCACTAGGAAGAAGTGCATACAGCAGCCGTCGACGTACAGAGACAGCAGCTGAGAAATATTGTGATTATTTTTTTTTTCACAGATTTTTATGTTTTTGTTTATTCTCGACGCTGTTGTGTGAAGTGATTTGTGGCTGACTGTAGCGTAGATGTCGTTTTCCTGGTCGAGGGGATTTGCTAAGCGGCCGGAAAATGTTGAAAGGGAAATTGTGATCTTATCACGCTCGGTGGTCAGATCAGGTGTGTCAGATTAGTAAAAGGAGTCAAACTGATTCCGCTGGAGTCAGCCACTGTTGGAGGATTATGCGGTCGCTGAGTGGATAGGCGTAATAATTGTTGGTAACTTCCTACTTGCTTTCTACAGAGGTCTTTTTTTTTGGACAGGAAAGTAATTTTTCTTAGCATCATAAATATGAAATTTCAAACCCTTTGTGCTGAGACAATTAAACAGTCATTGGGACTTATATTATATTACGGTAATATTTCTCAAACATGAGAAAAGAATTAAATAGATTCTTTTTTAATTTAAATAGAAACACATATGATTTGGCACCAAAACGATTTCAAACTGTTTTAAGTCATTGAAAATCTTAAATTAAAAAATTCAAAATGTTCAGTCATATATATTTGATTCCATATTGAATACGCGAACAAAAACTGACTTCTTTTCTTATGTAAAGTTTTTGTGTGGGTTCCGATGAGATTCGAACTCGGAACGCCTGGTTTCTAGTCGGAAGACGCTGCCGTTATTCCATTAGACACTTCATATCTGCTTCACTTATAATCTGACTCTTTAGAAAGGAAAACAATCTGAATCATGTGAGATTCGAACTCGGGACCTCTAGCCATCTACAGATAGCCGCGTTTGATTTCAAAGAGCGAAATTTCTCTGAGTGAACGCCCGACATTGTTTCGATCAAACATGTACAAACAGAAATTGGTTTGAATTTGGGATTGCCTTCAAAAACTTTTAAATCCCGCTCCCGCATGTGTGGGAAGCATTGCTTTGTGAAGACCTTTAAACAGAATCGTTTGATGCAAACTTATTAAGTTTTTGAATATACAGTGGCACAAACAACTGTTGCAATGTTAAGCTCATTTTCATGTTTCTTTTCAAAAATATTTCAATCGCAAAAAATCTATATACATTCTGTAAAATAGTCTTTGAGAAGGGCACTTATAAAATAAATAATAACTGAAGTTAATACTTGTTTAATTTATGCACCCTTTTCGCTGTAAATTTACAACACAACTAATATTTAGTATGTCCTCCCTTCGCTTTTATGACGTCATCTATTCGTCGGGGCAAGCTAATAAAAAATCGAAAAATTTCTTCTTCCTTTATTCCTTCACATACCGTTTTTGTGCGAAGCCAGAGTTCATCTAAATTTTGTGGGAACTGTACTGAAACATCCCAGTTTTCTCTTCACCAAACTCCAAGCATGTTACGGCCACTCCATAACGATTATTGAATTTCTTTCGAACCATTCCATCGTTATACGGGAATTACACAATGCTTTGGATCATTTTCTTGTTGGAAGAAAACAGATTCTCTTTCTACACCGAAAATATCCAAGCTCTCCATAAAACTACTTTCAAGGATGTTTATGTAGTCCTTTGCCTTCATTCGACTGGAGAATCGATGGAGTTTTCACAACTTTGTGCCCATCATGCATCCCCACACCATAATATTCGCGCCTCCAAACTTCATGTTTTTTTGGATGCATCGGGTCTTGTAACGAATTGGATGGTTTTCTCCAAACCCATTGTTGACCATCTGAACCAATTATATTAATCTTACAATTGGGCTCATCGCTAAAAACAACGTCTTCCTCAATTCTTTTGACGTTCAGGTATCTTCCTTTTCCATATTCTACTAATAGTAGTAGTCTTCTTAATTGTGCATAAAATACTTATGCCTACCCAAAAAAAAGACCCTTAATAATATTTTGAACTTAATACTTTATACTTTTGCCGTTAGATGACAAAAACTGAACAGATCGTTTCCGATACAAAAGCAAATCAAACAACCCATCTTTCGCTTAAAACTTATACTAAGGAGTTGCTGAAACCTAGTACAAAAGAATTGTTGATAAACACTTTTCCGTAACAATTAACACAAAACTTTGTTCCCCTACTGCAAGCTAAAGGTGGGTGCACAAAAAAATAATAGTATTGCTACATTATTGCAAGTTCATCAAGTGGGCAAAGCTTAAAACAGAGCAAATAGAATCATTGAAATAGGTGGTTGAGGTACTGTAAGCCTATTTAATCAAACGTATTTTTTTAAAGTTAAAGGAAGAGCCAGGACCAATTTATTTTGTGACAAAACTATGAACCGCAATCAGTACATATCCGTTCTTAGTAATGTTTTATTTCCGTATATAAATTATCTGCAAAGTTCCGGGAGTGAATACACTTTTATGCAGGATGGGGCACCATGCAACACATGCATAAAGGGCGTTAAATGTTTAAATGAGCATAACATCAAAATTCTTCTTTGGCCCGGAAATTCGTCAGATATAAACACCATAGAAAACGGTCGGATGTACTTAAAGGTTATGTTTGTAAGAATACTACAGCACAAATATTCAAACAAAGTATTGAAGAAATTTGGAAAAATTACGATAACCTCAAGGAAATGATTAAAAGCTGCACAAGCAGCATGACAAGAAGAGTCGACGAATTTATTAAAAGTACAGGACAATTTACCATATACTCCTATTAGTTATTTATGTCAATTTACATATATGTAATAAATAATGAATTTATGTAACAATCCATTGATAATGGAAAAAACAAGTTTTTTTTTATTTTCAGGTGTAGGTAGGTAAGTTTTTCTTCTAAATTTACATAGAAACCTTTTAATGGGACAAATTAACATTTTCCTATTTACTACATTTTTAAAAGATCAATAAACATTTATGCACCGTCTGGTAAGGAACCACGAACAGCTTTGATACGGCTTGATAAGTTCAACTTTTAAAGTTAAAAAAAAAAAACCATTAAAAATGTTTCAGTTGCATCAATGCTGGAAACGGACAATCCCAAAATGTCTATGAAGTAACCATACGAAAAATTCCAATGATCACAGAAGCTTCAGCATATCCAATTGCATTTCCTGCTCACACGTCGTCGCTGCCAGTAAGCATACAAAGTCAGCTCATGTGATGTCATCTTCATAAAATATGCAGAAGTTTTGATCTAATCAGACACGGGGAGACAAACAAAAACCCACATACACCCTCGGCATTAGCTAACTCCTTTCATAAATTTTGTTGACGGCAAAATCTGTGGACTGCCTTCAATCGGATGCACTAGGTGACTTCAATTCAACTGAAATCCCCAATACTAGCGGCATTTTATGTTTTCAGTCTGAGCACGGATTGCTATGATTTAAACCGAACGATTTGTAAATTTCGGGTGATTACTGGAGTATTTTCGGCTTTGCAATTAACCGGAATGAGTGCGTCAAGCTCCTGTTGGAATTTGATAAAGTTTTCCGCCTTGAGAGTAAAAAAAGCGTTCAAGGTCATTGTGGAATTATAAAAAAATCGAAGATAAGGACACAACCCCCAGTGGAGATGTATCCTTATCTTCCATACTGAAAACCGGAAGCGTTAAATTTTCCCACGCAGAATTTATCGACCGCCTTGTGGGGCTATAAAACTGCCTGCACACTTCCCGCCAGTCGCATCGAGTGGCTTAATGCTGAAATTCTTGAAGATCGCTCGATGATCTTGCGAAACCCGATCGTTCCCATTGTCTGTGGTAACAACCCAAAATAATATAGAAAGCAAAAAAATCTAACTGTTTCCCAACTTACTCATAAAATATCTCCTCGGATAATGTCACCTGAATGAAAAGGCACCTTGAGGCATTCGGATTTTTGCCTAAGATCAAGTTCAAAGATGAATTCGTCGTAGTCGTCGTCGTCACATTTGACCAACATTATTATATTTTTTTTTCTTGTTTCTAATTAAACTTTAAAGATTCGAGAAATACAGTTGAGGCGAAGTTTTATCACCTATCAGCGGACAGAGGGGCTTCTGAAGGTTCACTTGCTTCATTTCCGGCATTAATTAATCGTGTTTCGTGTTCTTCATTTTGTTTGTACCTAACAAAAGTGTGTGCTTCTTAGTGCGATTCCCATAAAAAGATCAAAAGAAATGACAACAAGGAAGCCTTCTAGTTCAGCTATGACGGCTCACGACGAAGTTTTTCAATGTCAGAAAATGTATTGTGGACAGACTGGTTGGTCAGCCGCTTGATCAAGTGTCGAGCAAATCGTGATTCATTGGAATTTGATTAAAATTTCGATTTCTGATTTATGGATTAACGGACAATAAGTATAGGTGGAGCTTGTTGCTAAATAAAAACTATATGTGGAACATGTTTCATTCCGAAGCTTTTGGAGAGCTGGTCCATAGACGAATTTGTGTAAAGGCGTACTAGTATCTTGATTTCTTAAGAAAATTAGTAATACAACAATTCTTTTCAGAAATGAGGGTGACAGAAATCTCACTTTCCTTTAAACACTGGATTTGATGTTTTTGTAAAATAGGGATTCGCTTACTATTACTTGATATCCAACAGAATAGCAAACTACGGTCGCAGGTTTTTGATTATGTGAGATCGATGCGACACCAATCTGAACACTTTTCGAAAATCTAGGTCCAATCTTGTAGTCGTATCAAAAATCCCAATAATTTTACGTAAAAATATAATCAGTAAACTTCGCCTTATTCGCCACATTTTAGTCGACTTTCTTTAGCATTTTCCTTTTCTTAATAATTCTTATAAGATCTAATCCTTAGGCTCCCAACTAATAAGATCAAATGTTCATTCAAGTGACCATTAGAACTGACATAAAAAACAATCATAAGCTCTTTAAATTTGTTACCCAGTCCGGTGTGCCACGAGGAACTATTCTGAGGCCACTTTTGTTTTCCTATTTCCCTGGTTATATAACATTGATAACACAGGTAGGTCAACAAGCATTTTATTGTCGGACAGGTGTATTTTTTATAAATTTTTTCCATGCAATTTTACGAATATTACGAATCATGGTGCAATCATCGAGAAAAATATAATTGACTCTTTCCACTCGAAATGTGATTCTCAGCAACGTATATGGTAAAATAACGCTGGTGAAAAGAAGCTTCGATTAGAAAGGGACAAAAAGTAAAAACAACGTAATCTCGCATTGTTTAAAAATGTGGAAAGGTTTTGCTGAATTTACAGAGTAGACTAGATTAACCTTTTAGACCAAAATGAGTTTAATGTTTAATCCTCTCAAAACCCAACAATAGAATGTCCATACGCCAACTCATGCATTTAAAATTTGTGGAATACTTGTTAATGCAAAGTGCAAAAGTGTAAAAATATTCCCTAAAGCCGAGTTTACAGATAGCTGGTTACCAGCGCCGGTTTAACCAGTCACCAGCGCATAAGTCAACTGATCCGTTGACATGCTTTCGTCTCACCAGGTCTTGTAAGGTATGTCAAAACGCAATAGTTGAAGAAAATGTATGAACTTACAAACTCAACAATTATTACAACCAATGTCACCCTAGCGATTTCCCCCGTTCATTTTTCCCCCGGCATTAAATTTGCCCCGGTCATTTTTCCCCAGTTATATTTCAGTCTATAAAACATTTTGTAAAGGGCACATTTCAGTCTATTAGTCAGAAACTTAGAAAGGGTAAAATGACCCGAGCAAAATTAACCTCTGGAAAAAAAAGTCTAAGTGGAAACAGGGGCTCGGGGAAAAATGAGTGGGGAAAATCGCCAGGGTAAATTTGATTGAATTACCTTCAGTAACAATCGACACGGCATCTTATTTGAAAAACCTTTTTCAGTGTCAATTGTTGCTAAAATGCCTAAAATGCTTACTGGCAACAATGCAGGCAACAACCCAATCCAGCGAAAATGTTTCATAATTTTGTTGCTGTTCAAAAACAAGGAGGAGAAAATTTATAGAAAGGACTTCTGCGGCATGTGCGAGGCAGCAGCATGCCGGATAGGAATTTTATGATGTCCTTCCGACTTCCGGAAGCACTTTACCGGTGCAAAGTATGAATTTTCTCTCACAAAATACCCCTCCATAAAATTTGATTTCAAGGTTCGAACATTTATTGACTTTTCCATGATTAAATTTGTCCCATAAAGGTTTTACGATTTTTATCAAGGCTTGATAAACTATCCATTTTTCGTGAAGGAGAACGCCTGCTAATACTAAAAGTTTCGGCAGCACAATCGCAATCAGCGTCTCTGAAAACCTGTAAGTAACAACTTTCATGAAAACGAAACCATCTCAGTTTGCCATCTTTAACTTTTTGATGGCATAATTGCAATGAATTAAGCTAAAAATCAAAGCTCTCGATGCAATGGAGTCGCGAAGTGAATTCTCCTTACATACCACTAAAAACTGAACCCATCCCGCGCTTCAAATTAACTTCTATTGACAGCAATTTGTCATAATCTCTAGCGGCTCTAAAGCAATTAAAACTAGAGCCGGAGTGTGACCCAGATTCGCGCATAAAGGAAGCGAAACTCACTGGGATCGACATGCTGAAAATGCGGCAGAGGCGCACCACCGCCACCGGACCAGCTACAATATGCGTCCCCCGCGGGTACCTCAGGGCACGCAAGTACGCACCTCATTATTTCCTCGGCCGCCTGGTTCACCGGACGAACAAACTGTGCTGTGCTATGGCATGGTAGCCGGGTAGGCCGATTGACCCACAGCCAGTTCGAGTACTCTCTCGTTGAAAATTTATAGCCCTGCAGAAAAAAAAAGCATTGCGAAAAAAATGGCACAGAAAGAACCGGGCAAAGAACAAAAAGACCTGAAGTGGGTAAACAGAGGAAGAGAGCTTAAAATAAGCAGCGCCCAACGTAGTGGAGTGGAGTGGTGGCTGCTTTTGCCTGAATAGATTTACTACGTCGTCGTCGCTGATGGGAGTCGGGAGTTGGGGCAGACGACCGCGCCAGTAGCGAAACTGACCTATTCCAACATTTAACCTATTTTCGCTGAGGCTCGCGCACACTTGTACGGATTGCGCGGTGTGAGTGGTTGTCAGTGAAGGCGGCTATTGACGGCGGTGTGGCTGATGTCGTAGGCACATATGCCATACCGTGCCAGTGGCTGGCTTTCATTAGTCCCGGAGCAATTTGCAATTCAACAAAAGCTGCGAGAAGTGGGTACTTCCACAGCCCTCCGGGCCGAGCTTAAACCTTTGGTCCGTGATCCAATATCCGGCTGATATGGGGAGCACTTCACCTCCGTCTGCACCCCACACCTTCTCAGAACAAACAGAGACAGAACGCGGAAGACTGTGCTCAGACGAGCCACAGTCCCAGAGGTTGTTTGCGTAAAAAGATGCAAAAAAGACCAAGAGGTCGCCGTGCTCTCCTCAATCAGTCGGTCAAGCAGCTTACACTTATTCACCACACAGGCGTTCGTGTGTAGGTAAATTGCACTTTTTATATCTCAAAGTCGGGGATGGTTATAGTATGGTGGTGAGGCCAGGTTTATTTCGCTCCACCACCACTCCCCAATGTCCCTGTCCACATGGTTGCAGTGGCAATGCTCGGAAAGCTTCATTTTTGCTGCCGCCATGAATTTTTCCCGCCAAAGTGGGAGCAGGTAGTGCAGCGCTTCGTGGTGAGTAAGCAAGAGGCCGTCAAATAGAGCCGAGTACAAGTTGCATTTCAGTTCAGTTGCAGTGTGCATTCTGATTTTTGAGGCTTAAAGGCGCTTTACTTAGCACTCGAAAGCAGGGGTGGGGGTGGAGCGGCTCTTTTATGGGGTTGATTGTGTGGAGGTTGCCGGCACAGTTTTCTAATGAGCGAGATACTGTGCCTCGCATGTGTTCGTGCTGTGTGAATGACACTGGGGTGATTGACGTTTTGGCACAGATTTTTCTGCCTGATTAATGCCGGTTCTCAATTCGTTCTTTCTTCAGGCTTTTTTGCATACACAGTGTCGCTCACATGGATGGTTGTTTCGGGTCTTGTAGATCTTTTCGCAACAACTCAAGACACACAATATTCGCAAATTAAGCGAACACTCCAAGTTCCGTGGAGGAAATACACCAAAAACCGGTTGAGGTTGAGGCACTGCATTATATAGACTAGCAGCCTTAAGATTCATTCATGACACATGTTTAGAAGCTGCAGCGCAATTACTGCCTGTTCCTCGCTTGTTTACAACTTGCGAGCACTACAAAATACCTGCCAGACACTGGGTGGCTGCACGGCGCGCACCATAATGTGTTTTTCACGCACGCCGCGATTTTATAATAAGTATGCAAGGTGATTCAGACCGTTATGGAATAACTTTCTAATGTTTTTGAAGGAGAGCAGTGGTGCTCGCTTAAAGAGCAAAAGTCATGAGAGTTTTGCGCTGCATTTTACCCGGATTGCGCAGCTTCGGCCTATTCTCGGTTTCTAGGAAGTGCACAACACTATAATATCCTCGATACTCACTTGATCGATCAACTTTAATGACTTCATGGAATAAGATTTGTTTTGCTATGACTAGAGATTTTGTTTAACCGTTGTCTCAACAGTAGAATATTTACTTTTACATTAGACAAAATGTCATCACATATCCGTCATTTTGATATTTAAAGATTCTTATATGAATGGTCTAACAAAAGTTTGTTCAGTTACCAACAAAATGCCCAGGGCACTATTTCACGAAGCGACAAGTCTTGTCCGAGCAGTAAAAATGATCACAGTGCCCTGGCAAGCATTTCAGATTTCATCATCGCATCTGGGATCAATGAAATTATCCCACCACTTTATTCACCTAACTTGGCTTCTTGCGACCTTTGGCTATTTTTTTAAAAATGAAGAAGCCCTTAAGGAGGGGGATGTTCCAAGAATGGTAAGAGATCATTAAGAAATTAGATATAAATGTAGTTGGAAACTCCCGTATGATTTTAAGTAACCACAATTTTCAAAATTTTTGATTAAGTAAGTACACTAAATGAAAAATGTTTTCGGATAAAACACAGAGTTAGCTTTGGTACCGCGGACTATATATATTTTTAAAAAAAAACCTAAAGGGAATTTTATTCAAACGAAACATTGAATACCTACATATATGTTATATGTATTATATTATAATTTTTTTGACCTAAAACGCACGGATTGTATCGCTATGTACGCGAAAAATTAGAGCGACGAAAAAATACGTATGAAGGCTCAATTTGGAGCTTAAACCCAGAACTACAAAAAGCCGTATGCGCCTTTGCAAAATCAAAATGTCAGCATCAATAAGCTCCCTAAACTCAAAAATTGATAAGTGACCAAGAAGTTCAATTTCAGAGTCGTTTTTAATGTTTATTTTCAGCCTTTATTTTGTTTTAATAATGGTTTATTACTACCACACCAACATAAATAGTCCCAAATTACAAAATGGTGGACTTATGGCCTAAATTCGCATCAACTGCATCTACAGACACACGATACCTTTAAAAACGACTGTATGGGGCTTTTTAAGATTGCAAGTTACAAATCTGATATTAATCATGAGTTCAGCCTCTCAATAGATCCAATTACAGTATAGCACAGTACGAAGACGTCTTAAGGCAATTGGTTCAGTTTATGCTCGTTTTGGTCAATGAAAAGCCTCTATCATCTGCTAGGCATCGGTCTAAGAGAGGGGGGGGGGGTTGTGTTTCGGAGAATGCTTAATGGTCCTTTATATAAAGCACAAAGAACCATGGATTGTTTTCAATATAAAATTATATTGGAAACGATCACGTCACTGTGCCTGCAATCTATCTTCCATCATGACAATGACCCAAAACAAGCATCAAAATTCATGAAAAAGTGGTTTGAAGAAAGAGATATTCGTACTTTCTGGTGGCTCGATCGAGAACTTGAAGGGATTTTTAAAACAACGTGTTAGCCAACAGACACATTCTTCAAAACAAGAACTATTTAATTGTTTAAAAAATGAGTGGGGAAAAGTATCGATGGGTATAATTAATAATTTAATTTCACTCATGCTTCGAAGATGTCAGGAAGTGGTAAAAAATAAAGTAACTGGACCAAATATTGAATTTATATTAATTTTCTAAAAAGGTGTATAGCATCATGTTAGTTTTGCACAGGCAGAACGCCTCCGGAATATCCGGAATAATGTGCACCATTGACTTTATAGGTTTTCAGGTAAATGAGGGAACAATTTATAGTTTATGCACATAGTTCATAGCTTATAGCCATGTTTCAAACCTATGAGCATTCGATTTGATCCTTCGATCTTCCACATGGATGGTCCGACACCTTCTCCACTGAGCTACTGAAAACTCTGTTCTAAGTAAATGCGAACGGTCGCTGGTAGATAAGTGAGTGAATTTCACGCTTTAACTCGCAAGTAATATTTCATTAAAAAAAAACATTATATCGTAATGGCATAGCGATATCATTCCATACCAAGTAGTTAAGACCGACTCAAAACATGCGTAGATAATTTTTTCAGTACCTAATAAAATGCGAACTCAAGGGAAGGTGCCCAGCCAGAACTTAACGACAAGACCACATAAAAGATAAAAAGATAATTGGAAATACTGAGGGACTGTATCTTTGTATGTATTGCATATTAGTCTTAAAGTTATACATTTTGAATATGTAAAAAAAAAACTAAAAATAATAAGTACTTAAATAAAAATAAATGTATTTGGAAATGAAGAGAAAACAGCCACACAACAAATGACCTAAAAAATCAGAAACTTTTTTTTATTATTAGCTAGAACTTGGGAGCAAGGTCATTAGCATAATAATTTTTAAATTCAGCGAAACTCCCAATGCATTGCTGAAGAATTTCCTAGAACTTGCCAAGTTTTTATCTCCTCTAGTTTCTTTGATATTTTTATCAGTTTTCTAGGTCAAATGGTTCTAAAGTTATTAGACTATGACAGACTGAGTAGATGTCGGCAGCTTTGCACAAGGGTTTCTTTTTACTAAATTTGGTAGAGATGCGTGATTATGTTTGCACCATAATTATCTGCTGAATTAGTGCGTAGTTGTTCTATAGTTTGAAGGCTTCACTTCATAGCCAATTCAATTTGTTGCTACCTATGTGCTGTGATTACTAGCAAAAGCGCATTCCTATTTCCATAACTTTGCATTTGCTTTGAGTCAATTCTGTTAGAGCGGACAAAATTTGTTTGGGGTTTGGCGTGCTTAAATATTATTCCGCCTTACCATTTAGTGTTGCGTGCATGCTTAAATCTTTCGTTATCATTGTTTCGATCGCACTGTAATTGGTTTGCGACAACCTATGAATAAGCACTCACAAAAATAGGACAGTTTGGTTTAATTACTGTCGTTCAAATCCCTTCTTAAGGGCCGTAGCAGGCGACCGTTTTCTGCGGATGCGACAACGCACCGTTCGGCTGCACCCCGTTGCGGCAGAACATTATTTTAAATGGGGCAATGCACACGAGCCTCCGTCGCCGCACCGTCGACGGAGGCACTCTCCGGTACCTGTCGAACTAAAGATTCGAGAGGCTCGGTTTATGATGGCACACCGCTAGGGCAGAACATGTGCATGAGAGCCTTAGCAGACGACCGTTTTCTGCGGGTGCTCCGAAGGTATTTTACATGAGGAGTGACGGTGCACGAACGGAGGCTCCTGCGTGCCTCATTTATTTTAAAATAATATTCTGCCGCAATGTGCGACAGCAATCGGCCCGGGAAATCTGCTTCCTGCTTTTTTTTTGCATCTTTTACCCAATTCTTGTAATGAACCCTGTCGTTCCGTGATGGGTAGGTAGCCAAAAAATCGAGAAAATCAAAAGGGGACCCAAACTGGAGAGAAACGCAACCATTCCTCCCCTCCCCGATCGTCGAGGGGCTGGAACTGGAGTTGCAGAAAAACGGTCGTCTGCTAAGGACCTAAAATAACTTTTCAGCACACGTGCGGGGTAAGTGGTACCTTACCGCACGGGTTTCCATGCGGTAAATCATCAATTAACCACGGTGCGCTAAGGAGCCGATTGCCCACGATGGCTATAAACGAACTCGCTTCGCTCGTGCGTCTAACACCGCCATCGTGGGCAATCGGCTCCTTAGCGCACCGTGGTTAATTTATGAGTCACCGAATGGAAACATGTGCGGTAACGTACCTACTGCTTACCCCGCACTCGTGCTGAAAAATAGCATACGTAACTCGGGCGGTAAGTAGCCGAGTGCCCATGATGGCTGTTAACGCACTCGCTTCGCTCGTGCGTCAACACCGCCATCGTGGGCAATCGGCTACTTACCGCCCTTGTATCGTAATATACTATTAACTGACTGGATAAGAAAGAGAATTATATACATAGAGTACAACCATAGACAAATAAATATAAAGATTACCCACTTCGAACAAGCAAAACGCGACCTAAATTTCTGAGAGCTATACAGCGATGCATCCACATGTGCGACGGCAACCGGTGACCTCAACGCAGGAGAAGTCACAATTGTTCGGCGGTGCGCAAATTCCGAGAAAAAAGACCAAAAATAAGGCAATTGAGGGTTCGTCGAAAAAATCCATGCTTACTACATTTTCAGAGGTAAAATTTTTGTTCACTATTTCGAAACGTTTTTCTATTTTCGTTTTTCACATATTTTTAGATATTTTTCAACAGTATTACCAAATTTATATTGTTTCATTTCACATCCCTCCCTATTGCACCCCCTGTCCCCTATGACCCAGCCGGGTAGGGGTGATTTCAGATTTGGAAATTTTGATGGCATATTCGAAATCAGCGAACCCGAAAACCTCCGAGTGCACTTTTTCATAAAAAATCCTTGAAGTTGGACAATTTGCCGCCATATTGAATTCCAGAAAAATTTGTTTGTGTCTAAATCTTTCCCGGGCGAGCGCACAAGAGCTCACCAAAGTTTCATCGGTGTAGAACTTTCGGAGATTAGCAATTAGGAACAAATGAACACCACATTTTTATTTATATAGATTTACCGAACAAATATTTTGGCTACATAAATTTTAAATAATAATTGGGTAATAAATTGGACAATATTCAGTATAATAGTTATTACAAATTCTCTGCACAAATCTACTTCATTCTGCGGCATAAAAATGGCGAAAATCAAAAAGACATTTTTTTATACATATAAATAAACCCCCCAAATAAACCAAGACTAAATTGTTGTTTCAACGAGTCTAAAGTTGGCGCGTAGTGCCATTGGTCACTTTACATAAATTCAACGCGATTAGAGGTAGGTGCATTTCTCGCAAGCATATTTCATTATCACAAATTGGACAAATAATATCCGATTCTCAAAAGGGGTTACGATTTATTGTAAGCACTGATAAGCATTATCGTGCACAGAGGAGGAGGCCTTTATACGGCCGAGTGTCATCACATACCGTAAGTTATTTACGAGTATGTCGAACATGGCATTTTTGACGAGCAGGGGAGGAGCTTTCAATGTTTCAATGACGTGTGCGTTACATGAATGAATTACGTAAAAAGAGTTGTCATACGTAGATATGTACGACATAAGTAGCCAATATTATTTTAGTTTTACAAACATTTGAGAAAATACTATTTAGCTGCAGTGGATTAAGAGAGCAAGTTTCGTGGCACGTATTCGGGATGTCCAATTTTCGATGACTTTGTCGCATAAATCTAGCTGAATTTGCTAGATGGCGTTCATTACGGGACTTTTGTTCGAACTTTAAGGGCATCAATTGTTTGCGGTTTATTCGCGTAGACCTGTGATTTAAGATAGCCCCAAAGAAAGAAGTCTAAAGGCGTTAAATTGCACGATCTCGGTGGCCTGTTCACGTTACCCTCAAATCGCTCGTGCAGAATGCCCATTGTGGCATGAGCTGTGTCGCACGTAGCGCCGTTCTGTTGAAACCATATATCGTTGGTATCCAGTATCCACAGTAAGTGTGTATTTAAATTGAATCATTTTATAGTTTGATCTAGGATTAAGTATAAATTAAAACAAACATATTTCATAGAACCTAATGGTGACAAACAACCTTGTAAAATTTAAATTTCCCATGCACCTAGTTAAAATAATTCTATGTTTCCTAACAAAAAGATCCTTTAGTGTCTATATAGGCAACAAAGTATCTTCCTCTGATAAAATACCAGCAGGCGTAATGAGTTAAAAATTGTGAGCGACCTACGCTTCAAACATAGTCTTTAGATCTTTTAATAAGTGAAAAATCAAGATTAACTCCAGCAAGACCCAAGTAATTTTCTTCACTCGTCTAAGGATACATTCCTTTCTACCTCAACAGAATCTTTGGATTAGTTCCTTCCCCATTGACTGGTGCGATGACTTAAAGTAGGTACCTAGGAAGTATCTTCGATGAAATGTTACAATTTGGAAAACACATTTTAGCTTCACTTCAGAAAACAAATAGTTTAATAATGGGTTATCATGATGGATCAATTATGCTGTGAGGTGGTACTTTTTATCAAGCTCATACGGATTTGGTAATTCTCCATAGTGGTTCGACCTTAACCAATTCGAGACGAGGAGTTATTTTAAAGATCCCCCAGAGCGTCAATAATAATATGAAATATTTTGTAGAACGGAAACAAATATTATGGAACTCAGTCAATCGCATTCATATTTTGTAAAAAGAAAATTCAAATCATATATACAAGGGAACAAATTTCAAAAATGATATCACAATTTTTTTACTGCCCTTTCATTCCATAATTAAATACAAATTAGCGCAGTTTTTATATAATATATGGTCCCCAACAATTCAGACTGGCCTGTTCGCCAGGAGTGGGGTAAGGAATTATCCAAATGTGTAAAAATTTAGTTTTTCACAAACTTAGTGACAATTTATAACATAAATTAAAATTTGTTTATGTGTTTTATAATCAGCAAAGACAAACCAAAAAATTGGTTCGATGAAAACTAGATAATGCGAGTACCTAAAAATTTTACACAATTTCTACTAAATACGATTAGGTTCACACAAGGAGAAAAAATTAAAGTTAAATTTAAAGTTTTGAAGTGTGAGAACAAGGCCAATGAAATTACCTTCTGACAAGAATTACCACTTGGAGATTTGATGGATTATTCTAAAAGAATAATAAATTGAAAAATGCAATGATTTTTGACAAATGGATTTTGTTTAGCTCGCCCGCCCCCTTAAAGCCACAAATTAAAATTTGTTTGATGAATATTATTTGCTATATTTTCGATGTAGCAATATTACTAACATAGGACATCGCTAATTAGTTGCGTCGATGAAGGAAGGAAGAGCCGTATTTACAGGTGTGGGGCACTGGGGCAAGAAGAGGATGCATCTAATTATTTGCAAACCGGATTCAAATAGAAATCGTTCAGCATTTAAATAATTTATTGCCAAATAACTAGTGAAAGACATTAACTTTTCCCACATCTCAGCTTTGAAAATGTGTCTTCACTAATCACTAGTCGATCTTTTGAAATCGACAATGACAATAGCGACCCATGAATGTTAATACTCCCTTTTGTATGGGTAAAATTAATTTTTGAATATTTTTGTCCACCTCTCACTAACAAATTTATCATAATAGAACTCTGATAGAAGGGTTCTTTTTTTTCTTGTCGACATACTATAGAGTAATGTAAAATAGACAGTTACCGCCCATCCATTTTTTCCATACTTTCTTTGAATTCTTCTTAGCTTAGTTTTTTGCCGTTGTCACCAACTTGCTTCGCTTACTCTTTACATTTTCTATTTCTGACAATTTTTTTCAGAATTTTTCTCCTTCCGTTTTAGAAAAAAAAAATTGTCGACCAATAAAAGGAAAAACTTAAGTATTTTTGAGAGGCTAGACAGTAAAATAAAATAAAATAAATTGTTATCGCGACACAAATGCGTATAAGGTCGTTTCAAGAATAGATAAACGTCATCGCTAACCTCAAACATCGCCTACCATAGCTCGTTTAGTTTTTCAATTACAATTATTAATTGTTTGCCACTATCGCACCTAGACTGTATAATTAATACAAGTACTATCTGATGGGTTCCAGTTCATCAGAAGAGACAAACCGTACACAAGTATAGTAGTACAAGGAAGTGAGCATTGGTATACCTTTTCTACGAATGCAGATTCTGAGTGTGATTTAATTCATCATTAAAGAAAGACTAAATCGTAATCGTTCCCAAAATTACGAAGAAGTAGATAATTGTGAAAGTTTCATCAAAATCGATGTTTGAGTGTTGCGATAACAAACAAATAAACCTGCGAAATTCTCTCTTGTTATAATATTGACCATTTGCGCTCCTCATCTTATTTTATTTTTGCTTTAAAAATATCGCGGAAGTGGTGATAGCGTTCTGTTATTGCTTCATGCAAAATTTTCGATTCTCATTGAAGGAATAATTTACAAAAATATTAAAAGTGATGCAGTCCGCCTTGTTGCCTTCCCCTAAATACAGCCCTGGAAGGAAATGATTTTAATGAATTTTAGCCAAAATATTTTTAGTGTGACTATTAAGCTGAACACGCATATATGTACATATATAAAAATTCCATAAAAACAAAAATAATATCGCTTTCGAAACCGTGTTGGTTTTCCAGCTAACAGTTTTCCAAATCAGTGATAATTACCGAATTAAGCATGCAAAATAAAGCCAATTAAATACAAGTACGAGATAAACCCAGAATGGGTTTTGGTACACACATAAAAGAAGTGCCAATAGCTATGATGATTGTAATGCCAAATTAGAAAAGCCAATTATCAAATACAAAACGAAAAAGGAAGTAAAGAGCAAAATAAAAAATTCAAAGACAAATAAATTGTTATAGAAAAGAAATTTTGGAATTTTGGTTACCTATAGATGTCATTTCTTTTATAAATTTTGTTCCTTTCTGCTATAAACAACAAAATTCTCTGCAAAAATTTTGAATTGGTATCTTCTTCTTCTTCTTCTTTGCAAACTAAAGGTGCCGAATTTGGTTTTTTGGTTTTTTTTTGTTTTTTTTTCCAATTCAAAAATAGAAAAACCTTTTCCCTATTTTTGAATGTAGAAAGCGTTTTTGTCAAGGGAGTTTCTCACTTTGCGAATTAAATCGAAAAAAAAATATTTGAATGTGTTTAACAACTAAATAGAATACAAATTCAAAATAGACTTGCAGAACATCCATTTATGGTAAAAGTTTAACATTATGAGCAATAATCCTCTTCCAAGTTCCTGTTTATCTCATTAACAATTCAGCACTGTGTTAGTCGCCGAGTGTGCCAAATCACTTTGTTTTTCACAGCAAACTACTTTCTTTCACTACCAAAATTACTTCTTTTATTTTTATTTTTTTTAAAATAAAATACTTTGTAAAAGAAATATTCAAAACGATACTAACGGCATGTGGAGATACGCGGAAGTTTTCTATGAAATTTCTTTTCACATTTTTTCAATAAAGTTTTATTAAGTGGCGATGTGATAATTTTCGGCGCTGAGAGATCTGTGGACGCTGCTGCTGTTGATGTTTCCGTTGATGCTGCTGACGATGAACCATCGATTGCACTATAACTCATTGAAAATTGTTTTGGTAACCTCTTTGTATTTTTCACTTTTTTTACTTTATTACTTTTTTATTTTTAAGTCACATTTTCTGGGGTTGGAACCCTAGACCACACGTAATTTTCCATTCCGATCGTTTTTCATGTTCACTCAGTCACTGTACTATTCAAGCAGTTCGGACGGATTTTTTGAATTTTCAAAATATTTAAGCACCACATTTAGACGTTTTCTGTCGCTGCTGTGTGTACAGTACAAAATGCATTTAATGAACACCAGGCAATTGCACAGTCCTTGACACTAAAAGGCATTTGATAATACGATAATACTTGACATTCACAATTAGAAATAGCAGCCCCGCGCGCAATCGGACAGACGGAAAAATGTGCACAATTTAATAATAAAACAGGAAACTGTGTTTGAAATGAATCAACAGGGCGCAGCGCACGGCTGATAGAGTTATTGAAACACGCGAAATTTTATTCACTACACCAGCACAGGTCACGTTTTTGGCCTTCCCCCTGGTGAAAATACTTTTCGTTGAATTTTATTTAATTTTTCATAGAAAAGTAAAGTTAGCAACGAACTAGGAAGCAATACGCCTCGAGATATTCTGTGCACTTCGCGCTTATGTTGCCCGCGCGCTTATTTCAGTTGCTCACTTGTGTGTTGGTCGACGTCTCCGTCTATTTGTTGCACATGCGGAAGTGTTATTAAAAGTGCGTTTATCATGCGCACTTGGCTCACTCACTCTGATTCACGCTCGTTTAGAAGTCAACGCAAAAAACAATGTGAGAAATAAGGCATTACTTATTTTTACGGTATAGAAGAAGAAGTAGAAAAATCCGCAATTTTTATTTTAGTTATCGCTTAAAGTGTTTTTACTGGATTTTCCGTTAATATTAGGGCGGTGCCACAATTCGAAACACACTAAACCTCGCACTAAGGCAGTATGAGATTCACAATAAAAATGCTGTTTAAGTTTTCAAGCCCTTTTCAGTTTCACTAAAATTAATTAATATTTCTCTCGAGGTCAAGAGCACTTTTAAAAAATTACTAAAAACGTTTTCCATATCGACAAGATTCATTTTCACCAAATCTCAGTTTTTCACCACGAAAACGAAACGTTTCTTAAAACACTGTCCAACCGCACATTTATGCCTTTTTCACACTGAGAATGTTATTAAATGCAACTTCCCTTATAAATGCTTTGGTTTGTCACTTGAAACACACACCCATCCACTTTCAACACAAAAAGCACTTTCTAAGTTGTCCTCTTCCACAATTTATTATTAAAGATGCTTTCCAAATGCAAAACTCCATAAGGATGTACCTTCCTTGCGTTAAAAAAAAACTAAACCAGGAAGTCTTGCACAGTCTTGTTGGGAAGAAACATTTTTTTATAATCCACAAAATGTATATATGAGATCTATTTTTCAGCCTTATGCAGTCTAAAAATGTTTTTCGTAATTCTCTATTAGTCCTCGAAAAAGTCCAGGGCTGTGTAAGTTTGGAAAAAAATGTCCCGTGAGAAAAATCTCTATTGTCCCAAAAAATATTTTTCCAAAATAGATCGTATTTGCAAGAAGCAATCCCGGAAGAAGTATCGTTTTCACTTTCAATTTCCGGTGAGAGAAGTCGTTATATTTCCTCGTTAAAATCTCGAATGCAACTAAAGCCGTGACTACACCGTCCGATCAAAAGTTTGTCTATGATTCGAAGAAGAAAAATTTTTCCCGAATAAAACACACATACACTTCGCATCGCCTCTTTACGTCTCGTCTAAAATCCCCCAAAAAAAATTAAAAAAACATTTTTTGTTTAATCTCCAAATGAAAAATGTTTTTTTTGTAGGTGCTTAGATTGTGCCGAATAAAATGAACGAGAGTGAACCGCGCGTACGTGCGTACATTCGAACGGAACAAAGTGAAATGAAAGGAGTACCTATGGTAGAGAGAAGAAAGCACAAGCCAAACAGCCGAAATTATAAAAAAGTTTTTTGCATCTATAGAGGAGTGTCGGAACACAAAAGCTAAAAAAAAGACGAAATACCACAGTCAGCGGCCACAGACAGAGCGGCAAGAGCGCCACACCACATCAGACCTGGGCAAGCAAAGCAAGTCGCTGAGAGCCAGTCAGCACCGCGAATCCAAGTCAGCCAGAGCCAAGCCAGCATAACCAGCCAGCCAGTCACGGCGGCCACACCACAGCTAGCTCAAGCTCACCACCAGCTAGCACTACTACATAGTACTACTACCTTACAAAGGAAAAACAAAAACCACCACAGCGGTTGAAAGATCTTTTCCTGGTTAGTAATTTTTTTCCACCTCATCGATATCCACCACACAGGCCTTAAGCCTTGCAGTTACTCAGCTCTTGATTTCGTTCAAGAGGGCGCTTCACGCACTTCCCACGAAAATATTTTATCAGCAAATTTGAAGAGGTAAAACGATAAAACAAAATTAATAAAAATCTAATCGAAAAAAAATATCATAACGTCTAAACGCAAAAGCAACCGCGCAAAAGTTCAGCCCTGCGATCGTGCCTTGATAAATCGCCGATTTCGTCGACAATCGCTGAAAGTTAACCGTCTTGCGAATGAAACGAAATGAGGAAGAGCGCGCGCACGTCTCGCATAGTCTAATCAAGCGGCGATGACGGACAGGCAGCATAGCACCGAGCTCATACACAGCATACCATATCACACACTCCACAGTCCGCTATGCTCAGCGACAGTTTTCACTACGGAAAAGTTCACTTGCCATAGAATTTTTCGAATGAAGACAACAACAAAAAAAGCAACAAAAATTAAGTCCCAAAGCTCTCGTGGTAAGAGCTGAAGAGCGAGCTTTTGGTATGAAAACCCTCTCACTTTTCTTTCGACTGTTACCAGAAGAGATTATGCATTTTAAACTCCCCCCTCCTGACCCGATACATAAAAGTTCCTTTTCCTGTATTTATCTCTCGCCCCGGTGAGTTTGTTTGCGGTGAGACACTGCGCATTGTTGTGCGAAAAGTATAGGGGCAACACAACCAGGATAGGTACTGCTGTTTTCTAACGGTACTAGGAATTTAGTCTAGTTGGAACAGGTGATCGGTTCAAGTTATCGGTCAATGCAAAAAATTGTCTGCGAGTTTCTGTTGTAAGAACTGCTAAAATACGATTTAGGTCTCGTAATCACCCTAACTGGGTCATACTCACCACCCATCCTTATATTCATTTAAACGATCTAAAGCACCCCAGAACAATACTACATCCACCACTTTGTTTTGAATTCGCGTCATGTCGCACCCTTTTAAAAATTCACCTTACCCTCATCATTGGTCTTGATAAAAATCGAACCTATCCACCACACTATCAAAATATACCCTGTTGTTAAAATTACACCTATCACCTATCCACCACAAAAGTTCACACATTCAAACTTATTCACCACTAATCCGCCCCTTCTTTATTACGCTCTAAAATCCACTCAATTCCCGTAATATAATTTCCCCTATTCACCACCCTGGTCTTCATGTTAAGAATCCCAATCCCGTTATGCATTCGAAAATTTCACTTTTACTGGAGAAGGTGCACTGCAAATATCAACAGAAAGTGATTCTGTATCTGTTTACCTCTTTTCCGAATGCGTGCGATTTGATTTACCTCTTTAGCACGCAGCCAGCATGAGCACTTTAAATTAACCGGATAAGATCAACAAGTAACGGCGACAAGGGCAGGTTTCAAAGAAATACAATAAGAACAAATAAAAACCACAATCGCCGCATGCTAACCTGCCGAAGCTGGTGCTGTGCTGGGCATCGTGGGGTTCACGGCACGACATCAAAAATTAAGAGAGACCCAAAGAAATGTTCACAGGTAAAAGAAGAGAATAATCACTGTCCGAGTCCGACTATACTATAGTTGCGACTCTAGGAGAATTGGTTGTGTGGGTGGGGGCCTCTACTGGCCGATTGGATAATTTTTTTTTTCCCCAGTAATTTTCATTTTCCGCGGTCAACGCCGACAGTCTGGCTTTTATTAATTTTCTCTACTTTCTGCAGCCGCAGCCTGTTCTTGTCTCTGGATGCTAAAGAACTTTCACTCATGCGCGCATGGCTTAAGAATGTGAGCACAATGAGTTGTGAGAAATTTTTCTTAATGGTTTCTTTTCTTGCCGTAGAAAGTAAGAGTGCTGGAGAAAAAGTGGTGGCGTGAAATTCAAATTACTTTCTTGAAGAGGAGTCACGTAGGTACATAATTATCGAACAAAGGTTATATTTAAAGGTGTGTAGACTGGACAGATCCACTTAACGTTTAACCTTGATGGTTGAAGTATTTTTTTAAAATAGGTGCAGCTCTGCACATTTCGGGAGCTTCTTTTTAATCAAAGAGGGACTGCTATCTTCTATGGTATCTTCTGAGCCAGTTAATCCATAAAAAATAATATCTGTTTCTATTCTATGGTATATTTTGGGAAAAAAACAGTTTCCTTTTTTAATAAAGTAGCATACTATAAGATGCAATATTCTGCGGAGATTTATAGCGACTTTTTATTTTGGTGCATCATAATTGAAATCAGCGACCCCAAAGTTCAATTGTGCCAAATTTTTGTAATAATTTAAAATTTTCACCTGATTTTCATTCGTTTCCCTCTACTCATTTTAGTTCCCTCTCAAGAATTGCTCTTCAGTGTTTACTGAGTGTATTTCCAAAATAAGGATTCTACTTGAAGCCATGCAAACAAAACATGCAAGCCATCCATAGGTTCGATTAGCGGAAATGGTTGTTTCACAAATACATATCTCGGTAAATATTGAAAGGAAAGTAACAGGGACAAAGAGTAATAATATAAAAATTAGTAATTTCTCCAAATTGTATTTGAATAGTAAAATGGATGACATTTTTTAGAAGAAAGACTTTTGTGGAAAAAATGGCAAACAACAAAAGACATTCCAGCGAATTATCGTGATTTATTTTTAATTAGACTTCCCAGCACTTTATCTTGCATTTTCTTATTAATCCCCATCGGCTGGTAATTAATTAAAAAAATGTTCAATGATTTAAAAAACGTGATGATTCAAATTTTATAGAATTTTTTTAAATTCTTATACAATTTGGACCAAGTTTTGAACATGCCAATCATCGCCTCCTGACTCTATTTCAATCGTCCGAACATTATTTTCCAACCAAAGAATTGTTGCAGATGCTGACTGGTCAAAATTATTACTTTATTCAATAATGGTCGTATTGTTGCTAATGTCACAAAAACGTAAGGGTACAAAATTACACATTTGCATTTTTTTTCGAATTTTTAATACTTCCAAGTAAGATGCGACGAATTATTAACTTAAGGATGTTTAAGGCGATACACTACGGTGACCTAACACTCTACGCAACGGCAAACATTGTAACGCCACCAGTTTCTACAAAAATAAAAAAATAAAATATACTTCTTAAAGTATACAGGGTGTATCGTATATCGCATACAGACATGATAGGGGTGATAGATCTCACCCAGCCGAACAAGAAATCGTATGGCAGGGGTGGCGGGGGGGGGGGGGGGGGGCACATCAATGGTTTTCGAGTTACAGGGTAATTCGGAAGTTCGGGATGCACATTATTTTTTTGTTTTATCTTTTAATCTAATTTACGCAGCTACATCAAAGCTTTTTTCATAAAAAGCTTGTCTACGTTAAAATTTGGATCTCCTTTCTCTACCTAGAGGTGTTGTACCTCTTAGGAAAGGCAATAAGATGGGCAATTCAATGAAAACAAAAAAAAGGCATATTAAGTACATATATTTCGGAGAAAATGTGGGATAAACGTGAATTTTAGGATATATTATCGTATTTTTTCACTTTCGCAAGTAACTGTACCTACAGTGGTAGAAGTAGGTCAACATTGGTGACATTTTTGCGTTAATTAGACCACAAGATAAAAATATAATAATAATGTGCATCCCGAATTTATGAATAACCCTGTATCTTGAAAACGGTTGAGTACCCTCTGCCATAGCGTTAATTGATACACCTTGTATAGAAACGAAGTTTTCGACATAGCCGCCGATTCAAAAGAAATTATTTTTCGATAAATGTGGAGGGATGACCCTCTATTAGAGAAATCGTCCCTTATTTATTTATAAAGAAAATCTCATGTTAACTAACTATCTAAAAAAACCCGGTGTAAAATATAAAGTTTTAAGTCAATCACTTTATTAGTTCTCGAGGTATTTTGGTTATCGCTTCAGGAAACACTGTTTTGAGAAAAACGACTTCAACATTTTCGATACAAATTTTCTAGGACTGAGCACACAACATGTGGAATGTTACTCGTTGGAAGCTTGTCAATTTGGCGAATTTTTATATAAAATTTTCAGAGAATATATGTAGTTGAAAGGTTCGAAAAATCCCATCTACTCATAAGCGTATACAGCCCTTTATAAGTATAATGACTAACACTTGGGAAAAATCTGGCATTTAAAACTAAGACGCAATAAGTGCGGTCCAAAAATTTAAATAATCGTATTTTTCGAAAAATGTATTTAAAGTGTATGTAACACTGTTAAAATTTGAAGCAGAAAAAACACATTTAAATTTTTCTGTAAAATAATATCATAGATCGGAATTGTTGTGGTTTGGCATCTCAGGTATTGAGAACTGAAATGCCAACACATTTTTCAATTTTCAGAATACATCATGTATTTTTTTTTTTGACAGTAGAATGCAACAAAGTGACTAGTTTTTTTTATGTCATACAAGGGGTGTATGGTTGAGTATGGACATAAAACAATGTAACAGAATTTCTCCTTGCTTTCTGTTTTCGGGAAAAAAGCAAAAATGCTTGGGAATTTGCTGAAACCCTTTTTTTGTACCACCTACCAATATTGTAATATTATGGAACGCTTTGTATGAATATTGCCCTATTTTTCACATAGGAGTATTTTGACATAATGTAGGTAGAGGTACAAGGTCGTAGAAAGGCATAATCGTACGTGACGCCCTGAAGTGAGATTTTACTTAACGTCATTGGGAATACACCTGAGTACCACCAAGAGCACCATATCTCCACATCCTTCTGAAGCTATTCCACTTAATGTAATGCATTTCCACCATATGGATGTGCCCAAATTACGGACAGGACATATGAATTTTGAGCATTTAAACAATTTCAAGAATGCACCTAGATTTCGTTAAATACGAACACATGCGACCTAATAGGATGGGAAGGAAGTAAGTTGGCATAGAGAGCGTCTACATATTTCTAGGAGTCTCTAATGTCGTTTGGTAGTAGTTTCTAGTTATTGACACAGTAGGAACCATAATGCAGCGTAAATGCATAAGGAAGCTTTCAAGGGGCATAGAGCTTCCTGGTGTCGACATCCTCTAGGATATTTTTTCACTCTCAAGGCCATCTACTCGAGAAGCTTTCGAATTTTCCTCCAGCGATACATAGAAGGTGTAATTGCGCACTTTTTGAAATTTGAAACAATGGTAAGATTCCAATTTAGGAAAACAAAGGGTCTGCAAGCATTGGGGTTTGGGGAATACATATGGGTAAAGTCTCCTTGCGGAAGAAATCAAGGGAGCTAAGAAGTGGGATTGCTCAGAGGTAGCGCGTACGGGGTACGTAAATATCACTAAAATGCACCAATTGACATTGAAACGGAAAAACAATAGATGACAAACGAGGGAAACATTGCCAATTGGGCTCGTGCAAACCTATGGACCCATAAAATTCTCAAAATTAAAATTAAAACCATAAATGTATCGGATGTCGGATGAGTGACTAAATGAATATGAAAATGCGTCTAACTAGGGTCGAATCAAAAAAATTGTGTTCAATCATTTTGTGATGATTTCTGCGGTTAATTTCTCAACTTTTTGGTTTTGTTTTTGTTAAATTTTCCTTTTCTGTTTGTTCTTTTAATAATATTTTACGTACCCGACCACACTGGAGGGCCAGGCATATTTGGATCTGAAGTCACTTTTGACGAAATGTTGAAAATATTTGCTCGTCCTGACGCCGTTGCTAAAAAAAAAATTCTCACCCTGCACCACCTCGTCTTGTACTTCTATATCTTCTTCCTGCTTAAGCTCGTCTCCGTGTGGTGTCGCTGTCGCTGTGATCTTTAAAGATGTATGTGTTGATGTTGTTGAACTTTTAAAGGTGAGGTCACATAGTTTATTTTATCGCTTTTTGGCGTGACAAACGTCACAAAATTTTAGGTTTTTGTGGAGTAAATTGAGAGAGGCAAAAAATATGTAGATAATGCAGATTTTGTTTTGCCTTTGGTTTTTACATAAATTTCAACTGCTGAAGGTATGGTGAGGGGCGACAACATAAAAGCGACCAGCTACTCTTCAAAAAAAAAGGGCCAACTTACGGTCGGCTGGCTGTAGCAGAACTATTTAAAGCGGCCGACATCAATATTTACAACAATAAATAGACAATGAAGCAATAGGAGGGCACAAACACTTAACAAATACCTTAGATATAAAACTGTGCAACCTTTGTTTTGACCAATCATTTGTAATTTTTGAAACATTTGGTATTTGCCGAACTATCACTCAATTTATAACTGCTGTCAACTTCACTGAACCGAGCTGCGGGTGTATATCCTTTTTACAGTTTCAGGCACTATGTGCCACAGGGTTCCGCATTATTCCAGCCCTTTTTTATATATCGAAGACCACTTAATACTGCCGGTTTTCAGCAAGTCCTCCGAGTAACAGTAAAATTCGCTGCTGGCTCGGACATGTTGGATCTTCTTGCTAATGTTCTTCAAATTGTTCCCGAGTTAATAAAACACCATACACTACACACCTTCGGAAAAAAATTCACATTTTCAACTAGGGGGAGGAAGAGTCAAAGGCGACTGATTAGTATTCCTGATCTCTACTAGCTCCATTCGGGGGGTGCTCAGTATTACTCAGCTCAGATCGCGGGTAATTCTCGATATTTTCGAATTTAAATATTTTTTTTATTTTTTTATTTTCTCAAAAAGAGCAAATCGCGCCCCCTACTCCCGCCGATTTCTGTGCGCCTCTTCCTTTTATTTTATTCTTATAAGAAAAGGTTAATTCTAGCGCTTAATAACGTCCGTTGTGAGCAATGAACGGATTGGTTGCTGTGTAGTATACTGTGTGATAGGACCCGTAGAGAGTCTGCCATACCATATAATCTTGGGATTTTTGGTCGGTTTTCGTTGAGCTTTTCCCCCCGTTTGGCTTCGTCACATGAACACACCGTAAAATGAACGAAAACACCACAGCGAGTTAAAGCTGCACACCACACTACACTCCACCAGCCAACGGCCGCACATGCACAATAAATGCACTCTGGGGAGCAGTAACGTTTACACAGAACTCACCACACCCATGCAATGCAATTTGTGTGCCCCGTTACGAAAAGCTCGAGCGGTGCACCGAACACAGTCAACCGGTGCATTATTTTCTACACGGCTCCATGCCAGCGCTATACTTTACGTCACAACATTATGCTGCCGCGAAAACGAATTCCTGTTTTCGCTACTGCACAGCTACACTCAACGTCTACTAGTATGCTGTGATTGACTGCCACACGGCACAGGGTGTGTACTGGTCTGTACACGCCGGGCTCCACCAAAATGCGAGTGTACAGTGTGTCGCGTGAAGAGCGGGGGAACGTACGTGTGACCCAGAAATGAATTTCCACTAACACTCTTCCATCAGAAACTTGATAAATATGCGCTAATAGCACGCAAAATGCATGCAGGGTGCTCCACCGGTCGGTGACGGAGGGGGAGCAGTGTGGCTGGTGCCTTAATGGTATGTTTGCTCGATTTTAATGATGTGCACGCCGCCGTGCTCGTTGTGTGTGCCCTGGCAATCCATGAATGGGAGCTTTTCGGGCATAGACGACTCTCGGCTTTAAGGAAATTTTTGCTCGAAAAATTTAAGCGTGGCTTTTGCAGCACCAACTTCACTTCTGGGCTGGTTTGCTTCGTTTTCGTCGTCGACGTCGCTTTTTTGCCTGCCTTTTTCGCTTTATTTTCGTGGGAACTTACGACATGACCCAGTGAACTTTTAAAGGTGAAACGTCATATTTTTCACCGAGGGGGAGAACTATCGAAAGAATCCATCGGCTCTGGTTTTGGGGCGGTTTCGTCTCGATAATATTCAGCTGGCTTCCGATATGCGGTTGCCGTTTTTTGGGGGTAATTGATGGGAACGTTGATTCAGAATTTATTAATCACACCACAAAATATCGTTCTGGTCGATGCATAAAAGCGAATAGGCTTCAAATACGTGTTGAGGGCTTGGCAAAGAATGTGTAAAATTTAAAACTAATTAATCAACTGTTTCTCTGTTTTGATCAAATTTGCAAGTAGTGGAATGTTGTACTGCACCTACCAGATTCAATACGGACGATAGAATGATTTCTAGGGTACCGTACCAAAGGTACCAACGGAACCCTATTAGTGACAGACACATCGCTGTCCGTCCGTCTGTATGTATGTGACCGTCGATTACCCCAGCTATCGTCACGAAATCTGGCAGTTAGAGAACTCTATTGGCCGCACCTAGTGAAACAATGTTTTGTTTGTCTGGTTATTTAGGGGTCCACGGCGGTCGAAATTATAACCCAGTCGAGATGGGCATATTTTGAAAGGACTCTTTTCGTAAATTTCAAAACACCACCATCGATTTTTATTAATACTTCCGTTTAAGATGAATCATCAAAAATACATACCACTCCTTTCCACCCCTTCTATCCTTAATTGTTCACTTTTTAACCAAAATTTGCACATGGGTGTTTTTGGGGTTGCTGATTTAAAATATTGCTTGTATGTAAAGTAAAATTTCAAATTTCATAGTTGTTTCTATGGCAACCGATTGTTTTATGGACTTTTGCACCGTTTGCAATCTTCTTTGTCGATCTCAGCAAGGCATTTGACACTTGACAGAATAAGTCATAAAATCCTCGTCCACTGGTCGATTTAGTTAGTGTGTTAGTTTCCGACTCCTTTCTAATATTATACGTGCCACATCTGGCGTACCACAGGGTAGTCATCTTGGACCATTGTTGTTTATTATTTAGATCTATGATGGTATATTCATTCCGAAACAGGCAGAATGATAACCGGAAAATATTATACAGAGCTGTTGGACCAATTCGGCGGTGATTTTAAGCAACAACGACCCATTGGAGAATCGTTGGACGAAGAGTATCGACGTAAGCGAAGACAATGTGTTTTCTTGTCTATGCCGATTAGATGTCAGTTCAAGTCAGCTTCGTTAAGGTTAAAAATGAAAATTGTTAGTATTTTCTAAGTAATCAGTATGCATTTTTTAGCTGTAGTCAGGTATTGGATTGGATTGAAAACGAAAGATTTTCGCTGCTTTCCAATAAACGAAATGTCCGCTAAACTCGCCATAAAAGTAAATTAATTTCAAGGCATTCAATGGCCAAAAAAGATAATGGCGGCATGCATGTAATTTCTTTCCATTGCGATTTGAGTACTGCAAAACAGCGCTTGGCATGATTACACCTTACCACCGTTTGCAGGTGACCAGGAAGAAAGTGTTCCCCTTGAGTGCACCGGGCATAAGTACGTACGAATCGCAGCACCAGTGCCTATTCTGCGTTTGGTTTTAAGGAAGAGGAAGAAATGCCTCTTGACTGCGAGCGATTTGTTACGTCGCTGCATGCAGTCGAATCAGGCCTGCGAAACATTTTTTTTT
Organism: Neoitamus cyanurus; assembly: GCA_947538895.1. NCBI lineage: Eukaryota > Metazoa > Arthropoda > Insecta > Diptera > Asilidae > Neoitamus > Neoitamus cyanurus. Next base: position 20,977,326 of record OX384547.1, read on the forward strand.
TGTCGAATGTAAGCGCACACGTGAGCTTGGGAGCCTGGCGGTGCATTTTTACCGTCCGGAGCCCCAATCTGGGTATGCGAAGTATCTCCGGTGAATTGAACTTTCTTTTCCAGCTGCTGCGCATGCTCGAGTGACTCGCGAAATCTCGTAATCCGCGCAGATGAGGTTTTCCAGCAGAGTTAAGCATGACAAGTGGATGTGTCGCTGCAGGAAACCGCTAACGTATCACTTTTCCTTTCGTTTGAGATGCGATGCGAATGACGATAAGAGCAAGGAAATGAACGTCTCGAACGTCTGTCTTTGGTGACTTTGCTTTGCCGTTTCCCATAAACTGTGCCGAACCACCAAAGGTGAGTCTGTTCTTGCTCTTCTGCTTTTGTTCGGAGCAAGTCAGGCTGGCTGCCTGATGGCCGGCGTGGGTGTTGGGAACAGGAACTGGGGCCTAATTGGATTTCAGTGATCTCTTTAAAGATATTTGAGTAAACTGGGCGACTCGGCGACTTGTGGGCGACTGTTTTGCAATTTGAGTATTTTACAGACGCTGTGCCTTATTTTCATTACTTCCGCCATACCTGCAAGGTCTAGAGAAAGTTCATAACATGCACATCACATTTCAAATGGTTTTATAGTAGTAACTAAGGTACTAAGGAGTGGAAAGAGCGAGCGTTCCAGCAGTTCCACCCTTGTGTGTACAAATGTGCAGCACGGAAATTAAGGATTCATTTTTCTGTAATAACAACGCTCATAAAATGTGGACACCAGTGTTGGGCATTAGTCCTCTAATTTTTTAATTAACTAATCAATTGATTGAAAAATTAATTGCAATTAATTTAATTGAAGTAAAAGATTAATTGTCGTTTGCAATTAAAATATTTAAATTAAATCACTTAATTTAATCAAAAGTAAAAATTCAATTGCAATTAATTTTGTCAATTGTTAATTCTTATTAATGATTAAATTATTCCACTGGAAGTCATTCAAAAGGAGCTCGCTAAAATTTGGGATGAGCGCTTAAAATTTTGAGTTGCTGGAATTTGAATTCTCTAAGGCCCGGCGCTCACGGTGCATGTCTTCTTGTGTAATCGCTTGCTAAGAGCATTCGGTCGCTGTCTTGCAGAATTACACCAATTCACAGTGGGGCCAAATCTCAAAAAGCTGGCCAAAACTAAAAAATTCAAGTTATCGATCTGAAATCTCTCACTCGGGGGTTTTTGGGGGCGCTGATTACGAATCTGATATCGGATTTGTAAAAATCAAAATGGCGGACCGGAAGTGACGTAATGTTTTACGAAAAAATTGAGCTAGCGCTCTGAAACTCAGTATAATATAGTTTTCTTGGGCGCTGATTACGAATCTGATATCAGATTTATAAAATTCAAAATGGCGGACCGGAAGTGACGTAATTTTTTACGAAAAACTAGAGTTAGCGCTTTGAAACTCGGTATTGTATGGTTTCCGGGGGCGCTGATTACGAATCTGATATCGGATTTATAAAATTAAAAATGGCAAAAATTTAAGTCACTTCCGGTTCGCCATTTTGAATTTTTATGTATCTCATATCAGATTCGTAATCAGCGACCCCACAAACAATATTAAACCGAGTTTCAGAGCGCTAACTCAATTTTTTCGTAAAATATTACGTCACTTCCGGTCCGCCATTTTGAATTTTGTAAATCCGATATCAGATTCGAAATCAGTGCCCCCGAGAACCATATAATACCGACTTTTGAAACGATTCATCACTTTTTCGATTTTTGTCCAGCGAAACAGGTTATGCTTACATTTTTCGAAAAAAAGGCGGTCGGTGATATGCGGCGCTGATTTTTCTTAATTTTATTTCTTATTTATCTAATTTATCACCTCCAATCGTTTCAGAGCGGAACAATGCGGAACATTTTATATATTTCCATTTTAACATGGCATCTTACATAGTTTTTGAGTATAAAATGTAAAAAAGTCTATCTCTCTCTAAAATTAGTGTTTAATAATACAGTAACTAAATTAATTTTATAATATTCTACTAATCTTTAACTGACGATTCCATTTTGTTTTATTAAAATCTGTCAAATTTTGAATATTTTGTGCCTTCTTGAAAACGAGAACTTTTTCCCTCTTCAAAACACACAATCACTGCTACCCTTGGATGCCACTTTCACGCTGGCATTCTACGGGTGAGCGTCCAGTTGGGGTCCTATTATCGCTTGATTCTATAGCACTGGGAAGTACTTTAGCCAATTTGAGATTAAAAAATCCCAATTTGAAAACTTTTTTTTTTAGGTTTTGGCCAGCTTTTTGAGATTTGGCCCCATAGTGCAATTGAGGCACGGCAGCACCAAAGACTATAGCGGGTATGATGTTGCCCGTAAAAATTTGATTCACCATGTTGTAGAGGAACTGACGTTACGTGTTATATGGCATGAAACGTGTCATGGCACGAGATCTCATTTTAGAAACCCGGTCGGGATAAACGGAGCTCCGAAAGGCCTGAAAATGGGTGAAAAGTCAATTTTAGGACGTGGCGGGTAATTTTAAAATGTTTTTTTCCCATTTCCAGTCATTCTGGAGCTCTGTGCTTCCCTCCGCGATTTTCAAGGGACATGCCTCTACAACATGGTGGAATAAAAATAAGTAATATGTCAAGTGTTACACGTTTCACATTTTGGAAATAATGGGTCCATGGATATGCTCGGTCCTGGAAATCTCAAACTGGAACTCGTGCAAACCAACGTCATGTAAAAAACATACTTTCTGAATTAAAAGTTTGTAATCTTTACAGGTCCGGAGATCTCTTCATTTATAATCTTCCTCACGCAAGTCACGCGCAGCAACACGTGTAAGTGTTACTGTTTTAACTGTGAAAGTAATTAACAATTAATCAATTGTAACTGCATTTAATTAATGGTAATTGTAAATGATACAATTAAGGTTAAAACAATTTTAATTGTTAATTATAATTAAATGTGAAAATATAATTGTTAATCATAAATTAATTATATGCTGCCAAACACTGGTGAACACAACTTAGACAGTTTACGATTGCATCATTCCAGATAAACAACAAGAGTCCGAATAGACCAATCAAAGAAATAACAAAATGTATAAAAGTTCTAGGATAGATTTTGCTATATACAAATAGGATTACGAGGGGGTACTTCCTGAGCGTAATGACAAAAACTGGGCTTTATAGGCCGCCAGCGTTAGCCGCAGTATTGAAGATCGACACAAAGTCAGAAAGATACACAGTTCAACAACGTCTAGAAATTTGCACTTCATTTGTTGTGTCTGTAGTATCGAGTTATTGCATCTTTGATATGATGAACACGATTTAGGATTGACAGTTCAGTTTTGTATGATGGAAGTCTATGAAGAATCCACATCTTGCATAATTTCGATCTTTAATAAATTTATTCATTTGTGTATGCAGAGCAGTTGGGTGCCTAAACTGCAATACTGTCTGTTATAGCTTACAAAAAGTGTTCAGCCATATTGTCTATTTCGGAAATACACCGAATAAAAATATTACCAACAAAAAAAAAGTATGCCCGACTGATCATGCAAAATCCGAAAGATATGAATGCCATCAACCAAAGTACACCAGCTAAAAATATATATAAGTTCGTTGTTCTTAAAACTATGGCATATTACAAAATAAACGCAATTTTATAAATGTAAATGTCAACTTCTCACCTTATACAAAAAGATTCCAACGCTGCAAAAGAAATGCTCGCGTCATTACACAAATCGCCTGCAAAGAAAAATAAGAAATTATTCAATGAGGAAATGTTGAAAAACGGTGATGTTAATTTTCATGAAAATCTCAGATAGTTTAGAATTTTGTGACCCCCCGTCTTGAATTTCTAAAATCGGAAACCATATTTGAAATCAGTGAACCTAAGAACTTCCATATTGATTTTATATAATACCCCTTCATTCTTCAGCGATAAGTCTCTTGAACAAGCCGGTGCCACGTGCCACACAAGTTCACATAGCTATACGTCCACGAAAAGATGAAGTTAATTGGCCGCCAAGATCTTGTCATTTGAAACATTTATACTTCCTTATGAGGGGCTATGTCAATTCACTCGTCTATGCCAATTTTCCATTATTAATGGCATCGATTGTGCTTTCACTGACAATAAAAAATATTGTAAAAACTCTATTGCGTTTGTTGTTCATTCAATTTTAAAATCTGGACATTGAAAATTGAAATCCTTCTATAATATCTCGCTTATTTAAGTGCCTTCTTTTATTGGCTATTAAAACTCAGTTTCGACTCATTTACAGTCGTTATTACCAGAAGTCTGGACAACACCCGGAACGTAGTAATTTCCGCGTGTGAACGTTTCAGTTGCAAGATCGCTCATTTCTGATAAGCTGAACGCGTGAAATAATTCCACGAACAGAACTCGCACAAGATCGAAAGATCCTCAAGCACTTGGTAGACGCGCTTTCCAACGATCACTTTTCGAGCGATTCATGCTGTGCAGCATGGCGAAGAACGACCACCAGCTACACGCAAGATTAGGCAAAAAGCCTCGGACAGCTCGAGAGGAGTTTCGTCAGAAAATTGCAATTAGACGATCACAGTGGCTGGGGAAAAAATAAACAGAAATAAAAGTGAAAAATTGCCGGCCAGCAGTTACACGAACAATTGGCGAGACTTGCATTTCTCAGCATTAAAAAAGGTTTAAAGTCATGGCTACGCTTATTGCTGGCGTCGCTGCGATGCTGCACGAGAGTGCCCGATTCGCTGATTTATGCTGATTGGCGGTCGGGTGCAGCGGCAGTGCACCGGCACTGGCGCGGGTTCTAATACGGTTATCATGCGCTAGAAGTATAGCTCGGCTCTCAAGGTGTACAACATTCAATAGTGGCAACTCAGACATGATCATCACCGCTGGCACTCTCAGGATCGACGATCTAGCGCGCTGTGGGTCGCCTTGGGTGTTTCCATTGTATGCGCCAATCTATGACACTCCGAGTGCACCGATTGCGTCATTATCGATACGATCAGTTCTAGCCATTCTAGCCACTCTATGCTTTAATCGAGCACCGGGCAATTTGTCGCATTTCGACTGATGTCAACACTTAGACTTGACGGCATTGATACCACCTGCAACGGCCGCCCGCCCAGAACAAAATGCAGAAAAACGAGAAAGAACCGTACGGCAAGAACCTCTGAAAGTCGACAACAATGCCGCCACCGCAGCTGCCATTGCTACTGCCACAACGGGCTACTTCAAATTGTGCGAAGCTTTTTGAATTTCCTTGGACTTGTGCGATTTTCAAGAAAATTGTCGTTTTCACTGGACCGCACGAGATCAGGCTGGCGAGCCTAACGGCCTATGATATGCAAATTCTAGCATTCGATGACAAGCAAGGCCACCTGATGGCGGTAGTGGCAAGTACAAGGATAATGAAACCTGCCACCATTTTCCTGGATCAAAGCGTGACATGCTTGCGCCGTATTTTGTACCTGAAATTGAGGAAGCGATTTTTTTCTCATGAAAGGAATGCACTTTTACGACTCGTAAATACCGGTAAATGCAATAATACGAGCATAAAGCTTATCCCAGGCAAGGACGACAGAGTGGATGGCGGGGATGCGCGAATGAACTTTGTCGTATTTTATTGCACCAATTACAGAGGAACGCATTTGATTTGATGTGGAGGTCTTTATGTAAATGCCGTTAATTCACCCACCCAAGAAAATTGTTAGCTGATTTAGATGATTTCCAGCAATTGATGTTAGCTGTCCGGGAAGTGGCTTGTTCTGGCTGGCCAAGGATAACTGTTCCAACACAAAGGAAGAGAGCAACAAAAGTATAACTCAACTGTTCTCTCGGGGGAGTTGCATAGCAAAAAAGTGATCTACTCGGAATTAGCATTCAATTTTGTTGCGCGTTTGAGCTTTTACGCGTTGTTTACTTGCACGCATACCTGATCGGTTGAATCATATGATCCGATCGGCACGTCATAATAAATCTTCAGGTAAATAGCATAACGCCAATAAGTTTCACAAAATTATTTGCTTGTAACCAGAGACAAGGTAAGGTTTGATTTGGAGCAGTCAATTCGTATAGGGCAAAGAGAAATGTTTACGCAGATTGAGGGGGCAATCCCATTTTGGTGACGAAAAGCATAGCAAGATTTGCAAATTGCTCCAGGAGCATAGGACTTCCACAAAGCCTTGGCTTCCTCGTATCCATCTATGATATTGTACTAGGTGGGCCATCTACATGTGACCCGTAGAAGTTCGTAATAACTCTGACATATGTTCACAATTGTCAAAGCACGTTTGAAGCGTCATTTCAAGAAGATATAAACCATGGATAACTACATACCGCCCGAACGCGCTGAAATTATTCAGCTGTATTTCCAGAGTAATTTCTTTCTCCACCGTGGCCACTCAGCGTACGTTCCGAAGAAAAAATAAAACAAAAAATTGCTCCCGTAAAAACTACCATAAAGCGTTTGTAAGAAAAGTTTACAGTGAGTGGTAATTTCGGCAACGCCAAGCGTTCAAATAAAATACACGAAATGTGTGATTGGGCCGTACTTCTTTGAGGACGAGCGGTTAAAGACTGTTACCGTCAACGGTTATTTTGATAAATTTCAAGGTTTCAAAATGGCGGCTCCAACATGGTTACAGGTTAGTTAAACTATTAAATTAGCTCAACTTTTAGGTATTGCCCTGAAAATCAGCATTAAGGGGTTTTTGGGGTCGCTTATTTCAAATCTGCCATTGCAATTTCTCAATTTTAAGCAGTTTTTATGAAATTTAATATGAAGAAGTCTTTGGAGTTTCAGAATTAAAATCTACCAAATTTCAAGATGGCGGACCCATAATGGCTACCGAAGCACTTCAACTTCCACGGATTGCTACGAAATTCAAAGCTAGGAAGTATTCGGGATCCCAGTTGCGAATCTGGTATTGAAATTTTCAAATTCAAAATAATGGCTCAAGCGACCTAAATAATGCAACCTCAGGGAATGAAGGAAATGAAGATTAATACAAAGAAACCTTAAGGGTCACTGATGATAAACCGAACTTGTGGGATGAGTTAAAGTTATCCTTGTGAGTAAGTTACATTAAGTTGACACTGGGGCAAGTAGCGTTTACACGTGTAGCTGGTCAGTTGCAAGTGGGTAATAATATTTATCGCAATTTTAATAAAAACAACAATAGACACTCTTCTAATAAATTTGAATATTTGGATATATCGGTGTTGCTTGGATATAACTATCAAGTAGAAGTTTACACGTGACAAGTAAATAGGCAAGTTACTTGCTCGTGGTGGTGTAGAAGGCAAGTTGCATGAAAAATATCACAGCTAATTCACTTGCCTTCCCAGCCAGCTTGCCAGGCAACTTGACTTGCCTACAAAAACCATGCAAGTGAGTGTTCACAAATGGCAAGTAACTTACCTTGCCTTGCCCACCAACTCTTTAAGCTTATGAATATGTATGAATGATCTCTCCCAGCGCTTAAACTACTAAACCAATTTTAACAAATGAGGTGTTAATCGATTCGTCTTAAATGGCCAAATGTTGCAACTGTTCTCATTATACATTAATATGGCGACCGTAATAAAAAAAATAAATTTAGCCTTTTTAGGCAAAGTAGTTCTACTTGTCACTTCTAGTGTCAAAAGGAATGAAGAGAGAAATCCAAAAATCTATACGTACAGTTTTTCTTGTGTATAGTAATTTTTACTTTAGATTCAGGTTAATGTTTGTTTATTAAAAGGGATGCTAGCAACCACCTTTAGAAGAAATGATGAACAGTAATTGATATTATTTATGATCTCAAAATCAAATGCGAGAATTATTATGTAAAGTTTCCGCGATTAATACATCGCATAGCAATTAAATTCCTACAACACCGATCTTATCTTCATTTAAAAAATACATGCCAATGGAAACTCATCTGAATAATGAATTTATGTATGAATAAGCTATTAGTTAACACCTGCTTTGTTGCAATAATAAATTAATCAAAAAGAACAGGCAAAAGTTAGTTAATCAATTATTAGGTCGTCGGAAAAGTCATGACGTAGTTTTTCAAAGGTCATTTATTTGGATAAAGAACAAAGACCAGTCAATCGTTTCGTTCAATCTTTCAGTGACCTTCATAATTCCTCATTCTTAGAAGGACCTGTCCTTATCGACGGAAAACTGAACAAGGTTATGATTTACAGCCGCATCTCAATTGAACGTTATACAACATAAGGAGTAAAGGAGTTTTGAAGAGAGCGAAATAAGTCGAAGTATATCGGCGCAACATATCCCATCCAAGATCCAATGATTATTGATCGGCGATCGAACTTGTGCGTGGTCTCGCATTGTCGTGATGGAATACAACTCCTTGACGATCGATGAGCTCTGGACATTTCCGGATTCGTAATCTACGGGGAAAATAATCAGTTTCATCGATTTTTCGAGACAAATCCTCGCCAACTAGTATGGAGTGTAATTACGTCTACCGTAGTATCAGAGTACCGCTCAAACGGTCATCAACAAAAGTAAAAGTTGTTAGTCTAACATCTTGAGTACTGCAAGTTTTAAATTGTTGTGGTTCTTGTTAATCAAGCGCATTCTCCTGCCGGTTTTTGTGCATGAAAACAACTTTTAGGATTATCCAACACGGAAGCCTCAGATCGACCTGTGTAATGTCGGGAGTCGATTACCCAATCCTCGCCTAATGTAGGAAAATCAATCGTTAGCAGCAAGCAGGCAATTTCCATCGTTGTAAGATTTCACCGCCAAACAGCATCGTCGGCGGTTGCATAAATGTGCAACAAACTTGAACATAACCTCAAATTGTATAATGCTGTAATAAATGTCGGGGCTGCACACTTGTGCAGTAGTTCATGCTGCGTCGTCGCTGTGTTTAAAATTTTTATTAGCTAATAGTGAAACAAGGAAATGCGGCGTTTTGAGCACACAATTCTTTTTTTCACCGCCAGCTGCTGTGTCTCAGATTCCGCCGTTTCCCGAAGCCGAAGCAGGGGCAATCTTTCGATTCGCTCGGTGTCTTATCCACCGCCAAGGAGGTGAAGTTAAGCTTGAGAACTAACTTGAGAACATAATCGCCGTCAAGGCAGCAAAGAGGCGGCATGAAACGTAGCGAAATGGCCGTTTGTACGGCGGCGGCGGCAGCGGTGGCGCTCTACACGACTGGCCGGGTCGGTGTACAGCGGCAGTACCGACACCGACTCCGGCCTCAAACTCGGGTAGTCGGGATCGGGGCTACAACTTTCATTTTCGCTTCCAACAATTTTTCATGTGCCCGTACACGTTTTTGACTGTCTTACTTTCGTTTTGTTTGTCTGTTTTCCAGTCCGTTGTTAGTCTAACCACGATTCGCGATCAGCTCGCGATCGGCCAACGGGGCAAGGGGGGTGTCCGCAAAGATATTTGCCACGCTTGTACTTGGCTTATGAAACGGTGCGCATATTTGCCAAGATCGACCGAGCGAGGGGCACGATCTTCACATTACACCATTCCTCCGGAGCTGTAGTAGATGCTGATCGCGCTGGTTCCGTCGGTGTTGGGGCTGTGCGGTGATTTTGTCTTCGTTTTCTTTGGCGACTCTTTTTCTTCCTTTTGCCATATCTTCTCTGTGGCTGCGATCACCTGGCCCGGTGATGGCAGTTTTTCGTTCTTCGCCACTTCTAGCAACGGTATTCGTTGTACAATTGGCATGGCCCGGGGAGGAGATCACAAAACTGATCTTTTATTGAGGAAGACAGCCAGGAAAATGGTTTGTGGTGAAAGTTGTGTAATTACACATTTACTCTCCTTCTGCAGATCCAGCACTCGGTCGGCTCACTGGATTTTCGCTTTTTTGCCAGCCGTTGCATGCTAGTGATTTCCGCTTAAAGAGATTCGGACAATTTCTTGATTACCACTGGCGGCGGCGATGGCTTAGTGCGCGGTTATGCAACGTTTTCGCGCATCATAATAACTTTTACATTAATGAACATGTTAGCTAACCGGCGAGTTGTAAGACGCCTGATTTAACTGCCCTACGGCTTTGAGTCCGGGCCGACACTCTTTATGCTGGTTTAGCTGTTCTGAAAATAACGAGCGCTGACAAATTGCAATTATCGTTTTATGCCAGCTAATTTGGAATTATGTTGTCAAACTTCAGGTGGCGTGTTGAAATGCGCCTGTGGTACGCTAGGGGTGTCTAATAGACAACATAACTATCGTATCGCATACTGTCTCTAAGTATGCCTGTCAGCTTCTTAGAAATGGCGCCACCATTGGTGGATTGAGGCAAAAATCTACCGTACCATTTTTCTGATATAGCAAATAAAATGTTATAAAGAAAAAACTTCACATGATCTCCACAATTCATTACGAAATTGCTGAATGCAATCAAAACGTGTCAATTGTAAAATGTAAAAGTATATGAATGTTGTTGATCGTGGAAATCAGTAAGTAGTTTGTAGATTGTAAAATCTAAAATACAGATATAAGTATTGTAATCTCCTCGACGGACGAATTCCTAAATCGAGCTTCAATACGATTAATATGGTGATCGTAATGAGGAGACCAAACCACAGACGCATATACCACAATGCAAACACAAACCAAAACAAAGGTAAAGAGATTTTACGACATATGGATCGGAAGAATCCTTAGCCCAACGACGGATAAAGCTAAGCATGTAATTTGAACGCAATATAAAATTATTGATATACGATTTGAAATCATGTTTGGAATCACAAATAACTCCAAGGTCAGTTACAGATGTACTAGTGGAAAGCAGATTATCACCAAGAGAATAATTAGGAAAGAAATTATAAGTCTTACGTGAATAACTCACAACAACAGATTTATTAATGTTTAGACGCATAGAATTCTTACGACACCGTAAGTAAAACTTATTTAAGTCGTTCTGTAGAGCAACTTGATCGGCCTCGTTCCGTATAACATTAAATATCTTGATATCGTCAGCATAAACAATAACCTTGGAGTCAGTAATAGTACTAAATGTAACGATGAATCGTTAAGAAATAAAATAAAAAATAATGGACCAAGGTGACTGCTTTGCGGGATACCAGAAGTGGCAGGAAATTCATTAGAAAATGTAGAGTGATATAAACAAGAGAGGCCTTAAGATCGATTCCTGTGGAACCCCAAAGGAAGTTTTTAATTTCTTCAACGCCCTGTCGCCAACTTGAACCCATTGATAGCGGTCGATTATATAGTTCTTCATCAAGGCAATTGACGAAGTGAAGATAAGCCAAAATTCAGTTTTAACTTAGACAGAAGCAACTCATGATTCCCAGAATTGAATAATTTGGGAAAATCTAGAATTACGAGTATAGTAGCCTTATCCATGTCAATATTGTCTCTGATGTATTTAGACAATTTGAGTATAGCACTGAGACTACATTGTCGTTAGAGACATTTTTAAAACAAAACAAACCGAGTATATCTCGGTAAAGTAAGTAAAGTAAAGACGTAATGTGGAACGAGTGGAAGAAACAAAGAATTTATTCAGATCACTAAGGGAAACCTGAGGAGAATTTTTGGCTCCGAGGATACAATTGACACCACAATTCCCTCGTGTGGCGCTCATTAAAGAATGATAATATGATTTGTTGGAAACCAAATCAGACACAAAGAGTTACGTCGATGTGTGAAGAGCTTGCGATTTTCTTTTGATTGATTCCGTTACCAATGTCGTGGCGAACTAAATATATTTTTTGCAGTAATTAGTCTAAAGCATTCCATGTTCAGAATCTGGGAATGTTAAACGTAATGAAGTGCGGGACCTAGTGTGTCAGTACTTCATTAGGCTCTACTTCATAATGAAGTGTATCGTGTTACAGGGGATACCGGATTTGAAGTGCACTCCTACGCAATGAGGGTTAATCTGGAAGACCACACCATAGGCCGAACTAGGTCATAACTTACCGTACGTAAGTACAATGTATGCAATTCAAAAATAACTTAAGTTACCGTCTGAAAGGTTATGAACTTCAAATCAGACCAAATAGGACTACTCCAGCGGTATTGAGTCTTTTATTAGCAAAAAAAAGCTTATCACATATCTACCTAAATAACCACGTGAAGTTGGCCCAAACCACTTCGTTCTATGCGGTTGAACTTTTCGAGTCGAATAAATCTGCTCCTCCCGAAACGCACGTTTCGTAAGTGCTGACGGTATATAATTAAGCGTTTCGAAGACCGCATCAATCTAACGAAATTACTAGCCAAACGACCTCTCCAGCCCGTTGAACTTCTTCTAATCACGCACAGTTTGAATGGGTGCGCGTGTAACCCTCCGCGACCATCCCAATCCCTGTAATGTCGTATACGTATGTACGGACGGAAGTTGCATGGCTTTCACCCAGAAGCGCCCACAGCTCATAGCTGAGGCTGAAAGCTGTCCAAACAACGGAAAACCCCACTAAGGGCCCCATTGTGGCTTCTGTAATTCTTCCATGGAGCTAACGACATTTGTGAGGTCATCCGCGCCCAAAGCAATAAAGTGGAGACTACGCAACAGCAGAATTGCATCACTTCGAAAACGGCGGCGGCATCTTGGGCTGCTCGTCCCTTGAACAGATGCCCTTGGACCTACAAACTGCAGCCCTGGAGGTAAACGAACTCTCGACCGATTTGTGTGTGAAAGCTCCCCAGCTCCGGTGCCCAAAAAAAAAGCTCCCTGCCACTACACACATTGTGCTGCAGATGCTCCATCGTCATCATCACTTTTCAAGTGTGCGCCCCCCCTGAGAAAACTAATGTCATTGCCAAAATGTACCCACACACTTGCGCTGGCTCCATAAATCAGAACGGGGCCCCATCCCCCTCAGCAGTGGGGTCGCTTTATCAGAGGGAATCGCTGAAAAACAAACAGTAGAAAAAAATCGAAATTTGGGTCTCCCCAGCTGATAAATTTTATGGCGTCAGGTTTTGCCTAGAAAATGGTTCAAAACACGCCGCTGTTTTGCTGAGGTGGACCACGGCTTGAGCGTTAATTCGGTTGTGTTTTGAGGCCCTGGATCGAACGGCCTTCTCTCGCAGCACCTTTGCATTTCTCCTGCCTCCTCAGCCGCGAAGAAATTATTTCTGCTCGGTTGCTAGAGCCGTGTGGTGCAACCACCCACGGAAATAGTCGCGGACGTTTTGAAATCTCCGTCTTCCAGCCCGGGAACGGCCGCGCTCGAGATGACTTCACTCGACCGCGTAAAAACAAATTTTTCTAATCTTCTTGGGCTGGCCGTTTATAGGTCACTCTGGCCCACAGTTAATTTGTCACTTTCAGTGCGTTCCAGAAAAAAACAAAAACCCACCGAATTTCGGTCATATGTACCCCGAACGCAAGCGGGTGCTCCCATTTCGCGAGATGGCTCCGCTCCCCATTTGCGTTCAGTTAGAAACGACTTTGAAAATTTTTTTGGGGAATTTCTCATTTCTTTCCGACATCCGATCTATTTTTCGGCTGTCATACCGTCGAAGCTTCGAATTGGGGACACGCATCTTTTTTTAGGTGCCACAGCAAGCAGCCTCCCGTTCCTTTTCATAGAACTTTTGCAATAAAAATTTGTTTCTTTTTCCGCGGCACTCGTAAAATGCGTGTTAGGAAAATGTGTTAAGTGCCTCGGAGCAGCTCTTTTGGAGGTTGCATAATTATCAGTTGACCTAATGATTTGGGGGGTGCCGCACAGCACCGCCTTGGCGGCCAGAAAAGGCGGCTAAGGTTGCGATACCCCTGGACTGATATCAATGCGAAGGTCTATTTATACGCGAATTTTATGACCTGGCAATGTGTTTTTTCCGAGGAGTTGTGCATTGTAAGCTTATGGGGGTGCTGTTTTGAGGTCATAATTTTTTCAAGTGGACTAATTAGACTGTAAGAAATTCATAAAAGGCTTAAGTAGCAGACATTATGAGTTGTCCCACAAGATGGCCCAGGAAAGGGTAGAGGGGACCGAGATAATCATTACCGTACCGTTTCGTACTTGCAGTTATTTTAGAAATAATCTATCTATATAATTAAAACGCTGACACGAGAACGAGAGCTTGTGACTCCCCCTGTAAATTTTTTTTCTGCACCGATTTTAATGGTTCTACCACTGATAGAAAGCTTATCAACTGAATATGGAACAGCACTAAAAAAACTTTAATAAAGGACAAAATGGCGGAACCAATATTGCGAAAGTCACGAAAGACTCCACGCAATTTTGTTTACCACATAAAATTAGATTTATAGATAGATAAAATGAATTTTGTCGACATGGAGTTAAAAATGCTCCGAAAATTAAACCTGGGTCCTTTCAATCTCCAAAGCCTTGTTCGGACCAATTCATCCACCGACGCACACTTTTTAGGTTAGGTTTTTATTAAGTGACCAAAAACGTTCAGTATGTCTCACAAGTATATATATTTTGCGTATGTTTCAAAATTTCGTGTTACATACACTTTTCTTAAACTGGTTCCAATAAATCAATTGGGTTCGATAAATTGCGATTGCGTATTCGAGTTTGAGATTTAATCGAGCGATCGTGTCGGGGTTCTACAAAGGACTGTCCACAGGCAATCTATGTTCTTGATTTTTCCGTTCAAATTCATAATCGTTACGAAATTTTGCTCACTATTGCTATAAGGGTATGCTTTCTGAAGGTACACATACATTGCAATAGTCGATTTCGTTTTCTCCCCCCTAACAGTAGTCCCGAATTTTATAATGCACATATTTTAAATAAAGTCAAATATCTCTTTGTGGTCTTCCATCTCATTCTTCAGATCATCGTGAGATCTTTTTCCGGACCGGAACAAATATGGCGACCGAAAAGGTTCAACTTCAAAGGATTTCTCTGAAAATGGGTTCTTCTATGCTTTCAGGGCTGATGATTTGGAATCTACTATAGAAATGGAAATTAAAGATGTCGGATCCAATATGGCGACTGAAAATTTTCAACTTTCTGAACCGATTTCGATGGGATAGAGTATAGACGCTGGTAAATTGTTTTAGATCGTGCGAAGTAGGCTATCAGAACTATTTTTTCACAAGTTTTTATTGATTTTGCTTTGTTGTTTATCTGTCTGCCACAAATTTTGCAAATCAATTTTGAACCAGTTCCCGTTATCGAAATAGGTTGAAACTTTGCAAACCTCTAAAGGCCCGGTGACAACGTAATATCGTATATTCAATATCGATTTAATTCCAATGTGACGGACGTCACAAGATGGTGGAGTACCTTTTCCTTCACAACCCACTTGATGTGCGTATCAAATGGAAACATTTAACGACTAGAATATGATAAGCTATGTGACGTTCTTCTAATATTGGGCTTAAGACACACACACACAATATAGCGAACGCCCCAAAGATGGCGGATTACCTTTTCCTTCACACCCCTCATGATGTGGGTGTCAAATGAGCGGGTTCAACGAGTAGAATACGATTAGCTATTTAAGTCATTTGTGAACCAATTTCCGTTAGCAGAATAGGCTGAAACTTGGAACGCATATATGAACCCTATGACATTGCAATAATATCACCAGGCCTTATGCTGCAGCGAGGGCAGCATACACACTATCAAACTTCTCAATAGCTTACAGTAACTGAAGAAAGTTTGCGATATTGGATATCCAAAATTTGTCAGTTTTTAATAGCAGCAATCGACTAATTGATACTCAACAATGAAATTGCATTATTTACACTTCAAATTGACTTGATTTCGTATCTCCTGGCAAAACGCTCACTCGCCCACAATGTGCAGTGCAAGATCAAGGCCTAATTATTACTTATAAATTGTTGTATAGTTTCGACAAAAAATTCAATTCAATAAGGGTTGCTTGTGTCCATTTTTACAATCCTGACGAAAGAAAAAGTAACTCTTGCTACTTACTAGTACATGCTACGGAACCCTAAGACGCCACGCACTTGGCCGGTTTTTTTTTTACATCGTACAGTTTAAAAAACAGTAAAACAGACGAACCTTTTTGCAATGTGAACACTGGTTTGCATACCCTACAGAAAGAAATAACGCCGACTAAATTAACTCCAAAGTAATCAGCCCTCGAAATCAAAATGCCAAACTACATTGACGGCTGACTTCCGGGTTTTCTAGGCAGCCCACCGAGTCCGCTAATTAAATCCTCATTTAGCTGAAATCTGTAAGCATTAGTGCCGGATCATTAAGTTTGCTCAGTGTACAAGGGAAAATGAAATGGCCGGAGAAAACAGCAGGCTTCCTTGTATGACATAACCGCGAAGTTCTTTTCCTCATCTCTGGTCGATTGGAAAACGCCAAAAAGACATCCACGAGTTTTCCCACATCAGCGGCGATATATCTGCCGTCGCTGAATAGCTGTTTTTTTTCACATCTTCGACTGTGCGGAAAGCGGAAATCAAGAACTGGGAAATTTATAGCTGGCCACCGTGAAAGCCGCCCCGCTGAAAGCAAAGGGCCTGCTGGGGGTTCATATGCCACTCCACTGTGCTCCAGCAGCAGCAGGAAAATCACCTAAGCCTGCCTGTTTGCCTATCTGTCTCCGGGTTGCGGATTCAGATAGGCAAAATAAAAGCGGGAAATTGCGCAAAAAAAAAAACATAAATCGAAAAACGCAAAAGAACCGTGCCGCTGCACATGCAACCGCCGATGCCAAAAGAAAGTGAAATCTAAAACATAACCTCACTATGAGAAAGTGAAAGTGAAGACTGTGGCTGGGCGGGGAGTGCGACATGGAGCGGTGCGCTAGCTGTGCATCATCGTGCGACTTCTGGCTCTTCGTCGCGGCTGACGCTGAGTGATAGGGGAAAATGTTGCGGCGTTTGCAATTGCACTAGTGCGCGCCATCGCTAGATGCACTCGCTGTGATGCAACGCAAGATCAAGTTGTGGTTCGAAAATGCGGAAGAGCCCGAGACTCGGTCGGATCATGCAACAGCAAGAGCGACAGCACTGCCGCGGGCCACGCCATTCACTGCAGCTGCCGCACTCTCGCCTTTCTTCGAGACGGGCTGCGGGTTTTCTAGTAATCTAATAGCACGCGATCTCTATCGGGCCGAATTTATGTAAGACCTCTGCGCTGTTTACGGGCCCCTTCAGGCAAAATCTGCCCGGTGGCGGAGCAGAGCAAATGGGAAATGTTAGTGCTCCGGTTTCGCTTTCCGCCGCGACGGCGTGACCGTAGTGGTGATCGGGACAATCATGGCGGTGGTGGCGGCCAATTTGAAATGCCAATTGAGTGGGTACCGCACAGTGCCAAAATGTTAGCCGCCGCACCCGCCCCGACCAGCCCCAGCCATCGCAATTGCGAACCGAGTGAACTTCACTTTTATTATTAATTGGAGGCACTTTACAAAACCCAATCACGTTTCGCTCGGCGCGGAGCGGGCTGAATTTGACTGACTTTCACATCGGCGCGTTTTACGTAAGCGTCACATTGAACTTTGGATGCGTTCGAGCCACACTTTCCCCATTCTTCTCGGTTCACGATCCAAACGATTTTCGGTTTGAGGCCCCCCCGCGTCCTCATGGGCCATGTCATTTCCCATTTATTCCCAACGTGTGCAGGACAAGAAAAAATATATTTTAATTTCACTGAGAGGCGGCAGGTCGACGACCCATACGAGCGAACTTTTTTGGTAGCCTTTCCCTTGACACAATACCCACTGGATTTTTGGGCAGCTCACCTCAGCTCCGTTTTACTTTTGACCGTAAAATTGCAGCTAAATGCCAGCTGAGAGCAGCTCACTTGGGGAAATCATAAATTTCGCTAAATTGTCACCTGGCGACTGTTAAGGCGGCGATTATCGGGATGTGTAATGACACAGATCACTGCATCTCGTCAGTGGCCGCGACAGCCAAAAGTTTCGCAAGGTTTTGTAACGTGTCGCTCGGTAATGGAGTGGACGGTTTTTTTTACTTGTCCGAAATTATACTTACTCGCGATATGGAAAGTTCCAATTGCATAAAGTTTTTGTAATGAAGAAGTAACGGGCTTTTTGTCCAGGAGGTGACTAGGTGAGTTATTCGATAGGTCGCTGTACCTCCAGAGGGCAATGATTTTGTAACTTTTGATTTTTAATTAATATTCGGACAACTGGACGATTTCTCTAATTACTTTTAATTATCTTCGTACTTTGGGAGACATACAATTAGGCTTATCCGAATATTGGTTGGCATGGAAAATTCACTTCTTTCGAATGCCAGCAAAAAGATATTCCTTTCCAACAGGATGCATTAAGACGGCTGAGATGGACAGCATGTTTACCTTAACGGAAATGGATCATGTACTGTTGCGGGCAAGAGGCTTTGACGTTTTCGCCTGCGGCAGTCGAAATGTTGCAGAAAATTCAAAGTATGCTTAAGGGGCATATCTGATAATCCGAGAGACGACCGCATTAAGTGGAGTCCATCGCCTGAAACTTAAATTTTCAGGAAAGGATCCTTATGCTCGGAGAACCCTAAGAAGCGGTTTCTAAAAAAAAAAATCGAGGTCTCCAAAATCATGGTTTGTTTTTTAGATAAAAATAAACAGTTGGAGTACAAGTATAAAATTGGTCTCAAATGAAGTTTTTACTAAGGGGTGAGACCGATCGGGGGGTAGATTTAGTTGTAGAGATTTCGTGGTG
The DNA here is from genome assembly GCA_947538895.1 of Neoitamus cyanurus. NCBI lineage: Eukaryota > Metazoa > Arthropoda > Insecta > Diptera > Asilidae > Neoitamus > Neoitamus cyanurus. The sequence goes on from OX384547.1 coordinate 20,995,938, forward strand.
GCTAGAGATACCCGGCACTTAGACCAAAGGTCTACATGCCTCAGAAGAATGTTAGCCATCTGAATTAATCTCGTTGCCCTGAATAAGACGTTAGACGATCAGTTCGTGTAACAAAGTTCATGATCGTGGGCAGCGTAAGTTTATATGTCAATGGGGGGCTGAAGCAACTGCAAATAAATTGGGTTTCTCCGAGCATAAGGAACCTTTCCTGAAAATTTTGTGGTTTCATTTTTTGCGGTCGTCTCTTGGCCTCTGCGATGACTTCTTCGGTGCAGACCTGGTTCTCCTAGACGCATGCAAAAGTGTAAATTGCGTGAAATTGCAAAGGATTGCCAGGTTTTTAGAATTCCGTAAGGAAACCATATTAATGTCACTCTATCGTCCATCCACGACAGCGAAATATCTCGAAGACTACAAAAGCTGGAAGCGTGAAGTTTTGACTATATGTGTAATTTTATGACCCCCAGGCACAGATGTAAGAATTTTGGAAAAACAAATTTTGTTGGACTAGACATTCTGCACGAGCGATTTGAGACTGTCCACCGAGATCGTGTGATTTAACGCCTTTAGACTTCTTCCGTTGGGGCTATCTCACAGGTCTGTGTGAATAACCGCAAACAATCGATACCCTTAGTTTAAAAATTCCATTGTGTGGGAAAATGCCGATTATTAAAACTCCTCTTACTATTCCGGTTGAAAGTGAATATGAATTTCGCTGTTTCCTCAAAACGGGCAAACACAACTCCTGCTTCATCTGCTGTATTACCTACAAAAAGTTCTAACAACCCAGTTTTTGTTTTTGTTGAACCGGTGGTAAGGTAAAGTAGGTAGGTTCGAGTAATCAAAAGCGTTTATGACCCAACAAGACCCACCTTACCCATACACAATATCCCCTAAGCCTTTGCAGTTAAGCCACATATTCGTACATACCTACATACATATATGCAAATTAGGCATGCATGGAGCTATTCCAACTTCGCGGACTAGTTCGGCATAACTGATTAGAAAAACCCAAATGCCAGCAGAAACACCAACGGATATAATCCCCAACCCAACAAGGCCGCCCATTGCACTGCTAAAGACTTTAAACTTGATTCCCTAAATCAATCTGACCACGGGAGTGTCCCTCGCCGGGGTAAACCTCCTTGAACCGGTAAAAAGCCGTAAAAGGGAAATCATTAAACAAAAGCAAGAAACCTTTTACTTTCCTAGAGTTAGAGAACACAATTTATTTCCAAGTCCCAGTTTCTATGCTAACAAGCCAATAAAATTCGAAGATGTTTGCCCCCCCCGTCCCGTGTGGAAGAGTACACATACCAGAATCAGGGGGCAAAAAAAAAAAAGCTGCAGTGGCGGTAGCCATCGGCCGTAGCTGCAACAGCGGCAGCAGCAGTCAGGCAGCACAATGGTTTTGCTGTAAAGTTCGCGTGACACGAACATGTTACATTCCGCAAAATTAGGTTATGTAACAAAAACGATGAAGAAGAAAATGAAGAGGAGGAAGAGTGGCTAGTGGCTATGCTCTGTGGTTGTGAAACATCACGAAATGTGCAGCACATAGTGCCCCCAGAATGTCGTTGACACAGAAGAACCAGGAAAAGTGCACTTTGTATGCCTAAAGATGCCATTAAGGCTAGGCTGGGAGGGGGCTGGCCGTGGGGCGCTTCAAAATGAAAATGAAAATTGCATTCTAGCGGATAAGAAAGGATAGTTTAGGCTTGAATACAGCAAAGGGGAATAAGGGGGGGGCGTGTGGCGATGGATGGCTCAGAATTAGCAGGCTCGTTAGAAAAATCCACACAAAGCCAACTTCACGGCGAACGATGGATGCATGGGTTCATGTCAATTGGCGTGTTCCATAATTAGCCTCTACCCGCTGGCACAATAGAGCCGCACGCCAATGCCCTTGTTATGGCACATATTTTACCGTCCATGCTTGCCTGAGGCATGCGTTGCACATTCCGAGCACTTCGATGTTTTCCGTGTTGGACAAATGGACTGCCTGGAAAGCCTGAAATACCGTTAAAATTCCCTTCGAAATAAATAAAAACTACTTCAGGCACTAGGAACGCACAGCCGAAATGGAAATCTGTTCCTCTACGAAAAATGGCAGGACAAAAAAAAATGCAAAAGTGCATCGAAAGGGAACAGAAATAAATAAATCCGCGTGAACCTATTTTTGTGTGATTGTGCACCCTACTCTGGCACATAGGCCGTGCAGAGCCACCCGCAGCTTAAATAGAAAATAGTTGCAAATCTGCATGAGTGTTGGCCATAACGTGTGCCAGAGACGAACCGCACACATCAAGTGCAAGCGAGATGCACTAGGAGACGGAACACCAAACTAACCTAGTTTCGAGCTGTCGAGTTTGGGTCAAAGACCTGCAGGAGGTCGCCACCGTAGCAACGAGCAACAACAAGATTCTATCGACCGAAAACCAAGCGGAAGACGGGGGATCGGCATGAGCCATACTATGTCTATGATGATGACGATGATGACGACGACGACCACGAACACGACCAGGCTCCCTCCACATCTCCACTGCTGCTCTGCACATGCACAGCAATTTTCAACGAAAGTGCATTGCATACCATTGTATCATTGCAAAAGTGCACCACACTACCTTGCCGATAGTTCGAGGTTTTATCTCACACATACAGTCCGAGGCGGGTGCAGTGTACCACAAGAAAATCACTCAGCATTTTCCGTTGAAAGCTTTCTGGAAGCTTTTTTGTTGGAACGGATAAGTAGATTTAGTGCTAACTTCCTGATCATGAAATGAAATTCAACCCTGCATTATCAAGCCATTTCCTGGTTATGGCGCAGAGTGCACTAACCAAATTTCCGTTGGTGCGCTGTTAATGGATTTTATGCCGCTCATAGGGAGATATTTTAATTTGTAGGCTGCATATTATGCTAGGCGCTAGATGAGAATTTGTAAAGGCTCAGTGAAGGTTTTACTAAAGGCATACAGTCCGAGAATTTAAGCATCACAGATAAAATCTGCAGATTGGGACTATGCACTATTTCGTTCGCTTACTTGGCAATCACACACAGAAGGTAAAAAACACAAAGTGCACGCCACAGATGGACTCTTTCTGGCGATGCATTAGAAAACACGGAAAAGCAGCCTGACCTAAGGCGCCTTTTCCTTCACCATAGTTTTTTGTATGGTGACGTCCCACGCTTTTACCCTTTAATAATTTCAAAATAACACTCGGATCCCGTGTTGTATGTTGTGTGAAACATTTGTGAAGTCCATTTCCTGAGTCGGTGTTTAAACATGTTCAAATACTCCCTAGGAGGCAAACACGGCACCAAATGTGCTTTTGTTGTTTTTTTCATATGCAAATCATTCTCATCATTTGAGATGTTGACACTGTCAGTAAGCACACACACTTTCACTAGTTGATCCTCCTCTTTTTTGTTTTTAATTACTTCCTCAGTCCTAGTGGTTTTTTGTTTCCTTCATTTTTTAACAAGCTGAACGTTCATTATATTTTATGGACGTGCGACCGATGAACAACAGCCCACCCACAATACACTACGTCTATTAACTACCGAAAAATCACAATTTTTCTCTTCAATTTCGAAAAATTCCATGCTATTTATTGTATTCCTTCATTTACACGGTTATATATTTTTAGATATTTTTCAACAGTGTTATTAAATCTATTTTTCTTCATTTCACACACCCTCCTTACTGCACTCTTTTCCTATATGTCCCAGCGGAGTTGGGGTTGTCTCATATTTTGAAATTTTGATGGTATATTCGAAACCGGCGACCTCGAAAATCCCTGAGTGTGGATTTTCGGTGAAATCCCTTAAAGTTTAACTTTTTCGGTCGTCATATTGGATCCGCCATCTTGAATTCCCGACAAAATGTTTTGCCAGAAATCTTCGCAAGCGAATGCACAATAGCTCATCAAAGTTTCATCGCAATCGGAAGAATGATTTAGAAACGCATAGAACACGAACAAGCAAACATTCATTTTAATACATATATGGTATGTATGTACAATGTACATACATATAACTGTATGGTATATGTATATATACAATAGAAGTATAGGATTTAGAGCTAGACTTTTCAATTCACTCAACTATAAAAACATTTCTGTTTGGCATTACTAAATAATATTATTAGTTCTAGTAATATTGTTATTTGGGAGACAGCAATTTTTGAGAAACCCAGTGATAAAACTAAAGCTACATTTAAATGCTACCTTTTACACTACGGACAGTTAGCTTGGCCTGCGTTGATTTTCGGACCATACACATCTTTTAAAAAATTTATACGGTAAGCGTTCTAATTTACTTTTTACACAGCGCGAATCTATTTCTTAAAACCGCATAATTTATAGAACAAATCCGATATATGTATACCTCATTTCACAACCACCACATTTTATATTGTTTCTAGACATAAACCTCATACTATATGGATTTAAGATTCCAAAACTCTTTAGATATTTCATATACCTTACCGTCATTACCTATAGAATTTACGAATGAACTTATGCTCGTTTATTTACTAAAAAAAATACCTTCCTTCTGAGGTATGAATATTTTCTAATTTCCATCTACTTACATATACTGACACTTTAATCATTCATGTGTGAATTATATGGAGAGAATTTTTGCGGTGTCATTTTTCGTTTTGTTCTGTTCGTCTTAGAAGTACAAAATCGCAAGAACTTTAACTGAACCGAAATACTAGATATCGTAATATTCGTAATACTTGGTAATACTGAATTGAGAATGGTTTGCCTACTGCTTCCCAGTATGACATTTGCCTTCTTTAGATCGCTCAAAAATATATCTGAATTGGAAATTTTAAGTTCATATATTTAAAACAAAATATTGTCAATATGGCTATATTTAGTCAAAGTTGTTTATGATGCTTACCAACTGTAGCATTTAAAGGAAAATTGGGAATGCAAACTTAGCAATAACTTTTAATCGGTAAACAACACAAATTGCAATTGCATAAGATTTAAGGTAGAAACCCAATGTACGCTTGCGGCGCTTTGAAAGCGCCTGCTGCCTTTTCGGCTTTTGACAGCTGAAATTGAATGCACGGTTTGTATTGCAGCAAAACCCAGTGACAACGCGCCTGACGCGCCTCAAGCAGAAAGTTGGCAAACTTTCCACTTTTTAGATGCGTCTGCCGCTTTGACAGCTCACTTTTCGGTTTTTATGAAATTTTTTTGAGTTTTGAAGAGAAATTAATAAAAGAGGTGCAAAAATATAATTGCATATTTAACAAAAAGTCGATTTATAATATTATTTTCCGCTTAAAGAAACTGCACGTTCGCTGTTTTCAATTACTTCAAAAAGCAAGCAAAGCTTACTCTGGGTCTTGCCGCAGATAAAGCGTTCAATATGACATAAGGGGGTAGTCTCATGTTCGATCTTCAAAAAATCTTTTTTTTTTTTTTGCATTTTCTCAAAGTTAAATAAGTTGAGAATATACTGTAAACATTTTAGACCGATACACTACGTCATTTAAAAGTTACAACATATAATAGGGGAGAGCGCACCCTGCATCTGCATATATGAAAATTTTTTCTCTAGACTTTAAACGCGTTTTTCTCGAAACTACTTTTTTTTCGTCGGCACGGATGATTAAAGAAAAACTATTGGACCGATTGGGCTGAAATTTTCACATATTATTATAAACATGAATGGTTCTGGCGGGTAGCAGAATTAGATGTTTTTATCGATTTCTTTCTGTTTTATATCGATTTTAATCCGAAAAAAACTGTCGATTTTGTAAAATTTTTTTTACAAGGCCGCCACTTTGCTATTTTTCACTCAAATCTTTTAAGTCTGCTACGGGCCAGAATGACAACCCTACTGAATAATAATCTTTTTGGAATTTTGATTTCAGATGATTGGTAAAGGAGCAATCAGGGGGGCGAGCTACCTACTTTTTTTTGAAGAGACCTACTTCGCCTCACCAAAATGACCTTAAAAAATTTCTTTTTTTATTTAAAAGAAATGTTTTTGTATTGTTCAATAGTTTAATAATAACATATAATTATCACAAGAAGATTGCATTTCATTTTCCACACAAAAAAAATCTTAAAAAAACCTTCAAAATTTCAGCTCGGACATGAGACTACCCCTATAAAGCGACAAAAGATGAAAAAGCAGTAGACGTTTTCAAAGCGCCGCATGCGTACATTGGGTTTCTACCTTTACGTGTTTATATCGGAGATATCACAATGGAAATGCAATTCAGCTGTTTAAAAAAATTGAAATTTTTTTCATTGAAGTAGTCCAGTAGATATGGAGTAAAAAATCTAAATGTCAGTAAGTTGTTGAATGAAATCATGTGTAAACTGAATTTTTTTTAAATAGTTTTATTTTCAAATTTGTTTGAAAGAAATACAAGCATGGGCTTGGGTTACACAGGTAAGGCCTCACTTGTTAAAATAATGAAGATCATATTAATTCAATTTGTTTGCAGCGCTTTTCCTCCTTATGAATATTATTTTCAGTGCTGCAGTTCCAAAAAACGACTTGGCATTTTCATTTATGGTCTGCTGAAAAATTCGCTTGTCAGTGGTGAGAGCCTAATTATCTGGTATATGTTTTAGGTCTACATAAGCAAATACAAGGATCGGGTGGAAGAGACGCTCATTGGCTCCGGTGTAATAATAACTGAAACCAAGATTGCGACAGCTAGAAGCTGTTTAGAACGTAAAAAGTAAAATACTATTTTAAATTACTTTTCATTTAAAAAAAATCGTTCCCCATATCAGTGTCGATTTAATGAAGCCAAACGCCATTAGAGTTACTCTTGGAGCATACAAGATTTCAGGACAGCGAGAGTTCTACCGAACAGCGTATAGGATTTACGTGTACCTCGAACTCGCCATTATAATACTGTGGCGCAACGTACCACTGGTTATGTCCAATGTCGGGTTGGTGGACAAATCATTCGTTCCCGCTAACAACGCTACTTGCACAATCGTTTGGTATAGTACAGCACATGACTACGATGACATAAAGGTACCTCATCTGCACAATGTAACAGTTGCAAAAGTGGCTTGTGATAAACAGAACTTAAGTACTTCAGAAAACATATGTGGCAGTAAGTGAACGTCTTTCTCAAATTATAACAAATTCGAATAAAGGTACTTCTAATTTACAAAAGCTGTAGAAGATCTGAAACCTTTCAAATGCGTTACTGATTGTGGCTACGGCCTGGTTTGTGGCCGTACTTTGATTGGCATGACAAACGGAATGAACTGCAATCAGAATAACAGTATCCAAGTGTTTATGAATATCACAAGGTACGCTGATTTTATAAGAGACCCAAAACTTTTTGCAGAGAAATCAAGGGAAATGCGGAACAAACTGAATTCAAATGGGATTTTAATTTTCTGCGCACTGTTTCATGTAAAATTTATATTTTTATCATACTAATACATACATTACTGTGGTCTGTATGGTTGTTTATTTACGTTGAAATTTAGGCTATGCGGAAAAAAATACTAAAGCGATGTCTATCAGTTTTGAAATTTTTGTCTGTCTTTTTGACGCCAATAAACGTAAAACGGTAAACCTCTATTGCCAAAGTATTGATTTATAAATATAGGCACTTCTAAAATGTCGTTCCACTTTCTATTATCTATTATTGAATAACAGATCAAATGCAGTCGAGCCTGACCATTTGGTTATATTTAGTGCAAATTTGTATTTTGAAAAGATACGCGCGTGTGCAAATTGATGAAAGCTTTGAAGTTGTTACACGTTCACATTTCAATGTTTACATTGAACTATCTTTTATTCGAGGCTTTTATTTTTTTATTATATGTATATATAATCGTTGGTGCGTCTGTTAGTTATCATATAACTTCTGAACGACTTGCCCGTTTGAAGTCATATTTCCACAATATATATGTTTTGTCGAGACGATGGCTCATAGCTATTCTAGGGTTCCATAGGTGTGAGGCTGTTGTCAAGTTATTTCATATTCACCAATATGACATATGAACATCATTTCTGGTTATTGTGTTAATCAACATTTTCATAATTTATTGCTAAAAAAAGGAATTTAATATCAATTAATAAAAAAACACCAAGTGATTATTATAATGAAAAAAATGTCTACCGAAAAAGCTGAACTTCAAGGTATCGCCCTGAAAATTCGCACAAAGGGGTTTTCGGGGTCGCTGATTTCATCAAAACTTCCAAATTTAAAATGGCAAATCCAATATGATCACCGAAATTCTTCAATTTTAAGCAATTTTAATGGAATTTAATATAAAGACGTCTTTGAGGTTACACAATTCAAATCTACCAAAATTCAAGATGGCGGACTCAAAAAGACTGCCGAAAAGGTTAAATTATAAGGCATTGCCATGAAACTCAATATTAAGTAGGACGTAGGCTCATTTCGAATTAGTTATAAAAATTGTTTAATGCAAATCTCATCTAAATGCAATATGGCGACCGAAATTCCTCCTCTTTTTAGCAATTTGAATGAAAATGAATATAAAGAAGACTCCCGATTTCACAGTGCGAGCTTACGTTCTCACTCTGCTAAGCTCGAGGTGTACCTTTAGTGATGGCTTAAGTTTTTACGGTTTCACAGTCCTTTTTTATCTCACGCTTAGCTGAGTGAGATGCATATATTTGCCAGTAGTTGACAGCAATATTTTTTGCTGTCAATATAATAAATTTTATTCTATGGAAATCAAGGAAACATAAGTGACGATTTAGTGGCCATACTATGTGGCTTTTATTTTGATTCCGGTAAATTTGAAATTTTGTATATTTTGTTTGTTTCAAACTAACCAAAATTCAAGATTGCGGAGCTATGTTATAGTGGCTACCAAAAGTTCTTAAACCTCAACGGATTGCAATGAAATTCAAAGCTAGGGGATATCAGTGGATCCTGGTTTCGAATCTGCTATCGAATTTGCAAATTCAATATGGTAGATCAAGCGACCGGCATAATTCAACTTCAAGGAAATTAATTTTGAAATACATGTCGTTGTCATTTCATTGCAGTTATAATAAATATTGAAGAACCCAAGCGGCCTTTTTTATTCTGTGTCCTCATTAAATTTGCCAAAAGTTCACAAGATATTCTTCCTCCGTGAAAAGTGATACGAAAAATACAGCCGATATAATTTGGCGTGAAATCAACAGCAATAACAAAAACAAAACAAAAATACAAAAAGCATTTAGCCCATTTAGAGCTTTGCCACAGATCATAAAGTTCTATAGAAAACAAGAAGACGACAAAGACACGAGGACTAGGAGGGGGCAAGCAAAGCGACCAAGAAAACATTAAAAATGCATGACCCGTTTCAAGAATTCTGCTGATCACTTTCACTGATACTCCGTAGATCGCGATCTTGCCGTTCTTTTCTATTTTCCGCCTTACATTTTTCTATGGAGTGCTTTTGCTGTGTGTACGCGCTCGCTCTTCGTGCGTCTCGCCGCTTTCGTTCTTAGTGCCGTTGGTTTGTCTACCTTTTGTGGCATGTGTGAGGACCGAGGAGATACGCGATACCGGGCGTACGTAGGTGCGCAATCGTGGTGAATATGCGTCGATCGCGCACCTATCACCCATCCAGTCGGAGCATTTGCCCGTGCGTCATTCTAGCGCGCTGGGCCTGCGTTTCGGTTCGTTAATTTTTAATCTTTTGTTTAAAATGGCTCCCGGAGGCAGACTCGGGCACGATACGTTGCATAAAATAGACAGACACTCGCCGATGTGGCTAGATGCTAGAGAGATGGATGGATACATATGGTATGGTGGCACATACTCGTACACGCGCTCAGCGCTCTCGGAAGTATTTGGAAAGGGTTCGGGTGAATATCTGGGTCAAACGCTTTACGATTTGTTGACGAATTTTCGGTTGTTTTTTTTTTATTTTGGTTACATTAGGCTGTGTAACGGTATTCGGATATTTTTCCTTCATGATTATTTTCATTCATGTGTCAGATAGCGCACAACATAATATTTTTCAATTTTCGACGCGTGACTCACCACACTGTATGCATAATGGCAAAATTTAAAGTTAGGAAACTAGAAGAGTTTTCCGAGCAGTTCACCTGTTGACCCACAGATAGTATTTAGCAATCTACGAGTATAGAGCTGATGAAAATTACAATTATTGATTTTTACGCTTAGTAAAATACACGGAGAAAATATGCTTTTAACCCTTTTCATCCCCTTTTAATCCTTAAATCTCGGATCTAGCCGTCGTTTATCGGACGGCTAGAGTAACCGTTTTTGGAAGGAGGAATAAGGTGCAAACCTTAAACTATAGCGAAATGATGTAGGCCGAGAAGGAAAATTTGGTTAAGGTAATTTCGTACGCATAGGCTATGCTTTCGCAGTTTTACGCTCAATTATGATGAAAATTCTCAGAGTCGTGGAAAGAGGAGCACAAAATCTAATGTGTGCCATCTATTGCTGTACCCTCCTCGAAGCCAAGTATTTTTTTCGCCACCACTCTTTTAGTTTCAGCCGACGGAAATTTCAATGTCAACTGTATGCAAGAAACCTCAAACCTAAATAGATGATGTGCGTCGTGCGACTATACAATTGCTGTTACTGGTAATTTCGATTATCGATGATCGATTATTAAAACTATTTTATAGCCGGAAGAATTTACGAAACAATTTCTGTCAACAGATTTAATAGGTTTTAAGTTTTACGTCGCCGTAAATTTCTGCTTTTATTTGGCTTACTTAAGATTATAATATTTTTTTCTTTTCGTTTCCATCACCTGTGGAATTTTTGTTTCCCTAGCCTTTTCTTCAATTTAACCAGCTATTCTTGATTCTGATTCCGAAGCCAAAATATATTCCCAAACAAGAAGAATTTTCTGAATGCTTCAAGCACTACCGGTTGTTCAGTTGGCTTTGAGGACATCAATTGTTTGCGGTTTATTCGCATAAGCCTGTGATTTCAAATAGCCCTGAAGGAAGAAGTCTAAAGGCGTTAAATCGCAACAATCTCAGTCACGTCGCCCTCAAACCGTTCGCGCAGAATGTCGATCGAGGCATACGCTGCGTGGCACATAGCACCGTCCTGTTCGAACCACATATCGTCGGTATCCATATCATTCACTTTAAGCCACAAGAAGATGCTTATCTTCGTTCTGTAATCCGTTTTTGGCGAAATTTGGATCAACTTCCGAAGGACTTTTAAAAGAAAGTGAATTAGACAAGGTGAACACCGATTGCGAAACCCAGTATGCACGATAAATTACATTATTGCGCATTTGGGCGGCATAAAGAGTGTGTTATATTATGAATAGCCCAAAACTGTCATCGCCGAAAAGTTAGTATGAACAAATTGGACGGAGAAGACCTCTTACCGACAAAGAGATCATCAAGTTATTTACTGACGCATGACACGGCGAAAATCGCGAATAATGCCCTGTGGTTATTTCTTTGGTTGGCTGGTCTCTCATGGAACGTACATATTTTTGTCCCGTAAAATTACCACTGGCTCCGGCCCCTCCAAAACCTTTTAATTGATTTTCAATTAAAATAGCCGCAGAGTATTATCATTTCAAAACGCTCGTCCTTTTGCCGAATGGAGATTCACCAGCAGTCCAATGGATTGAAAAAATGTATAGAGCCTAATCGAAACTACTTACACAGATTAAAATGTAATTTCTAAGGCGCTGCAGTTCTAACGAAAATTTTCTCTAAAACTCGAAGTTTAAAATGTTTTATTGCTATTTCTCTTGAACTTAACTCATGGACAACATTTTCGCAAACCGCAGCATGAACCTGCACTTGATTTTCTCTCACAACAAAGCCCTGATGTCCAAAAGAAAGTTGCCGACATGCGTCTTGACTTGGCTCACATTGGCCCAAATTTAAAAATCGTAATAAACCATCGTCGCCATATCACAGCCGTTCGTGTTCGTGAGCAGCCCAAGTTCAAAGAAAGCTGGACACAGGCCCGGCCAAAACTTTTGGTTCTTCTTAATGAATTCAGCACGTCCGTCGTCGTCGCCACCATCGCGAAGTAGCTCTTTTCCAGGGCCAGATGTCATTATCACGTGAGAGTAAAAGTGGTCACGCAGGTTCAAACAGAACCCACGAACCGTTTGGGACGGTCAGCGGCAGAGATTGACCGCGAGAGGCGTTTTCTTTTTTACGCTTGCCTTTGTTCATCGTCCCAGACGATAAAGCGAACAATGACACTGTCCGTCGCGACCAGCTCATCTAGCCAGTGGCCAGTTTAACTTTGAAATTTGGTCGCGTCCATCTCGGCGGTATTATTTTGTATGCCACGGCGTAGGTTAGGCCATTCATCTTGGGAGTGAAAGTGAAATTTGGAGCTGCTTCCACGTAATGAGTGGCCAAGTGCCTTTTGATTGCCCCGTACCCGGTAATGAGCGGTAAATTGGTGTATTTGAGCCAACCTCAGAGGCCGCGGGCGGCAGCGGTCGGAAGCCTTCCAGCAGCCACCATTATGATCGTTTTCGCAATTTTCGGAGATATGCTGTAGTTGCGCCGGTAAAAGTGTAGCGGTTTTTGCAGCGACCGAAAAACAAGAGTGTGAACGTAGCCGAAACCTGTTTGCACTGCGCTGTGGCGGTTGTGCCCAGCCCATGTAACGTAACGTAATCGTGATCATAACCTCCGGAGATCGTCAGGAGGGCCAGCACCATTAGCTCCAGCTTTTTTGGAGGATCATGGCCAAAATCGCTTTCTCCCCTGTTGTTGCCCTGCTGCCGTTTCTTACATGTGCAGGTTTCATGTTGACTGAGGACACGATCACTTTTGGGGAACGCCACGCTAGCCTTAAAATTAAATGGCGCGCAAGATCTGCACGATCGATAACCGCCCGAACGGACTCGACTTGATCGGGGCAAGTCGTGAAAAGGAAAGTGAATGCACGCTGGTGTCTTACATCCGCTATTATGCTAAAAAGTTTGATGAACCTTTTGCGCATAAGGTGGGCACCGTGCCGTCCGCCTCCGCGACAGCCCGATCTAATACATTACCGTTGCGGTCGGTGTACCACTTCGCTTCCCAACAGACCCCCAGGTGATCATGTAAGCCGTCAGGTTTCCTCTCTTCTGTGTTTTATGAACGTGACGGCGAACGTGCATATAAGGTCGATGGTGCCTTTATGTAACATGAGAAAATCGAGAAATCGCATTTTTTTCCACATCTCGTTAGCAGCTCGGGCCACAGGGAGCTGTTTTTCTTGTTAATTGGGAAGTTAGGTAATCCAGCAGCGATAGGCGAACCACGGAGCACTCGAACGATGTGGCGCAAAAAAAAAATCGCTCTTAAAGATACCGCCGCGCCGATTGCATCCGAGCGGCGAACCTTCGCCGCCATAAGCACCAGTCAGGAGAAGGTAGTGATAATCGATGCAAACTTCACCTTGCTGTAAAACGGTTTCTTTTCGCAGCTGTTATGTCGGCTAAATGTCACCAAATTTGTTTGGCCGCTCCAAAGGTTATCAAGGTTACGTGCGCAGAAAATATTTCGCGATCATCTCGCGGCTCCGGCATTTTTTGGGAATTTATTTTGAAACCATCGCCAGATCGCATCTAATATGGAATTTTTTATATATGACCGTAGCGGGAACTTCATTTCGGTGATTCCGTATTGTCATGTAGTGGCTCCATTGAACTTGACGGTTGCCATTCCTTTTTTATTTATTTCTTTAATTTATTCGTGGCTGCTAGCAGAAATTATGCAGGGTCTCCGATCGGTTGAATGGAATTAAGAGAATAACAGAAATGCTAAGTAACTGCTGTTGGATAACTGTTCCACTCTGTTTTGACAAAGCCGACATAACTGAAATTGGGCTTTATCATCGCAATTTTAGTATTTTACTAATAACTTCATGTGTCTACCTTTCACAATAAACCCAGAGCAGTACACTCTTCGCACAATTTAAATTTCACATAAATAACAAAATCCCTAGTTAACTCCTGCCAAGCCAATTTTAACCATTAGAAAGAGAGAGAAAACTAATGTAATATTTAAAATGAAATTCTCGCTAGAATTTTTTTCGATGTTTAGGAATAATACAAGAGACAAAATTCGGAAATTGTGGTCTTAGCTCGGCACATAGAAAAGATTCATAAATCACAGAAAAATCGCAACTGTCTCTTTCGCGCTCACGGTGGGCGGATACCAACAACAAGTGAATGTAGAAGGCAGACTTGTTAATCGCATCGCCAGAACTACATCTGCTGGTATTCACCGCAGATTTTCCCCCATTGATGCCCTAAACGAGTAGCTAATTGTTCGTGTGTAGGTACTGTGGTTAGCTATTTATTTGCCCTTTTAATTAAACAGCGATATTTCTTTGTTTTTCTTTTCCAATCGAATAGTAGAGTAATTAATAATAAATAAATAACCCTGGACCCCGTCCGGGCTGCCATTCCGAAACCTGACCAGAAAACCCCTTATATGCCCTTTTACAACCCACCCGGGGAGATCATTGGAGACATTTCCGAACACATTTTACCATAATGGTAGTTGAATTTCATCAATAACACGTCGAATTTCCGTCTTCAGCTTCGGAATAGTTGTATATATTTTTTCTCTAAAAAATCCTCATAGAAAAAAGTATAAAGGGTGTTAAACCTCACGATCTTGATGCCCAATTCACTTCTTCCCGGCCCGAGATAACACGCCAAGGAAACTTTGTCTCCAATAACTGCATTGTTAAGGCCACAGTGTGAACGGTTGCACAGTCTTGTTGGAAGAGCAGAAGTGGACGAAATGGACGTGGATGACAGTCCATTTCGTCCATTTCTGTTCATAAAAAGTTGGTTAACATATTACTACTTTGTGAAATGTTTACTTATTAAGATCGATGATGTATGGAGGTGGGTGGACGTTGGTTTCCACTTTCACTAACTGCCGCAATATTTTCAACGAGCGTTACCTCTTTTAACATTCTGAATTAAACCACCAGCCTCAAATTTATTCATTAAACTCACCACTGCGGGTCGAGATCGTGTGGATGATGACCGAAGAATGTACGGTATTTTCGTAATCTCTCTACAAAATTCGCATCATTCATAAATAAAATATCAGAGTTCCATATTTGACACAACGAAAATGATTCCAAATTCAAATTGAAATCCGATTTTGAGACAACCTTTACATACATATACGATTGAAAGATCTTTCGGTATATTAAGAGTGAAAACCTGGTTGCGATCAACCATAACCAAAAATCGCCACGTTAGACTTTGCGAACTGAGTATGCTGCTATGCACGCAGCGAAGATAGTATGGGAGAAAAGGAAGCAATTTCTAATCTAGTAAAACGGGATGCTTAGTAAGAAAACTTTTCATTATTTGACTGAATTTTGTTTGCCCCTCGCTAGAAAATTTTTTGGCTACGCCCATGCTCACGGGAACCCAAAACATTCCCTGACGGGGTAAGAAGTAGCCTAAATCAATACCGATAAAATACTCTACATTCCATCGAGTGAAATTTCCAACTCAATCGGTTCAGCCGTTTCACAGATTAGCCCAAATATACAAGCGGACAGAAAATGATTTTAATAATATTTGTGTGGGTGTCTGTATCGTGCATATGAGCTTAAAAAACAGTCCCTTCAAAACCACAGGTAGACACTTTAATTTTATTAGAATAACGTGACGTCGAAAGTTAAAAATTGTAAAGAATTTCATTATCTTCACAAATTCCCAATACAAACTTTTTGTCAGACTCACGGTTACGGGAATAACTAAAATCATACACTCATGTCTGACCCACTACGAAAGCAAAAAAAAAAACACTGCGTACCTGAAAGGCATGGTTCACCATTTTTTAACCTCGACCGGATTGGCGGACTAGTTAGTGTACCTTGACAGGTGTTAAAAAAAATTTTTTCTTTTGGTGGGTGACATGTAGGGGCCTTTTCCATCTTTCGTTTGTGCTGCTAGTTTTGGAACCTCATATATTGCGGAGCGTGTCATTTGAAATCCACTGATGAGCGAATTTCAAAAATGTAGGGCATGCTCTATCCTATGACACACATAACACACAGCTCCCCGCTCGTTCAGGAAACTTTGTTTAGCGTTTCAAATTTTTTGGATAATGCGTGTTACGCGCAGCTTTATTTCAAAGTGAGTACATACTTCCTATTTCCTATTATACCCAACAATGTCGCTCACCCTCCTGCCCCGCATTCTGCTCCCCAGATATTTACATTCCGCTGTCTGCTCCTGATTCGTTCGCAAAACGCATTAATTCTATGACTTTATTCATCTGTAATTTCCCTGCGATAATAAACGAGAAATTAGCAAGTTAGATAACAGGCAATTACATCCAAGCACAGCGCCGTACGTGCGTGGAGCGCTCCCCCGTGCAGCGCCGCGGTGCGATCCGAGGCCACCTTGGAGTCACTGACTTCTTATATAAGTCCGGGCGAAAACACAATGCAACAACGTACAAGTACGAATCCTCGGCTTGACTCTTGTGGGCACGGGGTGGGCTGCGGGGTTGCCTTTCTTTGTCGTTTTTTCGCCACCTCTACTGGCTTTTCTCTTTTACTTGGCATTTGCTGGCATTAGGCCGTTATTGGCTTTCATCCACGTACGATAGACCTCGGATAGTCGGATATCTGCCAATAGTACACAGACCACCTCCCCAGTGCACTACTGCCCCCGTCCAGGCCCGTGCAGTGGTTTCCTACTTACATACATGCATACATGGGATTCGCCTTGCATGCCTTCTGTGATTTTTTCGCTTTTCGCTTTATTTTTAGTCTAATCGAAGCCGGCCGATCTCCTCCTGTGCGGTGCACGTTCATTGCACGGGTACGTGTACATTGAAATTGAAAGGAAAATTGCAACATTGCATAATTTTCTGGGTCAGTGAAAATTAGTTTTTCAAATGACGGCGACTACTGGTTTTGCTGCCTTTGCGACGACGACACGTCGAAGACGTTGGCGATTGCTGATGAAGTCGCTTAATATCGATGCCGCTCCTGCTGGTCAACTTTGGGGTTGATAAACCCCTCAAGGGGAGTCATTTCAGTAAGTGCCCCAATTTGGAAAATTAGGTGAGGCTTTAAGGACACTAAGAGGGGTGGCGAAACGTATCCAGAATGTCTTCCTGGTATTATTTGCGATTATTTGGTCACGTAGGAAATTGATAGCTGTGATTTAAAAAAGGTTACACATGTACATAGATATGTAACAAAATTGGCCCAACCCCTTCATTGTAAGTTTACTCTAGTTATAATAGAAAGATATATCGCCAGTGGTTTTTAAAATCTTCTAAATTATTACCTAATTGATTTAGCTCAATACGTGAGATGACACGATCTGCGAACTTGGCTGCAATAACGTAATTTTTATGTATGCTGTGTGGCAAGTCGCACCATCCTGTTGAAACCACCTCTCATTTAAGTTCATTTCATTCAATTATGACAGACGATCACACACGCCAAAAAGAACACAAAACCTGAGAACTGTCATAGTCTCCATTTTATAATGAGTCTTCACAATTATTAAAGGTTCTAAGTGACGCAGTGACGCAGAATTTGCATAAATGAGAGAGCCGGAAATTACCAGCGATTCAAAATTCAAGTTTTTGTCAAGACACCATTTACATCTGGAATAGAAGAACGTTTCGTTTTCGAGTTTCACAATAGCTTAGTTAAATACTGAAGTGAAATAAGAATTTCATGCCACGGTAGTGTAAGTTCAAATAACAGGAAATGGAAATGTAATAGAAAACAAAACGTTTCCTCAAGCAAAGATCAGAGAATGGAGGAATAAGGAAGATTCTACATGAAAGTCTTTGGGTCGATGGTTTTAAATATTTTGCTAAATCGATCACCAATTTTAGCAATTGCGGGAAAAAAATACCGAACTACCTCAGATTTTAACGAAAGTTGGCATCTGGGGGTTTTGGAGGTGCGGATAGCAAATAGCGGCTTTAGTATGGTGAACTCAAAATATTAAACTTCTTTAGATTTTCATGAGCGTTTGTTGATTTCAAATATGGGCTCAGATTGTACAAATTCAAAGTGGCGGCTTAAATATGGTTGACAGGGCACAAAACATGCATAGAGAGAACGAACGTAGCATATTGGACAATTCAAAATGGTTACTAGTCTGTCACTCTGTCATTTGTATGTTGTTCAATTGATCTGTCAACCATCTAACTGCATTTAAAATTTTGCCCTTAATGGAGGAGGAGGCCTTGGGAAGGATAAAGTAAAGTCCCAATTTGAATACGCACTCTATTTTCATGATCTATGAATTGGAGAAGAGTTTCTGTCTCATACGAGGGTAAAAAGCATGATGATTTTGAAAATGAATTTACTACAATAGAAGTGTTGGTCTATGTTTTCTTAGGTGGCAACAAACGGCAAAAGATAAGATAGCAATTCTCAAGAACAAAAATAGTGGAAGGTCGGAATTAGGTCAGTTTAAGACTAAAATGTAAGGGTCTAGAAATGACCATAATTTTCTCCAGACGTTAATACAAGTATAGAGAGATGACTTACCGTACTAAAAAATATATGTATCAGGACGTCAACTTGACAGTGTAGAACAAAAGCCGTAAACGCAGCAACAGACCAATTATGTGTTCGATGAGTTTTTTTTTGTTTACAGAAATGTCGGTAGCTTGCGTATATAAATTTTCAGTTTCACTAAAATATTGCTTGTGGTTATTAAAGCGTCGAAACAAACTGCCAAACGAAAAGACAAAATTTTCGCATCATATGAATTCCCTCTTAAGGGGAGTTATTCGGAACCCTTCTAGTGTTGTCTAATCTTTCCGTCTATTTGTCGTTATTTGAAAAGATAAAATATTGAACGACAACAAAATCGCAAATGTATTACATCGGAGATTAATGTCCAAATCTGAGATCGCCACATCCATCACTCCTCACCAGCTAGAGAGGAGTACGAGAAATGGCAACACTCGATGCAAATCGAGAAAGCTCATAAAACACGTGAGCGAATCAATTCGCGTATAACAAGCAAAACACATCGCCATCGTCGCCAGTAAATAACATGTGTCAAGGAAGGAAAATCGCTCAAACGCTGCTTAAGGCGGACAAAAAAAACGCTCCAATACTCCAATCTCAGTGGCTTCCCGTCTCCAACCCGATCCACCCTGCCATTCGTCACATGCCCATTGTCGTCACAGCCATCCATCCCAGTCCAAGCTCTGCACGGCAAACA
This sequence comes from Neoitamus cyanurus, assembly GCA_947538895.1. Classification (NCBI taxonomy): domain Eukaryota; kingdom Metazoa; phylum Arthropoda; class Insecta; order Diptera; family Asilidae; genus Neoitamus; species Neoitamus cyanurus. Next base: position 21,015,123 of record OX384547.1, read on the forward strand.
GCGGCAGCAGGCAGCAGCGCAAGGAACTGGCACAGCTTTTCCCTGTCCATTTGCCAGCCTACCCGTCCGGCCGCTCACCAGCCCTCAGGGGAGTGTTTGAGGCCTCAGCACACCATACGTGATTACGCTCCACTGCAGGCCTCTGCCCGCTGTATATATAGAACAAGTCAGCGGCAACGGGTTCAATGGCTGACCCAATTTCGAATGAACGGGAATCGTAGTAGAACACAAATAGCAGCGCATCCGAGCCACCGCACCACCACCGATGAGCGGACCTCGCTTTCATGTATCGGTTTTGCAGTATATAGTTGAGCGGCAGCCAGAGCCATTCCTCTTCATTCTTGAAGCGACTCGACTCGCTGAAGCGTTTTCTGGGATTCGGGGTGCCCGATGGGATGGGATGCTACAGGTATGCAGCCGCACCGGGAGCCCCTGAGATGATTCAATTAAAGCAATTGTGACGACGACACTGTGGTGCGGAGGTGATCCGCTGCCTGCTGCTACTCCCTTTGATTGAACTGCGACGGGCTGAGATGGGTTGCGAGGAGGTTCGGCGTGCTCTTGGCGTGGCCGCGTCTGAAAGCGCGCTAAGGGTTTTACGTAACTTTATTTAATTAATTGGCTGGGTCGAGGTCTCACGTAGTTGATGCTTTATTTATTTTGCTGTTGGCTTCCATCGTTTCGAAAGGCTCTTGTTTTGCGAGAACGCTCGGCGTGTGCTTCGAAAACAGGTCCAAATTCCATCATGAAATTTTTGCGCTGAACAGTTTTTCAAGTAGTGGTTTTATGCGGTAAATTTCTATGTAAGACCATATTTTTTTTTAGGTTAGGGCACATTTATTTTATAGCGCAAGGAGGAAGTCAAATTTCGAAACCACCAATTCATGGTGCTTAGTTTCAATTCAGAGTAGTAACTCACCTACTTACTTTGTAATTGCTATATTTGTTGAGCAGTGCAATGTGAATATGAATTTATGTATGGTTTTATAAACAAAACAGAAAATTTTAAACATATGAGAAACGTATTAAAATTTAAGTTTGTTTTAATACCAGAACAGCCCGCTCTATTTGTTAACGCTCTCTAAGTGTTTTATGATGAGCACGGCTGTAATCTTTACTTGCCATCGACTTCAGCTCGCAGAGGGTGCGTTCTCCATAAGAAACCAAACCACCACCAAACCAAACAACTACCAGATTGAATTTGCTAACAAATCACATTGTTTGCAATGTAGTAACTTATACCAGATGTGCTGAATTGCATGCGGCAATCTAAATGTTATTCTCACACAGAGGAAAAAGCTACCGTTTTGCCAAAATGTGCGAGATAGGTGACACAAATTCCAATGCAAATGAAAGAGCTGGAGCTATGTTGGTTGCTTCGGTTGTGGTTTGGTTTCTTATGGAGATTTAGGGCATGAGAGGACTGCTAATATCTGACCCATATTATTAGTTCGTCTCAACCGTGATTAATGGCGTTGAGATTTAAGATACTGTTACGTTACGCAATGAGCAATCGCTTGCACACCGACCGGCCTCCTGAAGGAATTCACTGTCTGAGAGACTGAAGCAGCAGCGCGTGGACGAGCATTGTCTTGCAATAAAATAAAATGTAGTCTGAGGTCTTTTAGTATTTCGTGTCCACCATATTGAATTTATACATTGGGCACCCATTTCAAAACAGGGACCCCAAAAACCCCCATTTGCGAAATTTACCGTTCGGCTTTTACGTTATTGATTTTTGTGCCGTTTATGGCATGATCAGTAGTTTTTTGAAGAAGCTGTCAACGTTTATCCTACACTATTGAACGAGCAATTTTTTTACATACCATACATACATATTAGTGTCTTTCAATAAAGACGCTCGATTTTTAAACATAAATAAATCAAATTGTCTGTGAGATATCCACTCCATTTTTACTTTATTTGAAAGAATATTTCATGGCATTAAGTATGGAATATAACGTCGTGCAAATGTTCGTCATGCATTTGTTTGATGGTACGTATTCGGAAGTTGCCCTAAATTTCGCCAAAAACGGTGAACGCTACAGATCGATGATAAGCAACTTCTCGTGGTCTAAACTAGATGATATGGATACCGACGATATGTGGTTCCAACAGGACGGCACTACGTGCCACACAGCGCATGCCACGATGAACATTCTGCACGAGCTATTTGACGGAAATGTGGACTAGCCACCGAGTTCGTGCGGTTTAACGCCTTTAGACTTCCTCCCTTGGGGCTATCTTAAATCACAGGTATATGCGACACAACAATTGGTGCCCTCAAAGTCAACATAACGAACGCCATCCAGCAAATTCAGCCAGATTTATGCGTCAAAGTCATCGAATACGTGCCGTTTACAAAAATTCTTGGGGCTGATTTAAACTTATAGCTTTGGGCTGCATGTGTGCAGCTTTGGACAAATGGACAGACGTAACATTCAATCGGAAAAAACGTTCGTACATAATGCTTTTTCGTGTCTTTAAAAAAGGTGTCTTACTCCTCCAACTGTATGAAAATTTCTCGTGCGAAAGATAAAACCCAGGCCACTCTTCCCGTCAGGAAATCAGAAAATCTGCTTCGCATCAAACTTTAGATCGTGGTTGCGCAACTTCCCTTACGGACAGATGCCATAAATCAACTCCCCCCGTACCAGCGAAGGCCTATTTAATCCCGCGATATGCGAGAGATTTCCACCGATTTTGCGTCGTGATTAATGGTAACAGTTCGCAGAATCCGCACAGCCACGAATCAGCGAATCTCCGACTCAATTCATCATTTCAGGCATCTTCGACGGATGCAAGAGCGCACGGTAGTGCCGCCGCCATTGCTATCTAATGATCGCCCCGACCACATGGCTCGTGCAATTTACCTGCGGTAATTACTCGCGTCGAAAAGTGAAAGTTTCACTGGCACAATTTGCTAGCTGGCGGACGATTAAATTTACTTTTTTTGTTAGTCCGCCTGTTTTGTTGCGAATTCCCTTCCTCGTTTGTTGTTTCGCTTCTGGGAAGGAAAAATGAGCTATTGGCTGTCGTAAAGCCCCCGCAAAAGTGTGTCAAAACAATTTGCTAGTGCAAGCTACCGCCGCCGACGAACGGCAAAAATTATTCAAAGCCTTGCGGAAGCAATGAATTCGTCCTGTTAGTGACAAGTTCTCCCCATTCATGGAAATTCCTTGAAAATGCCCGACCGCTGAACCTGGTTACCGGGGCTCCCTCCGGTGCAGCGCGTTGTATAATCGAAAGTTTTTCTCCACCACCAGAGTCGCCATCATCATCATCGACCGTCATGTCGTAAACCTCTACGAAAAACCGAAACTGCCCCAAAGTATGGGAGCACACTACATAGAGGAAATTGCATGCCACCCCGCAGGCCCCTTTTGCCTTGGGCTTAGTCTTACTGTGGCACGGCACTACAGTCACCACGTCTGTGAAATATCAAAGTCAAATTGTGAAACCGAAAGGGTTCAACGACCTCTTCTAACTAACGCGCGCTCTATTGCGAACTGCCTTACCGTCCCCACGCTCAGATTGGCTGTATGTTGCATTTGCTGGTGCCGTTGTCGCTGCCATTGCCGCTGGCACCTCCATGGTTTTGCTACTTTGCAAATTCGCTGACGTCTCTCTCGCGGCTGAATGTTACCTTTCACAACATTCATCGTCGTCAGTTGCGCTTGCGCAATTTTCCGATCCAAAAAAAAATGTTTTGTTTTTTTTTTGGACTCAAGAGATTATTTGAAGAATTTTACGGGGGGAAACTACAGCATAGACGAGTGGAATTTGAATACCGCAATTTTATGTAATTTATCTCGCAAGGCTTCCAGTTGGCAGTGTCTGGCAGCAGCAAAAAGAAAATCCAATGGAATATACATTTATGCCAATTATGCTTAACCAGAAAGGAGTACGGTAGTTTTTGGATTGATTTTTTAACTGCAACAGTCGATTACATTCTTTTTGTGACTTTCTGGAGACCGTTTCGTTTTACACGTCATATTTAGAATTAAGCCAAGTACAAGCTACACTTGCAAAATGAGTGTTCCGTGCCATAACCAGTTACAATAGGCGGAAAGGCAACCGTCCAACGACGAGAAGAGCGACGAGGTTTTTTTTTTTAACTAAAAAATAATCCATGGAGGCCCTCAAAATCATAGTTTATGTTTTATATCACAAACAAAAACCGTTTTGAGTAATTAACCCTTTTGCAGGCGGAAGAGTTACAGAAATGGTATGGAAAAGCTGTTTCCAGATTAAAGGAGCTGAATCAAAATCCGGGGTCAGATTTTCAAAATTCAAGATGGCGGATCCAATATGCCGTTCTGGTATACTGAACAATTTCACATTGCTGTATCTCAGAAGGAAAAAATCGTATCGAGATAAACAAAATTGCATTTTGGAGTTTTAGTATAGTACTATTTTATGGTGCGGCTAGTATTGCCAGATAAAGCCAGCCTGTAATATGGCCCAGGAACGCCTTTTTTGCACTTTCAGGTTAGGATATTACACAAATCTGACGTGATGGAGCAATTTTGAGGTCGGATTCGAATTCAGCGCACCAAAAACCTTCGGGAAAGTATAGTCTGGTTTTTGGGTGTGGACTTTCGTCAAATTTTGTCGGCCTGTGTAATTGGGTCATCACAGTCTTCGACATGTTGTACCTCTTTGGAAAGGCAATAGGATGGGTAATTCAATAAAAATATAAAAAGAGGTGCACTAATTAATAATCAAGAATTCCGGAGAAAAATTTGGAGAAACGTGAATTTCACCAAATTTTAGAGCCTTTTTTTCACTTTCGCAAGTGACTGTACTTGCAGTTGTAGGGCTAGATCAACATTGGTGGCATTTTTGGAAAACACATTAAGATAGTATTTGTTTGGCGTGAGTTTGATATCGTTGAGTGTCGCTGAGTAGATCTAAAGATAAAAATAAAATAATAATGTGCATCCCCAATTTATGAATCATCCTGTAAGTCATGATGAAGATGTAAAAGAATAAATGTATTTGGAGTCCGCCATCGGCAGTTGTCCATATCTCCATGTCTTCATATGTTATCAGATTTAAATTGCTTTCACCGACTCTGTTGCAGATATCAGGTTTTTTTTTTCACCAAAATTTGCACAATGATTGCACACATGTATGTTGGCACCCGTTGGCTGATTTTGATCAGTTTCAGACCTGATATCAGATCGGCGATTTCAAATTGGTGATTTCAATGTGAGTAACAAAGAATTTAATAAAACTTACCGTAAGTGAAAATGAAGCTCTTTTTCTGAAAAAAATAAGAAAATTCCATTGTTAGAAACATTTGAAATTTATTTCTACAATATTTAGGGCAATGTTGGCCAAAATAAGTTGTGATTAACAATTAAAATTCCTTAACTAATTGTATCTTCTACAATTACATGTAATGAATGCCATAAAATATTGTTTCAAATAAAATAAAAATGGAGTGGAAATCTCGCACACAACTTGTTTTATTTACATTTAAAAGTCGAGCGTCCTTATTGAAAGACTGACAAGCTGTTAGATTTATTATTGACAACGGCCTAAAAGCCATATGTATATGTATGTATGGTGGACTGACTAACTGCATTGAATTTCTTTGCATTACACAAGAGTTGGATCGTCAGGGTTTTAGGGTCGCTGATTTCAGATATGGTGCCCAATTGTATGTGTGCGTTTTTCTTTTATTTATTTAAATCCCAGATAAGGCTGGGAACGAATCTTCTGGCATTCTATAATTTGGTCATCTATTGCCTACAGAAAGACATTTAATGAACCAAAACTTCCAAACCGTTCAATCAGTAAATAAACGTCAAACAAAATAAACAAAAGAGGATTGTAATTTCTTTTTGAACATTTCACGTTTACGCCATTTTGTAAAGCGTGTTGCAACATCACAACGGAAATGTGACCAACACAAAATTCTGAAACTACTCACCCATCTCCCAAGACCTACAAATTTTTCAGCATCGCGTGACGTGCAATGTGTCCCACAGAGGCTGCACCAGAGGTGAAGCAAAAAATTGTCGTTAAACAATTGATCAACTAAAAATAATAAAATTCGCCCTTGGAGAGCGTATTTCATGCTGAAGCTAGTTGGTATCTAACGTGGAAAAAATGTCATATGCACTTGATTCGGTCGTTGACACAGCAGCCTTGTACCTGCTGCCATGGTGTGTCCCCGTGTGCATTTCCCAGCACCACTACCACCAGCACGTGCCACTACAAAGCTTCGTTCGGTGTATAGATCCAAAGCTGCGAGCACACGGTGCAGCGGGAGCTTAATTGAAGCGCATTTTCCGATGCATCGATTAAAATGCACACTATTGTGCATCGAGCTCCGAGGTAGTAGTGGGGCACTTATTCCCAGAAGTGCAGGTGATGGTGTTGGAAGGAGGTGCTCCACTACTCTGTGGAGGTGCCGCGGACATAGGCGCGCACCTGTGATGCAACGTAAATTAAATCCACCGACATAGATGTCGGCGGCAATGACGACGTAATCACTAATGAGTACACGGCACCGACCGGGTAAAAATAGTCGGAGCGCATTTTTTGCCATGTCTCAGGCCCCAGACAGAAAGTGAAACTCGGCTGCTAATTAAACACATCCATCAAAAGCTCGATCAGAGGTGCATTAAGAAAAGGAACGCGAAGAATTCCCGCGCGACAATTGGCTGCACAGTGCGCCGGCGTCGGTCGATCAGTGCAATAATGCACTTTTTTGCATTATGCATGCACAATGAGATGCGGCGTTGTCGTAAGGCGAGCTGGCGAGCAAAAGATGCACGGGGACTTTGTGGTCTGTCGATTACTGTGTTATTGTTCCTCCACTTATTTTCGCCTCTAATTACTTCTTAATTGTCCGCCGGACTTGAGTTAGACGAGAAACTGGGCCTCGGTGACTCAGTCTGAGAGGAGATGAGGCGCAATTGCTGACTCGTGAGCTGAGCTTGCACGGCCACCACCGCCGCCGTCGTCGTCGTAATATCAGCGTATTGATGAGTTGCTTTTGTTTTACTCGCTTTTTTCAAGATCCTTGGCTGGATGAGTCCGCTGATGATGTGAAGTGATTTTAGATTGATGGCAAATGTTCGAGATTTCAATTTCAACCGTTTGGCTGTTGAATATTTCTAAGCAGCTCAGAAATAAAATGGGGTCAGTGAGGGGGCTGTCTTGACAATGATATTCTTTTTTTTAAATCACCTTGGGACATGGCATTTCCCGTTTTTCTTTCTGTCAATATTTTTCTTTTTAGTCCTAATGGTTAACAATATTGCGACTTACACCGTTTTATTTTTTTCCACTTTTAGTGATCATTGAATGGTTTCTGGTTCACTGACGCTACAAAAAGAGATCCTCATTTGCATTTTCTGTTCTGAGCAGTAAGAATTATGACAGGAATTATAAAATATAGGCGTAAAACGCAAACCTCTTATAGGAGTATAAGCACATCCATTCGTACCCACTCCCGCCTTCCCTTAAGAGATGCAAATTTAAGGTGGCAATACAACGCACAAGCCATCTGGCCAGTAATCCATGCATTACTTAGCCGCCATATATTTGAAACTGCTTAGAGTATAATTTTTTGGTTTCCGTACCTAAAAGGCACAAAGAGCCCTTAGAGAGACTTCGGTGCCTGTATGTCTGTATGTCACCCACGACTTTCTCAGTAACTATTAATGCTATCGACTTAACATTTGGCACAGTTGTAGAAGTAATTTGCCGACTTCTATTTCCGATGAGAAGATTTTGAGACATTTTTCATTGTAATTTAAACAAATTTAATTGAGAACTAGATTTTTCTTTTTTTCTATACAGGGTGTATCAGTTAACGCATGCCAAAAGCATAGGGGTGATGGATCTCACCTAGGCAAAAAAAAATCTCAACCGTTTCCGAGTTACAGGGTGATCGAAATTTTTATGGTATTCAGATTGTTATTGTGTTTTTATCTTTTTATATAATTAACGCAGCGACATCAATGATGTCGATCACAACGTCCTTTCAAAAAATCTCAACGGTGTTCATCTACCTCTACCACTGCAGGTAAAGTCACTTGCGAAATTAAAAAAAAAATTGTATAAATTATACATAGAAAAGCGTTTGCGGAATATTGAAAAATTTGAGGATCGTTGATTTCGATTCATCTATAATATCAAAGTGGAAATGAAAGATGGCAGATCCAATATGGCGCCTGAAATATCCCAACTTAGAAGGATTGCTATCAAATTCGGTCCCTCTATGATTTCGTAGTCGCTGAGCTCTTATTATTTTTCTACTTTAGTCTGCCATACACTCCGGTCGAAAGTAAATACCTTGGTTAAGTACACGACACAATATCTATGATAAATACTGGGGGCGACTAAAATACCAACTTAGCTTCAGATGCGGCCGCACAGCTTATTTCATATTGATACGATAAACGTAATCTACAAATGCAGACGAATCGAAGCATTTTAACAACAAATTCAAAAACAACTTTTATTTAGAGACACTACCATCACAGCTGCATATATCTTATTTTGATTATCAAAAGGCTATAATTTCATGTTTAACAGAAATTGAGAACAACATTATGAAACAAATTTTATTCAAAACCATGCAACATATTTTTCCGTCTGTCTGTCTGTCTGTCAAGGCTCTTTTGCTCAGGAACGCGTGGAGGTATCAAGTTAAAATTAATATCAAATACTTAGGTCTAGGGTACCTTGGAGCTGTAAACAAATCAAGCCTTTAAGTTTACGAATATTCATGCCGCAGGATACTTCCCGTTGACCAAGAATTATGAAATTTGGCAAGAAGCAAGGCCTCACAGCACAAGTAAAGCGAAAAGTCCGAAAATCGTTAATTTGAAGTTTTATCACATGAAAACATATTTTTTTTTTAAATTACAGTTATTTAATTTGCGGCAAATATTCGGAACCCTTAATAGTCCAGGCTGTGGGGGAAAAACGCTCATTTACCGGGGAATATTTGGGACCTGTAATATGTTGTAAAGGGCGATGAAAGGAGATATCCGTATATGAATGCGACTCGTAACTTTTGGTTATTCTTTTTTTAGAAGGCTTCAAACTTGCAAAATGCCCTTTTTTAAGTTTTTTCGTTCTATAGCCGAACTTAATGGGTGTATTGAAAAAAGTTGTTTATAAAAGTTGTAGAGAATTCAGAAAGCTTCAATTTGAGCTGCCGCGGTAAGTTCAATTGTGTTGAATATTTATTGCAAACACGAATTTTTTTTCATATTTTTACGGCATTATGATGAGACCCTTTTAATTCTAAATCGAGTGAAATTTTGTAGAACCCGATCGGTCAATTTGTTGCTGAGATATCGCAACGTAATCGCGAGACGTAAATTTTTGTTGACATTGTTTTTCATTAGAATATGAAAATATAAGTCTTCAAGAAGAGAGTCCAACTTGAACAAAATCTAAAGCAGTGTAGTGTAGATCTCCAAAAATTTTAGCTAAAAGTTTTTGATAAATTGAGAAATAACTAATGTGGCAACTAATAGTTTTTGCCTACGGCCGGCGCTTTATACAATGCACCATAAATTGTTTTCACTTTCATAACTTTAGTACTTTCGCTATCAGAGTAAAGTTGAGGCAATGACAACAAATATTTCGAGTGCCCCGTCAAAAAGGGAAAAGCAAAATTAACGCCAGAGATCGCTGACATCCGGCGAGAAAGCATCCGTCCACCGCTCGCCGCGCAAACATTGAACTTCGCAATTGAATAACCGAAAAATTAGATTTACTTTCGCAACACGGCATCGTGCGCGCAAATGATGATAAACAAACATTGGAAAGAGCAAGCGGACAATTAATCAGCAGCCCCCACCCGCGGCCGCTTATGAATTTGATTCGAAAGATTTTTGGGGTCTTGGTTTTCCGTGAGGGGCTTACGTAACGCGCGTATCACGGCGCTAGTCGTAAAGGTAAAGTGTTCCCATCAGCCCGTGGAAATACCTTTCGAACGCAATTTTGCACTTTTTCTGCGGCTCTTTTTTCATTTTGTTTTTAATATTCTTTGCCATGCCCAGGCCAACTGGCCTGCCACTCTGCGAGTTTATATAACCGAAAATGGGTCGTTTCGACATGTTCCAGTGACCAGCAGCAGCAACACCCAGCCTGAAGGTCGGACCTAAGCAAAATGCCCAAAACAATAACAGGCAGCGAGGGGCCGCCATCAGGGCAGCGGTACTGACAGGCAATTTGCCGTGGATTTTGTAACTTCTTGTAACATTGTACTTTGGCCAAAATTCGCCGTGGTGTGATATTTGCCCGCGCCGCGCCGTCGCGTCGCACCACCGCCAAAAATTTCGTACATCGGCTCAGAAGCGGTGAGCTTGCAATTTCGGTGGATGACCGAGAAAAGCGAACGTTCGATTGGGCAATTATCGCTTGTTTAACAATTTTAGCCGCTTTCTAGGTTATGTTCGAATTTCATGGTATGGCCCATTTTGACACAAGAGGAAAACACTCTTGCGAAAGTTTATTTCTTGTTCTTATACGAGTAACGATGCGGGGAGTGGTTTTTGATGGAATTTTATGAAGTCAAGATCACCTTACAACAGTTGCCTAGATCGAGGGCTCAGTGTTGCTCAGTTCGTTAAAACAATGCAAAGGGTATGTGGTGTTTTTTATTTATTTTTGTGATGTCTTGTGGATGGATAATTCCTGGAGGCTTGCAAATATATTTTCAAAAAGGCATCTTATACAATACAAATCTATGTACATTACGAGAGATTAAACAACACTTGGAACATGTCCTTCACAATTTACCTAGTTCCATGTGATGTGTGTGGTGTGGCACCATCTTGTTGAAATCACATTCTCCAGCCGTAGCTCTCCCACTTCTCTATATTTACATATTTGTTTAATTTCATCAATGGCTAATTACTTTGCAAGTAAGTGCTAAAAGAGCTAACGAGAGGCAATGTAAACTGAATTAAACAAGATTTGACTTAGCGCGAATTTAAAAGTTCGCAATCACGTTCAGAAGACACAAAACGAAAAACCTTGGCATAGTGAGCGTGACATAAAATTTTAGAGTATTTCAAACAGTCAGGCGATTAATAAAGATAATAAATAGAAGTTGACCTAGACGAGTTCCCTGCGGTACACCAAAAGTAATATGTGTCTCTCTAGACAGACAACCGCGAAATGGTACTTGCTGAGTGCGCCCCGACAAGTAAGATTGAACCCATTTAACAAACAGGGTTAGAATGTCGAATGCTTTATTGAAGTCAGTAAAAAAGCAATCGACTTAATTGCCACATCCAAGAAAGAGAGGTAAAAATTTGAAAACGCTGGAAGATCGCACGTCGTCGATTTACCTTTAACAGAACCATGCTGAAATGAACCCAAGAATGGTTTGTAATAGAAACATATTATAAAACGTTATAAATAAGAACCTATAAATTTTCCCAATAGCGCACAGTTTAGCGACCGGTCTCTAATTAGATAAATCATATCTGTTGACTTTTTTGTGAAACGGTATAATATAGTATAGTTACCAAAACGCTGGAAACTTTCCAGAAGAAATAGACAAATTAAATAAATAACACAGAGCACGAGCAAGAGAACGTTCCTTCAATCGTTTAAATGTTCTCTATACTAGATGATAAGCGATTCGGACCTGGAACTTTTCGATCGGGAGTCTAGCACACTTATCATTCATTATACATGAATATTAACATCACGGATAATCCCTGTGAGGACGTTTCCAAAAATACAAAAAAAAAGTGGCCAAAAATAGAACCTTGTGGGACACCACAATTCAGTTTGACATGGTCTGGTCAGCAGGCATTCCATCAGAGACGACTTTTTGAAGTCGTTCACCTAGAAAACCACTGATGGCAAAATTGACTTGTAGTGTTTGTTAACTGTGATGGCTGTGAAACTTATTTAGTTATTTCATCAGTTTTTTTCGACGACTATCAATAAGCAAGAACAACAAGTGATGTGAAATCCAACTTCCTCCAAAGTGGAAACAACTGTTTTCAAAAATTTGTCACAAATTTGCCCATAGGGTAATGTTACTATCAAAATTACATATTAGCAAAGCAATTAAGGTCACCTTATTAAAATAGCTAATATTGCGATTCGATGGAAAATTATAGCGGGCGATATTTTCCTTATGCCTCAGCGCACTCACATTTACAATCTTCCAAGAAAGCTAATTTCTACTGCTGCTGCAAAAAAAAGCTTCGTAATCTTACACGGCCCCTCGCAGTGATCTCACAATTTCCCTTGAAAATTCCAAGTATTTTGCTCAACACAGCTCAGAGTAATAGACATTACCTAACGACATTTGCTGCCTGCTCAATCCAGGGACGAGGCCACTTCAATCAGAGTTCAACAACCTTTTGCGCTCGTTTCGCTGCACAGTTTGCTTACGGCTAGTGAGACGGAGAAAAACAGCGGCAACAACAACAACAACGCCAGTTAATAAAATAACAAAACAACAAGTTTCCCTTTTAGTTCCATTCAATTTTTCAATCGCTCTAGTCAGTCCCCTAGCAAAAAACCTTAAAAATTTTTGTTTTCGTTGGCAGTCTGCAGAAAAACTTTCACTTGCATCGATGATGATTTAATTGGTGTGCGCGCGCAATTCGAGTAGTGCGCGCACCTTTTCTAGGCTTCCGCCTTGTAAGACGCATACAGGCTGCAAGATGGCTGCTATGTGCTATGGTGTGCTATGGTATGGATATAGTTGCCGAGGTGGGAAGGTATTCCCCACAGCTGTGCCAAGAGTGTAGCAACGACTTTGTCTAGCACTTGAGTTGCCTTAGACAGACAGCTACAGTACCCTTGGTACCCATTGCTCTTGGCTTACCTAGCTTACTTGGCTTGCCTTTAGCTCAATTGGTACGTGTTTGAAAGTAAATGCGCAACTCTGTAGGACGGCTATCCACTCACGATGATTAGAGTGACGGAATTGCCTGATGATTGGATTGAGTAATCAATTTGAGGTTAGATTTTCGTTTTTACAAACTGGCAGTTGGTTCGAGTACATAACTTCTTCTCTAGTCGAAGCAAAGGAAAGTCGACATTTTATTTTTTGCAGTGAGAAATAAAGGAAACATTTAAGGCACAACATTTAGTCAAACTTGTGGAACGAGTTTGCGCAACAACTAGTATTTGTCATGAATCATCCAAAAGGCACATTAATGTTGCTCGCGTTTTGGGGGGATATTTTCTAAGATTGACAGCCTGTCTATGTGGAAATAGCACACCTTATCTGACTAAATTTTACGGCACCCTTTGCACTAACAATTAGTCACAATGGCATATTACTTGCGACACAGCTACAGTTACATATGCACGTAATATGACAATTTAGACAATTCGCGCTAGGCGGAGACTGTTGATATTTAAATTGTTTATTTGATTCTGCCCCTCCGATATTTGTCCAATGGTCAACCCGTGAAATCGACTCGACGACAGTCTTCTTTCGAAATCAACTTATCGAAACGACTTGAAATGGCTGAATTTCATGTATAGGATGCCTATAACAATTTTGTATATAAATAGCGCACTTTGATTATTTAAGAGTTCATCCTAGTTTACCAACTTCAAAAAAAAAATTTTTCTTTTATGGTGAATTTCGAAAGTAAATACTTCAGAAATATCATGTTAAAATTTCATAAAGATAGGAACAGTCGAACTATATATTTTTTCGATTTTATTCGAGCGCACTCTCCGACGTGCTATTGAGTATATGAGTGCTTGCTCCGCTCCTTCGGTGCTCTCGGCTTTGTAAATACAAACAGCTCTTCTATTTATACTTGAAAACAAGTTATATAGGTATATGTCTATTATAATAACGAAAAATCTTATATGTATGTTATTTGAACGATAGTCTCGTTTTTCGTAAGCACGATTTTTTCATGATATTTCAACAAAAAAAACTTTAAACGCGTTTTTCTTAAAATCACTTTTTTCCGAAACGGTTTGGCCGATCTTTCTGAAATTTTTAGCTCACATTTGTGACATTATATGGGTATCGTGTACACTAGAATTATTTCACTAAAAAATCAACCACACCGTTGACATCGCTTTTTTTTTATATGTCTACACGAATTCCGCCATTTTGAATGTATTTATCATGAAAAAATAAAAACAAATTTTTTTTGTGGTTTTTAAGAGTGTATTTATTTAGCTTAAAAGAATTGAAACGATGTATAATTTAGGGGCTGTAAAAAATATTTTCAAAAAAAGCTTAATTTCCAGGCCTTTAAACTAGGATGAACTCTTAAACGAGGAAACCGATTTTATAATATATTTATTTGAAATGTAGAACATTTATTTCTTTTTAATATTTCACGTAAATCAAACAATGTGTTCATGAAAGGAGAATATTTAGAGAAATAATTCCTAAAACCGAAGAAATTTTAGTGTTCACATAAATAGCACACTTTATTAATTAGACTTTTCTCCTAGACCTCATAGACTTGATTAGGTTTTGACAATTTGCGGGAGTTATGGTATACGCTTTACGGTTAAGTGCCTCCCATAAAACATTTAAATTAGCTGGTTTTTCATCCCGAACCTCACCCCCTAATATCTTCCAAAGATTCCCAACAGGATTAATATCGAGGCTTTGAGCAGGCCAATCCAAACAATCAATCATTTTTTCCTTTAGCCAACACTTCACTAGTCGTAAAGAGTGCTTCGGATCGTTGTCCTGCATAAATGGCCATGATATTGCTAGGTTCTTCTAGCTTTTAGTTACATCATCAATTGTGCAATAAAAGCCGTTTAACTTGAAAAGTTGTTTTCACCTATTTTTTATTTTTCACTTTTTAGTGTGCTTAATTTACTTAGCCTGATTTTAAGTCATTTATCCGATCAATTGGGAAGTGAGGAACGTCCACTTCTTCATCTAGTTCAATAAGCTCAACCTGTTCTAATATCTGGAACGCGTGCATTGGATTAAACGCATTTTTAATTACAAATTTCAATAGCAGATTCGAATTCAACAACCTTCAAAATCTAAAAACATATCTTGAAGTTGAAGCTTTTCAATTAATTAAAGGGAAGGGATTTTCGGCCGCCATCTTGAAATTCGAAATGTAGAACTGCAAATTCGTAATGATCGACCCTAAAAACCCATAAATGTATATTCAATCAAACCGAAATCCATTCATGTATTTCCGATTGTAGTATGAGTATCGGTTGAGTACAAGTTGTGAAGCTAAATAAAACCGTTTAATTAGGCACGATATTTGTAATTAGTGTCGGCAAAAGCCCTTATTTGCCACCCTCCATGCAAATTGAAAGAAATTTAATATTCTTGGACACCATTGTTGAAGTGAGCTTGTCCAAAAATTTATTATGCAACTTTTTACGGAAATATTGAAAATAAAATTATTATAAATTTTACCCTCTACTGTGCTGTTCCACGCCCGCAGATTTTCTTCGGGGAATTTAGATACTGTGCACAAAAAAGTCATCAAAATCCAGCCTCGTGGTATGAAGTTATACGGGAACATACCCACCAAAAATATACGCAGATCATATGGAATTGAAAACCTCCACTTTAAGTCGGTTAAAAATCCAATTCGTTTTGACCGAAAATCGCTATTGTTTTTCGCATCAGCCTCCCCCCAAAGCCTTGAATGTATTTTTTTCACAAAACATAAAATCTTCTACCGCTATACTTGGTAAGTTTCCGGCCAGCAAAATTCCGCAATTAATAAAGTGTGAAAAGTGAAAGTTGTGCTGCTGGTTGAAAATGAAATTTCCGGAAGAAGAAATTCCTAACAACGCCATGCAGAGCGCGCAGGTAAAAACAACAACAGCGATGGTACGGTGCAAGCAAAACACGACAAAAGAAAGGTTTTGTTTTTTTTTTCGAAGGCAAGGATATCCGGGCGGTCATGCAACCCCATCGCGAAACCTACTTTTGCTCAGGGGGCAGTGCATTCTGCAGTTGATCGATCTCTCGCGAAAGGGCCTCGAACCCAAGCGCACTCGATGGGCACAACTAAGTTTTCAGCCTACTGAAAGCCGCCCACCCCCGGGGAGCTGTTGGGTAGGGGGTGGGTACTCACACCCCCTGATAATGAGGCTTTTGTTTTTCATGCACTGCTGACATCAAAGGCGAACAAAGAAATTAATGAGGTTGATGCGGTCGGTGAGTGGGTGGGCGTTGGGTTGGTTGGGTTTGAGGGCTAATAACAGTCTTCTCCGAAAGGGTTGGAGTGAGATACCGGTCTCAAACTTGACTTGAACTCCTTCGTGCGCCCAAGGATCACTCGCGAGCGGAGGAGTGCCACCCGACACACATTTAGCGGTGGTCGAGGGGCTCTTAGGGCGTTCGGGTGCAGTGCTGTAACGGGTGGTAAAACGGGTGGCACCCCAAAAACCCCCCCAACATAGGCCCGCACACCAATTAATAATTTGAAAAAGCGTCTCGCGGCCATGAGAAGTGCCGCGGTGTGAGTGCCCCGTGTCCATACTTTTTTCGGGCTTTTCGCATGCACCATATTTGTATAGAGTGGCGGAGCTTTCGCGACGACCGAGGAGAGTATGTTGCGGCAGGTCTTCGACCTTTCACCTACTTTCTTCCTCTTGTGTGCCGTGCCGCGTACTTACTGGGAGGCCCCCGAGTGTTTGTTGTGTATTTGCGCGGCAGATTTGCTGCCTGGCCCCCGCTGCCGCCCTGTAGATGCTTTTGTTGCCTTTGTTATAATTTCGTGTTCATTTCAACTTGGAAACTTTTTGTATTTTCGATTCGCTACCCGAGGGCTGCCAGATTGGCTGGGTGGTGCTCCGGCGCTCCTAGCGTGGCCTGTGCAACTATATATGCTTCCGGCTTTTGTAGGGTTGCACTTCTCGGGGAGGCAAACACGCGCAATTTATTTGGGGTGGAACTAATTTGATTTTGCTTTCTACTTTTGCAATTATGTCTGTTTTGTCGGGTGCAGCTCGGCACTGTGATTAAGTGGGATTTATGGCTGCATATTGCCGCTTTCTTGTGGCTGCTTGCTGCTTATCTCATGTCATAAGTGGGATGGGACTGGGTATAAAGCTATGATTTAGTTTTACGTTCCCAGGTGATTTACAAATGAGAATTTATTTTCATTCTGATAAGAGACATTTCAACTCAGTTTCTCAGTTCAGAAGAATCTAATTGTAAGTTACCTCTGAAAATACCTGCAGTTTTTCTACATGCTTCGATTCGAACTATTGATGAAAATGGCGTCACAACAATAACTTGAATCGCGCGCCATTTTCGATCGCCAAATGTTTCGTCAGCCATATTTGGAGGCTATCATAAGGAAACATATAAAACTGAAATTGACCGGATTTAAAAATATACAAAATGAGATTTGGTTTAGCCAGAAATTCAAATTGACATGGAAATATGTATGAAAATAAATTCATCTTAATGTGCAGTCACACAGAAGCAACCGGTATTTATGAAATAAAATGGTCATATTTTTTTTCTATTTAAATAAATACATAAATATGTATTACACAATTTCGTATACATATAGATTTCATTTTCCCGTTTCAAATCAGACAGGTATATTTTGGCCATAGGTCAAAATCCTGGTATGGGATTCAAACGCAAATAATAAACGTCGAGACCAATATGTTGGCCTAATCTTATTTAGTTGTCTATACACACATAAATCCTTTAAATTGTCTTTTATAGATGCTGTATATACAATTTTTCTCCGAAATTCATGTAATTAATATTCCTCTTTTGTATTTTTATTGAATTAGTCATTTATTGCCTTTCCAAAGAGGTATAACACGTCTAGATAGAGAAATTACGTAAATTTATACTTAGACAACATTTTGTGGAATTTTTAAAAAAATTGCGTATTTCAGATTAACTCCAGGTCTCCATTATCTTGTAATGTCACCAGAACTACATATGAGTGCCAAGTTTCAACAAAGTCGGTTCACAGGTGAAAAATTAATCATTCCCTATTTTTTTCTACCCTTAGGGGTAGTTAAACCCTATCCAAATATAAAAAATAAAAAAGAATCATGGAAATCGGATAACCCAGTACAAAGTTATGCGTGGTAGAATTAGTTAACAGGTAACAATTCATGGGTTGACTACCAATCATCCCCTTTTTCCTACCCTTAGGGGTGGACATTTTTTCAATTTAAATGGGACCAACTTCGAGGTATACCCTATCCAATGAAAAAAGAATAATCAAAATCGGACTACTCTGTAAAAAGTTATGCGTGATCATACATAAAAAAATATACGCGTCGACTTGAGAACTAATACACGAATGTACTTCTTAAAAAGTGAAGATGTGATTGTAATAAAGAGAAAAAGAAAAGCAACTCCCAGCAGTAATAATAAGAAAAAAAACAAAGAATCTTTAGTAAACGGGATTTTTTCGAGAAACTTATAACACCCCTATTTTTGTGTCGGGGGTTAAAAATAATGGATCGTTTCAAATTCAAAGATTTTAAAGACGGTTATGATTGCCTCATACTTAGTGGGAAATGCCGTTACGATGGTCTTTCAACACGACAATGCTCGGAAACACACATCGAAGCTGGTTAAGAATTGGATTGTTGCGAATGGAATTCAAGCACCCGGTCCAATCTCCCAAAATGTGGGTACATATTTCAATTAAATACCTCAATAGTTTTGCTTTAACTAAACAACTAACTGGCTCCCTCGTAAAGGGCAGTGCCTGTATATCTTCTCATCATTCGAATTTAAGAATCTAACCAAATTTGGGGCCCCCTCATTGTACGTGATTTCGCTTTCTACAGATCTCCGCCTCGAAAGCTCCCCAAAAGTAATCCATATGTGCCTGTACAGTGCACACATGTGTGCTGGCTGCTGTATGATACTTTTACTAGCTTCAGCAGCAGCAAGCACGTCAGCATCACACGATTCACGAAACCGCCGAATAAATATTTACCCGCGGAACTTTGAACGTGCTCGGCTGACCTACATTCAAAACGGCGGACTTGACAATTGACATTCGCTTCGGGTCGCTCTTCAAAAAAAGCGTTTTCGCCTTTCCTGCCCGGCAGTGCGCCACTTGAGGCGTTTTTTGCCCCAAGTTTCGGCCGCCGAGTCTGTTTGTGCTCGCTCGTTACACAATGCTAACCCCAAAAAGGCCTTATCTGTCGTTAATTAGAATGGGCCGATAGTGGCGCACAGCAAGACGGAAATTCTTGGCTGGCTGAGTCTGACGCGGCCCTACCCCCGCCCCCTGTCTTCTAAGCAATCCAACTGTCTTGGAGTATCAGTCCGCCACTCCACCGCTGGAGCGAGCTAACCCATTTCTTGCTGGTTATTTCTATTTTCGTATCAATTTCAGTTTCGAAAGCAGCACAGCTCGCCTATTTACTGATGTAGATCGACGGAGCGGCCGTGCATTGTACTTGCTGCCCGGCGAGTGCTGCGGCCTGCGGATTCCGATGAATGTCGCGCGGATGCTGCTGCCGCTGCGGTTGGACTTGGTGAAAGATCATTGCTCTGTTACGTAAGGCGAAATGTAACATCGCGTGCGTGACGTAATCTTTTGGCTTTTCGCTGCTGCGGCTAAGTGCCCGTAAAACGGGGGGGATAGAAATGTTGAGAACAACAACAAAAACATCGACGACCAGGAAAATGTTGGATGCAGGGAGCAGTGCAACCGTTGCGCAATCACCGCATCGGTGTCGATCATCGACACCGAGACTTTTCTAGCGCACTCCAGTAGTGGCCAATTTGTCTTTTCGCTTTTTAGCTCATGCACACAGACAGATAGAGGAGCACTTGTAATTTGTAATGAAAGGCGTATTACGCGATTTCACTTATTTCCTTGCCATCGACGGTGATGAGGAAAATCTGATGGAAGGCGATGAGTGCTTCAGTTGTCATGCACCCTTTTTCGAAACAAATGTTTACAATACAACAATATCTTACAATGCAATTGAATGCATTATACAGGGTCTTAATGAAATAAGGACGCTCGACTTTTAAATGTAAATAAAACAAGTTTTGTGTGAGATATCCACTCCTTACTGAATGAGAATGAGTTGGGGAGTAATTAGACGTAAAATCTAAAAATGGAACGTTATACACCCCAAGAACGTGAAATAATTGTGTCGATGTATTTCTTTTCGGATTAATTCATCAATGATAATGTGCCCTGGTATAGAAGTCAAATTTGATCAACTCAATTAGCAAAGACACATTTTCAAATCTGAGAATCTAAGAAAATTAGTGCCTTCGCTAGTCGAGCCGACCCAACTCGACTTCTGTAATAAGGCCCAATAACACAAAATTAATTTCGTCAAAGATTTCCTCGCCGTTACAATTTGACCAGACCGTTCGGCCGAGAGAATCACAAGGATGTATAAGAATGTCAAAAAACATCAACGAGACGGCAGATTTGACAATTGGCATTTCCTGACGGTCTCTGCAGCGTAATTGAAAAATTAAAATAATAAATAAGGTGAAAAATTTGAAGATTTTTGCGTTTAAGGCTGAACAGCTCCAACAAGACGGCGCCACCGCGCACACAGCGAGCGACAGAATAGACTTAATGAAGGACACTTGCCGAGCCATGTTATCTCCCGTTTTGGAGATTTGCATTGGCCCGCAAGACCCTGTGATTATTTGTGGTCCCTGCACTGCACGCTGTTAAATTATGAAAAATTACATATGATTGGATTCTGATGTTGAATCGAAATATATATATTCATGCATACGTACATTCATATGCACATAATTTCTTGCTGTTTTGTATAAATTGTAATAGCACACATTTTTAAAACTATGAGAGTTGTGAGTGCTCACAATGAGTGGAAAATAAAAATAGGAAGAGACACCAGAACCTATCCAGGAAGGCAATTGTCTAATCTAATGACCCCGCATGTCTCCGGGCGCACTGTATCACTGGGGAACTGTGTCATCGAAAATGAAATTTTCCCGAACATGTTCCGAGTGGTTGGTTGCAGTACAAACACATCGCCAGACGACGACGATGAACGTATGGTGCGGCTCGACTCGACTGTTAGAAAATGCCACACACTTTCCGGCCCCGAAACGGGTGAAAGTGAAGTGTGTGCGAAAATCGAACACCAGATACACGGGCCTGCTGCTGCTGCGGTACGACATGGCACGGTGATGCTTGGAACGCACGCAAAAAGTGCAAAAGTGCAATGTGTGAGATGCGAACACCTCAGAAAGAAACAAAGGAACGGCGACGCCGCCTTCCTGGGGGAGCCAGGAGTAGGTACTTTAATTTTTGCGGATTTCTTTTCCATTACCTAGAAGGGCGGCAGGAGCACAGTTTTCCTCCCATTGCGTGTAGGAAAACATGAACGATTGCACTGCGCTCCTGCAACTCCCGAAGGCTTGCCCGCGCGGCAATGATTGTGCAAGCTTTGACCTAGTTAAAGGTCAACCCAAAGGGTTACTGTGTGCAGCTGTATGGTGGCGGGGTTGCCAGTGCAGCGCCATCCTGTTGTTTTTGCGCTTCCCTCCCTCGGTGGTTATTGAGTGGAATTTTCTGGAATTTCCGGATTTACTGTGAATTTTATTATTTTGGCTGTAAAAATGGAGTCCAACATAATTTCATCGTTGTCATTTGCATGAAAAGAGCTGTTGCTGGCAGCCATAACTCAATTTGGAACCCTGGCTGGGAGGGCTGTTACCAAGAATTATGGCCAAGGAAACGGGGACCATTTTTCACTGGAACCACACGATAGCAGCTTTGCAATGGACTACGTACTGGGAAGAGGAAATGAAAGCTTCACCTCCTGCAGGGTGATGGAACTCTTTAAAGGTTATAGAGTATGTGCTGGTGTTGCCAGATGGCACAAGTTGATTTTGTATGCAAAAGTCAATTGATTTTTAAACTTTTGTAAATAGAAGATTCACGAACTGATTTAAAAAAATTTTTAGAGATAAGTGGGAAAACGAAGAAAATTATTAAAAACAACACAACTGAATTTCTAACGGAAAATTTCTAATTAAAATGATCAAAACATATATATATATATATATATATGAGAAAATTCTTTTCCGAATGCTTAGAAAATTGCTACAGTTATTCCTATTATTATTCTCTCTAAGCAGAGAAGCATCATTAAATTTGCAAACTCTGCTTGTGAGCTTATTAGGAGTTTGCTTCGCTATATGTATAAACATAAACAAAAAATTATTACAAATGAAACTTGATTAGATCTTGCTGAACTTAGCAAAGGCGCTCCGAAAAGTTCCAACGATTTGCTGGAATTACACAGTACGTCAAAGGTCACCTGTATGCGGGCGATTTTTATATGCTTAAACAATGTGCCAGTTCCGTCTGTCAAATGTTTAATCAGTCAAATCTTCTGGAACCATAGACATTTACGAAAACGCCACGTTATACTTCGGCAGAACTTTTATTAATTGTAAAGACCTACGTATTACAAAAATTGATAAAGTTTTACAGTGTTTACATTCAGTTCATTTTGGAGTGTAAAACCGTCTTGGATGACCGTAAATGACATATGATTTCAACAGGATGGCGCGATCTACCACACCATACGCAAAACTATAACCTTAATGCACTCCAAGCTTTCAGGTTGCGACATCTTTCGTTTTGGAAATCAAAACTGCATGGGGAGAAGTTACGATTAACTTATGACGCCACATTTTTTTCTTTTAGTTTAGTTTAGTTTAATTTACCAAACATGTCATTCTAGGGTTCTATATTTTGCTGCAAATGATCTTTCGTTCAAAAACGCATCAATTCAAAGGAATCGTACAATCTGCCTTTGTCTGCGGCTGTAATCGACACAAAAAAAGTTTTACTTCGAATCTGCTTCCATCTTCATGGTTTGTTTACACGAACTGAAAATAATTTAAAAACTAAAAAAAAATGGCCCACTTCAAATTTTTAATGAAGACAACGAAAAGCTGCATTAGTCGTCCGAAAGCTTTATCGCCCGACAAAATAAAGACAAGTGCCTAACAAATCGCAATTGCTCAGCGATAAGAGCCCGTCCAAAGGAAAGATGTCATTAACGGGCGCGAGTAGATAAAGCATGACCCAATTCCTCGTCCAATCCATCCGTAAGTGAAGGCGACGAGTTATCAAAATAAGGAAAATTCACGGAGACGATCTTAACATTAACATTGCATCCCCTTCACGTCAGCTCAGCGTTTCTCCGGGTGCGCAACGTTGCGTAACGGCCGCGTCGATAAACAAGAGCATTGCGTTCGGCGGGGCATCTAAGGTGCTGTGCGAACGGAGCCAATTGGCGTGGACTGGACAGCACCGAAACGGGCGCGTCCCCGTGCCAAATAGACAATTATCCCATCAAAGATCTTAGGGGACGGCGAGCGGAAGGAGACAAACTCAAGACATTTTCGTGTTTGCTCCGAAAAACTCCCTTAACATAATCGCGCCAATGGCGAACGCTTGACGAGGCGAGGCACACACATCGACGCTCGCGAAACTTGCGCTTTTCCCGCATCGCGCCGAGCACCATAGCGAGCGAATAGTTGCAAAAAGCATCCGTGTACCCACTTCAGGCGGCGGGCGCGTGTGTGTGTATGTGCGCCACCACACAATCTGCTCCTACAAGTGCACGACATGGCGTTGCACCACCACACTCAAGGCGAAAGGCCATTGGCCGGAATTTGTTGACCTACTAAGAGAAACACACTGTCATTGCCGTCGAGTTATTTCTACAATCGGCGGCTGCCCGCCCCGCGCCACCCCCTCTCCTACTAAGAAAAACTTTAAATGCATCGGGCACGTTGCGCGCGTTCGTTTTTCCCTTTTATTCGCGCGTTTTCTTATTGTTTTCGTTGCGATAACTTTGGCGACTTTGGGCGAGCTATTCGCCTCTATTTGTTTTCGACGCTTCTTGCCAGTGCGCGGCAGTTTCTATTTTCTATCGCTTTGCTGCTCTTGTGCCGCGCCGCCCCCGTCCTTGTCGACAGACACAATTTTTCTCGGGGGAGCTGGTGGAGACTTGCATTTGAAATTTCTATAGAAAAATAAACACGACAAAGAAATACAGCGATGATTTACAGTCGCGTATAAAATTTTTGAAAGTTTACACAAAACTTTGTCAGAATTAATTTTTCAATGTATCTAACCGCTTTGTAATTTAATTACAGCATCCTGTAGGTATCGGGTGTTTCATTTCAGTTCGCTATAGGCACTAAATTGAAGAGCTTGTCTAGCTTTTGATGTGGATTAAAATTAATGAAATAATTTTCGTTTTTGTAACCAGTTTCGCGTTTCTCTTGTAGCTATACAAATTTCGCAATTTTCAGATACACCACTAAGATATTTTGAAAACTATATAGTCTTCCTCGTTTTGTATGTTTGAAAGCTTTCACCTGCCAAATGGCAGCACCAATTTTTATAAAGAACTGTTGTTACTTGTATAGGTTTATATAATATTGTAACCCTACGTATTCTCTGACTTCTATCTAGGACGTATACATACACATATCAAAATGAACGTGTGTGTTTGTTTGTTTGAAGAAATAGGCTATTTCTTATTTTGATGACGTGCAAAGTTTCAAAATGGAGGCTCCAAGATGACTACCGGTTAGTTATGTTTTCAATTAGTTAAACTTCAAGAGATTAACATGAAAATCCATACTAGGCGGTTTTCGGGGTCACTGATTTCGAATTTGCTATCAAAATTTCCAAATTAAAAATGGCGGAACCAATATGGCTACCGAAACTACTCCAATTTAAGAAATATGAATGAAAATGAATATAAAGAAGACTAAGGGGATATGGATCTCAAACTTACTAAAAATCAAGAAGGCGGACCACATAATGACAACCCACTTTAAACTTTAAAGGAATACCACGAAAATTAATACTTATAGCTTCTTAGGGTGCAAATTAATAAGAAATATTGAGGAGATTCCATCAGAATAAAACATTATTTTCAGGTGAATAAGCAATGTACACAGATCACAAAACTTCTGTATAGATAATCGATTGCAAAAAATTAAATATGTAAATAGGATCATTAAAGTAAGCACAAACTTGCCGTGCGAAGCCGGGTAAGTCAGCTAGTAATGACATAAATATTCAAACAAATTTCCAAATCCATCATGGAAAGATACACAGTTCAACAATTAGAATTCAGTTAGCGCTATTACCGCACCTCGTTGAAAAGTTTCATTGAACTTGCTGTGTACTAAGTCGACCAACGTATGTGCATCGTCGCCAAATGCTGGGTCAAACGAGATTCAGAATAATGCGCTTTATAGTCGAAACCTCTCGATTCCTCGCCGTGCACAAAAACTTGGATTTTTGCAATACTCAAATTGGTAAATTTTGAGCAAAACCTTGAGCCTCCACCCGTAAGATTCAGTTCACATTGCATTTTAAGCCAAACGATCATTAATTGCACCGTCGCTGTACGTGGGCTTTAGAATACCTCGAATGGATGAACAGCTATGTAAAAGAAATTAAATTTCTCAATTGAAGAAATCCAAAAGGGATCACGAAAAAAGGTTACTGTTTGTTGTTAATTTATTATTTGTGGCCCTGTTTTCTTGACACAGACCTCAAAGTAAGTAACAAGACGGTGCTACATGCCACACAAATGGCGAAACAATTGTTTTATTGCATGAAAAGTTTCGCGTGAGCCGTAATTTCAAGCGATGTGAAATTACCGCTGTCGAGCCTCTTTTATGCTGAAATGTCATCGAAAATTGTACCTTTCGAGAGTGCGCCAATGAGTGAAGGCGATATTATTTCCCATTTTTAATGGTACCGATTGTGCTGTCACTGACAATAAAAATATTGTAGTAATTCCACTCCGTAAATGAAAATGACATAAAAAAAACTGTTTAATGAGAACAGCGGAGGACTACCAAAATAAAAGGACTTAAGCTGGAAAAAGGGAAAGTTGCACAACATCAAAGGTACGGAAAAGCTAAGTCATACTATAAAAATCAAAAACCAGGTATCAGTCGGAGGTACTTAATATTTTACTATCGGGTTCTTCATGATTAGCTAAGATAATCAAGAAAAGAAAGAATTTTACTGTTACTTTAGCCTATTACGTAACTTCAACGTTAATCGGACCTCCATTTGAAAAAAACAACATTCCCCATAAATTTGCGGATTTTTTCTTTACATCTGACAGCGCCACGGAATTATGTAGGTAAGCGAAATTTGCAAAAAAGTCGGATTAAAATTAATTAAAATATAATTATTATCAACTACTAAAAAAACAAACATTTTTACACGACTGCTCCAGAAGGAGGGTTATGTTTTTCGCTATGTATGTCTGTAATATATGTATTTATGTATCTGGCGCTATCGTTAGATTCGTCTTAATCGTGGGTGTGCTATAGGATATATAATTTTCGAGAAAAATAAATATGGCCGCCATCAGCCGCTATTTGGTTTTTTCTGTTTTATCCTTCATAACTCCCTTTGATATATGTAGGTATCAAATGAGAGAGTTTGAGGAGTAAAATATGATAAACTATGTGACATCATTCTAAACCCAATATGGCGGACACCCCAAGATGCCGGATTACCTTATTCTTTATAACCCCCTTGACATGTGAAAGGCTTTGAAAGGGATCTTAATATGCGGAAAAAATTATATCAGAGTACTTTTAGACACGGGCAATTTGTTATTGAGCTGTGTGATTTTTTAGCGGTCATCCTACTAGCATTTTATTTCGTTCAGTTAATAAAAAAAGTAATGTGCTTATATGCAGGTACGGTACCAAAGCGTGAAAAGTTTATACATATGTAGATACTGTGTAAATCAACTGCGCAAGACAAATTTTGCCCTTTTACAAAATATCTACTGACTGAATATACTTTTACTTTTTTTACTGAAGATTTTCTCATTGAACACACTTGCACAGTGCCTGCATTTAATGTATTAGGCGTAGGTACCGTCGCTGCATACACAGCCCCAACCATAAAAAAAACCAATATTCAATCAATCTCCGAAATGTAAATGATATTGCGTTCCTGAATATTTCAAACGCAACAGTGCACATAATTCTGCATCCGTCTGTTGGTGATTTCATGATATTTGCAAACAAAAGCTCTTATGAGAAGAAAGCAGACAAAATTGCGCCGAAAGCAAATAGCAACGAAATTGTCGGCCCTGAGTGTGTTTGCAATTTGATTTGCACTATACACGGCCACCATCGAATCGCCAGCAATTAGCCGTTTTGCGCGAGAAGAGCGGAAAATGGCCACATGACGGAAAATACATGAATACACGTTTCCACACCAGAGCCATAGTAACTCCGGGTTGGTTTTGGCTCGGTGCAATCCTTCCTTTTTTCGTCGTTTTCTTTGCCGTCACAGTCGTTGTTGTTGACGGCAACACCAAGACCTTTCTCAACGCTTTTCATGTTACTTTCGACCAGGGAAAACCGCGACGAGCGCACGTTGCGCAATAGCCACACCGTTGAGGTAGTCCCCAGGCTTATCGTCTCGCTATTAAGTGAGCAATTAATGCTCCCCTTTATGCACGCCGCCGTAGCGCAGCTAAGTGCATTCGTGCGTTCGCAATTTATTTGGCCGCGCACAGGGCAGAGTAGCCACGTCGCTGAAGCGTTCGGTGCATTCGCTGGAAGCACACCGTCCACATGGCTTCTACGGCTCAATCCCCTGGGAAAACAACGAGTGGACACAGCCTTAGCTACAAAGTCGCATTTCATTGGAAACTGACGACGACGCGCAAAAAGCTGCGATGATTGCAGCGCGTAAAAGCACTTGAACTGGGGGCTTAGTGGCACAATCACAATAAATGCAGCCACTCACCCACACGTTAGCGAGGGAGCGGGAGCTCAGCACAAAGGCGGGGGCGGCAATGGCATTCTCCTCAAGTGCACGCAATTGATGCAACAGGCACCCAGCTGCCATGCTATTGTGGTGCAGAGCTGGCCCCTGGGCCGGAAGACGCCCATCGAGAGGATATTACGCGCACTGTGGAGGGCTTTTCCGGCAAATCCAGGCAGGCGATGGAAAGGCCACACAGGGAGGACACCGCCTCAACTCCTTTGAAGGTTACGCAATTAGCGCTACAGCAACCTTGGATACGTCTCCCGGGGAACTGGTCGCTACGTTTCGATGCAAATTCGCCCCCTTTTGAAGTGCGTAGTTTACTGGATCAAAGGGATTCCACGAATTTGCGCTTTTTATCACACACATATTCGCTACTACTGCGACGGAGATGCTTTTGAAGGTTTAGTGGGCCTTGCAAAGCTATTAGTTTCATCATTTGTCCCTTCCGACTTCCGAGAATGCATTTCAATGACGCTAGGGGATTTATTGCATCCCGGAATTGTAAAAATCGGTCATGGGTACTTCCACGTCGTATTTATAACAGTCATATCTTCTTGGTCCTTGTTCCGCGTTTGTCTTCTTTAGCATAAATAACGAACATTTAACTCGATTGTCGATTGATTAATAAATAGAATTTTCCTTTTTTTGCAATTATCATATTGTCGTTGGTGTATTCCGAGAAAAATGATCAGATTCCTATGAGCTGCGGTTAGCTGGTGCTTTCTAGTTTAACCCCCCCCCCCCCCCCCATTTGTCCACCATTTTGAAAATAAGGGTGCAAATGGTTATTCAGCGATATTTCGCTGACCGTTACTCGTACGAACATTTTCAAGTAAGATTTTATGTTGCGAATCAAATTCTCCGCATTTTTTATTAAATAAGTTTTTCACTTTAAATTAATAATAAACAAGTTAGAAGCCGGAAAAGCCGAAAATATTTGAAACGCTATAACTAATTATCATTATTTTTAAGGGTTTTACACACTATGTCTTGGTACAAAATGTAAACCAAAATTCTAGTCAAGTGTAAACTTTACTTGCAAAATTAGTCATCCGTACCATCAGCAGTTATAATAGGTAGTCGCACAATAAAATAAAAAAAGATAATGTAGTCCTCACGAATGTGTTAGAGGTTTTTATTCAATTCCTTGGACTCGTCCGGCATCTGGTCACTTTACCTACATACATAAGTAACATCAAACCTTCTCCTCGTGAAGTATTCCGCCTTGTTTCTTACGAAGGTGTGACTCTGTCGTTTCCTTTGTCTCTGTTATTTATTTAATTTATCTCTCTGTTCTGATGTCCTTCTGAAAGAAAGGAGTTCTCTATTCTCTCTTCTCTTCCAAAAGGACAACAAGTTGTGAAGCAAATAGAATTCAACCATACCATCACGGGAGATCGCTACCGACTACAATTGATGTGTTTGACCAGACCATTGAAGGAAAAATACGAGGAGGCACGAAAAGTGATTTTGCAACATGACAACGCTTGGCCTCATGTTGCAACACCGGTTAAAACCTACTTGGAATCGTTCAAATAGAACGTCCTACCCCACCCACTGTATTCACCAGACATTGCTCCTTACGATTACCACTTGTTTCAGTCGATGACTCATGGCCTGGTTGAACCTGGTTGATGCCATAAAATGGGTCGATTCTTAGAAAGCCTCAAATGACGTGCCGTTTTTCCGACGTGGAACTTATATACCGGTCCAGAAAGATGGGAAAAAGTTGTGGTCAGAGATGAACAATACTTTCAATGACATATTCTTTACTAATTGTTTTAAATAAATTTCGTTTTCACAAAACAACAGCGCGAACTTACTCAATTCTCCAATATTTTGCCTAATTTCACCTACACTGCTCCTGGTATACCGCAAATCGAATAAATCACCACAAAATCTTGTTACATTCACCAAATTATTATTTTGTCATTACAACGCAACACCACAAACTGCTAAACCGCAAAGTGACTAAGACCAACGCTTGCGGAACTCCAAATTTTTACTTTTACTCTTCCTAACAAACATTGAAATTGCTTCTTACAAGTATATGTAGGTAATATCCTTTCAGAGTAACAGAGTTGGTTAAACAAATGTGGAAATGAAGATAGTATGTGAAAGTGTGTAAATCGCAGTTACTATTTGACGCGGCTTTTTACTGAAATTCCAAAAAAACAAACAATTAAGAGGAAAACGACACCCCCATCAGCTGAAACCTGTTCAGTGATTTGTTTCTTGAATTTATGCGACCTATCTTGTTAATGAGCATACCAAATTGTATATTGCTATGCTTCTGTCAATAATCACGACCCTTTTCTGAAGGTTTGCTCATTGAACAAGACACCCAAGCTTTGCATAATGTCTCAAAATTTATCCTCTTAAACTGGAATACCCTTTCTAAAAAAAAAACTCCACATTTGGCTTACAAAAACTTATCTCTGATTAAAAGACGAGCAATTTGGAGGGAAATATCGCTAACGAAGCATTCGCCTGAAAGCGCATGCAGCGTCGCTCTAAAAACGGCAGGACCATTACCAGCGTCGTCCTTTCAGCCAAAAGGAGTTTTCAAGCCATAAAATAAGAACGATCGGATCAAAGGCATAAATCGCGCTGCAACAAGCATCTGTCAATACTGGTGTGCCCCACATTCGAAAGTACGAGAGCCCGGCAAGTATCCAAAGACCCAAAGGGGGCGAACACTCCCACCGCCCACAGGGACACAAAGTCCTGGGAGATGAGCTATCGCGATAAAAACAGCTGAAGGGGAGCCAACGTCTTTTCAAGTAATTTTTGTCGTTACCTAAAACCAAAGGGCTCCCATCTCCCATCCCTTGGGAAACTGCATCGTTTCCTGGATCTATTTCTGTCGTTGTCAACGGCTTCATTAAAAGCTCCCAATCACAACCGGGGGACCAGCAGCGGCGGCAGCTTCGGCTGTAGTGCATCCCAGGCGACCACACCACACAGCTACACCACCGGCAGGCGCACTAACTTCGCAACACTATCAAAGTGCACTAATGTTATGTGAACTGCACATCGACGAAACGGAATCAACGAACTCTGCACCGGTGTGGGTTCGAGCGCCCCCTAGGTGTGAGTATGCGACGTGCTGTGTGCATAAATTGCAGCGTTGCAGTCAGCAATGAAAAGTAGTAGCAATGACCCTAAATTGGAGCAAACTACACCACCACACCGGCGGCGAGTGGCTGACTAGCACTAGAGCGCACTAGAGCTATTGGAGGAAAAACATAAGTGGCCTCAGAAGCTGCGAGCTGCACATATGTGGCGAGGGACGGCGACGTCAGTTCCTTGGTCGTTCGATCGTTTTTCCACAGGCTGGCTGGTCTGGCGTGTGATTCACATAAAAGGAAAATCGAGACGACGTCTATCTTTATAATTTTCCGCAATTTGCGCCCCAGCCAATTTCTAGACAAACGCAAGGTAGCTCAGACCAAACATCCCCAACACAGGGGGCTGAACAGAAATCCTAACCTACCCTAAAAGCAGCCCCTGCGTTCGACAGACCACAATTAATATAATCAAGACCGCTGAAATTCGCCACAGGCATCGTCGAACCCTTCGCGAATCTTTGACTTTGCACCGTCCCAGCGAAGAATTCCCCCAGAGAACAATGCATCCCTCTAGGGCAGTTAACTCGAGCTTCTGAACCAAATCATAAAATCCTCTAAAACGTTAACGAGCGCAAGAGTTGCCCAAGAGGGCCCGGCCCGGCTTCCCAGAAAACATAGGGCAAGACTCGGGAAGTGGAAAAGACGCGCTCCTTCCGTATTGTTCTTGCACTTACCGACCGAGGGAACGAAATCAAACAAAGCGCGCCCATATTAGGGGACAAAGGCACAAAAGGACATTTAAAGGAAGCTGTAGCACTGCAAGCGAAATGGGGTGTGTGTGCAACACGGTCCTGAATGGGGTAGGTCACTTCCATAATGCGATAGATGCACACACTGGGGCTGGAAGGAAGCACAGCCAAACGGCAACGCTAGCTGTATCCTAGTGACGACCGTTAAAAACTCCCCCTGGGGCACTAAACCCTACAACAGCGGAAAGTTGCACAACTTCCGGGATGGCAGCATGTGATTGGATTGCTGCAATTCTTTTCTCCACAAAAAAAAAACAACTCCATACATTTCCCCTTCCCGTGCTTTTCACCTCTTCAAAACTTTCTCCACTATTTGCCGTTACTTCTAAAGGTGAGAGCGGAAGTGAACAGTTAAAACTACTTCCCCTTCAAAAGGTAAAATAGTTTGGGAGGGATGTGACGTCGTTTGTGATGTCATTATGTTACAGACGGGGAAATATAAAGAGACTTGTAATAGTAGGAGCGTTCTCTTAAAATGTGTGAATGTGCAAGAGAACTGAAACATGAAGAGAAATCCGTACGCGCTTGAAATTAAATTAAGGGAATTAGGGTGAACCCGAGAGGAGAATTGAAGTAATTCAGGGGAATGCCTTGCAGAGAAATTCATGTAATAAGTAAGTGTGCGATTTAATTAAGGGAACAAGTTGTAACAGGGTTATCAGATTACATGAGCTTTCTTGTTTTTAGGCGTTCTTGTTCATCGTATTAAATTTATTTTATCATCTTTTTAGTTTTCCGTGAACTCTTTTTTTTTTACTAGCGACTAACGGAAATATTGGATTTACATATATAAATATTTATACGAAATCGAGTGCTTTATTCACTTTATTGTATTCTTCACTGATTTTTTAATACTACAGGACTTCGGGCCCAAACGCCAGGTTGTCTCTATTATTGATCTTTTCCTCAAATCACCTAAAGTCGGTTCACCTTTTGTTCATTTTTATAATTGCCATTTTCTTGCATGTGTCAAGTCCCTTACTGCCAGTGGCATCGTGTTTAGTGTTTGCTTATTCAGTTCTAATGCACTGAGCGCCGCTGTTGTTGTTTTTGGAATTACTGCGGTCGTTAACACTACTGGGCGTATATAGTAGAACAGGTAGGGTAAGTGTACCAGTAAGCGACCACCTAACGAGTATATCCAATACCAATGCTCTATTTGCCTGCCACCCAAATTCAATAGTCAGTTATGAATTAGTATCCGGCCTGAACAACGTCCCCAAAATTTATAAAAAGGCAGAAATAAAAAAAAACATTCCACTTAAATTAACAAAAACGTATTTTTCAAATAATATAACGACTTTAGAATATTTTTTCAATCCTTGTCCATACTAGTTCGCGTCCAAATTTCTCGCTGCTCAACTCCTATTCAAGTTCCTCATGAATTGCAAAACTATTTCTTCCAAGATGAGTTTTCAAGTGGGGGAAAAGATAAAAGTCACTTGGGGTGAGGTCTAGGGAGCATGGCGGATGACAAAACTGTCCCCATTTACATGACGCAAGCAAATGTCAAGTCTAATTTGCAGAGTGAGGTCTTGCATTGTCACGCAGGAATAAAAATAGTGGAGAATTCACGATGGGTTACTGCACCACAAAGTCTTTTCCGGTTAAAAAGCGGATGATGACACATAGTTCACAACTTCATAAAATTTTCAGTGGTATGCTGAACATTAAGTGGCCCAAATTTGAACAAATTTGGCGCGAGATAAAATGTCCTCACTCATGGACTTTTCAAGTACCTGAGACAACCATTGGCATTTTGGATTAATACAACTGGATTTCACTAATATGGCGTTCGATTCCTTCTTTGATTTGTTGGATCGGCTCAGGGTGATTCACATAGACCTTTCTTCAGTTCAGTCACTGACTGAACTGAAGCTGACCGAAAGGCTTCAGTTTAACCCTTAGCTGGGACACTTCCGCAGATCGCTTGACGCATTTACGCGTTTTCCGATTGAAACACAATTTACAACAACTGTCAAACTGACACTCACTTCAAATGTGTCCTTATCCCGCCACTTATACACCAAATTCCTCCAAATATAAAAATTTTCCCACCCATCAACGAGCGACAGAAAAGCAATTGCCCTCTGAAATTGAAATGTGAACTACAGCGGCCTCCATTAATCAATCCATTTCCGACACAATAAACGTCCGTTGCTTCATGTAAACGATGTAATCCATCAATACCTCCAAAAATACCCACATTTTACCCGAATTACCCTCTTACATCACATTGTTATCAGCAATAAATCGCGTATCCTGGCCAGTTCAATAACCTTTTGTTGGGGATTCCCTTTGAAATCCTTTTCAAAGTAAAAAAAAGCAAAGCGCCTCTCAGATTGCTGTCAAGGCATGTTATAAAAGAGAATTGTAAGTGGGCTGGCTCATGGGTACCTTCCCCTCAAGGACATGTCGTCATGGACATCTTCCCTGAAGAGAGTCCTTAAATGCCTGTTAGTTTATTTTCAATCAGCACACCTTTCTAGCACGTGCATACACGATATAGTATAGAAGCAACGGTACTGCAGGGCGCATGACACATTTCCACAGCGAAGAGGGAACAGAGAAAAATCTCACCGTTTCATCGCCCAATCAACCCCTGCGAACACAATAGAGGTTAAAGCGCCAGAATCGAGCTCTCTTTCGCTCGCTCTCACACGAACGGTTCGCCGAGTGGTCTAGAAGAAGAAGAAGGATAATAATGGCGAAAAGAAGAAGAAGATCATGGAGGGCGATTGTCAGGAGGGCACATCGTCATGCAGCTGTTCGATATTATTTACACATTTTCGAGTTGAACGACCGGAGGCGACCCTGAGGCGAGGTCGCCAACCCCTGGCCATATAGAACTCTCTCCTTATAGCGCATGTGTTGGCAGCACTGATGGCTTTTTGCTGCCCAGCATTTATGTATATAGTATGCCACGGCTGGGTGGCCCTCTGTGTGAGTAAATGTGGTTCACATCGCACTGCATAGAACTTTGGCCCCAGCCCTGAATATAGACCGCTGCTCGTTCGACTTCCTAGTTGAACCCACCGCTGCTGTAGGATAGGGGGAAGTGAGGGGGGTTTGGAGGTTTGGGGATTGCCCGTGTTCTCCGAGACGACAGTCCCAGCAGTAGTTCGTTTTGGTGAGACTTGTGAGAATCTGAAGAGAATAGTTTCTATGTGCGATGCTGGAGGGACGAAATATTTCGCAAGGAGTAGGGGACTTAGGGATGCATTGGGGAGCAATTGCTGGATGGGTGGACGAACAGGGTGGCTGAGTTGTATTGATCGATGCTAAATTTCATGTGACGTACATAGCTGCTTTCAATTGAGCCAGACTATTTTAGATGGCTGCAATGACCTTTCCGGCATCCGTAGACCTTTAATATGGCCTTGATGCAATTTTTGGAGACAGATTGATATACATATGCCGGTTGATTTGAGAGGTCGGGACGTGGTGCCATTCGACTCGGTTTGTCAGTTTTTATTGGAGGGGATGAAAAGGAGCCAGACAGATTTTCGCTTGAACTAATACTTCTAATAAAAATTACCCTCGTATTGCTAGGACTTTATAACATTTATTTTGAGAAGAATGATACGAATAATACTAAAAGAGTATTTTGCAAAAGATATTATTGATTTTCCTAGCGGCAGTTTTGCAATTGTCTATGAAAGCAGAGTTACTAACACAAAACTGAACGAAATAAATCACAATTGGTTCCAGCAGCACGAAGCAACCAGCCACACTGCGCATACGACTCTGTCCGCCGCTGTCATATTTTTTTTATGGGAATACGTGACGCTGCTAGTCCATAGAGCATTCAGCAACTTCAAGTCGAGATTCAATGGATCAGTGGTGAAATTTCGAATAAATTTTCCAAACATGCTTTTACTCTGAAGCTGTTATCTCAGAAACCTGAAACCAGCGACAAAAATCGCTTATCGAGAATCTTATGTGTGATTTTTGGGATAAAAAAGAAGGCATTAGGTGATAAGTAAGGTAAGTACAGACAATGATTCACCAATTTGATATTTTTGCTGGATAACATATTAACGATTCGACGTGCTGAGTCACAGCTGGCGTTGTCATGATGAAAGCTCTATAGCTAATCTAAGCTATACTAATCAGGGTCATTCCATCTTCTAATCTAACCTTCTATCCAGTATATCTAACTGAAGAGGCAAACAATCATTTGATTGGCATGTGTGAATGATCAACTTTTGTTAGTTTGAACTCACTTTGAAGTACTCAAACAGTGGATTGTTGTTTACTTCAAAGTGAGTTCAAAATTTCATACTTATTTGCCTAGACTAACGAAACACGCGGGTAAAATATGAGAAATTCAGCTTTGCAGATATGGCCGTCTTAAGCTTCCAAAGATAGGACACACCCTTTTGGAAAGAATCTCCCAGGTGACTGAAACATTTTAAATTTCCAACGGGTAACAAATATTTGTTGCTGCTACTGACCGACATAACCCAACAATAGCTACTTGCACCAACTTGGCAAATATCAATCACTTTGGTTTGCCGTTTTTTACTGATCTTGAGGTAAATATGACCCCACAGATTTGGAGGTATATGTAGTACAACAGTATGAAAAAAATTAAGTAGACAAAAAAAACCTGTAATAGATTTTCTCGCCAGGTGTTGTAATTCTCCTTATATTATCAAAACGAAGAGGTACGCTGCGTAAGCTTTTGGATTTGTTTTTGATAAAAATCTTGTTAAAAAAAAAACGCAACAGACCATGGGAACAGACAATGAATTTCAAGAATCGTTTTACATGCGTAACCCGAGATTACTTTCTTCACAAGCCGTTGGCCGAAAGACAAAAGGAGAAAAATTACAAAGCACTCACTCAATTACAACAAAAGCAAGAAAGTCCTGCGCAGCAAAAGATTTCCTTTTTTCCCATTCGTTTCCTGTACTGCTATCAATGGGACAGTTGTACTATATGGCTGCCGTGACGACTTGAATTTCATCTCGAAGAAGGCGCAATATACGCGTTTCTATCCTTGGAAGAAACCCGTTCTTCCCATTTCTCCCGGAACGCATCACGCATTGCATTGAAGCGCAGCACAACCCTTATTTTCAATTCGCACCGAATCACAATAAAGGGGTTGCTTTAAATGATCATAGCATTCCTGGCCGAGACCCTTCGTTATTGTCCCCATTGTCCTCGCAACGTCGCTCATCCACTTTAAGTCAAATAAGTGGTAATTCGCGCCCTTCACCCCGCCGCGTTCGTCCCGTCCAGCAAGGATCGCGGGACGCGAGTTCATTTAAGTGCAGCACAATGGCTTCAAGTGATTACAAAAACAACAAGCAGCATCGCATCGGAGCAGCCCCAACAATGGATAGGGGGCAGGCAAATCGGTGCATCCCGCAGCATCACGATGCGGGGAAATCGAAATCAATAAAACAGCCCAGCCGGGCCTGGGGCTGGCTGGTCGGGCCCATTCCACGATCGAATCGGAATCAACCTCGACGTTCCGCGGAGTGCAAGGGAATGTCGAAGGTCCATTCACGTGGATTAAATTTCGCCAACAGGAGCGGGAGCGGGAGGAGGAGCGGTGTGCACTGCCCCCTCGTCCTTTGCCACGGTCGGTTCTTTTGGCAAGTTGGCTGCATTGTTGCATATCCGGTTGGTTCCCTTTGAAGTGAAAACTCTGGCTCCGGGGATGATGCAAATTTGCCCGAGTACACCTTTAGCCCTTCATCGGCAAAGGAACTACGTCGACTGCGGCTCCAGGGGGTGTGTGGGGCCCATTGCACACACAGCAGTTGCATAACGTATCCCGGCACTTCGGTACCACCGTCGCGTTTAGGGTAGGTCCGGTCTGCTTTATGTCTGGCTACCGCTGAACCACTTAAAGGCCTCCTCTCGCCTAGACACCGTGGTTTCGGCTGCGCCTCTGTCTGGAGGAGGTCTAACTGTGTGCGACGCTTTTTTTTGCAGGGATTTTCGTGACGTCCCTTTTCTTTCGCAATCTGCAAAATTCATGAAGGGGTTCGACTGCCGGGCTCACTATTCAGCCATGTCAGGAGGGAAAATGTCGTTAATGAGTGGTCGGGAACTGGTAATTAGAAAACCATTGGGATAGGTAAGGACTGCGAACTTGAGGTGGATTCCTGTTGCGAGAGCGCTTTTTGTTAATTGATTTGATCGGTGTTTTCGTCCCCCGCTGGAATTTCAGTTGATTGGGAAAGATATTTCTATTTCAAGATATGTATTAGGTAAGACAGCAATGAGTAACGGGAATCTATTTTGGGGAACTAGAGCAAAAGACTCAGCGACGAAGGCAGATTTATAACACGCTCTTTGTTATCATTTTGGTAAAGGAAAATACGAGAGAGAACTGCAAAGGAATCATTCTTTAGGGAATTAATTCCAATAATCCAGTCGAAATACACACAAAAAGTTGCAACTGCGGACAAATTCGAATAGAGGTGAATATTGGCACAGCTTTAAATACACTATTACAAATGAAATATCAAAGTCCCCACCGATCTGACTTGTGCTAAAAATTGTATTCAAGCTCAAAGGTAAGAAATATCGGTTTTTCGCATATTCCTCTTAAACCGTAAGTGTTAACGTAAAAATAGTTCATATAGAAGTTGTAGATCATGCAATTGTCTACAAAAATTGTTCGTATACTTTTTTCCCTACGAATCACCATTTCTGAGATATCGTGATTTCAAACATCGAAGATACTAATATGCACTCATACGCCCCCGCGGTCAACTGCGACAGTTATAACAAAAATCGTGATAAGCAAAGTTGTAGTTCTCGAAGCGCCCTCTACGCTGGTATCATTAGTTCTGTCGTAGCTTTAATAGAAGCCATTCCACTTTTCCCATGACTATAATCTTCATCCGCTGAGAATTAAGTTTTCGGAACTTCATCGAGTAAAATTCGAATGAAGTTACTAATGAAGATTCAAACTTATACCGGCGACACACGGACGGATCAAATCCCCTCTGTTGATAGCTTTTGAATTGAGAATATATGTATTTCGCAGCAAAATTTATAAATTAACTTTTAAAAAATGGGTATAGTATCGCATGGATGAAATTAAATTATTAATTGTATGCATTTATATTTTTTCCCACTCATCATTCACACACAAATTCTCAATCGGTTTCAAATCTGGGTATTGTGTGGGCTATTGGGAAATATGTATATTTCTTTCTTAAACCATTCTTTCAGGAGTTTTGAAGGCTGTTTTGGGTCAATGTCGTGGTGGAAGCTGCCCTGCAAAGGCATTTGTCCTCAGCGTACGGTAACAGAATTGTTTCCAATATATTTCTACACACATTGAAAACGATACATGATTCCTACTCAGAAGAACTCGCACCCATTACATCATCATCAAAACCCATGCAAAGAATGTATTTAACGCATTGGGATTTATGTTCTATTTTAATACCTCGCTTCTATATACGCCAGCACTTCCCAAGTTATTCCATAACATTTTAAATGGAAGGTGTGAATAAAATTCAGTCTCAGAAAATTTGCGCTTAACCAACCGGGCTGTAGCGTTAACCATATTTGTAGCGTCCGTATTCCGGCTTTTAGGTATGCATTAAAGAGC
The DNA here is from genome assembly GCA_947538895.1 of Neoitamus cyanurus. Classification (NCBI taxonomy): domain Eukaryota; kingdom Metazoa; phylum Arthropoda; class Insecta; order Diptera; family Asilidae; genus Neoitamus; species Neoitamus cyanurus. The sequence continues at coordinate 21,054,370 of OX384547.1, forward strand.
TATAAAGTCTGCTTTTCCCTTTAAAGTATTTGAGAAATCCCAGCTTTAATGAAATGGAGTTAATCAATTCTCGAATAATTTGTGCACATGTAGGTATAGAACAACAAATATAACATATATGTACGTACATGAATCGAATTGAAAACCTCCGCCCTGTTTGGAGTCGGTTAAAAAAATAACTGAATATTCGACATATTAAGAACTTCCCTAAAATACTTTAAAGCGACTGTTTAAGAATCCGCCCGCCCTATTTCCACGCTAATTTTTATTTGTCTTGTCCATCGCTTATTTCAAAACATATTCATAATTATAATTTACCTTTCCCTTATAATTTAAAAGCTACGGGTGAATTAATTTACCGTGATGGGCAAACAGACAGACAATACGACTAAAAGTAAGCTCCCTTTAGCATAAACCTACGCTACCCTAATGAATATTAATGTGAAATATTAAACCGAACCGTTAAATATTTCTCACTTAACAGGCTCACCTGGCTCACCACCTAAAGGTTCCAGCTTCAAAAAACTCAAAATATTTGAGTCAGAGAACTTGGCACCTAAGCGTGAATAAGCCATAAAGAACCCACTCGAGCGGAGGAGCCATTTTCGCAATTAAGATAATTTTAGCGATATTCTCATAATGGATTTGCTGTCTAAAATTGTTTCAGCACTGATATCTCCTAGCCGCAGCTCGTTGCTTGATTACGAATTAATGTGATATGAAATTATTTGCATGGTATCTCAAATTGAGATTTCACAATTAAGCTGCAAACCTAAGGAGTGAAACAAACAGAAAGGGTTAATGTCCGGTGAAATAAATATTTCAGACTATGGTAACACAACCCCCTTGAAGTTCGAAAGGTAAGCAAAATGTGTTCTTTAAAGGGTTGCTCAACGTTCAGAACCTCTAGAATATACTTAGGTCGTACAAACATTTCGAAGAGGTAAAATCTATAATTCGTTGCGTTCTTCTTATGTATGTAGGATACTTTATTTACTTTATCATCAACAGGTACAATATATGTAAGATAACATGTACATACATATATAACATTCAAACGAGTCAACCTGTTCGGTAAATAATCAGAGGCAATTAATTTCTCGCCGTTCACAAGAACTTGACCTTACTGCTATTTCAACTTGGCGAATTTTGCACCTCTATAAAATCCAACTGGCCCAAGCACTCAAGGTAAATGACCATAGACAACGCCACGTGTTCGCTATTTGGGCTCTGGAGCGGTTGGGTTAACAAAACATCAAAAAAATCATCTTTAGCGACGAAGCCCATTTTTGGATGAATGGATATTTGAACTAACAAAAATGTCGGATTTCGTGCGATACCAATCCACACGAGATACACCAGCAATAAATTCATCCCGGGAAAGTCACTGTTTAGGTGCGGATTTTGGTCTGGCGGAATCATCAGTCCGTACTTCCTTCAAAACGAAACTGGCATTGCCATAACCGTCAACGACGAGCGCTACAGATCGATAATAAGCAACTTCTTGTGGCCTAAACTGTATAATATGGATACCGACGACATGTGGTTCTAACAGGACGGCGAAACGTGCCTCACAGCGCATGCCACTATAGACATTCTGCACGATTGATTTGAGGGCGACGTGAACTGGCCACCGAGATCATGCGATTTAATACAATTAGACTTCTTCCTTTGGGGCTATCTTATATCACAGGTCTATGAGAATAAACCGCAAACAATTCATGCCCTCAATGTCAACATAACGAACGCCATCCAGTAAATTCAGCCGGATTAATTGCCAAAGTCATTGAACATTGGGTATCCCTTCAATCTGTTTTCATATAAAAGAAGATTATAAGGGTCAGTCCATGGGAAAAGACGAAGAGCGTAGTGCAGGAATCTTTACACAGATTTCCACAAAAAAGAACTATATTATTTCCATCTTGAGGCAAACACATTCAAAAAATGATGTGTTTGGCGGTACATACGGCTGAAGTGAATCCTATGGCAGTTTTGAAAAGCCCCTGACGGTAATCCATTTAAGTTAAATATTTCAGTCGCCATATTTGATTCGCCATCTTAGATTTCCAAATATCGAATGCAGATTCGAAATGATCGATCGGGAAGACCCCTGTAAATTCTTTTTACACGAGAAATTCGGTCAAGTTGAGAATTTCCCACTGTGTTTTACTCCCTCCACAATACCCAAGAATCTCCCCTCTCTTTCTCAGTACCAAAACCTTGACTCGAAATAATTCGCCTATTTAAATTTGGCACAACCCCCTAACGCTTGCTTCGTTATTACTTCAGCACACAAAAACGAGCAGATAATAAACTGCCAAACTACAGGAACATGTGCAAGCTGTTAGTTTTCCCCCAGATTAAATCGATAGCACATTTCCTAACTCGATAAAATTCCACGAAGCCTCAGCGGTCCGCTATTCCCAAAACTGGCTGTTTCCGAGGCTGAAATTGCCTCCAATTAACGCCAATTAAGTCGACGAGGTAGGGCATAAGCGAAACGTTAAACGTTCCAAAAGTCGGCGAACCCAATCGACAAATTATTTCGAGATAAAGAAAATCGTTTTCCACTTGCCTCCGTATTGGCGTTTTCCTGAAAGCTTTTCCGACCTCCCAATACTAGCGTTCCTCTCCAACGCGTCCTCGTGAAGTTAGATCTGCTCCCAAGCAAAGCGGAGCGGCAATATACGCACATTGACCTTGACTGTGACTTTGGGGGTTTCGGAAATTTCGTGTCTCTTTCCCCTGAAATCGACGAAACGAACGGCATTGTTGCAGCGAGGCGCACTACATATATTCGACCTGCCCTGTCTATATGGCGGCGTCTGATGAACTTGCCCTATGATAGTTACCCAGGGAGTCGGTAAGGGGGCGGCACTAAGCTTTAAATAAGTGGAAAATTCGTTTAGTCGAACCCACAAAAACTTTCCACCGGAGCGAGGGTGAATGGAACGAGATAAGAATTCTTATTGGGCTGCTCCTCGGGGGGAGGGAATAAAACAAAAAGGTGTATTTGCTCCCTTGACACGTAACAATCATCCACAATAGCGCGCAGGTGGAACGGCTGGCAACGGGCACCCGAATTCGGTGATATTCGTGTCAGTGTCAATGACACCGGCCCGTTTTCGGGAGCAGTGTCAAGCACTTGAAGCTCACCGAAATAATCATAAAGTGGCAAACGGGAAAAAAAACAACAAGCGACCGCGATATTGCACGGTGGTTCTATTAATATCGAGAAAGCAGAAAACAGCCGGGCCCAATTTAATCGCGCAAACAATATCAAACCCCGCCGTGCGGCCGTTGACCGCTGAACTTGAAAATTCTTTCTGCTATCGGTCATTGCGCCAGGCGAGCTTCCCGGCCAGGCCACCACACAGCATTTTGCAAAACGAGCAAATATTGCACATATGGCCGCCCAACACAGTCGCGGTCGAGAAAATTAAACAAAAATTTCGCCGATAAAGCCCACCACAGGGCCGTTTTGTTGCTCTTTTGGGGAAGCAAGTGTCTTTACCCCTTGCCGCTGGCAAGTGGCAATCTCATGATGCACAGTAACGAGGGGGAGGCCTGAGCCGCCTCATCGATGGCCATTTCGGCTGTTTATATTACTTATAAAAAAAATAATAGCGCTGGTGCGGGTGGTTGAACCTCGCCTGTATCTGCAGGCCTTGAATTTTCGGGGGATTCATCGCGAATGTTGCCATGATTCTCGCTTTCGATTGCGGGCCGTTCACCCTCCGACCCGACTGTTCTGATTGTAAATGAGCAATTTTTTCGCAATTGCCCGACAGCTCGAAGTTTTTCTTGTTTTTGGCGAGCTTTCTCGAGCACCATGTAGGCGGAATTTCCCACGTACGTGCGTACAGTAGGCGGTTGAGGGCAGCATATGCAATTTTTGTGTGTTTTTCCCTTTTTCAGGCCAGTTCATTAAAATTCTGTACATTTTCCAGCCATGCGTGGTGGAGATTTAAAAACACGGTAAAAATGCAGAACCAGAAAAGGCAAGTACGGAATTTCATTTTGAGACTTAGCCGAGGATTTTTCAAAGGAGTGGTGGCAGCTTTAAAAATAATGCCACAAGATCTGCTTGGACTCTTAAACGGTTCAGACAAAATTAATGGCTAAACTGCGAGGGCATTTTATAGATTCTTTAATCTATCCCGTCGGCAAAGTTCATTTACAATATCATGAATTTTTGCAGTGGCATTTTTAGTGATGACCTCAATCGGCGGCCACCCAAAACATCATCATCTTCTGTGCAGGGTGAGGAAGGAAGAGCAAAAGAATTTCCAACCATTGCACAAATCAGCCAAATTTTTCATACCTAAGTTTTGGAGGTCGCTGGAGATAAATGTGGAATTGAAATTTGATAATTCAAAATGGCGGATCCAAAATGGCCACAAATTTTGTAAAAACTTTGTCGATTTAAGCGAAACTTTGCACACCTACGTTTTCGAGGTCGCTAAATACGAGTTCAAATTTTTGTTTTTTAAATGTAAAACTAAAAGTGGTAGAGCCAATATGGCTGTCATATTTCGTGGAAAAATTTTGAGTTTGTGTGCGTCTGGTCGTAAAGGTGGCTTCTCACGAACGTGCACAGAGTATACGACATTTATAACACTTTGTTTTTCAGCGATCATTTTTTACACAAATATTTACAAAAACAGTACGAACAATTATTAATTATCGTTGGGGGTGCCATATTTTAAGCCAATCATACGGGACAAATGATAAATTACTATACAGTGCGGCCTCATAGTCCTGGAACGGGTATGCATATGTGTGTACAACTCTCTCATGTGTGTGTGTTCTTGTGTGGGTCTGTTCGTGTGTGGATAGGTGTGTACATGTGTGTGTTTGTTCGTGTGTGTATATGTATGTACATGTGTGTGTGTGTGTGTGTGTGTATTCGGGTGAGTGTGTATGCGGGTGGGTGTGCATTCGGATGTGTGTCTATATGTGTGTGTGTGCATTACTATGTGATCTGTCGCTATGAATAAACCGAATGTTACTTCGTTTGCACACATTTTATATTCCAGTAGAGTTCAGCAGCTTCTTATGTACATTTATACCAAATTGCGTGTATTTTTTTCCGCGTCAATTCTCCAAGGTAAAGTTTCTCGAAATAACCTCCTTTATTACATATTTAAATTTCATCGAAATTAGAAGTAACGTTGTTAATCTCAACAACTGCCAATGCTTTTTTGTTTTACGAAAAGTTAATTAAAAAAAATAGGTGTGTGATCGCCATGCGCGTTAGAAGTGAAACTTTTTTTTACAACACCATGAAAAATGCTTTGAGGACAGAACTAAAGGACACGACATTCCATCTATAGGAACGCATATGAATAACAACGTAGCCAACAAATTTCTTCTTCTGGGATTTTTTATGATTTTGGCAGCGGCGTGGCTGTCACATTTTTGTGATGAAAGAGGCGCGAAATGAGTTTTTTTCAATTTGATTAATGATATCCCTATTTTAGCATGATGACATGTAAAGTTATTGTGAGAACTTTAATTTAGTATTTCCAATAATTGGATTTGTTTACAACTGTCACATACATAGGGGGGGGCTTTGGCGCAGTCGCTTCCCTAGTAACAAAAACAGCCAATTACACAGGCGCACAAAAATAAAGCAAGTTCGACTGAGAGAATTTCGGTTGTGACTAATAATATAAAGCAAATAAAATGATTCGGATGTTCGATTTGTTTTCGGTATATTAAAAACATAATATAGAAACCAAATTAAGAATGCAAACTAGAAATAGCTTGTATTTTCATCCCAAACATTTTTCGAACGATAATTCCTTTATGAAGCAGATTTTAAGGTTATTTTGAGGTTAGGGAACAATCATGATCCAAAGCCGAAATTCTGAAGATAAATTTAGATTCAGCGTACTCAAAACAAAATACATAGGAATATATTAATGTCTACTCTCACACTCGAGCTTTTTTTTGTGTGCCTGTGTTATTAGTTCCGCGATTTAAAACATACAATTTTTCCACGCTGCCCCAGGTACCACCAGGATAAAAGATGACTAAGTCCGCCATATTAAAACCACTACTTTGAATTTGTACAATCTGGCACCACATTCGAAATCAGCGACTCCAAAAACCCCCACATGACAATTTTTTTAAAATATATTGTGGAACCGTTTCCTTTTTTCGTTACGCTCCATTTCTTAACATGCGATCTTATACTAGCATACCAAAAGGAGTCAACCCTAACTTTTTTCATTAAGGTACATATTTGCCCGGACAACGTACATAACATACATACATACAACGAGTTAGAGCCACAGGTATGTATTTGAGAATTTTTTAAATTATGGATTGATGATTTATTCTAAAGAGATAAGATTACTTCACCTGTCAATAACCGATTGAAGATCTGTTTTCATTGTCTATAACCATTCGAAAACAACTTGAACAAATAACGGCATTGTACTGGTCTCTTACGTCAAATGAGAACGATTTACTTCAGCAATTGACCGCAAATTGATTGTGTTGGCGGCTTTGTTTGGACGACAATACCTTTTTTCCCTTCTGAGATTGCCGAAATTTGATTTTCTCCAAAAGTCCAAAAATTCATTACATTAGCCCGTTGCCCTCGGAGGTTATTTTTTTTCACCAACGTTAATTTCTACGTTGAGATGGGACCTGAGGGACGCACTTTGAGTGCAAAGGGCTAAATTCGGTCTCGTTTTGAATAATTTAAAATTAATTGAGGTAAAATGCCAAAAGCGCATACTGCGCCAGACAGCGGGAGTAGAACTACAAGAGAAAAGCACCAGCGCCGAGCGTCTAGCACCATTAGGTGCCTACACGAGAGGTGCACACAATGCGACAAAACAGTTTCGTCACACCACTGCAACAAGTTCAAGCGGCAACAAATCAAAGTTCAACAGCCGCCAAAGCATTCCATTGAGTATCTGAGCAGCGATTTCATCACCTCGCGAAACGCCATTGCATCATTTATCATCTCGTCGAAGCGCTGCTGACTCATTACCACCTAATTCGAGCAAATAAAATAAATTACAACATTATTGCTCCGTTCGGGCGAAATTTTCGACACTGAATCGATCCCGTCAAGCTCCCCAGTCATCAACATGGAAAAATGCGCTGTGTCTCATCTGGAGCACCGGCAACCGCTTGTGACTGTGCAACTGGAAAAAGCACTGCCCGGCCAGGGGTTGATGAACGTCCCCAAAAACGTATTTTGCTTATTAACAGGTCAAAGCCTCGGTGCGCTCACTGGAAGCTCAGCAGTTTAGCACGTTGCCAGAGCCTGCCAGAGCACGGGGCTGTGGCGTGCATGTGTATGAGTGTATGAGACGGCACCCACCATTTATCCCAACTGGACTGAACAATAACGAACCGATTTTCGCGCAATTAACAGTTATCGCTTTTGGCGTCATTGCGAACACCATTAATTGATATTGCGAAACGTATTTATTTCCATTTTGAGGGCGGCAGAGCATTCCAATCAGAATTTATGGCGTAAAACACAGCCAAACAAAAGAGTTGAGAAGAGTTTGAGGGGAAGCTTTCAACAAGAAACGAGTCGTGCTTCTCTTTTAACCAACCAGAAAGCTTACCCCTGAACTCTCTTCACATCGAAAAACATAAAAATAAGTTGATCACCTGGCAAATCATCAAGCTCCAGATAAATAAAACTGGTAACTATTATTAAATTATTAAGTTTCATCGTTTCATGTATTTTCGCACTTCCGCAATCCAATTATATTAAGGAGTGAAAATTCTGTAATAAATTCTCTTCGACGGTACTCTTTTCAACCAATGAAGTACCTTCAGCAATCTCAGCAAAGCGAGAATCTTCCTCTCTTACCCCAACTCTTTGCTGTAGTTTCTTGATTTCTCTTCGTATTTTGCTGATTTCTGAGGTGAACGACCGACCTAGCCATTGATTCGGTTTTATCCCAATAATGCCTACATGCATAAATGCCTACACTTAAAGGGTATTGATCCCGGGGATGGGTATATTGTAGATGATTTTTCGGGAATACATTTTTGATGATTTCGCTTCTTCGAGCTCCCGCTTTCAATATATAAAGCAGAACCTTTTTTTTTCGTGACGAAATTTTAATGATTCAGAATTCAGTTTTTTTCCTAGAAATTTGATTGCTCCCGTCGAAATAAATCAAATCAACGAGATTTTTTCTTACATGCGATTGATATTCTTTTGTGGCTGTTATTGTTGGATCCAGGTATTCCAAATTTATGAATAGCATCTTCTGGAGTTATGTTCTGACCGAATGGAAATTTATTTGTTAAATTTAAAGTGGCATAAATTTTGGGGGAATTCTCATTTCCTCGTAGTAGTCAAACTGTAACAGTAAACATTTTACTGCGTATTCGGCAAAAACGTTTGCTGCCATAAAACGTAGAAAGAAAATCATCCACAGTTTTCCGTAGAAAATTACAGGATTTAAGGAGGACCCCACCCTAAGAATTTAAAAAAAAAATCGAGTTTTTTTTTGCTTGTTTTTATATCCTTCTAGTCTCTAAATTGTTGTACTGAGAAGATTTTTTAAAAATTCAATTTGATTTTGGAGTTATAGCTAGAAATATGTTGCCGCGTTCAGGCAGGCAAGAAGACTGTTCCGAGGCCTTTTGACGAGCGATGCTGTCTCCCAGTTATGCCCTGCCCCTTTATTGTATATGGTAGATTTGGGTAGTTTAGACATTTGCCGAGAAGAGTTTTTTTAGAGACAGAAGAGGAGCAGTACGGGTTAGAGATAGCAGATTAAACGAATTACCGAACGTTATAACCGATTAAATCATGACCCAAAACTTTAAACGCATTTTTCTGGAAACGGTGTTTTTTGACCTAGCGCGACAGGGTATCTAAAATATCTCTAAAACTACTGGATCGAATTTGATAAATGTAGGACAGACAATGAAAGGTGCGAAAGAATTTTGTGCTCATTATGAATCGCAAAAAAGATTTAGTGCTGCACATTAAAGTGCTTCTCTAAAAGTTTCATATGGTTTCGAAACCAATTCTTCAAATCCGGGCAGCTCAACGTTCGTGGCAAATTGGCTTGGATGCAACGAAAAAGTGAAACGTTTCCCCTTCTCCGGTAAAATGCAAAGGATTGCCCTAAAAATCCCCACTATGGCGTTTTCGGAGTCGCTGATTTTGAATCTGCCATTAAAATTTCCAAATTCAAAATGGCGGATCCAATATGGCGATCGAAAAAGATAAACTTCAAAGGAAATTCTCACTGGGGATTTTCGGGGTCGCTGATTTCTAATCTGCTGCTATTGTACATTTTAGATACTATCCTAAGTTTTCGAAATATGTAAAAATGTTCATTCTATCACATTTCAGGACTTCCCAATAATCATGACGCCAGCTAGGCGAGCATTTCATTACAGGGGTTCACGTGCTACTCTGTCAACATGGCAGGCGTGGAAATTTTTCAGCGAAATTAATCCAGGATATACTTTAAATAAAGCACATTAACATAAAACACGCCGTGTGTTTGAAATTTATTCCAATTTTTCAAAATTCCTCAAAAAGCGTTTCTTAGCGCTCATTGTGGGGTCCCCCCTTAATTCAGTTAATTTTTAAATTGTTACCCACCTGGTTTTTGACTTAAGAAATCAAATCTTCAATATTTTTTTCTATTTTCTAGTCAGGCCACGAAGCCAGTTAGTGAGCAAGTAACTTCCTCCAAGTTGAGTCAGGCAAGTCGGGGAGAGGGGCAAATAGGGTTCACCAACGGACTGTAATGGCCCGATAAGCTGGCTAAAAATTGAATTGTAAGCATACATGTTCAAAAATCCGTACTTATGGGTTTTGGAACTCAAGGAATCTAAATTCCGTGCCGAAACTTTCAAAAACAAAATGGCCAACCGACATTGTCAAAAATTGTGCTTGTTTTTTGAAAATTGATACTACGGCTACAGGAGCTTTACAATCTTTGACTGTGCATTGACGCACAAGAGGAGGAGATCTCCAACTAATTTCAATTTGAAAATCTCATTCGGAATCCCTTGCAAACACAAATCAAAGGGCTAGAATTGGTGGAGGTGAGCGTCAACAGTCATTTTGAGAAAATTTCAAATGTAAGTATTCCGTGAACCGTTAATTTTACAATTAACATCGTAAAGGCTTTTTTGTTCAGCCCTAATGTCGTAAGTATTATAAAATCGCCTGAACACTTAAAGATAAGTTGTTCTCTATAATTTTGCCAGCATTGTATACATACATACATAATTACTTTTGTTATGTTCGTTTGATTTCCCACAGTTCTAATATTCCTTTTCTCTTATAATAAGTGGTTTTGAAAAGGCAAATCAATGCAAAAATCCAAACTTGACGATTTCATAAGTGGGATACCCGTTAAGTAAAAGCAGGTATCCCAAAATCGACTTAGCAATTTTGAGATCGCCGAATACATAAAAATGACCTCCCAAACAGCTCCTATTAGCATAGAAATGAGGATTACATAATTATTCTTCTTTTATCTCTGATTCCATTGGCAGAACCAAAACACGTAATTGTATCCACACGACCTCATCGCTCTTCTGTTCATTGCCCTTTTCGTATAAAAACAGCACAACATTTGGAAATGTGACACTTTTATTTGCCCCTACACCAATTGTGTCCATCAGAGAGCAACTGTTTCTCCGCAAACAATCAGCCCCGAGAGATCAACGAACCCTTCTGAGCCACACAGCCCGGCGAATACCCAAATCTGTTGGTTGAAATCACAAAACGACCAAAAAAACGGTGGCTCCCAAAAAATTGCTTAAATTTCATTTCATGAGTCCCAATCAGGCAATTTCACGGTCACCCGGCACGGAGATGTTCTTGGTTGGCTTCAGCACCACTGCAGCAAGTGGCCACGATCCCGTCCCAATCAGAGCGGTGGGCACAGCTGGCGCAAGGAACACATTGGGCGGCCCCCCCGAAATTTCCTCGCTTTCCCTGTAGTTCGCTATCGCGCGATCCTTCGATCGGCAGATGGCCGATCGTAAAGGGACCAAAAATGTTCTTTTGGCGGGAAACATGGCCCCCGCCCTTGCACGGTGCTCGGTTATCGACACACACGCGACAATCTGCCCAAACATTTGCTCGCCGCGGTGCCAATGAACTTGAACGGCACTCATGCGGCCCCAACAGCGGTTCCGTAAATGATCGATGGAATTAGTTCAGCTGTCCGGAGGGGGCGGGCGTCATAACGAGCCCAATGAGCTCATCATAGAAATGAGCTGGTGACCGTCCGTAAATCGTTCAAATTAAATTTCTCGAACTGTCAGCGCTGCGTACGCCACTAATTGCCGTGATGTCAGTGGCGCGCCGAGCCACACCACCATCCCACCGATTGGGGCTAGATTCACTTGTTGTTCAGTTGCGCGTCTGATTTTGTTTATCGTTAATTTTTGGGGTCATTAACTCATTAACGATTAAAGCCAAGGATATCGCTCGCGCTATTTGTCTCGTTTGCGGGTGGACAATTGCGGCCGGGCGGTGGTGGACGCCGCTCAATTGTGGTGTAGGTGGCTCATTTGCCTTTATGTCCTCCCCCCTTGTCGTCGATTCAAACGAAAACGAAAGTGAGAAAAATCAACAGAGCACGCAGCTAGTTGAACTCGGTGGAATGCTTTATCAAGGCCATTCGCTTTTGGATTAGAGGGGGAATTTCGTGCGATTCTGATAAGATTCTGGCCAGGTTTATGCGATATGTTTACGCAGCGCCAAATTATTCCGTCCATATTTTAAAAAAGTATCAAGTTCGAGATAAGTTACTCTAAACAATTTTTACCTAGACCTTCTTTCGTTTATCGCTTCGATTGTTAAGCTTCCGGCATTAATCATTATTATATTTCTTTGAGAGCCCCTCGAAATCACCGATCCACTTTTCTGCGCCGAATTAAAACCAGTACAGTTGTGTTTCTTCTCAGCCTTTCATCCGAAATAGTGTGTTAAAATTGTTTGTCACCACACTTATCGTATTTACTTTCTAGCTCCTGTGCCCGTTTCGATAACAATTTGAAGAATAAAATCAGGACACATTTATCAAGTTTTACAATTTTTCATGTTTCAGTATTTTTTTAACTTTGTTACCAAAATATTGTATTTTCAATTCAAGCGTTAAAAACAACAGAATTTCAATGTTGCAACCTTTGGATTCCATTTTTGTTTGTTAATTGGGTTTTTTTCTTAAGTGTCTAGTCGTACTAAGCGTGTATCGTTTCGTGGAACTCTCTAAAGATATATGCAATAGCTCAGGTGTACCTCAGGGAAGTCATTTGGGTCCACTATTATTCATTATTTAAAAATGTGATCCTTATCTTATTAATATGACAGTTAGCAAGGCTAACTCAACTCTACAAACTGAAATGTTTCAAATTCAGGTCATAGGTGCTAAAAAGAAGTTTTATAGGTTATGTGATGTAATATGTTATTACGATAGTTGAAGATGACGATCCAAAATTCAAATTACTTAACTTGGATTTTCACAAAAATTAATAGACGAAGCTTTTTATGGTCCCTGATCTAAAATATATTGTCTCCAATTGGGAACTCAATATGGCGGACTAGGTGTTGAGAATTTAACAACCAGATTCAATATCACCATTTCAATATTGCCAAAAATAATAAATTTATTGTTATTTCGAACAAAATAATTAGATTAGAATTAAATTCCGAGATATCGTATTGGAGCACAAATTAATTCTTGGCCGCTAAATTATATCAGATGTACATATTTATTCTACCCGAAACTGCAGTAAACATAAGAAAACCACAAATAGCATAACTAATATTATAACTTTCTATCACTAAAACTAAAAATAATGTTTCCGAGACTCAGCAAATATTTGTTATGTTTATAGCACATGTGGTACAAAAGGTTCAAGAAATTAGGTGGTATATCTTCATGACAACGCAAGATCACATATAGAAAACATCTGCAAGGACGTCATATACAGGTGGACTATATGTACTAATCTATGGTTTCTGACCTCTTCTTTGCCCTTCATCTTCGGTTCAAAACATTTGACGGTTAAAAAAATATGATTTTTCTTTTTTTGAAATTTTTGATAGTAAATTAAGGCAAAATTTCGAAAATTGACTGAGTTAGGGCTTTCCACACACATACGGTTTCGGTCTAAATGCACAACGAAAACTTTAAAGGTGTTTATCTCGAATGGGCTTTTTTTCCCCATGTGACTTAATGAATGACTAATGAACCGATTTAAACATTTTTTTCTTTAAATTTACGTAATCACGCAATCATGTCTCCTTTAAATACCTTTTAAATGAGCAAAGAATCAAGTCGACAAGAGTCCAAAGATAAAGTGTCTCCACCTCAAGCATTTTGGGGAACATGAGGTGTGGCCTTTTCCCTCAAGCGGCTATTCCCTTCAGGTTACCCCTCATTTCGGTTACTTCATATCCACTTCAATGATACACACTTCAAAACACCCGAGGAGGTCGGTAAAAGTATTGTCGACTCTATCGACTCAAAGCCTTTGTTCTTTGTCCAAGAGGAGACTCACAAACTGCCCGACAGATGGCAGATACTAAAAAATTGCTGCGAGCAGAACCATGCCCATCAGTTGTTAATAATTTATTTAATATGTAGCGATAGAGAACGCTGAAATAGACGATTAAGATGCCATTGACTAAATCCTAATTTATACAATTCTTGACAATTGGCTTTTACACGATTACATACAAACCTGAACATATTTTGGATTTGTAAAAATTTTGTTTTTGTGGTCCACAAACATCGCAAGGACTTATCACACCAATAAATATTTAACGAAGAACCACCCTGACTGGCAGAAGCGCTAAAGGCTCACTTTATGTACAGAAATCATAAAATTTCTTCGGAAAGTAGCCCTGCCTGTTTTTGAAAGGAATTGCTGGCTGCCATCCGAAGTGTTACGTTTTCCCAGCAAGTAGGTATATTATATGGGTACTGCAGTCGTGTTACCAATGAGGGGAGTCCGGTTTGCTCGTGGAGAAGTAGTAGCGGACAGCGGTACATACCCTTACCCGGTATCTCATGTTTTGACCGTAGGAGCAGCATGAGAATTTCCTGGGAAAGCCTCAAGACGTAATTTTCCGCACTTTCAGAGATCTTCTGCCGACCGGCACTCGAAAATTTCACATGGGTTCAACAACCTCTCTGTGAAAGCAACGAATGCCCCCATCCCTCGGTGAATTATCACAAGGCCGAATGCCACTGCCTGAACAGTGAACAGCCTCGGGAGCCGGGCTAGGCTAGAGTAGCTTTTTGCCGGGCCAGGCTGGGCTGGTACCCGGTACGTTCGTTCCTTGCCGAATATTTTCAATGTCGCTCCCAAGATCTTGTTGGATACAAGGGCGCATTTCGGGTGGGTGTGTGCCGGAATAAATAAATAATCCCGTTATGTACGACAGCACAGCAGCATCAGGGCCCGGAGCCCTGCCAACGAGCTACGGGGTGTCCGTGCCAGAAAGGCTGGCAACCTTTCAGGTTTAACATCTGCTCATTTGGCATGTTCCTTAAAGAGAGGATCCCACGGAGCAGATCCAAGATGCCAAGATGCCGGCACGCTGCGCTCTGGGTACCCAAAGATGCCATCCATTACCCCGCTGGAGTTGGAGATTAGTCAATTCGAGGAGGTTCGGCCCAAGCGGCTCATCCAGCCATTTCATCAGCAACCCCTGACGGGGCCACCACCGCCACCGCCGAAGCACCCAGAATAGCAGGAATTCCCAAAAATATTCGCGCGCGCCAAATGTTCGCCTTCCTTTACAGTTGTGCCCCCCTTACATAACGAACACAGAGGCACCCAGTATTCGCGGGGATTTCGTTAACATTTCCGATACGCTCCCGGTGGTGCGCAAGTGTGCGCCACCCGTGTACAGACAGGGGCGGGTTCCACTGTATGCACGCAGCACGTATGACACAATCTTGTTTTACTTTGTAGCTTCACGGTCTCTGCCGTAGTTTGGAAGGTCAATGGCCTGGCACATTGTCATCTGCTCACTGCTTGCCGTTGCCTTGCCTTTGCTCTTGCCGATGTTCTTGGCATTTCACGTCGTGTTCTTTTTTTCGCCTTCTTCTTCTTCTTCTTCATCCTCTTCCTCGTCTTTTTTTGGGGAGTTTCAGATTTTCGGGCTCTTTTAGGAGCTTTTTTACGCAGTGCACTCAGGAAATCTTATGGAAATTTACGCATTTTTTGGGCGGAATTTCAGTTAATTTTAGACGTATGATGGTGGGGGTGGCGTGAATTCGTCTATTTTGGGAACATCAAAGAGGTTTCGAGGGACTAATTGCGGTTTTTGCTCACGAAAGCCTTTCCGAAGGATGATATTGATGTTTTCGCTTGACTCAGCGAAATTGGCTTTGAATTTTGTTTCAAGAAAAATTGTGAAAGAAGGTGCAGAGGGTATCTTTTTACCAGAAATTAAAATTGTTAATAAAAACGAACCAAACCTTTATATAACTCCATTAAATGTATGCTTGATTTTGACATTTTCTGGGCACCTGTCAACACCACTCGAAGAGATTAAGCTTCGTTACTTGTGACGAACGAGCAAAAATGAAGTATGATCAAGTGTGTGTGTGTGTGATGCATGATTGCGGCGTCAAAAATATTCCATAGTTATTATCCAAACAAATATCATAAATGCGAAAATGTGTTTGTCTGTCTCTCTGTCTTTCTGTCAGTTTGCTAACTCTTCACGGGTTAACCACCGAACCTATTTCGACGAAAATTGGATAGATTAAGCCCGACAAAGAACATATGTATAGGCTACTTTTTATTCCGGAATTCAACCCCTAAGGATTATTAGAGATTGTATGCGAAAAAAATTGTTTTTTGATCGGAGTTACTTGAAGGTTGGCATAAATATGCACTTCATATTTTAACTTAAGATCGACCGAAAAGCTTCAACTACAAAGGATTTACATGAAAACGGGTTCCTTTTTGTTTTCGGGGTCTCTGATCTCGAATCTACTATCAAAAATTTAAAAATTAAAGATGGTGGATCCAATATGACGAACGAGAATTCTCAACTTGAATGGATCTCAGTCCAAACGAATATACACTGCTGTGAAAAGTAATCAGCACAGGCATACCAAAAAACTTTACTTTGAAATTTGAAGAAAAAAAAGGAATTTATGTCCACACAATTGATTTATTTTATTACCAATAAGATATAATTAATAAGCACAATTTGAAAATTCAAGTGATCCTCATATTCAAGAAGTCTGACACGCATGTCTTGAAACCATTTTTTCGTTACTTTGGGCAGTATGTTTAGGATCATAATCCTGTTGAAACTGCCAAAGTAACGATAGATTATCTTCTATCTAATGAATGGGCCCAACACTACAATACGACAACAACATCCCCAGACCATAATGTTCCCGCCCGCCATGTTTAATTGTTTCAATTCTAATTCTTGGGTCGAATGCCTTTCCTGTCGGCTTTATAACGAACTTTTTGTGTGTTTATTTAAACGGAAATCTTTTGAAGTTGCGAATTTACGGTAGCTATATTGCATCCGCCATCTTTAAATTCAATTTCAATAGTTGTTTCACGTTGAAACAAAAACTAAATTATTACCAGGGTTACTGTCTATAAACTGTTTCATGTTAATAGATTCGGTAGTTTTCGTATTATAGCCATTCGTACAGACAGACAGACAGGCAAAAATATATGTAATGTTACCAAGGGATCTTCTAAGCGGAATATCTGGCCTTGGCTCTCGGGTATCATCACAACGGAACGGCTCCAGTAAAAAGTTCTAAGTTTCACGGGAACAAGCATACAAAAGTACCAACAACTTCCTGCAACAGCCAAGGGCGCCATCTATTAACTATTACCTTTAACAAGAATTTCATAACATTTTACAAATTTTGAATGTCCTCCCGCCCATTTTCCGTCATTATTTTCAATCAAAAGCTGAAAGGGTAACAGCCCTCTGCAGTTGTTGCCAAGAAAAACCCCAAAACTGCCTCAAAGTGGGGCGCCTAAATGAAACCGTTATAATTCTGGGCGCTGCCGACACACCTGAGCCTAGACATGAAAAATGGCTCATCCAGGAGCCCATTAAGTCTATACCTCTTTTCTGGAGTATAACCTTGAATTTTTCGCATTACACTAAAAAGGTGGCAGATACGCCCGGCACGAAGCACACGCTCACCAGTAGGGACGAGCATTCCAACATTTCGCCCTGTGAGGTATGTAAAACAAAGAGGGGGCGAAAAACAAACCAGGGTTGTCGGGGACTCTCCTAAAAATGTATGTACTTGGGAAACTGAGGCAGTTAACCTTTCCTCAACTGGGCTACACGGTACAATTCGGGGAGGCCAAATTACAAGAGAAATAAAAGAAAAACGAAAAAATCGCTTTAAAGGGAATTGTCGCTGACTTTCCATCTCGATAAGGTGAAGCCAGAGGTTAAGAACCCTCAAAAAAGCTCTGAGTCACTGGACTACTTTAAAAGCTCCTTTAATACAAAATGCGTGTACCCGGGAGCAGTGCGTGTAACCACACCCCGCAAGCGTCCCGATGCGGGGGATATGACTAATTATCTTAAACCGCGGCAGACGCCGGAAGGTGATTTGCCTGGAGCGAGCCAGAAGTGCCGAAAATCGCTTCTTGTCGAAAAGAAAAGGTCAGACAAGAAGTGACAAAAAAAATCTCAGAAGCGGAAGAGCGTGAGGAAGCACGCCTTCCCTCCGAGTACGAAAGACAAAGTTTATTGGACTCTTTCAGCTGATCGCAATGTCGTCCGCGGCCCGCGTGAGTGGGGGCCTGGGGTCGTCACGTTCATTGGCCTTGGCACTCGAAATTATTTGTTCGTTGGCCTGAATGCTTTGCCCCTCCGCTTCGGCTGTTTCTGCTGGCCGATCCGTTACCATTGTCAATGACATCAAAGTTTCTCGCGGGGGGAGCTGCACCCGCAAAGCCAGCGGTGACCGCGCGATGTGAAGAAAGCTTGGTGGTCGCGGTGCGACACATCTTGTTCTGCATTTTTTTTTTCACATTATTTGCATTCCTTGGCCATTTCGATTAGATTCCTTCCACCCGCTGGGCTTTTCTTGGACGGCTAGGTGCTCGCTCCGTCTGCAGTTATCACATCAGTAGTAGGAGCAGGCGATGGAACCAAAAGGAGAAGGTGCTGCTGCTAACTGCCGAGCTTTGTTTGGCGCACCCAAGAACAAGAGTTCATCGGAGTTTATTTCTGGCTTTATCAGGGCTATAATTAACGCGTGAGTGCGTAAAAGTGTAAAAATAAAGCGACTCAAGCAGAGGTCAAAAAACACTATAAAGTCACACCCGCTTCGGCTAGGCTGCCGGGGGCGGTGGAGCCAGTTCTATCAATGGAAAGTGGTTCTATGCTATGTACTATTTGCATTGGGCCGGGGTCAGTGAACTTGAAACTATTTGGGGGCTTTTTCTCGATGAGCTGTCGTAGATTTTTTTAGAGAATTGCTGCGTCAAGGGGTCAAAGTTTAACGGCAGTTAATTTTGATGGAGGAGTGGAATTGCTCGAATTGCGTTTTAAATAACGGGAACTGCATATGCACACGAGAGCTGAAATGAATTAAGTTTTGGGGGTGTGCGGAGAGGGGCATCACCATGCCCATTACCATAAACTCTTTTGGCTCACTTTATCACTTAAGGGGTTAAATGTGCTCTGAACTTTCGAAATATAATTTATTTTCTTCTTTTATAGTCTTATGTGACGGATATACAGGGTGTTTCGTCTAACGCATGCAGAAATGAGAGAGATGTCAGATCTCACCCAGGCAAACAAAATATTGTAGATCAGAGGGGGAGCCATTTCAACCGTTTCTGAGTTACAGGGTGATTAATAAACTCGAGATACGCATTCTTATTTTATTTTTATCTTTTGACCTAATTAACGCAGCTACATCAAGTTAACGCCAAACAACTGCCACCTCAATGTCCTTTCCAAAAATGAAAATGATGTCGACCTCTCTCTACCACATCAGGTACACTCATTTGTTAAAGTAAACAAATGTACAGAAATTATGTAAAATTCACGCTTCTCCCACATTTTCTCCGAAATTTATGTAATTAATAATTGTGAGAACACAATTCGACCAATGAGAACGTGGCATTACCGACAGATGTGAATAGCGGCTACAGATGTGATTTTACGACTAATACGATTCAAACCAAAATTCAAAATCAAATACACCAACAGATGTAATTTCTCAGTTAAAATACGACCGGTTATCGACCTGCTGAGTATATTTTTACCCGACAACAGAAGGGTTATGTGTTTATAAGTCCAAGTATTTATGTTTGTCCGGATGTTATCGCAAGGAGCCCCAGTGGATTTACCGATCTGGATAAATGACGTGTCGTTAGAATCGTATCAATCCTCCGGGTGACATAGGTTATATTATGTTACAATAAAAACAAAATGGCTGCTACCCTAATTCAAAAAAAAGTTCACCAAATATCATTAATATGGGTATCAAATGAAAGCATTAGATGAGCAAAATACGATAAACTATATGACACAATTCTAAACCCAATATGGCATACCTACGACCCAATATAGCGTATTACAATTTTCGTCACAACCTTTTGACATGGGTATCACATGAAAGGGCTTGACGAGCAAAATACGACAAGCTATGTAAAATTACTAATTATGTGTATAAGCTAAGTAATGTTAAAGAGTACTTTACTACTACATATGTATATTATCCTTTTAGTTTCGCATGCCACTTTACTACTTACATAAATACCTACGCTAATATTACGGCATGCGACCAAAAGGCTATACACCGTATCTATGTCGATTTGAATCAAGTAAAGAAAGGATATTTTCTTGTTTCGTACTTTTTATTTCTTCCATTGTTGGTTTTTTTTATGGAACTCGTCATCCACCACAAGATCCACCACTTGAAAGCAGTTTCTAAAGCCCTATCGAACACAGCTAATATGAGTTTGAATTACCTAATTACCGTTAGATGGAGCTTTAATATTTTTTTTTCAATATTTTATTTTTAGATTGAAAATTTCAGGCCCTCTGACACATGGTCTTTAATTTCCTCCCAGACAAAAATCCAACTGTGCCAACACCCGCCACCAGCACGAAGGGAAGGAACGCCGCCCAAGAATATATTCCCGTCT
This sequence comes from Neoitamus cyanurus, assembly GCA_947538895.1. Taxonomy (NCBI): domain Eukaryota; kingdom Metazoa; phylum Arthropoda; class Insecta; order Diptera; family Asilidae; genus Neoitamus; species Neoitamus cyanurus. Next base: position 21,074,527 of record OX384547.1, read on the forward strand.
GGACAGATTCATAACACATGAAAAAAAAGCGAATTGCAAAAATAGCAAAAAGGCATTTCCCTTCCGCGTTTCTCTTTCAAAAACATCATACCGTCGCCATCTCAGGGCCCATCACACATGTTGCACTCGCCGCTCGTTTATTTATAGTCCTAGTGGCCGGCCAAGCCCGGCCGTTCGTTCTTGCGTCCGTCACACCGCCGCCGCCGCACCCTACAGTTTACTTTATATTTTAACGCGCCTCCAGTGTCTGTGTCCCGGCTGCGGTCGGGATTGTGCACGTTGTGATTGCGGCGCTTTTATCATTTTCATTCAAATCGTGTGGACTGAATTATATGAGGATAGTGACCAGGGGGGCGGCCGACTGCACCTCTTTGCACCTCAGCACACCACAACTGTGCAGTGCACCCGCAGTGCATACAGAGTGCATCCAGAGAGGGCGCTGGCAAGTGGCAGAGAGACTGAAGCGGCTGGCTGCGGCATGGCATGGCATGGCACAGCACCGCACCGCACCGCACCGCACCGAACCAGGCAAATTCGATCAAAGTGCACCGAACTCCTCGCCGTCGCATAATGTGTTCTGCTGCGATTGAACTTGCATCGGAAATCCAGGGAGAGTCACAGCACAGCGCACCAGCGGCACGGGCGGCATCGACATCGGCATGACAGTTTTGCGAGAATGCAAAAATGCGCAGAGAAAGGGGAAAATTTCTTTCACAAATTACACCTTGCTGGCTGGGTGGCTGGCAACAGGGGGTGTGGGTTGATTAGGTGGGCTGAGCAGAGTGCTTTTCCTGGCGATGATTTCTCTGTTCCTACTCCGCAGGCAGCGCCCCCCTAGTGACTGTGCCCATGCAGGCCTACAGTTTATTTACATTCATTCGTGCAACCGGGCGGCGAGAGTTGGCGACATTCTAGCGCATTTCTTCGGGGAGTTTACCGAGCTTATTAAGTCGAGATTAAGATCGTAATGAATCACGACTTTGTAAATCTGTCGGGTGTATTGTATGGAGCGCGTTCACGATGATTGGGCGAGGTTGAGGGCATCTTTTCTTTCGTGAGGGATTGACCCAATTTTGCGGACGTATTGTTGATGGATTTAGACAAATGGGAAGGGGCACAGGCACATTCACCGCATAAAATATCTACGTATAGTCTGAAAAGCATTTGGGGTTTGCCCTATGGAATTTATTGATAGTTCCTCACGCAGAGTAATTGCTATGGGCATTAAGAGCCCACCATACGGGAAGATTTAGGGTGGGCAATCTAGGAGGTAGGAACCCATTTCATCGTCTAAATATAGCCACTGACACATTACTTTGGTATTACGTACCGTTTTTCCCGTAACGCAACAGCTAGTACACAAAACCATAACAAAAACAATCAAAAAAATTGCATTTAACATTTTATCTGGTAATTGTTCCGTTCTGTAATTTTTACGTATCGGTCGTCACATGAAAATTTTCGTCGTCATAATCATCCAAACGAACGGTATATTCGCCGCTTAGTTGAAAAGTTTGAGTCAACTGGCTCTGTACTTAATTACGCCCTCCGCGTGTGCGTGCTAGTCCAAATTTCGCGATTCCTCGTCGTACACAAGAACTTGGGCTTTCACAGACCTCAACTTCCTCCAAGAAAAGTTTTTTCAACAAAACGGCGCAAAGTGCCACACAAGTGACGAAACTATCGCTCTATTGCATGAACAGTTCCCTACTTAAAGATTAAATAATACAACTATAAAACCAATTTCATAAGAGTGGGCCCAACGCATTCAAAGTCGTAAAGTAGTTGAGAATTTGTTTCGTTTCAGACACGCCAACATCAACTAACAACGAAAATTTTGAAAAAAAATAAACATCGTTGAAGTTGTTATAAAGAGATTGTTTATAGTACTTTGAGATATTTTGGGCATGAAACGCGTCATAGCACGGTTTGTTCCAGAAGAGATCGATTTCCTGCAAAAATACTACTGCACTGTTGGTGTTGCTTCAGATATTAGCTTGTAACGAATTTATTTCCATCAAATTCATTACGACCCGAAAATATGCAGAAAAGCCAACAATTATCCCAATGGCGCTTCGAGAGCCAATTCAACCTTGAAACACTACGTCAAAGTCGATCAAACGTTAAGGCAATGTTAACTGTCTTCTTCGAGTTTCGTGGTGAATTGGAATTACCTTACGTCCAAAAAGTTAATAACGTATACTATTTAATGCCTCATTTGCGTCGGACAATCAGCTGAAAACGGACGTAAGGAAATTTCTTGAACTTCAAACAGGACAATGCACCATCCCACACGTCGAAACTGGTTATTTTAAATTTTTTCACTTGTCCCAGATTTCCTTACAAAAGGTAAACGTATAAAAAACATTTATTTCAACTAATATCACCGCAGACCCGATTTTGTACGTACATATGTCGACTGCTGTGAAGCCAGCTAAATGAACCGAGGAACATGCCCTTATTCTTCCGAGACGATAGCAACCAAAAAGCGCGAGACTGCAATCATAGAGTCAAGAACCTCAATGGAAAGCCATAGTACGACAATCAAACTTTGCTCGAACGATGTACCTAATAGCGTTCAGACGGTGGGTGTAATTTACATCAATCAAATTTTTGATTATTTCGTCACATCCAAGGAATAAGAGGAACTGTAAAAAGATTGTAATTTTTTAGTATCCTGAACCAGCAATAAACGGATAAATGAATGAATAAAAATTACATCTTGAATATATAAAATTGGGCACCATATTTAAAATCAACCCGAAAGTCCTCATACGCCAAATTTTGTGAAAATACCTGACAGCATTTGTGACGTAACACGATTTAAAAGTGAACAACAGTGAATTTGTCGAAAAATTACTCGTTTCAGAAATTAATGAGTCACATAAGACCTGATTCAAAAACTGCTTCCTCCAGAAACTTTAGCAATTATCCAAGCCTTGCTGAAAGAACAACAACATTCCACAATCATCCGCGGGATTTTCTCAACTTTCTCAATTTTGTGATATCTTGTCTTTTATCTCTCTCTTTCAACATCTTCTGTTTTCCCACATAACCGCAACTTAACTGAGTACACACCTCTTTTCGTTCGGAGTTATGTAAAACATATTAAATGTACCTAAGAATAAAATATGTGGTTTGCACGCTTACACTACTACGGAACGTATATCGACTTGGAGTTTGTCTTCCCACTTCAGTTATGTAAACCACAACAGCGTTTGAGCCAAAAAGTTTAATTCCGTTCGAAAAACGCCCCAATCAGATAGGCTCACAGAAATTTAAGAATCCGGACAATTATGAGCGACCTCCGCAGGGATAAGCTATTCATCACTCCCCCAAGAAGCTACCTGTTGCGATACACTCCACTCGGTAACAAGATATCGTCCCGGCATGGCACCTGGCGGTAGCTTTCTGTTCTGAACATTTTTGCCGTCCTTTTCAGACCTCGTCAAACTCCCCAGCATCCTTTATTCTGCCCTCCGTAAGCCCCGAATTTAATCCCCGGTAAAATTTCATGAGCCCAACCAACTCAATCACTCATGCAGACGTCCCTACCCGGCACGTCGGAATCTGCTTGACACAGTTCCCAGCTCGCACTCATTGAACGGTTATTCAGTCTGGCCCCGAGCGAGGGGGAAACTAGAGCTGTATTTTAAAGGGCGCAGTATGGCGGCCCGTGGCGTGGGCAACTTCGGGCTGTACATTTGCAAGTCCTCCCCAGATTACCGGAATGTCAAGCCGAAAATCGTCCAGGTGGAGATGGATGTCAAAAGCTGTGGTCAGGTCTAATAACCTATAATCACATTATATCCATTAGAGCACGAATTTCCCGGCCAACCGTCCAAGGGAAGACGGTTCTCGGAATCTCAGAAGGTTCTTTACCCGCACCGGGAGAAGAACCTGAAGGAAGACGTTCTTACGAAAGCTCCTCGCCCGGTACCAACAACCTCTGGTGAACCTGGTCTTATCGTACGTTGCCCAGGCCAAAGTCGATGTGGCAATTAATCGACCAACTCGGTACAGAACAGATCCGGGAGGACTAGGCACTAGGCATGCCGGGAAAGCAGCCTCGGTCGAACAGAAAATAAACATGCGTCTGCCCCAGCCGGGTCGTGATGTACCCACACACACACACACAGTCACAATGGCGGAAGGGAGCAGAACGGGGCCGGGATTTGCCCCAAAAATACTCAGAATTTCTTTCCACAAGGATATGTCGGGCACCATCGTCGCAGAGGTTCATTGAACTTCTATTTTCGTTTGTTGGTTCGTTGGTGGGAGCGCGCGCCGGGGCGCCGCCGGTGAGCCTGTCAGTAATGAGGAAGAGGACGATAATTCTGCCGGTGTACAGTGAAAGGAGGCTCCCTCTGGTGGTGCGTGGCAAAGGCAGTCATGGGCCTATTATGTATCCTGAAGGCAACTGACATTTTGCGGCTGTTTTGATTTATTGCCGAAGACGAAGCGAACTGATACCCACCCACTTCGCCCCCGCGTGCGTCCTGTGAACTTTTGTGATGTCCCGGATTTGTGTCGGTTAGCAGTTTTCTTTTTGAATTCTATCTGATGGTCTGAGTTGTGATCCTGGGCCTATCCAAGGTCGATAACCCGAGCAGGTCAGTTTTACGGGCTAATTTTTTTAGGAGATGCAGTGGGAAGGGATATGTTTATTCACTTACTGGGGTGGTGGTTGGAAACTGTTAGAGGTAAACTTGATTTGAAGGAGTGTAAGGGATATGATTTATGGTATCCCGTTATCTATCGCATTTCTTGGATCGGCGAGGAAAATTAAGGGAAGGGGCTATGATTGTTATCCAAGTATTATTAGTTGCGTTGTTTGGGCAGGTCCGATTCATTGTTGAAAGGTATCTGGCTCGGGTGCGCTGACCCCGCTTGGAAAGGTTTTTCCCTGGATGGCGAGCTTAGAGGTTAAATGTGTTCAACTGTAAATTCCAAGGTACTGGCATCTAATTGAATTTTTGGTGAATCTTTTTCCTTTCTTTATTTTTAACATTTTTTACCCGCAAACTACTGTAGGAATGCTTTTATAGAAGTGCGCGAGTAAGAAGAGAGAATTTAAAATTTTAATGACTAATTTAATCGCAACGAAATGAAAATTTTACAATGACCATTCGTAAGTCTCGTTTTTATTTTAGTGTGCATAATCATGACATGTTCACAAATTTTTTTTCCGCCAGAATTGTATGAAATAGACTTAAATGGCATGTGGTTTCAACAGGATTGCGCAACCTGCCACTCCGCACGTGGAGCAATGACGTTAATGCAAAACATGTTCCCAGATCGTGTCATCCGTCGTTTTGGAGATAAAAATTGGCCGCCGAGAAGTTGTTATTTAATCTGTTTGGGTTTCTTTCCCTGCTTTTTTTAGTGCAAGGTATGCACATACCACCGAACCACCCTGAGAGGATTTTACAACTGAAGGAATAAATGGAATGCCACCGTCATGCAATACAGGCGAAAAAAAACTTTCAAAATTATCCTAAAGGCCTAAGAATGTTCATATGTTTGTTTGTACGTGAAGAGTAATATCGAATAATATACTTGGACGTTAAAATATTCTTCATAATCCCACAAAGGATAAAGCCTTAGTTTTATTGCTGTATCTGTATTGCATCGGGAATCAAAATTTCACTTGTACTCGTACCTCTCTTTTTGATTTTCGTAATTTTACTAAATTGGACAACTTTTGTTTGTGATGGTTTTCGGGGTCGATGGTTTTAAAAACTGTGTTAAATTTTATACATTCAAAAGCGCTGGATTGAAAATAATAAATTTACCGTGTGTCAAATATTCCCATTACCAAAATGTTTAATTAGTTAATTTGTTTTTTTATTTTCTACATTTTTTTGTGGTGGTTGATTCTAGTTCATGCAATACACACAAGTCTGCTTAACACCCAGAACCCCCGTATTTTTATTCAAAAATTTCAAACCGAGGCAATCCTGCCAATCATCGCAGGCCACCTCGCGGGTCCGAGCGGATTCAATTTTTAATTAATTTCAATGTTCAGATATACTGCAATAATCCTTAAAGATGTACCTATTAAACCCCAATGTTAGCCACCCCCCCCCCCCCCCCCCGCCCCCCTCCCCAAAAAAAGATCAATTTCGAATTTCTTCAAATTTTTCCTGATTCCAACTTGACATAAAACCCCTGAACACACATACATGGAATAATACTGTGACACATTTATTTGGGGTGAGCATGAAACTTGAAACAAAAGTGTACCTAAAAAGTTCGGCCAACTCGAGTCGAGTTGTGAAGTTAGCTTTGGTATACTGAAAGTAAAAAATTTCAGCCCACAATTTTCCGAGTAAATTTCATTTATATATATATATTTTTTTTTTATCTTGGCCATAAACATCGTAACGAGCATCATTTAATTCTCGCCTTGGAACACTCTAGTCTTCACACATCCCCTCTTTCGACCAAACAAAAAAAACCATCATAAGAAGAGCAAATAAGCAATTCAACTCTTTTTCCGGGGTGCAATGACCGCTAATTGCACTCGGCTCATAACTTACTTTCTCTTTTCACTCTAGGCTGTTCCGCCGCCGTTGAATAGCAACACAGCACCGCGGAACCACAGCAGGCGGCAGCACTGTACACGGCCTTGTTTCAATTTTCCTCGATGATGGGCGGACGGCCGGCTACTTAAAAATTGTTTCAGTTTTCTTTTCCCGTGTTTTCCCCTGTGTCATTGATTACATTTGACGTGCGACACGAAGTGCGTTTTATGAAGGGGCGCATCAAGTGCCCATCGCATTAAGGTCCTTTGCGCCTGCGTGCCTGGCTGAGGAGTCTAAAAGCAAACAACAAAAACGTCGCCCGTTGGCGAAGAAGAGAGACATAGCTCTAGTCAAGCAGTCTATTTGCGCGGGAAAAGTTCATTGCATCGTGCACGCAGTCTCAGCAAGATGACGATGACGGCGACGACGACGACTTTGAGCGCCTTGGTGTAAAGCCTGAGGGAAAAACAACTATTTGAAAATTTCCCTGCAATCAGCTGGACGAGTGGCTGCAGTGGTGGCGCTGATCGCAGCGCAATATCAGTTGATATGAAAATTGTAAAGAGAGGGAACGATGACTCGTAGTCGTTACAAATGAAACAGTTACCAAGAAGCAGCAACAGCTGCCCAAGAAGATTCCTTCCTTAAGAGCGCCGAGAAAACTTGATCGCACTCTCTGGCCCGATCTAAAGCAAGTGGTAAAACTTGTTTGCGCTCCGTGTGTGCCCCCACACAAGCACCCGTAGCCAAGACGAGATGCAATTAAGCAGAAATTCTCCCTCTAGTCTAGAGCGGTAGGATCGCTACTTCTGCTGATCACAGCAGCGTGCCCCACGTTGTGCTCGGTCAGAGCTTCTTCGCGGCACCGTCACATGGTGTCGATGAACTTTCTTCAAGAGCACGGTCGAAAAGTTCTTCTTCTTTGACAGTGTGCAGCCGCGATCAGCAGCGCAGCTGTGTACCTTCGTCGGCAAAAAAGAACGAGGGATAGCGGGCGGACGTACTGTGCGCAACCAGATCGGAGGAGAGTTCGTACGATTTCACTTATCACAGCAAGTGTGACTCACCATTAGCGAACGGCCATGATCGTAGTACTACTCGCACAGGTACACTCTGTCTGAATGCACTCAACCCGCCACGGCCGCTCTCGCTGCGGGAGTTGCACTTTTCCACCACAAAAATGTCCCCACTTTCTCATTTACATTACGCCACAAGTGATCGTCGTGTGACGTCATTTGGAATGCTTTTCTTCTGCCCTCAACAAAAATTTACAGTTACAAACTATCGCAGCGACACGGCTAGTCCCAAGGGGAAATTTCGCTTTGAGTCTCTCGTGTGGGCATTTTTCTTTCCCGCAACACGACAAAGCAGCGAAATTTCTTGTAGGGCTTCGCCGCTACTTTCGCTCTCGTTCAATTCATTATAGCGGACCATGCCGCGGGCTAACGGTCTAAAAGACATTGATCGTTGGTACTCACGTGATAGTTCCCGATCTAACCATTGTCATCCGTCATCTTCATGCACTGGCCGAGGTCCCAGGGTGTTTCGTGTCGCTTTCGAGGAGAAATACGAAGTACCCAGTAGTTGTGGTGACTTCCTGGAGTATTTCCTGGTTCCGGTACTGTTGGCTCGCCGAAAGTCTGTCCCTCAATCAAATCACTTAGCCACTTTCCGAGTTTGCTGTGCTACGTCACTTTTCACTTCTTTCGCTAAATACTTTTACCACTTTCTGGGTTCGTGTAAACTTTCACTTTTTCACAGCAATTGTGTTAAATTTTTGCACTTAAAAAATCCGTTTGTGGGACTGCAGCGGTAGGAAGTTGAGGTCCATGGGCCGATTCGGAGTTCCGACACTTACACTCGAAGTGACCTGTGCAGGGAGAAAGGCAACAAAACGTGAGACATTTATTTAGTCTTAATAACGTTTTTTGAATTTTTCATTAATTGATGTGAGTCTACGTAGTTGGCGTTCCGTTGATTGGGGAGCTAATTAAGAGGCTTTCGAACGGTTTCAACTGAATGAATGCACGAGTGACTCACTCCTGCCAATGTCCGCTTTAGACGTGAGTGGGCCGGTAATGCGGGGATTTTGGGGTCACGGTCATTGGATTTACCGGGTTTAACGCGGTCGGTTTACTCGTGCTGTTCTAGTTGAATAGTTCCCCGGCTGTAGCTAGGGGATATGACAAGATTTTCATGTGCTCGATAATTCTAGTGAAAATGGAATCAAACGTGATTCAAAAAGGAATTAATGAAACCCAGCTGTGAGAGGCTTAGGAGAAATTCACGTTTTTTACTACCATATACGTATAAAGCTTGATGCTATGAATCATAGCACACGGTCGAAAAGGAAGTAAAGAGGGTGGAGAAAAGAGTTAGAGCAGCCTGCCGAGCTAATGACCTCATACTAAGCATAAGAAAATATTAGAACAAGGATCTAAGAGGGAATCGAAACCACGGCCATTGAAATAGTATGCATTCGCATACTAAGGCTCTTACTACCTGAGTTAGTTCAAAGATCCGAGTTTGAGTACTCGGGTACTAGCGTAAGTATATACTTGAGGTAATCCTTATACCCGTCCAGTCAAATGGTAATTTTGCTAAGCATTTTGGGTAGGAAGCGATTTTTTTTTAATCTGTTGGGGGGGTGAGTATAAAACTGAGTTTCCGCAATTTTATCCCCTCCAGCTCCCATTTGTCGGCAAGGTTGAAAACAAGGGTGCGAACGGTTTTTCAGGGATAACTCGCTAACCGTTTCTCGTACGAAAATTCTTAAAGGAGATGGTTTACAGAGAATCAAATTTTCTACAATTCTTATTAAATAACGTTTCACGTCAAAATTAATAATAAACAAGTTAGAAGCCGGAAAAGGCGAAAATATTTAGTCAAAAATTCTTTGAGACGCTATAACTTTTGTATATTCAATTTCAGAACATTTTATTCTGTGCCATCGTCCTGCAATTAATTTTAAATTTTTATTTTTTTAATTATTATAACTTTAAAGGGTTTTACAGGATCACAAAGGAAGAGCAGTCATGGGAAAAATATTTATTTTTATCGGATTTTCTTGAAACTTAACTCTGCAACACGTGTTTCAGCATTTCTCAAAATTCGAACCCTAAGGGGGTAAGAAAAAGCCCTGATGCACTTTTTTTTGTAAAATTTAAAGTGAACAAGTTATATATCCTTTCAAAGATTTTTTGATCAAATATTTTTGTCTTTTCGGGCTTCCAACTTGTTTATTATTAATTTTGATGTGAAACGTGGGGAGATTGTTATATCCTTGGCCCCAATTTGTGGGAACGGGGTTCGAAACATTTTGCTGTGCTAATTAACGGAAAAATAATGAAAAAATTCTAAAGCTAATTTTTGGGAAAGTATTGTTTTCCGGCAACAATACTTTCCTAATTCACTCGTTCCAACCATAAATGGAACATTTCCACAAAGTTTTAGGGCAATTCTAAAAGCAGCCGTCGTACACTTAAGCCAACTATTTTGCCCTATATCTCGAAAACGGGCCGAGATAGAATTTTTTCATTATTTTTCCGTTAAATAGCACAGCAAAATGTTTCGAACCCCGTTCCCAAAAATTGGGGCCAAGGATATAACAATCGTGCCTGAAACGTTATTTAATAAGAATTGTAGAGAATTTGGTTCTTTGTAAAAAAAATCTTTCTTGAGAATCTTCGTACTAGTAACAGTAAGGGAGTACCCGAGAAATTAATTTTGAGAGCATTTAAGTTACGTTAAGAAGTCCTGTAGAATTATTACACTAAAAGTAAGAGTGCAAGTTCATTATGGATTGCTTGTGTATATTTAAAGTCTATTTATTGGTATGCATCCACGTATGAAAAATATCGCCATAAAGTGCTTTAAATAATCGATTAAGTTCATAATGAATTCTCGTTTTTCCATTCATTAATTCCACAGGATGCAAATACTTGAGTAACGTAAAACATAATGCCGACCACCGAACACCATTTGAGGAATTTTAAAAAAATCTACATATTAATGAACTGTAAAATGCTGTCTCTCTAATTTAAAACGTATTACAGTTAATGGTAGCACGTTACAAAAGTTTGTATATCCCTTTTCTACCAAGACGTGTTGTACATCTTTGGAAAGGCAATAGGATGGGTAATTCAGTCAAAATAAAAATCGAGGGGTAGTAATTACATGAACAGACTACCGTTGCGGCTGAACATTATTTCAAATGAAGCAGTGCACACGAGCCTCCGTCGCCACACTATTAGTCACCATGTAAAATACAATCGAGACGCTCGCAGAAAACAGTCGATTTGTTATGGCTCAAAAAGAGTAGTTGTTTGATGTAAGTTTGATGTCGCTGCGTTAATTAGATTAAAAGATAAAAATAAAATAATAATATGCATCCCGAATTTATGAATCACCCTGCAACACAAAAACGGTTAAGATTTCCCTCCCCCTGCCATACGATTTTTTCTTTGGCTAGGTGAGACCTATCACCCCTATCATTTTTGGCATATGTTAACTGATACGCTTTGTATATATTTCATATAAAACAGAGGTTCTATTTTAATGTCTAATGCATACAAATTCCAATGGAAAACTTTTTACACCAATAGCTGCATAAACGGTGTATTTGGAGCTTTTTACATGATGTGGTCTTGCATTGTCATTCGGCATTCTGTGTAGTTCGTGGTACCTAAGGAACTACTTCTTACATATACTGGCTTTTACACATATTCACCTAAAGGCCCAATGAATAATTTCCTTATCCTCGACAGTATATTCTTTTAAGTTAGAATAAGGAACATACATATGATAACTTCTATACTATTTGTGACCCACTACCGTTTTTACTAAATCCAGCCACTGGTTGTCAGATTTTTAAAAATTGATATTTTGAATGACTATGGTTTCGAGGAAACTTAATACCTACAACAAATTCATTAAACAGAAAACATGACGTCTACAGTGGTTTTATCAGCCAATATCAACTTCACAGAAGTGTCTATTCATACGGCGAGTGGGCTAAAGTGGGTGAGAGTGGCCCAGAGTGGGCGAGAATGGACCAGAATGCTTGAGAGTAAGCAATAGAGCGGGTGAGACTGGTTGCGAGAGGACCAAAGGGCATGAGAGTGCGTATAATAATTAATTCTTTCACAAAATTTCTATTGACTGATGCACTCTCAACCACTCTGATCCACTCTATCGCGCATTCTCGTCTATTCTGGGCCACCTGCACCCACTCTATCGCTCACTCTCATGCACTCTCATGCACCCTATCGCGCACTCTCGTCCACTCATCGTGTGAATAGTATCTTCCTAACTTCAATGATTTTAAGAAAAAATCGCAATAACATTGCCAATTATCCTGCCTAAATCGGAAAATGTGGTTCGGCTTAATTTCTTCTACCATATGTTAGTACAGGCATGCCCCACACGTCGATATGAAGATCTGATCTGACTGTGTACATAGCGGACGTATCTGTTTCCTTTAGACAAAACTTTGGAATATTTCGGATTCCTTAAAGTCAACTTTGCCTACATTTTTGTGAGTGACAGATAGATAGATGAGGAAGAGGGATATGTGTTGTTAAACATTACATATTGTTCAAACCTCGTTTACACACGAAGAAATATAAGTGGGGAATGCGCAGGTCTAGTGAAGAAGTGGAAACCCAACCCACACCCTTTTAGTATGCTATCCAATACGCCTACCGGTAGTCTAGTGAGACACAAATTTTTTGTACAACACTACAAGCTAGGGGTCTATAACCCTTGTAGACAGGCCCAAGAAGAGAGAAAGAAGAGTAGGGCTGCTTTGAGTAGTAATTAGGGGGCGTAAACTCAAACCAAAATAGTTACTTTAGTAGTGATATGCTCAAAGAAAATATTTATATTTTTTAAATGTTTCATCAATTGATGCTACCAATCCATCATCTTTCTTTTCTCTCCCTCTCTCCTTGCAAATTTAAAAGTCGACATGCACTTGGCCTTGAATTGTCTTCCTCAGCCATATCGTTATCGAGATTGAACAACCTTGCTAACCTGTCGAAATTTTCCCCAGGGCAGAGTCCATCGTTACCAAACCCGTAACCAAGGATCCACAAACTTAAATCGGAGAAGGAGAGATCACGGAGGATTTTACGATTCTAACTGCGCCAATAATCGAGAATACCTATAGATTTTGGAGTCTGCATGAATCTGTAATGGGGGTCTTCTCCTACATCACCTAGGGCAGGCCATCCTGCAAGGACTTGAAGCGTAATCTCCATTTTGTGATTGATCCACGCCAAATAAACCGCAGCGCCATTAGCCAATGCTACAACTATGAAAATTGTGCAGCAGTGACTTACACAATGGACTCGCTCCAGTAACTCTTTCGCCAGTCCGATTTAATTTTGAATAACGTGAAAGTTCATTTTTGTGGAATTATACTTACCTTTTGCACTAAATAAATTCTGCCTCTCCGTCAGTTGGAGTAATCCACAAGTAATCCATTAATAATCCGTCTATTACGCACAACACATATATTTGCTAAAAAAAAATTCCCGAAACACCACAAAGTTGCCTTTTATCGGGCTAAACAATAATTTCCTAATTATCACTACGATTACGTATATAATTACCTAAAACCGGAAACAGTTCGAGTACGAAAAATTCACTAGTTTATTTCTTAGCACACCTGAAAACAGCTTGCACACGCAAAATTATTATTGCAACGAATTTGCAACAACAAAATAAAAATAAAACAGCAAAAAACATAAAAGGTAAATAGGGCAATGAACACAGAAAGCACTTTAGAGCCACACGAATAAATCGTTCGTTTTTTTCCCCTAGAAGAAATCGCCGCCAAGTTCAAAATAAAGCGGAAGCGATTTACCAGCGTTCAAGTCAAGCACGGGGACGACTCAGTCCATTGAACTATTGCGGGAGGAACAATAAAAAAAAAAGAAGAGCACGGGCGGGGGGAGGGATGAAATATTTTTAAAACCACTGAACACTGGCAATGTCACTGCGAAAATTATGTCACACGAGCGTATGCCACTGATGTCAGTGACGGCGAATCGAGCGGGCCAGACCATTCACGATCTTTCACCTTTTCGGCAGAGAGTCAAATGACTAAACACTTTGTGGACCCCAAGACCTGCTTTTTTTGGAATTTTGGGGAGCCACTATTCCGTTATATTTTTATAAAATCGTCTAAACTCAGCGTATGACGCGGCAGAGTAGGTGTGGTGGATGGGATTGTTGCGTCGCCAATTGAGCCTGAACTGGGAAAACTGCCCACAGTCCACCGTCTGTCTCGTTGAGCGAAGAACGGCGGAAGCACAAAACTCTTGAGGATAGTTCGAGTGGTGGCTCGAGCTGGACGTCGTCGTCGTCAACAGTCTTGAAGATGTCTAGAAAAGTGAGCTGCGGTCTTGGGTCTCTTCAATGAAGCGATAAAGTATTCAATAAACTGCTCCCGGAGTATCCAGGGTGCCCTTTAAACTCTGCTCCCGTCAAGAGTTGTGAACAAACACCGGTCGCTGGGAACCTGTGGGCACACGCCAAAAACCGTTTTTTATTTCACCTTTACTTCCTCACCACTCAGGGGCGAAATTGTTTTCACACGAATCGTTTCCGATCAAATACTTGATTTGCGGCTAAATCCAAATAACAATAATAATAGAAGCTCTCTTGTAACTTCCCTATGCGGCAAGGGAATCTGGTGTGCCGACCAACGTCGGCCTGTACGCTCTATCCTTCACAGCAATGACGTGCAAACTAACCTTTTCCATAAGCACGAAAGGGAAGGAAGCCTCCAGCAGTCGCCGGATCGTACGGAAAAAAGTCACCGCACAGCTCAGGGAAAAATAAAAGAACCTTTTCGTATTCGATATAAAAACGGCTCTCTTACAATACCCTCTCTATCAAAAAGTTCCCTTTTCGCAGAGTGTCAGCGCTCTTCTCTTCGCTCATGAACGAGCCGCTCTTCTAAACGGCTCTGGTGCCCACCAGTTTTGTATGAAAATGAACTCGACTAGAGCCCGGCATCTGGGGTCAACGACCGAACGTAACACGCGTATATTTGCCCCACCACTACACACGACGTATGCAAACGAATATGAGCACACCACCACTGTGCCGTGCGCGCCTCCTTAAAAAGTCAATAAATGGCCGAGTTTTTTGCACTCGGAAAAAATCGATTTTATTCTTTCATTTCACTCACTGCCGGACGGCGCGTTTCGCCTGCTTCTCAGGCGGAAATTTTAACGTGTGCCGTGGTGTGGTCGCATCACTTCCTGTATCTGTCCCGCTCGTAGCCCATCATCAGTAGCATTTTCCCTTCTACAATTTTCCAGCCTAAGTCCACTTCTTCGACACAAAATGCGGCAACTAATCTAATCGCCGATAAAAATTAAATAATTTTCCATTTAATCCGCAACCTCACCCCGTATCGCACTCACCGCCGAATTATCAAATTGTAACAGTTATTAGCTCCCCGCTATTTGTATAAGTCACTGTAGGCGGTGGAAACTATCACCCGCCGCCCGTGCCATAGTACACAAAGTTCGTTGGTTCCCTCGCCGATTAAAAAGAAGCGAAAAATATCACTTTCGGGAGTTCAATGCCCTCTGTGTGAACCAAAACAAAGCGAAATGCCGTGGATTCGAGAGGAATCACCGCATGGTCGTGATGATATGATACGCTCTCTCATCTCCCTTCAACGAGTTGAGATGAGAATTGAGAATTGAGATCCGCCACCGGCACGCTCTTTTGAGAGCTGCCGCAGCATACTCTTCGAAGAAGCCAGGAACCAAGATTTTGAAAGCACCTCTTTCCTTTGAATTCCTGTAAGTTTCCGTGCTTTCGGGGAAGTGAGAGCTTTTAGTCAACGGAACTCTCGCGTAAAAGCTCTTGTAAGTGGCTGCAGTATTACCAGTGACTCACTGAATCGGCTGTTTGGTGTTCTTAAGAAAAATTGCGTTGTGTTCCGGTTAGAGAAAGTTTTCAGTATCCGGCTAAATGAGCGAATTCTAATAATTAGTCTGCGGTGAGATTAGCGGTGATTTAGCGAAAAATGATGTAATAACAAAAGGCGAATCATTTCAAATTATTTTCCATTCTATTCGATTGTTGGAAATAATACCGGAATAATACCCTATGCTAAAGTTGAACGGTTCTCGGCAACTTTCACGACTGCAGCTTGCAGACAAGCAATTTTCGCGACAGACTTAAAATTGCCTTTTGCAAAATGTCTACTAACTGAAATTTCCCTTTTACAAAATGTGTCTACTGACTAAAAAGATTGTTGGGAAAGTATTATATAATACCTGTCGGGAAAAGAGTTTGTCGGGAAAATGGTTAGTCGGGAGATTGAAGGCGGGAAACTGAACAGTAATCAAATTGAACAATTGATTCCCTGATGGAATTTCCAAAATGCTGTGTGAAGAAAACCTGGTTCCATAATGGTACCACCAAAACGTTCTTAACAACTTCAGTAAGATGAAGATGAAGATGAATTATATAGCGATCTCGTCTGTGGAATTTACTTTCTATAAGCGTCAGAAGGCTTTCGTGTTTCGGAGACGATCCTGAGTTTAAAAAACACTTCAACAGGGTAAATTTTCAGTACTTGGGAAGGAGAACTCGATTGATACAATCTACTATATTTATATTTTGTCCCCCTCTTCATTTTATTTGCTTTTCTCAGTTAGTTTCGGTTTTGCATTACCATTTTATTTAATTCGTAATTACCTCTTTTATTGTTATTTTTGCCGTTTTATTAAAAATAGTATGCTTTTAAAAAAATGTGAACACAGCGCAATAAAATATTAATATCTTCCATCCCATCGAAATCGGTTGCCATATTGGAGCCGCCATTTTTCTTTATAAAAATTTTTATTAATGATGTTCCATATTCAGCTGATAAGTTTTTGATCAATATTGGAATTATTAAAATCGGTGCAGAAATAAAATCACAGAAGAAATCACAAGGATGTTCAAGCCGCCTTTGGCACTGTGTGACACGATGGACTAGTGCATAAAATGATTAAATTTCTATTTCCTAAATACCTGAACTCCATTATTCTAAATTACTTTAGAGACCGATACTTCAAAGTCTATGTAGGATCCAAAAATGCTGAAGCATGCAAGATTGTGGCAGGTGTCCCTCAAGGATCAGTACTTGGTCATGCATCCATTTTTACTGACGACACAGCAATATTTACCGCAGCAGAAAATATCAGAGAAATCTTGGCAGACATGCAGAAAGGACTTAATTCAATAGCAAAGTAATTTCATAAATGGAAAATAAAACTAAACTGCGACAAATCAAAGGCCATGTTATTTACGAGAAAAAGAAGACCATGCCATCTCCCAACAAATAGGTTTAAGGTTAATAAATGTAGAAGTTCCGTGGTGTGAGGTTGTGAAATATTTTGGAGTCACTTTAGACAAAACCTTATCACTTAAAACTCACATCTCGCAAACGATACATAAAACAAACTTTCTAACGAGAAGCCTGGACAACAAACTATTAATATATAAAGTAATATATTTGGTATAAATGTGCTAAAACTCACAAAAATAAACTCCAAATTGCCCAGAATAAGCTGCTTAAGAAAAGACTACATTTAATGACAGACATTGTATTTATAGAAGAGAAAGTAGACAAAATGGCCAAACAATTTTATACTAAGTGTGAATATAGCACCAATTCCCTGATTCGGCAACTTTTCTAGAATAGATAATAATAATAAGATAGTAGTGCCGGACTTAACTCCAATCGGACCCGGGGCACAAAATGGGGATGCCCATGTAAGGGCAGGAAAATCGGATTTTTTTTGGAAACACGAGTCAAGGATCAGCTAGCATTCTTATAATATATATAAATTTATTAACGTACATATATGGCAATATATATAATGACATATTCTTTTTTCTTATAACCATGGATATAAATATATTTATATATATAAAAATAAATTGCTGTGCGATACGTCTCGCTAATACTCAAAAACGGCTTGACCGATTTCGATATTTTTTTTTTGTTCGTCGTAATACAGGGGAGGTATAAAAAGAAGAAAATTCGGGAAACCCCAAAGGAAAAGCCGGAAAATAATAAATATCGAAATTACCGTTTTGTATTGGAAGCAAATATTCCAACTTCAAGGAATCTTTATGAAAAAGGCAGTTGGAGGTGTTCGGGGTCGCAGATCTCGAGCCTGTACTCAAAATTATGGAATTCAAGATGTCGGATCAATATGGCGACCGAAAAGTTAAACTTCAAGGGATTTCCCTGAAAATCCGCACTAGGGAATTTTCGGGATCATTGATTTCGAATCTGCTATTCAAATTTCCAAATATATGACCACCCCCACCCCGCTGGGTGATATATGTAGGAGAGGGAGTGCAATAAGGAGGTGGTGCAAAATGAAGAAAACTAAATTTAATAATAGTGTAATATCTAAAACATGTGCAAAACGCAAATAGGAAAATGCTGGGTAACATAGGAGAGGCGGTGGTGCAGTAAAATTAAGGAATACAAATTTAATAGTATCCCGGGAAACGCCGGGTCCTGGCAAGCTATTATATATACATATATTAAACAATATTCTCAATTTTTGGTATAGATGATTATATTATAAACAGTTTCATATTTACAAGAAAACGTTTTTAGCTTTTTTCGCGGCAAATTTGTTGATGATTACATTTGGATCGATGCTCCTCAAAACGTCACTCTCAATGCTCATTATTGTCAAACAATTCAAACGCATTTCAGTCATTGATGTTCTCAGCGGACTTTTTATAAGCTTTAACTTTGAAAACAAGCTTTACCTTTACCCGGTACTATTTGAAATCATTAGCGTCAAGTATATTCTTAGAACAATTCCAACATTTGGAAAAGCATCTTGAACGTTATGAAGCTTTAATAAATTATACATTGCTTGTTCGTGACTCATAGTTAGATCAGGTACCAATAAATCTTTGCAAAACTCCTTAAATTGAGCCCGTTCAGCAGGGAGACCGGCATCAAGATCAGCGTGACTATCGATTTCTGCCTGCAATTTGGACAGAAATCCAAATCGCAAATGCACTTTCTCATATGCTGATATTCTCTGATCAAGTGCGGCGACAAAAGAATCCGAAATGCCGACCGCTCATTGGTCATAATAAACAGCATTAGCCCTGACTATAATGGCCTTAAGACTCTCTAAGATTTGCTGTCAAATTTCCCTAAGATTGGTTAAGTTTCTGTCGAATCTTAACGAATCTTAAGCTCAACTATAATCGTCTTAATGTATTTTTGACACTTGAAAAAGTTCTCAGTGGTATAATAAAACTAGTTGTGCACAATGTCCGCACATTTTAATGAAGAGCCACCAACCAATTTCTACACATACGTCACTTTTGCCAAATTCCTTCAAGATTTGTACGCTCCGGACCGTACCTTTAAGTCTTGCCGAAAGATTTCGAAAATATTTCGAAAGTTGACGAAAGATTGGATAAGACTATTATAGTTGTCAGTGTGGTGTGGGACTTCATAAGATCGTACAAAATCTTAAGCAGTCTTAAGATCTCGTAAGGCTATTATAGTCACGCCTATTAGAGAGGGAAACGGAAAAGTAGAAAATCTCAAGTCTTGTTCATATAATCGGCTCGATTAGAAAAAATTTATTGGAGGAGGGAGTGTGGATGCCCCCAGAAAATGTCGGCCTGTGGATGCCCCAGGGCCGTGCCCCTGGTGCCCCGTCATAAATCCGGACCTAAGGCTACAAGCTCTCGCGATAACGTTTTTATTTTAAATAGAAATAGATAGGTAGATAAGAAACATGTAAAAAGATCTCAAAAAATCGGTTCAGTTTGTGAGGGTTCGATTTTTATTTGATTGGCTCGACCAATTTCACATTTTTCATTTTTATTAATTCCATAGGTAACTTCTATTGCTTGCCCACATTTACCTTATTATTCCTCTTTTGTAGAAAAAAATTAAAAGCAATTTAATGTATACGGTTGGCGGAAACAACTCTCTCGTAACCGTCGTCATCCATTCTTGAATTGTGACTTTTCTACATAAACATTTCACATTCGTCATACCACTCAAGCTACATTGTATAAACCTTCCCCTTTTCTAGGACCTTCTGCTCACGCATTACGGCAGGGTGCCGTATACAGATACCGTACAATCACTTTGCGTTAAACCGTTCTGTTTACAGCTCCAATGACTTCAACTTGGCTTATCCGAAGAACTTTTCTCGATCTTGATGAAGTGATCATGCCGCCTCTTCCTGCAATCCCAGCCACTTTCATCGTACATCGTGCGTGAAAACAGCTCACTTCACAGCGTAGCACTTAACCCTGACCTTCACGCAGCAATTGTCGCTGATTAGGTGCCCTGGGCGCTGATCCGCGCTGTCCACGCCCCGGAGTCAAGTAGCTCGTTTTCGCTTCTAAAAGGAAAGGGCGCAACGTCCAATTGCGAAAATTGAGCTGCGCGCAACGCGTGATAAGCGAGGGGGATGTCGAAACGGCTGAAAAGGTAAATCTGCAGCAACATCAGCAGACACAAAGGACGGCTGTGACAATGGCACTTGCCAGTGTAAAAGCAGAGGAGCCGACGACCGGGCAGGCCTTATCAGTTCTTGATCCCAGAACGGCATTCAACTTGTCCCTGGTCCGCAAGGCGCAAGTTGGCCGCGCAGTTTTCTGCACTTGGACCAATGCCGCCCAGCGACCGCTGTGTATTTGCAAAATCGCAACCCAAAAAATGCCTCCCCCCCGAATCCCGATCCCACCGGTGAAAGTGTTGTCAGCATTTTCCCGGCTGCGCTCGCTGATTAGTAGCTGCGTCAGGTTACTCATTACCTGGGGCACGCCACTTCCAGGTTCAAGGGCCCCGGGGCCGTGTTTGCTACCACAGTGGCAGTTGCGGCCTTTCTTTTCATTTACTTTTCACTCTTGCGAATGTTTTCATTTTCCTGACAATAACCGCGTCGTCGTCGTCTTGGACGATATGGCGGGCTGGCCGACGCGATGCGCGCTGGGCACCAACAACAGAAAAGAGGGAAACGTGTCAGCGCCCCGGCCGTTATCGGTTAAGGGCGATTGCTGCGGTTTTAATTCAATTTTTGCTGCGCACTGCGTGATCTGGCTTAATGTACTGGGCAAATGTGAACAGTCGAGTTCTTTATTGCTGAGATTTAATTTTTAGCATGTTCGTCTGTCGAAAGTTGCTGCGATTTTACGAGGCTTCAACTTGAAGCATATTTTGCAATGTCTTCGAAAAATGTTTGTTTTATGCCCGAACCATCAAGACGCGCATTTATATTTTAAAGTTTCAATATCCCGTATGCCCCAGCGAGGTGGGGGTGGTCTCATTAAATCAAGCATAAATTTATACACTTTTCCCCCATACATCATTTTCACCTATTCTTCATACTTTTTTTACTATAAATAAATCAATTCTTTCATATATTTCTAATTGACATGGGTAAACTTTTTGCCGCTCTCAAAAAGTGCACTTTCAACACTCACAGTTTTTACATTTATTAATATTTTCATCCCAAACTTATCACACATATTTCCCCGCATGTTTTCTTTTTTCTGAAACTATTTTTATATCCTTACCCAGGTCCTCTTTTTGTAAAAAAAACAAAACAGTGAACTCCTACTTCCATTACACTTTATTCAATTTTACTAAAAAACTGTTAATTATTAATTTTTGATATACTTACGTAATCATACTACTCTCCAAGGCGCTTCCATTAATCCCATCCGCAATACACTACATCTATTAATCACGGAGATATTTCAATATTTCTCCTCAATTTCGAAAAGACCCATGCCATTTTCACGTCTAAAAATGTTTTTTCACTATTGCGAAATGTTTTTCAATTTTCGTTGTTCACATATTTTTGGAAATTTGTCAACAGTATTACTAAATTTATTTACACATATTCATTTCACAAGCCCTCCCCTATTGTGCCGCTTCTCCTATTGTACCCTCTCCCCTATATGTCCCAGTGGGGTGGGAGTGGTCTCATATCTCAACACTTTGGCAGATTCCAAGTAGTGACCCCAAAAACCCCCGATTGCGGAGTTTCATTACAATTCTTTGAAGTTCAACTCTTTCGGTTCTTAAATTGGGAATTTTGATGGCAGATTTGAAATCAGCGCCCCCTGAAACCTTCTAGAGCGGGTTTTAAGGACAATCCCTTAAAGTTGAATCTTGTCCGTTGCCATATTGGATCCACCAACAACAAAAACCACTTTAATTCTCGAATTTACCAATTTTCCGGGCAACTATTTCAATTTTTCAAAATTATTTCACTTTAATTGTGTCTTCTACAATTACAATTAATTAATTGTTTTTAAGTTTAGTTTTTAATTTAATGAAAAGTTTTCAATTGAATAAGAGCATTTTGGGGATGTTACGCTACTGAAAATAGAATACACTTTGCCATCACTTTACAAACAAAAGTACTTACCAAAGAGGAAGTTCCAGGGACACCAATTGGGGAAAACAGAGGACAATAAAAACACTGATTTATTTGCCATATTTTTTATTACTGGTATTTCATTGAAATCTCCACCAAACTCGACTCGAGAGTGCGTTTAAAATCATTTCCATTAATTGTAAGATTGACTACTGCAAAAGGGATGTACATTATTTGGCCTGGTGCCATTCTGGGCACCGCGTGGGTACACATAGCATGAGTATACGACTATCACTATCTGCTCCTAGTGTTACAGTTAAAAATGGTTTGTGTCTATGAAAATTTCTCTTTCGGTTTTTATTTGTCTCTGAAGCTCGAAAAGTTTCGAGATTTCTATGGTTACTTAAAAACAGTGATCCAGGGACCACATGGATTTTCGGTTCATCCAATCAAAGTCTCTCTGTGAGTTCCCCTCGTTTTAATTTAGCTTAGAATTACAGTTTTGTTTATCTTCCAGTTTACAACTATTGTGGGTTATCTAGATGAAAAATTTCATGGCTGATGAGATAATTTGACTTCGTTCGATTTCAGTTATACCTGAAATGGTCAATTTTTAAGACTTTTGTGAGTGTGCGTCTTTGGGTCTTTGTTTCTAGCTGTAGGTTATTTTCTATGAGTTTAATTTGTACGCAAAAACCATTTGAGAAGGCCAGTTCTGCTGCATGCACCGATGGGACGAAGCAACCGTTTCAAAACGCCCCTTTATAAAAAAAGAAAGTTTTATGTGGACCCAGTAAAAAGCAAAATTGATTTGGTTGGGGTCGGCTATGTAAAATTCAATCCCAAAGTTGTATGTAGAGCAGAGCAGGCCTCGGTGACTATTAATTCTT
This sequence comes from Neoitamus cyanurus, assembly GCA_947538895.1. NCBI lineage: Eukaryota > Metazoa > Arthropoda > Insecta > Diptera > Asilidae > Neoitamus > Neoitamus cyanurus. Next base: position 21,097,354 of record OX384547.1, read on the forward strand.
CTTTAACCTAAAATTTTTAAAACATTAGCAGTACACATAAATGTGAAAGTAAAATGCCTAAAATTAGCTTAAAATAGGTTTAGCGTAATTAACAGAAAAAATCATTTAGTTTTTTTAATTTATGCCAAAAGGAAATTTTTGCTTTTTTAATTTTTTTGTTCAATGCTATTAAGAGAAAGTAGAACTAAACGATTTAAGCCACAGTTTAGCCGTCTCGTGAGATGACAACATTTTTTTTTTATCACAGGTGAGGGAAGGATGAGCCATTAGCTGCACCAATTGTCTTTCCTTTTTGAGACGTTGACAAGTGTGGCGAATTGCATAATTTTTTCTTTATGTATTTTTAAAACGAATAAAAATAATATTATACATATATATATAACAAAACTCAACCGAAGTGCAGCAGTTTTTCAGCAGTAATTTTCAAAGTAGAGAGGCTAATGGATAATTGCAATGAACATTTTTGAGAGGAAGTTAGGGTAAGTAAACTTCCTAATATCGCAGATAGATCCAACATACAACATGCCCTAAAATAAATATTTGATTGCATTAATTTCATGTATTACGCCAGTTGCTTTTTTTTCATTTTTTATGTAGATTGGACAATAGGCAACTAACCGGCTGGAAGGGGAGCGTCTGTAAGTTCCCCTAATGTTCGCTAACTGATGAATTTATGTTCGGTTTCCTTAATATGTTTGTAGAATATTTCTACATAGGTCCAGGGTGTATATATTAGTTCCGGTCGCTATCTTTAGTTGTTCATATTGGAATTCGCTGAAACTCGTCCAATTCTCATGCGGGTTTATTTGTAACTAATTTTAATTCGTTTTGGTTTTGCTTTACTATTATAGTGAAAGTAATGCTCTGTCTGGCCTGTCCGGCTCGGTTTCGGGTCATTATTTATGATATACATATATCCACATATTTCAACTTGAAGGGACTGCCTTGCAAAATCAGCAGCAGGGGGTTTTCCGGGTCGCTGATTTCAAATTTACCATCAACCGAAATTCCTTCATGTTAAGCAATTTTATGAAATATAATCTTTGGGGTTACAGAATCCAAATCTACCAAATTTCAAGATGGCGGACCAAAAATGGCTGCCAATTGGGGGCTTGTTGGCAGGTGTAATGTCGGGTTATCGGGAATTTCGATTGGCTGCACCAAATGGCATTTTTAAAAAATGTGTTGGCGGCGCTTTTAATGAAATAGCTCGGCATTAGTTTGAGCTAGAACAAAATTAAGAAAAGCTTTTTAAAGGATTTTAAAGGCACTAAGACTTCGTTTGTGAGCACTTTTCTCATATGATGAATGGTTTTTGAGTTATGTCGAGTCAAAATTTTTCTATTCAGCAGCAGGGGGTTGTCACCAACCAGGAGATTGCTGTTACGTTCCATTATCCTCCGTGCGTTGTGGAAATATTTTGTCCTAGTTCTTTTTGCTGATTCTGTTGCCGTAGAAATTTGTTCGTTCTCGGTGTTTTCTATTTGCATTTGCAAGTTTGTGTCCATCGTTGTATCTATGCATGGCTATACATGTCTGTCGTACCTTCTCCATACCAACTAGAAAAACCCCCAACAAGTCCCAAAATATCGCCGACGTCGTACCATTTGCATAATCGAATGACATAGTGCTTAAGTGCGTGGACTATAAAACAATGAATGCAATCTGGGGCTCAACTCCACGGTATACTGGAAATGTGCCTCACATCATGTCTTTCGAATTTCATCTAAATTGCCTGTTCAGTTTGGTCAAGGAAAGCTCCAACAGTGAAAACATTTCTAATAACTTGATGTCCGCCATCCGCCGCATTACTTTCAAATTAAACCCTGCAACTGCCGCACCGCGGAAAACTGAACAAAACCAAAGGAAGAGAAAATAAAAAGGCAACAAAAGCGATTCTCGTAAATTATAAATAATTGCTTTATATATTTTATGTACAATTTAACATGTCTCAATACACATTGTTTGTAAAAGAAAGTGGGCTTGTTTAATAAATACACAGAAATCCTAGGGAGCCTAATGTACACAGAGAAGATACAAAAAAGGGTTAACTGGCGCTCGCCTACGTTGAATCACAAATGCCATCTATGAGTTTGCTTTGTAATGAAGTGAGTGACTTAAAGCATGTTTCCTTACGAACCTCCTATGCTTAAACCGTCTACGGGAACTACCTACGCTACGATTATCAAATGCAAGAACCACACGAGCGCCAACTACAAGCTACAATAAATTGCGGGCGAGCTTTCCTCTCGTCTAGCAGTTACCGTTCGACTGCTGCTGCTGTTGGTTCTGGTGCTGCGTCTCATATCGCTGCCTGAGTGCCGCCAGAGCACTGAGCAGCCGATTGTTTGCCGCGTCGAGTGCCGCTATCTGCTGGCCCTGGGCCTCGATTACGCGCTGCTTGTGGGACAGGGCAAGAGACATCTTCAGCTGCTCCCGACGTAGTTCCTCCTCCATGTTGATTAATCTGGGGAAACAATTTGAACTTTTTTAAATTATTCAGATTTCAATATTCTTGGAGGACGGTGGACTGGTCGCTGGACGTGGGGATTTGAGAATCTCAGCTCATTTTGTTTTTGAGATGTCTGCCTTCCTCAACTAACAGTCGATCAGCCCACCGTCAATTTGCACGTGTTGCACATATGCGCGAATCGATTTTTGCCATTTTTTACACATTTTAATTAATTGTAATTGTAGAAGATACAATTAGTTAAAGAATTTTAATTATTAATCACAATTAAATTTTGCCCAACACTGGATGTAAGGATGTGATTGGGGAGACTCTAGAATTCTTTACCTTTTTTTCCTGCCAAAATAAGGCCTATTCAATTTCATTACCTAATGGATGGTGTGGGTTATCTCGACTTGATTCAGTGAAGGATCTGGGGGTTACATTTAACTATAAATTTAAGAGTGACGACCACATTTATAATATTATTAATAAAGCTAACTCTTTGCTGGGGTTTATCAAAAGATGGATGAGGGAAATCATTTGTTTGTTCCGTTTTAGAATATGCTAGTCCTGTTTGGTCTCCTTTTTATTGCTTTTATTCATACCGTATAGAACCGATTCTACCTTTCCCTGCCTCCTGCCACCATACATTGACCTTTTAAAATTAATTTCAATGGTAACGCTTCACGAACGGCGGATTATCTCAAAAATCGTCTTTGGCTCCATGATTTTAACGGGAGAATGACATTGTCCTGAATCATTGGCTTTGTTTAATTTTTCTATTCCCTACCCCCTACGGCCTCAAGCACTACAATCTACTTCGTGTCCCTCAGCATCGCAGACATTATCTTCCATCATTAATGGCAAGAAATATATTAAATATTATTGTATATCTTTATATTTAAAATTCTACTGTACGTGTGTTGTGACTGAACTCCTCCTAAACGGCTGGATCGATTTGAATGAATTTTTTTGTATGCGTTTGGGTGGCGCCCCGGATGGTTTAGATTCACAAATCAGCCTGGTAGATGGCGCTGCAGTCGGTATGAATGTAATGAATTTCATATATTGCCGTGGCGTGTGCCATGTTATGGGTATCGTTGGAAATGGTAGGTAGTGTAGAATATGTTGGTGAAAGAAAGGTTGGTGAAAAGTGTTAAATGTGGGAATTATTGGTGAAAACGTGTTTTTGTTGTGGGGGAGGGGTGACAAGTGTATCTCAGAGGTAGAAAGAAGAGGCACTATAGGAAATTGGGCCGGGTTGGTGAAAATAGTGAAAACTTAGTTTTTTCGGTGGGTGCCGACAAAATTGAAACGGCTGTGGAAGAAAAGTGTATGCATGAATTGGAATAATTTTTTCACCAATCGATAGCTAAAGAAGTAGAGTAATGTTCTATATATATAAAGATAAATCCCTATTTCCCTTGGTCACGCCATCAAGCGTGAACGGCTGGACCGATTTTGCTAATTCTTTTTTGTTGTGTTTGTTATTGTCAGGAGAAGGTTCTATCAACAATTTAATTCAATTTGCAACAGTTTAAATTTACAAATGTAGAAATCCCCGGGCAAAGCCGGGACGGGCCTGCTAGTAAAATATAATTTTTCAGTCTCTTATTTCAAAGCTATTCAACAAATCAAATCACCCTCAGTCCATAAAAACAGCCGCCATTTCAGTAAAACTCCCTGTGATCCCAATATCCTAAAAATACGTGATTTTAACCAGATTGAAATATTTCTGAATTCGTCCTTTTAGAAGAAGTCCGACTTGGGCTTCATTTGTATTTTTGCATCAGGTGATTCAAGTAAGCAAAGGTCAGCCGTCAGTATTCAGCAATTTACAACATGAAGCTGAATACATACTGCAATTGCAGGGCAGTTTTGCTTTCATGAACACGGCCATAGTCTGCTCGATTATATACTTCGAAGGTGTGTTGATGGAAAAGTACGAATGAAAGCGAAGTAGCACGATTTAAATCCTATCTGTGATAGTTGGTTTTAAAAAATTAGGCGACTAAGCTATAAAAAACGTTTTGGTGAAAATAGCCACGATAAAAAAATAGTCGGAAGGTTCAAGGAAAAGTGTAAAGGCAAAATGCTATCATTTTAAAGTTTTCAACAGTTTTACATTTAATAAAATACATGCATACATTAAAACTTGCTTTAGGAGCCTTTTATGAAAATCAAATGAATTTAGTCGCCTCGATTTCTTATAGCTGAATTACACAGTCCCAAATTTGCTCATAATTCAGCTATAACAAAAGATGTCGACGTAAGTAAAAAAAACTCAATTCGCATAATAAAGCTCCTTAAAAAACTTGTTAGGAATAAAATTGTTATGGCACTACTAAGTAAAACTGGGCGCACTCCGCACACACGTAGCTGAATTACATGTAAGTTTTCTATTGAAAACATTTCACCCAATTCAGCTACAAGTGAATGTGAGTCCAAATTACGAACTCCTGTCCAGGGAGCACACAAACTTGTGTCTAGGACTCCCAAAGAACTTACCTATCAATAATACTTCGCATCTTCGATTCAGCTGCCAAGTTGTTGCCACTAGCACTGGGCTGCAGGCAGTAAATATCATCGTTGGAGTCTCTAAGTTCGGCGGCATCCTGGTCCAGTTTGTGCCTCAGATGGTCCAGGGAGGCTTGTAGCCGCTGAATTTCGCACTGTTCCGACGAGCGGGGTGGACGCCTTCGTTTGCCTTCAGCTGCATGGCAAACCCCTAAAACAAGAACAAATATTAAATCCTGACGCTCATCCGGGAACAGTGGCAAACACACCGTTCCTCTTACCTTCCGTATCCGTTGAGCTGTCCGACAAAGTCCTCGCCGACTCCATGCTCAATCTTCTTTGGTATCTGTGGCCAGCACCGCCATGATGGTGATTGTGTCCATTGTTGAAAATCCCGTGGGTGCTCGGTTCGTGCGCAGAGCCGGTCAGGTAGGAGTTGATGGGCAGGTACGATTCGTGTGAGTTCATCTCATCTCTCTTGTACTGCGCCAAAGGATTAGTTCGGGGCATTCGGCCGCCACTATGTCCACTGCTGCTGCTGCCGCTCAGGGTGCGGTGAGTATCCAGATGCCCGTTGGAGCTGTGCTCCGTGATTCCCAGGGTGTTGGGGCTGTTGAGGTGATTAGAGAATGCCGTTGAATTGCAGGTAACAAAGTTTTCAGTGCTGAGGTGCTCCTCGCTGCTAGAGGGCGTCAGCGAGGAGGAGGTCCGGCCAACCGAGACCCCGGTGTTCCTAGAGTTAATGTTGCTATTGTACATGAAATTATTCCTATGGTGGTGGTGATGTGTCGCCGGCTTCTGCAGCTGGTACAGGGGGTTCTTAAAGGCTAGGGGCGGGTGGACCGATACTATGGACGTCCCTCCAGTTTGGCTACTGCTGTTGTTGTTCTCGATGGCCGAGTTGTACTTATTGTTGGCGCTTAACTTAGTACCTAACCGCCGGGCGCTCGAGGAGCTGTTGCTCTTTGCCACGGCGCTGTTGTACTCATGCTGTTCGACGGGACTTGAGGATTGCGAGGGGGTCGTTATGCTTTGGTATCCGGAGCTGCAATGTCCGATCGAAATGTTGCTTCCTTTGGAGGTGAGTTGCTCTTTGGGTTTGTTGCTGCAGACAGGCTCATCGTTGGCGTGCTCCTCAGCGTATTTGAGGAGATCGTCTAGATCTTCTAAGTTCATCGGCATGTTGCTGTTGGGATTAGATTGCTGGACACTGCTCAGTAGCAGGGCCGAGTTTTGAGTGTTGACAGCCACATCAGGAATTCCAAGGCTGAGGTTCAGTGCCGTCTTGCTTGGAGACCTTTCGCTGAGGGTCAGACTCAGCTGGGAGCTAGAGATATGATTCTTTCCACGATTTCCTGAGACTGCCACAGACTTTAGAAGTGGAGTGGGGCTCTTCTTGACAAATGCAGACGCTGGCTCGAGTCCGATTTGGATCAAATTGGCTGTGTTCTCTTCAAAATTGTTGTTAGTGATGATCGTTGCGTGATTATTGTTCCTTGGCAGTGTGTTGGCTCGCATTGCCGCCGGACTCATCCTTTCTCCATGACTACTGCTGGTCGCAGTAAGGTTTCCATTGCTGGAGAAGTATAGGGAGCTGGAGTTGTTGTACGACTCTGGGACACTGATCCTTTCATTTGTTCCTACCAGGGAAGCTGGAGGATTGTGGTGTTGGATGGTAGTTGGGATCAGAATACCTCCGTTTTGAGAGGACGCAATAGACGACTGGGACAGGGAATGCTGCAGATTGTGAGAATATTGCGACCCATTTATGCTCGTCTGGCTGTTAGATCCATTCTGATGCAGCAGAGGTGTAACGGTGGGATCGTTGTACCGGAAAATGTTCTTTTCTAGGGAACTGGGAGTAAGAACACCCCGAATGATACCCCGTTCGGAAGGAATCCTAGTCATGCTCTGCTGCTGTGGAGTTAAGAAAATAAGTCAGTTAGTTATTGCTGAGTGACCGTTAATCGTCAATATATCGCACCTGTGGGAGAGGATTTTGATTCTCCTGATTCTGGAAGAAATTGTTCGTCTCCTTGCATCTCGATATTTCGTCCAAAATAGCCTGAAGAGGATCAAGCTCATGCTGGCGATTCTCAGGCAGCTTCTGAATGCTTTCGGATAAGAGCTGATGTAGTATAGACAGCTGTTTGCCCTGATCGATGTAGCCAGCCCAGTCCAGAATAGACTCTGGTGGATTATGATCTGGGCGCGTGGATATCTGATGCAGGAATTCCTTCATGCGTGGCGCTTCCTGTTCTAAGAAATCATTCAAAAATTCCATAAAATCTTCCTTCCCCTGAAAACGAGTAAAGTTTGCCAAAGTCTGCAGCGTCTTAGCAACAAGGGTCAGATTTCTAGTAGCTCTTGTAGATGGGAGTTCTATAAAAAGAAGTAAATTTTCAAAATATAGAACCCAAAAAAAAAGTTTGAATATCTCACCATTTGTGATGTTGAAAAGACTCGGGGAAAGGATTGCAGGGCATAAGAACCTTAGAAAGATGGAGGCAGATATTAAATTATCTGCCATGTCTTCCCGATCAAGGGTCTTGAGCCTCTCCCTGAATGTAGCGAAGCACTCCCTCAATTGCGGTGGGAAATGCTTGTGCGACTCTGAGATGCTATTCCAGGCAATCCGGATAGCGTTCCTCAAAGCTTGTTGCTGCCTTGAAAGTGATCCTGACGCCTTTAGAGGATCAACCTCACAATCTCGGTCGGACTGAATTATTTCACTAATCGGAGTGGAAAGCGTGTCCTGCAGATACTGCTCCCCTGTAAGTTTCAGGAACGCCTCCATACTCTTCGTGGCTAGAGAATTTCCGCGGAAGGTCAATCTCTGATCCCCAACGCGGAGCAAATCAAGAGCCACAACGTCTGTTAAAAAGGCACCGGCCATCCCTTGAGCATGCATTAGGAGGACCAAGGCCTGTCCAATATCTTCTTTGGCTTTAACCCCTATAACGGGTTCAAGGATTTCGCAAACCTTTTTATAGTTCTCTTTCAGGTAACTGAGGAAATCCGAATAGACGGCGATCGGCAGAATGTCGATGCTCTGAAAGCGGCACTTAATCCGCAAGGTCGGGGTAATATCCTTTGAGGAGTTACGACTAATACTGTCGTGTTTCTCGCTCAGAATAGGATACCAGTCCTCCGAGAAGAGGCGTGACGTAACCTCATGTATCGGAATCTTCACCGACCCCACAAAGACGTGCTTGTCCCGTTTCTTCTTTTTTTCCACCTCCCTGAACACATTCACTGTGATCACGTTAATATCTGGGATATCTGGGAAATCAAAGTACTCCCCCCAGAAGAGCAGCTCCGTCTGCAGTTTCACACTGGTGCGACCGTACAGTGTCTTATCCAAGTTGATTTCACAGAAATACTTCTTCTTCGTGGGTAGACACTTGGCCTCGTAGATCCACATCTTCAGCGAGTTGTCTGTTCTTCGGGTGTGCTCTGCATTTGGAGCGATCGACTTTCGAAGGCTGTAAATCCAGAGATCTCGCTCTTGGCGGGAACCACAGCTGTAGTACCGCTCACCACGAGGACCGCCCCTCACTTGAAAGCAATGCCGTCGACCTAGAACTGACTGATGAACTGGAGCTACACCAACCGCTCCTGTGCATGAGAGATCTGAAAAGAGGTTTGAGGTGAATTTAAATTATTCCATGTGGTGAAAATATCTGAGGTGACATCAGGAGAGGAAAATTATGTTTGTGGGGATTTTTGGTGTTGTATGCTTTAAAATTTGTACATACCTATGGTAGACATTACTGCATGGCTTGAGAGGAGACTTTCATGCGACCGAGAACCGCGTAATCCACCTGGGCCACGTTTTGAACGTTCCAGTTTTGTTACAGATTTTGTGCGCTTAAGAGGGTTTGATCTGCAAAATGAAATATTATATAGATAAACATAAGTGGGAATTTTAGTTTAGAGAATATTTCAAATGTATTCAAGGTTCATGCATACAAATAGGAAGAAATTCCTCTAACTGACTTTTATTAGGTTTAATTTTGTGGCTTCGTCAAATACTAGTTCAATTGAAAAAAATATCTTCAGAATTTAACTTTGAATATGTTTTTAGGCTTCTTCAGTAGTGCCCAGGTCACTTGATCTCAAAGGGTTACAGTGTCTCTGAACGAGTTAGCTAAAATTGGTGTTGCTGGTAAAGAACAATCACAGTTTCATTCGTATTTATATATTAGGAAACAGTTAGCTAGGATAAGTGAAACACAGAGCTTAGCTCAAGTTTTCGAATGTGGCGTACCTCAGGGTACAATTTTAGGGCCAACCTTATTTTTAATATAATCCAACGATTTAATTAAACTTAAAAATTTTAAGTTTCAGGAGCACATTGTGTCTTTCGTAGATGAGTGCGATTTTCCTTATAAGCGACAGATTGAAGCTTCATAAATTTGGGTAGTTACAGCGGGATAACCACCCAGTATAGCGAACATAAACGATTTAAAAAAACTGAAGCAGAGCGTCAAAGTTGAGAGGCTTTGTGGAAGCCCTATGCTCCTAACTGGAGTGAAAAGGAAATATATTACACTGGTCGCAATCTCGATAGGTTTTTCACATTCTATAATACAAGATTTTACTTTCTTCTGATTTTTTTTTGCAAACCCTGATCTCTGGAAATTTTCCAGCATAAACTGAATTTTTCTTCATTTCCCTTTTGATCCCTCAGATCAATACGACCGCAAAGCGTTAATTGCACAATATCTTAAGTTACGAGTTTTTGTTCAGTTCGCTGTAGACCCAAAGATGTATCTGGAATTCTGAGATCTATTGTTACGATTGTTCCAAACCAAATATCAAATATAGGGGCATATTCGTTCTTTCAATAGTAATACCAAACCGGACCATAATTTTTTCTACATGCAAGACTAGCAATGATCTCACTCTACACTGTAATTAACAATCATACATTCATTGAGCCTCATCAGCATCAGCATACACTTGGGAACCCGATAACTACCAAAAAAAAACTAAAGTGATTTTCTTTGAGTAAAAACAAACTGTCTTAGGCTTAAGCAATGAACTCACCGTTTCGAGAAAAAATTTGTAAATCTCGACGTCGTGTGATTTTCTTGTTGCTGCTGTGGCTGTTTTTGTCCCAAGATTGGTGTAGCCGGTGCTGAACCACGTCGGCATGCCTTCTCGTATGAGGTGTCTGGAAAATGTAAAAAATGAACAAAATGAGAACTAGTCGACCAAAAGATTAACAAAAGATGAAGACGAACTGAGCAAATTACTCTGGAATTTTTAAAAATTTTAATTATCAACAAATTGGCAGTTTAATCACATGAGCAGCCGGATAGTCGATCGCGTGCTGCATTGCGAAGGAGGAGTCGACCAGATGGATAAATGTAAGCCGCTGACGGATTGGGTAACGGAAGTCATCACTTAAGTTCTTAATCAGTCTTAAGATCGTTGACTCCCCATGTATGCCTAAGAAAAGAGTTCTTGCGTCGAACGCATTCACTCTGAGCTCGTATTTATATAAATCATTCCCCCCCTTAGCTTTCAACCAGCTGTTTGGACAAGCAAAAAGAGGAAAAGGGTTAGAGGTTGAGCCGGTAATTAATCATTTTATCGTGGTAAAATAATCACGACGTAAAAGTTTTGTGGATTATTGGGATCACAGCACTGTAAGTCGATGTAGCGATGCTGAAAAAATTTTAACTTTGCGACTGTCGATTAGTGAGATGGTGTTTTTGGTCGAGTCAAGTGCCGATCGCATTTCTGTATGCGTTATACGAAACATCCTCAGTACAGTGGAGTATGCCTTGCTCTAACTTTTCGCAGCTTCATATCTCGAGAACTATTAGTGCTGCGTAAATTTTGTGTAAGATCATTTTTATACAGTATTTGATGAGAAACAAATCTTATACTAACCAAAATTCATGGAAAACGAATAGTTTACGAGATAATCGAGAAAAACGATTTTCGCGACCTTTGACATTCGCGCATTTGCAGCGCCGCCGCTGACACGATTTCGCTTAGGAAAGAGAATATTTCTAGTGCCCAAATAAATATGATCCCAAAGGACAATCTTCATTAGGATTTTCTCCGGAGATTGACCATTATTTTGCCTATTTAGGCTGGGCTACTAGGCGGCCTATTATTAATAGGTATACCAGAGCGGACTTCATTTTCAGTGCATGTGTAGTCACGTTTAAGATGGTTTCAAACCGATTCACAAATATCAGTTGTGTCTATGTCTAAAGAGGATGTCTATCAAAGCTGGAGAAGTCGTTGGACCAAACTTTTATTATGTTTTACTATCAAAAGTCAACGCTATCATGAGATGACTCTTTTTTAATGAACTCATTCATTAGTGATGTGCATGACGTATAATTTCAACAGGACGATGCTGTACGTTACACAGCAAGTAAAACAACCACTCCAACAAATTTTCTAGTCTACTTATGTTTCCAAATGGTTTATTATTTAGATATATTACAAAGTGACTGTGTTATGTGTTTTTGCGTATTACTGCTGAAATACAGAGCTAACCTTGACAAGTGAACAAACATACAGACACCTTGAGATTTTTATCTTATTATTATTTCTTTGCTACACTGTAGCTCGGAGAATAATTCCTACGTTATGTTTTGCTGTGATGCAAGAAGTTTAAATTGTTTTAAACACTTATAAAAAACTATTCTTTAATCTCGCAAAATAGCTGCCATTTCGGTAGAAACCCTTTTAAGTCCAATTAATTAAACATTTGCACGAACAGTTTTAATTATTGTTTCCACATTGACCTGCCGAAATTGCAACAATTATCACGCGACACTAAAATTCCTGTGTCCTCGCGTTAATTTTTTTTAAAACGCAAACCTGTTGCCATTGCCACAGTCAGCGCAATTAAAATTGTTTACAGGTCAGTGGAGTAATTGTATAAAAAATTGCAACAATTTAAGCGTGTTGTTTGGGTAAGTCCGCAGGACATAAAAGATTACCTCGCGACTAGCGCAGTCAAGTGTGGCCTTAGGGTATGGCATAAGCAATTAGTAATTAAGATTCCGGCGACAGTGTTAAAGCAGCAGCAGCAGTAGTTCAAATTGAAAATGAGGGAAAATGGACATAATAGACCTCGGACCTCAACTCACCGAAAAAAAAAGCGGCGACGGCGGCGGCTTGTAAGAGCGTTACGGTTCAAGTGGTGCGACGTTTTCCAAATCTAAACAGTTTTCTATTGCATCAACCGTCCGCCGAGGGGCTTTGACTGGAATACAAATGTCGCCGCCAGAAGTAGAACCGATTGCGTCTACAGAACGCCGAGAGAGATGGGGGTTTAGTGACCTCACGACAAATGTGTAATTCGGAAGATAACCCTGCCCCTAATGCCGGAGTCTTAAGACAAGAACTGCTGTATGCAGCAAGCGCGGATTGATTTGAGACGGTCAAAAGTGAGGACTGCGTCCAGCCTCCAGCCGTGTACGAAAGATAAAAGAGAAAAATCAATTACCCAAGAATGCAGCCAAGAAGACGTCGTCCAAGACGTCACTCCCATAATGGAGCCAAACGAGTTTCTCTGCTGTTTACACGCATTTATGGCGGACGCACCTAGAGACGAGCACTCGTTCCAAAACGAAGGTAACAAGTGGGATTCCCTTCCAACGCTGTTTCGTCTTTTCTAAACAAATTTTTGGACCCGAGCCCGAGGCCGGACCGCACGCCTCACCGCTCCCGTGTGGACGAAGGGATCAGTCATTCCGTCCAGTCCAATCATGAACTATAGCCTCTAATTAGATGAGATTTCGTTCTGCTATCTCGCAGGAATTCCACGAGCGATTAGCGATGATGATTGGCTTCCTTTGATTGACGGACCGACGGGTGGTGCTTCGTTGGCTGGTGAATATCAGCGGTGCAGAAATCGAGGCATTCGAGCCTCATCGGCGTGTCTCTTATGTCACAACTTTCGGCGCTTTTAATTAAGCCGTGTGGATCGACCGGTCGTGATCCGTACGTTAGCAAATCTGCTGATACCTTCCTCTGATGCTATTCATAATTCATTGCGCTTAAGTGACTTTTAACTGCACGAATCGGGCAAACTTCTCATGTGAGCGCTCGACAGCTGTTGCGCAGCCAACCGACTAGTGTTGGGGTAATGAGGTTTCTTAAGTACGTTTGTAATTGAAATTTTCAAGGCAGAAGAAAAGAAGAAATCATTTTCCACTTTATGTCTAATTGACAATCAATTGCCGCCAGACACAAAATCCTGTGATTAGTGGCGTGGTCTGTGGTCATTATGTCCACATTTCAAGAGAGTGTCCAATTATACTCTTTTCCCCATTCTTCGTCCTAAGGAACAAAAAAAAACTGTTTTCTTTCTAATAAATGTGGAATTTCCAAAATGTAACCCGTAACCCCTTTGTTTGACAACTTCAGGAAAAAGGAGATTGATGTTTTTTTATCAACAACTAGTGGTGCCATCGCTTGGATTAAGATGGAGTCGGAAAGGTATATTCCTTCTCTTTGGCGTTTTTGTACCTAATTGACGTTTAAAACATACTCTAAATGAGAACTGAACGTTCTTGTGGTCGCAGAAGGGCTTATTAGCCATCGGATGAGATACTCAAAACGGTCCAACTGACATGAGGGCCTCTTAGCCTTAGTGCCACATGACATACATCCATTGGAGTTGGACCATCTGTCATTTTGTGAGTGCTGTATGAACTAACAACTCACAAATTTTCATATGAATTCTTTTCATTGTTACTGGACTGGCTTATAGACTTTGACTTACAACGCTTCAATTTGTTAGTGCCAACCTTCGATAGTTGAATAGCAATTAACAATCGTGAAAACACATCAGCACCCATTTTCATATACTATAAATCCTTTGAGAATAAAAGATTTGAGGTCATCAATCCTGAAAATCCCTAAGTACCAATTTACATTGAATTTCCCTGCAGTTAAAAATTTTAATTTTTACATAGCGTGCAGTCATTGAACATTTAGCTAAAATACACCCTCCAGAATTGTCGTATTTGGATTATTTATTTGACCTTTGAAGAAAAAAAAACTCACAGTTAATTGCCAAAGCTCCCCAAGTTAAAAGTCGTATGTTAGTAATTTTTGTTTTGTTTTTCTGATGTGTATTCAATCTAACAAAAACCAAATATAAGCATTTGTGTCAACAGGAAAAATACATTTGATTTGAAATCGTCTGTTTAAACCTTTTTAAAAACATGCCCACTTGTTGCCCTTTTTCATGCATTCTCACAATTGGGGTAGAAAAACCAAATTGGGGAACCGCGCTAAACCAAATGTGAAGCCCGATTTCTCATACGCGTAAAAAAAGAAGAAAAACTTGTGTTTATATATTATTTCGAGTTTCGGTACTCGCACGTGAAGTGTACAGCCCAAATAAGCTTAAATTTAAACTCTGTAATTTTCATTCTGGTCTCCTAAAGAGGTTTTTTTTTTTTAATTTTAAAATGCAAAAATCTGTATGAAGAAATATCTCAGTTTATTCGATCACAGTCCAAGGCGGGTTAAATCGTGCTTATATGAAGTGACAAAAACTCCCCAAAGATGCAAACAATTTCGCGCTCGCGTTGCAATATTATCTGTATTAAATATCATAATTACACATTCCTACTTTTTTTTTCAAGGGATCCGCGACAATCATTGCTGGCCTCTTAAGGATCCGAGGTTAAAAAAAGGTTGTGAAAGCCTGTGCTAGAGAATTAAAATATGTGGACCTCGACCCCCCCAACTTTTGGTTGCCATATTAAAAAACCAGTCAAGTGCGACTCGGACTCACATCGTACAAAATATAACGCTATGTACTTTTTAAAAACTTTTGTAAAAGAAACAAGAGAGGCGCTATAACATAAACGAAATTTGTTTTTCTAGTTTTAATGGGAGCCATTTTGAAATTCGCCATCTTGGCTTTTTATTATTTGTTGCTATAGCGGCAATAGAAATACACACTCTGTGAAAATTTCAACCCTCTCAGTCGTAGGGCACCTTTCGGGTACGGAACCCTGAAAATATTTAATCAGTATTAAAGTCACTCACACCCCATCCAAACGAAGGTTTAATTAACGAAATTGAAATTTGAAAAATTCCCCACTTTATGGCCTGGCGCCCCAATGAACGTCGCAGTGGCTCCGCATCCACAATACATCTAATGATTCTAATGGGATAATATGGAAACATCTCATCACTTTTCTGAAGATCACAAAAAAAAAATCAAAAAATCACCCAAATTATCTCCATTAAAATTCCACAAAGATTACTCTTACCCGCATGAAGCCATCCTTATCAGAATTCTATGGAATACGACAGACTCATTTGGGCTATTTGGCAACAGGTAGCCACAAATGCCATCAACGTCGTGTGTGGTCCTGGATCAGGTAGACCCAATTTACAGACAGTTTAAGTTTCCCTTCTTGGCCTAAACAACAAAACAAGACATTCAAAAACGGAATGGGTGGAGATCTTTAGGGAACTTTACAATAATGTTATCAGGCAAAAAACCCTTAATCTCAATTTAATCACTTTAAAGCAGTCCAAGAAGTTTTCAAAAGGCAAAAGTTTATCAAAGGGAAATTGGACACCGAACCTAAACAAAACACCAAGAGGAAGGAAGGCAAGGGTACCGGTATCAGTAGGAGTGGCTCCCAGGGGAACAGATGTACTCGAACGACTTGGCGCTCTTGTTTCATCTTGTCGCACTCGAGTTCCCACCCAAAAATTGTCCGAACATCTGCTGGTGCCCTAATTCTCCAGAAAAAATACTCACCAAGAAGGCGATGAGGAATTAAGTGAGTCAGGTCTTTTGAGACATGAAAAAGTGCCGCCTAGCGGTGGTAGTAAGCAAGCGCTACTCATCGCGAATATCGCGACCCACTTGATGATGCTGCGAAGTGATTCAGCGGAGAACCCTTTTAGCACTTTTTGTGCATTGCTCGGCACTGCTGTTGCTTCAGCCCGGACCATATGGGGCACCGGCGATGAGTGCGCCAACTATGCACAAAGAGCAGGCAGCCGGGCGCGCACAATTAGGGCCAATTTTCTTCTCAATTGAACCGAAAATTCTTGAGATATCCACGAGATGCCATCGCGGCTGGTATAATCGATTCAATGCAGGCATGCAAATCTTCTGCCGCTTCAGTAATTCTTCCTATGTGTTGCTATCAAACTTTTTTTCCTTCGATCGCTTGCTAGGCTTTTTTTTTTTTTTTTTTGGGAGGCCGACGATGGATATGCTGCTGCGATCAAAGAGAGCGGTTCCATTCAAGCGTCAAATCGATTTGCTAGTGCGATGGATTTCGAAAGGTTTCTTTATGCATCCCAGGGGATCATCGACCTAAAATCGTTCAGTCTTGACGAGTCTAGCAGTTTTCCTGAGCGATCAAGAGGTTCGTAATGGGACCGTCAGAGCTTTCGGGAGGAAGTCAATAATATGCGGGATATCCGCTGTGTGACCAATTGTATGTCAATGAGATTGCACCCTAAATGTTCTTCTTCTTTGCATTCGCATTTCTATTAGTAACATAGAGCACCAACTGTTTTTAGTCGCACATTAGGCAACATGTTAAGCCGCCAATCCACTGCGGCGACGCACGCTGTGCATGCTACGCACGAAAAGCGAAACGTGGGTCAGTGACGTCGTTCACGACTTGACCGATTGACTTAATATTCACAATATATGTTAGTTAGGTTGTGAGAATGGCTTGTAGTTAGATGTGGTCCCTAACGGTAGCACCGTAATCTCCTATACCAATGGGCCGATTGAGCCCAGAGCCAAACCAGCCGAGGCAGCCATATATATGTAACAAATACTACATAATATGTTTACATATACATATGCATGGCTCACGCTCTCAATCTGGCTTTCCTGCGCCTAACGAGCAGTCAGAGTAAAAATATTTCATCTAATTGCCGCATGAGAGGTTGGCTAATCGAATCTTTAAAAAAAAGTAATCTAGTAATAATAAAAGAAATACAACTGGCATTGCTCCAATCCGTTGAAATTAATACCCTCTCCTCCCGAGCGCCACCTCCATCACGCCTCTGTTCAGAATGATAGAATTGTTTTTCTCAACTGCAATTTTCTACTATTAGACCGAAGCCCCAACAATCAACAGCCCACAATTGGTCGGCTTCACTGGATAATTACAAATTGACTGCACGTCGGACTGACAGCTTTTCTCCCTAATCTCGATCACTTTCTTACGCAATCCCCGCAACATTTGATATGCTGCTCGCTGCGGGCAAAACGGTTATTTTTTCCCCTTCGGTGTGTGTGTTTTTTTTTCAACCACTTCATGCTATCCGCCGCCGACTTATGCAACTTAATCATATTTTCAAGTTTCTCTCAGATCTGCTTGAAATGAAATTTTATCAAGCCACAACGAGGGACAGCAAATGAGGAAAGATGTGGCTCAGCTGTGCTGCGCAGTTCTATTGGGTAATATCTGCCTCACTGCGCATGCCTATTGTTCTTAAGTTCTTATCGCGGAGAATTAGCACATTTTCTGCATCTTATGAGGCATCCCCTCCTCCACCGAAATATGATTTTGTTCTCATTTGAGTGGTACGGCAAATAGAGACATGTAGACATTGTACGGTTTTTGATTTCGAAATGGCAGACCTTGTTTACGTTTGACAAGTTGTTGTCGCCATGTTTGTGCGAAAAAAATCGATTCCCACGATTTCGGTTTGGCGCCTGTTAGCTTTGCTGGTTGCTACTACTGTTTGCTTCACCGGTTACCTGCATGTCCACGGGGTTATGATTAATCGGTTTAGCGAAGTGGAATTTCTTTCGTTTGTTTCCTTCAAGCATGTGGTAGATTTTTTGCACCCCGAGCTAGTTAGAGAGCCCGGCAATTGTTTGTTCAATCAATCATTCACCATTTATGTAAGGTTTTGGAGCACGGCTTACTTTGTATGATCGTTATGCTCACTCTTTGTATTTCGACACATTTATTTATTCGTTGAGCCTCTTCATACATATGTAACCGGAATACATTTCTTGCAACACTGAGGGTATAGTAAAATGTACAGAGAGCATAAACGAAGGAACAAAATGCATCTTCACTGTGCTGTCATGTCAATAGGGTTCTGTATCAATACTTAAGCCATTAGTAAGCAATTTTAACAGTATAATAAGTAAGAGTAATAAGTATAGTGAGATAAATAATAAGATCTTCAGTAAATCTATTTTGAATTTTGATTCTAGGGGTTAAATTCAGGGGGTAAATTGGGAAATGGAAAAAAAAATGTCTTCAAGGGCATCGTGTAGAGTGTGAAATACATATAAGGACTAATCTGCTGTCTTAAGGGGGTCGTCTACCCAATAGGTCGCGCTATATTCTACAGTTCGTTGTGTGGAAAGAAAGCGAGATAGAGAGTTGCCGCTTGGTATACGTCTTTATTCATAAGTCATAAGCATGAGTAATTTTTTTTTTTTTTGAAATTTCGAAAATTGTGGTCCTGAGACGGTGGATATGAATAAAGACGTATACCAAGCGGCAACTCTCTATCTCGCTTTGTTTCCACACAACGAACTGTAGAATATAGCGCTCGAACCGCGACCTATTGGGTAGACGACCCCCTTAAAGCAGAGCTGGGCAAAGTTTGACTTCATGGGAGCAGTATACCTCCGTATACCTGAGTGCATTTCGGGTCGCTCCATTAACGCAATGAGGAGTGAGTACATGTCCACCATCACTGATTCAGGACAGGAGTATGCATTTCTCGCTTGCGCTCGGAGCACTCGGGAGTCAAAAGAGCCGGGTTTGCCCGTTTGTGTCTTAAAGACTTAATGAAGCACAAATTGAACAATACACATATATGATGTTTTTTTTTAATTTTGCGGCAGAAATGCTTAAAAATTACTGTCCCCTATCCTTATCATCGAAAGCATCAATCAGAAAAATCTGGAAAATAATGAACATTGTGAATAACTGGTGTAGATTGAATCAAAAATTAAAAGTTGAGTCCATCCTTACTGAGAAAAAAAATTGTCAGAGACAGTGAACATCGACACATCGTAACTAGGTCCGTAAAGCCTATAGTCGATCTTTTCCTCTTCTTTTTTTTTCATTCGTATCAAGAAAAAACGATGGACCATCCAGCCTTCTTCGGGTGGGACGTCCCCCTGTGCACCCCCGTATGTGCGCCACTGGTTATACGTTATCTCTTTGTGCAAAGGGCTGTGTCAGCAATCGTGTGTAAATCAAACTTATTCCAAAACTTTTAAACGTATTTCGAAGCCATGCTTTCAAAGGAGGTACCAGATATATCTCAATACGGAATAAAACGATCATCTTAATTTTTTTTTAAAGCTTATATATCATATATGGACCAACATTTCAAATATTTTCCAATTTTTTTCTTACCGTTTAAAGTGAAACTTGTTGGGAAAAATACTACTTCAACTTTGAGTGTCCGCCATTTTGTTATAAATTCGAAATTACAAAAATAAAGTTCGGTCATTCCATGGGCAAAATCAAACACTTAAACAAAACCCCGTGTATCACATTTTGGTTTCAGATGAACCGTACACGGGGAATACATGGAACTGGTTTGTCAGGAAAGTCGAACTAGTTCCGTCAAGAACATCGGACTTCACAAATCTGGGTGGGGGTTTAGGAGGTCTCAACTAACTTACAAATTGGTTTGAAAGAAAAAACAAAACCCCTTAAATCAGCAGCGAATCAACATCACTGAATAATATTTGCAAGTGATCGTTCTGCTCTTTTCGTGTTAATCATTGTGAATGATTCCTTGCACATCCTTGGCCTTCTTCCGTTTCAATTCTCCAGGACAAGTCCACTGCTTCGACTGTTCCTTGGTCTCTGGTGTGTTGTGATGGATCTATGTTTAGTCCACGTTTACGTCCTTCTCGCGGTTGAATATCGCCAAGCACTCCTTCAAAAAGATCACACGTGTGGCCAATCATCTCATTCCCAAGTATTGACGCAACATAATATCATGATATGTCCACAGTCCCAGAAGTCAAGCGCACCTTCACTCGTCGATCGTCAATTAACACACCATGAATTTTATCGAACCATTTCTGGTGTGGTGACCTCTTTTGGACGCCCTAAGCGCTCATTATCAAAAATGCTCGTACGAGTGCATTTAAATTCAGCTGTCCAATATTTTATTGTTGACATGGAAGGTGAAGAGTCCCCAATAAACATCAATGCCTGCCAAACGTGAATGACGCAGCTGGGTGAAAATTCGACAGCTATCATATTCACGAAGAAAACCATTGATTCTATAATGGTGACGCCACATCTTGCCTTGACCGATTACTTTTCAGCCCACCCTCGTAATCAAATATTATTTTTTTTGTACCGCAGCAAAATCGCTTTTTTTTGGGGAGTTTTTAAATTTATGGCATTTTTATCGAACATGATTTTATGTCTTTCCTTTTCATACAAAGCTAATTGTGATGAATTGCTATCAGACAATACGAGTCAACATTTCGGTGGGACCAGCAAAATACATTAAAAAAAATCCCTTTATGAATTCGACCCCTATCAATAATGCTGCACAATTAAACCGCAACGAGCACACCACACACGTTGTCGTGGTGGTCCCTGCACCATTATCTATCGGCGTCCTTTGCAATATTTTGCAGATGACCCCGGCTATTGTGTGGGTCATTTAATTGCTCCGGGGCCCTATTACGTGCAAACATTTTGGCTGCTCGGCACAAATGCCCTTCATTAATTTACTGCTGCTCCCGCAAAAATGGGGTGGCGAGTCTGGGATAAACCCAGAAATAATATATCCGACATACACACCCATAAACACGGCCACCATTATTTACTATGCCCTCGAGAAAGAATTACCATTTTCCAGGGTTCTTTCGATTTCAAGCGATTTTGTCCGCTTTTCCGCCGGCTGGCCACCGCTGGTCAGCGAGTCCACAGTTTGTTCAACAGTCCTCGCCCTCCGGTGATATGCGAGCCGTTCACACTGTGCGGCCCGGCCCCGGCCTGCTGTTTACTTGAAAGACTATCTCCGAAGATGACACCATACGTTAGCTCTTGGAAAATATTTCATTAAGCTGCTGAGAGATAGCCCATGAAAGTGACGTGCAATTAGCCAGTCGGAGAGGAGGATGGGGGGGACCTGAAATGCAGCGAGCGTCGTCGTTTTTATTTTAATCGTTTTCTTCCTTTTTTTTGCTTTCCTTCTGGCAAATTGCCCATCTACGAGTGTGAAAGTTCAAAATTGCAACGTGCTTTTTTTTTTGGCTGCCTTGTTGCGCGCCTTAATGGTAGACTCCGCGAGGAATGGTAAACAGCAAGAAAGTTGGACTAGCGAGGCCGGCAGACAAGTTGACGACGGATTTTTTATTTTTATTTTTTTGCTTTTTCTGTTTAAGCGACGACTTTCACGGAGCGTCTCAGGAGATCTATTGCGTTGCAGTGGTGAAGCTGTGACATGCTTTAATGAGGGCAACAGAGAGATACCCCTGGAATAAAATAACTTCCTGTAAAAGTATTATTTAACGTTGAGCGAGCGGTTCAGTAACTCGTTTCGCATGCAATAAAGGCGCGTAATTATCCATTATTTCTGCGCATTGTGAATCACGTATAAATATGATTGCGGACTGTGATCGGCTGGGCTTTTGTGCTATTATGTGTAATTGCCGTATTAATGAATCGTTTCCGCAAATCTTTATGCCGAGAAAATTTGTACGGTAAGATGTACTTAAATAAATAACATGCTATCTACTAGCTTATGTGTTCTATATATGTCCAATGACACCACCAAGCCACAACCATGCTCTAAACAGTAACTGTCGGCTTAAAGTCCTGTGCCAATTAAAAAGCAAAGGCGCTAGTCTTTGCATAGAATTAGCCAAGTCGACGTGTGTGAAAGATCAAGTTTTTGTGCACGACGAGGAATCGAAGGCTTCCTTCCTTTACAATGCTTTGGACCAAGAAGCCTTCTTTAACTTAGGGTTGTAAAATTTGTGGGACCATAAAAATCAAGTCCGCTTCTCAACCTGTGTTCGACTTACGACTTACGAACGTTATATGAGGAACGGCAATGTGTGTGTAATGTTCGTGTAAGTGAGTGAGGCAAATTCTATGATATTGCCCATCCAAATACCAATTCCGCGTTATGAAAGAAGATTTGCAACTCGAGTGTCAAAATTTTTGTTTACTTGGTGAAATGGGAATTGGCCATCAGGACCACTCAGAAGAAGGTCTAAAACCGTTTCGCTCTGGCCGGCATCTTGAAAAATGTTTAAATCGTTTTATTTTGTGTTCTATTGGTAAAATTATACATATTTTCGGTAATTGCCGCGGTAGAGGGCTCTGAAGTTACCAAAAAACAGTTTTTAGCTAGTTCAGTCCCCTGGGGATCATGGTGGTTTTTCGGAAAGTTGCAAATGTAAAAGTTGTAGCGCTCAAAAAAACACGCAAAAAAATGTTTTAATCATGCCAAATCCTTACCTCAAGTAATTCCCGAGTAAGAGCGCTTCAAAGTGCGTGCGCCACTGGAAACATATTCTGGCGCGGCGAAGTATACATTCAATGTTTTTAAGTTCGATTTATTACAGCATTAGAAAAATTTTAATATTCTACAAACAAAAAATGTTCCAAAGCTTCAACCGTCCAACGAAAAATTTTCGAATTTTGCATTGTTGGATGGACTAATAACTTAAGAGATCGTCTCAGTGTGGAATGTTCGAAAAATCGATTTTTTTTTGTTGCATTATCGAATAGTATACACTGTAATAAACATTCTCTCAAATTTTCAAATCGAAATTCAAATTATTACGGTCGATACAGCGTTTCTTGTAGAAAGGGAACGAAGGGAACTGATGAGAATCCCCAGCATCACTATTGTCCTTCGGGAGGAGATTCGTGGTGCGAATGGCTGAGGCCAATGGATTTCAGGAAAAATATTCTCATCCACCAGCGCTCGATGACGATGTCCAAGAGGTTTTGAAGCCAATCTACGAAGATTTGACCACCGACGATTTGTTAGAGAGATGTACGGGCGCTTCAATCTTCAAACTCGTTTTTCTCAGAATGGTGTTTTTCAAAACGGTTTCCACTCTCAAAGGAAGAGTTTTGAAGATATCTAGTTCCAATTTGGAGAGAACATTTTTAACGTCATTCTTTATGGCGCTATGGAAGCTTGTTTTTTTTTTTGAAATCTTCCTATTTTTTTTTTACGAAAAACTGTCGAAAAAAAGGGCCAAATTCGATACTTTTTGTTCAAACCGCCGCCATTTTGTCAAATTAAAAAAAAACCCTCCATAGCGCCATAGCAACTTCCCTACAGATTAATAATCTTTTTGAAATTTTTGTTTCGGATCAAAATTGCGGCCGCAATCGTGGAAACCGTACAGGACCTTTTTTTTTACGTGTCATTTCAACAATTTATTCAACTATTATACACCCAATAAATAAACATAAAAAAAATCATTTTGTATTCGTCATGAATGTATTTATTTACAGAAAAAAAACCGGACCGATGAGTTTATTTCAACATTAAAAAAAAAAATCGCGAAAATCAGTGATTTTTCGGAGGGTCACACTGAGACGATCCCTTAAGGCTTCATAAGAATGTCTTTTAATCGCGGGACAGCAACTGTTTCTTACAAAAATAGTGTCATGCTATACCATGGCACTGTTTACTGTATTCACTTTGCGGAAAAGTGCTCTATTAATTCATAGGCGATACAAACAAAACTAATTTTTTGAATTTCGTCTCACCAATTGCTCCAACGAAAAAAATACCACATTTCAAATAAAAAAACTTGTCTGTGCCGATTTCAAACTCAGGTATGTGTTTAAATCTAAGCTTTGAAGTTTCGATAACATTAACGGTGACCTCGAAAGCACTCTCGCTCGTCTATTGATAATTTATGAAGTTGAAAAATGATCGAGTGTTACTTTCTACCTTCTGGCAATACTATGTAGTTCCCCTAGCGCTAACCTGTGATATTTGACTCGACTCTATCAACCGTCTTCAGCTTCTCGAGCAAACGAACAAGCAAATCATTTCGAAAGGTGAAGAACACGGGATTGTAACAAAAAACCTCCATTGAGAAATTGGCATGTCACTGCAAGATAAGGTGAAATGTATTTACCGTTGACAAATTAGCCACCACCTTTTCGTCCGAGCCCCACTCATTCAGTCATTCACCCACTTCCTACTTAGCCCGAAGCATTTTCTTCCATGGGATCACAATTTCTTTGAGTGCATTCCGAGAACTATTTTTTTTTTGCTTGGCAAGAACAATAACAGAATTTGGTTTAATTAGAATTTCGAATTAGCGAAGGAATTCGGCATGAAATGGGGTCAAGTTGTATGCCAACAAATCAATTGTGCCGCCATGCACCGACTTGCTCCGATTGTTCTTATTTTTTTATTTGAACAGTTTGCCGGGTCTTTTTTCTCTACTCTGAGTTTTTTTCCTTATTGATATTCTTCTTCTATCCGTTTTTCCACGAGCCCAAGCCGCATAGAGGAAGTTTCCATGCCGAATCTATTGTTTATTTAGGCGACGAGCGGCGCATCTATAAACTACTCGGAGCGGTAAACAGTCGCGTGTCGGTACAAGGCGCCATAGTTGATTGCTTTCTGTTTACATAATTGGGTTTCTCGGGCGAATTGGATGGGCGATGTGATAATTAATTGATGGAAATTCGCCGACCAAATGGGGGCTATTACGAGTTTTATATATTTCTGCATAAATCGATGGCAACTTAATCGCAAGCCTTGACACGAGTCTTATCGCTATCAGATATTATAGTAGTCAGTTGAATATGCAGTTAGCAAATATGTACATATTTTTTCTTATATTTCGAAAACGTATAATTTCAAGGTGACCGTAATAATTTTAGTTAAATGTACATATGCACATAGTTGTTACGGGCCACTGAATGGCCTATCGGATACCACACAGCGGGACTGAGGGTTCCTTTCAATGCATTTTGCAGCACCTGCCCAAATGAGGAGCCCCTCTTCCATTTCCTTTGCAGATATCCGCTACTTGCAGCGATCAGGCACGAACCATTAGAAAAGTTTGGTATGGATGATTTAAGATACACGAAATAATGCAAAAAAGGATTGGAGAAATAACACGTTATTTCCGCCTGTCAAATATTTAAACAGTTATATTTGGTAGCTGTTGTTGGAAAACATACGACATATACGAAAATACCGCGTTACACTTCCAAAGAACATTTATTAATTGTGAAGATCCATTACAAAAATTGAGAACAATTTGCAGTGACAATTAGCAAGTTGCGTGTTCATTTTGGTGTGCGTGGAAACGTAAATGACATTTGGTTTCCACAGTATAGCGCGACCTGCCACACAACGCACCCGAAACAATGACGTTATTGCAAACCAAATTTGCAGGTCGTGTCATCACCCCCAAGAAGTTGCGATTTAACCTGTTTGAACGTTTTCCCTTGGGGTAAGGCTTACGTAAACTACATTGAGACGATAAGGTTGAAATGTCGAATGTAATATCTTCTCTGTTTACTGAACATTTTCGGATAAAAATAGTGCAATTTCTTCGGCTCAGTGGTGCCTCTATATTGCAATGTGTAAACTTAAATCAAGAAATACAGGTGTAATGACTCTGATAATTAATCTTGAATGCAAAATTGCTCGAAATTGAGTTGCATGTACATATGTTCAGCAAGTAGAAACAAAAATTTATCAATCGCAAGTTAACCGGCCAGAAAGTTTACATACACTGACACTGACAACGAATATTTTGATAGCTTTGCTTTAAAAGGTGTTGAGAAAGAGAAAGTACTAGGTATCGACATTTTTTTCCACAACAGATAATTATCCAATAATAATCCAAGTTTCTTTGCAACAGCGCGATATGTTAATCCCTGCTGACGTTACACTTTCATTTCGCACTTTTTTTCAGGAGTGGGGTTCTTTCCAATTCTTACTTTAGACTTTTAACCAACAAGATCGATTATATACAAAAGCAATAAACAACCAATAAAATATACAAGCTATTTCCGGTAAACTTTATCCAAGGCTTGCTTTATTAAGGTTAGGGCTCAAGAGCACTGAAAAAACGATGCAAGATATCTCATTTACTCGAACTTCAAAGTTTACAAAAATTTCCAATTATCATACAGGGTGGGCCATAACGTATGACTCTATCGCAAAATACCATAGATTTTACAAATGGCGACGTATGTCAATTCGGTTTTGACATTTGTGAAGCAAACAGAGTTAGAATTTCTGTGAATAAACAATGGATAGTAGTGGCCCGCAAGATCACCCGATTTTGCCGCCATAGACTTCTTTCTATGGGGTTATTTAAAAACGGGTTTATGTGAACAAGCCACAGACTCTGGCAGCTCTCAAGGAGAACATCCGTCAAGTTCTGAAGAAAACCATGGAAAATGCCATAAAGATGGCAAAAGAATGGTTATCAACAATGGCGGCGGCCACTTAAACGATATCATTTTCAAAACATGATGGAAAAAAACTTGGATGACCAAACATTAAAAAAAACCGCATAAATTTTTTTTTATTCCAAAGATATAGCCCAGGAAAATAGAGTCATACATTATGGACCACCCTGTATAAGTGAATAATTGCAGTGTCATTGATTTCAAATTTGACGTCATAATTCCAAAAATTTGTTAAAGATATGATAATACCGGCCACTAGCATATGAATCGCTTTTCTAGATCACGTAGTTTCCAATCATTACAAAGTAACGGCTGTTATCCACCTGATTACATGCCACAGAATGTCTTCTTCCCCAAATCTAAAGACTGTAATCAGACGCACCGTCGTCGTTGGTAAATTCACCAGGTGCGTGTACTGCCGGCAAAGCATCAAGAAAAATCCACATAATCAGCATAATGTGCACTTTCCTTGCTTATTAAAAATCCAAAAGTAAAAGAAGTAACAAAAGCCAAATAATGGCGGAACTAATAACAACAACTGCAACAAGAGGCCGTTTACAATATTGCAACAGCCCCTCAGTCGGGCAATTTCTTAACGCCGCGCCACAAGCATTGTAATTTATATGAAATTGCCTCGCCGCAGGTGCCGTCGTCTTCGTCTTTCTTAGTGACTGACTTGACTTACTTCGATCAGTTGCCGGCTGGAATGCGCAGCGCCGCCGCCGTTCGAACAACCTCTTCCGAAGAGTGTTAGTTCATTTGGCAAAGACATTCCAGTGCGGTACAGAGATAGGAAGGTAATCAGTAATTTGCCAAACTCCTTGCAGATTGTGGTTAGCCTCTTTGGCCTATCTGCTTGCCATCATGTTCCGTTCCGAAATTGTCGTTGATGATCGCCGAATGGGGGGAAATAACTGATCTTGCGATCGAGGCACTTCTATTACCAACTAATGATCAGAGGCTAGTGGCTCATGTAATGGCTGCTCTAAATACTACTGATGACGTATTACTAGCCCGTAAATGCATCAATTACCTAAAGATGTTACAAGGATGTTCCCGGACATGTTATACGTACTCGTATACATAACTGCGATCAGTGGCTGCGTACCAACTGAGCTGGTGCTGGTGGGAAAATATTAGAAGCCAGCTGCGACAGCTGAATGAGGTGGAAGTGATCAGTGCTGCAACACGCAGCAGGTTTCACTGGCGAAGGGACATGCGGTTTCTTTTGAACCTGAGTGACTTTGCAGTTTCGGTCCTTGGCAGGAAGTGAATTGAACGGATATTAGGCTTTCCGTTCTTTTCAGAGCGGGAGTCACATTTTTTTGGTGCATGAGGGGAATCAAAAAATTATGTAATTATATTTAAATGATGACTTGCATTTAACTATCCTATTCACTTCATGAAGTACAAAAATGAATTTACATATGTAGAACAAAGAAAAACGGTAAATGCCCAGCCGTAGATGAATTTACAAATCTACAATTAAATTCTTAACATAATTATAGACGATTCATCTTCTCCTCTAAGCAGAGAACGATAAAACTCCTGGCGCTTAACAAGTCGGAATAGGGCACTTTTCTCTAAAGCACCACCTTAAAAAGATAGATGTTGTGGTCAAGGTGTGGTGTGTGTCGCTTCTGTCAGCACAAAATATTGCCATTTTTTCAGGATGAGTATTCTCGTCCATGACAGCTAACTGGAAACTTTGGGGCAACATTAAAAATCCAGAATGAAATCGGTTCGACTAAAATGGGTGAAGGATCACAAACATTTTACAATGAAAAAAGACAGGCATCTAAATTTTGTCTTCTTAAGCAAAGAAGAAGATCGACCTACAAAGAAGTTTAAGAACTCCTGCCTTCATAGGACCATAGAACATCCATCGTCCGTAGAGAATGCAGTATATTTGAGGAGAGAGCAGTATATTTGGATGCTGCAAAATACATTTTTGACCTATTTTGAGTATTTTTAGGTTACCAGAGATCGATACATCTTCATACAAGATGGTGCAACATGCCACACTACGTAATTCGTAAACAATTTCCTCACTTCCAAGAATATTTTTCTTTCACCATCGCTTGGCAACCCACCAGGTCTTAACACCATAGGAAAAATTTATGGCTGTTATTTAAGGGTGTAGAAAGCAAGAAGTTTTTTAGAAATATATTTTTCACATTGGAAGGAAAGCGACTGTACTAATGTTCTTTTGTTTTCAGAGTGAGCTAAGTCTGGGGAATAAGCCGAATAAGAATAATGTTTTTCCAGTAAATCCTGAATTTCTTCCTCCAACACCTTTGACAAAGCTCCGGAAAGTTCATCTTCCACAATACTAAAAGTTCTCCCACAAAATCTTGCAAAACACTTTTTTACAGGTATCTAAGCAGAAATATTTTTTTCATTTGAAAGCAGGGTATCATGTAATGCCTTAAATGTTGCTAAAGATATAACATTTTTAAAATCTTTTTTTTTTTAATTTTGTGCACTCTAACAACACACAAATCAAAGTTTATGACACTATGACAGTTGTCAAATTTGCACAGGCTTCCGTGCGTTGAGTTTTGACAGCTTTGCGTACGGAACGGTATGCACATTACCATATAGTTGGGCCTGAGACATAATTTCTATATAAAAAAAAAACCAGGATCACAAAAACTAATCTGCTGAATGAAAAGCGCATGCCGAACACTAATTAGACGGAACAAAACAAGCAAACAAAAAGAAGTAAATAGACATACGAGTTTAAGTACCTGTCACATCCATTCTACGTATACCATTTACGACTCCATTAGAGGAACGCAGAAACTAATTCACAACAGACTCCCAAAAACCAAAATAGATCCTCCAATGTCACACTCAATTTCCACAGCCAATAATAATTGGGAAAATGACTAAAGGTTCCGTACACTTCAAAGCGAATTTGAGTAATGAGGAGCGCGTCAACAATCAGCAAAAACTAGCCGTCCACGATAAAGTCGTTTGCAGTCGTCGTCGCGAATTCAAATAATCCACAACTTCGACATAATCACATAAACACCTTCTTTCATTAGCATACAAACGGCAGGATGTCGAGGTGCAGAAATAGCAGCATTGAGAATATCGGCGGAAGTTGTATAAGTGAAAATTGCAATGTCACAAAGTCCACGCCCGGCCTAGCTCACGCGGGCTCATATGGTGGTACAGCATACATAAAACGCCCCTTATTTTCTTTTTTCGTTTTTTTTGCTCAAATCGACTTGGAATTCCACATTTATCGGCTATCAAGCACAAATAGAGCAAACACCGCAGCTGACAAAGATTCTATTGGTAGTCGCGGGCAAAGGATTGATAGCCGCGAAATTCGTTCGTGTTTACCTAGCGATACCTTATCGGCGGCAACTGCCGCGGTAATAGATTCCTCGAGGCCTGGTCTGGGTGAGTCAACACTCGACGAGGAGATTTTTTTCTTGTCTTTGCTGCCCCGTGCAATAGCATTTTATTTTCGTAAAATTTTACAGGAAGATTAAAAGCAACAGGGTGAGTAGCAGATTTATTGAGGGTGAATCTTGCTGCCATTAGACGAAGGCCACCGGCAGTAGCGAGTTGACAAACATGAAATGGAAATTTATTTTGAAATGCTCCACAGACCGTTTATCAGTGGCCGAATGGGAACATAATTTGCCGCTGCCCTAAATATTTACTGTGAGACAACATAAATGCTTATCGGCAGTTTGGCATATGGCCTGCGATTAGGCTATCGCGACAAATAAAAAAAACTGATTTTTTTTGGATCTTTGGTACTTTGGCAGTAGTTCAAAGACACTGTAGAAGGATTCTATGGAGTAGTAAGAGTCGGTGATTTTTGACCTCGGAAAAATTTTCGACTAGAGATGATATTCGGGTGCTTTGAAATCCTAACGGTATTTTGGGTTCCCGGTCACTTTCCGGACAAACAATTTTCCCGACAAACTGAAATTTGCCTTTTGGAAAATGTCTACTGACTGAATATTCTCGGGAAAGCACCTGTCGAGAAAAGACCTTGCCAGGAAATTGCAGTCGGGAAACTGGACGGTAATCGGATTTTTGTGATACAAAGTATTTATTTATTCATTATTGTTATTTTTGTTTAAATCATTTTCTGATTAAGTAACTCAGCTAGCAATTCTAAAAATTCACTTACGACAAAGAAGAATGGATTGCTTACCTGCAAAAGAAAGAAAAAATAGTTATTAGTATTTTATTCAGAAGTCATATAATCTTATTTTTATTTTTTATT
Source organism: Neoitamus cyanurus (assembly GCA_947538895.1). NCBI lineage: Eukaryota > Metazoa > Arthropoda > Insecta > Diptera > Asilidae > Neoitamus > Neoitamus cyanurus. The sequence continues at coordinate 21,127,991 of OX384547.1, forward strand.
ATTTTTAAGTTGCAAATCAGGAGAGTAAATACATAAAAATACATGTGTTTAATAACTCAAACATTATTTATTTTGAAGCATATTTCGAGGGCTACCAATATAAGTTGAAGGAAGAATAAGAGGGATTCCCCAAAATTAAGTATTGAGATATCATTTTGAAGATAATGTAATAAAAAAGCCGTATATTTGCATAGTAAATGTAGAAGACGCCATCTGTGGACAATCGGTTTAATTAACATGTACGACAGCTCTCAGTTGGAGTTGAAACATTTTTATTCGATACAAAGTCTGATGTCAGACTGAAAATTATATATTAGTCTAGCTTAAACGGAAGCCAGACTGATTCAATATTCGTTACTTCTAAAAAAAAATACATACTGAAAATAGACTGAAAGGATACTGAAATGTCTTGATTTTAGGAAATGTAGGGGAACTAAAGTGTGGCTATAATATCGCACACCTCTCTCCTAATATCACAACTTCTATCGTGAGTACTGCAGTTTCGTTTTTGGTGTACTAAATATTGTACGTAAAGCGTTGAATCCATCACTGATTGTACTGCAGAAAAGTAGACTGTATTCATTAACAATTAATTTTCCTACGTTAATGCTAGTGGTGTGGTTAAGGTTTACGTTTACTTTAAAGTAGATAACAGTAGTTCCCCTTACACAATCCGCCGTGTTCGTTTCTTTCTTTGTGCCTATAAAACCCCCTCCACTGACACCATACATTTGTGTCGTAGGCTATTTTTTTTATTTATTTATTTATTTATATATTTCAGCCAGTTTTCAGTTTTTGTAAGCGCTCACGATTTTCCGATTCTTGTTTTATTTTCCGACTATCTATTAACATAGAAAAATTAGTTGAATTTCCAGGCTGTTTTCAGTTTTATTTTCTTACTAGGGAAGTTTTTAAAATAAAGGTTTTTAACGAAAACATTAGTTTTAAACTATTTGTACATTTTTCAACATTAGCGGGGAGCTTTTTCTTCAAAATGATACCTCAATCATTAATTTTTATGAAATATTAAGGGAGATATGGCGAACGCCAAAAAAAAACACCTGGGCCCGTGCGAGAATTCCCCCCTTCCCCTTCCCCTTCATTCTTCAATACCGACCCGTGCGAGAGCGCACCCATGTACATACCTGCCCCCAGAAATGACTTGCACGAACGTTTTTTTTAACTCGGTTTTATATAATTATGGGGCGATATAATGTGATTTTTATGTTTCGGCGAAGAACGGTGATCTGAGGATTCCAAAACTTTGCCATATACATACATATGTCTGGTGTTTCTGTGTACCACACCGATCTCGACCTTTAGCGAAATAATATAGGCAGTATGATATGATGATGATTATAATTAGAAAAGATGTTATCGGTGAACAATTTGAAATTAAGTTCCTCGACTTTTTTTCTTACCAGGGGTGTATGTGATAATTGTAACTGTAACTGTGTCGGTTGTGGATACTTATTTTGGACATAAAAAAAATATTTCCAGCCACTGAGCCAAAACCTTTTACAAATTCTCTGGTTTTTGGTCTTTCGGTTTTTCTAAACTCAATAATTCCTGAAGGTCGAAGTGTTAAAATCTCAACCTCCAGTGTAATATTTTCTAATATACAGACAAACTCCTTTTCAGTATTTATTTGAACCGGAACTCATCCATGTTATACTTAGTCTACCGTACGCTGTGGTTTTCCCTATAGAGCAACACTCCCACATTAAGATCACTTTGTTGGTGTCATTGTATGATTTTATATTGCAGTCAATTTTAGCCTGTAGAAATGCCATGGTCCCATTAATCTACTTACATATGTGTACAAATTCCCATCTATCCTAGTTCTAGAGGCTAGTCCCACCGGAGATAGTAAGTTATCGAGTCAGAGCTGACCTTGGCTCGCATGAAACTCAAATCGTAAGCAATGACCGCTTTAGAGGCCTTCAGAATTTGTTAAAGGCATCATCCCAATTTACGAAACATCCCACATCCGCTGTTGTGTAACAATAACAGCGCTGATGTTCCAAATAATCGATAAATGAATTCCTCCTTGCAGCCGAGCAATAGAAATAGCCCTGAAACGCTCGTTTCGCGGCGCAAGCGGCAAGAGTGATGATGCTGATGCACAATACTGCTGAGCCGGGCAGCAGTCGGGCACTCGTCGAAAGAGGCAGGATGCTGTGTTGTCGCACCGCAACGCGACGAGGAAGGAAAAATTCTGGTAATCTCGTAATCTCATCCAACGATGGCACCGGCGACGCAATGCCAACAATGTGCTATGAATAGCAACCGGGCATAATTCGACTATAGCCTGCAGCAGGGCATCGCAATAAGAAAACAAATGAGCCCGCAAACGACCGGCAGCAAGGCAAGAAGTGGCTGCTTCGCGCAGCCAAGATCAGATCTGGCGAGAGGTGGCTCACGACCGATCACGATTGCCGGCGATCGAGTAATCCACGCATGAGCAGCATCAGCACCAGCCGGACTACCGTGTCCAGGGGCATGCGCCCGGTTCTCAATATTGCCTTGACTCGTTTCAGTGATTTTTCCGCAAAAGATTTTTCTTTTAGTGGCTCTGCAGCTCTACGTCATTTTAAGGCACGGTGGTCGTTAATTTCGGGCTCACCTTTCGAACAAGACACAATTCAAGGCCGACGACTCGTTACACTCGCTGACATTAAAAACGCTCAAAATTCCTTGGATATCCCTCGCCGCTTCGCATTCCTTCAGCTAAATTGCCACTTTGACGCGGAATGCTTCCCAAAATTATTCTTGAGACACTGCAGCGTCCCACACATGGTGCGTCTTGCATTCGACCACGCTTTCTGTACAGTCGAGGAATCAAAAAGTGTCCCATACGCCTTTTGCCTATTCCATCCTAACCCCACCTTTATCCATCCATTCGTGTTCATACGTATTAGCGCCAAACAAACTGACACGCTATATTTATCTCGACGTGCACCATTTCTCTGTCTATTGGTTTGCATCGGTGCGCTCTCAGCATTTCGCCGCCGATCTCAACTCGATCGCGTCCAGTGTCATCGCAATAAAATCTTCTGGCAACACATAACTTCACGTAATCCGCGGCCAGGCCGAAGACAGGGCCGGCCCTGCCACCTCGCCTCGCGACTGCATCAGCCGCACCAGCGATCTGCACCGCGATCTTGTTTCAGGCGTTTTCGTCGTTATCTGTTTATTCTGCTCGGTGTATCTTTTTTGGGCAGATGTTTTGGTTTTTTGCTTCCTCGTTCGAGGAATTTACACACCACGGATGCTGTGTACGACGACGACGCGAAGTGTACTTTATTTCTTCGATTTTCTGATGATCGTTGGATCGCCGCGAACACGATGAAGAACGGGTTAATGGAAGCCATAGCTGGGGGCTGGCACGTGAATATAATTGTGTTATTTATCTGCTCAGATGGGGTTTGGACGAAGTATGTGGAAGTGTCGGGCGAAGGCAGATACGTATTACCTGACTTTTTGGGACGATTCTTCATTCACCTGTTGTCTCGCACGAGCATTGTCCTTTCGTATTCATTCCTATTTATTTCATTCCACTGCAAAATTGCATTTATTTTGAAAATGAAGTATACGATAGAGCCAACTTAAAAATGAGAAGAAGAAATGATACAGGGCTCACAGACATAGCCTTGTTCTTCAGAATTGGGAAGGAATTCAGCTTGGGGTATTCATTTATTATAAAAAGTATCTCAACAGAATTGAATTCTGAACCGCGCGCCATATGCGCCTGCCAAACATTAGGCTGTCACATCGTTTCAGAAGAACGTTTATTAATTTTGAAGACCCATTACTAAAATGGAGTAAATTTTGCAGTAATGCAAATGATATTATTGCAAACCAGACTTTTTGAAGGTGTGTGACATTGTGAAACATTTATCAACATTTTATTGACAACTAGTTGACGAGGCACCATTCCTCAAGAGCGACGAGATCGTCTTGAGGGATATCACAGTCACCTTCTTCGTTGATCACTCTAAAGATTTTGAGTTTGTCGACCTTTAAAGAAGTCAGATATTATATTTGTGGTTAGGTCATTAATAAACAACAGGAACAAAAACGGAACGAGAATAGATCCTTGTGGAATATCAGATACAGGAACAACTCTACGGACGAGCAGGTAGGATGAAATCCATGTCAAAAGAGGTCAAGAAATGCTATAATTTTTAAATTTGTGAAAAAAATGTAATTCGGTAGATGGTCAAAGGCATTGGAAAAATTAGTATATGTACATTCGCAGCGCAACTATCGTACTAACCCTCAGTTGCCTTGTTGTTTTGGCATTCTCTCTCGGAATTCGTCGTGTACAGCACACGAAAAGCAGGGCACGCTGAACAACTCGACTTCTCCTGCGTCGAGCTCGCAGGTTGCCGTCGCACATGTGGAGGCATCGCTGTGAGTGGTCGCAAAACCATCCAGAATATCTTTTGTGTCTTTTGAAGATTCCCTCGCCGGCATGAGCTGAGCAGGTATCTGCTAATTACCCTTTGTCTCATAAGTGATCTCTGCAAAAGGTTCGCTTTGGGACAGTTTATGATCCTTTGCCCTGGTTAAAAGATTCTTTGGGAGACAAAGCTTATTACCCTTTGTATGCCAAAATTACCTGTCGTTATAAATAAATGAGGATCAATTTACTGTCGGTCACGGCCGTGGCTCGACTGGAATTGAATCTTGGGCGCGAATTGAAATCCGAAGAAATTCGAAACCTCATTGCGCTGTCGCCGCTTGTCTATAAATCCCTTGCAGGCGACGATATCTTTTATTTTTCCAATTAAACTTTTTGTGAGAATCGCCATAATTTGAAACTGGCAACCTCACGTTATTGTGAACCGAAAACGAACCCTAGTAAAAAAAAAACCAGCTATTTCACTTTTTTTCATTATCTGAAAATGAGCAAAAATCAAATCGAGTTCACTCTCACCACATTATCGCCTGAATCGCCGTATACCTAAGAACGGCAAAACATCGATATGTGGTCCCGATAAAAAAAAAACTGCGCACATCCGGAAGCCGATAAGGCACACAACTACAACACACACCGCTCAAGCTCACTTTCCGATTAGCGCAAAAAAAGAAAATAATTAAAACAAAAAAAAATCGGGGCAGACACAACGTTACACAATTTCCGTAATAAAAAAGATAAGAGCCCCAATATCTGCGAAATCAAAATTATTCACACCTTCGAAATTCCGATGATCGCAATGACGACGACGCAATAGCGACAGGGACCGCGCCACCACCGGCTGAATGGAATGGATCGAGAAGATGCACTCACTCTACGATCTGAGTCATATTCTCTGAGAACTGTGACGTATGTATGTTAGATACATAGTTGAAAGCCAGGTAGAGATCTGGTAAGAATTTGTCAAGGCAAAACAAAATTGAATGAGTTATCTACGGGAAAGGTGTGCGTTGTAGCAAAAAAAGTCGTCAGCCCTCTACTCTAGGTGAGGAATTAAATAAGAAGATAAGGGGCAAAAAAAAAACAAAAGCAGAGAAGAAAAACAAGAAATTGTCGCGGCCGAGAGGAAATTTATCGGAACAAAAGCATTTCACCGCGTGTTTTCGTTTTATCTTTTGTTTTCTTTGAGTAATTGAATGTTTCACGTTATAATCTTCCCCCCGTAGATAACTGCTGGGTACGTTTGTCACGCCATACGAACGGTCTGAAGGTTGCGCGGTCGCACGACTGCACTTACCTATTCAATGTGACAAAGCACGCAATATTAGTTAGTGGTGTGTTTTGAGCAGTTTTTCTACTTAAAAAATTACAAATATTGTTATATGGTACTCCGCAGCACACCCACTTTTAACGACCTGTCCACAGTTGATCCTATAAAGTTTCATTTCGAATTCGGTATAACTAAATTTTGAATGAAAATTTATTTTTATTCTTTATACATATATTGCTTTCCGTTGACATACAATTTTGAACCTAACCTCCCTTCCCCACATCTTATGTGTATCTAGTCGGTATTTCATGGTCACACATTTTTTTTTCTCAAATAAAATGTGTTGGAGCGTTGTCCTGTTGAAAAATTTACAATGTTCATTGCAATCTCAATATAAGAACCGTGTGTAATATGCTCACAGTTTCACGTAATCACATCGAATCGATTTCTTGGGAGTTAAGGTGGGAAAATTTCTAGAATTAAAAAATTAGTTCTGCAAATACAGTAATGTAACAATTGCTTCCAGAAATTATTCTTCTCGGAATTATTCTAAAATGGTTCAAGTGTTTTATAGCCGTCACTGTCAGTTTTCAGAAATTCATTTTGTATAGAGTATATAGTTCAGAGGTTTACAACTTTGGTTAGCCACCAATGTATTGTTCTACGGAATGTTGATAACGCTAACTTTTGGTGCAATGTGATGATTTTGGCTAAAACCCAATTTCATATAAGTGTCTGGCTGCGTCAATAAATAGAATACTCGATATTGGAACCGTGAATTCTGAGCGATATCACCATATACCCGGACTTATCTGGCGTTGAAAATTGAAAAACTTGATGCGAATCACATATGGTTTCAACAAGTTGGAGCAACTGCCCATACACCGCACATATCAGTGAGTTTGCTGTTTGTGTTTTTGTGGGAGATTCAATTTCCTCAATTCCGACGACCATTTTGGAAGATTTGATGAACAATTTTTTTGAAAGAGGCGCGGCGTTATTTTTTTTTTCTAACTTAACTCTCAAGCCTGAATAAACATTTCGCAGTCTCGAAAAAAAAATAAAATCAACCTGTATATCTCTTAGCCAAAAGCCCTACAGTTTGGTAGGTACTTCGGTCGTTACTTGGATAACAAAATAGTATTACCCGATTCGATTCTGTCATTATTCGTATTTTCCTATCAATAGGAAAAATCACCGATCCACATATTGAGGTATTGAACAAATTTGACTTAGAGCCAAGAGGTTTTCCATAAATCACGTGAACCTATTTAGTGCACCCCCCCATTTATTTTTTTCCCATTCAAACAACAACCGCAGCAATGTGCGGCATATTGCCAAACTAAATTTTATTAGGGATAACCCGTGTCGTATACATTTGGCAACACTTCACATACATGCCTTTTAAGTTAATGTCACTTGCTTGGACATGACAAACCAATTCATAACCTCAAATTCAGTTCTCAAGCTCAGCAAAAAGGGTAGTGTAAAGGAAGTTTTGAAGAAACAAATTTGTTTCTTGATATGTACCTCGAAAAAAATACAACGAAATAAAACTTGGCTTCTTCTTCTGCGTTTAGCCATCTGTGCACGCGTAAATTAGGTTAGTTACATGCAGGAAACGAAATCAATAGGTATCCCAAACATAATTCCGCTTATTAGAACAAGTCTAGCTTATTACGACTGAAAGAGGCCAAAACCTATAATTTACCAGAGTGTATAGCGTTTTCCTCCTCGTCCAGTTGAGCGCATTTTTCAGCCATATCCAACTCCCTTGGCAGAAAGAATTCCCTCATTAGATCAGCGCATTTCTCCGACTTAAAGAATTTCTCAAGCCTCTCAAACGGAAGTGGTTGCACCTCATACGCGGCGGTAAAACTTGCAGTGCTTGATGACGATGACTTTGTCGATGACGTCAACGACTTGAGAAGTGAATTGCTGCGAGATAGCTTAGTGGAGTGCGCCCTTCTTATGAAGCTGAGCGACTTCTTTGGCGAGGTCACTGCTATCGGTGGTGACGAGGTTATCGATGTGTCTGATGAGTAATTTTTGGATGAGACTGGAGCTGGTGCAGTAGTTGATGATGGCATAATTTTTGGTGTTGACTTCAACAGGAACAAGTTTTTTGGCGGAAATGTATTTGTAATCGCGCCACCGCCGCCACCAGGTGCACTCATGCTGGATGGCGATAAATTTTGTGGTAGCGTCTTTGACTTCTCTTTTCCGTTAGGGGTGGTAATTGCAGCAGCTGATAGCAGATTACGATCGCCAGGCTGCTGGGGCACGGACAGGATATTTGTGCGCGACCGCGACTTCATCAATTTTATTGGCGTCGATGTGTTCGTCTGCATACGACTGATCTCGCTGTCGTCTTCGTCGTCCAAGTCGACGCCAGCGTTAATGGTATTCTGGGGCTTCTTCTGGCCGAAGTTTTCATCTTCGTTGCCGATTTGGTGATCATCCAAACTGATCCCATTCAAAACGATCCCGTACCGTTTCGTGCGTGCATTGTTCGGTGTGTTATTTTTGCTGCTACCGTTTCTGTTATTGTTTCCACCAATTTTCTGAGGTGACACGAACTCGTTCTCATTGTCTGCCGGCCGCGAATTCCAGCTGAAACCACACGGTGGGCTCATTTCTTTTGAGCAAAATATCCCGGCACTGTTCAACGATCGCTTAATGTTCACTAAACTCGCCAACTTCTCGGAGGTATTCGCAATTAAACTATCATTTTCAGTGATTAGAGGCACGTAAAATGTCGAGCGACGTCGCGATGAATCCGCTGACGAGAACGATTGTTCGGCACTTTGCAACATTTCGTTCGAACACTTTTGGACGTGTCTGCAGCTTTCTTTGGGCCCGTGGGGGGATAAACGATCGTGAGCTCAGGGCATTTTTATCGCAAGCACTCAATGCACCAGCACATATTGGATTACCGCGCCGCTGATAAGATAAAAAAAAAACAGCAAATTCTTCAACACACTCAGAATCAATTTTGTACTGAAATTCAACCGAAAGACACAAAAAACCACCTCAACAAAATCACACAATTCCTCCCTTCATTGCATCTTTCGTCTTAAATTTTTTTTTTATATTTTTTTGTACAATGTTTAGATACGCCTGAAAAATTCTTCGAACCAGAACCGGATTTTACTTGGTTTTTATCGTGGCCCAATCACTTTTTCTTTTTTTTCTCTGCCTTCCCTTTACCTGGGCCGAGAACTACACCGAACAACCGAAGGTACTCTACTCTGGATGAGTGCAATCTTGTTTGTTTGTACACAATAACTCCACTCGGTGGCTATTCTCACTTCGTTTTGCAGTAGATTGATTGCCTGCTCTATTTACGATTTAAGAAGCATCAAACCACAGTTGTAACTCAATACATTTTATGCAACAATATTTTTTTTTTGTTGAAACACAACTAAAAAGAACTCCAAGGGCGAACCGATTTGAATTACGCGCGTACGAACGGCTCTCTTTAGCCCTCTTAGCCGTACTGGTCATACTCGACTGCCATGACATCTTGCGCTTGGTTCGGCCGAGAGCCTCAAGCTGGGAAATGTGGAAAGACTGGCTATTCAGCTGAACAGCTGAACTCGTGATACTTCCAGTTTCCAGGGCGATCAGTGTTTGATCAATAGTGTTGCCAGTGTGGGAAAGTGCAAATACATATTATTTTTATTAATTACATTCCATCTCATTATCATTAATATTTTTTTATATTATTATTCATCTCACTATCTGAATGGCTTAATGAATAATACAGCAAAATTGTAATCTTTTATTTGTATCTAGAGAAGGTGACATGCTAAAAAGGCAAACATTAATTTCAACTTGCAAATACTTTTATTTTAATCGATGGAACCCTAAATAATAATCACAGTAAAATGCCTGTCAGATTAACTCATTCTCTATAAAGCGCTGAATAGATGTAACAACTTGGGCTTAGACAAGTCGACAAATTGTGCGGTGATATATTTACATACGTAATGGTTATCACGCATGCAACGATTTATCCACAGGCTCGTCGGCAAGCTGTCTGCCTCGAACTCTTTTCATGACTTAATGCTGATAAGAAATTATAATTCATTTTCTGCTTGCATCTGTGTCAAAAAGATAAAATTGTTTTTTTTTTGTGTCACGCTTTGTAGGAACCTATTTTCATTATTGAAGAGAATGAAGGAAAAGAGCAAAATTATGAAACGATGGAAATAGATTGAAGCAGATATTCAAGGTTCTCTTTTTGTTCACATTTCACGTGTTTGGCATCTCCTTTTCTTCACCATGACTTATAATGAAATTGCCCAAAATGTCGCTTTTAGCGAATCCGCAGACGTTGTGGAAATTGTAAAAATAAAAATATTTTTGGGTGCTTCCCTATACATGGAAAGTATAGAATTTATTTTTTTAAATGGAATGTTATTGAATAGGTATTTAAGTCTGGAAATAAAGCATTACTACTAAATCCAAAGTGCTGCACCAGTATCATAATCTCAAGACGATAAATTGATAGGGGCACCCCCAACCAGTTCTGATAGGGTTTTCCAGACATGTCCTGGAAATTATCTGGTCAAGTAGGAGGGGATTTTTTGAAAGGGAAGAATGTTTTTACCGAATTAGATGTGTGATAAGGTGCCCCATCTTGCATTAAAAAAAAAGGGATACGGAAAAAGGGTAGGTGCTCATTGAGTCACATAAGGTAAAATTATGCAGACCAGTAATGCGTGGGGTCCGAGTGGAATTCGAAACTGGAACTTTTGGATAGACAGTATAACACGCTTACCCCTAGGCTACTCGCGTCCTCTATTTTTTTTAACATCGTTAGCTCCCTGCCTAGATATTTTACCATGATTCATTTGCATTGTTATTTGTTGCTTTTTCAAATTAGCTGATTTTTGAAGTCGCATTCGCATTTTGTTTTGGCTCGAACCACAACCAAATGACTAACATTTTCTTTTCTGTATATTTTTCTCATCATGAAATTAATTACATTTTGCAAGATTAAATTTAACAGTAAGTAATGCTTATCAAAGTTTAATTATGGGCTGTAACACACTAACACATAAACTTACGAGTATTAAGAAATATCCTTAAAATCAACACTTGAAAGACACTTCTCACTCCTACGTTTTCAAAACGAATTCAATCCACTATAAGTCCATGTATCGTACGGCTTAGCACCGACTCCAAAATAAATATCTTCAATTTTTTTGGTGCAGGTTACGATAATTACTTCATTAGAACTACACCTAGTCAAGTGTTATTAAAATCGGTTAAGGGGAAGTGGGTGAAATTCAATAAACGGGGTTCATCCCCTAATTTTCCACCCTTAGAGTTGGAACTTTTTCTTCAAATTCAAATGGGACCACCCTCGAGATAAAGCCTATTCAATAAAAAAGAGAATCACTAAAATCGGTTCACAATCGCCGAAGACATCGCGTAACATACACACAAAAAAAACACACCGGTCGAATTGGAAACCTCCTCCATTTTTGTGAAGTCAGAACGAAAAAAAAACGAATGATACGCGTCACCCGTTTTCGATGAACGCATTTAAAAATTCTAAAAAAAACTGCTTTGAATATGAAAAAATAATTTCCACCTGGATCGAGTAGAAAATAGAGAAAAACGGTTGAAAGGGAAAACAGAAAACAGCAAGACTCGTTGACTCCCTGCTGGTGTCCGGCCGGCCCTAATCGCCTAAATTCCCATTAAAAATGCAAAACTAATTGCGCCCTCCCAACGCAACGGCCGTTTTTAATCAATTCGCCTCACTGGAGTCACCTTTTTAGGAAACAAAGAGGAAATGAAAAAAAGCCGCGAATGGCGGCAAGCAGGCCCTGGGACATGTGCAGCGAATGCACCTACAACAGCATTCCATTCTGCATCTCGTGCAGCACACCACGAAAGGGAATAAGAATTATTTTCTATTCCAGCGGCTGCGTGTGTCTCGCTTTCCCACCTGGAGGAGCACACATCATCCAGGTTGTCCCCGCTAAAACATAACCACCAACCGAAGGCGCAGTTACTGTCAAATTATGCGGCTGAGGGCAGAAGGCACTACCGCGCTTGCCAGCAGGGCTCTTTTTGTTTTCGCTAAGTGTCTCTAATAGCACTGCAAGGACGACCGGTTCTGTAATGGGACAGGAGTCACCTTGATCAGCGCGCAGTAGCATATTATATGTATGTATAACAAAGAAAAAAAGGTTGAAATTGCGTCCATCATGTTCGCGCAAGAGTTATAGTATTTTGTTGGACTATCATGCGCCCCGCTGCCTCGTCGCCTTCGCAGCCGATCGCGCTGAATGAGATTATCGCGATCTTTTCAAAGGGCAGCTGGAATTTTTTCGCATTGTTTGGCGTGTTGTTGCTTTAATGCGCACCGCATTTTTCCCAATTCTTCTTTTCTCCTTGTTGACTACTTGATCAGGACATAATCCCGGGGAACAATGGCAACTGCCTATCAGGCGGGCTACCCCACTCATAAATCGCTGAAGATTAACAAGGTCTCAACCCCAGTGTAATCTATCTCCGCGATTTATTTCCCTTTGATTTTTTATAAAAGATGCCTACAGAATGGGGTCGGTGCTTGTTATGTGTCGCCCGGAGGTAGGCATTGGGGATTTTTTTTTTCGTTTCACAAATATCTGCAAGTAGTTTCACAGGAAAAATGTAATGGATGTATTTTTTCAGTACTGAAAAGAATTGAATTGTTATGAAAGGGGCTTTGCTATAATTACATCTTATCAGGGTTTATCCACATGGACTGGCTCTTTTCACAACTCGGCCAACTGAGGAGACTTTTCGAAACATTCTGAAAAAATTTAAGACTACTGGCCGGGCGGCCAGAAACCTGCACGCTCAGTTCGTCGTCATTCGCAGCAATTGGGTCTCTCACCAATGATAACATGACCTCTGCTGACAAAAGATTTTGCTCTCCATGCCTACAAAAATCAGGTGCAGTAAAGCACTCCACATTACCAGCGTCGTAAGATTGATATTTTCACATCGGTGGCTACATCAAAAAGCAGGACTGCTGCATTTGGGAACTGAAGAATCCACATAAGATTGTTGGGAGATCATTGCATCCATTACTGTTTGATGTGCTATTCGGCCGGAGACGTCATCTCATCGGTCCATTATTTTTGGAAAAACGACGAAGGAAGAGCGATTTCAGTGAACAGTGAAATATATCGGGCTACGATAAATTAGTTCTTATGGTCACATTTGCAGCGCACGAACTTAATAGACATTTGATTCCAGCAGGACGGAAAAACGAGCCACACTGCGCTTGCTACTCTGGTTTTGCTGCGCGTTCTGGTGTATTTCCTTTTTCTTGGAAGGTGTCGAACATCCTTCCGTTGCACAAAAAAGGCGACTGGCTTGATCTTAATAATCATAGCCTTATTGTGTTGTATTGCTAAGCTTTTCGAGGTTTTGATATCTTACTCATTGTACTTTCACTGCAAGCCTTTTCTAGCGTCTTTTCAGCATGGCTTTATAAATGGTTCTTTCATCGAAATCATCTTTAGCGACAAGCGCTATAGATCGATGACAAGCAACTTCTAGTGACTTAAACTCGATGATATGGATACCGACGACATGTGGTTCCAACAGGACGGCGCTACGTGCCACACAGAACATGCCATGCCGCATGCCGTCCTTTGGGGCTACCGTAAATCACAGGCTATGCGAATAAACTGCAAACAATTGAGTAGTATTGAGCCTTGTGGTACTCCAATCTCAACATGCCTCCCTGATAATAAAGTACTGTCACTCTCGTTCTCTGCCAAATTCATTCTTGAAGGTTTCTAAAGCTCATTTGAATTTCAATAAACACGACTTATTTTGAATTAGTAATAACGCCAGTATCTCCGGTTTTTTCACCTTAATCTCGAAATGCATGCTCGCTATTTTTTTCATTTTACTTCTACATACCGTCCAACCATACCACATATGTCTCCATAATTTTGCACAAGAATACTCGAAAAAAAATTCAACACAACTTGCTGATTAAGATGAAAATGCAATCAGGCCAAAGTGTCTGCTTAAATCCATTAAAAACCGAAGCATATGTCCAAGGACACTTGCACTATTCGCAAAAAGGAACAAAAGAGCTCCTCGAGCTAAGAAAAACCTCTTGAAAGTTTGAAAGTGAAAAATGCCAACAAGAGCACCAACTGTTCCATTTTTTTTTATAATTTTTGCACTACTGAACATGATCGGACAAAACAGTACCCGAACACCAGAGCAATGACATTAATGGCTGGCTACAAAACAGGAGAAGCAAAAAACAGGAACACCAGCAATATTCCCAGCATGACTTCCATCCACTCCCGTCTTACGCAGGTTCTTTATATGATTTCCGTCGGTGGAAAAAAACTGAAATTTGTTACGGTGTCGCGGTCGGGGGAAAGAGTCCACAGAGCAGCAGCGCCATGATTGAAATAGGTCAGAAAAAGTACAATTTCCAGGCGAGCGTTTAAATCCGTTGGATTATTTGCCTCCCAAAGGTTTCCAATTTTTTTTTTTCTGGTAGACGAATTGGTGCAACAAACTCTGAACGATACGGTGACGCGATGGCGTTCGCTTCCTGCTCGATGGGAAATGAATGGGAGCACAGAACCAGGAAAAAATATTTGCATCGCACGGTGACAAATATGGAGAAAAAGAAAAACGGTTTGGCAAAGTTTAACAAACCCAAGCTGCCGTCTGCCGCTGGATGGAATTGCAAGCCTCGGTACGGCAGAGTGGGTGCACGGGGCCGGAAAGCCGGGAATTCTGGATGACGGTAACAAAGGGAAAAAATGAATCAAGCCAATCGATCTGTCTAATGTGGAGCTAGACAGACCTTGTTTGCTCTACTGCTTGAATCATCGGCTGCATTGGTATTCCCCCTCGGCACCGAGCGCAAGGCACCAAACGAGAGCAACCGTTTTGCTTTGACTCGGCGTGATGCATTTGAAGTGGGAGGAGTGCGTATCCGGAAGTTCGTGACCGGCATTTAATGTATGAATCACTTCCGGGCGCAAGCTCGTCGCAAACCTCTGGAGAGAAGTGCACGTTTGCACGAGCACCTCTGAGCATCCCTAAGCCCTAACGAAACGAGAAGATCCCTATCTTGCAAGTTGCTGCAAGGCATTATGTTAGCACATAACTAGGCCACCTCATAATTCATTCAAGATGAAACATTCGGCCGTCCGCACCCAAATTCAAGCTTCCTGTGTTCTTAGGAGCCCTCCTAGACCCAGTGGGGCGACTGGTCCCAGTCTTAATTACTCCCAAGTGGTTGAATGATGTCACTTTAATTTACACTTCAATCGTAGACGGGCGGCTCGGCCAGGCCCCGCAAGGAAGGAAAACGAGCGAACCGTTGTGCGCGACACCGCGTGTGACATGAAAGCCATCAGCTTCAAACGAATCCCTGAATTAACGCGCTGCCGCGCCGCTCCAACCCGAGAGGCAGCATGGGCTGGGGCACTTAATCTGGCCCAAACTAATAACGAGCACGACATCTCCATGATCTCCGGGGGGGCCTTCTGTTTGCGCCGAGATTTCCACAGATTTTTATCGGTCTATCGTGCGTCACCGCTTAGTATGATTGTGGCTGCGGCGATTTTCCATTCGCTCTAGCGGCAAATGGTGATGGATGCGGGCCGTCGCCGCGTCCGTCGGTCGTTGGGAAACCTATTTTATGGATGTTTCCTTGCCGGAAAGGTTTAAGCAGTTTGCTTTTATGTGAGATTTGGGTCAAAAGTGGGTCTTGTTTGAGCGATTAGCTCAGGCACCAATTGCTTTGCATTTGAATATTAACCGGCGTAATTCGTTGTCGGTAACGCAGTTCTGTGGAATTAATCATTAATTTCACAAGCCCGGCTGGATCTTACTGCGTAAAATTAGACCATTTGATAACCACAAGTGCGGAAAAGGTCCCGACCTTCTTTCTATTTTCAGTTTTTGGCTAGAGAAATTGAAAATCGCAATTTTATGGAAGTCGCCGGTTTTGTATTAAAAATTTGCGGGTTTTTTAACAGCTGATTTGGCGTAATTAAGTTCAATTAACAAAAAAAAAAAACAAATAGTGCCCGTATCCATGACTCTTATAAAACTATCGGTAGGGTAGTCACTACTCAGTCCTACCATAAGCTCTGTTACAAAATTGCCATTAACTTTTTGTTTCAAAACAGATGCACTAAAAATTAGCGCATGCATGTCAATTTGCGTTCAGCTGTCGATTTTCTAACATGGAGTGGCGTAACAAAACATCTGTAGGTTGGTTCCATAACGACGAAAAAAATTCTAGTTTGACATTCCTAAAACCGTTTGGAATATAAAAATTGTTCATTTACAGCACTACACTTTGGAGCATAACTGTGGCACCATGTTGCTTGTATTTTTTTCTAACGTTTTTCTTGAAAATTTTGATACAACAAATAAACCTTTTCTTATTTGGTAAGACGGCGACGAGATTTTGGGGAAAAACAGTTCACTTTAACATTATAATTGTATAAATGGGATGTGGCTGTATGGGACTGTTGCAAAACCACAGCAGCATTTTTATGAATTATTTTTATTTATTGAAATATAAGAAAAGTTAAATTAATAGTGTGTTGGGCATTTATCATTATTTATTAGATCAAAAATTCGACCTTTGCTGGTTTTTCCAATAATGGTTAAAACCATGTGGCCCATTAAGATTAAACTTTGTTTCGTCTGAAAAATTTACCTAAAAGTTGGAAAAAGGACTTTTTTTTCAGAAGCAAAAACAGCAAGTTTTACTTTTAAGTGAACTTTACCTGAACTGAAGTCGCACAATTTTATGGTGATGCAATGCAGCTCTTGGCATTTTTTTAGATTTCCCATGATATATTATTTTGGTGTTGCCAGAAAGGCGCATAAAGTTAAAATTTAAAAAAATTGTGTATCGCCGCGTCATCTAAAGTGCAAAAAGTGCGTCACCGTGCTTCTTCGGAAGCAAGGCAATTACGTCTATGGAAATAGACATTTCAATCTGATCTCTGTCGAGGCTTATAGTCCAGTAAAATAGTAATTTTTCTAAACATTTTGGATAGGCTGCGTTTATTACGCAAATTAAAATAATGTTAGGGGATCAGTGATTCCAACCCTCTGGCCCATTTGTCCATCATCTCGAAAATAAAGCGGCGAACGGTGTTTCAGCAATATCTTGCTAACCATTACTCGTACGAAACTTTTCAACAGAGATTATTTGTTGAGAATCAAATTCTTTACAATTCTTATTAAATAACTTTTTCACGTCAAATTCATAATAAACAAGCTAGAAACCGAAAAAGGCGGAAATATTTAATCAAAAAATCATTGAAACGGTATAACTTTCTTATTTTAAATTTTACAAAACAATGAGTTTTTTTCTAGAGCATCTTCTTACAATTAATTTATCAGGTTTTACTAGAATTAACATTATTGTTAAGGGTTTTACATTATCACAAAAAAGGGCCAGTCATGTTTATACCTGCTTGTAATGTATCCTATGTAAGATAGCGCACCTACTTTCACTTGCCATTTAATACGTCGTCAGTCATAGCAGATTTTGGTCGTCCTGAACGTTGAAAATTTGCAAACGTGCGATAACGTTTACATTCAGCAGCCAATTTCTTAACACTTGAACATTTATAGTAAATACTCTTGTGGCACCATCTCAGCGTCAGATCGAGAACTTTTTATCGTTTCTAATATCTTGTACTGCAATGCACGTTGTATGTACAAAAGAGCATTTAGCGTGATACCTCTAGAAAGTTATTATAATATGTGCGAACAAATTGAACTTCACCGGTTTTTTTTAAGCTACCGCTGACCAGTTTGTTAAATTAACATAAAGCTAGTTCACAGCACTCCTAGTCACCAGATGTTTCATTTGAATAACGTCTGAGCAACCTTCTGGGAAAGAACAAAAGGAGTGCAAATATTTTCAAGGAAAGGGAGAAATTTTCCCATAAAAGACATATGACTGCTTAACCTATTCCCACCCCTTTTGTCCAAACATACAACTTTCCTTCACATTTCTCCCTAACCCTTAAATCCCCTTAATTCACCAAACCTAATTGAGCACAAAAATCGTAATCTCCGTCGTCCTCTTGTTAGAACACTCTGAAGGCGGACATTTATGCAAAAAAAACCGGTGACATACGTGACCCAAAAAACCTCCCTACCTGCTTGCGACGAGCAGCTTGAGCTGCGTAGCACCTTGTGCGGAAAGGAATGCCGCAAGGAGCACAATGGCCGGACGGAGATTGCTCTTTCACAGCCGATTAAGTTTATCGATAAAGTCCTCGAAGACACTTCACCGTTTTTATCCCCTCGGTTGAGAACGGAAAAATCGCTCAAAACTCCCATAAGGTATACTTCGGCGGGCAGAGTCCTGTTTGTGATCGTTGAACCCGAGCAGGAAGTCGCTCTTAGTAAAGAAACAGGAAGAAGGAAGGAAACGCTCAGGTACATAGCTCTGCTTTGGTAGAAAAGATGGCTGAGTAGGATGTGATTATTTCCATCCGTTTTTTAAGCAGAGGTCCTTTGTTTTGTAATGTTTTGTCCGATTGGGGTTTATCGCGTCCATAAAATAAATCATAAAGGATTGCCTTGTTTTTGGCGGGATTCCTGGAAAACGTTTTGTGATAGTTCCTTACGACATACAAAAAAAGGGGATTCCGACGATTTATGGCCGTAGGCCGTAGGGATCCTTTACATTTTTACAATGGAATTTCTCTATGCGAAGGATCTGAAGGGAATACAAATTGAGTTTTAATGGCAGGCCTCGGATTTCATTCGCAGCCTTATTAAATCATTCCCGCGTCAGGCAATTTCCTGCGTTTTACGTGCCAGTCGGCTAATTGGACGTTATTTTTCAGCGCTAGCTGCTCATTGTGAAATAATTCAAGAACGGAAGGGTGATTTGGTTTCACACCTCATCTCGCCCATTCAGACTCCGCATCCCTCTATCCCCCTGGGAATTAAAACGCGTAAAAAAAAATATGAATAAATTTAACGGGTGCTTGCATTGTCCCCGTCGCGATTACCTAACTCGAGCGCACTTTCAATGTCACCGGTGAAGGAAGGGTGCTGTCGTGCCGCGCCTGCTCGTATCAATTCGGCCTGATCCATTTGCACATGCGCACCGTACCATGTCCGCCGTACAGCAGCATTAAAATTCCATGGTCCACGGTCAATTATATGCGCGCTCCAACTGCCCTATTTGGCCTTACCTCAGTTGTGTGTTCGATTGTTAATTTCCCCGGTCGGACGCGGCGTTCACACGTCTCCCAGTCACCGGGGCTTGATTTGCATAAGTGGTTCGGTACGCTACGTCCGTCCGGCCGGGTGGCAGCAAGGACTGCAGTACCCACGAGTACTACACTGACACCCATTGTAACCGAACACTGTGGGCTGCCAGGTGTTTTCGGATAAGGCAAGGGTTGACCCATTATGTGACCCAAATTTGTTACAGTTCAATAGCTTTTTCGGCCTGACTCGATGCAGCGGCGGATTAAGGCCAAATGCTAATTTTATTCATGCGGGCTCTGAAAAATTATAGGTTCCCATATTGGCCGCCGTTTTATGTCTGCTCCGGCAAATTTGGGCAGGTGTAAATCAGAATTGAAAGTTGTTACAGCTGTAACGACCTTTCGTGGGGGGACCTAGCACCTCTGAATTTATGAAACGATTTATTTCCCGTCGTTAACTTTTACTGCCGAACAAAATTTCATTTCATGTTACCCGATTTTCGGGATATTTGGTATTGATCGCTTTTTTATTCGAACTTGAAGGTTGTCCTAACTGTGTCCGGAAATGAGTTATTGACGAGCAAGTGACATGGAAATTCTCAATTTAATTTCCGCCCTTAGAATAACGGGAACATTGCGCGTGTGGCAATTGGGGACACTATTGAAAGTTGTCATAAATGCATTAATACACATATGTAACTCAGACCGCAGCGGAATATCTGCACAGAAGCAAATATCGCTGCTGTAAACGTCATCGTCGCAGCAATTGGGGTCCATTCAGTTGGTGCAGAACTTAAAGGCGTAAAACCATCGCGTACATGCCGTCAATTCGCTGATTGGGCTTTAGAGAACTTTCAAGCTGGTTATCGCAGAATTGTGTTCAGTCACGAGGCAAATTTTTGGTTTAATGGGTTTATAGGCAAAATTGTGGCTTCTGTAGTGAGACAAAACCAGAATAGACTCTAGAACCCCATTACATTACAATAGTTTCAACAGGATGACGCTACGTGCCATACAGCGAGTCAAACCATTGAATCCACGTCTTGGCAATAACATGATTTTGATTGTGATGGGGTTATGTCCAATCAATGGTTTATAAAACCAGAAAAAATTGACGACAGACATTGCTTGAAAAAGTTTGCCAAACTTGACTGACAGAACGCGCGTTGTTAAGAACAGTCGCAGTGGCCATATGGCCGAAGTCGTTTTTAAATATTAATTTTTTATTGGTCATCCGAAAAAAATCTTTAATAACAGGCTAAATTGTTGTGCTATTTAAATGTTTATGGTCACGCTATATTTGACTTTGTCTCAAGTAGGTGAACTGAAACAATGTGTGGTCGAACACAGTCCAATGCACGCTTCAAACTGCGCAGTTATTGTGGATAGCTATTACCTACATGCAGCAGTTCCTAGAGGGAATAACTATCAGAGTAATGTTGGAGCTTTAAGGAGGCCAGTTTATATCACCCTTCCTGGATATTATTTTTTATTGGAACAACTGTTGGTTTAAAATGCCTTGATCACCTGAATAAATAGCATGGGTTGCTTCCTGATCCATCACTCCCCTTTTCCCACTTCCAGCATTCTGATGAGTATTGTAAAAGTCAACCTATTTTTTTTAGCAAAGTAAAGTAGAGGATTTCAGTTTCCATTTGAGCCTAATTTCATGCTTCTACTCGAAATGGTTTTATTTATTAAATCTAAAAAACAAACCATGATTTTGGAGACCCCCATAAGTTTCAAGATATTTTTAAATATTTCATTTAACATATATAGAAAATGAGATATTTAGGAAAAACATTTTTCCTGCTATAATTAACATTGCGGCAAAAGCTCAAAGTTTTCTAACACCCCCACCTACATATGCCATTAATCAGCTAGATTGTGGACGGCATGCAGGCAGAAACTACAATTTCACTAGACTGTTTCTGCTATCTAATAAAAGCCCACGTAAAAGATTAATCTCAAAATACTATGCAGACTATTTGTCGTATTTCGACTTGACCCATGCTCGTGGAATGCCTCACTCTAATTTCCATCTTTTCCAGCGCACACTGTGTTATGTAGCAAAGTTATGATGCCTAAAGGTATGCAACAAGTAAAGGTATAACAAGTACTGATCAGATCATGTACAGCATTGCATACTTTAGTGCGCACACTGTATAACAATTATAAACACTCGGGTCGGATCGTGAGTCATGCCCGCCACACTTTGCGCCTTTCGCAAGCAGACAATGCAATCAACAGCAGCGTTATCGTGCATTGTGCAATTATAAAATAAATAAAAAATTATATTTACGCCTTCGATTATGAATTTCATCATTATCGACAATTGTCCTTTCTTCTTGGAAGAACCTCCTTTTTGTGGGGTCAGACTACCTAGTTAGGTCGTAATGTCGTAATAGTAGTTAGTATTAAAACGAAGCGGTAAAAATACATAAAACGGGTTTTCTCTAAAAGGTGCCTAACGTGAATTAAACATGTTGTTTTCATGTTGCTTTTAATTTTAAAGTGATTAATATTTGAAGGTCAGATTAAACGCTGAATTGCTATGTACAATGTAAGTAGATAAGTTATTGCCTTTTCAACAATGTTTAAGAGCACAAAAAATTTAGAGAAACAAAAACTTATAATTTTGCATAGATTTCATAACAAGACGAAAGGTCGATATTTTTATCGAGGGAAAAGTGCAAGTTCTCACTCAATAAGAGAAATTGCTCGCTACCAATTGCTCGCTTTTTAGCCGACCACGACAAAAAAAAGAAGGGTTATGAGTTTGGCAGTCTATGAATGTATGCGGGTATGGATGTTCATCTGTTCCTTCGTAGCTCCTTAACTACTCATCAGATTTGCACAAATGAGATGTCGTTAGAATCGCCTTAATCCTCCGGGTGACATAGACTATATTACGTTACAAAAACGCAAAATGGCGGCCACCATAAGTTAAAATGTCTGACAAAAAGAAAGAAATTTCACCAAATATTTTTAATATGGGTATCAAATGAAAGCGTTGGACGAGCACAATACGGGAAACTATGTGACGTCATTCTAAATCCAACATGGCGGATGCTCGATGGCGGATTACCTCTTTCTTCACAGATTCTTCGATATGGGTATCAAATGAAAAGGTTTGATGACGCTGCCACTGTTGGCCAGTTTGCCGAAGCTGTTAGAAAGTCCATATTTGCATAATTTACTACATTTTTTATTGAGTCATGTTTTAATTTATTATTTTGTTAATTGATATGGTTATTTTTGATTTCAGGTTTTTGTTTAGTTTAGTTCTATTCTTCTAATATTATAATTTAGTAAGCCTGTTTAATGTGTTATCTCCTACCCTTACACGAATCACGATTACTTTTTCTGACCATTTTTTGGGTATTCATTTATCCCCTCCGACTCATTTATTGAAACTAAATCACCTTTCCATAAGATACACATTTCCGATATTTCCTTGGTTTAAAATTCAGATAAAGCACATTCCCAATCATCTTTCACCCAATGTAAACCTAAAACCATCACGTTTAAAATACCTGAACGCAAAATTTGCGCAAATTTTCCTCTACGGATCACCGCAAACGTGTGTCCCACTTTGTGCTTATCGAAAAACGAAATTAATGCACGCCGCCGCATCATTACCAGCGGTCGATGTTACCCTTTCACTTCAGCATCGCAATCCATTCACATCAGCTCCACTCAGCCTCCCAGGCAATATAAATCCGCCCCAAATCATCATCCTACAGGCAGTTCCCTTTACGCTTCATGTATCCCTCGCATTAGCAATATTTTCGCATCTAACGGAAAATCCCATACTTTGCCGTTCTTGTGATTTCCGGTCTGATTGTAACTGACGCGCAATTAATTAATCACTCGCCTACCGTCATTGGGCTGGGGCTCCAGAAGCTGCACTTCACATCAAAACCGGGCAACCAGGTGAAAAAAAGAAGAGATAACAGGTTCGATCACTTGCGCAATTTCACTTTTTACGCAGGGCATGCATGGATGCAATTTGCCCGGTTGCCCATTAATCGCAGCTGACTTCAGTCGCATCCCATTCATGCGCCGCGCCGGCCGGCCCGACCGAGCTGGCCGCGCAGGTGACCGGTGTGCGCGGCGGCACGAACAGTACGCAAAAAAGGATGTGAGAACAGAATTTTGTGCAATAATTGCGGAGAATTTTTGTTCGATAAATGCAATTTTTTTTCATTATTTATCTCGGCAGTCACGTAGACGTAGTGGCCGGCTATTTAGCTCACATGTGCGTTGCTCGACAGAGCACTGTTGCGCTACCGGTGCCCTCACTTTTTTAATGAGATTCTCGGGTAGCTCACGAGGGATCGTAATTCATAAACTGCACCGAGAACATGACTCCATTTAGTAACTGTGTAGCCGAGTGCCGTTAGCTGGAGCAAACGGACAAGGGTAAATTTATGCAGTTCTGGCAAAACTCTGGCACAATTTCACCGGTGAAAAATTCAACAAATTCATTTAAGGCCTTTTTTTGCAGACTTCATTATCGACAACGCTTGGCCATCTTAATGAAGCCCGGATTCACGTCAAAGCGAGCACTTGCCGAGACTTGACGGTAACGAGTTAATTTTAGCAATTTGCAGAGGAGCCCGACGGTCAATCCCCTGGGGTGAATGAACTGTTGGATTTTTGTCATTAAATGGGCACATTTCTTGTGGAAATTGTCTCGTTAACAATTCAGAGAATTCTCTTGTCGTTTTGACAATTTAAGTCAAATTACCGGAAGTTTTCACAATTCACAGAATGTCACAGGATGACACACTCCGTTGAGGGGTCGGGCAACTTTAAATTCAATTATTGTTAACAATTACGCAATTAAGTTTTTTACATGCGCACAAATAACTTTGTAAGAGCAAATTAAAGGGGCAGGGAAAGCAACAATAAATAACGCACCAGTGCCAAAAGCCTGAAATGTGAATTCTGTTACAGTTGTGTTAAGTTGAATTGTGATTTTCAGTAATTTCTTGAGAATTCATGCTATCCAAGGACTAAAGAGTCCAGATTTTGCTCGCCGGTTGGCCGAAAACATTGCTGCTATTAGCCGGAGTGGAGCGTGTCTGAGGACACAACGCTCTTAGTTCCTCGTCGTTCGCAATAGTTGAGCCTCTCATAAATGACAACATGGCTTCTTCTGGAAAAAGATTTTGCTCTCCATGTCTACAAAATTCGGCAGACACAGGAATTGAATAGAGTGACGAGGCTGATTTCGACATCGGTGGGCATTTCAACAAGGAAAACTTCTGTGTTTGGGGACTGATCCAGAACGCATTTCTTTGGTGTGCACTTTCGGCCAGTGAATCACCGGTCCCGAAGGGTGATTATGGTGAACAATGGAAGATATCGGAATCGGGCCATGATAAACCAGTAGGCCTCGTTTTCAGTGCATGAACTTCACAAACATTTGTATCCAGCAGGACAGAACAACAACCCACACTACGCGTGTGACTTTGAATTTGCTGCGTGCAAAAATTCCCGGCTGCATTATCTTTCAAAATGGCGAGGCGATGTGAATTTGGCAGCGCCAAAAGAACAAGATAGCAACGATACAAATAACTTCAACATTATTGTGAATGAAAGTCGATGTCAACAGTTAGGGTTACAAATGTTTCAAAACAGACGAACTTGTTTGCGTGTCTTGTTCATAAGAGATATTTTAACTAGTCATATTGATTGTCCTAAATAAATATTTATGCTCCTGAACGGACATTGCGCATGAGACATTTTTTGTACACTCCTGACGATAGAACGAATTATGGATTTTATGAAGTTGTCACTGCATCCATTCAGGACTTTAATTATAGGGTAATCGATTCGTGAGCGCTCTCGAACGATCAAAAATGATCTCGTGTAAAAAGCACTAGAAAAATTCATACAGGTTGTCTCACTAGCGAGCCACTTTTTTAAGAACGCTTATCATCTCGTGAGCATGCTTTCCGTTCTCTTGTGTACAATCCAAAAACTTGCTTAAAACTATAGAAACAAAACAAACAAAAAACACATACGGGTGAAATTGACCGGTTAGAAGATTAGTATGCAAAATGGGCACCGTTTCTGCTCACCTACTATTTTTGGAATAATTTGGAACTGACTTAAGCTGCTCTGAACTCAAAAGTTGCCTGTCGCAATAATAATGACTATGAGATAAGAAAAACTCGCGGGAACAGGTGATAACCTGAAGGGGGGACCTTGAAGCAGATGCAGTCCGATCCGTTCTCTGCTGCGTACGGGGAGGCCCCATCAGGTGCAAGGTGAGCGGCCGGGCCTGTTCCACAGCAGCGCGAGCACAAAATGAGAATTTTTAATCTGCAGCCAGCAGCGGTGGAGCCACATTTCTATTCTAACACGCGTGAAACCCGATTTAGCGCGATTTTATGTAATTTCCCTTCGAGAATAACTTCCGTGTCAGCTCGTTCCGGAGTCGACGCGCTTTCTCTGATTTTTCCTTATTTTCGCACACAAATTAGCGTGCCAAGTGCATTGCTAGAGAGGAGGCTCATCTGTGCCGTGGCATCTCAGCAATGTGAACGAACGGATGTACATTAACCGCACTTGCCACCGGTGGTATTTTTTTTTGTTTTTAGAAGAAGACGTTTGCGCAGGTGCGCACAATAAACTCGGCGGAATGAGGTGGTGCGGCTTCTGGGAAAAGGGGACTCAATGCCGGTGATAATAATTATGGACATTCACTTTTCATATTTGTCACACAATGGATGGACGCAATCCCAATTCTGGCAAAGTCGATTTATTATTCTCCCCGTGTCCTGGGGGAACTTTAATTGTCGCAAGTAATAACAGGACTCTGGGGGCCAGAAAAAGTTCTGATCGATTTTGAGAATGAAATTCTATGAAAGAGCTGCGTGTACAAATGCGAACGAATTTATTGTAAGGTTAAACACGAACTTTGCGGAATTTTAATGGCGAATACAATTGTGCCGTGATTGAACTTCCGATGATGAGCTTTTCACAGCTCTGTTACTTAATTGTAATTCAAGCAACGTTTTCATTAATCACCCAACTAGTCGGCAGGTAGGTGGCGGATATAAAGGGATGGCATCGTATCGTGGTGAATTTCGGTTTAGATAAACATCATAACTCAGGGGAGGAACACTGTTTGAGAGAATATTTTACAAAACCAAGTGGGCTACTTGGTGGGAGAATTTGGTTTGCAGGGTCGAAAATTTCAATGCTTTCAATGCGAAACCGACAAAACGAAACACTTTGGATGGATTTACATGTTTTCCGTTCGCCTGTCTATTCATGCTCTCCTGGGAACCATTAGACCATAGAGAATGCATTGTAGGATTTCAAAATGGCGGATCCAATATGGCGACCAAAAATTCTCAACTTAAACGGATTTACGTGAAAATGAATATTTAGGGGTTTTTGGGGTCGCTAATTTTAAATCTCAATATAATTCTCAATAGAATTTAATGCACTGCGACTTAATTGGATTTTACGATAGACCATTGTCTTTTGACCAAGTATGAATGCCCAAGTCACCGTTTATTCGGGAGATACAGTCCTCGAGGAGCCAAATTGGTCTACTTAGGTATAGGTACTTGGACATCGTCAGCATGCAAGTGAATTTTCACATCATTGACGATGGACGACGGTTATTGACAAAAGAGGCTGAACAGCAATGGACCCAGGATTCATCCCTAGGGCCCTGAGGGGTTAGATATCATATTCTTGATTTTAGCCTGCTTGCATCGCTCGGACGGAAATTTTCTCACCATATAAACCGCTGAACTGGTAACATGCCGAAATATTATGCCGCAATCCACACGCTTTTGAGAAATCAAGCAAAACTTGCGCGGTGAAATAATTCAATTCATGCCATTTCTTACATAATATCGATAGAAACCTTTAAGATGGTGGATTCACGCAGCAAAAATTTAAACACAGCATTCTTGTTTTTCGGTGACAGTGGGTACGAGAACTCAACGCCAACAACGGTTTAAATAATTGCCTCCAAATTTTGCAAACAATTCCTAAGTCAAATGTTGATTTACAAAAGACAAATTTTCTCATTCGGTACAAGTGTAGCTTTCTTTGCAGGTAGCGATTTTCCGTTCTGAGAACTTGGTTTATAAAAATGTTATTGTGTCGCGTGCGGTGTGGCATGTTACGCCAACATGTTGAAATCACATGTCATTTACACCCATTCTATCGCAAATTATTTTTCAGAGTCATTTTATTAGTCCCAAAGAAGACAATCTGCGGTATATAATTTCCTATCCGCATTAAGCCATGCAGATATTTTTATAGTCACTTGGTCAGACTTTACGCGTTTACGAGACGACCTTGAAAATGTGTTCTGAGCACTAATTTTTTGGGAATTTACAGTGACTGTCCTAAATGGTCAAAAACTTTAAATTTGCTCCTTTTCAAAACAGATTATATTCCCGGGAATCTCCAAGTCCGGGTTAGCTGCTTTTAAATTAATAAATTTTTCTTTTGTCAAATCATTACCTTGACAGACAATAACTTCAGCACAAAGCCAAAACAGATATAATTTAAAATCAAAATAAAACCCGGGAAATGAATTATTTCCCACACAACATTTCCTCCGGGGAAGAATAAGTCATCAGCAATCAACGTCAGAGGCAGCAATCACTTCAGAAGTCGTAAAATTCTGAAGCGCCCGAATGATGATGACTTCATCGGCTTAAATCGCGGCATTGTCCCCTGCTGAAGTGACAAAACAATAGCCCTAAAATTCCGGCCGAATTGCGACACCACAAAGGAAGTCCAAGACCAAAATCACCACCTCTCCAAAAATATTTCGCTCTTGGTGAAGCAGAGCACGCACACCTTTCCAGTTAACTGTTTTTACCTTATACCGCGGCGCTGACCGACGAGGCGAGGCTCGCTAATTACCGAACGAGATAATCCGCTCAAGTTTCGCATCGTGTTCTTGTCACACGGTAGCCCCATACTTAGCAGCTTGATGTCCGGCCAGGTAGCCGCACAGGCTGCCAGGTAAGGTAGGTCACTTGCTGTGTGCCGTATATTTACATTTTGAAGAGAAGTGTGTTTGGCGAAGCACTTACGACGAGGGACTGGCGAATGAGATTAGTGGCGGAAGAGGGAAGAGCAAAAACCTAAAATGGCAAAGGAACGTGAAAAATCACTCCAAGATGACACGCCAGCGAAGCGAGTTACGCAAGTGAGACGTTATGCGTGACTTGGTTATTGTGAACGGGCGCCCTAACCTGTTGAAAATATTTTGTAATTGCTGCAAAGAGTAAGGTGTACCTTCCAATGGGAGCTGAAAATTTTCTTCTGGTGTGTACGGTTAGTTTTTTGCCTATTACTTAATAGCATGCCCTCTACTGGTTTTAGATGGTCCGAAAATGTTAAAAAAAAACTCCCAAATGCCTCCCGTCACGGGTTGAATGGATTCTTTATGGAAAACGTCTTCCTTGCATTCAGAGGCGTTCAATGGCTACTCAAAGACTCAAAGCGATAGAAATTGTGAGAATGGGAAACTCGGCTATTGTTGTGCGGCCTTTGTTGCACCCATCATCTCCTAAAAGCTCTTGATATTTTTTTTCTGCCTTTTATCTTCCGTTTTCTAGGGTGAGGAAGGCGGTGGCGATGGTGATGTAGTGAAAACGTCGGCGGTGTCATAAACCGCTCACCGGGTAATGATGGGAAATGAGGTTTTGTGCTTTTTTTTCCATTTTCGTAATTTTCAATTGGGTCTAAAGGAGGCGATAGCCTAGATGATAAGAGGCAGTGACTGTCTGGGGGGCGTGGAATTGTTTGCTGATTTGATTCGACTGTTTATTGAAGCAGCCGTAATTATTCGTTTGCATTTTTCGGCTTAATGGATTCAAGGCAACGTCGTCGCTGAGAACAATCCGATTGTTTGCAGTCCAGTGCATGCACCTTGGATTATTATTTTTAATGTCGAATTAACTGTTTCGCCACGAATATGAGCGAACCTTTCATTTGTAAGTAAAATGAGCTGCGTTTCTTCAAGGGCATATGTGTGGATGTGTATGCGAGAGAAACACACAATCGAGCACTTCTTTACATTAAGTAAATGATTAATAGAGCACCATTTGTAGAAGATGTCTAAGTCAGGATTTAAGTATTCACTCTCCAAGACAGTCGAAACAACAGAAATATATCGGACCAAGATGGCTACTTTGGGGCACGCCAGAAGTATATGTATACTCATGGGATAACGATCCGCGAAGTGATACTCGTTGCGTACGTAACTTCAAGTAATCTACTACCATCTACTTTACAGTTCAAAATTTGCTCCATCCGATTATTTTTTATTTCCAAAACTAAAAGAAGACTACAAAAAGTTAGAAAGGTATCATTAAAGGACGCCAACTAAACAAGTGTTTTTGAGGTTTTTAACGTCAAACGGAAGCAGCTCTTTACACACAACGAACGTCTTAAAAGGTGGCAACACCGGTTGCATCCGGTGTCTCGATGTAGAAGGATTATATTTTGAGAAGGAATTTGTAAAGCTTGTTGTTGGCTCCTCTTAAGAAATTTATCATTACGGTTCCGCTATCTTGACTTTTATAATTGGGCAACATATTTTAAATCAGTGACCCCAAAAATCTCCATATGTCAAATTTATTGAAAATTACAGTACGAGTTTGGGGTTTTTCGTGACGCATTTCCGCAGTTTCTTCACGAAATAAATCACAACTCAGGAGGAGTTCGTGGAGGATAGTAAGTACATACTCCTTTTTTTTCAAATAAACGAAAATTACACGAACTTTTCAACCAATCCTCGCATTTTATACTGAATGAATTTTTGAAATTGATCTAATGCTTCTCGTGTTCACAACAAAAATAAGCGTGAATAATTCCATGAAAAACATTCAGTAGACTAATGAAGCCATTACCGAAAAACTAAGAGATTTTTTCTCACGAGCTTACTACTGCGTTAAAATCAACTTGAAGCTCAAAAGAGAATAAGTCGGTTTAAATCCCAAAGATTACTAAGCATAACGAATTCTGAAATTGCCAGCATCTGTAACTAAACGAAATCCCCAACGCTCGATTACGCAACCATAAACGAAAATTAAATGCGATAAATGTTGTGTGTCAGCAAATACGATTTGCTTCGCATTGCGTAACCATAACAGATACTCATGATACAAATTGCAGGGTAGATGATTGTCCTCTATTCCCCAAAAACTCACAAAACTTAATCCATCCGATTCAAAAAACCGAAAAGTCATAAAAATGTTTCCAAACAAAACCCTGTCGCAATAAAAGCCATTGTCGAGGGCACGTGATTGCGCTGAGCAGAGCCTCGATTTGCAAGATCAAGAGCGTGAATATGTTGATTGCGCTCTCGATGATAATCCTATTTATAGAGAAATCCGTTTAGAAGAGCCTTAAGCAAAATGTTTGAACCAAAAAGGGGGCATATGCCGTGAAACGTGCAACAAAGGCACATCAGTCCAAGCTAAGGCCGATTATCTCCACTAGAAGTGGCCTTCTGGGTGGTAATCGCGCTCCAATAAGTCTAACCACCAATTAGCAGCAGCTCACTGCCTTACCCTCCGTCGTTATCGTGCGGCCTGTCCCGGATCCATCACTAGTGATGTAATGCCGGTTTCTTTGTCACTGTCGTTTAATTTTAGTATCGCCAGGCCCTCCCCCGCCCAGTCATCCGAGCCGTCAAGAAAGCGATAAAGTCGCGCGAAAATTAATTTGTTTTAACCTTCCATAGGAAATATTCTCACTTACAATGACAGTTGGGTGATAATTTGTCGGCAGTGTGGAGTCGATTTCGGTAATTAGGGGCGGTGATAAGATCGCTTACTTGGTGGGTAATTGCCGGAATGTTCGTTGCATTGTTGCTTGTTTCTCTCAAGTGCAAACCTGCTAGTCATGGCCGCCGAAATTGATCCACGAATCGGGCACCTGGTCTTAATGCTTTTTTTCCATTTTGCCTGCGCACTTTTCTAATTCTGGGTTAGATTCTGTTAGCTGCTTTGATGTAAAATCACCAAAATGATGCTGGTCATGCTGGTCATCCGACAAGCCCATTGGGAGCATTAAACTCTCCTGCATACCCAACATTTTCCAGTTATCTGACGTGCGTGGGAAGGCCATATGGGTGGTTTATTCAAATTCTGGGAGAAGCAACAAGCCCATCAAACTTTGATCTTTATGCCCGATTTTTGTTGTTAGAAGAATAAAACGGAACCATGCCTCCTACTAACAATAAGCCATGGCTAGTCGGCTCCACAAATTAACAGTCGCTGAGTAACAAGCCAGAAAACTTCCGACAGATCGAAATACGATGTTCGCAACTCTATTAGATGATTTTGTAATTTTTATTGCATTAAAAATGAAACTAGCCCCGATCACTACAATTGACGCGCGTAGGGTGGAAAGCCATCGAGCGATCGGTCGTCGGTATCGCCGAGCAAAATGAACACGAGCCCATTTTTCTCAATTTAAATAGGATAAACCGCGCCGCGCGCTGATAACCAATCAACCAAAAACGCTATAAACCGCCATTAAGCAGTGTCCGCTATTAGTCATGCCACACACAGCAAAATCGCACTGGATCGCATGCGATTGTAACTTGATACGATTTTCCAGATTCGGGCCGTACCACCGCCGCCGGCAGTTACGTCATCCAGCCTGACATCGAATCGGCGAATTAAATAATTATTAACCGCAATCGAAACAAAACACAGAGCTTATGGTATAATCTAAATAAGACGGAAAAGGCACAATGATCGCGGGCCTTATTGCGTCTTGTCTTTTCGGGCAGCAGCACATTCATCCCCACAATATTTATATGGCAATCGGCGGCGGCTGCACATATGCAAAGCTGAGCCGCACTGCTAGTGAGCTCATTGCACACATTATGATTTTTGCAATAAGATAAACAAACAGCATAATTGCCGGCGTTGGAATTTTATCGTATATACGAATGCGAAGTTTTTGTCTTATAAAGTTTTACCTTCGTTTTGCGCTGATTCAGCCGACGTATCGAAATGAATGCGGGGCAGAGTTTTTGATTTGCACTCACCTGCAATGGAAGAAAATAAAATAAAATGAAAATGGGGAAAAAATACAAAGCAAAAATAGAGCGAAAAATAATTAGAAAACTCAAGAGGGTTAATAGTAGCAATAAAATGAAGAATCTGTAATAACGCACTCATATAGGCAGTGGGCAATTAGGGAAGTTTTTAAGATCAATGCCATGACATTGCCTTTATTACTACTTTTATTTTCCTGTTGAGAATGGGAAATTTGAAGTAACGCTTCAATATAACGTGCCTAATTAATTAAGCTTTAATTGCGCGAAGTTCGCACTCCCACGGCTTATTATCCACGCAATAAATCTTCAGCCCATTTGCCATAAAATTTCCAACGCGCAAATCAAAACATAGAAACGTAAATAAAACTGTAAGCAGGGTAATAAAATATCTTACTTATTTTTTTTAAGAGTATTTAAACTGAACAAACAAAAACAGCCCGAATTATAAATTAACATACGAACCTTCGTGCAGGTATTAAAGAGTGTCTTAAAATCGGCTTCCATTTTATTTGTTTAATAAAACGCATATTTCATCTGAACCGTGAAAAGTTTATTTCAACATAGAATATGGATATGGAGGTCACGTAAGAGATAAATGCCCGCCTGGACTCTGTTGGCAAACGTTCTCACTTTTGACAAAATTTCAATAGAAAAAAAGTCTAATTTTGTTAAATCGCACGATCTTGGTGACCAATTCACTTCTCCCCGGCGCGAGATAACACGCGCATGATACTTCGTCTGCTGTATTGTTTCGTCAGCAGTATGACTGGTTGCACCGTCTTGTTGGAAGAACATGTCATCCACATCCCTTTCGTCCAATTCTGATCCAAAGAAGTTGGTTAACATGTTGCGATAACGAAATATTTTGAGCGTAACTACATTTCCGACTTCATTTTCGCAGGAATACGGTATAATATCTCACTTTTGACTTGGAGATGTTCCAATATCCAATTGGCAAATTCCCGCTGCTGCCCATGGTATATTGACTTCAGATGTTGTGTCAATTGAGTCTTGTAATCGTGAATGCAGCAATCATACGAGCTCTCAGTTGGTTTGTTTATTGGTCCTCTTCCTTGGAATTCACCCTACACATCACATGCCCACTGGGAAAGCAGGGCGCGCCGAACATCTGCGACTTCCCCTGCATCGAGCTCGCCGGTTGCCGTTGCACATGTGGGGGCATCGCTGTGGAACGCTCAGAACTTTTAGTCGCGTTTTGCTTGTTTGGAGTGGGTAATCTTTATATTTATTTGTCTATGACTATAATATCGAAAAGTATTATATTTTGAACAAGATACGTTAACAAGTGTTTTTAGATAAACTAAAACTCACATTAAAAAGTCCCGCGAAAAAGTTATATAGTTTCATTTTGGCCCTGTGCTCAAGTATGCCTCAAGAGAGCCGTCTAGATCCTTTGCTCTTCACCTAATCAGTCAACCACCATTTTTTACGTATGAGTAGCCCTTTATATTCATATGTCGATAATGCAATTTTTAAAACAAATTCTAATGAAAGCAATTCACAGTTCCATTTAGTCAATGGAAGAAATTAGAAAAATTTTAGTCAAAATTTGAACACAATCTAGTTCATTTAACATACAAACTTCATTACCGTCACAACGTACTCAATTGAGTGCCAAACAGAGGCACTAAGGTGCATTGATTCAGAGACATAAATATTGTGCCAGGTTGGAAGACTCTAGTTTACGAATAAGCGAATTTATTACATGCCAACCTGTATTTTACCGCATTGGGTTATCTTCTTTTAATCTAAACGGCAAAAAACTCCGTGTGCCTCCATTCACACCATTCGCCCATCTTTCTCCCTGCTTATCCACAAATAGCAGCTTAATTACCCTTCAAAAATCGTTTTCTTCCTAAAATAACTGCAACTCACTTGGGAACAGTTCAACAGCACTCTTATGCAAGTACGTACCGGCAGATCCAGTAGCACGCCAAACGAGCGAAATTTTAATTACATTCACAAAATTTTTCAAAAGTGGCGCAAAGGCAATGAACGGTCACTTGCAGCGCCTAACAAATGAAAGCTTTTGTAATTTTCCACGAAGATGTTCACCCGGTCGATCGGCATGGGAGCCAAATTAAGCTGTTCTTTTATTACACTTTACTTTCTTTGTCCGTGCGCGAATCCGGAAGAGGTGTAGTTCTCTTCAGTGGAATTGGGAAGCAATTATTCCAACAATTTAAATTGTAAAATTCGTTGGGGTTTTTAATGCCTTATGCTGCTTCCCCTCGTCGTCGTAAATGGGACCTATTGTTTTTCGATAAAACGATAATTAAAAAGGCCTCTATGGCAGGTTGTATGTGAGCAAGATTCGTAGATCTTCGGTAATGCAGTCCGGCCTTCTAAAAATGCATAATAAGTCCGAGTCAGCATTGTCGATACAAGAGTTTAAACTGACGATGTGCTCAAAATGTAATGCTTACTATTCGGCGTAGGCTGCATAGTCTAAATACTGCTATAGCCACTTAATGCATAAGCACGGTTGCATGCAAAGCGTTATTTGAACACTTGCAGAATGTTTACAAAGTTTGGGCTTATCGGCTTATTCGTAGAACTGCTTCAATCGCCGACACAAAGCGATCCCCAAAGGTTCCTTAAACAAATTAGCTGAGGTCTAAATAAATTCCCTAGAAATTTCCATTTGATATCATTCAAGTACGCTCCGAGGCTTTACATTCAATAAAAAATAATCACTTCCTTCTACACGATCGCCTCCCCGCCCCACCACCCTGTAAATATTTACGTGAAAAATTCCTATCACCTCCCGCATGAGTGATCTCACATTCACAGATGAGACGTGGCTCCCGGCGGCGATCATATGGGCCCATCTGGCGAGTAGGAAACGGTCGCAAGATCGCGATCGTGATCAGGTGCTCTAAAAATAGTTTGACAGCCTTCCATAATAGTCATGCTGCCGAGTGCCGACATACAGCATACAATCGAATGCGACAAATAATTGGATGGTGCGCCGGTGGCAACTGTGATTGTGGCGCGGTGCGGCGGCGTGGACACCTAGTCCAGCACACTGCCAAGGTGAACGAATGCATCCCGCGTTTACGGCCGATGCTAACGGCTGCCTTATCCAGCGATTAAATTTAAATCAATTTACGGACGCGACTGACGCAATTTCTGTCTGAGCGCGTGCTGACAGATAATTGAGCTTCGAAATTTACGAGGAAATCTCGAAGAATGATAATCACTGCGGGGTCAGACAGACATAATCGTCGCTAAAATCACGGCTAATTCTAATTCTGTCGGCTTCCCGCCTTTACGAGCGTAGCCAGAACGACAGGGAGTGGAAAATTTAAGTACGTGCAAAACAATGCAAAAAAAAAAATCATTTGTGGCTCCTCGTGCACGATAAACTGCAAACAGCACCACAGCGTGAAATATGTAGCTAATGGCAGTAGCAAGACCATTTCCAAATTCACTGAAAAGCGGCTTTTTTCGTTTTCTACGTTTCTTTAATTTATTGTAGAAATGCATGCTCTGCCCCACATTCGAAGTGCATCCATCTTCACTTCGCGGCAAGCTTTACAGTCCGCCAGATTGTTCTTTGATGCGCGAAAACTAGTTTCCCTCCCTTCTTCGGTGCACCGCGGTATGCCAGTCCATCCATACATGTAAAACCATCATCTCACTTCGCGAAGCAAAAGCAAACCTCAGCAAGACAACTCGCCTGCTCCCTACGCCCGTGGCCCCGTGGCGATGCATTAATTTTCGGGATTTGGGCTGAGTGCGCAACAAATGAAAGCTCTTTATGGGAGCCCATGCGAGGGGAAAATGGGTTATTTGGCGCGAACACCCGTTTGAATGATTCCTTTCTTTCTGTGGCATAAAGGCGCACTTAGAAGTGCCTTTCGTTTTCATTTTTTTTTCCTTTTCTTTTTTTGTTGTTTTGATATGCTTTCAGCTGGTCTCTTTTCACACCTACTTGCTACTTGAGGCTTATTCAGATCTTTCTCAGTTTGTAAACAAAGATTCCTCTATAGTCTATGTGGAAGATGTTATTGTTATGTTATTTTTAGATGCTCTTTTGCGAGAATATTGTGGATGAAGTGCTTTGGGTGACTTAAGTAGAAAATGGGGTTGAAATTGAGTGCCATCTGTAAAATTGCAAACCAAACTGAAGTAGTTTAGGAGGTTTTGTTTTTCTATTCATTAGGCTGTTAAAATCACTTGGAGTGTGTAGTAGTTCACAGAATCTGGACGTTAGGCTTTTTCTACACACTATACAACTAGGGAAGGACTACTAACTAGTATTAATAATTTTGAAACCAATGACCCCAAAAATCCTCATGTGCCTCATCTCCTTATTCACTGTCTTTAAGGGAGCAGGAGTCCTAGTTATGCGGCCAAATAAATTATATTGTAATTTTCAGGAATTTTTTTCTAATTTTTTTTTCATTCGATAGTCTAGAGTGTGACTTTTATTCTGTACTTTTCTTACAAACTAAAATGAACGAAATGTTTGATAAGTGGCCGCCCCTAATGGTTCTTATTATCGAGGTACGTTACGTTGACCACTGTAGCTCAGCACATGATTATTTGAAGTCAAAATCTTCGCGATGATTTATGCAGCAATTTATATCTTAGAGAGAGAACGCAAACACTTAACAGAACAATTGACTTTCAACACAATGGCGGCTGTTTGAACAAAATTATCTGCGGCTGCATAGAGGGAATATCATTCCCGATACGACAAGTGCGGGAAAGGAGTTACTTTTGTTTATCGTACTATACCAATTATGGATAGTTTTCCTTTATAAATAAGTGTTGCTGTATTAGATTTATAGATCACTTTAACAAGTTAGCTGCAGTTGACGAGTATACACGTCACACCGAAGTTTTATTGCTGTGCGTTTGACAAACATCATGAGAGATTTTTAAATTTAATTCCGCAATTAACTCAATTTTAAACAATTTTTTGTGGCTTTTGTTCTTTGATATGAAAATGTAAGATAACTTTTTTCAACAAAACGGCGCTACGTGCCACACAATTGGCAAAAAACCGCTCTATCACATGTAAGATTTCCGGAACGAAATTCACAAAACAATACCATTAATTGGCCACCAAGAACGTGTGACACTTTTAGACTCTCTTTCTATGAGATTATGTCAAGGCACTCGTCTATGCCAATAAACCACGAACGATTCAGAAGATAAAGGGCAACACACCACACGAAATTACCGCTGTGGAGCCTTATTAATGCCAAAATGTCAGTCACTGAAAATTGGACCTCTGGATAAAGACGAGCCACAGAACGCAAATGCTGATACCACAAATAAAAAAAAATCTCAATAGAATACTCACGAAGTCATTTTATTCCCGTAATTGTTAAAACCCCGACAATCATGACTTGACTGTATCACTGCAAAAGATCCCGCACCATTTTATATCTTCGAGGGTACAATGAATGCAGACAAACTTACTATGGAATTCTACTCAGTTGTTCTGTCTTATTTGAATTATCTGCACTATGATGTATTATATTTATGCAGGATGGTGCACCAGGTCATACTGCTATTTCAAGTAATCAGCCTTTCGTAAGATCTAATTACCCTTAATACCTGATTATCTCTTCTAACGTTAGTATCGATAATTCAAATTGAGACGCCGCTGCATATGGGGAATGTTTTCAATTACAACTGACAGCGGTACAATCCAAATACAAACAATTTAGAGAAGCAACAAAGTATCCATCCACTCCAGAAGAATCTCTTTTATCCACGTTTGTGGAACGCACGGCACATTCTGCATGCGATTTGCATAATCAAGCGATTCTGGGTTATGTAGCGCTAAAAAGCGCCGTAAACGACAGCAAGCCGCTTTTCCATCTATCAATCGACATCTGTAACAGATGAAAATTGCGATGCACTCAAAACGGTCGGCCGTAAGCCGCTTTATCACGACCAACGACATGAGATGCAGCCCCACTTGGTATATTCTCGAGAAAATAATTTGCCTGCAACAATGTATGGCACCGAAGGGCACGTTCGTATGCAGATCAGCTAGCCCAGAGATCGAGACCACATGTGCTGACAGGAATGGGGGGGTGACCTATTTCGGTGGAATCATCACGTCTTATCATCGCAAATTATTCATGTCATCCAGTGTGGTGTGGAGATCACGTCATGAAAATATGGTGGCCAACTGGGGCTCAAGATCACCGGAGTTCGTCTGGTGCAATGCCGCCGATGTGTTAACCATTAAGTCTTTTTTTTCGGGCTCTCGAATTAATAGTAGCAAACAAACCTTGAGGAATTTTTGTGCTCCGGCAATTTGCCCCATTTCAACCGATCGCGCCAGATGAAGACAAGCTGTGGAGCAATTTTAAGTGACTGACTGAAATTGAGCCACTTTTCGAGTTGTACCGAGTAAATCAATCAACTCGTTGTCGTGGTTGATTTCAGGCAATCGACTCTATTACGGCATTAATTCCATGTCGATGGTGGAATTTCTTTTGTTTACCCTTTTGCATGTTTTTTTTTTGTTGTTGTGCTGTCCGAAAATTTCCATTTTTCACGCTCGCTCTTCACACGACTGACCGTGACAGACCGTGGATTCAAGATGCAAAACGCACTGGATAGTGTTTTGCACTCCGCAATCAGCTTTTAGCGTGATTTGTTAAATTATTTAGTTTTTTTTGTTTGAATGAAATTATCGCGCTTTTTGCACGCACGATTTAACACGATCAACTTTCATTTTTCATGGATGGATACAAATCTGCGGAAATCGTTTCGTCGCCGTCACTGAGTTGGCTCAACTTCATTCACTTTCGATCGCATGCCAAATGGGATAGGATGGCACAGCACCGGCATAAGCGCGGGCGCGGCGTGCTGATAAATTAGTTCAGAGGCGAACAATGTGTGGTTTCGCATGGGAATAGCATGATTTCACTGCAATTTGTCGATATAATGTTGTTGCATAAATCCCTCTAGGAGATTAAGTGGTGTTCCTAAAAATAAGCGGGCAGTGAAGGTTTGGCAAGTTTCCGTATAAAAAAATTCATTCATAATTTAGCCATCAATGAATTCAAAATGTTACAAAATAGAGCAATGCAATCGTGTAAAGCGAAAACATAACAGCAACAGCGAACTCCTAATAAACACTAACACTCTGATCGCCTTAAGATAGTCTGTTTATTAGTCGATGACGCGACGATTAATCGACAATGTGTAACGAATAGGGGACGGCAAGTCTCGAGTCGAATATTCGACTAATCTAATTACAAATTCAAATTCGACTAATTCGAATTATGTTAATTGATCGATTCGAAAAGGGTTATTCATTTCGTGCTGACCTTTCTTACTATTTGATGCCCTGGCTTACACGTATATAAATTAACTACTTTGAATTTCCCTACTTGTTTTGTTAGATGTAATTCTTCGTATCAGTTTGAATGTGCGCAATGTGTCTCTTTCCGTGACGTTCTTTCTGAACTATTTATTCACGGACACATCTGGTATTCCGCAGGGTGCCCATCTTCGTCCAGTTTTATTTACTATTTACATCAATGATGTTTGCCTCATTCCTACTCACTCGAAAATTCTTTGCTACGTCGATGATGCGAAGCTTTTGTGTACAATCGTCAGATTTTGAACTTGGAGTTACAATCCTATCAAAGGAAGGAGGCATTCAGTTTTAATTCAGAGTTGGCAGCTTAAAACAATTAACAGCTTAGAAGATTGTCTCAAAGATTTCTTTTAAGCTCTAAAACTTGTTTTCTTTTAACTTAAACAAATAGCTTTGATACAAACAAATCGTTCAGGTTCTAAGCCTCTATTTTCGATTGCTGTGTGGCGCTTTTTGGAAATCGCAATGACGGATTCAAAATGGCGGCTAAAACTGACGAGGTATTAAGAAAATCTTCGTTCTAAAACTACTCAAGTTAGGTAAAAATAATGTATGGAGCAAGTAGTTTAGTAATTTCTTTGCAATTTATTAAGATCTTCCCCATGGCGAATTTCATGCGTCAGACTTCCTAAAGGGGGTCG
This sequence comes from Neoitamus cyanurus, assembly GCA_947538895.1. Classification (NCBI taxonomy): domain Eukaryota; kingdom Metazoa; phylum Arthropoda; class Insecta; order Diptera; family Asilidae; genus Neoitamus; species Neoitamus cyanurus. The sequence goes on from OX384547.1 coordinate 21,168,040, forward strand.
CAATCGCGGTCACCGGTTGCACTTGCGCTTCGGCCTCTAATTCAATCCCCTATCGGGCCCACATTTTTTTTTAACGAGTAAAATGTATTCTTATACGAAAAGGTCGAATAAATATACAGACAAAAAAAATCTTAATTATGTCTTTCTGATCCCGAGAAAAAAATTCATGAAATTGATGTGACTCCCCTCACCCCTGACTTTTAAGTAACTCCCATAACACCCTTGACCGCAATTGTGAAGACCCAATACAAACATGGGGAGAATTTTACAGAATAGCCTGGTCATTGTGATATACATAATCGTCCGCCATTTTTTTTAGCCCGAATTGAATGGAATAGACGTAAATGACATGTGGTTTCAACAGGATAGCGCGACCTGCCACTCAATACACGATAAACGGTACCAATATTTAAAATCAATTTCCAGGTTGTGCTACCTTTCTTTGAGGATACCACACCTGGCCTCCAAGAAGTTGCAATTCAACCTGATTGAACTTCCTCCACGTATGCACGAATCCCGAATAAAACAACTCAACGTTGCCATTTTGTGTCAACTTAACAATCAATGCTATTAAAATTCGGCTTATTTCATAAATAAGTATAACTCTCAACTAGGACCACTAAATTTAAATGTCTGCAAAATGTGACTTCACAGTCAAAGTACCTTAAAGTTACCGACTAACTACTGAGCCTAACAAAATAAAAACCGAAGTATCGCCTATTAATCACCCGATCACCTTATCTCCCATTTGCACTTTTTGCTGCAGCGTCGAGGTCAATGGACAAGCCATTCATATTACTGAATGCGGTGCGGGCTGCTGCAACAATGTTTTTGAAGCACTCCTTGCTTACATCACCTCGACAAGCAGAGCCGGCCCCATCAGTCATCAGCCAGATAGAACTCTCTGCTTATGCAACACCTCACCTGCTATCGGGCCACAATACGTAAAACGGAAAAAATTCAACAGGCATCCCAGAATTTATGGGCTTCCAATACAATTCGACGACACCCACTCTATGGGTCTATGGTCTCGTCTCAAGTACGCGCCGGGAACATTACCAACCCAAAGGGACTGGCTGCCTTTGATTTTCCGCGCGCCGCCTTTCTCTGTTTGCATAAAGCAGCCAACCTGTGGCGCGGGTGTTGTAGGCAACTTAAGCCCATCGATTCGCTCAAGATAAGCTTTGAGTCACATCCGTGCCCGTTTCCAGCCCGGAGTCTATTGTTCGGCGCCCGCCTGCCTCACCAGAAGGTCGAGAAACGCCTAAATTAGACGAAATTGTTTCTGTCGCTTCGCGTCGACAAATTCGATGCAAATTAGTTGCCGCCGAGCAAATTGGCTGAGTAGGTCGCCAGTTGCATGTAATTGCAGTCATTCTGGGCCATGCCCCGATCAGGCGCATTCCTTTTGTTAAAGGAGCCAAATTGGACGCATTCCTGTGGTCCATTTAGCAGACCCTCAGTGCCCCGTGTCATGTCACTCGTCCGAACGTTTGTAGTTTTCCTCTCGTTTGGCGGGCCGCTTTATGCGCGGTCAGCATGCAACCGCATCCCCGCGCTTAATCAGCTAATGGCGAAATTTTTGTGTCACAAACAGCTGCAGATAAAAGGAAGATAGCAAACGCAATCGCGTCATCTGCGGTACGTGACGAATTTTAATGTCAGTCTGCTGGACTGGAATCGGTCCGGGTCCGGAGTCGCGATCGCTTTCAGGCAAAATGGGGTGAAGCGTGGTTTCCAAGTAAAATTTTCAATGCAGCTACAGTGGGACGGGGCTTGGTGGAAAGTTCTTAATGGTGGTGGAGCGACGGAGAGCGGGTATTAACGAGCTGGTCGTGATGTAAGCCTTTATTTACAGCGACCACCAATCTCAATTAAGAAGCTCCAATTTACTAGTAGCTGAGCGGAACTCTGTTGCTAAGACCCCATTAGGCAAAGCACCCGTGGGCAGCTCTAATGATCCCAGTTTTGTAGCGTTTCCGCAATTGTTAACGAAAATTGTGAGTTTTGGTTGCTTGCTTTTAGTTTGGCTACTCGAATTTCAGGAAGACGTCGAACAAGGAATTTTTTTCACGAAGTGGTTTCTTAGAATGTCTCTAAGAAACTCATTAGTTTTCCCTCCGAACATCTGATAAATCTTTAGAAAGAGATTTTTTAATCCTGTTTAATGCTATTCCTGAAAAATATTTTTGGAATGACCAATGGTGCGTTATGACCTTCGAAGTCATGTAACTTTGCATATCTTTGACAATGACTGTCTTAGCCGGAGAAATATGAATCTGATGAAAATTATGTCCCTGAATTTTTTTGGAGTGATGAACAGAATCGGTCTTGGTCTTGTAGTTTTGGTCTCGGTCTTGCGAGACCATATTTGTGAGACAAGACCAAACTGCAAAATGTTTGTTGGACCAAGACCAAGAATGTGCCAGACCAAGACTTTTCAATTACACTCAAATCTGTTTTTATGCGTCATATTTTTGTCGAATTGTTTTTGTACATCTTTTGTATACGGTATATGAAAAAATCCCACAAAAAGTTCACACGATAAGCGCCGTCTGCATTATTCCACTTTTTAAGAAAATAAGTGTGAAATATATGAAGGGAATTTTTAGTTCACGCTTCATACCAAAACCAAAAACCGATCAGGTCAAAAAGACTAAAGTTAAAAGGCCCAACAAGCGCTTATAACAACGTAATACAACATAGGGGCCCACAATTCCGGCCTAATAGCTCAATGGTAAATAAACTTGACTATGGCCTCGGGGTCCCCGGTTCGAGTTGACTCGGATCATAAGTAGCCAAAAAATGGACAAAGATGGACTAGCTCTATTCTCAAACATTTTACGTGATGAAGCATTTTGGTGTCCAGATCCATAATCTACCTATTGCATGAGTAGCACCCTAATCCATGTTGCCAAGTAATTTTTTTATTGGCACAATTTAACCTCATTGAAAAATTCAATTTGCATCGCGTGTCCTCTGTGTGTAAGAAAAAAAGTGCAGCTGTTGATGAGTCACACACAATAAATTGTTTACGAACCAATTAAGCATTAAGAAAAAATAAAAATTATACCAACCCTCTGCCTCGCGATAATCATAGAACTCGTCACGTTCCCCGCGCAAGCAAGATGTGAGTCCTCGTGATGTCCTCTTGTCTCTGTCCTTATCCAGCGGGCGGCAGTACAAGTAGGTGACCCTTGGCTGAGAGATGTTCAAATCCACTGGCTCCTCCGCAGACGGCGTCAATGTTGCACAATTCATTTTTGAAATTCTTTTACTTTTTTCCAGCACTCAATCACTACCTCAGAAAACCACAAAAATTGCAAATTATATTTCCGCCACAGTCTCGCGACTTCTGATTTATACTTTCCGGCCTAAGAGCACAAGCCGCATAATTCACCTGATTTACTCCGTTGAAATAATTACGACTCCAACAATGATGAAATTTCGGATAAGTTACGAGCACTTAAATTGTTATACTCATCAGCTGTTGCGGTGAACATTGCATTTTTCTGTGGCGTACACAAATTTATTGATGTTGTCAGCACTGGGGTGTATTGCTACATCTAGTGACGATTTATTTCACTTTTAATTTGGAGGGTGTGAAGCGGAATGCGAAGGCACTAATGGTGTGAAATTTTGTTTTTTCGGGAATTTTCGAAATTTTTAAAAGTTGTTTCCAGTTCATAAAGTTTTATGCTCTGTGCGTTTCAAAACAGTTCATTTCATAGTTCACATTCTAATTGACTTTGGTGGATTTTTTCACTGAAAAATACTGACGTATTTCAGAAATTATTATGTGCGCAAGAAAATGATCGTTCAAATGCGGTTCGTGTTTCTTTTTATTGTTGTTCGGTCTTATAATGAATTTCGGTCCCGTTTTTATTTGGTGTGATCTGTCCCAGGACCTTAAGATTCCTACATGCGTAGCCCATATGGAACGTTTGTTCGAAACTTTAAAAAATAGAATTTTGTTATCTCCGTAAAGAGGCAGTTTCCTAACCCATGGTGGTGGAGAAGGCAACTTGCATGAAGAATAAAACTCCGACCAATTCACTTGACTTGCCTACAAAACCCATTCAAGTGAGTGTTCACAAATGGCAAGTAACTTGGAGTAAGTTACTTCCTCACTTGCCTTGCTCGCCAACTTGCCTCGTGTAAAACGGCCTTAAGGGTGGAGAATTGGAGTAGGAATAAAAGGAGTTTCGTATCCCCATCAGAAATTAATAGCCATAGAATAGCTTTGAAGGTCGTTTGGGAAAGCTCCACTGTCTTTTTTAGTCTACAGATACTCCACTCCCTTTGATCCGAAAACGGACAAACCTCAAATCTAGGAAACTAGCTTTTTTCTTAACATATAAATAAATAAATAAATAAGCCTGTGTTTATTATCTGTCGAAGTTTTATGCCAATCCAATAACGGTGTCAAAATTGCCACAAATGTGTTATTGGTATAACATGTGGTTTCAACAGGATGGCGCGACCCATCACACCGCACGCGAAACGATGACGCAAATGCAACTCTATACTCGTCATTCGCTACCACGTCAATACAAATTAGACAGCTATAGCCGTACTTTCCGTCAATAGCTGTACTTCCACAGTCGTTTCAATGTCAACTAATCATTTTATTGTATCATTCCCAATTAAGTACTTTGTCTTAATTGTATCTGCGGCAGAAATCTCTGCAAACCAAAATAAACGCCCCCTAATGGCCACAAATATGGTAATAAAAAAGAAACGTTCGCCATAACTTGTACATACAATTAGAAAATAAAAGAAAAGGAAGGAAACGGAAACATTTCCGCTGCGAGCGACGAGTTTTCCGCTCTCTAGAGCCTCTAAATGATACACAACCTCAATCAGTCGTCGCAAATAGTGCGTTATTTTCGAAAACTCAAGGCGCAGATTAATTCGCGCAGCTCACGTAATTTTCATTCATTTCTAAATTTCTACAAAATGTCACATTAATTTGCAATTAAAATGATTGCCACCTGCATTGTGTGCAGATAAACCGGAGGGCCATTCATTACGGTGGTCAGGTGGTATTTTTCCAGATCCGGAATATCACAGAGGTGGAAGCAATAAAAAAGGCGCACGAAGGTGAATATCCACCGGAAGTGGTTGAAAGGGAGTCAACTGAGGCATGCGATACACCACCTAAGGGCACACACCATGAACAAGTTTACAAACATTGCGCATGCGTGGCGGGACAACTCGAAGCATGCTCAATGGCGGCTTTCCTCAAGCAGATAATGCAGTTGTAACAGTTGGTGCTTACAATTGGCTTTGAAAAAAAGTTGGGTACTTGTATTTTCGCAGCAGAAGTGGTTACCGCTTCTGTTCGCTCTTTTATTCGAGGTGCCCACATATCCCGCACAAAACGGGGAAAACCACTGCTCAACTGTCCACTTTGCAATTCAAATAAAGCTCCAGTCGTCGTGAGCCGCCCGCCACCATCCGAACAATTTGGTTTGTCCGCCCAAGTGTAAATTGTGGCGATGACAAATCCCTGGGCATTGTTCAAATCACCTTGCCAATGGGTCTCGTGTGTACCCAGCTTTTGTTTAAACTTCTCCCCTTTTGGTGCAATTGTTCAGGTGGTTTGGTGCATTCCTGTCGCATTTGTCTCATCGCAACGCATGCACGATCCTCCACTTGTGGATAATAACAGATTTTTATTTTATTGGCGTAGCAGCAATTAATGGGCAGAGTGTGCCCCCGTCTCGTCGACTTTGAATTTACCCCCATGCAGCAATTGTACGACTGGGCGGGTTGCAATTTTCCGCGGAACTCTTAATTAAATGGAATTAAATTCACACAAAAGAAGCCTTGGGGCCTTGGGCTGACATTTCGGTGGCACACACATAAGTGACAATTGTACTCGTTTGCAGTTTTTCCCACGGCTCCTCGGTGGGAACTATGTAGTCAGAATGGCAGTGGCCGTAATGTGATGACTTCGCAAGCTTTGGGGGTGGGCTTTTGTGGCAGATTTGCAGCTTCTCTGAATGAACGAATTCTGCTTTTTTATCTGACTTTTGTCATAGAAATGAGTTGGGTGGTTAGCTAAATAGTATTTTATACTCGTGCAATAAAAAAAAAATTGAGCGCTTCCAACTTCAAAAACATGCCAAAAAATTGTCTGAACAGTCTAAAGTTTCTTACAAAAATATTTTGCTTACACATCTATAGAATAAATACGAAATTTCATCCCCCCGAGAAGGGAATGGGAGGAGGGCCCCATGAAACGACCATAGACAACGCCGTGTATTCGCTGATTGGGCTCTGGAGCAGTTGAAAGTTGACCCACCATCGCCAAAACATCATCTTTAGCTACAAAGCACATTCTTGGATGAATGGATATGTAGACAAGTAAAATTGTCGTATTTGTGGCGAGATACACCAGCACCAAATGCATCCCTAGAAAGTCACTGTTTGGTGCGGATTTTAGTTTGGCGGAATCATCGGTCCGTACTTATTTCAAAACGAAACTGGCATTAGCATAACCGTCAACGGCGAGTGCTACAGATGATATGAATATCGACGACATGTGGTTCCAACAGGACGGCGCTACGTGCCACATAGCGCATGCCACAATGGACATTCTGCACAAGCAATTTGAGGGCATGGAACTGGCCACCGAGATCGTACGATTTCACGCCTTTAGACCTTTGGGGCGTGGAGTGTATATCTCACACACCACTTGTTTAATTTACATTTGAAAGTCGAGCGTGATTCTGTAAAATACAACTACTTTCCAGGTGAGCGTTAAGTTAGAGTTTCGTAAAACACTTTTACAAGATTGACACTTGAAGGAAATAGTCTTTGAATTATTTTAAGAAAGTATGCCAACAACCAGGCGGTTTTGGCGGTTGTGAATACTCGCCAGGTCAGTTTACATAAATTAAATATAGTGATAATCTTTCGGTCTTGGAATCACAAGTTCTCGCGGTTTATTATATATGTAGATAAGTTAGTCATATTGAAAACGCCAATTTGTACAGTCTGGCACCAAATTGAAATCAGCAACCACAAAAACCCTCTTGTCTAATTTTTATGATAATGGAAAGAAATTTGATATTTTGAATTAGCCATAATTGCAATGAGCGACTTCAAAAATCCCCACATGCCGACTTTCATGAAAATCTAAGGTAGTTTCGTATTTTGTGTCCGCCATCTGGAATTTCTAAACTCGAGCACCATATTTGAAATTAGCGTTTGCTGGTTTTAAAGGCAGGCCCCCATAGAAAGCGTCGCGCGTCGCTTCTCTCTTAAAGCTCTCTTAAGCCGCACTGCCGCTCGAAATATTGAAGATTCCTCTAAAAATCTCTCTCGCAACGCGCTGCCACCGAGTCGGCTATGGGTTAGCTCCCATATGAATGCATGTATTCAATAGTTGTGCGGCGGTTGTGCGACGATGCCGAAAGCGACGCCTGATGCCGACGGATTCTATGGGGGCCAGGCTTTACTTGGGGAAGCGTTTCTCTTTTCGTTATGCTCTTATTTCTTAATACGCCAACTTACACTACTGTTACCGTGAGTTCAAAAGTAATAAAATTCAATTTCGCTACAAGGTGATAGGTACTCGTAAATACGATTCCGTCAGACTCAATTGCACTTGAATAATAATAATAATCTCCAGTATCTACCATTTACAATTCCGAGTTCTGCATGTCGTAACGAGAACTCTGAGAGGAATAAAACCTAATCCTGCCCGGAAATGCAAAATTCGCATGCAGTACTGCCCACATGAAAGCAGTTCTTTTATTGTCGAAATAAATCACCAAACAAGAAAACGCATTGTCGAAATACGACTTCAATTAAGTCCTCATAATTCAATTTAAGAAAAACCTCCACCAATTGCCCCCTAAACTCGTTGGAGTACTTAAACTGGTCTGGCAGCGAGCACTGCATGACAAATTGCCCTCCATAAAAAGATCCTTCCCAGAGATCTCTCACTGAAATCGATTCAGACACTTCGCTCAAAATTGCCCGTCAGTCGCAAAATGAATTTATTTACAAGCGGCAATTTGGAGCCATTAAGCCACCTCTGTCCTTCCTAATGCTCCCAATCTGAAAGGCGGCACGGAGCGGCGGCGAGAGTTGAGTCATCCGCGAATGTCTTGTTTTCTCTAAGACGGGACGGAGTGGGGCAGACGGAGCGTAAACTTTATTAGCCAAAAGATAAATCCATGCATCCACCCGCACTTCCTGTGACACTCAAGTTCTAAAATTAGCCCATAAACAGAGTAAACATGTCAGAATCGAAAAATTTACAAGGCCTTAACGCGCTTTCCATCCATCATAACCTACTCGGACAGGGTTTACGTGTGCTGCGGCCGTAGAAATACGGCCACTGTGCCCGGCTGAGGTAGCCACTGAACGTTAAATAAGCGAATTTTCCCTGGTTGCAAACTTCTTGGGAATTATACGCAACAGCCTAGGGGAGATTTTCTGGAATTTTGCCCAAATGGACACGGCCGAGTAGGTTTTACGTTTGTTTTGTTGTTTGTGGACGCCGAGAGGAACACCGTCTGGCTAACGTTTGGACTCGGGATGTAAGTGAGGAAAAAATAAGAGCAAAATAGTTGTGAAGGACGACAACGTAAAAATAATTTTTTTATTCTCCTCTTCTGGTCTCGGCGCTTACCATCCCAATGGACTTGAAATTAAATTTTAAATTTAAACGACGCTATGCATAAGTTGCCTTCTGACCGATGTTGCTCCGCCAACAGATGGTGCGGCTTGTTCTACTACATATGTACGAGTATATGTATGTACACTGGTATCACATAAGCGGTCGTTGTTTCTTTCTTTTCTTATTTTTTATTTACTCGTATTCTATTTCGGGGATTCCTGGTTCATGGCCTTTATGTTTAAAATTTCATTTCATTGTTTGCGTTCTGCAGCATAACTGGGTTAACACATCATCGACGATCTCAGGGAATTTTCGAAAAACGGGAATTGGTGATATATCCCTGCCCTACCAGAACTGTCAGAATCTCCATATCATATTTTCGAGGAGTTACAATAGCTTGTCTAAACCAAGCAATATTCCACGGCAACATACTGTCGCATCATCTCAAGCAGTATCCCACCGCTGCCACCATTGATTAAAAGGATCGACCGGGGGAATATTTAATCTGTTAAAAACAAACTGTTTCACCGCGTAACGCGGATGGGACGGCGAATGAAATATGTTTGACACGTTTGTGCAGATTTTTGTAGATATAGTCGCGACATTGAGATAGTAGTTGTTTGGCGTGAGTTTGGTCTCGATGCCTTGAGTAGATCAAAAGATAAAGATAAAATAATAATGCGCGTATGACCCTGTAACTCGAAAACGGTTGGGATCTCCCCCGTTAATTGCTACACCCTGTATAAGTCGAACAAAAATTGCGCTTCGAGTGTTATGTATAGTGGATCAACTTCGACTGCAAAAAAAAAGGTTACATTTGTAATACATGATCACGCATACACTAAAATGCACACACACAAATGCTCGTGTGTATGTCCACATGGGTCCATATGTGTCCCCTATAACCACGCCTTATTGCTTCATCGTAGTTGGTTTATTGTGCATAAATCGGTCTATCGATCTAGTAGTAGTGACAAATCTGGTTATTAGCACACGACCTTGATATTCGAAATGTCATATGTTCCTTCCGCACCAGTCGCGCAATCTCTACACCTGTTTTTGTGTATCAGGAACGACTTCTAACGACGAAATACGTCTCACTTACTTCAAGTAAGTCCACCATTCATAAGAACATTTTCACCTTGAGCGTAGTCACATTTATCAAAAATAAAATTCCCATTCAGCTGCTCCACCCTTGAATCATCGCAGCAAAATAGATTTAGAAAAGAGACGGAATTTTGGTACATACGTCCATTCCGGCAGCGGGTTGATTATATTTCAAAGCAATACGCCAATTTCTCCGCACTTGAATTTTCTGCACTCGCAGTAAATGAAGGATTTGTTTCAATTTGAGAAAAAGGAAAGTATGTAGTCGTTTCGAGCATCTGTCGATAAACATTTTTAGCAAGTCTACAGAAAAAATATCCTCCGCCCGCGAAAAGAATTTATTCTCGACCGCCCACCTTCATCACGGGGCAAGATGATTTCTGAGTTCTGTTTAAGATCACTTAAAAATTCTACAAAGCCGTCACCGTTCAACGACTTGCTGTTTGCCCGGGGGTGAGTATTTTTGTGTGATCAGAACGAGGTGATTGTGAGCATAAAAAATATTTTTGTAATCACCCAAATTTTCTTTTTATGAAGGTTTTTCGGAAACTGTTACGAAATTTTTGCGTTTTAGTGCGCCTAAAAGAGACGCCTACTGAACTGTATAAACAAAGACTTGAATTGCCAATTCACCGGCTCCTTTAGGAGATCCGAAAATTAATCAATTACTTTCGCAAATACGAAGCGATGATCCATTCAAGATCGCGTATTTGGTCACGGCCGATTCGTCTGTAAGTGCCTCTTTTAGACATGAGACCAGACGTGCTAAATAGACAAAAACAGAGGCGAAACCCCCGGCACATTTAAATGACTCACGCGGAGCGAATGACGAATGGGTTTCGTTTTCTGGTCGCCTGTAGAGTTGTTTAAAATAAAAACGCTGCTTGGTCTGGCTTACGTCCGGAGGAAAATAAGGAGAGCTCACGCAATTTTTGCGTGCGTAAATTATGACCTGGACTGTTTTGGGGGGTGCCGTTCAAGAGCAGAGAAGTAAGGTAAGGGTAATTCCGAAATTAACTTTTGAGCGTGATTCAAAATCCGACAATGTCGCTTTAATATATTTTCTTTCATTAAGAGTAACACTGTGAAGTTATTCGATCAATTAGATACCGAAAATTAAAGCATATGGTATAAGATAAACAAATATTTCAAAATGGTTATGTACGAACCATTGCCTACAAAGAAATCACTCATCTGCTCTTGTTGTCCTAATTTGTCCTAATTTTTGGGACATGTCATTTTTGGGGTTTAAATTTATAGAAAAAAGGATGTCTATCAGTGTAGGACTAATAATTTAATTTGTTGAAAATTAATCCCAGATACACTTCGGAGTTATCAGAACGTACTAACCCTCATTGGTAATATTTTGGGAACGGGTGACTACTGACTAGGTGGATTGGCGAAAACTTTCTGCCCAAAGGCAAACAAAATCAAAAAATTGTTTACGAACTGTATACAGAGTAGCGCAAAAAGACTCCAGTCATCGTGATATTGACAGTTGTGTAGTAAATAGATGCGAAATAGAATGCTATATTTCTCAAGAATGATTTTTAATTTTGTCGAAGATTTCCCCGGCGTTCAGCACCGACTGGTCATACAATTCGACGCCGCCTATTCGTATGCCTTAAAGAGACTGGTTCAACAGAAGATAGGCCAAAGGTTGACAGACCTAAAACAGGTCGTTCAGCTGTACGCAAGGATATGGAAGAGAGTCCAGAAACATCAACGAGACGACAGGACGGGCCACGCAATTGAGTATTTTCAGGAGCGTATTTTGGTGAACGACTTGGAGAGATTCCCGTATAAAACTCAGATGGTGCATCAGCAACTGCCCCAAACCGCCAATCTCGTCTGGCTAGCGCATCATAAACCTCAACCATGAAGAGGACGATTTTCCTTTATTTATCATGAGTGAGGACACGACAACAAGCAGAATACCACTTATGGGGCACTAAACACCCGTTTATTATTCATGAATCGCTTTTACAATAACTAAAAGTTACTGTGTGGTGCGACGTCTAAATATGCTGAAAGGGTATCACTGGCGAGCACTATCGAACAAAGTCTCTTTTTGATACCCAAATTGGATTAATTCCCATTGGTTCCAACAAGACGATGCCACCGCACACACAGACGAGACACAATGGACTTAGTGAAGAACACTTTTCCAAGCCGTGTTTTTTGCCGTTTTGGCGATTTGAATTGACACGCAAAATAACCCCAGTCCAGCCTTCTTTTTTGGGGCTATATAAAATTATTGGCTTGTGTGAATATACTCTCGCAGCCCTGAGAGACAACATTTGACACGTTTGTTGACGTTGACGGTCTCCTGTTATAATTTAATTGTTAGCGAAAAAATGTCGCGCTTTCCGCGCTTTAGTGTCGTTGTCGAAAATTTTTTAGAATTATTTTGGTGGCCATTAGAATAATAAGCAAAAACAACAATCTCTCAACAACAAAAAATGAGACGTAAGAGACAGCCTATTTTGCGGCAATTGGCGTGATCTAATCCCCAAAATAGAATCCGAATGGATATAGTGCCGGCGGCGGCGTCTTGACGCCTTTTTGAGCTCATCGTTTTGCAGTACAGCCCCAGCAGGCGCTAAGATTCATTTCGCTGGTACATCCGTGTATTCCCCGGTGTTGCTCCTTTAGTACCGACGCACGCATTATTTATCACAGCAATATGAGACTTTGGTTGAGCAATCTTCCCAACATTTCTCATTGTTTGCCACCATACTGACTGTGCTGTGGTGGAGAACTTTTTTGCCTTTAGAGATTCTCCACGACAACGCCGTGTCTCACACTCCTCCCCCGGGAACGACACACGCCGTTACTCCTCTTGGCATCAATTATTCAGAGGCGTCAAATTATTTCATGTTTTGTGACTTTCGCAACTCGCATATGAGGCCTATATCTCGTTACAGTTTTCTGCTGGATCGCAATTTGTTGTCGTTTTTCTTATCCTCCTTCAGATTTCGCAGCAATTTGCCGTTGGCAGATGCATTTCAGCCATCCGAACCCGGCTGAGCAGCCAAGTGCATTTATACAACACCTCGTGCAGGAGGCACACTTGTGACCTGGTGAATGAGAAGAAGACAATTTCTGCACAGATTCACTAGAATTTTCTTTTCCAGCTGCACACATTGCAGTGCAAGTAATCCCCAAGAGTGCACTGCTGAAGTGCACTCCCACGAGGCAAGGGGGGCGGTATACCATCGTGTCAGAAGCAATTCCTCATCATCATGATGTTATGATGTTGATGACGACGTGGCGACGAGACGACGATGATAATAACCCACCAGCCCTCGATTGCACGCGAAAATTAATTCCAATTGGACACTGTTGACTGGTCTTCCAAGTCACTTGCTCCGCTGATAGTATAAACCACCCACCCACACCGCGTGCCGCTGCTGGTGCTTCGCATGTAAATTGTAAATAGCCGGGGAGAGTCGCACAGCTCACTAGGAAATGAATTTTGCCAGGCACACAAAAGCCTTTTTCTTCGGACGAGGTCTTCTTTTATGTTTTGCTTTCCTTGATGCGCTCGGTCTCGTGATAGAAAGCATTTCTAGGGCACAAAGAGAAAGATGGGATCTTGGCGTCCTCCCGTGCGGCTCCGCATCGACGAGCTGGCATCTTTCAATGAATAGCTAAGTAAGTTGACAGTCGGCCCGGCCCGTTGACGACGGCCAATGGGCCTAAAGATGCGCGCTGCTGTCTTTGGTGCTATAGGGAGCGTCCCTGCAGCTAAGATCTGCTTCTATTTGAATTTTTCATGGGCTGCCGTCGAAATCTTAATCATTTGCTTGCTTTTGTTGGATGGGTAGCTGTGGGGAGACAACTTGACCGAAGATAGTAAGATAACTCCGAGAGGAGAGCTCGATTCTAGTGTCATTGAACCGGGGATGATGCGACCGTTATTATTGGTAATGCAGATTTGTGGTAAAGAGGTCACTTTTTTTGTGGTGTTCCAGAAGTTCAATAAAACGCACGTCTATAAATTTACGCAGAGCATGCCAAATGTCAGAGTAGGCTTTAAAATGCGAATAACGGTTTTATTAATCGATCATTTTACTTCTTTATATTTAGGTGAACTTTAGTTGACATTAAATCAGATGATAGACTATCAGAATCTTGCGTCGAAACGGGCTAACATACAAAGAGAAAGCACCTAGCTGTTAGTTGCTCTCAGTAACCAATGCCCTGAAGCCAAAATGAATTGACTGCAGTTGACATTTGAAAGGAAATTGTAGCTAACCGCATGTCCGGTCAGTTAGGCAAGTACCGTTGCTACGTCACATTTCGTCACATCACTCATCGATTGGGTCGGCCTAGAAATGGCTAAAAAGTATAGAAATATCCTTTGGAGCAATGAAAGTAAAATTAATTTCTCCTCTAATAATTTTCCAACAAGACAACGCACCCATCCTAAAGTGTTATACAGAAAAAAGTGTTCAACAATGGTTTGCACATAACAACGTAGAAGTTCGGGGACATTATCAAGAACAAATAGCGTGAAAAACACACTTTTCTGTTAATCCCACAAGTAGGACACGAAATATGTTTAAAAATTCTACTCGTTCATTAGAAGTAAACGAAGTGCGGATTTTCGGAGATAAGATACTAGCAGATAACCAGAGTTGTCGAAGAGTTGCGTAAATATGCGCCAGTTGTTGTTGTGAGATCATTGATGAAGATTATGAAAATTAAACGGCCCAAAACCGAGCCCTGGGGTACGCCGCTATAAAGCTGTTGCCTCTGGCATGAATACTATCAAAGTTTTATGGTTTGGGGCTGCATGCCGGGATGAACATTTCGTTGCTTGACTTTATATTGTCGTTGGTACTATCACCATACTCTATAAAGAAAAACTGAGCAGAGCGGTGCATCGTGCCACACTGCCAAAACTACAAAGACTTAATTGACTACAAGAAGCATATAAAAGAGATACCTATACACAAGCCTAGTTAACATGATGTACGTCTCTTTAACTTACCCTCTTGTAATGAATCTATTTATGTAATTATATCTCATCTTGAAAGTGTGTATTTAAATTAAGCCACTTTAATCCGATACTGGTCTTGCTCATTTAGCCGGTGCACATGAACTCAATCTAAGCAGGAAGTGCCTAAGCATCGAAACAACGATTTAAAGAAGAAAGTCTAAACAAGTTAATTGCTGCAAGACCAATTTACGATATATAGTTCGAACGCGCAGCCTCATTCAGATGCATTAAAAATATCTAAAACTCTGTGAACCTTGCAACATTAACCGCTCCCTCTTCCCGAAGGAAAAGAAAAGAAAGGAAAGAGTTGAAACTTTCCGCCCAATCGGCGCCTAATTTCATCGAGACAAAGAACTTCCTATTTGCCATAAATCTCAAAGTTAGTATTGCTCATAAATTCCAAAAAAAAAAACACAGCATCAAACTTCGACGAGAAGAAGGGAAAATTTCGTTGCACTTCATTAAACTGCAACAGTCGAATGCGGATCGGTCGAACCATAAAGTAACTTCGAAGGCGGAGAAAATCCTGCACAAAGTGCATCCATCCACCAGTCGCCGCAGAAATAGCAGAAAATCCGACTTCACCCAGAGCGATGAGTGGTAAGCGGGAAGGCAGAGAACAATTTAAACCCAAAGGCTGAGAAGAATTCGCGACATTCCCAAGAATTTACTGAAGAAGTCTCCCACCGGAGATAATTCAATAAAAACCTATAAAGTCCCCTCAATGGGCATCTATCAGTCCTCTGGCGAAGTGGCATCGCTTATTGCTTGTAATTGAGTCAATTTTCGTTAATGCTGATGGCTCCGCATGATTTCCCTTTCGTTGCGATGACCGCAACGGCCCGCTGGGCCCCAGAGCGGTCCACGCACGTCGCGTCGTCGGCCACCGAGACATACAGAAATTCCTAGCGAACGAAACGAACGCACTTGAGTGATCATTTTAGATTCAAATGCACACGGATCAGTCGAAAAGCGACAGAAGATAAAATTTGAAAATAAGAAACATCTTGAGGGAATTACACTGAACCATCCAAATCCACGTGAGTGCCGCTCAAGAGCTGTCTGTCTAGCGGTAAACAGAGGCGAGCTGCTGCCGCCGCCGGATGCACCCACATGCACTTCACTTCTCGATCGGTTGAACTTCGTCTCGACAGTGCGCCCAACCACGACGTTCGTCCTTTGATCGACACTTGAAGATTGCCTCGCGTCCGAACACGCTAAATGGCCGCGAAAATTAGCACGCTAGGGGCACTATGTGACCATCCACCCACCTATCGGACAGATAAAAATTCAAAACAGACAGCCACGATCAGAAGTTTCGTTTTTTTCATTGTCGACTTGTCTAACTCGCTATCGACATCTTCGACAAAGAGCGCGCAAATTCAAACTCCGCCGCAGTCGCCGATCAACTGAACTCGTCGCCGGTACGAGGCAAACACAAACCCTCGCGTGCCGTGCTGCCAGCGAGGGGCTTGGGCAGGTGAGTTAAGCTTTCGAGTAGACGAGCGCAACACATCGCATTTGGGTGGAAAGCTTTTATGCTCGACGCAACCGGCCGCCCGCAGCCAGTCATTCAGTGCAGTGTGCAGCAAACCATCGAAAGTTTATCGCATTTTGTTTTGATCCAATTATGCAGCGATATGCGTTTTGTTTTGATTCACCTTCGCCGGCTTTTACAGTCTCGGCGCAATTTTATGAGACAGTTAAATTTTTACTTTTAGGGGAAATTTGATAATTTCATATTTCACCAAAGCGATTTTATTATTAGCGCTTCACGACTTGTAAATTAATTAAAATGTTGTCATGCTTTTATGTATACTACCAAAAATGAACTAGCACCATTTGTTGCAAAAATGCGTCATGACCTTTCCGACAATATAAAATTAGTGAAAACTCACCTAAATCACTGGACAGGGTAGTGTTCATAGCGATGTCCATTTGATATCCATCGGAGTCTTCAGGCTCTTCCTTTACTGTCGGTGGTCCATCCCATAGGGGCCTTATAGGTTTTCTCACACGATCGAGCCGAACTCGAGGCAGTTCAGTGAAAAGGATGTCCGTGAGCTGTAAAAGTCAACCGGATATTCTAAATTACATAAATCAATTTTAAAAGTATGTGATGAACTATAATACATATGTCCATGATAATCAGGAAAATCAAAGGCAAAATCGAATGTTGGACTTTTGTGTGAATAACCAGTCGTGGTTGCGTCCGCGATTCACTAATTGGGCCTGAATTTCAGCAAATTTCTGGATGGATGTGCTTGTTAATTGCAGAATTTGAGCTGAAATTCATCCACAAATGCCCTTGGAACAACCAATATCTATTGTAAACAGGTAGTTCCAACAGGATGGTGTCACATGTCACACAGCAACTCCTACGGCGAGCTCGCCGGTTTCTGTTGCATATGTGGAGGTATCGCTTTGAAACGTTATTATGTTAAGACAAACAAAGAAAATTGAAATGGTATGTTCGAGTGTTACTAAAGAAAGATTGCAACATTCGATTTTATTTTGAATTTTCTCAATTATGAAATATAATTTTAACTAACAAACGATCGCATCGCACTACGGAAATACTTACCTCCTTGTTGGGTGTGGCAGGAAAAATCTGCATAATTGAATGTCCATTTTGAACGATTAGTAGCAAAACAAAAGAAGAGTTAGTCAAAATTATAGTTGAATTGAAAAGGGACAAAATACAATAAGAAAAGCCACATCCAATGACATGAGGTTTTCACTTACAGAAATCTCTTCGCTGCAGTACGCGGTGAAGGACTGCTCATCCTGCTGTAGAACGCAGTAGAGAGGCCCCCAGGGGAGATTTTTCATCTGGTGTTGTGGTCCTTCCACCTCTACAAAAATAAAAGAAAAATTGTTGTCATAACATTATTCGTGGAGATAAATGTTTCGTTTTGTGATTATCTCATATTTGAGCGCCAAATGCCACACATATGGTCGCGTGCTTTTACACCAAAAAGCGTCCCGTGTGGATTGGCACACAAAATTTATGAAAAAGAAAATCTAAAGCTTCTTCATGTACAGTTTGAGAGCCATACCGGTACCTTTGATAGAACAGTTAAGTACGATTCAAGCTTTGCTGTACAAAGCTCTAAGTATTTAGCTACGACCCAATCCAAGCTTTCTCAGACTACGAGTTCATTTTATACAGCTAGATGGCGCATTCAAACTATTCAGCAGCAATGATGCAACACCCCGTCAGCCACACGTGGGAAACATTTGAAAAATTCGCTGCGGTTCTCGAGAAAAAAAAACTGGTTTCGTGCGAAAACCGCAGTGATATGAAGCTATAATTGGCACCGCAACACGCAGCAAATACATAAGACCAAAGATGGCAGGGAAACACCAGAAGCTGGGCGATGGATCTCAATCGATTTTGCGGGAACCCGAACCGCCAAACGTCTGATGGATTAACTTTCCCGCCGAACCGCAAATTGTCTTAGAGACATTAATATGCGCGTTGGCTTTGATCAGCACGATGACGCGACTGCGGTCGGGTGAGGCGGAGACGGTGAACGGAAGGCCGAGAACGGGGATAGAACAGCTAGATGTGCTAATAAAACACACAAAACGGCAATCAGCGCGAGCGACTCTTCACGAAACACAATTTAATTACCGGCCACCGTGCGTGCTTCACCTGCGGTGGGTATATCGATGCAAATTAAGCCGCACTCTTCGCGCACCAGCGATTTCCCTTTAATTTAAGTGAAAAATGCAATTTACCCTCTTTTTGCCCGGTGGCAGAAAACTAATAAAATAATTCTCGCGAATTCTGGACCCCACACCATCCGCGGAGCAGCCTGGATGGCTGTAATCGGCTTTTCCGCTGCGTGTCAATAACATCCGCCGTCCCGCCGACTTGAGCTACCAATCGGATCACCCCATCGTCGTGCCCGTTCTCCTTTTCTTTTTCTCCAAATGGTCAGCGGAAATGATAGCCTTTCGCGAGCAATCCCGTAATGAGGTATAAACCGTAAGCTACAGGTAATCGCAGCAAGTGGTGCTCGTACTAACCAGCCGCTTTTGGCGCGCAGAACATTGCGGTGATATTCCATTCTGCGGTTCTCAGCGGACACTAGCCGGTCGGTGATCGATTGATCGCAGAATGTCAGTCAGTCAGTCAGCCAGACAGCGAGTGGTCAGTTGCGCAATCCGATTGCGTTGTAATTCAAATGCGATCGGTTGCAGGGACGGGCGACATTCAAATTGACCGAGCTGTGGAAGTAAGGCGCGGCGCGACGGAGCGCGACTGGTCGTTAATTCGAGCTGCGTGTGGGCCAATCTTTTCCGCTCGGTGGAATCCACCAGATACCCGCAATTAATTAGAAAAACATTTTCGCGGCCTTAATTAAATCTGCTGTAGGTCATGGACTTGTTGAGCTCGAGCTGATTGATATATGGCCCCAGCTGCTGGGGGGCTTTTTGTTCGTAATTTTGGCCGAGAGGTGCTTAGAGAGCTTTTTGCGGAGTTCATCCCAACCATCGCAAGGGCTCTAAAGGGGTGAAGATATGCTTTGAAATCCAAGAATTCTGAGTGTGTGCTTGAAAGCCACTTGGAGCGGAAATACTTTTCAAATTAATTAGCAGTGCGTGAGTGTTGTATGCCAAATTTGCTGTTAGGTTTCACGGAATTCCGGGAAGAATTCCCAACGGGGATGGATTGTAAGATTTTGAAGCTGTTGACATGGAACACGTGTTCTTCTTACACAAGGACACTTTTGGGGGAAATCACGTTGCAGCATTTATTTCGGGGAAAATTTATTTCTCCGGCATGATGGGAACGGATGTGGAATTTTCAATCAATCGACAGTTTCGAGGACATTTACGGCAAACGGCTGAAACATGGCAGGAATTTTAGGAATGGGCAACACGTACTAAGATAAATCACCCCGTCGTTTTTTACCGCGACTAACATCGTTCCCGTTATAATACACTCAACTTGAGAGGACCAAAACGATTTTTCTTATGAAGTGTGCACATACATTACATATGTATAAGTCAATAAATATTTAAGTCATAAAGTTTGACGGAAAAAACTGAAGATGCTTCCAAGGTCCAAGAAGCCCGAAAAGCAAAAATCCAAAAAAGACGTGAAATGCATTATGGGGTTTAATTAGGCGAAATACTTACAACTCCTAAGCCCTAAAGTCCTAAGGGATTGGAATGTCCAATACCGAAAAATATAAATGGGCATAGGAGTTTAAATGTGCAACCTCCCGAAGGTACGTACTAGAAGATACAAAAAAATATCCTAAAAAGCTGTTCGAATGGCCACTTCAATGGCACTCTTAAGAGACAAAAGTCTAAAGACGCAAAGACCACAAAGACCCGCAAGCTTGTCAATAGACGAGGGGGCTGAAAGTTCAAATAATCAAATTTCTGAACATGCAACAATAATGTCTGATATGGAAGCAAACCTTGGAAGGTCTAAATCTACATAAAATTCCTAGAGGATCGTTAAAATCCAAAGGGATCTAAATATCCCGAAGAGACCTAAAATATCCCAAAGATCGTAAAACAGTTTTAAGATTAATAAAATGCCGAAATCCTGAATGCGATGTAGTCCTGCAACCCAAAGTGGCCTAAAATTTCCATCGGATGGAGACCTAAAAGTCTAAATTATTCTGACACGTCCAAGGTCTGAACCAGGAAACTGTAACATACCGAAAGCACTTGAAGTTGCAAAAAAAGGCTGAAAAGGTGTCCTAATGGCCAACTCCAACAGACGACACTCAAGAAGCCATCGAACTAGGAATTAATAGTTACTATTAAACCCACCAAGAAAACTGCTTGCCAAAGCGCTGGCACAAATGCTTAGCACATGAAACATCAGCGCCAAAACGGATAAATTATAAATTACCGCAGCTCCGTACACCTGGTGTCCTGAAACAATCTGAAACCACCTAACGTGTGAACAACAAGTTTAGCACTTAAGCCTTTTTAATATTTCAAAAGTTAAGCTCTCAATTAAACACAGTTGAAAACTATTAATTTCCAGCCTTTCATCGCAAGAGAGAAAAAAAAACCTCAATTTTCCTCGAAGTGAAGTAACCGTAAAACGTGCTTTGCTTTACTTTACTTTTTTTTTTGCAACAAACCACTTGTTCAACAAGTTTTTTTTGCCCCCATCCACTTCTTTTATTGACGGTAAACAGCCGTGTCCAGCGTATTCAGATCTTTTTAGCACAATTCGTTCTTTTTTTCTTATATCTGCTGCCCTAGGCACAGATCAGATCTTTGTGTAGCTCAACACTGAAAATAAAAGAAAATAGAAAGAAAAAAAACATCTCCCAAACAGCGGCTTGTTTGTGCAAAGCACTTCCGTGAAAATTGTGTCAACACATGACCAATAGATCTGACCTCTGGTACCCGCCAGCTCGCGTGTATAATTGCCCGTCTTATTTTCACATTACCACCAGCCAGTGTGGCACTCAAGTGTGAACTTGGAAATCTGCTAAAAGAAGGGCGATGTGGCACTACCACTGCGAAAGTCGCATACTCGCGTTAGGTCGTTGGGTTTACGTAAGAGTACGAAGAAGCCCAAGAAGAAGAAGAAGTTTCACACACAAAGAATGTGCGGAGTGATGTTTTTGCATACCCCATAGAGCAAACTTGTTCCATTCATTCGGCAGTCCATTAAAAAAATCTCTTTGGTTTTTTGCACCTTTCAAAAAAAAAGCTTCACAAGGTGTTTGCTTTTGTGATTGATGGCAGTGTGGCTGGACTGGGAACTTCGGTACCAGCAACGTGCAGAGCTCGGTAATCGGTTGATGGCGATTTGTTAATTAATTGTGGGGATCACGTTGCCTCCCAGCAATTAATTGCTTAATAACGGGAGCGCATTATCCACCGCATTCCGAGCACCTCGTTACGTCGTGTTGTGTTGGGTGCTCATTGCATAGGCAAGTGATAGACAGCGGCGGTATGTATTTAAAAAAAAACATCAACGGGGCTTAGGCTCAAATGGCTTGGGTGAAATCAAATGTGAATTTTATTTTTATGCGGATTACAGCAGGTGTCGATAAAAAGCCAGCAAAAGGTGATAGGAAGCGTGTCTGAGCTTGAAATGGTAATTTTTTCGTAGACACCAAGTCGTTTTCTTTGAAGATAAAAAAACAGTTGTCGTAATATTTTTCAGTATGGCATGTAGTTAAGAAAGTCTAATTTGGATTCGAAATAAAATTAAGGGAAATTGAATTTAATTAAAATTTATGACAATACTGGGGATTAGTTTGGTTGCCACATCACTTACATAATAATGGTGAAGTGAAGGTACCACGTGGAATTTTCCAAGCCAACCCAAAGAATGGGAAATGAAGTCTTTGATGTTTTCGCCGTGTGTAGTCTTGCATAAACATGCAACAAAACTACCCGCATAATCCGTGGAATATATGGTTCCAGGTATGTACGCAACCTATACAGACACAACAGTTTTCCTTAAAGCCGCATACATACCAATAAATTTGGCGTTCTATTGGACGAAAATTGTTTGTTGGTTAGGACAGTGATTCTCATGACAGTAGCAAGTTCTTACACGCAATTTGTTATGATTGCCGTAAAGTAAAAACCTTTACATTTAAGCCCGTTATTAATTGAACAAGCTGCTAAATATCTATGCGATTATTACTATTTTTAATAACGGTCAGGATTTTGCCACGGAACCTTATTCTTCCACGCCCGACGACGTAGAGCTGAAACGTGTTTTTTTCAGTTCGAACAATACAGGCTTGAGGGTAAAGTTCTAAGAGTTGGAATTGGATAGCCCCAACACGATAGGATGGTCTTCGCTGTGTGGCAAGAGGCATCATCCTGTTGCAAAATAAATTCACCATACAAACAAAGGAATCCAAGGTAAAAGAAACTTTTTAAGTTCTTTGGCAGTAAACACGATTTTTCTTCCACTTTACAGCCTAAGCTGTTGCCGACTATACGCATTAACCGTTACAACCGGATTAAAAAGCTTGTAAAACATGTTCCACAAATGAACAATGAACGTTTTTGGCGAGAGTTACTGCTTCTTGAGAGTTTTAAAGTGAACCCAATCAAAATTCGCTGTTGTAGTCGTTTTGAAAGTCAGAGAGCATTGAGATATTTGAAAAACCATGTTGGAATTGTGACCTCATCTACTAAGTTAACTGCTGAATGACTAAGTCGACGTTAATTGGTCCTTGTCACTTAAATTTGAATTATGACCACATTGACATTTTAGACGGCTTAGTGAAGGTTATTGTGACATACTCAACTACTTTTAAAATCTTTACTTCTGCAATTCTCTTTTGCCACTGACGTATTATAGCAATCAGTTATTTGATGGACTGTATAATTGAACGAATAAAAGAGGAGGACGTTTTAATTCCCAACTGCTGTTAATCTGCATCATCGCATCTCATAAACTGTCATCGGTGGAATTACGTCCATTTACGGAATTAAAAACCGGTAAAAGGTGGAGAAAGGAATGACTCTCTCGAAAATTAACTTACGATGCCATCGTATTAAAAAATTTTACTTTCTGCTCGAAGAAAACGAGTTGCACCCGCTGGTGCCCATTTATCCATCTCTCAAATTGCCCGGCCATTATCGAGAGTAGTCACGTTTGTCCATTGTGCCAAAAGGCTGAAATGACCTGAACTGCCGTACCATCAACTACAGCAGCAACATGGTGGCGTACATCAGCGCACCTCTGGAGAAACTCTCTCTCGTGGTAAAAATCACACACAATCCTCGCGAGCGTGAGAAACCTCTGTAGACGCAGTTAAGCCGTATGCTAATTAATAGAAGCATGAAATCCGGTCAATTTCGCCGCTGAGAACCGCAATAATTCTTTTAGGTTATGTAAACAGAAGAAACGATTTTTTCGCTTTTTTTTCTGTTTACCTAACCGAGTCGGAAATTAGTGTTTACCTTAGCGGGTGGCGAAAGCAATAATGAAACTTATGGGGGATTTCGAGAAATTTTAAATGCTGCTGTTTGTCCAACTGGCTGGACGGGCGCTTTGCCGCCTGCCGGCGATTTCGATTTCGACACTTTAGGTACACTTTAAAGCTATCAAAAGAATTAGACACTCGGGCGGGTGGGCTGTTGGTTGTTTAGAAGGAAAATGTTGCGATTTTTTCGTTCTCAGGCGATGGTAAAACGTTGGCAATCGCGCGTGAGATTTTCTTGGGGCAATTTTAGCAATCCTTTGTGGAATAGTTTAATTTTATTCTTTGTTGCTGCAGGTATTTTCGACAAATTCAAATTAAGCCGGTGGTATGCAACGGTTATTTGTCAACGCTTTGTTTTTTACATTGTTTTGTGCAGGGGGAACGAGTTGCAAGCACTTTTATTTGTTTCTTGTTATGTTTCCAAATTACGGCACTGAAGGCTTTTGGAGTTAATTGATACGTTTAAGTCATTCGGCCATTGCGAGTTTTAATTTTTGCAATAATTTCAATTCGCTTGTTCTTGGAACTCATGACCCGCAATAAACTTCAACAGGTTTCGAAATGTCACGACGGTTTAGTTGACAAAAAAAAAGAGAAAACTACAAGATCAGGTCATATAATTGAGCATTCGTGTCCAGGGTGTATTCGAAACAATGGGCAAGCCAAAATGATAGTAGACCCATGAAGCTGGAATCGTGAACCATCATTTTATTTTTAGAAATTGCAATTTAATTATTTTGTAAAATGAATAAGACTTCCGAGCCGTATAGTTAGATTATGTGTGTGAATGTGTGTATGTGTGATTTAGGCGAGCTTGGATTGGCTAGTTACATGCTTGCACACTTACGTTAATCATTCCTATGTGTGTGGCTGTGTATTTGTTAGTTTTTTTCACATTGGATGCTAAACGTGATGGTACAAATATATCAGAAGAAGAAAAGAAGAAGATATTTGTTTATTGGCAGAGTCCCACACCAGGGCCATAGAAAAACACTTTGGGGTGCATGAAGCATTTCCCTCAATTCACAATTCACATCGCCGTTTCGAGTGGTACAACACGCCCAAAAAATTTCTCGCGCAGCAAATCCATAGTCACAGTGTGGCTCGTTGCTCTAACCTGCTGAAACCAAATATATGTTAAGTCAATGCGCTGCCAATGAGGCCATAAAAATTGGTTTATGATGACAATGAACGATGGTATGTAAGTAGTAGGTCGCTACACGCATAACTTGACGTAACAATTAGTTATATTTTTTGGTGTTACTGTGATTTGTTGTAATCATGGTCCTTATTTTTAACAAGCTTGTTATTATAGAGTGACCTTATCTCAACTCTATCAGGCAATGTGTGAATGTGATCCGATCAAATTTCGAAATAAACAATTTCCAAAGGTGTTAGTGTTAGACGAACTGCATTATCATTTTATGAATGAACTAGCGTTTTCGCAAAATCGTTTAGATGCTAATCAGTTGTGTGCTGCAACCAAAATCATCATTGCCACATGGCCCATTCTTAATTTGTGATATTTTCGCAATGGAACGCCTAAAACAGACGTGTAAAGCCCCAATAAAGGTCACGTCGCATGGGAGGCATTTTAAAGGTGATCAGCACATCGTGTAAAGTTCCCACGATTTCAAATAGTCGGTCCCATAAAAGCGTTTTGCGGCTAAATTCAAATTTGGTAGTGCGAAACCGCACCACGTTTTCGGTTGGCCACGAAATCGACTATCATCTCTCTTGTCAGCAGCTGGATAATATCCGCCCGCTGCTGGTTCCACAGCCAAAAAATATCGGCGTGACATGGTCAGCAATTGTAATTCTATTTTCGTTCGTTCATTCGACACGATGACCAGCCGCTGATACCATTTATCTTCCACTCGAACACATCCTGGTTGTCCAATGTTCACCTAGCCCAACCCCGTTTCGTCGCTTTTTCGACATTTTTTGTAAATTACAAAAAATTTCTCTTTTTTTCCCGCCTTTTCTGCACGTTGTTCTTGTGTTGTACCTTTCGCTAGAAAATCATATTAAAGCAGCACTGAGCACGCACCCGCCGGCTAATCGCTCTGGCCCCAAGGCATGTGTGCCTTGTATGCTTGCTGTTGGGCGGCAAATCTTTATGTCACGATATTATCAACAAAACGGCAGCAACCTTTTGGGTGTGACCGCTACCTGGGTTTGCCATCAGACAGCCGGAATTACCCAGGTCCTGGTAGCCTCGCTAGCTGGAGGAATTCATCATAATTTCTGGTGCCTCCTGTGGACGGGGGGAATATATAAAAGTTTTATGGCTGTTACGTGACGCAAAGGGAGCGAGTGTGCGTGGGCTTTGATTGGGTTCAAGGTCAGCAAATATTTCGAGCGTGACAACGACAAATTGCTTTCAACCCTTTCCAGCCGGTTGGACAAATTTGATGTAGGTCGGTCGGTTGGTCAGTTTTGAAAGCGTTCTTGCTCCACATACCTTTGGGCCTGAAACTGTAAAGCAGAACAAGAGGGAGCGAGAGTTTTGATAATATCTATTTTGTGGGCATACCTACACTCTCCAGTGATTTTGCCCCAAAGGGCTCACCTTATCTGAACATCTGGTCCTAACGACGCGTGCAGTAGGGCTGCCAGAATCTTATTTGTGCAGGATCCCTTAAAATCTGATAACATCGGTCCCGAAAACATTTTACAAAGGATATGTTCCCATTTCCACCTGCTTAACGGAAACATTTTCGGGCAACTTTCCTCTGACATTCCAGCCATATGCCAGGCACCACGCACCAGACCAGCTCTGTTCCCTTTTCCCGAAGGCTATTAAACTATAATCACAAAAAGTCAGGTAAAATTAAGGTGGAAAGAGCACACACACCCACGGGACCCGAAAAATGGGAAACAAAGCACACGTCTATTCCCTGAACACCTGACAAAGGGAATCTTTTTGCAAGGAGCCCAAAGGAAATGAATAATGGGCGCGTAGAGGGGGGAGTACAATTGTGTAGTAACGTGAACGTCAACGTTTTTTATTGTTTAGAAATCCCTTCGCCTCCAGGTGAGCAGGTAGATGAGGTATCAGGTACGGGAATGGCAGGGCGACCCAGTTAGCATTTTGTGAGCACGAGCACATTTCGTGATGGTGGTGCTGGTGGTGGTACCATAATTTTTAGCAGTAGAATATTCTCTTTGATTTTGTTTTAGACACATTGTAGCTCTGCATCCAGCTCCGTTGGGGAAGGAAGGAAGCTTGCTCCGTTTTTATTTTTTCTACCCGAAAAACCTTTTGGCCTGGAGCTTTTCTTTAGCGAGCACATTTGCGCGATGGCTGGATAACACTTTTCTCTGAATATCGCGCAAATAGACCCCTCACCCTCCCAGTTTAAGGTTAAATGAGTTCAAATCCCTGTGGTGTTTACGAAAATCGCACTTTATTCCGTTTGTAGATCATCGATTGCAAATAAAACGCAAAATTGCAACTTTGTGATACTTTTGCAACTGAATTGCTGCCCGCATTTTCTGAAACATAGCCGACATTCGTAATTTAGTAGGAGGGAGGGGGTTCGCATTTCTCCTGCAACAGAGCGGGTGAATATCGGATCCGAGAAAATTGAAAGGAAAATACGATGTTGAAGTTATGTGAAACTCGAAAATGAGTCTCAACACTATTAAAGAGACATTTTAAATTTTTAGTTTTTTTTTTCTATTTAATTATTGTGAGCTGGGGGAGTGATGCTCACAAGATGTGGTATTTCGCGAAAAAAAATAGATCGACAAGGCTTGTTTGAAAAGTTTGCTAAATTTTTATTAGATGGCGCCACAATTCATTTATTTGAGAGACATCGGAATCGCAGCAACAACAATGGAACATTCTCACAAATGACAGTATAATTTCCTTTTGCTCAATGCAATTGCAAAATCGTGTTGCTGTGTTCAATTGTAATCTTACAGAAAGTGACTCTCGCAGCGACCCAAGCCAAATCTTTCAGGGATTTGCTTCCTTAAAGATTATATATGTTAACTGTAGGAAGAGCTAAAAACGCCATTACACTTCTCTAAAGCTTTCGACGCATATGAATATGTATGTATGTATGTTAGCAGTAATCTTTAGTTCAAAAGCTGCTTGCTAATTTTAATTTCTCACGAACTGTGTATTAATATGTTTCTACCTTGTAAGACGTCAACGAAAGTTCATATGTAATAAAATATCATCTGATTTCCTTATTGATGTTAGTGGAGTTCCGCAAGGATATGTTCTTTGTCCACATTTATTTGCGATATTTATAAATGACCTTCCCTCAATAACACACACCTCCAATTTCTACAATCTACATGTACATATTTATCCGATCTCATTCAGCTCAAGAAGAAAACGGTTCTTTCGCGAATATTTCGCTACCTATGCATCAGACGAAACTTTGTCCTTGAATATTTCGAAAAGGGCGAGCTTTCGAGGAAAAATTCAAGCAACTAATCTTGTAGATAAATTAATTCTCTATACTGTCACATAGAAGTTCGGGCGCGCAATGTTATTCATATGGGTCTATGCGTTGTGGTGTATCAAGCATGGATCGACGTGCCTTTAGGCTGCCGGAAGACCGAATTCTATAAATGAACGAGTAAAAGTACGAGAAGCCAAAAAAAATTAATGTGCTCTCACACATTTTAAAACTTGTTTTTATATGTTTATGATTTAATTCTCATCGTCGTGCCATCAACAAAACAGGAGTGAATTCATGAATTCAAATTCTCCTGAATTCGGAGTCTTCCTAGAAATGGATCCAGAGAGCGCTCATGACGGCATTCAAAGTCACATCAACGAATGCTAGGCACACCACAACGCATGATTACATAAGAACACAATGTGCGCCTGAAATTCCCAAGGTGCAGGCATCAGAAATTTTTGGTCACACTTCCGATGTAAGAAACGTCTGAAAATGAACGTCTGTTTGTATTCATTATACTACTACAGCTGTAGGGTTCTGATGGCAGAACCCTAGAGCAAATTTTTCGATTCTACTTATTTGTTTCAACAGCGGGTTTAAGCTTCTAAAATTGTCAACAGTCGTAAATTTCAAATCCGGTGTCATTATTTAGTAATTTAACATAACACGCCCAATATGTATGGAAAGGTAAATTAATAGATATGTATAATAGAAGCACAGCAACAGCTCAGTTCGGTTACGCGTAGTTTCTTAAAAAAAAAATGAAAAACCTCCAAAACTATCACCTCAACCTATACGATCCTCCAATTATATTTTGAAAAGGCCGAGGTTATTAAGTTGCCAACAAAGTTGGTTGGATTTGGCTTTAATGAAGTATGCAGTTATTACAGTTCTCGGTATAGTCGCATATTTAACCGCATCAAGGCCGCCTGCCACATATTTGTACAATTTGCTTTCATTGTGTCCATATGGCTCGCTCAACCTGTTCGTTGTAGTCCTTAATTGGTACGTGAACTTTGAAAGGAAATGGAAAACGTTAAAAGACTCAAGTACAATCAAAGCGCACCATGCTCGCTCATCGATCCTTTTTTGCATCCGACTCACTGGGAAAACACACAATAGGCCAATATCATCGCTTAGCCTGGCTGTGTGTTTAATCAAAGCGGCTGAAATTAGCTGCATGCCATCAGAGGGAAAAATCAATATATTTCCCCCGACTTGCATGCAATCGCAGACAAAATGTTAAGTAAGCCAACCAGCCACTGACCTTCGCATGAAAGCAATTACACTCCGCAGCAACTTTGCATTCGTGAGTCACTTCACTGGCCACCATGACATCATTCATATCTCGATTTGTTCGAGTATCAATTGCAGTCGAAATCGGCGATCAGTGCGATCAGCGCGATCAGCGAGCAATCTAATCTCCGCCGTCCACTAAGTGGCACCGCACTCGCCTCGCCTGCCTTATCTGCACGCCGCTGATTAGTTCCATCATTGCCGATGAACTTTAAAATAAAAGTCAACTCGTCGGGGAAGCGGGGCGCTGAAGAGGCGAACTGCTGACGCTATCACTCTATCACTACTACTACTACTACTACTATGGGTACGCGGCTGTCGATCAGAATAATTTAATTTCCCGGGATGGACCTTGGCGTGCAGTAGGCAGCCGTTGCGCTGCGCTGAAGGCGAGTGAAATATGCGTTGACAAGCGTTTCTGCTGCCACTCGCACCAGTCCAAGGCGGTTTTGTGCACGTTTCGGGAGGAGAGGCAATTTCAATCGACGATTATGATTTAATCAATTCCCGTCGCGTGTAAATATTTGCATTAACGCACTTAGAATTTATTTACCGTTGTCGAGCAATACACCGTGACAAAGGTGTGAACGACCATAGATCGAGTAGCGCCGAATGTGCGGTCTACCGCCCGCTGTTTCGGAACAGGTCAAGTGTCATAATAAATATTAAATCAAGCCATGATATGGCCGCGACGTGACTGGCTGCTTGTTTAAGGGATTAAGTCAATTGAGGGGGAAGAACAGTTAGTTGGAGAGAAAATCGACAAACATTTTAAGGACCACAAATCAAAAATACGATGATGAAATCAACAGCGTCCATTTTTCCAACGTCTGAATATTTTTTCCTAGCAATTTTACAACTTCTCAACGTCTTTCAACCATTTAGTTTTAAGCCGTTAGAGTTTCACAAGAAAAAAGTCAGGCAAGTGCGTGTTAGACTCTCGCGTTAAGGGTTCCGAATATTTGCCGCAAAATAATTGACTGTAATTTAAAAATTTTTTTTTCACATGATATAACTTCAAATAAACGATTTCCAGACTTTTTTCTTTACTTGTGCCGTGAGACCTTGCCTCTTGCCAAATTTCGTAATTCTATAGGTCAACGGGAAGCACTATAGGTTTTGATTTATTTGCGAGTGTCAGAATATGCGTCATAAATGGCCAAATTTTGATTGCTAGTGTTGATAGGAAAAAAACGACACTGGGCAAATATTTCACGTAAAAGAGACCTTCAATATAATTTCGAAATCCAGTATCAAAAAGACCTGAAACACATGTGCGAATATACAATAGATCATCAAAAAATGAAGTCGCTGAAGACGATGTTGTGGCCGAAATTTTAGATGTTCTAAAATTCAATCAGCGATCGTACGAATCAAAAAATTGTCGTTTGACTTGGGGTGCAGTGTCAACTGGATATTATACGCCTGGAAGCCCAACCCTTTGGACAGAATTCATACAGTCGAAGTCTGCGAAAGCCAAAGTTCTTGTGCATGACGAGGAATCGAAAGGTTTCGACTACCACGCACACTATTGCGGACAGCTTTAATATTTTCGTTTTACCAGGCGGTACTACGATGCACTTGTGTTGGTTAATCGAGTGCAGATCCAGTTAACTCAAACTCTCCACCTAAAGCTAAATATGTATAACGTTCGTTTGGACGATTATGGCGACCAAATCTTTCGCATAACTGTTATAGAACGGGAATTGATGAAATAGCAAAGTTTAATGAGTGGACATATGTATATATTAATTTTACAAAATATTTGGAACACAAATTCCACGTTGCCCCCTGTTGGTTTGTGAAATGTTTTATGGTATTTTCCCAACTGCAAAATTACACTCCAGCAGCAATAATTAAACGATAAGTGGGTCATCGCGGTTAACTACAGCTACGGGGAATTGATGAAAACTCATAATGCCTTTTAAACGATGAAACGAATCGATATGCGCCTAAAAATTAAAATCCCATTAGCCTAAATAATCGAATCATTTGAACTAATTCAGCAATTCGATCTGTCCTCCAGTAAATCACGCCAATTCCATGCCTACACCAAGATTCCACAATCAACGCCCCTCCGTCGCAGTAAATTTTGAAATTGCATTAAAATTGTTTTACGGCTCCCACTTGGCGTCTTCTTAGCGCTTTGATGCGAGAAATTGCCTATAATGCGCGAGAACAATGGAAGTGCACAATTTCACGGAACACACCTCGAAACAATTATAACCCTCCCGCGATCATTTGCGCCGGCGTACAGCGTTTAACACCTTTCCCTTCCCACCCATTCAATGCGCGGAACTTCTATGACTCCCCGGAAATCCAGACAGTTTTACCGCTGGGTTTCCCGACTATTTCTGGTTTAGGGAGCGGTGCAACGGCAACGACTTCCCTATTAGAAGCCGGTAAAAATCTACAGAACCTCCGACAGAGTAAACAGCAATTTGCCGCCATTCTCAGGTCTGTGGGCTCGAGAACGCGAGAAAAAGTGTCGACACGTTTGAATCGCGTCGCACAGACCATTATAATTGGACAGTTACGACGCTTAATCACTTAAGCAGTGCTTGAGGTAGACATCGGTCTTCGGTGGGTAAAAGTCGCCAAAGCGGTGCCCCATTAAAGAAATCCGATCCAACGGCGGCGGGGCGGCTTTGGGCTCGCAATCAAACTCGGCGCACTGACATTGATGGATCGCGCCACAAGTGAATGTTTACAGGCGTTTTTTTTTTTGCGTGAAATATGATCGTTTTGGGTCTGCTACTAATCGACGGAATTACTCGAGCAGCCGCCGAGATTGGCGTGGAGCCACTGCCAGTTGCCACTCCACTATTAGGAACTCCATTATCGAGCATTGTGGTACCTGCTTTGCACGAGCTACGTGTTACGTACAGAGGTCGCTGCGGGTTAGCGCGCTTGGCATTTTGATTTGATTTTTGCGCCCAGAATCCTCCAGGGCCGGCATGGTTAATCGCGGAGCGCTAAATAGTTGCGGAGAAAATCCGTCCACATCTACGGGTACCACCAGTCGCTTATAAAGGTGGAAAGCACGTCCAAATCAGCAACCGTCATCGGTGTCGTCGGTCAATCTGGGCGGGAACGAGGGTTAGGCGGTTCAACAACTTTCTGTCGAAGACTTTTCATTTTTCATGCTTCGAATTAAATTAGCTGCCTGAACGCGTGCGATTTGCTCTTTTGTCGCTATTACCTGGAATCTCCCTTTGAATACGTATGGCTTCTGCACTTGCAACCGCGGCACGGCCGGCGCACGGGATCAAGACAGTTGTCCCTTACGTAAAACAGTCGACGGCTTAAGAATGAATTGATTTTATGCCTGGGGAATTATTTAGTTGCCGTTTCATTAGCCAACAGCGGAGGCAAATCGATGAAGGGCAGATGGGAGTTCTCTTCTGAACAATTTTATTTTAATTTTACCTCTGATGTGAATTGTGAAGTCATAGGCATAGCAGCGTTTTTATAGTCTCTCTCGCGTTAAGAGCATCGAACTTACGGCAGCTGCTGTGACTAGTGAAATGATGATGACGAATGAATGAGTGTCTTCTGCTTCTCCATTGCTGATTCACCGAGTTTTTGTGGGACAATTTTTTTTTATAAGGTATGGCGAATGGGCGACAATGGGCAGTGAAACTAATTCGTTTTTAATTGAAGTTCTCTTTACGCAAAAATCTTAATGAGTTTCAGGAGAACTTTTCCTGGGAGCCGCCGCACTTACGTGATGAAATGGTCGCGACCGGTCGACCCGTTTCACTTATCTTAACAATCGGTGTCCATGGAATTGAGGATGACAGTTATTTCGTTCCTTTGCGATACCTACGAGATAGGAGGAACCTTTGCGACAATTTCACTAAGTAAATAAAAATTTTAGTCACTGATGTCTAAATTTATTTTTTTTTTCCCAGAGCCCTAATTAATGGAAAGAACTCACTAAACCCAGAAAAGCTCTTAATCGCCAGAATTTAACAAGAGCGACCTAACATTTCTCAGGCCTAGCTTACACGTTTCCGGTGTTTAGTAGAGTGGGGGTCATTAGTCCGAAAAATAGAACGCTGTCATCCTAATATTAATGTCACTCCCCGTTACGAGTCGTAACGCGTATGGTTCGCAGAATAAAATTCATATAATATATGATGGCTTCGCCGTAAGCTTTATTGACAGTTTTCTATCAGGACGGTTTCAAATGGTAAAAATTCTTGACGGCACATCTGACTGAATTGATCACAATGTGGTTCCACCAAGACGGTGCCACGAGCCACACAACATAATAGATTATGACCAGCTCGGATTTTTTTTAAATTAAAGTTGCAACTTCGATTTTAAATAATATACGTGGTTGAGTAAACTTACTAAGAGGCGGTTTAACGTTTTGTGGAATGGTCAAACCTAGGAAACCGTCTGATTGTTCAATATCGCTTTAATAATGGCTCCAGGGGTTTCTTTCAGGGTGTGGGTCAACGATTTTAGGGATTGGATCTACGTGGTCAAACGATGGTCAATCGATATAGCTAGCGATTTTTTGAATTTAATAATATTTGACAAAAGTGTGAAGTTGGCCCTGATTTTTTGTTTTTTGGATATCTGGTTTTCAAAAAGTGGGTCAACAAAACTAATTGGTGGGTCACCATGGTCATTAACCGGGCAAACAAATGAGTTATTAAAATCGAATAAACTTCACAGACCAGGTGTTGCACAGTTAAACGATTTATATTATAAAAGGGCAAGCCTTGTACTAACTACATATAGGCAATGACAGATCGACAGAAGTCATCAAACCTGTCAAATGGCAGAGTTGTACTTTTTCAAATGCGAAATGGATGACCCTGTATAATAATCGGACGCATTTTTCATTTTATAGACCGTAATCGTGTCGTACTGTCACGAGGGTTATTTGAAAAGTTTTGATAAGTTTCCATGAGATATTGCCACAATTCATTAGGTAGCAAACATCATTCAATGAAATTCATGCAAACAACGACCTCTGAGGAAGTTTTAGCCAGATTCGACTAGAAGTGAAAGATCGACCACACTCAGATTCACCAAAAAAATAAGTAAAAAAAAGTCAATTTCCGTGCAGTGATATTGCATTTCTATCTGAAGAAGTAGAGGGCCGCACAGATCAAAGCTGACTTGGATAAAGTTCATGTTGACTCTACCTGCACCGATCTTGAAAACTTTAAAGTATTTATGTATTCATTCTCGAATAAGCCTGCAAGCCGCGCCAATGATAGTGCAGATCCTTACTTTCCACATTTATGGCAACAATAAAAAATGAAAAAATGTTTGGTTGCTTTAAAAAACCGTTATTTTCTGAAAACTTCATTAATTTTAATGTTCGAAGTTGTTGAATTTCAATTCGGCATTCCAAATTACCTTTACCCGTGCAGCCTGGAGCTATAAAAATAGTGCCACAACAAATTTTATTTCTTCACCCAGATATTAGCAAATTCCTATGCCTAAATGAGGAAAACAAAATTCCGAAAATTTACCCGAAGTCAGCGAATCAATCTCAGACATTTCGCAGCATACGGCAAAAACCATCCATTCCCATCGAAGAGCCGCATGCCTGGCTCAGCACACCCTTAAGGCATATTAATTTATAGTTTTCGTTTCATCCATCCATCCATCGACTCCAGTCATCCGTCGAGTACGGCGCGGCCGCGCAACAGCCAGCAGAATGTGAGCACGACAAGCGCACAAAACTCGTTCATAAATAATGCAAAACTGTGCCAAGTGACGTCACTCGACCAACAGCCCAGAGAGAAGTACAGAAAAAGATGTCAGAGCCAGAGGCCGAAAAAGAAGTCGATCGGGATTTATTTTAAGAAAACAAAAAAAAAAACCACAAAAGTTTCCTGCCCGCGCTAGGTTGGCCAGGAGGTGCGGTAGGGGCGGGTGTTTGCCAGCTAACTGGAGATCCGCGACGTGAATCGAGGCTTAACGAACAAACATGCGCGCGAGACGCTGATTAAATCACGGACAGGCCGATAAAAGGTGAGGTGAGGTGTAGAGGCTTGCGCGACTCCGTCTCAATCTTAAATGCAAAGGAAAGGAAGTTGGCTAGCTGGCCGAAGGAGGCTGCCGATGGTGTGCAAGAAGCCATCGTCATCAATGAATGGGGTGCACCGCAGCTGCGTTCCATCGATTACAAATGTAGGCCCCCTGCGTTATAAATAGCCTGCGTAAAGGTGTTCTCCAGCGGGGCACGCTTACGACGCTGGATTTAAAATCCGCGGAAACGTTTTGCTCTGATCTGGACCCTCGTTGTGATCACCGCGGACGCGGTAAGTGGAATAGCGCGAGAGTTGTCTACCTGCAGTGCAGGTATAGGTCAGTCATGAGATGGTTATCGATGAGGTGGACAGTAAAATTGTTTTCACTTAAGCGCCTTCCATCTGTTCTGCCGGAGCATCGGACGGGACGGTGCAGTGCGGTGCGTCTTATCGCAATGGACTTATCTGCGGTACTTTTCGGGTAAATGCCTGTTTTGTGGACATTTGGGACCGTCGTCCGATGGGCTTAATTCGCTTTGCGGCGTCGGCTTATCTCTGGGTAATTGGCAAAGAGAAATCAAATTGTAGCAAAGAAGGATTAAGACCTTTTTTATGGGTTGTAACAAAAAGGTTATTTAGGTAGAGAAGCCATTCAGTTTTAATACCGTTGAAATTTATTGGAGGAACAGGACGGCAGTGGGCTGTAAACGCAACTAAGTTGCACTGCAAAAACGCTCAAATCTATGTTTGCATTTTTAGTCTCCTTTTGGTGAAATTTCGATATTTTATCTAAAGTTTTCCTAAAGAGGTAAATACGATACTCAATAGGATGCCAAGAGATAGACTAAGGGAAAAACACATTTACTGTCAGCGTACAAGTCGTTTAATGCTAATAACAAAGCCCTTTGCTTCTAACGTCTCACAGACCCAAGATGCAAAAGATCCGCACTCAAAATTTTAACCAGGTATAGGAGAAAAAGCATATTCAAATTATCGGAAAAGCGATAGAAATTTCTTTCATAGGCAGCAAATCTAGAGTCGTATGCGCAGTGCGGTTCCTTACTCCGTCCTGTTGGAACCAAATGTCTCTTAAGTCCATGCGCTGCAAACGAGGCCATAAAAACTAGTTTTCATTACTTTCGAAAAATAACGGACCGATGATGCCTGAGCATGATATTTTTTATTAAAATTGGGATTTGCCTTCACTAGCAAATGAATGATGTTGGCCTTGATCTGGGTGCTCAGAATAATCAATCAGAATACGCCATGTTTTCAGTTTTGAGTAGTCCAACTACTGCGAACGACGAGGAATAGAGAGCACAGGGTCTTCGATCACAATCCGGCTGACAGCAGCGATGTTCGTGTTTTCGGCCAAACGATCACAATAAGCACGTACAGATGGTATTTGATCCGGCAGCGTTACGATAGTTTTAAATTTGTTCACAATGGACCGAATTATCTGCTCAGTTGGCCGATAAAGCTGACCAAACCTGGAACTTTGGTGCCAGTTACCAGGCGGATCCACAGGTGGTAGATAGTGGAACGCCCTCCCCTCGGATGATATTCGCTCCCATACTCGTTGGTTTAAATCGATAAAAACACAAGTGTACGCAAAGGGGGTAAATGTGCCCCACGTGGAGTCCTCCAGTTTCTCATCAAACCAGTCACACAATATCTGGACACATTAGTTGAAATGAGATTTGATATCCCTGACGTCACCATCATTCCCGAAAATATAGCTGACCTCTCCAAAACAGGGCCACTCGACGCCCAGGCAGGTCAGACCAGACAGAGCAACGTGTTCAAAATTGGTTCAAGGTTTATGCAGTTATCAGATTACAAAAGGATTCTCAGAATGCCCAAATGAAAATATACTTCCTTTGGGGTAATTCCTAATTGGAAAATTGGAAGACATACTCCGAAAAAAAACCATGAAAAATGACTCCTTTTGAAAGCAAGCCCAATAGCTTCTATAGAAATTAAATTTAGAAAGGAGGAGCAATTCATCAACTGACTCGCTGAAAGAACTGCTCAGGGCCCATTTCAGCTGAACGATCAAAGCTTCGTACTAAACCCCTGAAAATTCCAATCCCGTTCTAAATTAGGTCAACAACCACAGCACGTGGGCTCCCCGTACAGTAGCGACCGATACATTCACAGTCATTGAAATTGCTTCCGAATGTGCGCCACATCGAGCCCAGTCAATCAAGCTGACTCCTCAGCAATGAAGCTGCTGCCTAGCCTACGTCTATCACAGTCCATCATCCATGTGCGCTCCCAATTGAATGGCGGAAGTAATTCCCGGCAAACTCTCATGTGCCTAAGTGGTGGCAGCTCTACCACGGACTAGATACCCTCGCCTCCAACAAGACTAATTCCGTGGTGCCAGCATAAATTCTTTTCTCGCCCGCACAGAGCTAGTAGTCAAAGAACAGCCAACAGCCAACAGCCGCAGAAAATTGCTCTCCTTGGTGACTGCGATAAGTGGAAAAGCTCATCGTCAGGAAATTCCTGATAGCACAGGAATCCATCGTTCGTGCAAGTGGCAATTCACTTAGCAGCTCTCGCACAGTATTCTTCACTCCATGGGATCCCAGTATCCCCCGGAGGCCAGAGCAGTGCCCTGTACCCCAACGGGCCCAACACTTCCGACATCCGCCCGCAACCACGGCTGGCCACTTAGAACAACGTCGAAAGGTCTTCTGCAGGCAGTGGCATTGTCGAGGTATTAATTGGACTCTAATTGATGCCATCGGAGTTCCAAAAAGGGGAATGTTATGGTTTTCACAGTCCAGAGTACGGTGGTGATTGCCAATTGATTGTCGTCTGATTAACTTACAAATTTTCACCAAAATCGTGTATTCGCTTTATTTTCAAGAATTCCAACTTTTTTTTAAAAACTCTTTCCACCATATGCAGCCTTGGTCATAAGAAATCTACTCAGGTAGCGAAACGTTTTCTCAATGTTAGAACGATGTTGACAAGTGAAACGGCACAAATCGTCTCCTCAAATTCTTCAGGAGTACCTAAGCAGCAAACTGGAAATGTTCCCGTTATGCATGTATTTAGCCTTGAAACGATACAGAGAGAGGCCGAGAGTTACGTTAATCAATCGTTTGATTATTCGTCGTTCGAATAAATATCGTCACAAAACTTCGTCCGAAAAACTGTCCGATGCTCTCATAAGAGAAGGGGGTTTAACTGTTTCGGTGCGATCCGTTAGGATTTGGCACGTATTCGGAAATTCACCCAAATTTTGGCAAAAACGGCGAGCGCTACAGATCAATGATAAGCAAGTTCTTGTAGCCTAAACTGGATAATATGGATACCGACGATATGTGGCTTCAACAGGACGGCGGTACGTGCCACACAGCGCATGCCACGATGGATATTCTGCACGAGCGATTTGAGGACCTGAACTGGTCATACCGGGATCGTGCGATCTAACGCCTTTAGACTTCTTCTTAGAGCTACCTTAAATCACAGGTCTATGCGAATAAACCGCAAACAATTGATGCCCTTAAAGTCAACATAACATATTTATGCGACTAAGTCATCGAAAATTGGACCTCCCAAGCGAAGCCACTAAGCAAAGACGCGGCGGAAATTTGAACGACGTTATATTCAATACTTAATGCCATAAAATATTCTTTCAAATCAAATAAAAATGCAGTGGATATCTCACACACAAGTTGTTTTATTTACATTTAAAAGTCGAGCGTGCTTATTGAAAAGCCCTGTATTTTAGGAAGTGCAGGCCTTGGTATTGCCTGAGAACATTTCTAATTACAAAACTTATTAGAAACCATTGTCTAAACCTTATGACCGCGGAAATCTTAAGAAAATATGCATCTCAGAATTTCGGAGTTGAATTTTGAACATCGACCACTCTGAGGTTGTCTATTTTTGGTGTATACAAAGCCACTGAACTCACTGGCACAAGACACGGTCTATTGTGTCCCCACTCTCCTGCCAGACTGCTTGTTGTTCTTAGCAATTATCGATTCTGATTCCGACCAAATTGCACATCTTCGCAGCAAAGGAATTGCATGACAACAATCGAATGCCATCGATGTCACTGGCTTCGGGCTACTTATTTTTACCAGGGTGTCCCGTGCACGTTTTTTTAATTGTTTTTGAGTTTTTCAATTTGGCCACGAGTGCTACTCGGGCCAGCAGCTCCCAACGCCCGCCAGAGACGAGGAGCAAAGAACCTCTTATCTCAGAGGCATGCCAGTGACACGCCAGTGGCTCAACAGCAGCAGCAGCAACAGACTTTGCCCATTACATTACCACTGTGTGACGGGGGCATTCCTCTGATTAAGCAGAATTAGACTCAACTGCCCAGGAATGGCGGCAGAGTGGATAATTCAATTCCGTTTAGGACAAGTTAATTAGATTTGATGGCCATTTAGCTCTGATGTGCACTTCGTTGTCATCGCACGGTCCGCGCCCTCCCCAAACATACCCAAAGCGGTTAACTCGTTAACTGATTCGCCGAGGCTGGCATTAACGTGTGGTGCTCAATGGATTTTCCCTAATTATCCGTGACTGGCAGGCCGTGGCGGGTCAAAAAACGGCTTATGACATAATATTGCCCGAGGGGCTCGGGGCTCGGGGCTCGCCCATTTCCATTCTTTCATTCTTCTAGCCCATGCCAATTTGGCCGTTGCAATTCTGCCATGCCGCTCTCAAGAAATCCAATTCAATGGCCTAATTGAAACAAATTCCTCGCTGAAATTAGCTCTTTGCTTTTCATGTCAGCGCGCGGCCTGGAATGGCAATGGCCAGAGAGTGCTCCATTAATTTGGCGATAACTTGCAATGGGCAGCCAGGGCCTAATTGAGTTACAGAAAGGCTACGGGGGGCTTCGATACTCACAATGGCTGAGTGCCGTAAAATTAAATTTCATTGCTAATTGCCTGTCCCAGGAAGAATGAAGGCGTGATTGCGATGAAGAAAAAACGATTAAAATCGAAGTGTTACTTCCGAGTTGTGCGATTGAAGCCTTCCGGGAGGCTTTCTGCTGTGGCGGTCGTACGTCCTGCTGCAAAGGCTTTCTGCTTTATGGCTGCCTGAAACGACCTTGACCATGGGGAGGACTTCGCTAATGGTACTGCCGTGACACAGAATTTCAATTACAAGTTGTTGGCACGACATGGGCAAGAAAACGTAATCAACTCGTCAAACAGCCACTATGATGCAATTTCCTTAGAAGTGTAAATAAACCATTAGCGTTAAGGGGATCTTATGAGATTTTTTATCATGTAAATAATGTCTTTATAAATACAAAGCAATGGGAAGAAATTAAAAAAAAAGGAATAGCAACCGTTGGGATTTCCTGGCAGCTCCCAGAAATCGACCCACACGATGGAACATCCTCTCAAATAATCATTTGGTATCACAAGCCAAAAAAGGGTTCATAAGGATATGACGGCTAAAGGTACGGGAATTTGCATTTTCAATATCCGGATTTTAAAATTGAATAAAAAAGAAACGGAGTGGAATTTCTACAAAGCACAATCGATCCGGCTTCTCTCAGTAGTCGTATTCGAGAGGACCAATTTTGAATGGCATTTTGGCAGAAATGAGATTCCACAGCGATAATTTCGTATCGAATGTTGCCCTCTAGCTCCTGAATTGTTCATGGCTTATTAGTGAACGATTTTTCCTTTTCTTGTGATATCTCTGATATTTCTAATTATTTTAATGATTCGATGAAGCTTCCGTCCACTAGTTTACAAACCAAAGATATTTACTTTTGACCAAGACACTATTTAAATGTCTTTAACCCTTAGCTAGTACACCGCAGAATCTCATAGTTACATAACTGGCACTGTGGAGTCCGAGTGATCCTAGCCATGAAAATGTTAGCTGCGGTGCTAAAACCTACGTCCTACCTTAAAGAACAAAAACAGATTGTATCCTTTCAAAAAAACCCAATATTTAATTTTAAATAATTTTTCGAACACTATGTTGCCAGAGTGGTAAGATCACATTGAAAGCAGAGAGCACCACTTCGATATGCGAGTTCATAATTATAGAAAACAAGTCATTTATAAAAGGAGTGAATATCAAGGGCCCGAGATGACTTCCTTGCGGAACACCAGATAGAACAGTAACTGCATCGAAAAAAGCAGAAGAAAATTAATTTTTAAACGAGCGATTTTAAATATATGACTTAATCTATTGGACAAAATCAGTGGAAAAGCCGAGTCAAAGTAATTTAAAAAAAGTAATGCGAATGTGAAGAAAACCTTAGCTAAATGGCCCCAATATTATTTTCATGGAGCGTCTTAACCCCTGCCCACGGGAGGAGGCGAGCTTTGTACATCCGAAGTTACACAAGGAAGCATGGGTAAGGAACGGATTTCCTCGTTAATGAATACATATTGGGGTTTTCGGGGTCGCCGGTCTTGAATCTGCCATAAATAATTGAAAATTCAATATGGCGGATCCTATATGGCCACCGAAAATTCTCAACTTGACCGGATTTTCGTGTAATTAAATGAAATTGAAACTTAGTGAGACTTTAAACAGAGAAGGTTAAGTTGGTCTGTTTATTTATGACTTTTCAGATTTCGCCAAATAATATTGACGCGGGACTAGTTTTTAATGAACTTTTTTCATATATATATTTCCAAAAAAAGTTCGTTAAAAGAGAATCAGACAAGTCATAGATAAACAGACCAACTTAACCTTCTCCGTTTAAAATTAAACAAAGTTCCGAAAGCTACGTGGACAGAGTCGCAGGTAAAAGGCAGTTACTTCCGAAACATTCATTTATTTATAAATGACGTGAGTTTCAGCTTGTCTCACTCTCAAATTCCCTTACACGATGCCAATGATAAGATCTTTCGAAACATTAACAAATCTGACGAGTGTTTGCTGCTTAACGTCTATTTCCATCGTGAAGAACAAAAGCCACTTCCAAATTTTGCCTGAACCTCCAAAATTAGAAACTTACGAAATCTCAATTGCCTCTAATTTCAATACAACAATACCAACAAGTTTTATCAGTGGGCAACCCAAACATGATATGCGGGGCTCTATCTTTAGAAAACAGATATTAACCTTCGGGGGCGGAAAGTTCCGACATTACTGACAGCTTTTCAATAACGCCAATCCGTATTTGCCTAACTGTACAATTTTCCCCACTTATCTGAGTACTTGGCACATAACATTAGGCACTGCAAGACGATCATGGGCCCATTACTCCGGCCGATAAGGGCTAAGTAGCAAACTTTTGTTTCCGCAGCAACATCCACCCAAATTGAGCCAATTAATCCGGAGCTTATCACGTTTAAATCACACTAAAATCACAAAGGCAAGAACAAATCGCCGCAGTTGAATTGCTTCCTAATTTCCCCTCAGCTGACGATGACTCAATCTCCTAAGAGAGCCGGCCCACTTTACGAATTATTCAACTCTATTGATTTTTGTCCTGGAAATCTCCCGAACAGTCCCACCCGCAGACCCCAGCACAGCAGCAGCAACGGCAGCGAAATCATTGATTTTTACAACCTCCGCAAATGTCCCTCAGCTCAGCGTGCCAGCAGCTCCTAAGCCATGGAAAGTGGGAAATCCTTTGTGCGAGGGAAAGAATGGAGAGAAAATCGATTCCATGAATAAACCAGAATCCCAGTCAGCCAGCACACAGCAGCCGAGTGAAAGGATCCCAATTCGCCGTTCATTCATAAACGAAAGGAGCGCCTTGCGAATGTTTTCTGCTCCTCCAGGAGCGGGACAGGAATCACGCCACAGTTCAGTCGGGCGAACATCTCAGTTTTGTGTAGAACCAGAATGCCCGGCATTTGTGCCTCCTGTCCTCGACTGCTCGGAGAACAAAATAATCGCAACGTTTTTCTCCGTTTTTCTTTTCCTATTTGCAGCTTCTTACGAAATTGGGCCCTCGTGCCACTGTTCTGCTGCTGGGAGCAAAAGCGTGGGCACGTCGCCATGGGTACAGCATCCTGGGCACATGGCAGTAAGGAGGAACCAGCTAATTTTAGCACTGAGAAAAATTTTTTATCCGACCCTTCGTCATTCAGATTTTCGGGTAAAAAGGGTGACTACCGGTAGATTGGGGATTTCGGCATAGAACGCCCACGGAAAGTCAAAAAGAGACAGCTGAGTTCAGACATTGGGGAGGTGGCTGGAGGGGGTGTTAAGGAAATATCGATCGACATGGGATTGAAGTCAGTCAGAAGGTCCAGGAAGGGAAACAGATGATTGAAAGGTGGCGCATCTGGATCGGGCTTATGTGTGGGCGTTCGAATCCCGTATGAGCACCAGCTAAACAGTTTGTTTGCGGGATCAATTGAAGAAAACCAATAACGGCAAACTCGAATGGACTGCTCTTTTGTGCTCCTACATTGGCTCAAGAAATAAAAGATTTCGTATGCGAGTGGCATTTTTGGATAATCAAACTGACGGCGAATGACTGACAATCCGTTTCGATTCGAATTTCTTTACACTTGTAGTCCTGTCGAAATAGACATTAAACTGTGGAAAAATTCGCATAGAGCTGAAAATTTGTGCAGACCATAAATACATCAATGTCAAAAGTCCTCATTTGTGCTAAATTCAAGGTCAAAGGGCAACAATATCGGATTTTCACATATTTATCGTAAACGGTAAGTATTATCGTAAAAATAGTTCATACAAAAGTTGTAGATCTTGCGATTGTCTGCAAAAAAGGTTCATGTACTTTTTTCCTACGAATCACCATTTCTAAGATATCGCGATTTCAAACATCGAAAATACTAACATGCACTCATACGCCCCCGCGGTCAACCGTTGCAGTTACGACAAAAGTAATGATAAGCAAATTTACAGTGCTTGAAGCGC
Organism: Neoitamus cyanurus; assembly: GCA_947538895.1. Classification (NCBI taxonomy): domain Eukaryota; kingdom Metazoa; phylum Arthropoda; class Insecta; order Diptera; family Asilidae; genus Neoitamus; species Neoitamus cyanurus. The sequence continues at coordinate 21,212,310 of OX384547.1, forward strand.
TCTCTACGTTGGTACTATCACTTTAGTCGTATCTGGATCTGGAAGTATCGCAGGGAAAAAGAAGAACGGGTGGGTGAATCTCCATCCAGACCGGGTATTACCAAATTGTTTTTCTTTTGCTCGGCTTCTTTTTTAAGCTACGACAAAAGTAATGATACCAGCGTAGAGAGCGCTTCGAGTACTACAACTTTGCTTATTACGACTTTTGTCGTAAATTGTTTTTTCCATTTTCACGACTGTGAAAAATTTTATAGGGACATATTTTGTAGTGGAAGCTATCTACTTGAAAATGGCATATATGCAAATTCGGAAAAAAATTCATTATAGAAATAATCAAGTGTTGCCTGTCCATCACAATTATGGCAGGCAGAATAAAAGATTTGGATCTAAACAAATCGACTGCGCTCGAAGGTTTTATTGTACAATAACTCCAACAGTTCCAATGTATTCCAGCATACAAACGATCAGGATGAACGTACTTAATAATATTGGAGCACGCAAGCAACCTTGTGGCACACCGGCAGAAACTTTAGAAACTGCAGCGGACAAAAGTAATTAATCCCAACGTACTGCGTGTGCATATGCAGAGCGCTGCAAATCACCTTGTAGTGTAATGAATCTTATCTTATCGAGATAACCGTTGAAATGTTTACTTCACACAATGCCGGAACTTTAAATGAAATTATACGGAGTGACCGCATTTCGCACCATTTCATTTCGGATAAGAAACGTTCAATAAATAAGCATTGGCAGCAGGAGAACGATTTTATTGCGTACTTGCTTTAAAGAAGACAAATCGTATTTGGTTGCGGCCATTTCACAATCTGTACGCGTATTTCCGGGACCGGCTTTGAGCGAAGAATTCCCTGCCGAAGAAAACACACAAAACTTGGTGCCGTGTGATCTTAGCGAGTGTTATCGAAACCTACATGCGAGTTAGTGGAGTAATTGGGTTTATGGCTCGCATTAAACTAAATTCGAAACTCGTTACGTAAGCGTTCTGCATTTGCAATGTTCGTTGTAACAATTCTGGGACAGTTTGGGCCCCGTTCGCTTTGCTCTATCGCACTAAATTCGCAAAACGTTCGAATGCGCCATAAAGGCAGCTATAAAGAATTTAATTTAAACAAGTGAAAAACACTTTCCCGGAGGAGGTTCCGAAAAAAGTGAGTACCCGGAGCGGAATCCCGGCGTCGTCGTCGCCTTGAATATTCCATTAAAGCATCATTGCCGCCGGAAAAAGACATCAAAGTCCAAATCAAATAAACGGAATTGTCCCCTTTCAGAGAGGAAACTGTCTTGAGCACACCATAAATTCCGGGAAATTATCCTATTTCCTTGGCGAGCAAAAAATGAAAGAACAAGGAAACCAGCAACAAGAAAAGAAAACGAACGCGGGTACGACCTCGAGAGTCAAGAAAGCAGCTATTTGCCTGCCTGCACTTCAAGGTGCTCTGATTGATTTCAGTCCTTCCTCCTCCGGCTGGGCAAAATCACAGCGTGTTGTTCGCATAAGTGCGGTACTCAAGTGAAAATAGCCAGCCGAGGTGGAGGAGGAACTCGACATGGCACCGTTCCAGCTCCCCCTGAGGAAATTGGTAACGTCTTGCGAGGGAAATTGATGAGAGGGCCCACACCGACCGGACAGCAAATGAAATGCAAATCAATTTGCGGCAGAGGCGTTTTCTCAGGCAATTTAACGAATGCTTACGGCACGCGGGTGAGTAATCTCCGCAGACGCCAGTCCGACCAGACGTCGTCACTTGCGTTTCTTTGCGTTTTCCCTTTCTCGGAGATTTTCAATTTTCCGCCTTTATTTGCCGCTTTCACACTTTGACCCGCTTAGCGGCGTTAGTTATGTTGCAGGAACCGCGGCCTCTGGCCCTGAAGTTATGTTGGCTCGCGACTCCATAGAGTCTTGGCAGCTTCATGTCTCGGCAGTAGAGAAATTATAATTTATTGGCCGACAGCTATCATTGTGCTGCGCTTTTACATACCCGCGCCGACCTCAGATTAGAGTCAAATGAAACTGCTGCTGCCGTTGCTGTTAATGCTGGCGGCTCGTGATCCCGGATCGAGCTGGTGGCAATGGTTGGGTGCCCCTGTTCATTAAGTCTGGCATCCAGCAGCAATGTAATGCGAGTATAGATAGATCCAAGGTCGGGGTGGAGCACGCCTGTTGCTCACTAATGGGAAACAAACCCTCGAGTTAATTGATATTTATGGAATTAAAGAAAGCAGCTGTACACCACCCAGATGCACTCCAATTGAACTCTTCTGTTTCTTTATGACCAAGTCCATGATGCACTTTACCACTTTGATTTCAAATAATTGTTTTAATTAAATAGCAAACCCAAAAGATGATCAAAACCCTAAAAAGGCTGCACCACACACTGGTATATTTGATGCTGATGAAGATTCTTTGGTTTCCCGTCACGCTGCAATTTGGTTATTATATTGTATTGCTAAACTCTTTGAGTCGACGATTTATGGAGGCACTGGAATTCCATTGCAAGCCTTTTCTGATGTCTTTTCAACACGGGTTCAGAGCTTTTGATAGTATTAGTCACTGTATACTTGTTTGTGAGATGTCCGTTCCTAACTTTTCATTAATTGGTTATCCACTTAATTGTCTGGTGTTCCGCAGGGCAGCCATCTTGGCCCACTGTTCTTTATAATTTGTTAAAAGTGGTTCTTTTGAGGTTCGTTTTTCTAATTGCCAACAATGTTTCTAGTGACAGTTAAATTCACAGCTGACACATGATTTGTGCTCAGGATGTTTTGCCATTTCACTATGAATATACTTACGCCTGAACAATGCTTGCAAATTGTGCACATTTATTTGGAAAGTTATGGTTCAGTTCGCGAAACCTATTACCGTGCGCTACGTGCATTTTACGATCGACATAATCGTCAACCGAACAAGTTATTCGAATAACTACATACTCTAATTGATAAAGAGCATCCACAAAGACGTCGTACAGAGTCAATGGAGTCCTGGATCTATATATGTACATATATATTACTGACTTTTTCGTTCCCCAGTTGCATGGCGTTAATGTGGAAGAGCTTTGGTTTCAACAAGACGGCGCAACATGCCACACAACCCGCGACACAATCAATTTATTACGGGAAACATTCGATGAGCACATAATTTCGTGTAATATCAAAACCATGCACTATTTCCTGTGGGGATATGTGAAGTCGCTAGTCTACGTCAATAAACTATAGACGTTGGACCACTTGGATGCAAATATTCACCGCGTTATTGCCGATATACGACCACAGATACTCGAGCTCAAAGATTGGACATTGAAATTGCTCTTCGTTCGAGTCAACCGCGGCCCCCATATGCCCGAAATCATATTTACATATGCGACATACATACATTGTAAAGTGGTGCTTTAAGGAGTTCGATGATGCGCATATCTCTCGTGTCCAATTCTGCACATTTGGCAGGTTCATACTTGGATGTGCTAGTCCTGACTGGTCTCCCTCTTACGAGATCACCATCAAACCGGGGCTGTTCAAAAAAATAGCAATTTCGCGTTGCTCTAATTATTTTTGTCTGAACTCAGTCTATGATTTGCTTCTTAGATTTTATTTTGTTTGTTTCCCATAGATGGATTAGCATAGCATCCTCCGGTAGGTCGTTTATATATATGCTAAATAGTAGTGGTCCAAGTACAGAGCCCTGCGGTACTCCATGAAAATAACGAGAGAGAGAGAAAGAGATAACAGTCGAACTTGGGTTATTAATCTTCACATTGATCGAGTTCGCCCGTACAAAAAGCCACTAGTTTTGTATTGATGTTTAGCTGAGATCGCGTGTGAGTCCGCTGTCTCATTAAATGACCAGCCGCCATTTTAAATTTGTAAAATTTGAGATATTTCCAATCGTCGTTCTTCTTTATGATAATCTAAAGAAATTTTGTATTTAATCAGCTTTCATGTACATGAAGTTAAGGTCATACAGACAAAAAGAGTACCCCAACAAGACGCGATGTGCCTAGGCGGTCCTCCAACTAAGTACCCGTTCGCGCCCAATGGTACGGTGATCGAACGAGAACCGGTTTTCTCAGCATGGTATGATCGTTGCCAATTAAACGATGTATTTAAAAAGCTATTTAAGGTGGTAAAACTAACAAAAGGAAGATTCTAATTTTAGCGACAGCAAATGCAGACGTTACAGAGCAAGAGCCGATGAGGAAAACGGGTTCCTTACATCATCTTTAAAGGCAGGAACACTTGTAAACATGAATTAGTCAAAATTTAGCCAATTAACACTTCTTACGCACACTTTGTTGTGAAAAACCATGATATCAGCGGGCGCGCATTCAAGCTGTTTTAAATGCAAAACAAGGCATTGATAGGGAAACCCAAAATATGTTTTTTTTAACTATCATGTGGTGACGACCATAGGGGCTCCTCTTGTACGTTTTATCACGAAACCGATAAAAAACGAATCTATGAACGGCTATTCAAAAGTGCCCCATTCTGTTAGAATTCTTTCAAAGACCACTCCATAGTAGTCACGCTGCTGTTTCAAACAATAAGCATAAGCTAAATTGCAATCCCCGCATTTGTTAAAAAACATTTAGCAGTTCCTAACAATTACAGCTCGTTGTTCCAGCAGCATTTTTTAAGAGCTCACTCACTCGAGGTCAAGTAAAATTAATTAACGAAACGAAACGGCGCGGCGGCGTTAAAATGGGACAATGCAACGAAGAGGAAAATATTTCACATGAAATTAAGTTACCCGCTTTGTGCTGCACTTGTTACTTCCCATGCAATGTGCCTCCATCTTGGGACAGCGTTAACGGTTTGTCTACAGCAAAATCTTCTCCGTCGGGCTGCATGCCCAGCGCCGGAAAAATTATGAAGGGATTAACGTCGACGGCTGCAAGTATTTTTAGTGCTCTCCAGGCCAAACAAAGTAAAACGACTTCCTTCCACTTTTTGCATTTATTTCATATTTTTGTGACTTTTATTGCCTCCTCGCTGCGATCGCGTGTCTGTCTGGCTGTCCAACTCCGTGTTTGATGCGACATGAACTGCATCATGTCATGCGAAGGTGCTAAGGCAGACTGTAATATGGTCGGGTGCGCAGAACGAGCACATACTCGTAGATACAGGTCGCTACTTACGTGAATGCCTTATTTTATCCGTCTGGCCATTGTATCAGAGGCAATTTCTTATTTACCGGCAGTTCCCATCATTAGGAAGCTCTTCTTGACTAATCAGAAAATCATAAGGCAATCGTGTACGTAATTAATCCGGGAACGCTCCTCAAAACCGGAAGATGAATGAAAAAATATCCTAACTATGCTGCTGGCGGTGGGAAAAATCTCGTGATTGATGCTGAATGTCAAAGAGATGATAAATTATTTTAGCCACAGAAAAATGCCAGTATGCTGTAGGTGTGCGATCTTGTGCTTTAACTGAATTTTATTACGCAATAAAAAGGCGCCAGTAACGGAAGGTGGCAAACTTTGTGGTTATGTGAAAAATATTACCGCTGTGTCGGCTTCGGAAACAAAGCACTTCCATAGAAGGTGCAGCGTTATGTAGACATAAAAGTCGAGTAAATTAGCCCACAGAAATACCGATACAATGAGCAGTAAAACGGACACTTATTATGCTTTGCCTGATGAGTTTATTGTTTTAAACGTTTTAAGTGAAGCTATGGATCCGTTTTAAAGTCATTGACGGAGTTGCAGTTTTACTTCATTTTTGTGTCATGTTAAAAACGTTAAGAGACTAACACATTCTGTTTGTAAACAACTGCTAGTACAAAACTTCGCGGAGGACTAGTGAAACTTCGGCGCTAGTGGTCTAGTAGTAGTCTTTATTCTCCTAATTTTTATAAAAAAATATCAGAGTACTTATTCTATTTAGTAAAACTTCAAGTGTGAATTATATTGAAGGAAAATAATTCAGAAATCTTCTCTATTTAAAGTTACAGAAACGGAGTCTCCTTTGGATTGGTCCCAATCCAGAAGCGACAATTTTGCTTATCAATACAATACACCACCGTGGTGTCATAAGTGGGCCGACCGTTAAATGCCCGTAGCACCACTATAGTGGCAATCACGTTGCTATTCAGTTTTTAATTCCGCGATTGTGTAAAATCCTAATAATGGCAACATGAAACATCAATTCACTGACACTCTCACTGATGCTCCTGATGAACTGGAGGAATCTTACATAGAAGAGTCAAGATGCAGAATCTTCTGACTCAGATTTTATCTCTGGAGTATGAAGAAATCAACGGATTATGCCTTTATCAAGTTATTCTGGCTAAGAAATAAAATTGGATTGGCCATAGTTTGGCGTTTAGAGACTCCTTAGGACCCATTGTTTTTCTTAGAAAGTAAAGCAGAAGAATTCGTAGATCTGTTTATTATATATGTATGAAGAACACCGCAGAAGTAGCCAGCGTCAGATTAGAAAATTTGCATGAACCCTGCCGACGTGAAAGTGTTAACGTGCCTATTAAGCCAAAAAGTGAACTGAAAACAATTTTGTGATAAAATATTTCATGCACCAACAGGATCTTATACGGTTGTAAACAAAAACCTTTACGCAAAATTTTCTACGTAGTGGACGGAGTTCCATTTGCTGCGACTGACGACGAATTGATAAATTTGACAGCGGCAATATTTACTTCAGTACTCACATTTCGATGACGTGTTGACGTTGATGCATGCAAAAAGTATGTGGTACGAATTCACAGTTGCTTGCAGAGAATGACAGCTACAATTGACAGTTATGCCTATCGGTGCCTATCTAAACTAAAAAACATCCTTTATAATTGTCCACATTCTAATACTAAACGTTACAAGAAATATTGGAATACAATGACACACAATCTGCCTTCAGAATCTCCCCCAATTTAAGAAAACTTTATAGAGACATTTTGAGACGAAATATGATTTTCCAACCAAACCCCAAAAGGGACAAGCTTACGGGAAAATAAAAACTATTTGAAGCCTGATGGAAACATATTTCTTGACATGGCACATTAAAAATGAAAATGGTAACTTCAAGTACCGAAACAAAAACCGGTAAGTCCCTTTAAGCGTTAAATTTCCCTGGAAACAAGAGTCTCTGTGCCACCGAGGTTGCTTAAAGCCTCACTCGAAATAAAGCCCTGTGGGCCGGATTGCCGCCCAGCAGCGGTTCTATCGATTTTTGAACATCATAAATCCGTATTACCTTGGGATGTGGTATCATGCCTCAAGTAAATTGCTCTCCACACCGGAATGGGCTATGTGGCAGGCCCGAGAGGCTCCGAGATTGGCGCATAGCCCTGCATGGAGTTAAATTTGAAATATCGATTTCAATTAGGAGCTGATACATTTCTGTACCGGCAGCGATGAAACGGACCACCCACGTAGCGACTCTGTATCACCAGCGGAGGCACTTTGTACACGGAATCCCACTTTGGAGTTTAGCCCGTGCTCTGCTTTCGGAAAAAGAGAATAAGGCGACACCGTGAATCGTCGCACACTGCCTCCGACCATCAGACATCCGAATCCGACCCACTTGGGGGGCTCACAAAATGGAATAATTAATCAGAGAGGCAGTAATCGATTCGCACTGATTCTAATTAAAATTGCCTAACGAACCAATTAATGGACCTTTCCAAAATGGGATCGCATTTGCCTCGGTGGTGTCAGCCCCGGGGCGGCAGCTGGCACGGAGGTGACAAGAAATCACCGAGCTCCTTGAAATTTTAAGCAGCACAGCATACACCTGTGCGCCCGAAGTGTGCGCCAATTTGCTCAATGCAAGCGGCCTGTTATCACATGAACGGATCTGGCAGTTTTGCTAATTCCGTCCGAGCGCAGCACCGTGAGAGGCGGCGCGGCGCGCTAACACTTTGGGGGCTTCGTGTTTTATGGCAAATTTGAATGAACTGTTGAAATGTCTTTATACAGCGAGATGCTGTAACGACGCGCGGCGGGAGTTGTTTCAAGGCGGCCCAACTTAAAAGCAGGGCAAAGTGTGTTTTAATGGATTCTGAGATGGAAATGGATTTGGTAAACAAAACGGTTAACATTTCGCTAAAAGCTGGCGTAAAAAAAACTTTGAAAAAGTTTTGATGTTTTCGCCATGTCTAATGCCCACTGAGATTTTGGGAAATGGTTTTGTTGGGCGAGCTCTGCAACTGGAACTGTTAAGGGGATGTTTGCGCTCGAGGTCGTCTTTTGATTTTTTTTCACGAGATCTAAATTGTGTCCTTAGCTCCCTCCCTTTGTGCGATTAAGTTTGTGATGTTTGGTAAGAAACATTTAAGTCCCAGTGGGAATATCAATCAACGTGAGGGGTGGGAGTTGGGACTAATCTTAAAGATGGTCATTCAGAGTCCAGCAAATTCCAACAACAAAACAACAAATGTGAGGAATGGCATTGTCCTGGTGAAAAGAAATGTGCCATTCAAGTTGGAAAGTTTTGATTGTTTCTGGTCGATTTTCGTATTACGATTATTACAACATTTACCCCAAATCAACTAAAACTTTATTTGATTTAATCTGATTGTTTTCTAATAGTTATTGATATACGGCACCCCTCCAATTCGACAATTCAACATGCCACATCGCAACAAGCTTTTACATCACATAGGCGTCGGCTTAGAGTGTGAACTTGCTAAATAACACAAAGGTAATTTTGCAGGGGAAACAAAAAACTGATTATAACTTGAACCTTTGGCTTTAGGACCAAATCTAAAATACAGTTGGTGTATTTTGTTAGTAATTTTCATTAATTTTGCAATTATTATGTGCACTTTTATAATTCAGCAGAATTTTTAATACAGTGGATTTGGCTGTTTTACTCATCATCTCGTCGGCATATTTAATAATATGACACTTCAAGACAGTGACGAAAGTCATCAATGTAGAATAGAAATAGCAACGGGCCTAGAATTTAGAAATTAGTACAACCGGTTGACACAATACCATTACTACGCAATTGCGCCCATGATTTTCAGGCGTTGTTCTTTTAGCGCTTTTCCTAACGTTAATCATCGACTAAATATCCATCACATCATAACATTTTTTGTCCGACTTTATTTTTGAACACTAGTGTAAATTATTTAATTCATTTAATTATTTAAAAATTAATATTGAGGAAATACAATTATTGGTAATGTATGAGTAATAACAACATTAGAAGGAAGCCCAAATTTTCAGTTCCTATTTTTAGAAATTCGGTTAATTGAACAGCAGAGTTATATTGCTGTGAAAAGAGCGATTTAAAATTATACTGCATATCGAATTAATTTTTAATCATTTCTGCTTCTGCTCCACTCAAAATTTCATTCAAATTGGACACTGGACTGTAAGCGTTCATAATTCCTGTTTTATCATTCGCATGGCCATTATTCAAACATTTCAAAAAGCCAGAGGCAGGTCACTAATTAACATAAAAATGTGCAGAGAGGAGAGCAAACAAGCAAGCAGAAGCAGAATAAATTAATTCAGTCAAATGACTCAGTTAATTATAACTACTTGTTTTTCGATAACCGTGTGGAATTGCTTCTCAATAAAGCACAGCTTAACTTTTATACTTTTCGCGAAATTTAAAATTATTTGGGCAGTTTATAATCAATTGTTGTCTGTGGACACTATTTTAAAGTGATATTACGGTGGTTAATACATACTTTATTCTAATCGCCACAAAAAATTTCTTAAAACGGCAGCCACTGTTTCGGGCATACTTCTAATGCTATATCCAGCTATATGTATAAGCAAATATTTATTTCTTCTGCACCGTGCCATATTTGGAGGATATTTCACATGAGGATTTCTACGGAAGTATTGTCTTTTGTAAACTATAATTTCAATACGTGCCAATCGTTTTCTATGGGCCTTTAGTCAGGGGAGGTGCCTAGCAAGGGAGGATAGAAATATTTTTGTTTAAAAATAACAGTTTCACCAATTTGGGTGTGTGGCATGGAGCATTAGCATGCTGGAACGTATGTCCAACAACGCTCATGTCGACCTCCAACTTATTAATATTTCGAAGCGAATGCTTTCCGCCTTTAACCAATCCTAAAATTGCTGCAATTTATTTCTGGGGTTGTCTTTTTTCTTTCATATTTTGTAAAAAATTTTAAAAACTTCAATATTCCAGAGATGAACAATTTGAACCGGTGAAATGGTCTATAATTCAATTTTGCAAGTCTCTCACACTAGCGGATGCGCTCAACAATCGCAAATACGTAGTACATAAATACATGGCGACCGAAAATATTCAACTTCAACGGATTGTTATGAAAACTGGTCATTTCATGTTTCCGCGGTCACTGATCTCTAGAATCAGCTGTCGATAAGGAAATTAAAGATGGCGGATCCAACATGGGGGTTGAAAATTATTAACTTCAAAAGATTACTATGAAACTGAGTACTATAATGTTTTCGGGGTTGATGATCTAAAATCTAATAGCGAAATGGAAATTAAACATGGCGAATCCAACATACCGACCGAAAATTCTCAACTTGAAAGGATTGCTATGAAAACGGGCCCCATTATGTATTCGGGGTCGCTTATAGCGAAGAAGTTTCACTTCTTTAGTGTGCAGTATTATATAATACACGGTAATTTTCCTGTTAATTTGAAGTAATTTATTTCCGTAGATTAAGAATCTGAAAATCGTTTCATCAAATAGGTTTTCGATTAAAGAGTCCTACAGTCGACATGATCTGATACCTGATATGCTCAGATCAGGAGGAATATCATGTGCTTGCCACCTAATCAAATTTTTTGCAAGGATATTAGATGGCGGCACTTCCAATCTTGTCAGGCCCTGACCAAATTATGTCGTGTAGTGCTGCTCTCTGCTAATATTTCTGCTTAGTTGCTCTGTGACGTGCGATTTTTGTACTTATTTGACCTGTGTGTGCGTGCGTATGTATATGTCAATCAATGGATGTTCATTCCACGAGCGCTTTAACGAACACTTGAAAATCAATCCAGACATGCTGTAGTTCATTAAGAACAAAATTTATTGCCAGATGATCTTAAAGTATTTTTTTCCAAACTCCTGTTTTCAATACGGTGGGCGTGGTTTCGTTCTACACTGAAATACAATTCTTCAAGTTTTTGGTCAGGTTTCGAATTGAGGCTAGTTTGTATTCATGGTGGAATTTTTCTTGTTCAGCCACTCCTTGAGCTGGCATTCGATAATTTTTCTCTGTCGAAAAGTGTCAATTATAGTCCGCATTTAGCACTGCGAAATTAGACACATTTCCCGAAGATTGATGGGACACAGCCTACCATAACCCACAGCATTACCATATCAGCGACAACACAAAGGGGGGACTGCCGTATTTTATACGACCCTATTTCCCCATATATGAGGCTAACGAGCAAATAAACATAAATTCTATGTAATGCTCTCCTAATCTTTGCGTTTCCTAATACGCACTGCGAAGCATAAAAACGTCAAAGCGCGTTAAAACATCATAACCATGCGACGTAACAACCGCTCCATAACAAGAGCAGCATAACGCATAATTTCACCGTATTTCATGTGAAACAAACAAAACTCGACTATTCGCTCTCGCCGCGCGATGCGACCATTGACCCACTTCAAATTCCCCGACCGTCTAGAAAAAAAAGCGTCCAAATTTGCATTTCCCCAAGAAACGCGTAATGTGTTTGCACAAAACTGGCAAGCAGTTCACAACAAACGACAAAAGGCAGCACCAGCCACCAGCCCACTTCAAACGACACAAAAAAAAAAGTGTTCGCATCTCGCCGGGTTCAGCAGAATTTTTCCCGGTCAGAAGAGGTCTTCATAAATGTTTGTCATTAAGGCGGCGCGTTATGCCCTCATCACTGTGTAACAAGTTTTTGCTTTCCTAACTAATTTAGAGGCCAGCACTGCCCTGGACGATCTAATTTCAGTGGAATTTGGGAAGAGGCTTAATAACGAGCAGCACTTGGTCAGTGACATCATAGAGGAGTCATTAGACGCGTATCATGACAGTTATGTTTGTGTGAAACGAGGCGAGAGCTAAGTGACACTGCCCCAACTAAGGCGATCAGATTCATTTGGAGCGGAAACGAGGAGACGGGACACTGCTTTCTGACATAATTAAATGATTAGTCCAAGATTCAAACATATGTCGCCAACGGGGAGTTCCGCTAGACCTACTTGGTCTTTCAGATGACCAGGCACTGCTCTAGGAATTTCCTGGGCCCTTGGGCAAAAGTAATATTTCCTCGGGTCCACCAGATGTTCACATACATACAAATAGCCAATTTGGCTCTGTGCCATATCGCACCTTTCCTAATTTCACCATCACCATCTTATACGTACACAAAGCACAACGTCTGTCTGTCATTTGTCCACACTAATCTCCGAAACTACCGAACCGATTTTTATCGTATGTATTAACAGTGTAAACTGTAGCATGTAGTAAAATCAATGTAAATGAGCTTGGCAAGGCAACTAGCGCAAATCGAACGCGGGGTAGACGTGTTATTTGCCGTTAATTAGCCACTAATTAGTTGTGTAAAAATTAATTTTGTCGTTATTATTTTTAACAAAATACAGGCTGCTCGCTAACTTCATTTGCACTTAGCGAATAAAAGGCAAATTAAAGAAAAAACTAGCTCAGTCGCTAATTAGTTGCATAAAAGTTAATTATGTTGTTATTGTCGTTAAAGTCTAGCGGAAAAATATACTCCAGTGCCCTATACACTGCTGCTTTGCTGCGCTTGTAAGTGACCTGACAGGTTTCTGATTCCGAATCTGCCTTTAAAAATTGTGTAGCAACTGTACGGCGAGAATGAGATGCAAAATAAAACACTGCGTTCGAGGTTTGCTCACCGACTGACTTTATTCTAACCACAGAAAATCTCAGAACGATTGAGGACCGGGACTAACTCAATTCCTACAATTGAAAATTCAAGATTTGTGATTTTTTAAACATTTTTTAAGAACAATCCTATTACAAGTAGAAGCATCTACAGACTGACAGAAACGTCATTAATCCCATAAAAGTCTAATTCCCTTTTTATCTTCCCATAGACACAGAATTCTAAAAAGGTACAAGCTATGGATAATGAAAGTAATCTTATTTGGGAGGTTATTACGCAAATGAGTAGCACCATACGATGACATGACCGAAAGGGTTGGCTTCATCCTTTCACTAAAATGTCGTGCATCCCGAACGCAAGGGATCGATATCCAAAAGTAAGCCGAACCGAAATTCTTATTTATCACGTTCACCGGGAACGCGTGATAAGGCGATTATGTGAGATAGAAATGGGCCCACACACACACACATGCGGAGAGTTAGAGGCTAGTACAAGAAGGTTTTCATGTGCTCTTGTGGTTTGTTGGTGTTGCAGATTGTGAGTGGAATATAAATTTGGGATTAACAATTCCCGGCAATGGTTCAAAGATATTTCAGGGAAAGAGAAGTACGAAATGTTTGGCAACGATTCAACAACTTTTTTTTATGAATTCAATTAACTTTCGGACCTTTCATCGACTTGGAATACATTTTGTTTTAACTCCAGGATTAATATTATACATTGCGGCATGAATCTTTTCTTTCAAAGCTCGGCTCAATTTTGTTGATTGTTGTGAGTAGCGGTCACCAGTTGTAGTTTTGCCTTGTTTCAACAGCACCACCCAATTTTTCGGGGGGCCTGAACGGTTTTTTAGCGATATCTCACTAACCGTTGCTCGTACGAAAATTTTTCAAGAACGATTTTTTATTGAGAATAAAATTCTCTACAATTCTTGTTAAATAACTTTTTCACGTAAAATTAATAATGGACAAGATAGGAGCCGGAAAAGGCGAAAATATTTGATCAGAAAATCTTTGAGACGCTATAACTTTTGTATTTTCAATTTTACAAAGAAAACGCATGACGGGTTTTTCATTTGTAATATCGTACAGAACGGAACGAACCTTCGATTACTTCGGTGCCTGAGTCTGACCTGCACTTGGTCGGTTTTGTTATAAATATTTTCAAAGATTTGTCACAATTATTTTATAGTTGTCATTCTCATTTTATTTACAATTAATTTACATACAAATTCCATTTATACGTGGCGTAATGTTTTGAAACATTAAAAATTGCGGCTCCTCCAGTAGGCTCACACACTGCACATTTGCAGATTCAACTCTTCAAAAATCCTAAGCGGAATATGTTGATACCAAATTAACGGTTGTTTCAATTTAGTGACCTGACTTTGGGCATCAAGATGCAAGGACTGCAAATTTTTTTAATTTGTGGAGCCTTGAAGTTACGTTTTCATACAGAGCTCGCTTGAAACCCACTTCAAATGGGCGCGTTTTTATGTTAAACGCCCTTAAGCCCAGTTTTGCCTGCCATACGTGCCAGCATCCCACAGGAAGTCTGTAAATCTCTGACGTTAGACGTACAGCCTCTTCATCAAGAATGGATTGATGTGGATTGTGGATATAAACATCGGTAGAAAATTCCCCAGACAACTTTTAGACCATAAATTGTGTTTGGAAAAATCTGTACTTCTGCAACTTTCCCGAGCTGAATGTAAACAGAAAGTAAACTTCCTAATAAACGCATTTCCCCGAATAATCGAAAGAAAAAGACTCCCAACGACTTCTTGAAGCTTCTCCTGCAAACTTCCGCCGGTTAATTCATTTTCTGTGGTTCCTACGGAAGCCCTAAAACTTTCGCAACACCCCGAAAATAAATTGAGAAAGTTTTGGACAGGAAACAGGCCGTGTACGGGACACCACCGTGTTGGGTCCGATAGCGGATAAGTGGCTATGAGGCGCCAAGATGATGCCGTGCCTAATTGAGATTGAGGCGCGGAAGATTCTCGGGAATCACAGGAAGTAAGTGCAATCGAGACGGCCTCATTCAGATGGAGGCGCTGGTGCTGGTGCTGATGCACCTCTGCCATCTGAGGAGCAATAATTTATGCTGGTCGCGAAGATGATGGGATCAGCTCGGCCTCGGAGTGAAATTCGCCTACCTTTCACTTCCCGACGACCGACGCCATGGGGGAACGGAGGAGAGACCAGCCAACCGTTTGACTGTACCATCGTTTGCACACCATCCCGGGCTGGCTGGATTGGAGCCAGTGCGGGAAGGGGCCCGATGGGATGACAAAAAAGTTGCTGTTTGCTCGCAACAAACTCATCGCGGAGTGCACTTAGAGTAAATAAACAAAACAAAAAAAATGATGAACTCACCGCAAACATCTAGCCATCCCTCGACCCGGCTGGGGTAATTGATGGCGCAGACTCGATTCAGAGGTCTTCGTCCCATTTTCTAGAACTTTGTCGCTCTCCTCGGGCTCCCGGGCTGGAAGAATCTGTATCTGAATCCTTTCGCGGTCGGTCTGGGGGAGTCGGGGTCGGCGGAGTATCCACTACAGCTGTTGGCTCCAATTGACGGGACTCTCGTGCCGCGTTAATTAAGTGGTTGGTTGGTCGACGACGAGCGGAGGAGGCGGGCGGATTAAAAATCTGCGGGTGCTGCTGATACTGCAGTTTGCCACGCACCGCTAGACATCGCGGTTCGCGGATAACACAAAACAAAGAAAAACGGCTGGAATCGGCCGAGCAGAGTCGCGTTTCTTATCACACTCGCGCACCTCACCCCTGCCGGCTCTTATTGCTTGACATAATTAATTTAAAGCTGCACACACATGCCCCTCACTCCGCGCGGCAAAATGCGGTTCCGTGCTATCGCACTCTAGCCGGCCACCCTGATAAGACAGAGCGATTCGCTGCGCGCACTTTTAGCAGATAGAAAGGGTTACAGCGGAAGGTAAACAGGTCTGAGACAGTTTCACGACCAGTCACAGGAAATCTCCGCGTTTACCTGCCCGCAATCTAACTAACTGGAGCACTGCAACTTCCCGGTCCACCGCGAAGTCAGTCAAAAGCTCGCACGGGCAAAATTTGCACTTTCCATCCGGCACGATTCGCTGAAACAGGTGAAAAACTTCATTTGGGCGACACTATGCGTTTTCCTCCAAACTCAATCAAAACACGCACTCACTCGATTCGAGGAAGTCGGTGGAGTGACAACACAAAAAATCTCAATCGCGAACGATGTCGATGGCTTCTTGAGAATAAGCTTAAGAAATCCACCAAGGAGACGATAAAACAGACGACCACCGCGACATGAGTTCAGGCGAAAAACTGCCACAAATTCTGCGAGCCCAGCAATGGGTTTGAAAGGCGATCGCACATTTCGGGCAATTTGAAAAAAGTACGGATGCACACCGCGCGAAAGCAGCAACCTGCCGCACGAACAATTCGAATCAAACTGAAACTGGGGTTTCGAGGAATCATACGGGAACCGAAACAGCTGCGAGTCCGACCCAGCCAGATCCAGCGCTGTGCTGTTTACAAGAAAAGCCAGTTCTCCTCCTCGGCATAAGTGACGTGACGTCGTCGGGTCGGACAACGCGAGTCGCGAGACGCGCAGTTGAAGTGAATATGCGAATGCGAGCGAGAAGCAGCGCCGCATCGCAGCCGCGTTTTGAACGTCAGCGGAACAGGGTACCAGCGGTTGGGTAGCCTGGCGCTTCATCAGCCGTTTTTCCGTTTCCAGGAAGTTCCGCAGCACCCACAGATGAAGTGGAAGTGGTTCGGTTCGAAGTGGTGTGGTGTGGTGGTACAAGCCAGGCATCAAGGTAAGCAAAGGCAGCTCTGGGCACAACAGCCCTGCGGCCTGCGAAGGAGCACAGCGGAATTTCATGACATGGCACACAACACACCGTTGGGGAAATGGAAGCAGGTACGGGCACCTGTCGTGCTCTGCTCAGCTGGGTTGCGAAATATTTGTGAGGTGAGGTGGAAATGCAGTTCAAGGTATAGTCCGAAAGTGTTGCCGTTGGCGTAAAACTTGCTTTCGGAAAACTTTCTTTGGGAAGGTGACACATTTTTTGTGGGGTAGTAATTTACCGCTTTTCCGATGATAAAAATTATCAATAGCATTAATTTAATAGAATAGACATAAAAATGGCCAACGTGAGTGAGTGTCCCAATCGATTGGACTTCCTTCGGCTTAATTACGCATTGCAAAAGGTAGCGAAATACGGCTTTTACCAACTATCTCAAAAACGGTAAACTTTTCGACAAAAACATGTATTACGACATTTTAGCTGTGACAATTTCCAAAAAAACGGTTAAATACGTTTTTTTCCGTTCGCGAGATATAACGCTATATAATTTTAAATGCTGGCAGTCCTAGAAACAGGTGAGGAAAATTCAATTTTTTTTCCAGCTGTACGGCTCTCAAATTATGCAATTAACATGATCAAAATGTTCAGAAACGTTTTTTCGATACCTGGAGGCAGAATTTAAACAAATATTGGAAACATATTTTCTTACAAAGTTGCCATAACTCAAACAAATATGTTTATATAATTATAGGTATAGCTCCAGCCATGTGCACATATCTACAGAATACAAAACTGATAGATTTAATTTTATTTTGGTAATTTCTGGAGGTCTTGGGTTTACTACTTACACCGCCTTATTGCATAGAATATTCAGTTGTGGCCCTTCACGCACACAATTCTGCAGTCCCAAATGTAATGATTTTTTTTATTTTGTGCAATGAAGATATAACATATATACAATCTTTAATTTAATCGTTTATTTTGCCCATAATAAATTGTGTTGTGAAAAAGTAGTTTCACTTGGGACATGCGGAGACTGTGAATTTCGACTCACCTTCTTCTGATTTTGTCGATGGTTTACTAAAATTAACTCTGCAGCAATTTCGGCACTTTTCATCACCAGGTACAAAGTCAAAAATTTTTTGAATGTGGAGAGCAATCAGACTCAGATCCATCTCGTAGAGGTCTTTATTTATTGTCAGAAGAGAAGCCGTGCGAAAATCAATGGCCCAGCTTTTGTAAGAGGATGAACATTTTGTTTGGATTACTCGAAGTCCTTCAGTAAGTGCTCACTGCGTTTAGGGCAGCTTTTCTTCCTACAGTTGCTCCAATTCGACGTCGTCGTTCAAAAAGGAGAAAAAGCAAACCCCAACATGACTGGCAAAAATTCAGTCGGAATAACATTAATTCAATTTAGGGGCCTTGTAAGGTTTTCATTCCAATTACTGGTAAAGAAAATTCCCAAACGTGTGGGGCGGGCGAAGGGAATATGGCGGATGGAGTGGTTTTCAAAGCGTCCCGAAGGGTATAAGCGCAGGTATACGCAATAAAGCAAGAGATTGTAACTATGCACACCTGTAAGTGAAACCCTTTTATTTTTACTTTTCAAAAAATTCACGAAAATCAACTGAGCGACTTCTGATTAATGAAAGTTGAAAGTTAGTTTCGGTTGAATGGCTTTCCGGGTATACCTAAAAAGGCTGTAAACCTGAAAATTTCCCGAGAATTATGTCAACAACTACAGGTCCAAGCCCGTCCCGCCTCTCGATTGTGAAAACCCCCCTTAAACCATTCTGTCTTGACGTGATTCCCAACTAACTCACCAGGCCGTGGAGCTCGCAATTGAACGACCGACATTTTCTTTTGATCGGTTAACTTCCTTAGAGAAATAATTCTTCCTAACTAGGGAAAAGGCACAACCACAAAGTTAGTCGCAACTACTATCGCACAGGGGGCGCATTTCCTTTTCAGCAGTTGTCTTTGTCATCGTCGTCGTCGGCGCCATCACTCGACTGCACTTTTGCCGAGGGGGGATAAATTTAATGAGGAAAATTCAGTAAAAAGCGCCCTTGCAGCCGCCTTTGTTGCGGCAATTTAAAAATTCTGTTTTAATTCCGCTCAATGAATGCGGCCACTAATGTGGCGCTAACGGCAGTCCTGTGCCGGGAGCGATTTCCTTCCGTTCTGTTTCCTCCGCACCATGGGACAGCGAAGTGCCCCGGCTCCCACAAAAATGGAGCGAAATCGAGGCAACCGTGAAATAAAAAAAAGGGAAAACTGCCGAGGCCGCTAAATGGTCTTCTTTTAATTACGTAGACGATTTAGCGTCATTTGTGCCCAAGAAAATGTAAACGAGTCCCGGAAAAGAAACGTCCCCATTCCCCTCTGAGCACGATAGAACCGCAAAACAGGTGAATGCGAACCCATTATACGGTGAAGTAGTGCTGGGCATATACACGAACCTTCCTGCACACCGCTAGTGAGGAGATTTTTCCGGCAAATGGGAACGGGAGCGTGGGGAGGTAATTACGTGTCGAAACTCGTTACCGGCATCTGATTTCCTTCCGGCTATCCCACGCTCCAGGACTTCTTTTTCTGACTGATGTCTCTTGTAAAGGAAAGCCAGAGAAAAGTAAGTGCCCGGTGCCCATGCTG
Source organism: Neoitamus cyanurus (assembly GCA_947538895.1). Lineage (NCBI taxonomy): Eukaryota > Metazoa > Arthropoda > Insecta > Diptera > Asilidae > Neoitamus > Neoitamus cyanurus. Next base: position 21,231,622 of record OX384547.1, read on the forward strand.
CCATTAGCCTGCTCCGGTCCGCGTAGTTACGCCAGCTGAAACCGCCGGTCTAATGTCGACTTTTGTCTACATCTACTCTGACGGTTTGCGGAAAATTTATTGACTCGCCGACGATCTGATCGGAAAATTACAGCGACCATGACAGCTTTATTCGCGTGTTTGGCGGAGTAACATGCTGGAAGTCGGGAAAACATTGATTTAATCGGAAGGGGCGACCTTTTGTTGCTGCGCCGTGCAACGGGCTTTTCACGGGAATTTTATCTATTTGGACTGATTCCAATCGAACGGAACAGGAGCTAAGTAGCTTTTAGAGTAACTACGTGGGAAATGAAAGTCGTCAGTTTGTGTGTCTGGCCCTATTTGGGTTTTTACTGTATAAAATAAATTGCTTTGACATACGGAACAGTCTGATACTCTCCAGATCGTCATCTGCAAAATAAATTTTTATTTTCATAATTTCACCGGAAAGAAATGAACAGTTTCGACTTTAAATATCCTACAGAGGGATCCCAAATTCGTGGTTTGTTTTTTAGATTTAAAAAAAAAACCATTTCGAGTAGAAGCATGTAATTTGGCTCAAATGAAAGCAGAAATCCTCTAATTATTTTACGACCCCCATCAAAACGCCGAAACGGGTGGGGGAGGGGGGGGGGGGGGTATTTTTATATTACGAGTTACCCAAAACGAAATAAATAAATGCGAAAAACCAATTGTTGTCCTAATGTCTTATCGTAATCTTTTTCGCGCTATAACTCTATACGTATTAACCCTACGAAAAAAGTTGATAGCCCCCCACCCATTTCACCATCGTCAACTCAGGTGCGCACGGTTTGCAAGCAGAAAATACAATTTGGACTATGTGCTGAGATAACCTACTGCAAAACAATAAAAGCAGGGCGTGCCGAACAACTGCGACTTCTCCTATGCTGATCTTGCCGTATTTCGTCGCACATGTGGAGGCATCGCTGTAGAGCTCTCAGAAATTTTGGTCGCGTTTTGCTTGTTCGAAGTGGGTAATCTTTATATTTGTGTGTCTATGACATTATGAGCCGTGTGTTTCAGATCGTTGTCATGCTGGAAATAAAATTGGTCATCCAAGCCAAACTTTTCGGCACTCTTTTTTAAAGTTTCCTTCAGAACCATTAATTGACCGACATCTCCAAGAAATACTTTGTTCTAATTACTTATGTGTGTAGCATAATGTGAGAATAGAAGTATTAATATAAGTCGAATCTGATGAGCTATATTGCTCGACATTCCAGACCTTTTTCCCTTGGTGCTTAAACTTCATGAGCGCGTAACCATTTTCTATTGAATTTGCAATATTTTCGTCTAGCGACTGCGACTACCCTGTACGTTCGTTTTTCTTTATAAAACACCTTTGGGCAGATGGGAATAAAGCCCTTGATTGGTTTTGGCCCTTTTGGCAGCGTTCAAATTATCTTTGGAGATGTGCAAAATGCCAAATTCCTGCTTTGCGAAACAGCCCCAGACGTGCACCTGTGGCTTTCGCTTAGTCTAATATCCAATCACGTCTACCTTCCAAGTCAGTAGCTTAAATGGTCTCTAACTCAAACATTGCATCAAATAATAATTAGAATGGTTCAATGAACCTGGAAAAATGGATAACCTAAGACTGAACCCTGAGCCTGCAGGGCTTTTTAATGAAACCAAATTCTGCTACCTAGGAAGGAGACCCGCGCCCTCAGCCTCGCGCTTTGTTTAATGTGATTAAAAATGCGATTTTCCCCAAAATCCCATAGCTTACGGCACTTCGTCAAAATCTAATTAAAAAAAGAGCCTACCCAGCGGCGAACGATTTATAGTCAGTCCCTTTAAAAACATCCAAAAATTGCCAAAGTACGTTTACCCCCGCCCACGGTTGCCTTTTGTGTAATCCACAAAACAGCGCCGCCGTTGACTGGGTGCCCGCGGCAATAAATCGCGACCGGATCGCGGCGGCCCTATGGTCTGCTGTTATCTCATTTTAAAAACGCATAAATAATGGAAATCTGGGTTAGCGTCTATTTCAGCCTCCATGAAATATACGACAAGGTGACAAAAATTCGGTCGCCGCCGCCGCCGTGAACATGCTTTGGCACATATTCGGGGCAGTCGTGGACAGACAGGGCAGGCCCGGCCGCCTTCGCCGCGCCGCGGGAATAGTGCGACGTGTGACATGGCCAGGCGGAACGGAATCTCGGATAGTCGATGATTTGTAGGGCTCGCGGCTTCATGCGTGTCGTTAAAGCGGATATCGGATGTCCTCCAGTTGGCCAGTCGTTTTGGGTGACATGAAGAAAAACGAGAGCATTAAATCGAAATGACTGCAACGACGAGGAGAGCATGGGGAGATGCTTTCGGGGGCGACTCAATAAATTACGGGAAGGGCCACTATCGGTGTTTCGGGTGCCGCACGCTCCATTGAGCAGCGTAGCGCACGGCTGCGGCGGAAATTAATTGCGGCGATAGGAGCTCGCCTGACCAGGTCAGCAAATACTGCCAATGGAGGGACAAGACAAGGTCACTTCAGTCGTAATCGACGGGACGGGGATCGGCTTCTAAAGAAATGCAAATGCCGAAAATTCGTTGTGGCCATTGTGGACGGCGCTTTTGTGAGACGGCTCGGGGGAAATTAATTAGCAGAAACTTTCAAGGCCAGGCAGATGCCTTTCATCGCTTTTTGGGCATTATCACACGCAGCCAGCTCACCATGGCAGCTCATGTTGACAGAGGGCGGGGGGGAACTCAATCATGGAGCCAATTACCCCGGGCGACATAATTTACATCTTGTCCCGAACAAATGCTAGACGCTTTAATAAAGTGCTTATCTAGATTAATTCCGCCCGAAAGGCGACCCTTTTGTGCAGCATCATCTCGGCGGCATGGCAGTCCGATGGAGCGATAGGCAGTGCCCCGGTGCGGGTGTCGGCCGTCTACTCTTCGCATCGAGCGATAGCATTTATCCGAAACAACGAGATACACATTGTATCCAATCCACCCCACCCCGCATGGGGGATGTGGCGGAAATAAAAAGTTGGAATTCTGCTGAGTATCACATCCACCCTCGGCACCACGGGCGTTGATGATCATCATGAGCCCATCTCAAGCGTCCCCTCTTCCCGAGGGTAGAGCTCCGGCCGTAGACATGTATAGGGAACGTGTCAATGAATTAATTTCGAAGTCACTCTCTGCTGGGAAGATTAGGTCGTCCCTCAAGAAAATAAAGCCCAAACAGGAAGGAATTCTGAAAGAGGCTCTGAATGTGAGGGACGACCACATGGCGTATGGTATGATAGGCTGGCTGAACGTTCCCGGGGACAAACCGTAAAGGATAAATGAGGCGTTCCGGCCGAACACTCCGGAGCACCAGGGGTAACGTGTGGCATTTAAAGGAGGACCAAACTGCGCCCTGTGGAATTCTGGGCTCCCTCTAATTCGGAGGGATTAATGACAATTATTTCTGCATGATTGAGATTAGGGAACATGAACAGCATGAGGTGTGGGGGCCCCAGTCGGCATCACGACGAGGAGTAACTTGAGCTATTTTTAACATACACCCCTCTGGGGACCAGGGTAAATGGCAAACTGTTTACGCTTAATTCAACGCATCTTGACCTTTGCCTGGGGATGACGATGAATCACCTCCAGTCTCTGGAGTTACATACAACGCACTGTGGGCACTTGTAGTGGGCAAGGCACTTGGGGAAATCCCAAAGTGAAATGAAAAAGACACACTACGTAGGTAAGTGGTTCAGAAACTTTTGGTGAATGTCGATTTGCAAACAACTCGAACTGATCCAAATCTCTCGTAGGATTTGACTGCAAATGGCGTGCTTGTTAAAGTTTCAATTAACTTTCTGAGAAAAAGACCTACAAAAATATTTTTCCATGAAAACTTTCTTATTTCGATAAAAGACAGCGAGAGTAACACACAATTGCTGTGTAGGATTTTTTTTTCATGTAAGTCAAGAACCACTGAACTGATTTAGAGCAGGTTTATTGTATTATCCAGTATTTGCCGCGTAGGCCTTAATGTATGCTTCAATGCTATCAAAGTACAAAAATCTAAGATGGTGGACTGTCAAATCTTAACCTTTAAGCGATTTTAACGAAAATCATCATTTGGGGTTTTCGGGGTTGCTAAGTAAAGTTTTTCGTCCTGAGTGAAATTTAATCGTTTTCTATAGCTAAACCATAACTCGTCAAGGCTGAAAATAATTCAGATTACCATCTCTCTTTTTACCCGACAACGGAAGGGTTAGGTATGTGCTCATTTGTCTATGTATGTATGTGTGTTTGTCTGGATGTTACGGCCTAGAGCCTGAATTTACCGATTTGGATAAATGAGGGGTCGTTAGAATCGTATTAATCATCTGGTTGTCATCGGCTATATAGTGTTAACAAAAAAAGAAGCAAAATGGCGGCGACCATAAGTCAAAATATTTGACAATAAAAAAACAATTCCATCAAACATTATTAATCTGCGTATCAAATGAAAGCGTTGGACGAGTACAATACAGTAAACTATGTGACGTCATTCTAAATCCAATGCGGTGGATGCCCCAAGAGGGCGGATTACCTATTTCTTCACAACTTCCTCGACATAGGCATCAAATTTATTTAATTTAATTAATTAGCTTCGTACAGAAATAAATTCCAAATACACTCAGCTGTCGGGTATAACAACAAAAAGAAAAGTAAAGAACTCTATAATGAAAGAAAGAACTAACAGTAGGAGGTAGGCAAATTATTTAAGACAGCACGCTTGAAGCATTGAAATGAGCAGTTCAGAGGACCGAATTGCAACCTATCGTGATTTCGTTGACAACGTAACAAAGGAGCGTAAAAATACACATCAAGCGAAGCATTAGGTGGGCTAAAAATATCATTATTTCTGCTGTTGAAAGAAGGGACCCGCAAACTAAGCTCATCAATCAGGTAAGTGTTCAGGGTTCCATTGTACAGGCGGTAGAGTAGGCATTCGTCCAAATAAAGTCTTCTATCAACAAGAGGATGAAGGTTGAGGATAGAGAGTCTCCGGTGGTAAGGAATATGAGGTTGTTTAAACAGTCCAAACAGACTTCGAGTGAACCTTCGCTGCACACGTTCGATTCTGTCGATCTTGTTCTGAAGATGAGGAGACCATATCGGCGAGCAATATTCCAAAATACTGCGCGCAATGGTCTGGAACAGAAGTTTAGAAGTCGTTATACTACGGAAAAAACCTGTGGTCCGAAGTATGAACCCAGCTAGTTTGTAAGATCTTTTGCAGATATCACTAATGTGCGCGTCGAAAGTCAATTTGCAGTCAAAAGTTACTCCCAAGTCCTTAAATTGGGTAACTTCCGTCAGAATTACAGAATTGAGACAATACACGTACGCCAGAGGAGATTTTTTAGACGTGAATGTCATTTTAAAACATTTACTAACATTAATGCACAGCCTGTTAGTATTGCACCAATCCTCGAGAGCGGACAGGTCACGCTGCAGGATATCATAGTCATTATCACAATTTGTTACACGGAAAATTTTAAGATCGTCAGCATATAAAAGACAATTAGAAGCAATGTTTGCAGTCACGTCATTAATAAATAATAGAAACAATAGTGGGCCACGAATGGAACCCTGAGGAACACCGGACACAGCAACAAATTCGAAGGACGTACAACCTGAGAACACAACATGCAGCTTACGGTCAGACATGTAAGACGACAGCCATGACAATAAGGGGCCCTGTAACCCATACCCATCCAGTTTACGTAGAAGTATAGCATGGCAAACATGGTCAAATGCTTTTGAAAAATCTGTATAAATGAAAGAGTTTGAGGAGCAGAATACAAAAATATATGTAACGTCGTTCTACACTCAATATGACGTACTCCCCAAGGTGGCGGATTGAATTTTTGGATTGCATTTTTCTTCACAACCCCCTTGACATGGGTATTAAATGAAAGTGTTCGACGAGCAGATTACGACAAGCAATTTGACGTTATTGTCATAAAATAACAAAGCAAATTTCTGGACGTAGATATTATACTATCAGCGTGATATACTTAATTTAAAGTTCCTAGTATAGGCTAGCCGTCGGCTTCTGGTAAAGCATCGACAAAAATTATGGCACCTAAGTAGAGGGCGCTTCAAGCACTGCAACTTGGTCCTCATGTCTTTTGTCGTAACTGCAACGGTTATCGATGGGGTTGTGGGGCAAACTTTTTCGGAGCCAAATACAGCTGGGGGAGATATTCCGTATAGTATTATTACAAGCCCCCCACAAGGGCCCGAGGGGGCGGGGGAGAGGAAGCCAAACAGGCGCAAAAAATGTTTTTCTCGGCTTCTATTAAAGCTATACGACAAAAGTAATGGTACCAGCACAGAGGGCGCTTCGAGCACTACAAGTTTTCTTATAATAACTTATTTTGTAACTGTCAAGATGAGGGTGGGGGGGTGGTGACAAGTGCAAAACTAGTTTTTCCATTTTCTCGGCTGTTTTTACAGCTACAACGAAAGTGATGATACCAGCGTAGAGGGCGCTTCGAGCAATGCTGTTTGCTTATAAAGATTTTTGTTGTAATTTTTTGCTGTGGGCTCTGTTGGATTAACACGATCACTGTTAAAGCATGTGCACAAAATCAGCGAGGTAGGTGGTTTTGTCATAATACCATAGGGAAAATATCCCTGCCGCCTGTACCTACTACTAATTTTATTTGATCCTAGTAGTGGAAATACAATTTTAATAACCCAATATTTCTAATTTTTAAATATGGATGTATGGCTGCCATTCCCTGATCCCAGGTAACTCACAATTCAAAAAGTGAACCGATGACGTCTATTAGTTCAGCAACTATCCTTGGGCTCCTGCAAATCAGGCGCAAGCCATTAATGGACCCCATGTACGTCAAAGCGAGAATATATCGTTTCACCAAACACATTTCCACTTTGTGCAGGTGAAACGTACAGTTACCCATCACCCTGCGGCCCGGCAATGATTGAGTAACAAAATTCCCACCCACTCCAACGGGCTCTTACATCGACTGCAGGAGTCCCATTAGAAAAGAAAGGCAACGGCAAAAAATATTCGATAAACACGGCGAGATTGAATTTCCCATGAAACGAGATATCCATTTGTGAGAGGCACTCCGGCGGCGCTCCGGTACCCGGAGCATCTCCGCAGCAGTGCGACTTTATTTCCGAACAAAGTGCAAATTTCCACCTTGGGGAGGTATCCGCGTATCGAATTGCAAAATACGGCAAACAGCGACAATTCCGTGATCATCTTGAGGCACTTCGGCTGGCGATGGCGATGGCGTTACGCTAAGAAACGCACGGATGGCGATGATGGCTGAGGCTGCACTCTGTCGCCGGTGATGTCTGGCTGGAGTACCATTTTCTAATCCAATTGCTGCAAGTGCAGTGCGCTGCAGTGACCGTGCCATGGTCTTGTAGGATTTCACAGCGTTTGACCCAAATCGCGTTGACTTCCACGGAAGGAACGAGTTCAGTAGGGTACCCGCCGCCGCCCGGGGGGCACTACACTACACGCGACTGTCGATGCCGAGTGTCGACCATAACGAATGCCGGTACAGTTTGGCTGGGCCAGCGATGCCCACTTGCCGGATGCTCTTCAAATTCGAGTTTTCTCAAGTGACTCAATGGCTCGACAGAACTGTGCCATTTAGGCGGCACCGCGTTGGGAAATCATCGCCTATGCTCAGATTGGCCTGTAATTCAGCTTCACATCACACGGCCCGCCATTAATCTTTCTGTCGCAGCCTCCTCGGCTCATTTCATTATCAGCGCCATCGGATTAATAGGAAAAATTATTACTTCATCAGAAAGCAGGCCCCGGGCTAGACTAGGCCGGGCGCAATTTGTCCCTAACCGAAATCAATTACTCACAGGCTTTTGCCGGAAGATGCTGACCACCCGGACTAAGGCCGGGCCCAGTGATGCTGCATAAACAACTTGATCGCTTTGACCTTTCTGGAGTGGCTGACTTCAGACATTCTTGAGAGGTGCGAAAACCAGTAAATCACCCGTCGTATCACTTTCCATCGTTACTCAATGACTGGCTTCTTGTAACGCGGCCTTTGTGGTCGCTTCAATCGATTTGCATAAAAGCGTTCATAAATCGCATCAACAATAGAAATGTTGTGTAAAAATCGGTTGGGAAAAAATTCCATGGGCACTTGGGGCCATGAGGAGCAGGCTCCAGAAGGCCTTCTGTAAAATTCCCTCCCCTCGCACTTTTCCTATATTGCTGTGTTGCAAACTTCATAAACATTATTGAGCGTCTCGGTTGAGGTGAAATTCTAAAGATATAATTGTTTGCATATTTCATTTCGGCATTTTATACGCCACACCTCAAACTGACCCTCAAATTTTGCTTTTAAGCATTTTGTACAAGAAATGTGAACCTGTTTATCTTTATTTGTATTTCCCCTATCGACAACGGCAAGTATAGGTGTGGTGACAACAATCACACAACCATTATTGGTGTGAATATGTCCTGAATCCATCACCTGTACTGTACTAATATCCAAAAGAGAAACGTCAACAAAATGCCCTACAAGCTGAATTTTTGCACAAACGATTTGCCAAACCCAAATAGGCAAAAATCACAATATGGCTTGAATATCTCGAAAAGGACGAGTTTTTGGAAAAATATGTAAGAGACCAATCTTGTAGATAAGTAAATTCTCTACGATTTTTATATTGACCTTATGGATGTCCGATGCATAGAACGCGAGATATTTGCAAAAAACTTCGACCTTCAATATCTTGGGTAACCACGTTGTAATTTTTGTGAGTTTTGCGGATTTGGGTTTGGGAAATCGTCTGCGTAAAAATTCAGCTTGTAGGGAATTTTGTTGAGGTCAAATGCTAATTTCCCTGGGCTAATACGATGCCCTATGTTTTTTAACAAGGGCCTACACATGGTCCCGACCCAGACGTTGAATAAATTATGTAATAGCAAGAAGGCAAATAGGTACGAATAGTGAAATAGGGATGCAGATATGATTTCCTACCAATTTGCTCGATTGCTCCTAAATCGCGCATATGCATAACGCTGGAGCAATGCTACGTTGCAATTATAGTGCACCGAGGTGGAAACTCAATTGGCTCATTAAATTTCCTGATTGCTACTGTGAAAGCGAGCGTCCCGCTTTGGTAAGGACTTGCCCCGGCTTAAATTAGGTTTACTCAAAATGTACAAAGATTTATTTCATGATCGGTTCTTGTTTACAGCAATTCTGGAAAATAAACATCGCCATGGCTCTAGAGATGGGCAGTGCCGCTTTACGCCTCGGGTCCCTCCGGCTGGATGGGAGTACGCCTTGATGCGAAAGCCCCAAAAACAAACTCAGGAAATAATGACCGGCGCTGGCGGTATTGCTCCGCAACAATCTTCCAAAAACGATTTGTTCCCACACACCACCGGCCAGAGTTAATCACACGCCTGGCTGAGCTCATAAAGCCGAATATATCTGGGGCGCGGAGCGTATCATGGGTCTGTTTACAAATCAGCATTCCAGACACGTTCAATAATTTCAATTTTATTGCAGCTCAGCCTGTACCGGGAAACAGCCAGTGATTCATGTCTTCATCTGCTGAGAAAGTACACGCGTGAAACAATGCGCGAAAATTACGCACTCGGGAACCGCTCCAGCCGAGGAATAATTAATTGGAAAAAGGTGCTCCGACCCGTGTAAAGTTAGCACCGCTCTTTTTCCAAAATTGAAATTTTTCGGGAGTTCCTGGTAGATTGCAGATTGTTCCCGAGTTCTAGATGGAAATTTAAAAGAGTTCCCGAGTATCAAACATAAAACGCTTTCGGGGTCACGCAGAACCACTTTCTTGGAAAAATTGTTCAGACTGCATAAATCTGCAGGGTGTATCAGTTAACGCATGCCAAATTTATGAATCACCCTGTAACTCGAAAACGGTTGAGATTTCCCTTCCATCTGCCACACGAATTTTTTTTGCCTTCTTTGTTTAATCTATCAGCCCTATCATTTGCCAATGGACTTACCGTAGGAGATATTTAGGAAGAACGAAACATTTTAAGTTTGACCTTGAATAAAAAAAGCTCCGGCCCATTTTAAAGGGACTTTTCTCATTTTTTTAAATGATTAGTTTAACGTGCATATGTATAATACCAATTTTCAGCGGAATCGGTATACCATAATTCTGAGGCTCAATTTAAATTTTAACAGGCAAAACTTGTCAGGTTCAGGTGCGTAAAAGCAAAGTTAGGGGCGCCAACAAAGGCTGATCGAAGAGGGAGGCTGGAACTGAATAAAAGGCATTAGTTCGATTCCCTCTTGTTTACCAACAGCAATAAAAAATAACATTATTTATTTTTATTCATTTATTTAATCTCTGGTACAAGAAAAAAATACAGAAAATGCTAATCCTGAGCTAAGTCTAGCGCACCTGGAAACTTTATCCAAAAGTATTTGTCGTAGTGAAAAAATAAAACTTATTAAACTTTAACGTATTTAAGGTAGATGTACGGATAAACTACGGACTAGTTAAATCGGAAGCAGCGCGAGGATGCCAGAGGGCCCAATAGCATATTCATGAATCAGCTGTTTTTTAATGTTCGACGTTTAGAAGTATTATATTTTTCTCAATAAAACTATTAAGATTTTTACGCATGCTTTCAAGTTCCCGATTGCTCTCAGCTGAGCCGCCTGGCCCTTTCGCCAACATCTCCATTCGCAATTTCTTAAAATTCATTAAACCAATTGTTAACCAGGATCCTAAGGCTGCTTTTTTTCGGGCTCTATCTGCATACCGAAGAGTGCTAATAACCCCCGATTAATGTTACGACTTCCTTGAACCGATGCCATGTTGCCTTGGTTTTCTGTGCTCTCTGACCCTCGAAGTCTACCAAGCGAAATTTTGAAAATGTTGATCGATTCTTTACGAATAAAATAATTTTGTTACAAATATATTTAAAACTGGTTATTTGCTTACAGATCAGCGTTGATACAGTTCCACGAAGAAAAGGTCACTGTAGCGTTATAATCAGTACTTAAACTAGATTTTTTTTTAAATATATCGTCCACAGCTCTAGGAATCACTCCAGTGTCAAATCATCAAATTTTCCATTAAACGTTGTGCCCATGGTATACGTCTGTCCAACCGTTAGAACAGTTGCATTATATCCTTAAAAGACATGGCACAACCCACATTATTTTTAAGTGTGTCTATGATATATGTATATAAAAATGAAAGTGTTTTCGTTTGTTTGTTTGTTACTCGATCAAAGGCTTAATTATTTTACACAAGCTAGTATATAGCCCAACATCATAGAGGCTATTTGTAATTTAATAAAATACAAGGTTTCAAAATGGCAACTGCAATATGGCGACCGGCTACAGGTCAGTTAGACCTGTTAAACTTTAATGGATTGCCCTGAAAATCCGCCCAAGGAGGTTTTCGTAGTTGCTGGTTTCCAATCTGCCATCGAAATTCCCAAATTATAAGTGGCAGATCCCAATATGGGGTTATATAACTCACATCTACCCAAAATTCAAGTTGGCGAACCCAAGATGGTTGTTGAAAAAGTCAAACTTTAAGGGATTGCCATGAAAATCAAAGCTAGGGGGTATTGGAGGATGCTGACTTCGAACCTGCTATCGAAATTTGAAAATTTAAAATGGGAGATCAAACGATCGAAATAATTCAAATTAATTTAAGAAGAGGGAAGGTTTATTTTTTTATACTTTATGTAAAAGGCAAAATTTGTCAACTGACTGAATATTTTCCTTTTACAAGATATCCCTCGAACTGAAATTTGCCCTTCCCTACATTAAAATTACATATTACTACACTCTAGAATAGTCCTAGATGGTTAAACAATTTTTTTAAGCCCATTAGAGCTAGAGCCCCTGGGAAATTATAATAAATAACAAATTTATTAAATGTGCTATGGTACGAAATCTGATTATCTTTTTTTTGTTTGTTTGTCTGACAACAATTCACGCTATTATTAAGAAAGGCAGTGAGGAATATATTTTGTTTGTTTGGCTTCATCGCTTACAGACAAATTCACTGTTAATCAGAAACCAAAGTGAAGAAATTTAAAAACAAGATCAGTATGATGTGTGCTAAATTTGTGGCCACGGCGGGGTGGTGGAAAGGCAAATCGTTGTTGTTGCAACACAGGCAGAATCGACAATAGCCGAAGGGATAGACCCGGAATTGGATGCCGGTAGGGTAGGACTTCAGTCGGCATTTCGTTGTCTCGGCAGGAAATTCAGCAGGAATTTCGAACGGAAGCCGAATGAGAAATTGGCCGCCGTGAAAGACCAGAAAAAGTCGTTTTCAGCGATTTATTTGCTTAGTCTGCACCCGGACGCCCTCCTGCTTCAGCGGAAAGCCCACACTTCACAAGAGGCGAGAGCAGCAGATGCCCTTTAATTTCCTTAAATTTCGAGGAAAATCACGGTCGCTGCATCGTGTCCTGACTACCGTAGCCGTCGTCGTCGCGATGATATTTCTGTGTCGAGTGTGGGCTTATTCGCCCAGCGCAACCTCAACCAACAATTCCACTATCCAGCATCCTCCGGTACCGTCACTTTCTGCTCGCAAATGAATGGATCGGTGGTCGGGATGAATGGCGGGACCTTGGTTTCCTTTTTGCCTTTGATGTGAAATGGAAATTAAAGTGGTGCTCGGCGCTGCTGTCTCATTTTTTTCGCTGCGTTATTACAGGATGCTGCGCGTGTCATATGAAATTTTGCTTTCCGTCTCGATCTGCACCAGCAATTTTCATTTTCGCCTTCTGTGAAGGCATCTTGCGGGTGCCGTGACGAACTGACGAGTCGGGTGCCTTTCACTGGAACGGGCACAAGAGGCCTCTTTGATTAGTCTCCCAGTTGAGCACCAACTGGCTGAGGAGGTGGCTTTTATGGGCTCGTGGGCTCTAATTTAGAAAAAAGAAAATTTATGGGGATGCAAACACTTTTCAAAGAATATCGAAGAAAAGATTCCTTTGAACGCCTAGCCATGACGGGAATTTGGGGCCGTTCATGGGTTCATTCACTTTGCTCTCGGGGAGGCTATAATTCACGTTAATTTTCAATTGAGCTCGCCAAACAGAATTGTTTATTATTAGAAGCCAATGCAAAATTTTGGAGGAGTTTTATATCTTTCCAGAACGGAGGGTTGTGGCTTGTGTGTAGACTGAAATTTTCCTCTGGGGACCAAATCTATTAAGAGCCTTCATTTTTCTAAAAAGTAAAAGAATACATAACATGTATAACGAATTTTAAAAAAACACCCTAAAGGAACGGTTCATAAACTGAAAAAAGTTACAAACACTGACCGAAAAAAGTATTGGCACAGTCAATACTTTCGGAAATAAAATGCAGCCTCCCTGAATCTGGAATTCAAAACAAAAAATTAATAAAACGAAATAAAACATTATTTTGCCGAAATAGATTTACAAACAGACCGCCATATGAATGACCTCGCATAACTTTTACGAAGTAGTCCAATTTTGATGATTCTTTTTTATCGGAATCTAGCACTATTCTATAGTGAAGTAATAAGTAATTTAAAGAGGGGAAGGGTTTTTTGTCTTTAACATACTTTTGGTAAAAGGCAAAATTTGTCTGCAGACTGAATATTTTCCTTTTACAAAATATTCTACGAATTAAAATTTGCCCTTCCCCACCTTAAATTATCTATTACTACACTATAGAATAGTCCCAGTTAGTTAAAAATATTTACATACCTTTATCTGCAGTAGAATTGTATTTCCTTTCAATGACATAAACAAGATTCTCGTTACTTATTCATAAATAAATCGTTAAGCTTTTAAGTATTTTATCAGACGCTATTGACGTGCATAACGGAGAAGATTTTTAGCAGTTTCTCTAAAGTTTAAAGCGGTTTAGGGACCATAATCCATGTATGGGGTATATAAATCTGCAACAGCTGTGGACCAATTTTACTCCACGTTCACCACCTTCATCGCGAACAAACAATTGAATTTCTTTTTTGGTTTGCATTTCACCATAAACCGGACAGAGACCAATTGTTGCAAATTATTGAAACCCAATCCGGCGCAATTCAGACACGACTGATTGGTTTTAGATTAGCCATAAAATGATTGTGGAAAAGTAGAAGTATCCAACCCTCATACCAACTGAAATCAGCAACCCCAAAAACCCTCAATGTCGCTTTTAATGAAAATCGCACAATATTCTTTAAAACGAAAATTAGAGTATCTTATTGCGACTAACAACAGGTAAAACTTAAGGGACACATTCTTAGAATATAAGCTCCAACCAACATTTTGCATTCGCTTTTAATAATACACAAGTCTGTGCCTTCTGGAGAGTTCAATTATAATACAGATATTCAGCTTCGATTTTGAAGGCAACTTAAATGAGGCAATTACAATGGCGAACAACAGCATGCGCTCCCCTTTTGTACTCAACCGCCCTGATAAACAATGACATAAACCTCTTGGCAGTTTGATGATTCATTCAGGAGAAATCCCTCCAAACAAACGAACATCAATTGATATTGCCCTGTGAAAGAAAAATCCTCTTTGAAAGGCAAATAAAAGGTTCGAGTGAACAACCTCCGAAGGAGTCATTTATGAATGCTGTGAGAATAAAAATAGAATAAGCTGAGCTTAAGACAGTAATGAGACGACTGGAATACAGGGCGCTATTGATAAAAAATTTGAATTGCTTGAAAAGAAAGTAAATACAGTCAAAGAAACTTCAATGTAGTATTTTTATATTATAGACCCTGTGTGGCAATGGATACCTAAAAATGTACTGCAAAATTGGATAGACAGGTTGGGCTACTGCCAAGCCATCCATTTGGATTTAATTATATTCCATAACTAATCGAAAGGTTTACTCTTTTTAATAAACCAAAAAACTTTTAAAAATATTGAATTGTTTATTTTATAGCATTTTTGGGCTTACCCGATACATCAGCAAGTTTAAATTAAATTAGAAATAGCATCTGCAGTTTCTCCCCCGAGGGCCTTGAGGCGCGTAGTTAAAAAACTCTGAATGGATTTTATGAATAGATAATCGATAGTTTCGATACGCGACACTTCAAGAACAGAGTTGTTAAAGTCACTCGTCTTGTTTAATACTTACGATTTCCTCGAAATTAATCTTTTGAGATAGTTGAAATAGGTGTCATGGTCGAGAGACGAACAAATTATAATTTTTTAAATCAGTGAAATGTTTTTTTTTTCAGGATTGCGTTTTACAGTTTTAAGAGTTTGTAATGGAGGTAAAAAGTAAATATGAATTTATACTAGAATTGGTTCATTTAGGGGCCAAGAACAATATAACATATCATCCCTAAAATTTCAATTTAAGAGGTCATTCTGGTTTAAGTGCCTGAAAATTGATTTTATTAAACCACAGAAGGCGAAGAGTATTAATAATAACATTTTTCTAGTTTACTAATACACTTATGTTTTAAAAAGGATTATAAAGAAACTTTATTTATATATTCTCAATACATACAATGTATATTAGTTCGAGAGTCGCGTCTCTAAACATTTCTACCCCGGCGGCGCAGATAGTTTCGACGCGTTGCGTTAATATTAAAGAAAAAAACAAATTGCAATTACTACTAGTCCTTTTGGAAAGTGTGTTCATATTCAAAATTTGATATTTCTAACATACAAAATGTATTCTAATTCTGGCAAAAGCCAGTATTACGCAAATAAACATATTGATCGATGAATCGTACGATTGATAGTCCAGTCAAATCGTCGAAAAAAGGGACTAGATTTGCGTTAAATCGGTGTCCAGCTTAATTTTAATGGTAGGTCACCGAAGCACTGCACCCAAGTTTCCCCCCTCGGATTTAAGAAGGGGTGGCCACCATCTCGAATTTTAGAGGGTATGTCAATTATTTCGGTAAATCTTCGATATTTTGACTTTAAAATGGCCACCTTTATCGCAATTTTTTTAATTATTTTAACTACTATGGACCATAGTGGTAGTATCACTGATTAAAAATATTTTTTTTTTGGTTTCAAATGTTTCTAGACTGAGAAATCCTTCACATAACACGCGACGGCTATTTCGACTGCTTATATTTTGTAAAACAAAACAAAATTGAAGTGTTATTCTGTTCTTTGTATCCTATATAATAAAACAAAAAATATTATATAAATATAAATTCTTAAATACTGCCTAATCTTTCAACCTCTAACCCATAACGACCCTTTAAGAATAACATGCTGAAAGTTAATGAGTTTCTGAAAAATAAGAAATACAGAATTTCACTTACCTAGATGATGGAAATCATCCAAATCTCTGAAATGTTGAAAGCGTTTGTCCATTGCAGTTAATACTGCAAATGTTTATACAACGTATCCCATTCAAAAAATGACTGCATACTGTTACGCAGCTGAATACTGAAACTGAATAATGTTGTATTGTGTTAAACTTACCTTTGAGATTTTCTTACTTTAACCAGTTAACTACGTTCGACGAGTATACCTTCAATAACAAAACTTTATTTCTACTGTCGTCTAACGTCGTAGACCCCATCCTCAGTAATAAAAATTTCATTTAGTTGAATGCGTACTTTTTATTGCCAGTAACACTGCTATGTATTTTATGAAGAAACATTTGGTTATTTCCTTTAGCATTTCGTTTATTCCATCGTCATCACGTCATCGTCATGAGAGATCTTTAAATTAAGTTTCCGCAGTTAACTGGTTAAAAGTCGCATGAATGATTAGAGCACCTAAAATTGTAATGTCAGAGGAGAAAACCAAAAGCAGTCGAGAGCAAAGGAGATGCCTGAAGCAAAATGAAAGTAAATGAAAGCACAGGAGGGGTTCCTTTTTGTGAATGTATTCATCTTCCTTGTCACATATGTTAAATCAGCGACATAATCATCGTCATCAATAAAACCTGATGCTGCTTGATTTCGCGCGTTACAAATTCCAAATTTCACAAGGAGACCGTAAAACGGAAAACAAGAACGAAAGAATGGCATCAACATCATATTTTTGTTTTGTTTCTTGTTTTACTTAAAGACTCCATGAATACACAATTGTTGTTTATAGCAATAGTAGTAATATTAAAGAGGATTTTTATATAATTTTTTCTTGTATTTTTCTCTATATTTGTTACCACCTTAATACACATTTTGATTTAAAAAAATAATAATTATAATAATGATAGAGTCGTATTCATCATTTTATCGTTAAGAGGTTAAACAAATGAAGCTAAACATTAAGAAGAGCGAACAGAACTAGAAGAAAAAGTAAATATTAAAAGATCGCTTCCCATCGCAGGTATTTAGCATTTTGCTTTTGTTTTATAATTTTTATACTTTTTATTTAAACCTTTACTTTCGTTTATAGTTCTCTTAGTTTCTCTTCCTCTAACCAGTGTAACTTATGCTTTATGTGTTTCCTTTTAGTTTACTAAATAGTGTGTTTTCCGCGTTTCTCTTATGTTTCTCAGCTGTGAAAAACGAAAGGAAATTATTAATAAATAAAAAAAAGTTCACTTCGTTTTATTAATTTTAACGTTCTTTATAATTAATTCTTTAATTAGAATTTAATATTAACTTTATTTTTTACGATAACCGCTCCGTTGTCGGTCAATCCTAGAGGACAAAAAGGTTCTTGTATTCCCCGCTTTGAAAACGCGTTCGTTTCTCTCTTTATGCGCTTTCTTGAATGCTTTTCGCTCGAGAAATAAACACTTGTTGGGGTGAACGTTATTACATTTCACATTGTTTCACATTTCATCTTCTACAAATGTATTTTAATAGTTATCTTTACTTTATATAATGCTCTTGCTTGTATATAATTGTAATAAAACAGTTACTCTTCACTTCGTCAATATCTAAATATTTCAGAGATTGTTAAAACAAAAGCCCTCTTCGTTACATCATCACGCGTCGATTTTGGGTATGTTTTCTCTTTTATATTCAAAGATTCATTTAACATTTTTACGTAAACATGCTCGATAGCAAGCCGTTAATGCCATGAATCGTGTATTTTCACGCAGTCCTACTTGCGCGGTGGCGTAAAAGGTACATCATCGGGTGTCCCTTTCATTTTTTTTTAATTTACAAAATGAAATAAACATGAATTTACACATTGTCATCATTAAAAAGTTCTTTTGTTTCTATCCTGTCGTTTTGACTTTGAGTTTACACCTCGAAATAATCACTTTGATCCGTCATTTTTTTCTTTGTGTCTTATTTTACTTAATTTCTTTTTTTTTTTTTGCTTTTTGTATGTCTCTTCAACACTTTGAAATCTCATTGAAATTAAACACACACGTGAGAAAAGTTTCATGTTCTTAAATTTACAGTTTCTTTCTTTTAAATCTAATTCGTTTCGTAAATTTATTAGGAATAAAGCTTACTTGAGAAAAAGTAATCTTACGTTAAAGAGAACGAACACAGGTTTTAAACTAAATTAGATAATTAAAAAGGATTTTAAGTAGAACGTCGTATCTTGGTATTTTGTTTTTCCTTTTAGCAGATTGCAACCTGCTACTTCAGGTATTATAATTTCCTTTTTGACGCAAATGTCCTATATTTGGACTTCGCGTACTTTACTAGTTTTAGTAAGGGCATCTCTTTGCAAATCTAGTGTAGCTGAAAACTGTGCACTAGTCCATTTTATCTCTTATTTGTAAAAAATTGGGTTTATGCAATTTAAAATCATTTCAGAACTACACGCAATTTGAAGAGTAGTAACCATATTTTGTAAATCTTGCAGTACTAATAATAATTACGCTTTTAAGGACTTGGCTGGTTACATGTCGCCAGTTATAAAGATACGTTAGCAGGTACCGATTTTCACCAAGTCCATTTGCTTGGAACTTATTTTAGTACCTGCACGTAGTGCACATGCAGCATGTGAATTGTCAATATATAATGATTGCAACAATGTTTGCGCGTAGTGAAAGCGTAGCACGCAAACTTAACGGTTTTGCGGAAATAGGCTAAGAAAGTGATTTAGAGTCTTTACACTCAGAGGAAAATAAACGAGAAAAATAACTCTGTAAGGGTGCAGGATGTGAGCAGTGGTATCTGAAGGATCATCGAAAAGAAATATGAAACGTGTACTATATGATGCCACGCATAACTCTATTGATGGAAACAATTAACTCTTTTCATTCGGAATAGTGCTTCACGGCAGCTTAGAACATTCGGCAACTCGAAATGCCAGCCAACTGGCTCGGGAAATTATGTCGGTAACGGCATGGACAAAGTTATCGTAAAAGTGTCTTGAAAAAATATTTATGGGGTTATCGAACTGGTGGAAGAAAATGTGAAACTAATAACTAATCCACAGCTTCTGGCAAGTATACAAAACTCGAGAACATATCCATTTTACTTGAAGCGCACGAGTTACACATAAACAGCTGAGAGATTTGATGAAAACGTACCTTTAGCATATCGCTTTCTAGTGAGTAGCGCTTTAGCCGTATGCAGCAGAGACGCCTTGGGCAGTAGGGAAAGGAAACCTTAAGCCACTACACGACGGCTTTGAAATGTAAACAGGTATTGAGCCCTAAGTAGGTCCTGAGCATGGAAATATAAACTAAGCACGGAACAGCTGTAAGCCAGATTTAGCGTACCACATTCCCTGATGTGTTAGAATTGACTGTGTTCGTATTGGTCGCTCAGTGCAGGCATAAATATGAAGACATAATCAGAATTTTACAATTCAAAATTTTCCCATCATTTTCACATCTATCCACATGCTGCCATTCACTGGCAAGCTATGATGCTTTTGATGTTTTATTCAGCTTCCCTCATACACGCTGTTGCTGTACTCCTCTGCGTAACTATCTTTAGGTGGTCGCTCATGTACAGGGTTTATACACGATACAGCCGTTCCGTATTTAGTTTATATTTCTATGATCTTGCGCCTGAATCTTAAGGATTAACTCTGAAGTTAGGTTGAACTTAATCCAATTTTAACTGTGACATAGTCAATTCCACAAGCATGAATCTACTCTTATTGTAGGGCAGAACTTTGTCCGCTTTCACAAAATAAATTCTTAACACTTTTCGGACATCACGAGATTAATGGTTTTTCGCATTTCGAAGTCAAAAGCTTTTCTAAATAGCTGAATATGGTTTGTACTAAAATATCTGGGGCCATGTTTTGTAAAACGGGACCAATCGTTTCCTTTTAGTTTGGGCTCTAAAATTCCTTCCCACCTGCACAATTTCCTCGAAATTGAGACAAAAATCCCCAGCAGGAAATTTACACATGACAGCATCGAGGATGTCATCAATAAAAGGGCATGTATACTCATTCCAACATCGATGACATTTCTCACGGCGATGTCATTGGAAATTCATGCATGCCTTTCTGCATGACCACGGAATGTATTGGGTCATGTATGCTGATCCCTTTTTGCATGACTATGGACTGCATGAATTCATCGTTTAAGAATCGAATAGCGGAATATATATTCGACTATATGTTCACACATTTTTATTAAGTTATGCACATTATCTCGGGTTATTATTTATTAATAAAATTGTGTGGACATATTGTCGAATATATACTCTAAATATTCCTCTAATCGATCCCTAAACATTAAATTAAATACCTGTGGTAGCTGGACTCTGAGTAGCTGTGTCGGGCCTCGCCTAATCTAGAAAAGCAGAGATCATCAATTGCGTTCTATTGTTTCTCACTTAACCCTTGATCCCACATACCTGTGCAAAATGTTCGCGAAAATTCCTAGGTAAAACGACACGAAAGAAAAGGTATTACCGCAGGAGACTGTTTAATAATGACCTGCGCACAATCCTTAGTAGTTATGCACACTTCATTGTTTTGCTCAGGACGACCCACCAAACGCGTTGCTTGATTACATAAAACAAACCTTCTCCTTAAAAATGTATGATGTCATCACAAAAATACAAAAAGGAAAAGATTTGGATTACTGAGAAGCATGAAACAACAAAACCGCAATAAAACTTCAGCTCACTTGAGCCAAACAAACTCCTATGCCTTCCTGTTAGCATGGCTATGTCCTCAGAATTGGCATACATACCTTAGTCATGCATGAAATCATCGATGTACAATTTCACGCAATCTCCAATTTCCTGCTGGGTCTCTACACGGTTAACTCGCTCACTCGTTAGAGGAGGAACTTGGAATGGGGAATTTTTTCTGGATTGCATTTCCAATTATAGGAAGATATTCCGTTCTCGTGGAGAATGAAATTTGGCATAATTTGGACAAAAACTTAAAGAATGAAGCACATGATCATGTCGAAATTTTACTCGCAAATGAAAATCGACGTGGCGCAAAACTTGTAATCCATCCTTATAGTGTGTGTCTTAAAATAGTGTGGCCTTGCAAGAGACAAACATCAGGAATCAAGTATCAAGTTTTGTACCATACTGACAAATAGAAAATGTTCAAAATAAAATCATGCTCCTTGTAGAAGTTTTTAAATTTTCATGTCATCTGGCCCCAAATTTAATAGCTAACTATTTCTAACAAAATGAAACGTCTAGTCCGGTTAACGGTACCAAGGTCATTGAAAGATATGGAAAAACGTCACGTGTCCCTTTTTGTTGGATAGATATTCTTTGACCTAGTTGTATACAAATAGCGTAATGTGTAATAGCGCTTGCACCCGGCGTTGGTGATTTCGACTAGTGAAATAAATAGCGCTTGCACCCTGCGCTCGACTACTGAACCGCGGCAACAACTAACTCCTCACGGGGTGGACCCCGAAACACCCGTTCTACACGTTGGTAGGGGTGTGGTGGAATCCATTCTCGCCGAATAACTAAGCTTCCCCAAGTTGACATAGGAAAGTTGGATCTTTCGTTTCCTTCTACGAGAATGAACAGCGCAGAGTATCAGAGATTGCTCCAAAATAATTTAGTGGCATTGTCGCGAACATTTCGGCGCCACTCTTTACCATTTAATCATGATAATGATACAGTTCAGCAGAAGTACAAAATCCTGAATTCAAAGTAAAAATATTGAAGTGTTAGAATGCAACAGGCAAAAACCTATTTTCTTTCAATTATTCTTCTATAAGAAAATCTCAAGTTTATAATCTTTAGTGGTTTAGCATATTTACGAACAGTTTTAAATAATATTTCCAAAAAAAATAAGGAAAATGTTTAATCTTTATATTGCTTACCTCCGCAACGAGCCTAGGACTACACATGGAGTAGGATATACAACAGCGTTTTCAATTTTGAATAACTTCGAAAATATTGATCTTTAAAAAAAAACAAAGGGACGGAAAAATTATTCATTAGATCTATTGGAGTGTAGTACAATACATGTGCAGTCTAAAGGTCAAAGTCAACTCAATAAACAGCGAAAAACGTTGTCAAAAGGTCGCATTGCGTTTAAATCTCACTCTTCTCCGAAAATACCAAAAATATCAGTTATGTTAAAAATATTAAGAAATTAATTAATTTAGAAATTTTAATAACTGCTGCTAACTTGTTAACAACACTTCAGGATGATAAAATTCGATCGAGGAGGGGCTATTGTTAATTCCAGTCGACTAGATTGATGAAGACACATTTTTAAAGCTGCGATACTACAAAAATTAGTGTCTTCGATAGTAGAGTCAAACAAAGTGATTGCCCACTTGTCCATTAGAAATTTTGTTTAGTGTTTGCCTCTCTCAGTGTCAATTTTCTTAAAGAGCCTTTCACGTTCGGTATGACGTAGCCCTCCACAAACAGTTCAAGATCTCTAAGATCGTTCCTTCCAAATAGTGTTTAACATTAATAAAATATATATATAATCCAGTTTCTTCTCTTGAGATATATTAATAAAAACTCTTTAGTGAGGGGTAAAGCCTTACTAACGGCGTCATAAAAATTTCAATTTACTAAAGTTTATAATTTTATAGGCATTGTGCGTAAGTTTCTACTACAAATTACAAAAATATATCGTATATTTCATAAAGTCCAAGCAAGGAATGTAAGCGACTACTGACAGTCGGCCAAGGCTTGTATGGATAATTTATACCGTCTACCCTTTCTTAAGGGCATCTGGCTAGCCTCAAAAAGAATGCACAAGGTCATTCATTCTACTTCGACTTAAGATTTCTAGATTAATTTACTCCAAAGCGTAAGAGTCCCGACAATAAAAAATTAGAACGAATATTGCTTTCTAATTAATACAGAGATCCAAATTCAATGAAAGTTTTTCAAGACTCCAAAAACGAGAAAAAAATATAAGAGACAAAGCGCTCTTTACAAAAACAAAAGCAAAAAATCGGAATGAAGCGTAATCGGATTGTATATTGCACAGTAAGCTAAGAAAATACACAAAATAAAAAAGACCAGGTAGAGGCAGACATTAGCGACTTCCAGTTCAGGGTTATAGTAAAGTTTTCAGGCGGAGACTACAATAAGGCAAAAGAGAAAGAGAGATAGAGGGAAAAGTTCATGTATTCGCGCTACGCATCTCTCTGCTAAAGAATAAATAATAATAATACAAAAAAGTGGATGTGTGAACTATACGAAATTCTCCTCTTTCTTCCTTTCGGCTTGTCTTAAGTTTTATTTTATTTATTTACCAGTTAAATACTTAAACGACCTTAAGGAATTCACTTTTACGCTTTTGTTTGATTATATTATAGTACTATTACTTGTTTGTAATGTTTAAATATTTCTTAACTTCAGGAAGGAGCGCCGAGGCGCCTGCGACTAAATACTAAAGTATTCTTTTTTTTGTGGATCCACCGAACGCTGAGAACTTTACCGGGTTAATAAGGGGAAAAAATCTTAGCTATAGGTTGCTGCTGGCTTGAAAACAAATCTTCTATATTTTGCCTGGAAATTTATCTTGTGTCTCACGTGCGTATTTCAATCATTTGAATTATCCTCCTTCACCGAGATGTCCTGCTGAGAAGTGGCTGCATCGATGTTCTTGTCGATTGGCTGCTTGTTTTGGTCCACCGC
Organism: Neoitamus cyanurus; assembly: GCA_947538895.1. NCBI lineage: Eukaryota > Metazoa > Arthropoda > Insecta > Diptera > Asilidae > Neoitamus > Neoitamus cyanurus. The sequence goes on from OX384547.1 coordinate 21,255,577, forward strand.
GTTCGATGAGTGTCCACCTGCGGATTTGAAGTATTTTTAGATTAGTCCTACTCTAGTGGTCGGGAGGTTTTAAGTACTTTAGGTCCTACCTCTGCCGCTTCCACCACCACCTCCGCTATTGCCGTAGTAGTGCTTATTCATTGGCCCACCGGGACCGGAATGAGGTTGCCTTACGGAACGTTGGGATTGTGGTTGTTGTGATGGAGGCTGATGTGTAGGATAGTTTGTGGGTCGCTGTATTGGGGTTGGATAGCGTTGGGGTGCTTGGCCTGGACGACCAGCGTTCATGTTGTTTGGGCCATTACCACTACGGTTTTGATTCTGAGATTGTTGCTGTTGCTGCATTACTTGGTTTTGGATGTCCCACTGAGCAAGTTACGGACAAAAACAAACAAAAAATTATAATCAATTCTATCCCAAGCAACATTACAGCACGGGCTAGAAGTATATCACTTTTAGATTTTTTGAACATATTTGGATTTAATGTACATGACATTTTTTATGTATCATTTTGATTAGTAGCCAATTTTTCCTACAACGTTTACTGTCAGTTGTGATCAGAGCTTGACATGTAAACTGTTTTAGTGATTATTAAAGCGGACCGTGGTAAATCCTCAAAGAAACCTACATACAGTGTTGGCCGAAATTATGGGACCTAAAGCCCTTCATGGACTTTCTATGTTATTCGTCAACGGAAAACGGTTATAAAATATAAATTGTGTTAAGGATGACAAGTACAACAGCTTTAGCACTTTTTATATATGTAAATGACAGTAACTCTTTGAATAGTATGGAAACTATTCAGTATACGTAACTCGCGTGGTAAATTGAATCATTTAAGATAATTGTTTGCTAATAATAGTCAGGCCTATTCCAAGATCTGTCGTAACAATCCTACGAATAGCAAACTACGTTACGAATAAGAACAAAATGTCGAATTGGTATCCTACGATCGGAATTACTCTTGAGGGTTCCATATCAAAATCATTTCGAAATTATCGGCAACAATTCAATAGCTTAAGCAAAAGACCCGAGAAAAAAATCAAAATCAGAAAAATCACCTTGAAACTGTGCACCTATCATAACATTTTATTGGTATAAAAGTGTGAACACTATTGCTGAGGTGCCCAAACGAGATTTGATTGGTCCATGTTACACGCATTGCACAACAATTTCTTCATGTTTCGGCGTCTATTTAGTCTATAGCATACGGTCGATTTTGGCTAGGACTACAAACTTCTTAAAGAACTAAAGAAACGGAGTAAGCAGTCAGCGATATTGAATTGAATTTTTAAGATTCTTTCCTTGACTTTTTATGTGATAAATTTTGTCGTCGCTGATTTGTGCATGCCTAATTACTAAGAAAATCCCATGAGGCTTCAAACCGCATGCGAACAAATACGACAGAATACAAATGTAAAATAATTTCAAATTTACGATTGTGCATTAGACCCCATCACACATCGTGTGAGTTTGAAAACACAGCGATAAAATGGGTATGGATACTGTAAAATGAATTTGTATCTAAATGGTTTGAGCGAAAGTTATGCAGAAAAAAAACTTAAAAGTGATATATTTTTGCCGGTACTAAGGAGTTGAGGAAACTTGTTTTCGAAAATAAAACAAAAAATGTGTTTTATCCGGGGACCAGTGATAAATTAAGTACTTACGCTTGGAGCATAGTTTTTATGATGCGGTGGGCTTTGTTGCGGCTGAACTTGTTTGGCTAGATTCAGGCTAACATCCGTACCAAGAGGGCTCTTGAGCTGCCGTCCCATCTAAATAAAACTTTTATTTATAAACAAAATAGATTGTCGATCGAATTCAATCTTACTGAGTCCTGCATATGATTCTGGCCTTGGTTTGACTTCATATAAGCGGTAGTCTGAGGTGCTGGACCCCCTCGAAACTGATTTATAGTTGCCGTTAAAAGAGGAGAGTTAATGAATTGCGAGCTGAAATTAGCAATCTGTTGTTGTGGAGGTGCTGATGATGGGGCCGGACCTCCATGTCCACCAAAAATACCAGCTGCAGCTTGCAATCCATAACTCTGAGTTGCTGCAGCAGCTGTTGGGCCACCGAAGAATGCTCCTTGACCACCCGCAGAGTTCGAATAGTAGCTATTCGATTGTAGTTGAGGTGGAGCCTGTTGCGGTGGATAAAGATTCATGTATTGCTGCCCGTAAGGTTGGCCTACAGATGCTGCAGCAGCAACAGCCGCCGCATTACTCTTAGATCCAATTGCTCCGATTTGCTGGGAAGATGGTTTCACAGAAGCTGACATGAGAGAGTTCGAGCTGGACGAAATGAGCACGGTGCTGGGGTTGTTCAGCTGTTGGGATTGATTAAATGGAGTTTGGACAGCTCCACCCATTCGGAATTGTGAAGTCAAACTGGGATACATGTCGGGCGCCGGCGCCCCTGGCATATTTGGTGGAGTTTGCATGTATGCACTGTAAGGACCACTACCAGCAGTTCCATAGTGTCCAGGAAACTGTGAGAATTGCGACCGGCCGGCTTCAATTTGGAACGGGCCATACAATCCGCCCTGCGAAGGCATGGGCGACGAATTAAACAGCACAGCTGGTGGACTTGGTATTGTTGGCATAGCTCCAAATTGAGACGGCTGGTAGAAAGGTTGAGGGGCCTGATGTAGCTGAGTTGTGCCTTGCTGCATGGCAGGTGGCGGTGATAGTCCCAAGCTAGACTGGTGCATCTGTTGCTGAGTAGGCTTGACTTTACAAACATTACCATTAGATGACAGTGCTTCGGCGGCATGCTTTAAAGCCAAGTTTGATTGAGCATTGCTTTGGTGTTGGCCTTGTGAGCCGACTACATGCTGAGGACTTGGGCTGTAGCCTCCACTTTCGGCATCAGGAGGATTGCCTGCGGGGTTCCCGACCACGACTCCATCTTTATTTCCAAAATGAGGATCTAAGCTTGGGTCAAATGTATTAGCATAAGATGGAGGCCCAGGCGATGATAAAGCATGTTGCATATGAATATTGCCACCATGGGCAACGTGAGTCGCCGCAGCTGCAAAATGCTGCAAATGCTGTTGGTGCTGGGACGTGACGAAATTTGAACTCAAATGAGATTCAGCATCTGTGGGTGCAACACCGGCATGTTCCAGAACGGTTGGCATTGGCGGAACATTCTCCCATACCTTCTTAACGCTAGCGATTTTCATGTTAAGATCAGCTGTCGATGGGGAAATTGTGTTCTGGGAGGCTGCGGACGAATGAATCACAGATGATGAGCGTGGAAGACACAGACCTGGTTTGTTGGCTGGATTTGTAGACTTGTCATCAGTAAGATGGCCGAACTCTGTGTCGAACGGGAAACCCAGTTTCATGTCTTTTTCGTAATCGTTTTCCGTCTTGGGGAATGACATCTGAGAAAGAGCGCTAGTAATAGCCTCTTGTTGCTGTTGTTGCTGTTGGTTGTGAGTCTGCTGCGGATGCTGTTGAGCTTGGTGCACCACTGTCTGTTGCTGTTGCATCTGAGATTGTTCCCTCTGCGACTGTGGTGGTGGCTGCTGCTGGACTTGTTGTTGCTGAACAGATTGTGCCTGTTGCAACTCATGTACTGCGCTAGAGCTCTGCGATTTGTATATTTCCTCAGCTTTCTTTTGTCCTCCTTGAGTGGAATCGCTTTGATTTGAGATCTGTCGTTTTAAGGGACCCTGCACTGTTTTGTAGTTGGTGTTTTCGAATATAATCGTGTTTACTGGGGCTGAAGATGGGTCTAGTACTGTCTTAGAACAACTAGGATCACACTTTTGTCCTACATTTGCTTTCGAATCTATCGACTGACTGCTCTGCTGTTGATGCGGCATGTGTTGCTGACCAAAGTCTTTATTCTCTCCGTCCAGCAATTGATTTTTGCTACAATCTTGAGGTTGCTGTAGAGGCTTTTCCCATGCATTGGTACTGACGGATTGCTGCTGATTACTGCCTGAGCTGTCGCTTTGATTTCCATCTCTCTTTGATCGGGTCTCCCATTGCTTCGCTAGGCGGGGAGGTAAGTTCGTTTTTGAAGTTCCACGACCATCACCCCGAGTATCCCCAGAGGACTTACTCTTTGTTAAAGGTTGTTCCTTGTGCAGTGGCTGATTTGATTGTTGCTGGGCACCCTGACATGCATTTGTGGTCTGTTTGAATCCCAAACCTGGTGGAGGTTTCGTCGTCTTTTGAGAAGGTCTATCATCTTTCTTCAGGTGATTCACTGACCTGGAGCTGGAAATGTGCCCAGAGCTGTTGCTTCGTTGCTGTTTAGGGGGATCATGAAGGATCTCCTTCTCCTTAGACAGTGATTTTTTCCTATCTGATTCCTGAAGACCGTCCTTCTTTATCGTATCGTCTTCTTTTCGAGAAGATGAATGTGCTTGGCCTTGATTTTGAGCTTCATTTTTCGAGCTTGATGTGCTGTCCTTGCGAGATCCTTGAGATTGATATTGTGATCCAACCCCAAACTGTTTCGGTGGAGAGGATTTCTTATCATCTCTCAGCGGTTTTGGCTGCATACCGCCTTTATCGCGACTCTTAGAGCAATCGTCGATGCATTCTGAAGACTTTCTGGTATTTAATCCGGTACATGGAGCCATTTGATTCATTTTAGCCTTTTCGTCTGCAGCCATATCGAACTTTCTATCTCCAAGTGGCTTATCGCTCTTTTCGTCACCCATACTGCTCGAGACGCTGGAACCTCCAAAGCTACTCTTCGAATTTGGAGGACCACTGTAAGAGTCTATACGTTTAGGTCCTTGACCAGATAGTCCGCCTCTTCGGAATGATGAAACTCCACTACTACTGCCACCACGTCCTCTTCTGGAAGGTTCCCCTCTGGGAGCAAAGCAATCTTTTGAGGAAGGAATCGAATGTCCTCCTCCCCTCTGGCCTGACTCCCCACCTTTATTATCTCTCTCCTTCCGGGGCACCTTCGGACTCCTATCTGAACGCCTTCCGGAGTAATCATCTTCCATTTCTTCAGACTCCGATCCACTCCAATGCTCACCACTGTAGTTGCGTCCAACTCTCATACCACCGCCACCTCCACGTCTGCTCCAACTACTGCCTCCTCTGTACGTTCCGTAAGCTCTAGAAGGTGGGCCGCGCATGTCTTGCCGTCCTCCCCTCGGACTGGGTCTCTTTTGACCTTGATGCATCTTTCCAATTTCCGAATCGTGTCTCTCTTCTCCCAACTCTTTCTTGCCACCCTGAACACAGTCATCTTCTTTTTTAACCTCTTCAGCGCCACATTTTTCAGTTTCAATTTTTACAGAAGCCTCTGGCTGAGGTGATTCTGCTTTCTGTTTAAGGCATTCAGCAACATTTGTGTTTTCTGCTAACCCTTCTACAGGTTTTTCTATGCGAGCTTCTTTCTCTTGTTCCTCAGCAACACATTCAGACCATGCTTTCTGCGTGGGACTTTCTGATCGTCTCAAGATTTGAGTTGGAACCACCGGAGATTGCTGTCGAGGTGGCAGGGGTAAGCTGTTGGAGCTCGAAATGCTGGAATCGTCCTTCTTGCCTTCATTGTCCGATCGGGAATCCTCCTTCTTAGAGCTGCTTTCAGACAGGGACTTCGTCTGAGGTCTCTGTAAAATTTGCTTAGGTTGCGACATAGCTTCCTCTGTTGAGCTATCATGTTTTGGTATACTGTGCTCACTAGAAAAGCTTTCCCTCCTCCGTTTGAGCTCAGATTCTGTCTCCTCAGCCCATGAACCGAAAGGTCGCCCATTCTCTGAACCCTGAATACTGTCATTTTGCTTTTGCTCATCTGTCGAAGATACACTAGTTTTCCGTTGCGATGAATCAGACACGCTCCTGGCTAATTGCGGTGTAACGTTACCTGCCCGTGATGATTGTGGCTCACCCATAGAATTTCGGCTTGTAGACTCCCTTCCACTATTGCTGAATCGATCATCGTCTTCCGAATCCCCACGGCGTCGAGACGAGCCCGATCCACTAAAACCTTCACTGGGCCGCTCATTTCTTCGTGACTGAATCATTTCATCTGAAGGATTCCTTCGGAGTTGCTGCTGCTGTTGTTGTTGTTGTTGCTGCTGCTGCTTGTAATTTTGGGAATGAATGTATCTAGCATCGTATTGTTGTGCAAACGGAACGGATTTCTGACCCGAGTCAGAACCGCCACCATGATGAAAATGCGATGAGGATGACGGTTGATGATTGGCAGTGATTGAACGACTACCTGAACTGCTTCCAGAATCGCGACCAGAAATCGCTCCACTACTAATCTGATGACCTTGTCCACTGCCAGAGGAGGACGAAGCCCTTTCCTGTTGTTGTTGCCGCGCGAAACGTGGAGGCAGGTTGTTTTGAAAGTGTGCCGAAAATAAGCTTTTGTTGCCTCCAGCGCCGCCCCGATTACCTGGACCCCCAGGTCCGTAGCTGTCCTTGTAGTCTCGTTCACGCTGGTTCAAGTCACGATCATACTTGTCATAGCGACCATATTCTCTATCTCTACCTTCTCGAGTCTCCCGAGCTTCCCTAATATCGCGAAAATCTTTGTTTTCTCTGCTGTCCCTAATATCTCTGTCTCTATTGTCGCGTGAATCCCTCCCATCTCGGGAGTCCCGAGGATCCTTTGCATCTCTATATTGTCTGCCTCTATTTGCTGAAAACTCTTCTTCATTTGGGACATTTTTTGCATCTTCGAAGTCCTCCTCACTCTTTTTCGTGTTCAGTTTCATTTCTAGCTCCTGTAGTTTCTTGGCAGCAGCTTGTTTACGCTCAATTTCACGACGTTCTTCCTCTTCTTTTCGCTGCTTCACCCGCTCAAAAACGCCGGCATCAAGACCTCTATGACCATTCTGTTGGGGTCGTTGTTGCTGCTGCTGCTGCTGTGGTTGCTGCTGTTGTTGTTGTTGGGATTGTTGTGGTGGTGGTGGTTGTTGTTGCTGCTGCTGCTGTATACTTTGTTGACCTTCTGCACAATTCTCTCTTTCCCTTTCTCTATTGTCTCTAATTTCACGATTATCACGATCGCCACGATCTCTTTCTCGTTCCAGCTTCGAAGTACTCTCTGCACCTCCTGATCTAATATCACGATCTCGCTCTCTTTCGCGTTCATTGCGCTCATTTCTTTCTCTTTCTATATGCTCTCGCTCCATTCTTTCTTTATTATCACGCTCACGCTCTCTTTCTCGACTCCATGCTGTAAATTTTAAATAGTTATGACTTTTGTTTGGGAGGAGAACACAAATTGAATCAACATTATTATATCTAAGTTATAAGCTATATATATATAGCTTAGGTGTACCAGTAAGTAATCAATTATTTTCACAAATATAAATCATATAATCATGTGTTGTTTTCATAATTTCCATCATTATTAATGACTTATCACTCCTGCAAATTTTCAATCTTCTTATACAAACCTTGTATCCGTGACGCTAAGTGGAGTTTCAGATGATTTCTTATATCATCTATAGAAGTGAAAAATTATTATATTTTAAGGAAAGATGTAAAGATCTGGAAACATGAAAATCGGACAGAGCAATGTTTCGTGCGTATGGCGAGTGCAGTAAAAAATCTCATCCCAACTTTTTATTTAATGGTTTTATAATCGAAATGGAAATTTGATCCACTTTCTGTTATCCAATCGATCTGAAATTGTGCACATAACTTGGGTTCTGATGACACACAATACGATATTTGAAAAAAAAAAATTATATATGTATATACATATTTTTTTTTTTAATTTAAAAATACGCAATCTTGTGCGTATTGAAGTGAAAGCTGCACATTTCTGAACCTTGTTAGCCTCCGATAAATTTATGTGAAACCCATATTAGCCCTTGCCAACATACGTTACCAATTTCTCGTGGGTATCTTTTGTACAGATGGCCATGTAGAACCAAGGCTTATTAATAATTCCAATATACTCAATCTGGGATCAGACTCCATTTGAAATTTGATGGTGTAGTTGTCAAATTCAATTCGTCGTACATCGAGGCCTGTTAGACAGATCATAAACGTTAGAAACAAATCTTTTGAGGCAGATTAAAATGATGGATATGATCTTCGGAGAGTTAAAGTGCGCCATTTTCTTTCGAGGCTATAAACAAAATTGTACTTTTGGAAAGATTTAACTCACAACATACTGTACTGAAAATTGCAAGGGAAACACGTATTTATACTTGTGCGGACGATATAAAAACTAATTAAACACTACCTTCTTGAAAATAATTAATTACTTACTGGTACACAGCAAAATAGCATTAAAGTTTGGAAAAGAATTTTATCTGTGTTGCTAATACCATCAATCTCGACAAGTCTTCAACTATTTTTAGTCGAAAAATAATGAGGGTTTCTGGTTTGGGTTTGATCCATTCCTTAAAAATTAAGAAGAGCAAGGAAGATACATTCTATCGGATGTGCAGTGAAAAATTGCTTCAACCGATTGGTTGGCTATATGTTAGAATATTTTCAGTTTGTATTAATTTTACGTAATCAAAATAGTTATCAAAATCGTTCGCTTACCTGTTCGATTATCTTCCTCTTGATGCCTAGGAGCTTTCTTATTATCCAACGGCTTTTCATTCCTGTTAAAAACTGGTGGGCCTCTTTCATTGCCTGGCGAATCTGGTGCTTCATCATCAGAGAATATTAGCTTCTGATTGTAATCGATTTCATCCTGCCGTATCCAACCGTCATCCTTGGCGATCGAATCCATACGTTCCAGATCCTCTTCTTTGATGATTGGCCTTTGTAAGAGAGCAACTTCCGGTTCGATGAAAGGTATAGAATTCGCATCTTGTTCAGGTTTTGCCACAGCTCCTCCCCCTCCGCCGCCACTACCTCCACCACCAACGCCACTGGTACTACCTCGTCCACCAGTGGACTGTTGCGCTTGTTGCGGTTGAGGACGTTTCTGTATTGTAATCGGAGCATTAGAGTTGTGGTGCTGGTATCCTGTTGTGTTCGGCGAAGTCGTTCGGTAATCTTTTTGTCCACCAACTTGTCCGGGTGGTCGTTCCTGACGTTGCCTACCCTGGGTCATTGAGTAACTGCCGTTCTGCTGCTGTGCTTGGCTCTGATTTTGTCCAGGTCCAGCACTGCTGCCACCACCTCCGCTCCCGCCGCTGCTTGCATAGTGCTGCTGCTGCTGCTGCTGCTGCTGTTGTTGTTGCGTAGGTGGTGTTAAGGAACGTGCTCCGCCTGTCGCTTGATCCGCTGATCCTCCGGTTATAGAACCAGATCCGCGGTACATAAACGATGGCATTAGAGCACGGAACTGTGGCGGCACGGGCTGTAGGAGGGCCTGGCCCTGCTGTGTTCCATGTACATCTCCACCTTTTCCACCGCCACTTTGCTGCTGTTGTTGAATCCAACTTGCGGCATCTGTTTGGGGCCTCAGACTTACTTGTTGCACATCTCCCGAATCTTTCTGGTGTCCGCCGCTCATATTTCCGCCGCCTCCGCCGCTGCCATCTCGCCCACCGTAATGCTGTTGATTTTGGTGGTGTTGCTGTTGCTGTTGATGATGGTGATGCATGTCTTTGTGGTGGGATTTGTGTGAGCCTGAGCCGGGTGCGCTCCCATCCAGAGACGGAAATTCGTGGTGAAATTGTGGACTTTGATATAATGGAGGTAATGAGGATGAACCTCCATCTTGACCGGTTGTCACTGATGACCATGTTACTGCTGATGAACCAATATTCGATGACGTGTATGATGATGAAGTCGTTTGAGTTGTTGGGGATAGAGATTGTGTTTGAGTGCTGTTTGTGGAATTGTTGCTGTTGCTTGAATTTAAGGTTGCTTGTGCAGTTTGCCCACTGTTCGTTCCACCTACTGATGATTGAATTCGACCTGCAATTTTAATTATATTACTCTGAAAAAAAATTCCATTAAGGCCCTACCTTGCTGCTCTTGTCCAGGAGTTGTGCTTCCAGGCGTTTGAGTTTCCGCTTTTAGGGATGGAAGATTCGCTGGCCGCCTTGCGGACGGTACTTTACCCAAACATTGCATTCCATGTTTACGGGGAACTTGATTTTTTTGTGTTGAAGGTTCAAGGGATTCGCCCTGCAGAAGGAATAATGTTGTATTCCTTTGTTTAAATGGAATCAACTCAAAATACTTACACGACTACTCTTATACAGACGGTTTATATCAAACGCTGCAAACTTGGGCTTTGCATGGCGCTCCCCCCTACTTCCCCCCAGTGTGCTCATGCTGCCAGAGAATCCTCATCAGCGTAAGCACCACCTCACTGTCGCTCACGACGGTCAACAAAAGTTTGTTATGTGCGAACTTCGCTACGAGAGTGTTTGCGGTTTTCAGACGACGGCACGTTCTTTGTAAATATCCAAAATTATCACTCCCTTCCTTGCAATTCAACAAAATCGAACACTGGAACTGAGCAATTGCGGGAGAGTAACAACTATAAAAGGACGCGGACCGCTCCTTTATTTTAATTTTTTTTAAAAAGCACACCGACGCAATCGCGAATTCAATAATTTCTTTGGGAGTTTTTAAGAGGCTTCAGAAACTCTCTCATTCCCGACGAAGATGATGAAATTTTTCAGTTTCACCGTCTTCGTCGTTTTTCTGATTGGATTTCCAGTAAGAACTAACTGAAATGATTTTCTATGCGAATCTTGAAAACAAGATCTTTTGCTTTTAAGCGCTCAAAGAATTTAACTGTTTGCAGGAGAACTAAACGAAATGCTCTCGATTTTAAGTGAATGTTAAAAGCTACAAAGGAACCTTCAGTGTGGCAGGCTTTATTTGCTTATTTTTCTCTGTTTTACTCTTTCGAGTCAACGCTGTTTGTAGCTGATCTGCTTATCTTTTTAATCTGCAAGAAAAAATATAAATTGTTTTCGTTAACTAGCTGATAATATTAAGGGAAAATTTAAAAGTTATTTTTAAAATTGACCCGACGGTGAAACACTCCCACTATATACTGCGGCAACAACAGCAGCCACCCAGAACAGCTTCAAAAATCTCCACAAGTAGTTTCAAGTCTTTTCAGTTTGCATCTGCTTGATGATCAGCATATTTTAAGCTAAAAACAAATTGCTCGAACATTTGCTGTTTTTAATTTTCTGAAGGTGTACTCAAACTTTCAGAAAATTTTAAACTCTGCAAATTTGTTTTAAAATGCGGTGATATTTTAAGCTCACACAGGAGCTTTATAATCCTCTAAGCTTAAAATGTTTAATCCATTACCCTTTCATAAAAGCAACAAATTCCAAAGCAAAGGTAGAGAACGTACAGCACAGACTGGATGTAAACTCCGAAAAGCTTCAAGTGAATTTGTATAGCTGTTTTGTTGGTTTTCGGCACTTAGTGCCAATCGGCCGTCGACAATTTGCTAACCTAAGAGCTGCAACGTAGTTTTACGTTTTTTCAATAATCACTAAACTTGACTTCTATTTTAAAAAAGTAAACAGCATTAAACTGTCCAATTGCTGTTTTTAGTTTGGGAAACACAATTATAAATTCTGAAAAAAAGCATTTTATTTTCAAAGAATTCAACAAAAAAGTTTGGGCATGCAAGTCACAATTTCAATGGAAATCCTGTAGGTGCATAGTATGTGCAAACGTATAAAACATGCCTTAAAAAATTACATTTGAACTAAGATAATTTATAATGAATTTAACTCCTTAACGTTTTCCATCATTTCGTAGATCATTCTTAGAAGGGTCGAATGGTAATTATTCGGAAAGGGGCTTCCGCCGATTTGACTCAAATTGAAATATGTCATAAAGGAGGTCATTCTTAGCACCCTTGCCTTTCGACATATGCCGCGGAAGCCTACAAGAAAAACATACACACAATTTATATATATGTATGTAGAATGCAATTCGCTTATTATGGACTTCCAGGCATCGCGGAAATTGTTTTATTATAACCGAGTGTTTATCTTATGAGAAACTGTTTAAAAATAAAGAATAGATGCCCAAGCCTAATTATACCAAAGCATGTTCATTTAATTAAAACTCTAAAATAAAACACATATTTGTGTCCTTCACTATCTTCCACAAACAATGTTACGCTTTTTGTTGAAATTGTCTAAACTTCCAAAACTGCATTTAAAGTCATTGTCAATCATTTTCTCCAATTCTTAAGCTTTAGTTTGCAACATTAAGTCACTGATTGTGAGTTTTTTTTAGGAGCTATTTAAACAGCATTTCGTCAAAGTGGATTCCAGCGTGGATTTATAAATTTAGATTCCGATTAAAATAAAATTTGTCCACAAATTTCATTGTTCCGCCATTACCGGCAAGGTCAATATTTTCATCTGTTAGACCACTTACTCATACAAATAAGGTTACGCGGCTTGTAATTGTAGAAGGATTTATACCAAAACAGATCGCATAGTAACATACCTATACATACATACACATCCACAAACTTATAAAAAAATTTTAATAAATGATGTATCAATGAAAATGTGACACGCCAGCTTCTTTCATTCCATCCATTCCCAAATTAACTACGTACAAAAGAAGGGACGATACAAGCCCAGAAAGTGGGGGGAAAAAAGAAATAAGCAGGCATATCTTTTATTAAAACTATTTCCTCGGTTAGCAGACCATTTATTTGCTTTTGTAATTACCAATGTACCAATGTCGCTTAGCCCAACAGCTGTTTAAACATCATGCCTCGCAGAAAATCAAAAGAAATAAAATACTAAAAAGCTTTAATACGTATTTGGAGTTCGTTCTGAGACTGAAGTATGTAAGTTTAATTTTGCGCAATGCTCAAATATAAATCACGATTCTAACGATATACAATTGTACAAAGGGTGAAATATTGCTGCCGTTATATAAAAAAACTAAGGTTAATTTTATTTATTTATATTATTTATTATGCATGCCGATATAAAGATGCATATATACAAATAAGAAAAAAAAATATCTATAATCTTATTAGGTAGGCCTAACCGAAGCAAACATTGCCCTACAATATTTTATTTGTGGGGAATACACTTTTGTTTATAAAACCCACACAAAAAGACAAGGTTAGAGTGCCATTCAAAAAAGCGTAGTATCAAAATCCGTTTTAAAGAGTTGATTTCATGTCATGTGACTGGTGCGATAGTAAGCCGTAGTAATCTCACTCCTGCGCCGACTCTCTACGCAAAATGTAAAATTGCCACCACGCTGTATTATACCTTTATGAAGCTGCGGTTTTTTAATGATCGAGTGGATTCAAGAACGCATAAAAATATATCTGACCTGAATCACGTGTTCAATAGCGCTTTATATTATAGGAATCAATCATTCTAAACCTGATAAAGTACCTAAACTTTCACTATTATAATTTAATATCAAAGCAAAATCCCATTTTACATATCCATTGTTATGCAGGTCAACTTGGAATGCGACGGAACTAATTTGAATCACTAAAACCATTGTATATTTCAGTAACAATATTTATTGCTTTATTATTTCTAAAACATTTTTAAAATCTAAAAACAAATTAGCCTTTTGCACAGCGTCTTTAAGAATATAAAAGTTATCACCTTTATTCGAGTTTTGATCAGATCGCAACTCTTCGATGCATCTGTACAAATTCTCCGAATTAGCAGCATTGACCTTATCCGGGAAACAAATTTCCGAAACCACTGACATCAACCGCTGTTCCATTTTATTCAAATAATCTTCCATTATCACGGTTTCTTGCTCCAACAGTTTATTTTCTTCTTCAATTTTACTGATATGTTCTTGCAACTGATTAAGCTTCCAAAAGAGTAAATTATTTGTTTTCTCCAAGCACTCTTTAGATTTTGGCGCTCCACCGAGTGTACACTCAATAGGAACGAAATTCCCGTCTCTTAACTCTTCAATATATCGTGCGCTGATGTGTGGAGTTTCGTGTATATCACGATCCCTGATGAACTTCATTTCTGATCCTTGAATTGATAATTTGTCAAGTCCTGGTGATTTCAAATATGTTTGCAATTCATGTATGTTGCGCTTAGCTCTAATATCGCTCGATTTCGCCATTGTCCGAAGATGTTTGACAGCAAACGATGAATATCCAGTGCTAGTCCCCAGTTTTTGATTATGTGTTGACTTTTTCACATTTTTAGCACTCTTAGTTCTTCTTCGTCTTTTCAATTCATTTCTAAGTTGTTTGAATTTCTCGTTAAGCGGCACTGTTTTAGTTGACATTATTTTTTGTTATAATAAACCAGTCAAAATGGCTAAATTGTCTTCCGAAACTAGGTCAATTGTATCTCTTCCAAAAATTTTTAACTATGATTAGCTCGCATGAGAAATTTATCCTTTAAATAGTCTTTATCCCCCCCAAACTGTTCATCAAATTAGTAAGTCCCGCCCAAAAACAACTAATAGATCCTACCTACCTGTGCAGGTAGCAGAAATTATTCTATGCGAAAACAACGTTGTGCTCTTTACAAAATTAGGATAATAAAAGAGGTAAGAGGAGCAGAGCTGCGGCCTTTAAACATAATTACCTATTATGGTGATAATAGATATTGCCATTTGTAATTATAAAAACTCGAGTATTTTAGAGGTTTATTGCTCGATAATTTACTGGAAATTCACATTCAAATTCAGGTTCCTTACAATGCTCCTAATGGGCTCTATTAATTCTGGGTTTTTACCTTTAGCCAGGTCGTTCAACTCATTTAGAAATTGGTAAATGTTCTTGGTATCGGCTCTGTAATGCATATGCGGAATTATCAACACAGCAAACTCCTGTGCCAGCCTCATTTCGATGCTTTCCAAAAGTACTTCAGCTAAAACATTTTCTTCTTCGATTCTTTCATTTTCTTCAGTAATTTTGCTTATATGTTCCTTTACCGTTCCAATACTAAGTTCCAAGAGCTTATTTTGTTCCTTAGTAGCAATCGACTTCTTACATAAATCAACAACCTCTTCAAATCTTCTCTCGTTAATAAGTTCTTGTCGCCCCTTATTACAGCAACCAAACTTCCTTTTTCTTCGATATTCAATTACTTCCTTATTGTATCGCTGCTTATCGTTCTCCGCTGCATCTAGGTAATGTTTCTTACTATATTGCGGTAGCAAGTTCCATGCGTTAACGACAACTTCCTCAACATTCATAGAATTTGCCGTAATTACTCTCTCTTGATATTTCCGTTTGAACTCCTTCACAAACAACCTGTATCCTGGGATGTTTAAAATATGAAAAAAATTATACATTTTGTAAACAAATTCGTACCAGTTTTCGGAGGCACTGGCGGCTTTTGCCGGAGTTTTAAAAAGTTTCTTTCCTGATTTGCATCGCACACAGTTTTAGAATTCACGGCAAAATTACTTTTAAGTTGAGTCAAGTCGTGATTTTTCGAGTTTTTCTTTACATTTCGTTTTGCCATTGCATTAATTGAACAATAAGAGAAAGGTGCAGTTAAAGCAGCTCTTGAATAAATATTTACTTTCTCACTCAGATCCAAACAATCAAAACTAGCCGAATTAATCGAAGGACTTTTAATCAAGGAAGGAAATATTTAATATGTCAGTGGTAAAACAAATGAAAGTGCATATGTTGAAATGTGCACTGATATATGTAACAGTCAGTTATATTTTTGAAAACTCAACCACAATAGGCTTTTATAAAAGAGCGGAAATATGAAAAGTGTCATTTCAATGCTGCTTTATTTATTAGCAAAATATTTGATTCTGATGATTAAAAAAGTAAGCAAAAACTATCTCTTATGAATTTTAAAGAGTTCTTCTCAATTCAGTTAAAAAAATAAATAAGGTCGTTGGTTGGTTTTGAAAAACAAAAAGAAAACATTGGCGCATTTTAGGAATTATCTAAAAATTAGTGAATGAAATTTGAGTTTGTCCTTATGATAGAAGATTTGCAACTCCTCTGTCAAAGTTTTTAGTTACTTGAGGAAAACACCAATTTGTTACCACGATAATTACTGTGAAAATCACTTTAATTAAAAGTGCAGTTGAAGTAATAATACAATTTATTATTTTTAATAATAATATCTATAAAGGATACCTATTAATTCAAAAATCGCTATGTAGTCAATAGGCTCATTTTTGTATTAGTATTCCATGAGATACCACGGAGTAGGTATTGTTATCAGCATTGTTGGCATTCTAAGTCACGGTTTTTTATTTGTTGGAAATATGTTTGTCAACGATATGACATCAAATTAAACTTCTACTTCCTATCTGCTTATCTCACTGAATTTAATTGTTTTTATATTTTCATCTTGAAGTAGGATAAGGAAATAAAACGCGTGTACAATTAAGCTTTAATCAATGGACGAGTGAAATAAATTCAAATATGTTGCAAACATTTCCGAAAAGCCGTCATTCGTCATTGTGATTTATTATAATGATTACACAGCAAACTCTGCCACCCTTAATTACACACTTCGCAAAATGTATACATAGATGCGCCATTTGTGGCACTTTTATATTTAACTTGTACCGAATTTCGATTTTCCAAATTTTTTTTGAAATTAAAAAGTTGTCTTGCTGTAAACGACAGCCAGATTCCGGAAATACGGAACCCTAAATAAAGAGAGTTCCCACATGTTCCCAGCGAACATTATACACCGATATAAGTGATAAAAATTATCTACTGAGCATTTCATCCTTCCCTCGCATGTTAAGTAATAAAAAAAAACTATTTCCAATGCATTCACGTTGGCATACTTTCAAAATAATTAACTTCCAATAATCCAGTGTACTAAAAATATTAAAAGAAACAATAAACCGCAATCTGCCACAACGTAAAAAAAAACAATTGCCCTTCACCGCATTGCGATTAACAATAAAATTGTTGCAAAATTTCCTAAAATTAAACACTCATCACACAGCAGTAAGGAGCGCATATTGCATAAAAGAAAATTCGCAATTTCTCCGCAAGCCCGGATAGGTAAATAACACCGGCGAAGGTAAAATTCGCAGTACTGGGGCGATGTATAGGTGTGCACTGGACACGAGCAAGTAAAATATAGAGGGAATGGATTAGAACCGCGCAAAAACCGATAGGAACAGAACGATGAATATACGGAAAAGGGGCTTTATCATCAACCAGAGCCGCAGCACCACATTGGCAGAGTGAAAGTGGCAAACAATGCTCAGGACGGTGGGTGACGAAGCTCCATCAAAAGTTGCAATCAAAACATAATCACTTATAGTATACCACGGACCACGGGCCACGGGGTGCTTAGAAAGTGCACCACAGTCGAGATGCAAGTGCGAATCGGTCGGATGGGGACGCATGTGATAGCGATGGCGTTGCATAATGAACTTGAAGTTAATGATGCCAGTAATTATGAACATGTTCATTTATAAAGCTTTCCGGGTAAGCGTTACTTAACAGCGACGAGCGAGACCAAGAATGAAGAAAAAGCACAAAGCAAATATGTATTTTCACCCTGATTGTAAGCCGGCAATTGCACATTTACCACCGATCATATGCACAATTTCGAGATATCGATTGTAAGACTTCAGAAAATATTTAATCGACCTGACGCATCTACAAGGAGGAAATAAACAACTGATAAGGCTTCGCGTAGCTAAACGAGACGTAGGCTTCCTATGTTTACTGTAGATTGGTGAAACCCGATACAGTGCTAGATAGGGACGTACAGTTTCGCTTACAAAGGATATTTTTAAAAGAGTTACTCTGCCATGGGGGGTAAATGCAATTCAAATGAAAAATTCGAAATGTGTAAACAAAGCTCTTGCGGTACGCAGCTTTTCACAAGTGATAAATAGAGCACAGGCATGTATTTTAACAACTGTTCATAAATACGGGATGAGTCATTCTTACTGAAACAACTCTCTAGCACACTCGCTAGCTGTATGTTTTGCCACAACTTTTATTCAAAATGTGTATAAAATAAAACTTTAAATCGGAGGAGTACTCATTAAACTTCACGCTTCAAATTGTTCATAAGATATTGATTGGTTTTGGAGAAATTTTTATATGCAAATCACATCTGTATTAGCAGCCTATAGAGTTGAAATAAAATATGTGCCCCAAAGTATTAAAAAAGTGTTTATTTACTTAAAATAATCCTGAGTTTAATTGTAATTCTGGCAATTTAACCAACACTTAAATTTTATTAAGAAAACCGAGTAAACAAAATGTTAGTAAAAGTTTAAGTGATCTAAAGAGCACAAATTATTCAGAAACAACCGCAATACCAATTTCAGCTCCCTTAAGATTGTTAAATACAATTTTTTTCGTGTTCGGAATTTTTACGACGCATTCAGGAATAAGCCTGTATATAAATTTATTAATTACACTTAATAACACACCTTCTCTTCTTTGTAGATACGCTGAAGTTCTTCATTCTTAGCTTTTTTTTGTCAATTCTTGCATAGCCACAAACTACTAATTCGTTGTTCATCTTGTTTACAAATATGTAAATAAATAAATAAAAAAAAATAATAAAAAAGGAAAGAAAAATAACTTTGGGTTCTTATGTTCGGGGATGTTGGCATTGAATATTTTCGATAGTTGACCAAACAAATTTAAATTTGGCCTTGAACAAATGGTGAACCTCTCCCCTTATATTTAAAAAAAATCCTTCAGGGAATTCTATTCATGTCCAACAATGTCAAAAGATCCAATCGAATTGCAAACAATTGAGTTTTCATTATACATATATAGCTGCAATGTGAGGTCATGTTTGACTCTTGCACACAACTTTTGAAATAGTTAAAAGGCATTTGGTCGCTTCGTCCAGATCGCTTTCCTTATTATCATTAACTCGAATCTATGCTAGCGCATAAATTTTGTCTGTCTGCCTATGTCAATTCCCTTTTTTTTACCTCTCATCTTCACGACGTCATATCGAGTTGACATGTACCTCATTTCACTCCTGGTTACGCGAGGCTGTGCAATATTAAAGCCTCATCAAAACCCGTCAAGCAGCTTTAGCGTGATGAACGTACAAACAAACTGGCAGACAAAAATTACAAAAGCAGTCTACTGCTTCCCTATCATTTATAGTCCTTCGAAAACAGTTTTCAATATTTTAAATGTACGAATGCGTAGACAAATCGAATTAAATTACCTGGCTCATTATGATGGTAACAAATTCCATGGCAATCGATTATTTTACACCTTTCCATATCATTTCAAATTCAACAAAGCAATAAATACCACTAATGCTTACTGAACAATGTGTACACCTTTTATGCTAGAGGAAGTTTGATTAGTCGCCGAGATAATTATTATACACACAAGATGTATTTAATCCGAAAATTGTTTTTACGGAATAAATCAAATACCTACGTCTAAGTTTTGAACAAATGAATGTCATAATCCTTGCGAAGGCTTTAATTGTGTGATTAGTTGGGCGTAAGAGACAAATATGGTATCAATGCCTCAATGCCACATCTCACATCGAACATCATATGATTCAATTTCTGAAAAACATTTTCTAAGCTGTTTAATCTCCGCAGGTCAACGAACCAGCCTATTGTTCATGTTTTACCGTGTTTGCCCGATTTACTCCACCTGTCTGATTGTTACATATAATAAGAAAATAATGTATGTACCTCGCAAAGGCAAATAAGGACAATTTAGGATACATAAATTCGTATCATGACAAGACCTAATGGCTCACGGTGATTGCGCACGAAACCCCTACTATATGGTCTAGCTAGAAGCCTTCCAAATTAAATCTTAAATTCCGCACTAGTCAATTCGCACCAGTAAATTTTTTACGCATCATTTTATAATAAGTCAATGAGCCCTGACGTGATTTTCATATTCGCACGGAATGTATTTTCGCATTCAAACGATTTAATCGTGTTAATTTTTATTACAAAATGCGAAATTGTGAATTTGCGAACTTCTAATATGAACTATTTTTGATGATACTTACCTCGTTTGCATGCATAGTTGAACCTTGGATTGAATCCATGCGTTATAATTAAAATGTTTAAGCCCATTGCTTAAATCACTCCAAAAACACTAAATAAAAACATACCCATGTTTTATGTAAATTAATATAGAAACAAACAATCAAATAACTTAATATTAGTGTGGAATTTACGGATGCCCAAACCAAGACTGGATTTGACAGACACGCAAAATGATAATGAGATTTACGTACTATCTCGCTCGCTCAAATACATCCTTTGAACACCCCTCAAAAATGCCGAATTAATGTAACATATACTTACTTTCCAAAATCTCAGAGGAAAAGGTTCAAACATAAATTTTCTATAGGACATACATATTATACATGAAATTCAACTATATCAAGCCGTTTCGACTAAACTCGAAACGAGATACATAATTCCACCTGTGTTTTTTTTTGTCAACGGGTTTTCGCTGTGGATCAGCGGTTTAACGTTATCTAAACCCAGATGTGTGTTATTATTGCTTTCCCATGTCGCTGGCCCAGATGGATGAGAACAACACGTCTTTTATTTGGCTTGTGGTGTAGCAGGTCGCTTCATCCTGTTGAAACTACATGTCATTTACGTTCAAACCATTCAATTATGACGGACGAACATGTACACCAAAATGAACGCATAACTTGCGAATTATCATTGTAAAATATTTATATTTTTGGTTTTTGTAAAGAATAACGTATAACACCGCCTTTTCGTAAATGTCTATATTTCCATTTACCAGTTAACAAATACAAAGAGAGAGAGAGGTCGCAGTTCAAAACTCAAGTTCTTGTTGAAGCAACCTTTGTTAGCTCAACAAACAGTATCAAGAATTTCCTGCCATTCCATTAAAAAATCTAAAATAGCTATGTAGATTTGAAGACATTTTGCTTTACGACTTTCTTGTAATATTCTCAGATTACATTCTAGTAGTGGGCTCAACCAATGTACATTTTTGTCTTCTGCAATAACTTTTGGATACCTACAAAAAATCTCTATAGTTATCAAAGTTCATTGCCAGATACCTAATTACAAATAGAGATATCACTTGTACTATGGAGTAAATGTAAAATGTACTTGGGTAATGTAGCACTGCGAAAGGAAAATATTCAATCAATAGATATTTTGTAAAAGGCAAATATTCAGTCAGAAAATGCCATGAGCTGCAGCTAACTTCTCAGGACCCGGATAACGAATATACCCATAAATAACATAAACACCTTGTAAAAATGACGAAAATATTGATTTATATCTTGCAATTATCTATTCCTTCATTTTTTGGCCTTGCAAAGGACAATGACCTTTTAAAAAAATTAAAGCACAGCATCTCCGGTTTTGTTTTATTTATATCTAAAATCTCGACGCTAAGGACTTCGTAAATGTATCGTACCCAGAAATTTTGTGATTGTTCATAACCAACTATGAAGACTTTAACGAAACACCAGCAAATATCACAGATTAGTAAACATAGAAGTTCAAGAAATGTGGCAAGTCTTGCGAAAACACATCCATAAAAGCAAGAGCCCCAGCGTAGTCAGTGTATGCCCCTAGGTTAGCCAGGCAATATCGAGTTTTTCACTATTAAAACGCCTATTTTGAATGCCTTAGAATTTCAATAACAAGCAATCGGTAATTTTAATCAAGATTGGCGAATTTTATCAGGACTGCAGCCTTGGAACCTGAAGCGAGAAAATCAAAGGGTTTTCCTCACCCACATCAACCCGATTGGTGCAGATGACAGCGGCACAGAGCTTTTCCGAGCCCCAATGATTTACGGTTCTGAGACAGGTTAGCCTAGCATCAATTAAAGTTGGGATGAAGGCAAGCAAGCTGAATTCAAAAAATAAGGGAATGCTGGTTAAAGAAATGTGCAATCGCAATGCATTCCGATAAACGCTTATATTTTATGAAGTTCTTCTCTGGCAAATTACACACACACACACACACGGACGCGACACCAGAAGAATGCACATGTTTTTCAACACAAAAAAGTGGGGATGCGCTTTACATTTACCGTAAAGTCGTATGAACTTTATAGGAACACACGGAACACGGAGAATATGAAGGATGGAACGAATTGAAAGAGACGAAAAATGAGGAAACAAAAAATGTGGTGGCGGCGTCTTATAAATGGCGATTTCGCCTGCATTTCACGAAATTCTTTGTGCCCACTTGCCGATTTTTGCAAATTTAAACAACACCATTGACGGATCTTTCGAAAAGAACTGTGGCGAATTACTCACCCCTTTGGCAGACGAACCGCACCAACCAAAACGAGACGAGATCTCCCAGCTCTCCACTGGTGCTGGGTGGAATTCGTCAAAATCCTTTCGCACAAAGCGCTCCTCTTCAATTTCTCACTTAAATTCACTTCCGAATAGCCGTGGGCACTGCTTAATAAGCGCGCCCCAAGAGTTTCGTATCTCGCAAAAATTTCTTGTTTTGTCTCGTCCGCTTCCCGTACGAGCACCGACCGCACGTCAAACAGATATTAATCCAAAAATCGCCTGCTCTGCTGCAGCTCAGTCCGAGCTTTGTAAACTTTTCTCCCGTGTGTGTTTAATTCAATTTGATTTTATTCTTCGCTACGTTTCACGACGACGTCTTTTTGGCTCTCCTTCGCTTTGATTTGATGACCCGTTCCGTCGTCGTTCTCCTCGGCAGCCTTTCCTTTTTTACGAAAAATTGAACAACTAATAAAACTTTTTCGTATTTTAACTCGTTCGCGACTTAATGTGATTTTGCTTGCTACTTAGCTGCGCGAACTTTACGACAAAATCTATTTATTAAATAATTAAAAAACACAATTTCTCCGGATTTAAGTTATTTTTCTCCGTCGCCACGAACAGGATAGAACTTTTTTTTAATGTAATTTCAAAATGGCGATTGCCACAGTTTCGTTTCTTTCGATCAATATCGTGACGTCAGTTTTGGTTTTTGCAGGTGATTTTATTCGTTAAGTCATTTTTTCGTATTTAGAGCCATCTACCGACAAATTTGTCTGAGTTCAAAAATTCGCTTAAAACTGTTTAGAAGTTTTTTCAAGTACAAGAGACAAAGGATAACCGTAAAATATCATTAAATAGTCGTTAAATCTACGTTGAAATGTAATTCCCTTCGCTTACCATAGTTTAGCCTGTGCTCAGCGAGCATGTGCTTGTTGTTTAAATTGGGTCAATATGTGATTGAGTGCCTTTATCATTTTACTCACATATAGTGCAGATAGAGCTATAAATCTTGTACAAAAAAACTCAAAGTACCAAAGTCAACCCAACGAGAATCAACGGTGGTCCGCAAGCTGTGTTTTCATCTGACGGTGTGAGGAGTAATCGGCCAGTGTACCTTTTTTTATTATTTATTTTTTTATTACTAGGCGTTGTCATACACGCTGCCCCATCATGGAGAATATGCGCGCCGGGTTGAACTTGTTAAACACAACAATTCAGTAGTTACACAAGAACGAAGTTACTAAAATGCAGTTTTCAAAGTACTTATGCATAGTAGGACGATTGTTGGGAAAGGAAATTGTCATACTAACCAAATAAATTTAAAAATTCAATGCTTATTTAACAATTATTCATTAATTTTCTATTTCATCACTCCATCCATCTTAAAAAATTGAGTAGGTATAATAAATGGAGAGCCGTGCATGGCTAGATCAACTATTGCTCAACTATTATTTTTCTGGAGGCTGAAAAATTCTTTATCCGCCGTCAAGGGTCCTTCCCACTAAACTCCCTCCTCCTATTTTCAAAACTTATTGTACTACCCCGGGACTACTTTATGTATTCCTTTTGGATGGTGGAGGCAAATATTTTGTCAGTAGATATTTTGTAAAAGGTAAATTATGGAGTTCTTAGCTTTTTGAATCTTTGAAACTCATCCCAACTTCATAAAAGCCAGATCACGGACTATGAGATATACCCAAAATATTATAGCTAGTTGTTGGCATATATGCGATAGTCTTCAATTGTGACGTAGCTATTATACATTTTATGAAATATGAATCCATCGTAGGAATCATATTCGCAGTATTCATTTAACCCACAAATATTGAAGGACTATTTTTCAAATGATTAACAACGGGGTGATATATCTCACCTAGGCGCAATCTCAACCGTTTCAGAGTTACGGGGTGATTAATAAATTCGAGATGCGCATTATTACTTTATTTTTATCTTCTGATCAACTCAATGCAGCGACATAAAAGTCACGCCAAGCAATGTTGATCTACCTGTGCCACTGTAGATACAGACACTTGCGAAAGTGAATAAATGCTTTAAAATTTCCAAAAATTCACATTTCTCCCACATTTTCACCGAAATTCATGTAATTAATACACCCATTTCTATTTTTATTAATTTACCAATCTTGTTGCCTTTCCAAAGAGGTACACCATGTCTAGGCAGAGAAAGGATGTGCAAATTTATACGTCGAAAACCTTTTACGGAATTTAAAACAAAATCTGCATGGACAAGCACGCAGTAAGGCATGCGGAAGGTCCAACAGGTCTTCTAACACGTACCATTCCATCATAATGACTCATATTTATTTTTGGTTCATAAGAGAAAATCATAGTTTTCCATTTTAGTAATGTCCAGACTCCATAGGTTGTTGGAATAATCGTTCGAGGCTTCCCACTTCTTTTGTAGAAATGAAAGGCTTCTTCAGAGGTCGTCTTGAAAAAAAACTGCCCTCAATAGCTCGTCTCCAAGGAGAGCTATCACTGATATTTAAATTATATTTAGTCACTAAAGATCGCGCAGAGATATCAGATCGAGTTTTTATAATTCTTACAATCAAAATGTCCTCTCTCTGTATAGTTTTCCTAGGTCACCATGACACCGGGAAACAAGTAATAAAAGAACTTCATCGGTTCGTTTGTTCTAAATAAATTTTATTAAAATCGTTAATTACATCACCGACATGCTTACTTATTTGTAACGTGTTCTTGAATTGCATTCGAATATACAACTAAAATTAAACAGCCAAACTTACAGGAAATAGTTTCTCCGTAAACGAGACCCATCTCATCCTCCGCGGCAACAATTGGCACTAAACGTTATCACACTACAAAAAGAAATACTATACCCAATCCTTCGCTGTAAATTTGGCTTTAATGTCTATTTATAAATTTTAACATTTGCTGGTCGCATTACTTATAAAATTACGTTCGTGAAAATGTGACTGACGAGTGTTTAAATGGTTAAGCACATACATATTGCATTGCATTGCCAATATCCAGTTGGAAGAGACCGATAATATTTTTAAAATTTAGAAACAGATTTTAATCAATCGCCGATCTGTCCGGACAACACGTATTCAAATTTTCTACAATCTTTAAGTTATATTCTCAGTATGGTGAAATAATTAGGGTAAAGATAAATTCAATATTAATTTACTCCCACGGAAAGTCTTATGCTTCAGATATGACGCGATTGCAGTTGCCCTTGTTAAAATTACGACCAATTTCTTGATCTGACTTGCTACCGGATTTAATTTCAAAACGAGAGCCGCACTGGAGATGTAGATTCACCGTAGGAGCATTATTTCATAGATTTACCCTGTTTCATTAAGTCTACAAAGATATGTAGACCACACAAACAAAAATATACAAAACATCAAGGACAAAGGCACGGGGATAAAATCGGTGTTAGATTACATAAATTCAATAAACACATCTACTACGTAGAAAACTCTAACCAGTGAGTAAAACATTAAAAATTGAGAAAAAAAACTTCCAGAAACGTTCTGAGATGATTTAGCAGTCTTTTACAGTAATAAATTTACTAAACACAACCAATGTACAATTGATCAAATTGCTTCCTACAAAAGAAAAAAAAATCACTATTATTGCTACATATTCAAATCGATTCAGTCATGCAACAATCTTCTTTTCTAGAATTCACCCTGCTATCGATACAAGTGTAAATATCTCAAATACTATCCATAAATCCATAATATTCAAATATTAGTAAATAATTGAACTTTGTTCGCGCGATTCTTAAATATTCTATCAGAACATCGTTATGTTGTATATATAATTTAATAACGGTTTATTTGTTGGTTTGTTTGTTTGTTTTTTTTACAACGGTTAAATTCAATCTCGTGACCGAGAAAGGCCCTATCTCTCAGATACTCGATTTGGTGCTCGATTACTTTCGCTACTTTCTTACAATCTCTTTGCTGTACATAATATTGGAGGACTTTCCATCCTTGGAGTGAATTATTTATAAATTGGGAAATATATAAACAAAAACTTATTATATGTATTTTGTGTTGGAAACTATTTACTGAAAAAAGGGATTCTTTAGATTTCCTCCGGATGTCGACTTAATGGTACATAAAATTTGGCGCTCCAATTGGAAGTCGTAGTCTAAATCGGATGAAGATGGAAGCTGGTGAAGTTTTGGCACCTGAAAAATAAAAGATACTTTAAGATAATACAAGTTTTGAACGCAAATTAAAATTGTATACGTCCTTACTTTCGTTAATAAATAATCGAAAGCATGAGTGACCTCTCCCGCCTGAAATACTGAGAGGATAAATTTGGACAAATATTAGACCTCTCTTAGAGATGTACCTAATCATGTCATAAGTTCTGACACTCATAAATTTGATTAAAAGAGAGTGCCAATAAAATTAGGTAAATAAACCTATATGTAATTAATAATTTGTTTTTAACGGCCAGAACCCAGCTATGAAAGTACGCACAACAATAGGGCCTTTCGGTAGCACGTTCTCACTGAGACAACTGATACAAGATATTGAGCAACTGTCTCAGTTGTCTCAGTTGGGTAGGATAATCGGATTAATCAGCTGATTTTGGCATCGAATTTTTCTAGTGGTCGTTTCCACACGGCACGACTAGCCAAGGCACATTTTTAATGCTAAAATCCTAGATTTGGAAAGTGTCTTGGCTAGTCGTGTCGTGTTTACTAGAATAAGACGCATTATATATGATTATGCCGATTTGAAAAGGCACTTTCGCTTGGAAAACAATTATAATAAAGTAAAAGTTTATTCTGAGGACTACTCAAGGGCTATCACAACAAACAACATATAACTGAGACAAATGAGACACAGAAAAACCATCTCAGATGGCTCAGTTGCTCAAAGGCTGCGTTCATTTTTGTTGCTCAATGTGAAAGTGAGACGATGTGCGAGAACACGCCGAGAGAGAATATCTCAGTTGTCTCACTGAGAACGTGCTTGCCGAAAGGCCCTGATGTGCAAGAACACGCCTCTCAGTGAGCCAACTGAGAATATCTCAGTTATCTGTTGTCTCACTGAGAACGTGTTTGCCGAAAGGCTATAATATGTAAAGAAATCAAAGCTGCTGTTTCGACTAAATCTGACTTCAATTTCGGTGGGGTTTTGATCACGCCATCTCCTTTAACACATTTCATAAGCGGATATCTAACAGATTCCGATCTGGACTTGCTGATGTCGTTAATTCGTACAATTGGTAATATTGATTAAACTTTTTTTTTAAAAGAAATGTGAATGTTATACTTTGTGGAAATCTGCATTTCATTCAAAACGCATACGGATCTCTTTAACGTCGGCATTAACAATTAAAAAATACACTCTGAGATAGCCTATATAATATATGAGCCTGGGACAATTTCAGTTGTCCAGCACCAGCCTAAATTCTACAACAGAACACTCACCTCGAAACTCTTACTAAGATTTGGATTAAGCATAAACGGTATTCCGTCAACTTCTGAATAAGCACCCAATGTGCCAGCAGCTGATACAGGTGGCTTTGGTGCCGGTCGCTTAGGAGATAATTTGTAATTTGACTGAATCTCTTCATAATCATGTTCGGTTGGAACTGGTGGCAGCTGATGAAAAAGAAATATTTTCAAAAATGTGTAAAAACTGAAAGTGACAATATCTTTTGAGACTCACTGGTTGATTTGGTTTTTTGCTAATATTAATCCTATTGAGAGCTTTTTCAACTTCGCTTGTGTTATTACTAGTTTTGCTAACCAGTGATGGCATAGGTGGCCGCACATTAAAAGGTACTAGACTTGATTTATAGCAGACTAAAATTCCATTTATTTCTCTGAAAACAAAACACACATAAATTATAAATTGCGGAAGAAAACCCAGAAACTACAATCGTACCCAGCCAGGGAAAATCCTTCTGGTGCAACTTTAAGCTTTGAGCATAAAATAATATCAGTAACTGCGGTCACGACGGTTCCTTGTTTAGACAGCTTATAGGCGATTTGTTTCTTTCGCCACGCTTTTTGTTCCGTATCAGCAGTTCGGGACAGTAGCGAGAATTCTTTTGGTGGATGTTCTTTTTCTGCAATTATTCTGAAGGCGTCCGCTTGTATCACAAGACTACCAAAAATTATGAGGAAGGTGAACTTACTTGATTGTTTCTACGAAGTAATCAGGAAGACCTTCAGTTTTTGATAAGCACAAGTACCGGGCAGTTTGCTTTCCAAATAGTATGTTGTTTTCCCTCCACAGATCAGCGTCGGAGTCCTGGTCGTATGTTCGATGAATTGGAGTGAAATTTTTTGGACATCTGAAAAGGTACAAATAACCCACGGAAGTTCAACTTTAGACTGTTTAAAATTGTATTACATAAAGTTAAAAAAAAATAGGAAATAGGTTTGAATATTTAGATATAATGAGAAACGTCATGCTACTCTATGCAGAGGAGAATATGTCCCTAGTGTGGAAGTACCAAAAGGAAAACGATCCTATATTTACTTCCAAGCTAGTCCAACATTTGTTTCTGCAGGAAAAATTCTCTTAATGAGTTGGCCAAGTCAGTCTTCGGACTTGAATGACTCTGTCCAAGGAATATGGTACGAGATGCCCTTAGAAACAAGTTATAAATTGATTTGAGCTATTCGTGAAATGGGGCCCCAAACCATCGAAAATGTACTGAAAAATTGAGTGGACATAATGGCCAGCTGCTAAACTTCCGAGGCAGCCAATTGAATGAAAGTATGTATATTCATTGGAAAGTTTACTCTTTTCAATAAATCAAAAAAACTTTGAAATACAATCTATTTGGTAAAGAATGAATTTTTCCGCAGAAACCTTACCTTCATAAGAGCCTACACGTTTTCAATTGGATTGATCAAGTCAAAAAAAAAAATATCAAAATAAATATGCAATTATGTTTCGATTATATTATTCTACGGTATTCTACCCATTTTTTCCGGGTTTCCCCACTTGTGTATTCAAAGAAGAATCAGTGCAAAACTATTCATGGAGGGTGAATAACACGTCGCGTTTCTAGACGACTAATGTGGATATGACAATGACTCATATTTTGGTCATTAAGCAGTCTAATGAATACTAAATGAGCATTGAGGCACGCAGGTGCTGCAAGACATATTAGTGCTTCCAAGCGACAGAATTTAATATTTACGCGAACTTTCATTCCAAGAATACCAAGTGTCTAGATTATAGCCTCAGGGGATCCTAACTTTCGAATTCCTAATTAATAGAAACATTCAGAAGATACTGAGGATATCATGAATAGTTCCATCGCCACCTTTCTATTGTTCAGAACGTCTCATTATACATATATCCAATTTACAGATAGTATCACCCCATCCATAGACAGTCATGCCTACTCATGCCAAGCAGAAATAACCGGGCAAAGCTTATTGCCCACTGGAGCCATTAATCTCTTAATTAAAAAATTAACTGAAGTGAGCACTTGGACGAAGCGATGCGGCTGAAAGAGTGAAAGCCCAGTAGACCGTGGCGAGCCGCACAAAAATCAATAATTTAAATTCCCAGTTGCACTGCCCGCCGTCTACGTAAACTTCTTAAATCGCAGCAAATAATAATGTATGTACATATGTAGACAGGAGGTACTCACTTCTCATAATCCTCGACGATTTGGAGTGATGTGATGGGCCGATTGTCGGGCAGAAATCCCATGATCGAGTTAATAACATTTTTCTGCTGCGATGTGAGGGGCGATGCATGCTTTCCGGACTTATTCATTTTCGACAAGACCTCCTTTTCAAACAGTACGTGCTAATTAACAAAACAAACTAGTACAGCAAGAAAAAAAAACGTTTCAATTGCCGCGTCAGAGATTTTTGACCTCCTTTAATATCCGAAATACCTATTACTCAAACCGACCGATATTGCTCATATTTCAGCTCGTTGCGTACTCCCTTTGATTAAGTTAATTTAACATTTCATTCAACGCGGCACGTAGCGGGGGCTAACAATAAAACAGAAAGAAAACAACTCTGTGAGACGATTTATGATTGTTCTAGGGAAAAACGGATAAGAAACAAAAATCGCTTTCTGCCAAACACCTCACTTGATCGCTGTTTTCTGTGTTTCCCAGCGTCACATTATTGTTTGTTGTTTTTATTCCGATTAATCGCTATTAATACTTCGCTAATACAACACTCATACAGAGAATGTAATTCAAAAAATCAACCAAAAACACTTTTCAGCCTATCATAACTTCCATGACACCGAGTTTGATGACATGTGTCAGATTTGTTTGTGGGACGACAAAATTCTTATTGGGCTGTATTCGTTCAATTGAACTGGTGAATAGATTTCTGATAAGATTCAAATACGATTATTTTTGAGTAAATTAAGGGGAACCCCCTTTCCACTTGTCTTAAATTTCTCTTAGCAACGACCAAAACCGTCTTTATTAGCCATGAACCCATATTCCATTTATGGTATGAAAAATTTCAATTGCTGATAATGGAAGATTATCCGTAATACAGTTCGCTTTTAGTTGGAATCAAACACTAAATCTCACAATATTTATCAAAAACGTTTCACACTTTTCAAGCATGGTTTGACGCTTTCAATAGTAGGCATTTAAAATTTCCAACCGAATATTCAAACTCAGCAATTAATTAAAAATGGTTTTTCGGCAATAACGGGTTTTCTCATAAAGAACTGATATTTAGATACTGTTATTATGGGTGTATTAAAAACCAGAATATTGTGTGAACTTTTTTAAGAGTAAAATATCTTTCAGAGTTTATTTTCCAATAAATACGCGCTCTCTAACTGCAGAGCTTAAAGTAAGAAATTTCGAAAGAATCGTTTTTTCAATACGCGAATTCTACAACTAATATCCGGAAACTTTCTACATGGTACTACTCCTAATCCCCGCTTATCCGAGACGCAAAAGAATACATCGCAATTCGCAACCGCAGTGAATGCATCGAAGCTGTCGGTAGCATTTCGGGCAGTGTCTGACCATAAACAGAAAAAAAGGAGACAGGTCGCATTCATTCAGTTGACGGTTAGAAAGCTGGTGATCGTCGGTGCATTTTCACGCTAAAATCAATAACCAGAAAAATGGAAGAGAAAAAAGTAGAGGAGGTCCCGAAACCAGTGGAGAAGCCTGTTACCCCGAAAGACTCAAAACCACCACCGAAGCCAGCAGCCGCGACAAATGAAAAGAAACGAAAAGTTGTCGGCCCGGCGGCTGCAGGAAACGTCAATCCGAAAGCCAAGAAAGTAAAGCGTAAGCGGGAGCGGGAAGATGGTGCCCCTAAGCTGCCACTAACAGGTACATTGCTCGGAATTTTTTCAATTTTGTCGCAGAAGATAGGGAATTCATGTTTGACTCTAATCGCAGGTTATGTGAGATACATGAATGAACGGAGAGATGCCCTGCGAAATGAGCTTCCCGACAAGACAGCCATTGAGCACACCAAAATAATTGCAGACGAGTGGAACAAGATGTCTGAGGAGCAAAAGAAGCCCTACTTACATGCGGCCGAAGTTGATAAGGAAAGGTAGGCGTTGGTCTTAATTTTGTTCTCACGCTTATTTGGTAGATGTCCTATTATGAGAAGGATTCTATTCCCAAAATACCTTTCTACCACGATAAATCTCGTGCATAAAATATTCTTCGTATTTAAATCAAACTGTGTGGAGCCTCTCAGGCTTTTGCATTAACGTATCAATAGTCCAGTTAGCTGGCCAAGAAACTAAGTTCCTTGCAAAAATCGTAAACTTGTCATACTTCGAATGTTAAAATCTATATTGTTGTTTAAACCGGACTCCCTGTCAACAAAAATTCTAGTAGCATACCTATAACGATTGCATTCGAATTTTTTGCTTTTGACTGGCTTGACATTTCTACATATTGCACTGAAGTCATTGATCGCTCTTTATAGACCTTAAGGCAGGCACCGCACCGCACCGCACCGTTGGCCAACGCATATTTCAAATAAGGCAATTTACACTAGCCTCAGTTAACGCGCCGGCAATGCGAAGCGCAGACCCAATAGGGCCAAGACGTTGAAGCACCACCAGCGGCAATGCACCGGCCCTTAAAGTAGCAAACGGAACCTGACGTTTTATATAAAAACCTTTTCCAATGTATTAACTTTATGCCCAAAGATGGGGCGGGGCTTAATTTTGGTTATGCTGCATTTTAAGGGCTCAATTTCTCTGTCGTGTACTTTCGTTTTAAACAGATGATTTCGAAGTAATACTTTTTTATTTTCAGATATAACCAACAATTGGATGAATTTAACAAGCAAAAAATTGAGCAGAAGAAGACCGAATCCCTTAAAGAAAACGTTCCATCTCCAGCAAACGTTTCAAATGGAGCTAAATCTTCGACAAACGGAGAAAAGTCACAGATGAACGGGAAAGAAGCGCCTATACAGGCACCAAAACCGTTACGACGATCGGGTGATATGGGCATACCAATTTTCACAGACGAATTCCTAGATCACAACAAAACTGTTGATATGGAATTAAAAACACTCAGAAAATCGAACATTGATTTGGAGCAACAGAATTCTGTTCTGGAGAAGCACATCGAGAACATGAAATTCGGGGTGGAGAAAATTGAGGCGGAGAACAATGAGCTCCTTCTAAAGAATAAGCTGCTCGAGGCATACATGGAAAAATTCGCAGGAAAATTAGCACAGGCATTATGTGGTCTAGCCATTCCTAGCCAGCCAAATGGTGCAACTGTAGATAACATTGAAAAATATATGACTGATCTATACAATATGGCAACGTCCAACTCACACGGTCCGGCGTCCCTCAATAAGGCCAAGGATATTATCCGTAAACTTGACCTGCAGATTCAGCTGTAAATTCACCGAATTTATCTTTCTTTTAAGGCGAAATCCATAGTTTTAGCATTTATTATTAAGAATATTACACGCTTTTTTTGCGGCATTATTTCATCACTGTTATAATAATGAATTGGAAAATAGTTACTTATTCGATCTTGTGGTTTTTCTCTCTCATACTCATACGTACATCCATACCCAGTAGTACATACCCTACTGTAAACTTCACCCTGCAAAGAATTATCTTCGATTTTAAGCCGAAATACTGTACCTCAGCTATTCCTTCAAAGGGATGTATAAGCCAGGTTATAGGCGTAGCAGAAGAAAAAGTCCTACCACACAAGGTGGTGGGGTGAGATGGCAATGGGTTCCGGTCGGATTTTTGAGTTCGTGCAATGATTCTGATTTTGTTTGGGCGAGATGAGATCGTTTCGATAAAATGATTTTACGCAGGGCTATCACCCCGGTTCGGACCATAATTGAGGAGGTGCGATCCTGAGGCAGACGCTGCACGCTCAATATTTATCGTGATCCAGATTTCAAGATATATAAAAATCCTGCGATCCGTCAATAAACTATGGCTGCAGGTTCAATAAATATCACCATAAATATTGAGCGTGTTGCGTTCGCCTGTGATAGCCCCATTAGTCAGGATAGCGAATATGAACGATTAAAGAAACTAAAACGGAGCCTCGAAGTGGAGAGGCTTTATGGAAGCCCTATAGTCCTAACTGGAGTGAAATAAGAAATGTTTTTTTTTATGATGAAATCTATGCAATCATACTTGAAAACACCTGTGCTCGATCAAAAACTGTGAAACATGGAAGATCACCTTGCCATGAACCCTGTCCGTCTGCCTTTCTGGATTGCTTTCGCGATTGGCAGTAGCTAGACTTGGCTTGTCTTCGCATCGTTTTTGCCATAGTAGATGGTCTTTGCTTTCAGCGCAATTAAGAGAAAACTCTATAACTGAAAAACAATATCAGAGCTGTTATTGGAGAGCTTGATGATAGTCGTCTGTAAGGCTTGAGGCTGCCGCTTGTTAGATATTGTATTCCATGATTAATCGTGGACTTTGTACTTTGGAAAAAAATATCCTCTATTTTTTAATAATTTAAAATTTCTTCATTGTTTTACTTTTATTGTGTTTATATTTGATTACAGTTAGATAACCCTTTATATGCCTAATCTAAAGAGCGTTATCGTAACTCAGTGTGTTTATCGCCGACTGCTTTTTATGACGGAATATTGATACATTTGGTAGATAGGCGAGTGTTAATCGTGTTGCAGTATGCATAGGTAGCAAAACTAAAAATAAATCTTCCCCCTATGCAATCCCCTGTTAAGGATGATAGCTCAGGGATAATCACTCTGTACATCTATGCTTACATATCGAAAGTAAGTGAATAAAGCCTGCACATTCTCCGAATTCTCTCGAAGGAGCGAACTGGTTAACATGCAAAAAAAAAAAAATGATTAAAATCTCCGTCCATTAAAATTTTTCCAACGCTTGACATCATATAAGATATGCGTCTACCCAAGCAGATTAATGTTATGTTCTGGGCAGAAATCAGTACTGCTAGACTGCCAAAAATTACATTTTGTATATTCTATGCGAAGGTGATTTATGATTTCATTTACGGATATCGTTACATAACCGTCGGAGCGTTTCCCCCCAAAAGAAATAGTACAGTTCACTGGAAAGAGTTTTATTAAATATCGACGACACCGTAAAAACATTTAAATAATAATATTCATAAAATATAAAACTTATGTAAAAATATATGTAAATAGGCATCTAGTGAATAATAAAATATAAACATCTCATAAAGGAAGGACACGTCAGTGTGCTGGGGTACTACTAGGTGGATACGAGCCGGCTCGTAAATTGAACGTATGCATACTTTAATCTAGAGTAAATAAAATAAACAGTACTGAAACAGGTTAAAACCGACGCTGATAAAAAATATGTGTGTATAATTGTCCGAAACGACTTAGCTATTGTAATCTTCCCCACCAGACAACGATTTCATGGGGCTTTCAAAGCGAAAAGAATCTGAAGCCTTCCAGCGTCTGTGGAATCCCATCGCTTTCAGCTTTTGGCAAACAGATGATGCAGATAAATATAAGCCTTTGTCGGCCAGTCTCTCGGATATTTTCCAATACTGAATGTTGTTGTCAACTTTGATCATACGAAGGATCTCATTTTTTACTTTCATATCACGTTCTTGTCGCAGTCCCATTCGAAGTTTTTCACGGGGCATATTTATTTTCGGCACTGGATCTTTTGAACGTGGACTCGGTGGTGGTTTAAATGTCATTGGAATGCCTTTAATTATATTATCGCGCAATTTCCATGCGCTCATTTGTGAAATGTTTAAGTTTCTGGCTACCTCCATGGTAGTTGCTCGATTTGCTACTAAAATTTTTGCTTGTTCGTACATTTCCTGAGTGAGGAAAACATTTGGTTTGCGCGGTTTCCTGCGATATGGTGGACCTTGAGAGTTTCTGAAAAATTTCATGAACATATCAAAAACAATTAAAACAATAAAAACAAACTTACGATTCTGGGGGAGTATTTTGAGCGACAGGATCACTAGGGAATACATCCGTTGATCCCAGGGAAAATGAGCTGTTGCTGCAACTTGCACTGTAAATTAGAATTAATTACACATTTCTAAATACATTTTTAAAGTTTGATAGCCATACACCGGATAGCGCACTAAGGAGCCTGTTTCATCTGCAGATTCAGTCTCTTCCCCGTCCTCTTCATCCGTTCTATCGTCGTCTTCCTCACTATTTTCATTATCCGGAATATGAGATTTTCCATTCTCACGAGATTCGTCAGCTGACTTTGTCTTTTCCCCGTCATCCTCAATATTTACTTCCTGCTTCACAACAATTTCTCCAATTTCTTCGCCAGTTTTTATTTCTGAACATTGTTCTGTGCCTTCATTTTTCTCGTTGCCTTTATTGTCTTCAGTTTTATTATTGTTGTTTATGGTGATGACTGATTGTTGCCTTTCTGCAGAATGGGTCGACATGTTTGGTCCTAGATTCTCAGAGCTAGGGTTTGATAATTGCATCGCATCTAAACTTTTACGTAGTTTCCATGCATATGTCCGGGAAATTCCAAGTTCTTGGGCTAATCTTGTTGTAGTGGCATCCTCTGCCATTAGACGTTTAGCTAATTCTATTTTATACGTATCAAGCTTCATTCGTGTGCGCCCTTTGCGTTTTCCATTGTTCCATCGCTTTCCATAAGGCCTAGAAAATTATTAACTAAAATACTTTGCATTTCAAATCTATAACTGTACTGTTCATTCTTGCAGTTCAGAGAAAATTTAATTACGAGTACCTATACTTTGCTCCGATGTTGGAGCTTTCGGCCAACAACTATAGGTTGAGTAAGAGGTGGTAGGGCAGCTACCGATAGTGTCTTCCATGTCGAACAGGTTATGCTTGGTTAGACTAAAATGGCTATGCCAGGCCTTCTCATGCCGAAAAGTAAATTTTGAAGCGTCAGACTAAAATTCGCGCCCTAACCAAATTAATATGATGAAATCAATGGAAAAACCTATAGACATGATCCTGCAGGAGATAAGAGTGATATGTAACCAGATGCCACAGCTAAAGTAGAAAGTTTTCAGAGCTTCATGATACGTCTTGAGATTGGGTAGCTTGGTTTCTCTTAGGTGGGGAATATGTTGGACCAGAATAATGTTTCAAAGTACATAACTACAAATTTTGCAGAGATCTCCGAATTCATTTCACAAGATTTCTAATGATAAGAAAGGATTGATGTGTTCTAGTGTTTAGGCATCATCGTCTATTGTTTAAATTTTCGTCAGATCTTGAAAAGGTATGTCGACTTCTCTATTTAGTTACTTCGTTCAGTGATATTTTATGATTACGCATGCTGTTTTTGGAATGATTTTCCGAGGTATTGTATAACTAGAATTATGCATTTGTTGAATAGTGATGTTAGCGATAGTCCAATCGGATAAATAGCGATGACTTCTTTTGCTTTGTTGAGCCCAAGTCTCGTTACAATAATGAACTTGTATTTTCTACTTATTGCAATTGTTAAAAGCAAACTCATTTATTACTTCATATTTTTAGGTACGACAAAAGGCTATGGCGGCACGGTTAATAAATGAATAAGTTAAAAAGCATACTTACGCGGAACCTGCCCTAGAAGTGGAAGTAATCTTTTTATTGCTTGTTAAGCTTTCTTTAAGATTTTCTCCTTCAGAGTCCGTATCATCCTGCTCCAAAGGTATGGGAATGATGCTGTTTTATAAAAAGATGAACAGGTAATGTGAATCTTCCAAATTATGCTTTTGTCTTCATTTACTTACGGCGTTCCAGTATACCGTGAAGGACAATTTCCTGCCCTTTTATGCCATCCCAAATGATGTCCGGATGGAAAAGTGGTATGACACTCAGTGCATTGAGCTTTACGACTAAGAATAAAAAAATATAAACAATTTTAAATATTCATCCTATGAATTCCATATTTTTACGAATTATTGCGCCCGATTAGTAGTCTTAAATAATGCACTTAATAGGTGAAGAAATTCTAACTTGAAAATCCTATTGATAAGATTCTCATTATGTAATTTTATGTAAAGTGCACGAGTAAATTTCCAGTCCAAGTATACATATGTATGTCCAATGAAAGTTTTACTGGCAATCTACATTATTGTTATATGTCTACTCACTAAGGTTCTACAAGCAAGTACAACCGGTTTGAACTTACCCTGGATTAATAGGCTTTTTATTGCACCGTCCCCAACGCACATGTTTGTCCAGAAATCTTTTTGATATATAGCTCTTCTTGCACTCAAAACATTCGTAGCTGGGACATGCATCAGGATGTTTCGTTTTCATGTGGTGATTTAAAATAGACTTCATTGCGAAAAATTCAAAGCAAATACTGCACTGGTGTCCGCTCGCCTCAGTCTTGTCGTCGTCGTCGTCGTTGGGTGTTATAATCTCAATTTCCGGAATGAGGTGGAGATGATCAGCCTCATCGTGCGATGTATCCGTAGAATATCCAACTTTGTCGTTTTCCATTGGATAGTGACCAATTGAGACCCGGAAAAACCGATCAGCCTCTTCGCACTTCTCTTTGAACGAGAATGCATTAATCACATTCCTTGCACAATGTACACAGATCTGCTGTGGGAGGTCGTCACCCTCGTCAATCTGCAAAAATGCACCACATCCAATTAGACATTGCACGAAAATCATTTTTATAATGGGCATATACCTGCACATTTGCAAACGATGTTATTTTCTTCCACAACCCATCGTCTCCGAAAATTGACACCATCTCCTCGGACTCTGCAATGCATATTCTACAACGGCGAAAGTTCTCCATTGTTCACTTCGGTTGCTTCTGTTTGTTTTCTTATAAAATTTCAACTGATTTGGTGTAAAAACATTTAAACACTTTCGGGAGGCGATTCACGAACAAAAGTAATTAAGATATCTTCAGAATTTACGAATAAAATAACAAAAATTGGAAGAGAAACAAACTAAGCACCGAAATGTCATCCATTTTACCAAACGTCAGACCCACGAAAGGCACCAGCACTAACGAGCTAAAAAGTTTTTGTTAACTTTTTCGTAGCACATGGTGGGCATCGTGGGGATGGGTGAAAAATTCTCTGGAATTATTTTTTAAACGAAATACATGTTTTGAAACATTGGAAATAACGCGAAAAAGAATCTACAAGTTCAATATTTAAACGCCATCCTTCTGAACGTAAAATATAAACCTGGGTAGATCGCCAAAGTACAATGTCATTAGTTATTCCCTTCCATCTACCTTTTTGTTTTATCTACAGTATTTTTATAAAATTTTTCGTAATAGCCAGAAATATTTGAAGACCACAAGTGAAAATTTGTCCACATCATAAATATGTTTTTCCAAGCAAAATAGTCTAAATTCGAAACCTGGACGATTTGGCAATGCTATTCAAAGAATTTTCGAGATACTTGTCAAAATTAACACAACGGTGTGCTCGTTCGCTTCATTCAGAATAAGAAGGGTTGTCGCAGCCGCAAGGGTGGGTTTTTGTGCTTAATTCCAAATTATCAAAACGAACATGAGTCTTGAAGAGGTAAGCATTTAGATAAAGGATAAAATTAGAGATCAGTGTAGTAATCACGTTCATGTAGCTAAAAAGGGACCTTAACGAAGTTAAAACACTTCTGGGCCAGGCGACCAGACAGCGGGTAAAAGATGTTTTGTCCGTAACACAGCGAAAACTGGAAAATGAAATATCACAGCTGGAGGATAAACAAAGGCTAGAAGCAGCAGGATCGAATGCGCCGAAGCCGCAGAACTCAGCGGCGGCTGCAGAACCTAAAAGGTATAAAATCTCCATGAGATGCACCTTCCGATGTCTTTTTATCGAGTGCAATTTCCACCAGATACATAGCTGAATTGCATGAGTATGCATGGGACCAAAGCGAGAAATTCGTGAAAATCTTCGTCACCCTAAATGGTGTCCACAACCTATCCGAGCCGGACGTCACCACCTTGTACACGGAAAACTCCCTGCAGTTGAGCGTGCGAAATTTGAACGACAAAGACTACTGCCTGATCATAAACAACCTTTTGTCGGTGATTGATGTGGAGAAGAGCTACCACAAGGTTAAAACCGATATGATTGCCATCTATATGAAGAAGAAGAACGAGTCATTCCACTGGTCCCATCTGACTGTGACCGAGAAACGGGTTAAGGAGATCAAGGACGCTCAATTTAAGGCCGAAGACAACGATGAGGTGAAGGACGACCCCACGGCTGGTATTATGAACCTTATGAAGAAGATGTACCAGACTGGAGATCCCGAGATGAAGAGAATGATCGCAAAGGCATGGACCGAGAGCCAGGAGAAGTCTAAGGAGAAAATGATGGAAATGTAGGACTAGTTCACTGCTTAACCATGAAATAACTAAGAATTGTAATCGTAAGGTTTAATAATAAATCCGTAAGTTGTGAGCTTCAACTGTTTCAATTTTTAACAATCACAATGACCCGAGGCGCATTTTAATCCCGAGCTTTTTAAAACTCAAATATATTTAGCATGAATTCTGTGATTCAGTGATATCAAATAGTGCTATTGCGAACTCTCTTAGTATTGTGATTCCATCAGCTAAGGATCGGTCCTAAAATCTTTTATTAGGAGCCTTAAACCGTTATAAGTTTCAGGATAGTTATTAGAACACATTGGAAACTATGCACTATGGGCTTTCCAACGATAGCTAAAGTTCCAAATTTCAAATTCCGGAACGTTAAGCTCATTTGCCACTTTAGTATCGTTCTATATAAGCCATCGCCTGAAATTCCTTCTTTCTTATATAAGAGCCAAGATTATGTGTGCGGACTGCTAACTGTCCGCCTTTGCCTTCTATAAATAAATATCGAATCTGTGCGGAGTACTGAAGTTCTTTTTTCTAGACATCGTTGGTGTTCTCGGAGAACACATCCACTTTTCTTGCCGATCGACCAAGGCTTCCCTTGCTACAGCAGAGCACGTTTTCATAAGTCTCTACACTTCCCAGGCAACAGTATTTGCACTTTATTTAACAAAGGCTTTAAGTGTTGCTAGTCTACTCTGTAGTTTGCCAGCAAACAATTTCCGGGTAGGCGACAATCATAGGTCGCTATAACCATCAATTTTCGATTTAGATGGATTTTCTGCCGTGTTTTTTTGCGCTACTCGTACACTTGTATATTTCAACAAATTGCTGCTTTCTGCTCACTACCCGATCTATAGAATATTCCTAACTGTTCAAATCGCAGTTCACAGAAAATCGTCATGTACGATGCCGTTTTACCACGTTATTTTAATTTGTTGCCTTGTGAGCTTATCTGTTACCAGTGCTGCACCCGAGAGGAAAACGAATTCAATCAAATAAAATAACTTTAAAAAATAATTTAATGGCATTGTACAAAACTTTAAGAAATTGCAGATATTTGATTTTTCATAACTGTTGCAAGTTTAAAAACCTCCGCAATGGGAAATGACGTCTTTTTAAACATTTCACACCACAAAATTCACCACAGTTATTTCACCATAACAACAAAGATCTGTCAAAAAGTAAAAGCAACAACGTCAAGTATTTACTTCTTCCGCACTGGGGACAATCGACTAATTGTTAGTTGTTTTGAGAGAAAACTATGATGTGACTGCCTAGAATTAACTGCACCGATAACAAGATGTCGACCAAAAAGTTACTAGAACCAAATTCCCCGATTCACAAAGTATGGAAGCCGGAACGTGAGTAGAGCACACCCAATCCTTCCGCTAAACAAAGAGACTAATTAAATCCAATCAAGTTTACAAAATACAGCTAGAGGCGCCTACACCGAAAGCGCTTCTCCGCAACCATGAAATAATCGAGGCCCCCAATTACTATGGCTATGAATTTCATGGAGAAATGGGCCACCTCGAAGCTGAAAAAATTCTTGATGAGACACCGGATGGTTCGTACCTTATAAGGCAGAGCCCTGGAGCGATGGGCTTCTACACCCTCAGTATAAGATTTAACAACAAAACGAAGCACTACAAAATTTACTATAAACTAAATGTTGGCCATTTCCTGAAAGAAAACTTTAAGTGCTTTGAAACTATGCACGACCTCGTCGCAGACGGTCTGGTTAACTTCTACATGCAGTTGCATGCGGCGCCCATTCTACAGGAGATGAATGCGCAAACGAAGAATTGTTACCAGCAGAGTCCCTACATGACTTTAAATAGAAGGAAGCTCCGAGCATTATCGAATGATTTGAGAAGGTCCATAAAGCCGGAAACGGTGAGCGAAATAGCCCCATCAGTTATAAGTACATCACACGAGGAGGTCGATGTCTTGCCTGTTGTTTACGAGAAGTCCCACACCTTTAAGGTGCACACATTTAAGGGATTGAATTGGTGTGAATTTTGTGCCAATTTTCTCTGGGGGTTTACAGCTCAGGGCGTAAAATGCGAGGACTGTGGATTCACTGCTCACAACAAGTGCTCTGAATTAGTTCCAGCTAAATGCGTTCCAGATTTGAAGCGAATCCGCGGAGTATTTGGCACAGATCTGACCACATTAGTTACAGCTCATCAGTGCACCATTCCATTTGTTATAAAACGTTGCGTGGAAGAGGTTGAATGTAGGGGAATGCTTCAGGAGGGCATCTATCGTGTATCAGGTTTTGCTGATGAGATTGAGGCCCTAAAACTGGCTCTGGACCGGGATGGAGAAAAGACTGATATGTCAGAGAATGCGTATGGGAATATCAATGTTATCGCTGGAACTCTGAAATTGTACCTGAGGCTACTCCCGGTTCCTTTGGTCACCTTCCAGGCTTATCCGTCGTTTATGACTGCTATGAGTAAGTTTTACAAGTGCCTTACTCCATCGATAGAAGGCCTACCTAATCTTGAGAATTCCACCTTTAGCCTAATGTATCGTGACGATTAAACTAAACTATCGAAATACTTAGAATGGAGATAGGGTCCACGTAGGCTCTAATCCGGCCCGGAAGCCTTTTCGCGGTGCCATTGCATGCTTATGTGTATTTTTGTAGTGTCAACAAGTCTTTTATCAATTCTTTTAATGCGCTATTTACCCAAATATAGTTTCAATTCTTCAATTTATCTATTTCATAAGGATGCAGAACAGTTGAGGAACAAATTACGACCTTGCGGGACGCCGTTAAAAAGCTCCCATTTGCTCACTATAATTGCCTGAAGTTCATGGTGGAACATCTTAAAAGGTACGTGACTTCTGATAATTTGTAGAGTGTAAAAATTAATAACTAATTTTACAGAGTTGCATCGCATTATGCTGTTAATAAAATGAATGAGCACAACTTAGCCACAGTATTTGCACCAACTCTCATCGCAACTCCACAGCATATGACTGATCTCTCACAGGAGATCTTTATGCTTTCATCGTTAATCGCAAACTGCCAAGCAGTGTTCGCGTAGCACCTCCCAACCCAAGTTTTTAAAATCATCTTACCTTAGAGTAAGTTTATACTTACACAGGGCCGATCCGTTGAGTATCATAGCTATAGGTGTAGCCAACTAGTAACAAAACAAATTAAAAGAATTGTCTCAAAAATCTTTTTAAATTGTGATAGAACACAAATTAGAGCAAATGGTAGGTTGTAGTTGTGCCCTTTTTTTTATACTGCTAATGCTACCAAAGTAATTTTATAGTAGTTTTTGCAATTTTATACAAATATAGAAGCGAAGTACGTAGTATTTAAAGGAAGCTCGTATTATTTATTTTGCTTTAGCTAGCAAGGGAAATATAAACAAAATGATGTTTTCCTCCAATTTTTCTCACAACAATTAACAATACCACTCACCAAAGTAATTCTTTATGCGAAAAAAATCTATCAATTTCACAAAGCTAATCTCATTGGCTCCAATTCCCTAAACACACTTTATCACAACGAATCACCCTGCACATGCAAGTTAACCGATCGCTAGCGCGCCATACCGCAATTGCGTCCTGTGAAGTTCTGGAGCGCATCAGAAAACTGGTGAAAAAAAACGCAAACGTACCCTTTAAGGCTGTGCCTAGACTGATCCGCACCGCACAGGCCGCGCCGAACCGAGCCAAAAAATTCGGATCCGAAATTATGCCCACACTACAGCCGATCTAAACCGTTCCGATCAAATAGGATTCCCATTAACAAAAAACCCATCAGTACAAGTTTTTCAATTGTTATTAAAATCCCAAAAAACATAATTACTAGATTGATCAAATAACAGCAAAAAAGTCGAATCCCCTCATTTTACCCGCATTCAAACAAGTGATTTTCAGTTGCATAAGTAATTTTCGATCTAGGCATAGCTTAAGGCTGACGGGACATATGCCGATTCTGACCGGGCCGGGCGCCCGGCTAAAGAATATCTATCCAACAAGGGACACTCTCCACGTTTTTTATCTTTCAACGACCTTGGCACTGTTAACCGAACCAGATCTTTCATTTTGTTAGAAATAGTTATGAAGAAGTAATTAGTGAGAGCAAGACAAAAATTTGGGGGGAGATGCTATGAAAATTGAAGGTGCATGATTTTATTTTGAACATTTTCCATTTCTCA
This sequence comes from Neoitamus cyanurus, assembly GCA_947538895.1. Lineage (NCBI taxonomy): Eukaryota > Metazoa > Arthropoda > Insecta > Diptera > Asilidae > Neoitamus > Neoitamus cyanurus. The sequence continues at coordinate 21,299,630 of OX384547.1, forward strand.
GTATAAGGTACAAAAGTTAATTCCTGATAATTGTTAAAAGCAAGTCACACCAAACACCTTATATGATGTTTTTTGTTTACCCATAACTTTTAAAACAAAAGAACAGTTGGTCAGAATTGAACAGACTGGAATTGGAGAATGGAAACGAATCATCGCGCGACGAGGTTTTAAGTTTCATCAAATTTCGTCGCACGAGAAAATCGCTACGCATTCACTGTATCAAGTTCAATGCGTTTTCCCTTGCTCAAATGAATATAACCTTAACAGCGCCTTAAAAAGAGAGTGAAAATTCTTTGTAAGCATTTTTATATTCTTTGACCTAAACTAAGAAGTATAATTACGATGCGTTGCGTATGTTACTCAGGAGGCCTGTAAAATTTTATCTAAATCGGATAAGTATTTTTGGCGACATCGCTGCTCGACATTCACTCCCCCGTCCATTTTCCAATTTAAGAATGAAGTTTGACTCACAATAAATCTCGTGGCGATCTTTTTAAACCATTGTTGCTCTAAACAGCAGTGCATTGGGAAGTTCACCTAAAGAAATATTGTCACACAAACCTTAAAATGGCAAATACCTTTATTTAAAATATTGGAGTAAACGTAAGCACATAATAAAACGACTAAGATAAAAAAAAAAGTTCCTACTTTGATTCAATTGCGCTATTGAACTCTTTTATTTTATCTTGGACTATCTTTTCCCTGTCATTAATTTCTTCCTCCAAGATAAGTCTTAAGTTCTGTAAATTTGGCATCGAATTGCAGTCTCTGATATTGAGCAAGGAATCGAAAATGCTGTCCCAAATTGATTTCTTGAAATACCTAAATACATAAAAAAATCGCTAACATAAACAACACTTTTCTCTTAAAAAATGAGACAAACCTGGGTATTCTACTTTTATGAGTCCATCCAATTAGAGTCTTTTCAACGGTCATATATTTACCAAATAGGAGCGTATGAATCGTGCCAGCCAAACCAAAGAGATCTGTTTGATATGTCCACGGACGTTTTTCTAACATTTCGATGCACTTAAAATCATCACTCTGCGGGCAATACAAGAATTTCTGATCAGCAGGATATAAGGCCATGTCGATGGAGATGCCAAAGTCTATTAACTGCAACACTGGAGTTTTATCACCAAAACATAATCTGGAACAATTTCCCAATTTTATTGTACGTTCAAATATATTTTTAATGTTGCTTACTTCGACATAAGTAAGAAATTATCAGGCTTAATGTCTGCGTGAACTATGTGTGATGCGTGAAGATGATCCATTATCGAGAGCATTTGGCTGACTAGTACCATAACTACGTATTCATCGACGTTTCGGGTTGTGGTGCGCTTTACTTTGTTACATACAGATATTAGGGAGCCGTATTTTGAATACGACGTGATCAATAGGCTTGAATTTCGGCCTATTAAACAGTAATCTACGTTCATAAAACATGGAAGCTAGAAAAAAATTGTATGGTACAATAGTTAAAAACGAGTTACACTTTGTGGTTGATATCTAGCCTTTCTCATCTGCAAATAATTTGTATAAAGCTAATCGAGGGAATGAAACAGTCACAATATTTTCGAATTATACATATAAAGAGTAGATAAGGAGGCATATTTACTTACGATGTACTTAATATTGTCCAGTCTGATCTTCAACGCCAAACAAATATAGTACTCCCATATGTTTGGTGGCTTTTCCTGCTTCACTGCTACCAATTGATCAGAATTTTTATCCTTGGCGCTATTAAAATATACTCACATTAATCAATTATATTTTAGCCAAAAATAGAAACTTACCAAAAAACAGTTCCATATCCGCCTTCCGCAACAATTTTCATAATTTCGAACGTGCGGTCAGAAACCTTTATAACATCGTTCTTCTTAAGTGCAGAAATTTTATTTACAATCGAGCAATTCGGCAGCTTTTCTATGTAACTGTAGAATTCCATTTGTTCCAAAAAGGCACTTGTAAGTTTAACATCGAAAGGATTTACACTCATGTCCACCGTATGATCTTCAATATATTGCCGAGATTGATCTAAATCAACCTCTCTAGGTGGGAAGTGTTCTTGTTGCACCAGAGACGATTCATCATCGCAATCACTCCAATAGTGACGCCGTACTTTTGGAGTTGTTGGGGTTTTTGTGAAGTAGATGCTCTGTCCTAAAGCATTTTCATTGGAATTTTCTTCTTCAACTGCCTCCTCCTGGACAGGTTTTGCAAAAACATTTGATGTTGAAGACTCCATTGCATTACTTCCAGGATTTAAAGATTCCTTAAGATTTTCATTACTGGGCTGTTCGTTTTCTTTTTGTAATGTTGGCGGTTTTAAAATAGATTCTCGTTTACGTATTGCAGAAAAACGATTTAAAATAGGTATTTTCGTATTGTTTGTTGATACGCCTGGATAATCGTCTTCAGGTTCTTCTTTAATATGAAGGGAATTCTCTTGAAATTGAGAGATATTAAGAGGTGGACCATGACTTGGAAGGAATGTTGAATTTTTGATGGCAGTAATATTAAGACCGAATGCTTCAGTCCTTATATTGTCTTCAAAAATATCTGATTGTTTCTTTGAAGAGTTTTCAGTCGGGTTAGATGCAAAATGTGACGTGTTTGATTTACTCGCTTCTGACTGAGATTGCTCTACAGCATTTTCTGTGTCCTTAGATGAAATGTTTGATTTTATGGATACATTCGAGCGCACACTGCTAATCTTCAGCTGTTGAGTTGAAACCCTTCCATCCGAGTTTTTAATTGATTTATTTGAAAGAGATTCATCCTTCGGAAGAGGAAATGCAAATTGGCTAGCATCTGCAATTTGTCTACTCCTGTTCATAGAATTTTCAACAGTTGGTAAGGACGGACTAACCAATGTAGTATCCTTTTTCAGTATTGAATTTGAGAAGCTTTCATTCATCATTCGATTGTTGGAACTCGAAATATGCGGGGTTGACCAAACCTGTCGCACTGATTCTTTTGTGCGGTTCAGATTTTTAGAAGTATTTTGGATAAATGATGAATACAAGCCTGTCTTTTTATTTTCATTTTCTTCATCGAATCCAGGGATGATAGAATGGTTTACTGATGGTTTATTGGAAGATAAATTACGGCTTTGAGACGAATTATGGATATCCGGTGAATCCCAGCCGGGAATTTGAACTTTACCTTTGATATTAAAATTTTCGAATCCAGGGATGATAGAATCATTTACTGATGGTCTCTTGGAGAACAAGTCAAAACTTTTAGTACTATTTTTGACATCTGGTGAATCCAAGTCGGGCATTTTAATTTTACCTTTCAAATTAAAATCCTCGAAACCAGGGATAACAGAATCGTTTGCTAATGATTTCTTGGGGAATATGTTATGGCTTTTAGAAGTATTTTGCATATCAGGTGAATCCCAACCGGTTATTTTAGCCTTACATTTGATATCGAAATCTTCGAATCCGGGAATAATAGACTCGTTTTCTGACGGTTTCTTGGAGTACAAGTTAAGGCTTTCAGAAGTAGAATTGTGGATACCAGGTGAATCCAAACCGATCATTTTAGTTTTACTTTTGATATTAAAATCCTGGAATCCAGTGATGATAGGACTTTTTACTGATAGTTTCTTGGATAACAAGTCATTTTGATTTTCTTGTTTTGTATTTTGTTCCTCATCCTCTTTGATTTTGGAAAAGATGTCTTCAATGACAGAAGATGTTGTATCCCTCACTTTGGAGCTGTTCAGCTTAACTTCCGGTAGCGGCATAGCAAACTTTGGCATGCTAAAGTCTGAGAAAGTCGTGGAGTCGTTTCTTTCAAAGCACGCCTGTTTTGAAAGAGTTGCTCTTTTCCTCTGTGGAGTATTAGTAAAGGCGTTGCAGAAATCATCTTCTAGAAGAGGTGGCTTTGGTGCAAGCAATGTCTTAGGAATAGTTTCTGTTTTATCTTCAAATATTTTTATAGAAGTCATCTTCAAGGGTTCTATTGGCTTTTTCTCTGGAGTTTTTGAAAAAATACTACACAATTCATCCTCAACAGAGGGTGGTTTTGGAGCCAGCAATGTCCTGGGGACAGTTTCTGTCTTCTCTTCAAACATTTTCATGGAATTCATCATCAAGGGAAGGGTGTCTTCTCTAATTTTGAAAATCGACACGTTTTTATGTTTCACATTTTCGACATATTCCTCAGCATCTATACCTTCCTCTGGAATAGTTCCAGGTGTTACAAAAGCCTTAACGGGATTAGGATACTTTGAATGCTCCCCTTCTAGTTCTGGCGAATTAAAGCGAGTATCAGATGATTTGGTGCTAGTAGTAACCCCAGAGGAAGCAGTCTCTGTTGTTTCCATAATAGTCGAAAGTTGCTTAGGTTGTATGGTGCACCCTTGAACGTTGTCGAATTCTGGGGAATCAGTTATTAACGCTTCTGGTGGGACAAGAGCTTGCTCTGGTGGAGTAATGTTTTGTTCAGGTATTACACATGACCTTGTTTTTTGAGCCGGCTTTGGAGTGCTGCTGGATTGGGATTTAATGAAGAAATTGAATGTTTGCGTGGAACATGTTTCATTTGCACCAAAACCAGCATTGGGTAAAGCACTCGCTCCTTCATCTTCATCTTCAAAAATCTCAAATAATTTGAGTTTAGCTGTATTTTCCACAGGTAATGACGGTGCTGGTGCTGGTGCTTTAAAGACATCTTCGTCTTGTACTTGGGCCACTTCGGCCTTATTTTCATCGTCACATTTAGATTTGGACTTAAGGTTTGCTAAGAATGTACCACAAACGGGAGATAATGTAGATGGTATTAATTGAGGTTCTCTAGAACTAATTGCCTCCATAGAATCTTTCACTACTGATTTGGATGGAGTATGACTGGCTTTCGGTGGTACATACACAGACCTCCTTGGGGCCATTGATTTCCTGGAAGGAATTATACTTTTCCTTCCGTACGCATCCGTAACAATTCTAGTCTCGTCCATTTCTTCTTCCATTAAAATTGTGCCGTCAAGATCAAATCGCAATTTTCTCTGTCCATTTTTGATTCTACGGGACAATATTTCCTCAATTTGGAACTCTTCGGAATTTTCAGGATACATTTCTTCTAAATTCATAATTAACTTAACATTCTCCGAATTAATAGCTTCATCGTTTACAAATCGGTCAACATTAAATTCCGGCTGAGGCTTATTTTTAGTTGCGAAATTCGGATAAAGGCGAATCCCAATAGAAAGATCATTTCCCCATACAGTGTCCCACCTTCTAGTTGTGCTATTTTCTATTTTACGCTCTTTAAACCACTTATAGCCCATGTATTCTTCGGGTGAATATTCTTTTTCTGGCATTGGGTAAGCAAAGCATTTGTTATACATTGGAAAAACCTGTTGAGCGAGATTCTCCGGCTCTAAGCAAACATGTGTCTTCCATTGTTTTTGTGGCTCATTTCTAGCAACATGACTACGGTCTAATTGTATTCCCTTAATATAATTATTAGGCTCAGATGGAAGTGGAACAAGGACAGTGTTCTGCTCCTCTGAGTCATCTTCAAGAATTTCAAAGGACAAGCCACGAGGAGAAGAAGCACTTGGCTGCTGAGCTTTAGGGCCATGCATTTTTGCTTTACCCCAGGGACCTGGTTCTCGCTCGTTTTCTTTCTTTCGCGCACTATCAATTATACTCCGAACCACTGACTGTGAAGCAAAATCAGTCTCTGTATGATCCTCTTGTATTGGATTTGGATTTTTGTTTTCATCTTCAAAGACACGAGCTTGAGCGTTGCTACTGCTTGACCCAGGCTTTGTTGCATCAATCTTTTGATAGTGTTACCGCTTAAATTTATTCCCAACAAAATTCATGTTAACTTACCTGAACCTTTCCTGGATGTAGACTTTTAACTGCAATACCTGTTCTGATGCTTCCCACCTTCCTCTTATGATGTCTTAACGAGGTAAGTGCCTGCCTGCGTTCTTGGAGTGAAGCGATGAATTCCTGTTGAGAGGACTCATCCTGGTACAAAATTCGCTGGGACATTGTATAGCCGAAATGCTTATGTGCCTGATCAAGCTCGTCGTAAGGTTGTGCTCTGGCATCATGACCTTTGCGGAAAATACTGTCAGCCTTTTGAAAATTGCCGCACAGATCGTAATAGTAAGCCCAGCAAATATAGAGATCTGCAACCATTGTCCCTATCCCGTGTTTGTACAACTCCTGGTAGTATTCTTGGGGATTAGGCTGTGAGTCTATCTGTTAAAATAAATTTGTTTATTTTGATAACTCAATATAGGAAAACATTTCTAGAAGAAGTACTGTAAGCAAAAGTCATATTAATCGCCCTTTAAGCATGGTTAAGCCACTAGGACGAAATAAGTGACGCCTACCTACTAGGAAAACCTAAAATCAACAACAACATATTATTCGCCATCTAAAGAGGTTGAAAGTTTGGATCATTGATTCGTAATTGCATGTCTGCCAATAGACTTCTTCATCCATCCTTTGGATCTATCTAAATGAAGCGCAGAGTGCTGTGCTCCCTTATGATACTCTTTCACGCAATGAAGACCGCAAGGATATTATTAGAATCACACACTTATCATTGTATTATTCGAACTATAGCGATGGGATGCGATATAACCCGGTATTAATCCACTAAAAATAATCAACATTGAAACTTACATATTTAATGTACAACTTTATCATCCTCCTGTCCTGGAAATATCGCTGATCGGTCTCAAAATGTGACAAGCACTTAATTAAAACTTCCTCAAGTCCACTCTCTTTTCCGCCACTGGGATAACTCTGTTCAATCCACAAAATATACTGAAACCAGATCTCCAGCGGGTCTTCGCCTTTATAATTTTTAATTTCATCCTCGAACTGTCTCCTTTCTTCAAGCAATTCTTGGTGTGATTTTGGATTTAGAACTGCTTCAAGAAGCCGAGCATTTCGTCCACATGCAAGAGGTTGTATATTTTCTTTAGATGTTTCAAAATCCATATCTTTTTCTCATGGAAATCACAAAACCTCGCAAAAATCTCGCTTGAAACGGTACAGTTTGAATAACATTCAAAATCCCTCTGTAAATGTGTGAAGTTAGCTGGGGTTTTGAAATGACAGTAAAGGTATCCGTACAGTTTAGTTTTAAGTTTAATAAAAATTTATGTTAATTTCTACGTTAAAATGCTAGAATTTGTTAGTAAAAAACATCAAATTAGTTAATTCACATGTACATATAATTTCATAATCATATGAATAAATTGTTGGTGTTTTCTGAGTGAATTTAATTTTAAATAAAACATGGAGTATTACATGACAGACAAGTAGGTGTGACATTTTGCAGCTGTCAGAAATATTTTTTAACGTTCATGTTAGTAAAGCCGGCTTAACTCTTTTGCTTTTCGTAAAATGAGAATGCAAAGCCTTTTAAAAGCATGGAGACAAAGCAATTTATTACTGAGTCAAAGTATATTCTACAGTAAAACACGAACTTTAAGTTTAAAGCGTCCACCACTGAATCCGCTTAATAGCGAAGCATTTGTAAACCTTCGAAATGAACTAAACGCATCAAATACAAATTTAGAATGGAAAACGATCCGTAAAAACTTAATAGGTTCACAAAAACACATTAACGAAGTGAATATTGATGCTATAATCTTAGGCATATGCAACTCAAGCCAGCATCTGCAAGCCGCAAAAAGTTACATCAACTTTCTGAAAAGTGAAGGTTACACCCTAAATTATGCCACAATTGGGCGTTTAATGAAAGTTTATTACCTCAGCTATAAATGTGGAGAGCTTGGAGAAGATGACAAGCGAGAAATACTTAAATTGTACAGAGAGATCCGAGCACAGCATTCAATGCTTGATGGGACAACTTGTGAGAATTTCATCTATGGGCTTGTTGCAACGGATGAGTGGAAGGGTGCGATGGATTTGATAAGTATGACTAAATTGACTTGCACTCCAAGTTCTCAAGCATATAGCTTGATAGCTACAAGAGCCTTTCAGGACAAAGATGAATTTGAACTTGGCTGGCAGATCCTCACAGATATGGTGGCTAACGACAGATTGCCAAGGTGTGAGGTCTATTTAGAGTACTTTGCGACTATTAAGAAAAATCCTGAAACTTTTCATGAAGCACTTGAAAACATGCTTCATTTCATTGCGGAAAAAAGAATTGTTGTGTCTTACGCCGTGATAAATGAACTTCAAGCAATTTTACGAAAATACAATTGTAGAAGCGCTATCGCTAAAATATCAAAAAAAGGGCAATGCGATAATTGTAAGAATAAACTACGCTCTGTCTCAATATCTGAACATGAGTTCGAACTCCTCGCATCGTCCTTTCTGGATAAGGTTTTAATTAGGAAAGATGTCTTCCAAAAATCCACTCCCCTCGAAGTTGAAAGGTTTATAAGATTCGTCGAGCGGAACAAGCCTTTTGAATGTGTCATCGACGGACTAAATGTGGCCTTCTCAACGGGCGTTAAGAAGCCACCTGCGGTTTATGCGAAACTGGTATAACACATGGTAAGCTACGTTCATACGTAATTTTAAAAAGGATTCCACTTTTGTAGCTTTCATCAGTAGTGAAAAGTATGTCTGAGGAAGGACAGCGGGTTCTTGTTATTGGTAGAAAGCACATGCAAAACTGGCCAATGAGAGACATGAATTTTATTCAGAAAAATTCTAAGCTGTTCTTTGCTGATAATTTGTGAGTATTTGTTTTTATAATTTTTAGTTTTAGGGTTCTGTACCTTAAAAGAAAAAAACGGAATCATTATCAAGATCACTCTTGCCTGAATTTTATTTTAAATCGTACAGCCGATAATTTGATGTAACACTATTCATAGATACATCAGAACATCCTTTGCCCCTAAGCGTAAAAAGCTGTAAGGCAAAAATCATATTAGTTGAAATATTCCTCTCTATAATGAGTTGTGGAATTGAGTTACTTTAATCGATTAGGCTACTATACATAGCTGTACATAGCTGATTTCTAATATTCGGGAAAATTGAAGAAATGCTTTTTTTAGAGGTAAAATCTTAAGAAAATTAGTCTTGTATAGGTTGCGATTTGGGCAGTTGATAGACTTGAGGTTGTCCATGAGACAGTTTCAAGTTATAATCATTTTTTTGTTTCCCCTGTAAGATTACCTTTTTGTTAGTTAGTAGGTTTACACTCTAAGCCGACGATATATAGATTAGATATAATTTTCTAATTTTTCAGGACGCACGATGACCCTTTCCTTTTGTATGCTGCTTTGAAAAGTGGCCCGAAAACAAACTTTCTGTCGAGAGATTTAATGCGTTCACATTCACATATTTTGGGCCCAGAATTAAAGGAAATTTTCGGACGATGGCAGCAGGAACACCAGTACAAACTACTAACCACTAAAAGTAATGGGCAACCTATTCTTCAGGTAATATTAAGATTAAAAATATAGTCTAACCTAACCAAGATTTCAAATAGGCACCAATAAAGTATAATCTGAATGCTCACAAGATACAAAATATATGGCATGTGCCCTACACGGACGAATATTCAGCAACCCCTGGAGATTCATTGGTAGCACCGAGCAGTTGGCTGTGTTTTTCAAATCAAATAAATTAGATTCTATATTTTGGGAAAATAAAAATTGTTTGTTGATTTTTAGCATTTTTCTTTAACAATATGGATGAGGGGAATGAAGAAGGTGGGGTTGAGGAGGCTGAGACCGAAAATGTGGAAGAAGAAGGTGAGGAGGAGGAAACGCCTCCAAAAAAGGCTAGAAAAGGTCGAAGAGATGAGGCAAAGGAGCGAGAGAAACAGCTTCGGTTGCTTAAACAATATGTTGATAACATGGTCTACAAGGTTCCAGAATTTCCTCGAAAAGACACTCCTCGCACAGAAAAGTTGGCAAAGCCGAAACCAAGCAGAACACGCACTAAGCGAAGTGACAAGATGCCGGAGGTCATAGCTATTGAGTAATAACTTTTAATTTCAATTACTTCAGAATTCGTCTAATTTCTATTCATATAGGGATCTGCAGAATCAGATTGAGGCGCAAGAAAAACGGGAGCAGACCAAGCTGAAGGCAAAAAGGCGGAGAAAAAGACTGTATCATACAATTATCGAAAAGTTGAAGCGTCAATGGCATGAACACTTTATGAAGGTGATCGTTAAAAAATTTGCCGACACAATGGCTGAAAGGACCACAACCTTTGCTTGTCCTTCAGTTACCACTGAAAGTCGTCAGCGATTAATACGTGGGCTTGTTTGCAATATATTTCTTGCGTTGGGCTTAAAGCAAGCACTATGCCCTATGGATCAGGGTCTTTATGACACAATGGGGTATGTACTTGCTGACTTGCTCTTAGAAGCTATGTTTGACGCCCATTATAAGGAAAAGGAACCATCTCCAGAACTAGATGAGCTCCCTCGTAAGAAATGTGCGTCATTGGAGTCTAAAGAACACAAGCCTGACAAACTTGAGTCTAAAGAACCTAAGCCTGTCAAACCTGGGTCTAAAGAACCTACACCTAACAAACCTGAGTGTAAAGAAGCTACACCTAACAAACCTGAGTCTAAAAAGTCAAAACCCAAGAACCAACGCTCGAGGTGGAGACCGAAAAACACTAAAAACGTCAGGAAGAAGAAGCCACTTGCCTTGCCTGCACTCCCTACAGAGTTCACGTTTATGTTAGACCTTTTAAAGAGAAAATTTAATAAATGCAGCGCGGAAGAGAGACAGAAAGCACTTTCTGGGTAAATTTTAAGGAATGTTGAAATGTTAGAATTTTTAATTATTTGATATATTAAATCGTTATTTGTAGTAAATAAAAACGAGCAAGGAAAGAATATTTTGATGTCCATTAACTCCCGAAACTCATCGATTTTTCAAAATAAAGAAAATGCATTTAAGGCGCACCATTTTATTCTTTTTTTTTTCAACAGCTCAATGCTATTTTACACGATATTCCGTAGTATGTTCCAAAATTCTCATTAATGAATCCGAGACGCATCAAGCAGGCAAATCGGGCATCAGAATGAAATTGAACAGAATGATTTGAAAGATTTTATCCAATCTCGATGCGGTGAGAAGTGAGATGAATATTTTTACAGCGGTTCCGTTTGCAAACAAACTTCAGATTAAAATATGAGACGCCCTGTACTGGAATATTATTCCGACATCCCGTCAGTATACCAGTTGAAAACATAAACAATGAGGAGATAAGCGCCAGTGCTAAGCCGGAGAAGCGAAGGTCTGAAGCGGTAGTGCACGTGTGTTTTGTGGACAATTTGCCGAAGATGAAGAAGGTAAGTCGGAACACTTTACCTAACAGCAAGTAAAACTAGGAAGTTGTTTGATTGCAAAGTTCATTAGTGCGTTTAGCAAAATCTGCGTGGGGCAATTCAAAGCATCAACGTCCCCCAACCTCCCCCACAAGAAGCTGTCAAACGCAGTTTAAAACTTGTGTGTGCGCTTGTGTGTTCCATGACGGACTGTAAACAAGGAAAAAATTTATCTAAATTGCTGTAGATTTGCTAAAATCCATTGCATTTTCGTTTGAGCAATCCTTAGAGGTGTAAGGGAGATCAGTTTTAATTACTTTCTGCGTGAAAAGTTGTGTAATTGCCGGTGTGCAAACTGGGGGAACTAATGACCGATCCTGTACAGACGTCCAGCTTAGAAACAGCAATTCACCCGGCGCAGATCAAAACTGAGAGCCCTTCCTATTACAATTACGATTACAACTATCAGACCACTTTGTTGAATTTGGACACCTACCAGAATGTAAAGACGCGACCAAAGTGGAATGAAAGTCCAGAGGCCAGGCAACGACGGCTTGCCCGAAATGCGGAAAGGATGCGTGAGAAGCGAGCAAGGGAGTCGGAGAATGAGTACAAAGCCCGTCTAGCTAGGAATGCTGAAGCGAACAGGATTCGTAGGCAGAACGAGACTGAAGTGAAAAGGGCCCTAAGACTAATGAAGAACGCGGCCCGCCAAAGGCTGCGACGTGCCACTGAGACGTCCGATGAGCGTGCTAAACGACTGGCCAAGTCCGCGGAAAGGATGAGAGTCGCCAGGGCGAAGGCGCCCAAAATAGAAAAGCCACCTTTAGCTGATCGGCTGAAAGGATACTGAAATTTCCGTTTAGTTTGTTCTGTTCACGCGTTCCATAGTTTTAAGTCTATTTGCTGCTTTAGTCTACTGTCTGGATCTATTTTCTTACTAAAGTCTTCGCTGTAGCGATGTTTGCCTTGCTTAGTTTTTTTCTTTGCTAAAAGGTGCTACTTTTGGAAGTTTGTCTGGAGTGGGAGGATTCTCTGTTTTTGTTTTGTGTTTTATGTCTCATGTAGTAATAAATCGCTGCTGCAGCAAATTTTACAAATTGGTCGTTTTCAAAAGCAATACTTTCGGGCTACTTGGAGGGAAACTGATGAATGAGGTTCTTCTGACCTTATTTTACATTATCTACTTGTTAGGGCAAATATTGCGGGGTTCTTTTGAAATAGATTATTCGGGCAATATCTCAATTGCGGTCATGGACAGAGACGTGTAGAGAGACTATTCTTTATTAGAATACAGGGGGCTTTTAACTTTGACCTGGAAGGGAGATGCATCTTAGTTTGTACCTAAGAGAAACGGAAATTATTTATCTCTAGTACTGGGGATACGTTCTAGTTTTTAATTATTAGAAATAAGTACTTTATGACAAAATCATAAACGTTTTTTTTTACTTACAAATGCATATATGCGCTCAGAGAAACACCCTCATCAAATAATATAACTATGTTGTCTGTTCTTCGTTTTTAAAATAAAGGAAAAGTTAATCAATATCCTTTGTGTTACCGTAAGCCATTAAAGAGCGTTAAAACATGAATGAGTTTCGTAGGTTGGAGATCATTAATGAATGATATCCGTTAATGAGTAATTTGAAATCAGTTTAATGCGTTCACTTTATACTATGTAAATTCATTTAGTTACGATTTGCGGTTTGTCCATGATTAATTATGATCAACCCTTAGTCGGCACTTTTCCGCGGAATCGCATAGCTGGCACTGTGAGGGCCGGAAATGTTTATTGCGTGCCAGCTATTGATTTCTTTGGTTTGAAAAAAAAATTGAGATACTCTTATAAATGCTGTTACGATAGATAGTAAAGGAAATTTAGGAAATGTTCAATATTAAGATAAGAAAAAAATGGAGACTGCTTAACGCGTTAAAGTTACTCTTTTGATAAAAACGGTGGGATCAATTTGACCCCACAATGCCAGCTAACTCTGTACCAACTATGCTTTTGTCTTACTCGCATTAAGTTTCAGCTTACGCGCTCAACCACTGACTTAAGTTATCTACGCCTTCCTTAACTTAATTTTTATCTCTTAGCATATCATTCGCGAAGAGTGCAAGCTTAGAATGTTTTATTACAGTACTCAGTCATTTATATACAGAATTATGAGTGTTGAATAATCTATATCGTCGAACCGCCCAACAGCCATCGTCTCTGCTTTATATAAGTTTGAAAAGCCGAAAAGAGTGCCTCCAATAGAAGCGTGATTGCTTTCTCAGATCTCGGGCTAATCGTCATAATGTTTCTACCCTAATTCATTTGAGTGGTATTTATCTAGAGTTCCCTACAGAAGGTTGCTGGGGGTTTTGTTTATTACATTCCTTTTCTTTTCTTGTGCAACCAAAGAATATCGAACTCTGCTTCATAGAGCAGCTGAAATTAAAATACTTGGTACTCAGGTCAGGTAAGGAACATTGTGTCGAAATCCACAAGCCTGTTTCACTGCCTTTTTTGTAATAGGTACTTCTTGTAATCGTCCTTTTGAAATAAATAGTCAGGATTCACGATACCTATGACGCGACAATCAGGCGCCCGTAAAGGCATGATCTGTGAAGGAAAATGTTCGGCTCTATTACGAGATTCGTGGCAAATTTCGTTATTTTAATGTCTCGCCAGAATTCCGAGATCTGAATCTAGTAATCTCCAAATTTGGTTGTTTGCTGAAAGCAACAAGCAATAACCACGCAGAAGAGCTCCCGGAGCAGTTTCCCCTCTTTTGAATTCCAGAGGGACTCCTGTATAACAGTTATATACTCCGTCAGCGCCGGATATCGATTGTTGTGCATTTGCGATATACAAGAAAAACTGTGTGGTTGTGAGTGATACTCATTCCGTATTCCCCGCAATTGCTGATAACGATTCTAGTCAGAAATAGCCAGTGTGCCGGGAGTCCAATAAGACTCGTGTATTTCGTTTCCGACTGAGATAAAGGCCGGCTGATTAACGATGCATGTGAACCGCGAAACTTGTGTGCAAAAAGAGCCGCCTTCGGTGCTCCTCAAGGATTAGAGACAACCACCATGTTTGTTGTGGGCGCGAAACGTCAATGTGACGGCAAAATATTTTCATTAAAAGTGAAACGAAGCGCCAATTCTGCAGGAAATCTATTTGTAAACATAATGCAGTTGGTACAGTGGAAATTTAGTTTTAAGAGATGTGAGGACGCTGTGCAATTGACTGTAAATAAGCGCGACTGGAGCAACCAGCATTCCTTGTATCCGAAGTAGGAGGAAACCTACTACTTTTTGTCTTTGCGAATTTGCCGATTTCTCGAATCGAGGAAGGAGAGAAACCAAAGAAAAACTTTATAGAGTGAGACACCTTTTGTGATTAAATCACTGAAAAATTAATGGAGAACCACCCAGAGGGAATTAAAATCGAGTCAGCCGACCCGTACCCGGGAAGTCTTCTGGGACTAGATGGGGCTCAGACTTCAGCCGCGACGCCGGCGTCAGCAGGCAGTATGACATCGCCCTCATCTACAGGAACCTATCGCAGCGGTGGGTCAAAACAGAGATGGAACGAAAGTCCTGAGGCTAGAGCTCGCCGTTTGGCCCGTAACGCTGAGAGGATGCGTGAACGTAGAGCACGGGAAAGTGAGGACGAATACCGCAGGCGGTTGGCTCGCAATGCTGAAGCAAACCGAGTCCGACGGCAGAACGAATCCGATGTTGAACGAGCAATGAGACTTGTCCGGAATGCAGCCCGTCAACGGCTCAGACGTGCTATGGAATCACCGGAGCAGCGAGCTAAACGTTTATCCAAATTAGCCGAAAGAATGAGAATTTATCGAGCTAACGAGACCCCTGAACAGCGCAAAGAAAGACTGGCTGAGATGGCAGCCCGTGCTCGAGAAAGAATCGCCCGTGAAACGAGCGAAGAACGCAGAGAACGTCTAAGAAAGCTGTCGGAATACGCAAAAAAGGTTCGATCTACTAAAAACAGTCTAAAACAAGCCAATTCTAATATAAATATTAACCAGAATCAAGCTCAGAATGTCGCGCATGCGGTGCAGGGGCAGCAAGTACAACAGCAAGATGAGACGCACATCCAACAACAACACACTACCCAGTCCCAGTTGGCACAAGATGATCAGCATCATCAGCATCAGCAGCAACAGAACTATGTCCAGCAGACTCTAACTAATTCGATAGAGTACTACCAAAACATGTTCATTCAATCGGCCTTGAGGCCTAACTTGATCAAAGAAAATCAAATTCACCTACATCAGCAGCAACATCAGGCACAACAGCAGCACCAGCAGGGACCACCGCAGCAGTCTCAGCATCAGCAAGCCCAATCTCCTGTTCGATTCCCCCAAAACAATCATAACATTTCAATGGACTCGAACAGCGCATCGCCTGGAATGTTTCAACAAAATCTATACGAAGAGCCCACTAAGCCCACTGCCAAATTTCATCACCCACCATATCAGACGCTAACGAATACTATCGAGTACTATCAGAATAAGTTTATTAAGGCGAAGAATCAGAACCAGGAAAACCAGGCGAATGGGAAGACAGAACTTCCAATGTCCAGCGGATTCGATTCGCCCAAAGATGAGGAACGGAAGAACGACTCGAACTCACCGTTTGCAAACCAGCAACAGCAGGTACAAAACCCACCAACGGTCGTCTACAACCAGTTCCCGTATTTGAACAATTTCCCCACAATGTCAACGTCGCCCGCACCTGTTCCTAATCAACAAAACTACTATCCGATGTACCACAACGGGTTTCAGTTGGCGATAACTCCGAATTCAGTCCCACCACCGTTTACACCCGTCCATTTTCAAAATTCGACAGGAGTTCAGCCACAGTCGCATCCTTACACATTTCTGAATTCGACCCAGAATCAACAGCTTGTGCAGGATTTTCCTAAGCCGGTCCGCGGGCGCCCTAAGAAGGTATTCCTCGATAGCGAAATTAACCGAATCCCCTCCGAGTTACAGGAGGAAGCTATGCGCCAACAGAAGGTAAACGCTTTGCTCGAGAACGAAATAAATCAAATGTTGTCCTCTCCAAAGCGTTGCCGAGGTCGTCCCGGACGTGGTCATGAAACTGAAGAAGAGCGTCGATTACGGCTGGATAAAGTGGCGTCTCATCAGAGACGGGTTCGAGCCAATGAATCACCTGAAGAACGTGCCATACGTCTTAAGAATTTAAGCGAACGAGCCCGCTTAAAGCGGGCACAAATTCGAGCGACTGAAAGTGAGGAACAGCGACGACTGAGACTGGCTAAACAGGCCGAATATGCAAGGCAGCGGAGGCTGAAGGCGCAAACTCCAGAGCACAAGCGCAGAATGGAAGAGAAGGCTAAAGAACTCTATGCACAACTCCATAACTTGCCACTGCCACAAACTCAGCAGCAAATCCAGATGAATGATCAGCACCAGCATATGGCTAGTCCTTCGTCAGTCATTACCAGCGATGATTTTGGCAAGAACACATCAAAAGACTTTACACAATCTGAAAATGATGTACTCAAAATACTCGAACCAATCATTATAATGAAGGCAAAATAATATTAAAAGTCAATAATTTTTTAAGGAAACTCGGTGTTTTATTTAGGCCTCTTTTTTTTAGGAATATTATAGCTTGTACACTGCAGCCTAAAGCGGGAATAGAGCATTGGAAACAGAGCATTATTTGTAGCCGCTTAGGGGGACCTACCCTTTCTCAATCAAGAATTTTAATGATTTTTATGGTACAGATAAATTAATAAAAAAATATTTTTTGAATCTGATTTTTCTAACATATTTTAAGTTGAAAAACAAGAAAAAATTCGCACATAATTTTTAAAATGATTTATTATAAGTTTTTTGCGGTCTCTCTCGAAAATTTTGATCTGCTGGTCTTACCTTCTATCTTTCTTAGAACCCTAAAAGGAGCAGCAGATAGAGCAAAACCTTTGTAAACGGCCGAAAGGTAAGCCAACACTCCGTGCGGTCAATTTGGCCTGCCTTACATTTGGTGCTATAATAATCTATAACTTCGAAAGTATTTGGAATTTTGCTCTGCAATTTCCAATAGGATACTTTCTAATAAGTCGATTCATCGACCAGAGAACGTGTAAGTAATGCTGTTCTATAGAGACTTAGGAGATTTTCTCGTTGATTGATCAAAAACTCTAAAATCGAATGCATAATTCAGCATTCAGCGATTGTTTTCTTGAGCCTGAATCGAGCAGACGCCTTTGGAGAATGAATTTTAGACTGCAGCAATTTTCTGCACTTGATCGCATGTAAATAGTCGTGTTAAAGAATTATTATTTCATTCTTGTTTTTCTGGCTTTATGTTTAACGTAGAACAAATTCGTCACCAGTAAGAGGGAATCTAAAAAAATATATGTTTATCTTAACTCTTTGCCTGCTATGAGCGCACATATGTAGGCGTCCGATAAAAGTTGTCGGCATGAATTATAGACACATATTATGTATATGCGTCGGGCAAAGGTTATCCATTTCAATTCAATAGCGATCAGTGTGCCTTTAGCACACAAGTTTAGAGTGTACCAAGTCAAAGAGTTAAGCGTTCTGAAAATGACGGTAAAGTCGGGTTGTACCATGTAACGTAGAGCTGTTAAGATCAAAGTAACGGGTTAACACCTAACTCAGAAGTTGTTCTTAAGACAGAAAGACGAGCTATAGTCTACAAGTAAGGCGGAGTAGTAAGTAGTACTTAGAAGTAAAGGAAAATATGTAATCACTAGGAACTAAAAGGAACAAGTAAATCTTTATAACGGAGATCTCTCCGTGTATCAATTCTCATCCGCAGCCATAATCTCAAAAAGAAGCCGAATTATTATATTATAGTTATCTCTAACAAACAGTTAATTTTCAAGAAATTTTCTTTGTTTCTTTTCAGTTGAATATTAAAACGCTCCACAGCATCAGCCCTCAATACTCAGCTGATTCCATCGAGTGGTGCCAATTTCCGGGATACAAATCGTACTTTGCTTGCGGTACATATCAGTTGGAAGGCGACAATTCCTTATCATCCTCACCGCCCTGCCGTCGTAAAGGTTGTATCTATCTATTTAAATACGATGTCTCCAGCGATACACTCACGGAGGTTCACAAAATTGAAACAGCAGCCATACTGGACATGAAATGGTTGCAGCATTACAGCACCGATATCCCCACTCTGGCTGTTGCTGATGCCCTAGGCTCCGTGGAGGTTTACGTCCTCAAGGACGAGGAATTAGTCAAAATCGAATCAGTTAGTTTGAATCCAAACTACCACAATTTGCTCACATTATCATTAGACTGCAGCTGGAGGAAAACACCTACACAAATCGTCGCATCCGATTCACTGGGGGATATTTCGCTGGTGCAATTCACAAATTCCGAGCTTAAACAATTAACACGGTGGACGGCACACAATTTCGAGGCATGGATATGCGCCTTCGACAAATGGGACCCGAACAGAGTGTACACTGGCGGAGACGATACGCTGATGCATATCTACGATATAAGGTGCCCCAGCAGTGCCTCTAAGATTTCAACAAATAAGTCGCATATTGCAGGAGTCACAAGTATGCTCAGTCATCCGACCAAGGAAAATATATTATTAACCGGAAGCTATGATGATAGGCTGCGGGCCTTCGACACAAGGCACATACGCGACTGTCTGTGTGAAATTAACTTAAAAGGTGGCATTTGGAGAATTAAGGCTGATCCTCAGGATAAAAATCTTTTGCTGTGTGCCTGTATGTATCACAACTTTAGCATCGTCAAGACAGACGACAGTTATAAGGAACTCGAAATTGTGGGGGAATATTACGAACATAAGAGCATCTGCTACGGTTCTGATTGGTGTCCCACTTCTGAGAAACTGATAATGGCTACGTGCTCATTTTACGACCGCAAGCTATGCATCGCAGAAGTGAATGAATAAAAAAGTTTACGTTCATCACCTTAAGGATAGTCAGTAACTTATTATTTATTAAATTTTGTCTACCCTATTCACCTGCCCAAAGTATCTGCAAGGCGATGGAGCTGTAAAAATATAAACCTGATATGACTGATTGCGTGAAAGTTAGGTATAACTCTGGACTAAATTGGATTCCGTTTTTGAGTTCTCAGTTTTTAAGGTCCTCTATTACATTGTCATATGTCAACTTTTTTTCGAATAATTATATAATGTGAACTCTAGTTAGAAATAGTGTTTATCTATGTCGTCGATTTCTTTTGCAAATAGTAAAAATCTCAAGTAATTTAACTAAACTTTTACGAATTTGAGCCGATTTTTTTTTTATTAAGGGTGCTTTCTAGATCCATAATTTGTTATTCTATGTGAACCTATAGCACAAACAAACAGAAGCGCAAACATTTTGCGAGGAAATGCAATATTTTTTCAAAGCTTGACATAATTTTATTTATTTATTTTTTTTTACATTTTGTAGATTTACACGCACCGTATAACTGTTATAAATAAGATCCTTTTGTCACTTTAGTTTCGGATCAATTTTGCGGAGACTAGAGGTTATACAATTTGACATGCAAAGCAGGCTTAGATCTATGCCATTTTGTAATTTTTTTTTAAATTATGGAACCTTGTCAAAGGTGCAGTAAATCAGAGTAAAACTTTCAAAAATGTTCTTCACACCACTTCTCCAAAAAAAATGTCTAAAAATTCCATTCCATTATGTTGGTTCTCCCTTAAGTCAAGGCAAGAGGATACATCCAATTAAGATTTAAAAAAATCGATTTTATCTTATTTTAATGGAACGAATTTTGAGCTCTAAGAACACTTTAACGCAAGTCCATACAAAATATTGCGTGCGACTGTCGGACAAAACTGTAAACACCATTTTTTCGAAGAAGGGCACGATAAATCAAAAACCGTTTAACCGATCCATTTCAAATTTTGTAATTCCTCAATTTCTAAATCACATTCGCCATCTGGTCACGATGGCTTTTTTTTATTCATCTATCATATTCTTTTCTAATTAAGAAAATTAAATTTTATATTTTTTGAAAATTGAACGTTTTTTCATTTTGCCATATTTATAATCATTGAAAATTTCAAAACCGCTCTCGTGAACTGAAATGTTTTGAAAATTCCCATAGGAATTATATATACGATATGACAGCCATTAAAGTTGTTTTTACTTTGGTCGATAGAGTTACATGACTATTCCCATACGCCCCTATGGTGTATCATATTTATTCTAAAAATGTATAGTAGGTATATGTTAAGTTCATAATTGCAAAACTGCCCTGCAGTTGTAGTATTCAACTGGTGAAATTGGTGAATACCTCTAATTGCGGGGTAGTTTTGCAATTATGAATTTAACCTACCTCTGTTATAATCAACTATCTTTCTCATTTAATTTAGTTAAAACGAATTTTTTAAAAACGTCCCTACAACCTTTAAGTCGTACTAGTTAGATGTTGCCCCCGAAAAAATGATTACAGTAACTAATCTCTTAATTACGAACTCGGTTCTTCCCACACCCTGATAAAAAAATCGATTTCAGCAGTAATAACAGCTCCTTTTATTATATAAATTGTATTTATCTAATTTTCCAACCACCTTTGCTTAACACCCATATTTTTCAACACAAACATATTTTGGGAGGAAAATAAATTTTGCTAAACGTTAAAACTTTATTCCGTTTGGCTTTTAACTAAATATAAATCGTAACGTTTCTTCAAAATCTGATGCACTAGAGCCTCACAGTCAAACGTGATTCCCAACCTTTTGTGCTCAAGGAAGGCTTTCACAAAACGTCTATTCGTCTCATGGATGTTGGGATGGCTCAAGTACTTATCCATATGAATCCATTCAACCTTTAGGATTTCGCGTTCACACCGAATTAATTTCTGTGTAAGTGGGGTAAGAGCTATAACAACGTAGAGATCGGTACATCCAAACATTCCGCCGTGAGAGTGCCGTAAGCTGATAACTGACTGGAACTTCGTTTCTACTCCAGTTTCCTCTTTCACCTCCCGAATAGCTGCATCTATTAGATTCTCACCTGCTCGATATACGAATTAGGTATTGAAAGAGTATTATTCTGGTGATTATTACGAGGCTCCACATAACCTCCGGGTAGCTTAAAACTGCCTGGGATTACAGCATTCTTGTCGCTGACGACGAGAACTTCATTTTTATCGTTGATGACTAGCCCACCTACGCCAACTAATGTATGTGCGTACTCAGGAATGTTAACGATCTCATCAGTTGGGAGCCACTTGTACATGACCACGAATCCGCCTTTGGCGTGATGAAAGTCAAAGCCTTTCTTAAGATTAAAAGCACCCAGACAAATTAGTTAATTGGCAATACATAGTTCAGCGCTTACCTCTGCTAGGTGGGGCACCCAAGCAGTATGGTCTTTGTGGACCTTAAACCATATTGTACGGCGTTTACTGTCGGTCCAAAACGACAGTGACTCTACAAGTTTATTATTATTAAAATTAAAGAAAAGGGCTTGTGGAGGGAAACTTACTTTCAAGTTTCTCTTCGAAATCTTCGTCATGGGCGAATTCTTCCTTGGAGTCAATTGTAACCCCATTGAAGCGATCGGAGGCGCCCTTGAACAGACCAGGCGGTGCATCTAGAATGGGCTTATACCTAAAGAGGAAAGAGGTCAGAAAATCTCTCGATCTGATACATCGATGTCGGACCTGTGGAACAAACTTTGACCGCTGTTGCTACTGCTACTAGCCATCCTGATGTTGCGTGTTAGCGTGCGTCGAAGGAAATAGTCATTCTTTGAGTATAAGCCAGGATTGAAATACTTTACCAACGCCTTGTGCATTTATTTTTTAATTGTTTTCAGGTGATCACGGTCATATTATTGTAAAATTTGCGAATTTTGATCGTATTTCGGAACTCTATGGACCGCCACGATTACTTTGTTATTGAGCTAGCAGTTGACTAGATGCATTAATGCTTATGTAATTTTAAATGTTATTGGGGGGTGAAAGTCTTGAGCAATTTCCGGGTGCCTTAAAACTATTTATTGTCCAGCCAACAAATATTTATCAACTGTTGTCAATTGATAAGGTTTGACAGTTCATAGAGGGGAAAGAACTCTCTGCCCTTTAGATCTACTACGAAATTTGCTTTATCGTGGTGAATTTGTTATTTAGTTTGTTTCGTATTATCCGGTGTACGGCTTCCGGAATAGTTTAAGGGTGTTATAATTGATTTGAATATTTCCATATTATGCACCTGCGGTAAGTCAGTTTTAAGTATTTTGGAGAAAAATCATATAACGCTTTAATAAAGTTACTTCATAGTTATAATTTTTATGGCAGAAATAACTAATTCAAAATTGCGAATCCAAAATGGTAATCGAGCTTTTTAATTTAAAGTTTTCTCCGTTGTCGCATCTGATGTTTTGTAATTTAGTAGGTTTCCATTCAATAAAAGAATTGCGGGCTATTCACAATTTCTGATTAAATTATGAACTAGTTGTTTGCACATAAAACTCGCAACGACAATTAAAATAGCCCGTCAATTTCGCAGAATAGCTACCACCAGATGCCAAATTATTTTCCACTATAAATCATTCCCGCAATGTAACTAACATAGTATGTTGTGAATATGAAGTCAATCGGTCATGTGGTTTGATCAGCGCACGTCCATAAAGGACGCGAGCAGCTCCTTTTTTTCCGACTTGCTTTACAAATATTGATGTTTCTACCTGAAAACATATATTTACCAAAATCAAATATAGCCTATGTTATTCAGGGGTAGTAAAGCTATCTAATAGTGATAGAATTATTAGAATCGGTTCAGTAGTTCCACAGACTATCCCGAACAAAGCCACAAACAACAAAGCAAAGTTTACCTCTTCATAATATTAAGTATAGATGACCTAGAAGAGCGAACTAAACTTTTCGATTTCAATGAAAAATAACATATATTTATATATATAAATTTCTGTTGAATATCCAAATTACGAATTCAATAAGCCATCTAGAATTTCTTAGCTTTGATTAATAAGAAAAATTGAAGAGAATTGATTAGAATAAAATAATATTTTCCGGTGAATAAGTAACGTACACCTACACAGATCACAAAACGTCTGTACAAATAATCGATTGCAAAAAATTAAATATGTCAATATGATCATTAAAATAAGATCAAAGTCAGTATAGTTTGTTCTTGAGAATCTAATACAAGTGGCTGTAATCTGCATGTCCTAGCACGAAAAAACATACGAGTATAACGTTGTAATATATAAAAATGTACTGAGATGATTTTACAAAATCGAGTACTTTGTTTGCTTCTACGTGAGCTGGTATATCAATCAACGAATGGCTAATATGTATAACCTGGGAATTCACAAAAATCAGTATATTAGGTAGCATTACTGTAATTTTACCACACTCCGTCGTGCGAAACCGGGTAACTCAGTTAGTGTGTTATAAAATGTAAATCGAGGTTGCTCTTATGAAGTCCCGCTTAGTTGCAAGAGCCACCGATAAGGAAATGAGAAGAGTCAGGAATCGTTGAGCGAAGCGGTAGATGCTACTTTCAATTTTCAGTTACTGTATAAAATGTCCACTGCTGTTGATTTACGTGAATTAAAGTAAAATTGAGTGTTTCTTAAAACTATCAAAATAGTTTGCGAGGGAGTATAACTTTGTCTTGAGCTGCAATAACTTAAGATCGTCGTGGTGTAATTATGTTATGGGTTGCGAGTTGAATTTCTGTGTCGGGGATCTGCGGTTCAAAATTGCGCGCAGGGCTCAATCAGTTTCAGAACTTTTTTCCTCTCCAGAAATTCACCGGCTAGCAGCAGCCCAATTTTGTTAAAATTAATCTTGTACCATATGTACATATATAGAATAAGGCATAATTATACTTCTTAATAGTTTAGATGATAGATGGCCACTGCATCATAGTGCCATACACTTACTTTCCCGGAAAACAGTCAAACTCATTTCAATGAATCCAAAGAAGCTTGGAATCCAATTTCTTCATTTTAGAATACTGTAATTTATTTTCAACCTTATACAAGTTTATAAAAATGGAAACTGAAATTGTTCATGAGTGCTTGCATGAAAATCGAGCAGTCTTCCTTTACAAAAAGGAGCATTTTCTTAGGTACTTATGTTTATAATTTTTGTAACTTCAATGCACTATAATTTGGTGACTTTGCCGAAGTGGTAATAGCACAGGTCCTGAGGACTCTCAAATTATGATATTGCAAGCTGTCATTAGTGGCTATACTGCACGTGTAGGACTCTGTCTGTGCCACGTTCCAATTCATTGTTCAATTAATCACAGACAAGTCACTACTCGTGCTGAATCGATTAGTCACTAGAAAAAATATGTCATTGGCCTTGAACGAATAAATCAACTTGAGATTTTTTCCTTTATTCCTAAAATAGGCTTATCTTTTTATAGAAAGTTAGTTGCATTGCAGTTAGTATTTAGCAATTGCAATTACAGTCTACTATGCAGTTATTAATAGTTAGATACAACAGGTTTCAACCAAGAAATTGTGTGTTGAGGAGGATAGACACTGACCATCGAAGAAAATGAGCATTTTTGCGAAATTGTTGTAACACATTTGAAATTTCTTCTGGATTGTAAAAATGATTTTTTGAGACGTAGAACTCAAAATGAAAATGGCCCTGCACCAGGAAATATGAAATTTCATGAAAAGTAAATTTACTCCAGACATTTTAATAATGCAATTATTAAAACATAGTTAGGCATAAAAAAGTTTCTAATTATCAAAGTAATTAAATTTTCGGGTATTCTAAAACCAATGGTACGCTTCTGAAGGGAATTTTACGACATTGTATTGTGTAAGCTGCTGTTACATATTTAATTCAAAAATTATTTAATAAAAAAAGAAGTAATGCGGGAAGTGTTCCGGGGTAGAAATAATAATTCTCAAAACTTTAAACTTGCCTTTCTCAGTATTTATTGAGATTGTGTTAGGAATATAAAACCAGGCAAGTGCGTGTCGTACACGCATCAACTTAGGGCTCCGCAGCATGTACTACATATGTAAGTAGCAAGAGTTATTGTTTACTTCGTTGGGATTGTAAAATAAAAACTATAAAAATCGTAATAAAGTTTTTTTTGTCGAAACTTTACAATAATAATTTATAAGTCCTAGGCCTTGACCATGCATTGCACATAGGGGGCGAGCGAGCGTTTTTCCACACGCTACGAAAATGCAATTTATTTGTAGGATATCCACTTAGTAGTTTGATGCTATTGAAAACTGATAATTGTGGATATCTAAAAATCTTGTTAAAAATGGTTCTCGTTTAAAGGCAAATTTTTAACGACCTTAGAAAACCTGTATCTAGCAAACTATTCACCTAAGGAAAAATTCTTCTAAGAACCTTTATAATGCTTTATTTTCTCTACTTTAAGAATATATTTTATTATTTTCCAAGCGAATGAAAATTGATAGTACTGTAGTTGTTGCCGTAAAAGCCCTCATCAGCGAACGTCCTTGAGGTGTTTTTATATTTATAAATATTATTTTGAATACTTAAAATTATTTATTGGATTTTGAATAAATTCAAATATTTATTGGATTTTGAATAAATTCAAATATATCAGATATATCAATAAAATATGCTTTTACATACATATGTATCTATTCTTATTTTAAATTCACCCCATTTTCATAAAAGTCAGGCACTAACTCTTATTACATTTATCCAGTGATAATAGTTTCAAGGCCTGTATTAAAAGACTAATACTAATAAATTGAGATCATTAATATCCTCTTACATCATTTTTTGTTAGCAGTTTTAAATAAACTTGAAACAGTTTTTTTTTATAATAAAGCGCTCATGCCTAAATCTGTATTCTGAGGACTGTTTAAACATTAATCTCATTCATGTTTTCCATGAAAAGAAGAATCAAGAAAATTGAACGCATCATGCGTCTGCGCCTTCCCATTCAAGGCACGGCGATCCTAAGGAGTAAGGTTCTATAGTCATTGAGTATCAGTTAACAGCCGGAGATGTGGCAAACAAGTACAGAGAATCTGCAGTAGCTTGTCGTATCTACCCGTCAATCTTCAGTGCCTTTAAATTCATAAGTGTTTTTAATTAAAGTGCAGTTCTTAAAAGGAGTCATTTATAATTATATCGCATCCTTATTTTGCAGTGAGTAATTGTGAACTTTTGAGAGTGTTCATTACCAGAATTTTAACCACCTGAAATTTACCGGCATCGAAGTCTTAAGTTGTAATCTGTTGCTTCTATTTAGTATGCAAACATGAATCATAATTAGTTAATCGCAAGGGCTTCAGCAAATGGTGCATCAGTTGCCTCGTGTAACTATTGGAGCTTCACGATGCGCAAATCCCTCTCAATTTCTTTTATTAGAAGGACAAAAGTGATACACACTGCAAATTGAATTAAAATGCATCTTACAGGTCAGTAGCCGTCGGTGCTTAAATTACCATAAAAAAACGACGGCGAAAAGGAGTACATTGGATGCAATATAAACTTCATTGAAATATAAAATTGCAATTAAAGTATACCAAAAAAGAGAGCGAACGAAAAAGCGAAAAGGGAACATCAAATAAATAAATATGTCTAAAGCGGTATAAACGTCACTTCAAAAAAGAAAAAAAAATGGAAGTAGTTTTGAATCTAATACATATTAGGTCTAAAAGTTTTCACGCAAGAATAAAAAGTTAGGTAAAATTAACGAGGTTTTTTACACTTAAAATATTTACAACACAATTTTTGCGGAAAATGAATATTAATAAAATTATAGGATATTCAATATGTTTCAGTTAGTAGCCAAAAATGGCATTTAAATCTAATTTGCATTGTCTAGCACCTTACGATAGAAAAAAAAATATTAATATTTCATCACAATTTTTTCCTTTTTGAATGTTTTTTATAGGATTGTTTTATGTATTTTCTTTTAAAATTTGTGATAACAATCATAAGCCTTCTGAAGCCTCAAATTAATTCTAAATCCGTTAAAAGGGCCAAATATTCAAATTTAAATTCAATAAAATGGAATCGTTAGCTTCTATAAATACATATGTATATTCTTCCCTGTATCTCAAAGACCTTAAGAGATATGACTTGATATTTTCAAGTTATTTGAATTGCTTTTACTCAAAACCAAAACGCATTACTATTTAAAAAAAGGTGATTATTTGTGGGGTCCCATATAAGCATTTAGGGAGAGTCAAATGAAAATATTGGTTTATTTCAGGAGCATAGTGTATTTTTGTAAAGTAGAATGCGCTGTATTTTTATTTTTTTTATTATTTTTTTTATTATTTTTTTTATTATTATTTTTTTTTTCAAATTTAAGGTAAAAGGGGCATTAAGTCGTAAATTTGAGGGAAATTTAATTTTGTTCCGCGGTCAATTCTTTCATTCCGCTCAAGTTCATACAGCAAAAACTTTATTGCTAACCCCAACAATGTGCGCTATCGATTGAAATCACAAAAATGATTTGATTCATTACGTTGGAGCTCTCTCTATATTAATTGAAGGCTAGGATATGTTATGACGACATGGGATGGTGTAGTGTAGTGACTGACACACTTCGTGGGTGATACCCACAGGTAATTCATTTCCATAACAAGTAAAAATAAATAAAAAGCAAACGTTCATACATAGTTATATGTTTATAAATTTCCTATAACAAATAACACATTATAATAAAAGCCTGTTTTTTTTATTTGTTATATTATCAACAATTAAGTGATTTTCGTAATTGGACTAAACAAAAATATTTTTTTACATTACAAGCGTTGTAAAAGCGAAATAGTGTGACTCAAATCCCATGCAAACGAGGGATGGTACTCGTCAAAACCCTTTCATTTGGTGTCCTTGTCAAAGAGGTTATAAAGAAAGAGGTGATTCGTATTTTTCAGGACGTTACATAGTTAATCATCGTCTACTCGTGAAACTCTTTCATTTGATGCCTATGTTCTTCACAACACAAGAATAAGGTAATCTGATATCTTGGGGCGTCCGCCATATTGGGTTTAGAATGACGTTACCTAATTTATCATATTCTAGTGGTCAAATCCTTTCATTTAATACCCATATCAAAGGAGTTATGAAGGATCAAAAAACAAAATGACGGCTGAAGGCGGCTATATTTAATTTTCTCGAAAATAATATAATATATTCTATAGCACTCCCAAGATTAATACGAATCTAACGGCACCTCATTTATGCAAATCCAGCAAGCCATTTAGGCTACAGGATGCGCCAAAGAAATGGACATACATACATGCTTACACTCGAAAAACATAACCCTCCTCCTGGGGCAGTCGGGTAAAAATCCCCTAGAAATCGAATTTGCACCCATCGAAATCGAATTTGCCCTTTTAAATAATTTTTTTTAAATGTTTTAAAGATAAACATCAAATACAGGCAGCAGATTAATTATCTCGAGTATCTTGTATAATTTCTTAAATAACGAAGTATGTATACAGGCCTTAAATATAAAATATTCGAATTCAGCGTTACTGTACGAAATTGTCCGTTTTTGGCAAATTGGTAAAATACTTACTCCAATCGCGAATCATTAAGAGTATTAAAATATTAACGTTTTCCTTTCGTCGTAATTAGAAAATGATGGATGACCAATAAGTGCCAACTAATAGAGCCTTTGGCTACTCCCTCCCCTCCTACGCCATTCAACAGCTCACGGGGCACACGAGCATAATATCCATTGTTTGCCAGTTGGGAGTAGAATAATTGTCTTCGATAAATTGCTTGTCGGAGCTAATATGTATAAATTCATCGGGACGCATTGACGACCCACTCACCCTTGCCTCCGTAGATGCTCCTCACAATCGCATCGTGCATACTAGGTTCGTCATAAAATAATAATTTTTTACAACTGTTTGCAGAAACGGCATTACAACCTGAGCAGCCCCTATAAACTGGAACTTAATTACGGACAGTCCAGCGATATAATCGAGGGACCTAAATAACAGTGAAATCTACCCAGAAAAGGAGTCCCAGTCAGTAGTGCGTTGTACAGCAGTGGATCAAAATCAATGGAAGCTCTCGAATCGATTTATTTCATTCATCGACTTCTGCAAACCACCTGTTTAACTTGGTTGCACTATGAACGGGGTGCCAAGTTGAAGCAGAGCAAACCACTACTTTTCTACTCAATTTCAGTAGCGTTCATCTCGATTGGCTTGCTATTTCATGGGGTGTTTGATACCGCCTTTTACCGTACCGGAAACAACGATGTCGGAACCACAGTGGATTATATACAGCTGTTGGGAGTGAGAATCGCACATTTAGTGTCCGTTTTCGAGTCCATCTTTCGAATAAAAACCGAAATGGACTTTTTTCATAGAATTCAAGAAATTGACGAAATTTTTGAAAGATCGTTGCACGAAAACCTGAATAAGAAGGAATTCCGTTCCAAAATGAACTGGCGATGCCTTGGAATGTGTTTGTTTTATTTGGGTTCCCAAATGTTCGTACTGGGCGTACTCTTTATTTCGGACGATTTCATTTCTTTGCCTTATTGGATAGCATACTTCTTTCCATTGGCTATAAATGGACTTCGATACTTCCAAATTTTCATATCCGTCTATATGGTAAAAGTCAGGTTCAACAAAGTTAACGACTGCCTGGGTTCACTGAAATTACATCACAAAATTAGGAACAGCGGGGGGCATAAATATTCCAGCAATTTTGTGCTAACAACAGAAATTTATGAGACTGGACAACGCTTAAATCGGATTAACTCCACAGCGGCTGCATACAGCAGGCTCATTATTCTCCGTGATATTTACAATCGTCTATGGGAGCTGACTCTTTTAATCAACAAGTGCTACGGGATCTCGCTGCTTGTGAATATCGGGAATGATTTTGTCTCAATAACCGCTAATTGCTACTGGATGTTTTTGAGATTTAAGCAGGCCCAGAATAGCACATTTCTTGATTTTATTCAGACAATCGGTAGTGCTGTTTGGTCAATTCCACATTTTTTTAATATGCTTATCATCACAGCGGTGTGCCATTGGACAGTGCAAAGCGTAAGTTATTTTTATTTTTATTATCTTCCCTTCTTCCGTAACAATTTTTTTATTAATTGAAAGCCTCTGACGGGCGCCCTTTTTGTTTAAATTATTGAATAAAATTAAATATTAGAACTTTAGAGGTCTGCACCACTATAACAGTTAGAATGATGGTAAATGTTTTTTTTGTTTTTCGTTAGAAGAATATGTACAGCATGAAGTTGTTTTTTTAATATTATCATCGGCTTCTTTTAGTAAAGTTTAAATTTATTTAAAATAAATTTCTTACAAAGCTTGAAATCAAAATATTTACCATTTATGATCTTATGGATGCCGTCGGGGTTAAGACTTGGTGATTTCGACGCAAAGTAGTCGTCAGACCATTTTTCCCTACACGCTTTGATAGCTGTACGATATGCCAAATATCTATCAGAAATTTTCAATTTTAACACTTTTCCTAAGCAAATTTTTCGTAATTATAAGAATTTCTATCTGTCACTTCTGCGCTTAATGATCGTGATAGTTATCGTTATCAGTAATTGTAAGTGACAAATTGAAGTCTTCAAAATTGTTATTGCCTATTTGCGTGCTTTACAGGAATGTACTTAACCCGCAACCCCGCTAATGCACTATGTTAAATGCCGCACAACCAATTAATTTAATCCAACATAATAATCTGCACATATCGAATTTTTTAATGTGTACAGTCATTAACCTTATCAAACGGACATCTGTTTCTACTCATTTGAACAATTTCCTCATTTGTAATAATCTGAAATTTTTTAACTTCATTGTAGGCTAATAAAATTGCCGTGATGGTTCATAAAATTGATATCGATATCGAAAATGACTACCACAATATTTTTGTAAGTCCATATTTATAAATATAAAATAGTCATAATGTGTTCTCTCCTCCCTTCTACAGATTGAACAATTTTCCCTCCAGCTGCTTCACCAAAAGATCGTTTTCACCGCTTTTGGATTTTTTAATGTCGATTTTACATTGCTTTACACGGTAAGTGATTAAGTTTAATTCCTTACCAAATTGTATTCCTTACATGTTTTACATAAATATGCTTACAGATTGCTGGAGCAACCACAACTTATCTGATTATCCTTATTCAGTTTTATATGGGCGAACAGAAGAGTGTTCATATTCCTGTTACAACTACTCCAAATGGGTAGAATTTAAAGAGGTTCTATTTATTCTGATAAGTGTATAAGAAGCTTGTGATCATTTAAATAAATTTCATTTGCGCATAAAAAAACCTTCGCTTTAACGCTCGAAAATTTAAATTTTTTTTCGGTTTCAATCGATACTTTTAGAGAATACACACTCACAAAATTATATGGGGGAATTCCAAGACATTTTATTTATGGCTAAGAGATTCAGGCTTTATCTTCTCCAATAGCGAAGCAACTATCAAAGCACTCTTGTCATGGTGTTTCTCATCCAAAATGGTTTGAGTGCTTCACTACTCTTCGAAAGTTGGCTATCTTCAACAAGTAATACTCTCTGTTGGGTACCGGGACATTCCGGTATGGAAATGAAACTAGCGAGTAGTGAATGTCTAACATATAGACGTCTCAGAATGATAGACGAGCAGCTATTTGCTCTCGGTCGGTAATTTACATTTCTCGTTTTTGTTTTTCTGCTCTACCTTAATTTTCGCATTCGACCTTTGGGACATGGGCTTTTTAAAGACTAAGACATTTAGTCTCCTAGCGCTTAAGAAGCCAGGACTAAAGATCATTACCGATCTACTCACGGGGCACTGCCAATGCGCAGCCTTAGGTCACCAAAGCCTGACACCCTTCGGAGCGCCCATCATAGCACCGTTGGATGTGTGCGGCTCCCCAGGACACTATAGCCTTTTTTTCAAAGGTCTTGACATAACGTTTCCATTTTATGCCAGATTAATTGTATAATTTCGTCACATATGTATATTTGCGACAGTTATTGAACTTTCATTTTACAAGCCACGCAACAGCGACATCACTGCTCCATCTGAATGCAACCAGTAAGCCATGGCAATTATCGGATTATGTTGTTAAACTAAATAAACTTACCCCGTCTCGGTAAACTTATCGTTTCCGTAAACTCATCACTTCATACTTGCTACTGCTCTGCTATTGTTGCATGTTAAAATTCAAAATCACCGTTACAAGTTATTTCACCACGGCAACATCCGCCTGCCAAAAGCTGTCATGATGGCAGCGAGGGGAGATAAGTAGTTGCATACTACGACCGCCAGTCTGCATCTTTCGAGTTTCGCTAGCAAAGTGCTGTCAAAACACTTGTTTACATGTCGATCTCGAGCCGCATTTTATTCTAAATTCTAAGGGAAGCCAGCAATAAGTCATAATGAAAACTGCACTAATGGTTGCTGAAAAGCCCTCCCTTGCGGCTTCTCTGGCAAGTATCCTCAGTAACGGAAGGAGCTTAACAAGAAAAGGTAAATTCCCGGAGGAATGCAGCCATGCTTCTATCGGACCAACCCGACTCAATTGACAGCATTTTTTTTAATGAAAGAACTCTGCAATTTTAGGGATTAACGGTGCCTGCTCGGTGCACGAATGGACTGGGAACTTCCTAGGCGAAACGACTCAGTTTAAAATGACTTCGGTGTGCGGGCATGTGATGTCCCTGGATTTCGTTGGGAAGTACAACTCGTGGGACAAGGTTGATCCTGCAGAACTGTTCTCGTGCCCCACTGAGAAAAAGGAGGCCAATGCAAAACTGCGAATGCCAACCTTCCTTTCCCACGAGGCAAAAAATTGTGACTATCTTATTCTTTGGCTGGATTGCGATAAAGAGGGCGAAAATATTTGCTATGAGGTATTTACCACCCCTAACAGGTTACCATATCAAATGCTTGACGATTTTCTTCTAGGTAATGAACTGCGTGTCTAAATGCATTCGCAACGTCTTCAGCAATGCTGTGACATACAGAGCGCACTTTTCAGCTATTACTGAGAAGGATATTAAGAAAGCCATGGACACCTTGGGTCATCCAAATGAGAATGAGGCTAGGTCTGTGGACGCAAGGCAAGAACTGGACTTGCGGATCGGTTGCGCTTTTACGCGGTACCAAACGAAGTTTTTCCAGGGACGATATGGTGACTTGGACTCTTCCCTAATTTCTTACGGACCCTGCCAAACACCCACTCTTGGTTTCTGCGTTAAGAGACACGACGATATTCAAACATTCAAGAGGGAAACTTTTTGGTATCTGACGCTTAATGCTGGCAATCCAGAAATTACACTAGAGTGGGCGAGGGGAAGGGTGTTTAAGAAGGAAATTGCCATTATGCTACTTAATAAGGTGAAGGAGTTTAAGGAAGGAGTGTAAGATCACTTTTAGATATCTGGGAGTTAACCAATTAATTTCGTATTACCTGCAGTATAGAGAGCGTTGCTTCAAAAGATCAATTTAAGGGAAGACCCGTGGCTTTGAATTCCGTTGAGCTTATGCGAGCAGCCAGCTCAGGATTAGGTCTGGGACCATATCAAGCTATGCAGATCGCAGAAAAGTACTTGAATAATTTGTGTAAACTCGACTTCAGTGCCCTCTTTTTAGGCTCTATACCCAAGGCTATATCAGTTACCCTCGTACAGAGACCACAAATTATCCCGCTAACTTTGACCTACAGTAATTATTCCCGATTTTAGTTTAAATTACATTTCTTTAAAAATAATTTCCTCTTCAGTGGTGTCGTTAGAATTCTGAAGCACTCTTCAGAATTTGGCGAAGATGCTAAAGCCATTCTTGAAGACTTCAATCAACCTCGAAAGGGTACCGATTGCGGTGACCATCCTCCCATTACACCTATGAAGCTCGGTAGTCGCGGAGATTTTGATACCGATTCTTGGCGTGTATACGACTACATTTGCCGACATTTTCTTGGGACTGTATCCCGTGACTTGAAGTATAAATCAACCACCGCAAAGCTCAAAGTGGGTACAGAAACCTTCAGCTGCACATCGACCCTCTTAATTGATCCAGGATATACGAGTATTATGACTTGGCAAGCGTTCGGTAAAAACGAATCAATTCCTCCCTTTGTTGAGGGGGAAACGGTACCCATTAACGACGTGAGAATGGCTGAGGGCCAAACGGGCCCTCCGGACTACCTTGCTGAGTCTGAACTCATCACCTTAATGGAGCAACATGGTATTGGAACAGATGCGTCTATACCGGTACACATTAACAACATCTGCCAGAGAAATTATGTGACTATCCAGGCAGGAAGAAAGCTGGTCCCAACGACATTAGGCATAGTATTGGTTCATGGCTACCAAAAGGTAAGAGATTCAATTGTGTTTTTTATCTAGTTGAATCGTGGAATCAGTTCTAAAAACAAATTTACAGATTGATCCTGAACTTGTGCTTCCTACTATGCGATCCGAAGTAGAGCAGATGCTCACCTTAATAGCGAAAGGATCAGCTGATTTCAAAGCAGTGTTGCGTCACGCTGTCGAAATCTTTCGCCTGAAATTTCTATACTTTGTCCAGAATATATCGAATATGGACAGTCTCTTCGAAGTCTCTTTTTCTCCCTTGGCAGAGTCTGGCAAGGCACATTCAAGGTGCGGTAAATGTAGGCGATATATGAAATACATTCAGGTAATATCTTTTCAGTAGCATTAGTATATGATATACCTATGATAAACCGACCATATTCCAGACAAAGCCAGCGCGACTTCATTGCTCCCACTGCGATGAGACATACTCTCTTCCGAACGGCGGAAACGTAAGGGTGTACAGAGAGTTGAAATGCCCCTTGGATGATTTTGAGTTACTTGCTTTTTCAAGTGGCACTAAAGGAAGGTCATATCCCCTGTGCCCGTATTGTTACAATCATCCTCCGTTTAGGGACATGCCGAGAAACTCTGGATGCAATTCCTGCACTCATCCCACATGCCAACATTCACTGAACTCACTAGGAATATCGAGCTGCGTCGAGTGTGAGGGCGGTGTTCTAGTACTCGATTGCACATCCTCTCCAAGTAGCTGGAAGCTGGGTTGTAATCGTTGCGATGTCATCATAAACATATTCAAAAATGCGACAAAAGTCAGCGTTGATTGTAAGATTTGTTTTTTTGTTTAAGTAAAATAATGTAATAATATTTTTTCACAGCTAATCGCTGCGACTGCGGAGCTCAGTTGGTCAATGTTATCTATAAATCTGAAAAGACGAAATTCAAGGACGATTCTGAGGAGAAAACTGGATGCATCTTCTGTTCTAATGAGTTTTCCCATTTGGTTGAGAAACATCGTGCCATTGCTACTCGACCAGCGCAAGTAAACATAAGGGGACGAGGTAGAGGCGGAAAGGGTCGCAGCACTCGTGGACGCCCAAAACAGCCTAAGGACAAAATGGCTCAACTTGCCGCCTATTTTGTTTAAATAGCTAAAGGAAGATATTTCATTATTTTACGTTTTAAACGTAATCCGATGTATTTTTATTATTTTTTGTGTTGAAATTAATATTTATTTACTTTTTTATGATGAAGAAACTAATAAAATAAAGTCATCCTAGTACATTTGTTTTTCATTAACTGTGCGAGCTAATCCAACTGCAGGTTTATTAAAATTGATTTGAATATTTCGTTTGCATTAAAGGACCATGTATATGGTACTTCTATGAGAGAAGAAAGATTTCAGCTGGATTTAGCTTTTGCCCCAGTGTCTGCTAGTTATCGTCTAAATAAATAAATAAATTTTTTCTTACTTTTGAAATATTGATTACTTAAAATTAATTTTCCCCC
Source organism: Neoitamus cyanurus (assembly GCA_947538895.1). Classification (NCBI taxonomy): domain Eukaryota; kingdom Metazoa; phylum Arthropoda; class Insecta; order Diptera; family Asilidae; genus Neoitamus; species Neoitamus cyanurus. The sequence continues at coordinate 21,335,692 of OX384547.1, forward strand.
TAAAAGAAATATTTTACATTATTTACATTTACATTTAAATACGGCCTCAGGATTCGATTGCCCACAGATCGTACTCGTAACGAATATAGGAAGTAGACGGAGACAATGTGCTCAACCGGCAGGTATCCAAACCATAAGGTATTGCTATTTCTGCGAACACTCACGGCCCGTGGTCACAATGAAGGAAAGGTCCGAAAGGATTCTCGAGTCGTCTGCTTTACTAGCTGTTAAGGAATATGTATTTCTGCTCCGTGCTGCAGGCGTAGAGGAAGATGAGAGGGACAGACAGAGCAAAGCGGAATCAAGAAAAATCAAAGCAGAATCGAAAACTAAGCCGAACAAGTCAGCTCGTGCAAATGGGGTCAAGGCTGCAGTTAGAACTTTGTCCAGCTGACTTTGTTTGCTTATCTTATTAATTACCTTGAAAGCAACTTCCATTGTCCAGCTGATATTATGCAGAAATTAATTAAGATGCCACAGCATTTAGCAACTACCTTTTTAAGAAAAACATAACTCCAACACCTCCGCAACGTCTTCAATAGACCAGTCAGAGCCATAAAATACGCTTACATAAGTGAATCTCTCGGCTATAGTCGCGTTATAGTTTCCCTAATGTTTTGTAATTGCCTCTATTTAAGAATTGTTTGAGTTGCAATTCAATAGCCTCCCCAACGCGTAGCACACCACATGCGCCTGCTTATACTAAAGAGCCACCGCCCACGCCCTTCGTCTTTTATTTTAAATCTTTCACGGCACGGAGCTACTTACCGAAAGCGAAACTTGTTTATTCAATGCTCTGTTAAGTGTTCGCAGAAAATTACGTAATATCATCATCATCTAGACTTTAGAATAAATATCCGAAAGCATGGACAGATAAAGTTCAAAGAAATGTCTTTTTTGCATGGAACTATGAGGAGAGACTTATTTAGGATTTTGTTTTTTTATTGCTCTCATATTACTCATGGAGTTTATTAAAATTCTATTAATTTTATTAAAGCTGATCTATTGGCGATTCTGCTTGCGGTTGGGATAGACTAAATCGCGTCTAGTCGCCAGTATTCAATTTTTCAGAAACTAGAACATAAAAAAAACTTCATGTGTGGAGGCCGCAAGAAAAGTTAAGGATGTATCTATTTGCGCACTCCGTGTCCGTGTTATCTCCATGTATACGGAAGTTAACGGAAAGTATACGGCGGTCAAGAAACCTTACAAACAGTTTTACCTTCTACAAAATGTCTATGTACTGAAATTTGCCTGTTTGTACCGAATATTAGCATGTACACGGACATGGATTTCGTGGACTCCGTGGACTGTTGAATTTGCCAATATAGAAACTTTTCAAAAACTTTGTAAAAAAGGACAGACTTATTGATCTGCTGTAGTCTGGGATAGGCTATCACCATATGCAGAATTGGTTAAAAATATGCTTCAGAGCATTAACTATCCACGGGTCGATTATCTTGGCGAATTGTAGACATGTAGATACACATTTACCAAGAGAAGGATGCCAATAAATATGTACGCCTAGTACATGTGTACATTATGTAATTTTTCAAATATTTCTAATATTTGTATCATTCAAGCAAATACTAATAACAAATGTTAGGTGCTGGCCATCCAGTTTAAAACGCCATAGAAGTTTATTGTTTTTTTGTTTTTGTCGTTTTGTTGTGTAACAATAAATTTTTTTTTAAAACATCTGGTAGAATGGAATAAAATCAAATATTTATCACACCCACTCGTGGAATTCTCCGCAAGAACTCTTCAAGGTCGTCGGAAAAACAAAAACTGGAAACTTACAAATTGGACAAGTCTCTTGGGGCGCTTAATCAAATTTCGCAGAATCTTTTGATCTTAAAAATCTCTTGAGCCTTAATCCATTCTAAATTAGCGCAACACAGCAATTCGGTAGTCATTCAAGCGGCGCTTCTCTCAACAGTCGAAGATTTTGCATACATCCACGTGAAACCGGAGTTTTTCTTGAAGTGACAAAAATGGTCAAGTTGCTCACTTACGCGCTAATTCACCTGAACAGGTATGAGTCGATCGATTTTGCTCAAGGAGGTACCGACGTCATTTACCCGGGACAGATTTTCCCGCGATTTTGGTGTTAAAATCTAGCCGAGTGCCTACACACCTCAAGTGCTCGCCGGGGAACGAGTTTACATATAAAAATGTTGGGGATGCTCAGGAAACCGATCAGTCCGCGATCGATGGTAGACTTCTGAAGATATTACGAACGACATCAGCAACCCGATTAAGTTTTCAGTTCTCTTCGTCGTTACTGGCTTAAGTGCCCCCTTACGAATTTCGGAAGTTTAGTTCATTGCAAACCAAATAAAACGAAAACGAAAAAAAATGGTGAGTGATCGAGGAGAATTTGAAGTGCTGTTCAATTGTTTAGAGTCAAACAACCAAATCGCTTGTTCCTAGAAGTTCTTGAAATGTTTTTAACGCTTAATTAGGAGAACAGGTGGTGTTTTCTTCTGGAAAATGAGGTGTGCACTAAGTTGAGTGATTGTGAGAAAAATGATCGCGCGAAAAGGAACTAAACGATCTTGGACTTAATTCTAAAAAATTAATGAGACAAGTGTAAATGTTATAGCCATCGCGCCCGGAGCAAGTATGGATAGTCTGGACTAATATGCAAATGTGGGGAATTACGCAATGTTTTATCCGCCGTTTATTATTTAACGTATTCTTGTGGGTGCGACTGAATTAATTTAACCGTTGATTCACTCGAATTTTAAGTTATTTTTGTATGTCTGTGGAGTATATTTGATAACCGCACCATTTTTCTACATATTTATATCTTTTAAATTTGTCATTAAAAAAAAATAATCAAAAGTGCCAAGGCATCTGTTATATAATTGAAAAGAAAAAAAATTTATTTGTCGAAAACCGGTAAGAATTGGATACCACTCCTTAAAATGACAAATCGTCATGGCTGGTTCATATTATCACTTAGCTGGAATATTTCAAACAGATCACGAGTAATCAAAAACTGAAAAACAATATATGAAGTTTCCGTTTCTACATAATATTAAAAAGACAACGCTAAGAAATTTCCTTGAACGAAATCTTAAGCTCGACTCAATTCGAATAATAACGAATTTTAATGCCAATAAGTTAGTGTTCTCACTATCTAGAAAATAATCACATAATCGTTGTGGTTACCATAAAGCTAGGCAGAAAAATATCCTAATAGGTGGTAAGCGCTATTAATCTTCAAGTCTGAAAAAAGAACTTCTTGTTAACATATTGATAGAAATTGCTATTAATAGTTGCCAATTATATTTTGTTTTTTTTTAGCAGGTGTGATGGGTTCTGGGACCAATTGTATTATTATTCCAATTTTCCAAAATCTTCTTACACGAAATAAAAGATCACCGAAATACCGATTTGTAACAAATTTATTTTGTTTGAAAATCGCGACTTTTTGTGATCCCATAATCTCATTTACCTATTTATTGTCTAAAACAAAAAAAAGATGCCCGGAAAAAAACTCGGGGAAATACATATCTCATAAAAAAAAAAGTTTCATTAGTTAACTAATTAGTCTGGTAGTAGTCTTCAAATTAGAATGTGAAAGCAGGGAGAAGGCTAATCAAAATGGGTTATTCGAAGATAACAACCTTTCTGTGTTAATTCTAAAAATATGAATAAAAACGACGCCTCATAAATATTTAATAGTCTGGAAGACTTCTTTATTATTGATCACATTTGATCGCCTTAATGACAAAGATTATATAGTTTTTTGTTTTTTTTAACGAGAAGCAGATATGAATTTTCTGAAAAAAATACCGCTGGGGTTTTAACAGATCTGAAAACATAGTGTAACTCCAAAATTCACATAATAAGCAAAGCTTTTAAACTTTTAAATAAGAAATCTCGCCAATAAACGAAGCACATATAAAATCTATACAAAGGCGTAGCCTTATGGTGTGCACTAAAATCCAACTTTTCTTAATTACCATATAAATGTCTAAAACTAAAAATATAAAATTGAGAAAAAAACAATAATAAAAAAAATTAGCTCTGTCTGGTCTGGGACAGTCGGCCAAAAGGAAACTTTGGGTGGATTTGTTTTGTTTTCGCCTATTTTCTTTGACATTGTAACGTGCTTAAATTATTAATAATAACAATGAAGAAAGCGATCGATTATGACGGTAATATCAACTTGTCAGTTTGGCGGTATGTGCCCACAGCTCATCCTCACAGAAAAGAGCACTGTCCCGCCGCTCCCGATGCCTCTTCCTCCTCTCTTACTCATACAGCTTTCGTGAGCACACACACTCTTTCGCCCCTTCCCTTCTCGCCAGACGGAGGAAACTATTTCAGTCAATCTCTTTCATATGCAAGTCGTCACTGACCCTTTAGCGTTGGGAATCAGTCTAAAATGATTTAAAACATAAGGAACCATTGCAAATATCGTTTTTCAGTCGAATCGAAGGCCAATTTACCCTGGCGATTTTCCCCCTATTTCCCCTTAGTCATTTTTCCGAAGGGTTAGATTTGTCCCGGTCATTTTTCCCTTTCTAAGTTCCTGATTAATAGACTGAAATGTGCCTTTTACAAATTATTTAATACAATGTTTTTTGTGTACTGTACAAAATATCTTATAGGCTTTAATAGCCGGGGGAAAATCGGCAGGGTAAACTTGACCCCCAATCACTTAGTACTACAAGGTGGGCCAAAAGAAGTCATTCGATGTTGTTTGGCTCTCATTTTTTTTCTAAATGAAAAACTTGATTCTGTTTTTTGATTATGTTTATTTGAACCTTTAGAATTTTATTGGTCAAGTCGAGAAGATGATATCGGCCAAATGGGCGCCGTCACAATTGATTGCCATACGGGCTCGTTTTATGGCATTTTTCATCACTTCGGCGAGAACTTCGGGCGAAAGATTCTCGCACTCATGTCGAATGTTATCCTTAAGGGCTTCCAGGGTCTCGGGCTTGTTCACGTAAACACGAGACTTCAAAAAACCCCACAAAATGTGCCCCAGAAGCGATAGTTTTGCTTGTTCACGTGCCCGCTGAGGTGGAAATGAGCCTCATCGCTCATTATGATTTTGGTCATAGACACGATTATTCCGCGTTCTTGGGGAGTGTACCGCTCCATGGCTTGTTCACTTGTATTTTGCACCTGTCTAGTCCACAAATGTCAAAACAGATTTGACATTGGCGGCCATTTGCAAAAATAAGACCATCTTCCAATAGGGTGATCTCTTTTGGCCCACCTTGTACTAGAGTTTAGTTAATTTTTTCTCTGTACCAAATTATGGAATCACATAAAAACAAAGGATGAGGATGGTTGGTGTGAGTTAGTTTTTATTTTTGCCTTCCCCATCCATTAAGGCGTCACAGATGTGACTGGTGATGGACCTAACGTCCAGCCACATGGAGGTAACAATTTAACACCTAGTTAAGGAAAACATTTTCGAAGCACAAATTGTATGCAAACACCAATTGTGACATTGCATTTTGTGACTTGCAAATCTTAAAATAACCTTCACCAGCCAAAAGTGGGCAAACCTAAATTTTGGGAAAGAAGTCGCAAGGAAGAAGGAAAAACTGTAGCACCCCATGATATCTACTCAAGAAACACCCGGGTGTTATTCACTACATGCAAATCCTGCAATCGAATTTTTTAACGAATTTTAAGGTAAAGATGCAAAGGCTCAGAATTCTTTAGCTGCCCTTTAATAGGTAATTGCACAAGCCACATACTCTTGCAGTCCTGAACGACAGCATTCGGCAAGAAATAAGGCCATAACGACGGAAGTGGGGTAAAATTTACATCAACGCTGAAGGCTACCCATTTGAACAATGATTTACGGTACCTACTTAACGCAACAAAATTCAAGTCTAGACAACAATAATAAAAAATAAAGTAATGTATATCTGATTCTTTACTTTCTATGGATATATTGTTTTCAATGGCAATGCCTTTATGACGTCACATGAAAAACAATATAGCGAGCACCACAAAAAGCAAAAGTTTCTATAAAACCAGTTATAGGGTCAGCAAATAATGACTCCGCATGATTTAAAAATAGAATTATTTTTTGTTTGAATATTTTGACGCCGTGAGAGATAATTTTCCAATTAACCAATTTGGTTTGTTGACGTTTGTTTCAAAGTGGTTGTAATAAATACATAATACGAGAACTAGCACCGAATTTATGTTGTAAGGATCCTACATACGTTCAAATGAAATTTTTGAAGAAAAAAAATTCGCAATGTGTGCTACAGTTGTATATGTAGAAGATTTGGTATATTAATTAATATTATTATTTTCCAGGTTTGGACACCGGGAAAGGTCCTCTTCGGCAGCCTTTTACTATTTCTTTCATATTCATCGACTGAAGGTAACGCAAACCAATGCGTTCATTGCACGTACCCCCAAACTGTGACCACCTATTCGTCCGGTTACACTCCTGGTTACACGCATGAAGGACTAACAAATAGAGTTTCATCGGCCTCCTCATCATACGTCAGAAGTATGATACATTTGTAGCAGTAGTTACTAGCTTTCGCTTTCATTAGAAAATCACTTCTAACAAGATTTTGGCGGTTACCGCAGAGCAACTAACAAGTACTCGCTTTCGTGATTGAAATCTGCTAACTTTAAATATGAACTTGCTGAAAACTATTTTTGTAAATTAATTAAAAAGGCGACGGTTGTGCTGGAAACCCTTGTGGAACGAATGCCATTTGTCGGGAATCGTCTGGCAGACCAGTCTGCTCCTGCCCACCTGCGCACAGTGGAAATCCTCTAACGTACTGCACTCGTGCTGAGTGCGCAGATCACATCGAATGTCGCGCTGACCAGCACTGTAAGGACGGCCACTGCACAAATCCCTGCACCGGAGCTTGTGGAGTCAATGCAAATTGCGAGGTAATAATTGTCGTTTGCAATTAGACCAAAACTAAATAACAAATTTGTTTATAGCCCAGAAACCACGTCGCTGTTTGCAGTTGTCCCCGAGGTTACGTGGGAGATCCATTCCATACCTGCCGCCCTGGTGATCCAGGTATGCATCCCACTCTTCAGTTGTTTTGCTATTACTTAGATGTAAAAAAGTTGAATTTAATTACTCCACGCTAATAACAACAAATTAGCGCGTTTTACATGAACTGCGCGTGTACGAGGCCTTGAACTTCAATTGAAGCCCCCGCCCTGCTCAAAAGAGTTAGAAGCAATAATTGCAACCAAACCTTGAAGCAGTTGCAAAGCCTCCAAGGCCTCGACAGCATGTTGTTTGACTGCAACACCTCAGCATAACATGCGTGGGTGACCATGACACAAAAATTATAAAACCATTTCCCGATTTCCATTTTCAGAGGAGCAATGCCACCCAAGCCCCTGCGGCCAGAATACAAAATGCGAGATACTCAACACTGTTCCGACCTGTTCCTGTTTACCTGGATTTATCGTAAGGCGACTTTCTCAGATATCGCGGCGCATAGTGGTGCCTGACTGATTATAATCTCCTTATAGGGAAATCCACTTTCTGGGTGCAGACATGAGTGCGAGCATGACTCAGAGTGCGGCAACCAAGAAATGTGCCGCGACTTCAAGTGCGTAGCTGCGTGCTCGGCTTGTGGTAAGCTTGCGCAGTGCAATTCAGTTGCTGGTCATAAAGCGGTATGCGAGTGCCCGAAGGGGTACATCGGAAGTCCATACACTGAATGCCGTCCGGAGTGCTATGGAGACGTCGATTGCCCTGCAAGTCGACCAGCTTGCTTCTATGGAATTTGCAAAAATACTTGCGATGGAGCATGCGGAGTTAATGCTGACTGCAACTTGAGGGGACTTACACCGGTTTGCAGTTGCCCGAAGGATATGACTGGAGATCCATTTGTACTCTGCCGCCCATTCAGAAAAGGTAAATGAACTTAAAGAATTTTTTTATTTCTACTCACGAGTCACGGCATCGCGTGTGCGTTTGGGACGAAAGATGTTTTTATATTGATTCATATTTTCGAGACAGTTTGCTCGATCATAACAAACTATATGAGTAAAATTTATACGTAGAAAATCTTTTGCGAAATTTTAAAAAGTTTGTATTGTACAAAAAATTTAACATTGAACATTTTTCACTTTCGCAAGTGATCATACCTGCAGTGGCAGAAGTAGATCAACATTGGTAGGATTTTTGGAAAGCGCATGGAGATATTAGTTGTTTGGCGTGAGTTTTATGTCGCTGCGTTGGGCAGATCAAAAAATATAATAATAAATTGTATTCCAAATTTACTAATCACCCTGTAAACCAAAATTGGGCGAAATGGGCCTCCCGGGCACACGATTTTATGCTTGTCTAGATGATCTATAACAGAGCCAGGCAAACTCGGCTCTTTTGACTCCCGCGTGCTCCTCAGGTAGATTTCTAGAGCTCCTCATTGCTATTGCAAGTTCAAGCGAGAAATATTTCTGGAGTTCCTCATTGCTCCTGCAAGTGCAAGCGAGAAATGCATACTCCTGTCCAGTGATCAGTGATGGGACATGTACTCACTCCTTCTCATTGCCGTTAATGGAGCGACTCAAAATGCACTCAGGTATACGGTTCCCAGGAAGTCAAAGTTTGCCCGGCTCTGATCTACAGGTGGGCCAAAAGAAGTCATCCGATGTTGTTTGGCTCTCATTTTTTTTCTAAATGAAAAACTTCGATTCTGTTTTTTCATTATGTTTATTTGAACCTTTAGAATTTTATTGGTCAAGTCGAGCAGATGATATCGGCCAAATGGGCGCCGTCACAATTGATTGTCACAACCGATAATCTGAAGGCGGCGTTCCCGGGTCGCCTCTTCTCTCGTTTTGGCGATTTGCACTGGCCCGCAAGATCGCCCGATTTAGCCGTTCCAGACATTTTTTTTGTGGGGTTTTGTGAAGTCCCGTGTTTACGTGAACAAGCCCGAGACCCTGGAAGCCCTCAAGGACAACATTCGACACGAGTGCGAGAATCTGTTGCCCGAAGTTCTCGCCGAAGTGATGAAAAATGCCATAAAATGAGCCCGTATGGCAATCAATTGTGGCGGCGCCCATTTGGCCGATATCATCTTCTCGACTTGACCAATAAAATTCTGAAGGTTCAAATAAACATAATCAAAAAACAGAATCGAAGTTTTTCATTTAGAAAAAAAAATGAGAGCCAAACAACATCGGATGACTTCTTTTGGCCCACCTTGTATAATCCCTCTCATTACTTCACGCGTTTTACAAAACACCCTGTATTGGTAACTTTTGGCCGTAATATAGAAATTCGAAATTTTGAAAGCACATTTAATACCCCTACATCTTCATTTCGAGGTAAGTGACAACATGAAAGGACCCGTTTCCATAGTAATGTTTTGAAATTGAACCTTTTCCAAATTTGTATAGCAGATTAGAGATCACCGCCCCCGTAAACCCCATAGTGTTGATTTTCATGGCAATCCTTTGAACTTCCCCGGTAACCATTTTGGGTCCGCCATCTTGGAATTTTGGTTGATTTGAAATCCGTCTGCATATTAAATTTTATTAAAATTGCTTAAAATTCGCTATTTTGAATTTGGAAAATTTGATGGTAGATTCCAAATCAGCAACCCCGAAAACTTGTGTTCTAATTCAGGACATAAACTATCTATCCACCAAATCTTGTCCAAATCTGTTCAGCCGTTAAGGCGCGATTGAGTAGCAAACATCCAAACTTGTCGACATTAAAATCTTAAATCTGAGTGTTATCCTATCGAGTGAAGTGGCGTTAGACTCGTCTCAGTTTTGCGAATCTGGATATGAAATTTCCTTCCCCCCAACCGATTGATGTGTCATTGGACTGATTTGTCTAAGTTTCCTAAGTATCACTGGCTAGAAAATTCTGTATTTAAAATATCTTTAGTGAATTTATGGCCCTGACAGTTAAATTTATTTCCAGAGGAAATCTGCGAGCCCAACCCATGCGGACAAAACGCTATTTGCACTCCAGGACATGATAATACTGGCGCAGAACGTCCAGTATGCACCTGCCCGCCAGGCTATACAGGAAACTCTCTCTCCGTCTGCATCAGGGTAAGATTTTGACTGAATTGTGTGTACTTAACGATTACACCTAAAATTTCTATCACAGGGTGAATGTCAAGCCAACTCTGAATGTCCTGACAACAAGGCTTGCATCAACTACGAATGCGTTAACCCGTGTATAGGAAAATGCGGAACTGGAGCCGTTTGTGAACCTAAAAGCCATCTTGCTGTTTGCAAATGCCCCCATGGAACAAATGGGGATGCTCTGGTCTCATGCCGACAATCTCGATTACTGCCGGTGGCCAAATATCACGGCTTTGGCGGCTGTAGTACTTGCTAATTTTTCTGCCATTTACTAATTTCCGTTGTGTTCAATTATGTATTCTTGACAATTCTCAATCGATTTTTGGTTTTACTATTTTAATAAAAAAATAATTCCATAATGTTTATACATATTTTTGTAACATTGAGCCTAGAGCACATGAGCCTTTTATGGTATACTCTCCCCGAGATTACTAAAAGTATCTATCTTTGTCCCGCAGACCAACAAGCCTGGACATAAATAACGCTGATAGGTCGCTTACCTTAAACTGACCGTACTCAGTGCTTCATAGTCCTAGTCCCCACGATCTTTTGCAGCGATTAATAGATCACCACTTAAGAAAGGCAGTCTGGGAGAATTTGAAAACATGCCGTCTTTAGCACAGGATACACGACAATAAATTTTAATACCATCAGCATAACAGAGAACTTACTGTACACAATGAATAGTTAGGAGCCAAGGTCATTGTCCTGTGGCGTTAAGTTATTCTAGACGACTAATTGATAAAACTAAATATTTTCAGAAATCCCATGAACGGAGCGGGCGAGTGAGCGTGTTTTTCCACAGATTACACGCTACGAAATGAAACCAATTTGAAGTGTGAAAAAACGCACGCTTGCTTCTACTTTTTTCATGGCTCTCCTGCTCTGTCCATGGAAAAGGCCTATGAGTTACTAAATCACAAATTTTAATTAAAATTCACTTGCTACATTAAAATCACAACTAATTTCAGTTAAGTCGCTTAATATATACCGCGCCATGCCCAGTCCTTGATGATCCAGAAGGAATCGATTATGGCACCGTCTTTGTCATCAGAGACCTGCTCAAAGTATAAGTGCGTTCCATTGTACGCCTTCATCCTAGTATAGCCATAGTCCTGGAATTAGACATTTTTCTAATAATTATTTGGGTCTGCAGGGAAATTGGTAACCTTGCTTTAGAAAACTAGACAAACAACTTTTTGTAGGAAACTTTCCAAAAATTAGTTTTGCGAAAGGTTTGTAAAAATGGATTATATAGTAAACAATTTATCGTAGACAAATAAATATATAAATATACTTCGAACAAACAACACGGTTTTGTAAGAAAAAGGTCTACTGTCTCTAATCTAGTCAGTTTTGTGTCCTTTTGTTTTGATGCGATGAAAAACGCTGAACAGGTCGACTGTGTCTTTACTGACTTTAGTAAGGCCTTCGATAGGGTCCCGCATAATCTACTCTTGTATAAACTTCTATGTTTAGGTTTTCCGTTGGGCCTCGTGGATTGGCTTAAATCGTACCTAACCAACCGTAAACAAAAAGTATTGTTTAGATCGGCTCTATCTGACGACGTTATGGATTCCTCTGGTGTACCTCAGGGTAGCCATCTCGGACCACTTCTATTTATTTTATATATTAATGACTTACCGGGAGTTATAAAACACTGTGATATTCTTATTTATGCTGACGATGTAAAGATTTTTTCAAACATTAATGATCCTACTGACTCCGCAGCCTTGCAGGCTGACTTGTCAAACCTACTTTCTTGGTGTGAAAGTAACCTCTTGTATCTTAATATCGACAAATGCAAGGTTGTTAGCTTCACGAGAAAGAAATCTCCTGTATCGTTTGATTACCATTTAAATGGTATAATTTTACAAAAACTTGACAGGATTAAAGACCTTGGTGTTACTCTGGACGCTGAGCTCAACTTTCGTAGCCACATTGAGTGCATGTTGGTTCGTGCTAATTCTGTCTTGGGCTTTGTACGTCGTTGGACCAGAGAATTTGTCTGTCCGTTTGTACTCAAATCTCTGTATGTCTCACTTGTTAGACCTCTACTTGAATACGCCGCTCTTGTTTGGTGCCCTTTTTATGACACTCATTCTAACAGGATTGAAAGTGTTCAACGTAAATTTGTGCGTTTTCCGTTGCGGAGACTTCCATGGCAAGATCACACATCCCTTCCACCTTATGCACATCGCGCTAAGCTTCTTAATCTTTGCACACTTGACAAGCGTCGTAAGGCGGCAAAAATACTATTCTTATTTAAACTTATTACAGGGGAGATCGACGCGCCGGAAATCTTGGCTCGAGTTGGGTTTAATGTACGGTCCCGCTCACTTAGAGTTGGTAGTTACTCATTATTGTCCGTGGCTCATCATCGAACTGAGTACGGCTTGAATGGTCCGCTATCTTCGATGTCGAGAGCTTTCAATGATAATTATAAATTTATCGATTTTTCGCAGAGCATATCAATGCTGAAGAGTTTGCTGTACAGTCAGTAATTGTGTTTTTGCTTTCATTAATTTACTAGTATTATTGTATTTTTTTAATAACTGTCAGGTGGATTTAAATTCCTATTGGCGAATAAATAAATAAACATGGAAAACACGACCAAAATTTCTAATGATGGAATTATAAAGGTCCAAACCTACCTGACTATGAAAAGCGTTCCATTCTGGCAAATTTCCAGAAAATGGCTCCTTCCCCTCTTTGCAACCTGCAGATCCAGTGATAATATGAACTGGAGCACGAGGTCGTGTGTATGGCGCCTCTACAGAACCGTTATAAACCTTAAAATCGTATATAGGCCAAAATCTTGTGTAAAAGTGCTCATGTGCCCAAATTTCTACATCCACTCCGTACTTATAAAACATTTCTTCAAGCCCAAACAATTTGAAAATTGGGAGCCCCTTGCGGATATAGGTCTCGGAGTTGGAGCAGTCGTACTCGTGGTCATCACTGCAGTACATCGGACGGTGGGCGTATGTAATAATCCAAGGGCGTACGCGTCGATTTTCATAACGTGTTGCCTCTTTCAAATCATTTTCTAACCATTCATACTGACTGGTGAGCAACTTAAGGCCGTACTCCAAAAAGTAGTATACTTCGGTGGAAAAGGATATAAAGTGGATGGGTCCCAGATTAAAGCTGTACATCAGACTGCCTTTGGATCCTGGCATATGAAAGCGTGCCCGGTAGTTTGAAAAATTGCTGGGAAAGAAATAACAAATGCTGAAACCCAAGAATTCAAGTGTATAGGAATTCTTTTTACTATTTCTCCTCATGGTTTCCAGGGCAAACCATATATGGAGTATATGCAGCCACTGTTTCGATTTGCTTCATAAATTCATCCCCAACTTGTGCATCGTCGGTGTCCATGTCGTAAGCGAAGTCTCCAACATGAATAATAGCGTCATACATTTGCTTCTGCGTATCCTGTTGCAATCTGGCCAAAGATTGGGCATTTTCATTGCCCATATCGCCATAGATTGCCACGCGAGGAGACCAGTTCGCGTCGTTGGGAGGCGTTACAAACCAGAATTCTGGAGACCACCCCAAAGCCCCACCGCAGTGATAAACGTATTTTGACTTTGGCTGTAGATTCTTTAGTTGTACCTGTAAAAATACTTTTTTTGTAGAATATTTTGCTTAAATAGTGACGACTTACTTTATGAATATATTGAGATCGCTTTGCTGGCCCGCCATCAACAAAGAGCTCCGATTGACCGGTCGCTGTTAGAACCAGCCCATTAATTCCATATTCCACAACGGATTGGCCCGCATCATCGGGCGTCGACCAGGTTACAATTATATCGGTCACATTTTCTGTTAGGGAGATACTGCAGTTGTAGCAAGTTCTTGTTTCTTGTTTTTTATCGCTTTATGTATAAATGACTCTTTTAAAATTGGGAACGAAAACAAAAGAATCTCGTTTTCAGAAACTCGATCCCGGTTTGTACATGGGGGTACGTCGGCGATAATAATTTGAGTACATATTAATAAAAAAAAATGTTTCGCTCCAAAGTGGACTGAAGTGATTGGTAACTTGGTTCACATACTAACCGAAGACGATAACGACATCTGAGGCCGTATTTGATATGTGGACTCGATGTCGATTTTTGAAGATATCGAAAAATTCGCATTTGGTAGTACGAAATCGACCATACGAGAGTGGACTGAAAAGTAATCGGCCTATGCAAGATGTGACGCAGTCGTACGAAAATTTTTGATGACAAGCATACCCCACAGGCACACAATAATTCTTTACTAGTTTTTATGCACAGCTTCGCACTTCCAAACTTCAACAGTAGATTCGAAATCAGCGACCCCAAAAACATATTTTGTAGTAAGACAAAAATGAACTAGTAAGCATGTCCGAGTTGTCAGTAACACGGAAAATGTGTTGCTCACTACTTCCTACTACATTTCATCCAGATCGTAAAATTGGATTCCAAGGTCTGCGCAAGTTTCGGATGGAATGCGAGTGATTTTATAAACGTTCTCATTTTTTCCTTTAGCGCACGGAAAACTAAAAAAGAAAACGCCGTATTATTAGGTTACTTGGTCCTGGAAATATAAGGTGCTACCAGGTCTACTAGTCTAGCTTGTAGGGCTTGTCTGTAGAATCTGAATCAACTACACCCAACAGCAAAAGAAGGACGTATTAATAATTGCAACCGTGCAACATCTGCTTTAAACTCATTGCCCTACTGCATTAATGAATTTTTAAATAGCCTTTATCTTCTGTTCCCTTCAAATCAGTAGGAGCCCACCCTTTATTGCACTTCCCAAGAAAACATTTCAACGAGTCTTAAATTTATTATCGAAAAATACTTATCAGCTTTGGTAAAAAAAAACATGAAAAATGTTTTGAAAAGCGTAGAGTAAAATTGTGCTAAATTGTGTAAATTTGAAAATAATTGCTTTAATGCCTCGCAGGATATGCCTCATGGGAATGTTTGATGACCCAGAAAGAGTCGATAACAGCGCCGTTCTTATCGTCCGAGATCTGCTCGAAATAAAGGTGAGTTCCGTTGTGAGCCTTCAGTCTGGTGTACCCATAGTCCTAAAAACTCATCAACCATAAGAAATATACCAACTGGCTAACCACAAACAGCATTTACCCGGCTATGGAAAGCACTATAGGGGGGTATGTGCGGAATAAAATTCTCCCGCCCTTCTTTGCAGCCAGCCGATCCGGTGACCAAATGCACAGGAGCACCAGGATTTGTGTATGGAGCGGCGTACGATCCATTGTACACTTTGTAATCGTAGAGTGGCCAATACCGTTCATAGGAATGTTCATGAGCCCAAATCTCCACATCCACTCCGAATTTGTAAAACAATTTTTCGAGCCCGTAGAGGTGCAAAAAGGACAGACCTACTCGGACCAGACTTTGATTGTGCGTGCAATCGTCGTCGTTTTTGGCGCTGCAATACATTGGACGGTGGCCGTAGGTGATAATCCACGGACGCAGTTTTCGATTCTCTGGCTTGGTGGCTTCCCTTAAATCCCTTTCAAGCCAGTCATACTGAAACGAGAGGCTCTTCAACCCGTAGTTCATAAAGTAGTACACCTCGGTCGAGAATCCAATGAAGTGGACAGGGCCCAGATTGAAGCTGTACATGTAATTGTCGGTGTTGCCGGGCATACTGAATCGAGCTCGGTAGTTGGAAAAGTTGCTGGGGAATAATCGTGATTAGGACAAGAAAATGCAGAGGAATACTGAGCTGAACTCACTATCTCTCCTCGTGGTTCCCAGGGACTACCATGTAAGGTGCATAAGCGGCGACGGACTCAATTTGCCTCATGAACTCATCCCCAACTCTGGCATTATCTGAGTGCATGTCATAGGCAAAATCTCCAACGTGGATGATCGCATCGTACATTTCCCTCTGGGTTTCTTCCTGGAGCCTGCTCAGCGACTGGGCATTCTCGTTGCCCATATCCCCAAAGAGAGCAACATGAGGGGACCAATCCGAACCGCTTGGAGGAGTCACAAACCAAAATTCAGCGGACCATCCAAGCTTTCCGCCACAATGATAAACATACTTAGTCTTGGGTTTCAAGTTTTTCAGGGTGACCTGCAGAAAGGGGACTGTGTATTTTATTTTGAGACAGGAAGGGTTACGCGTATACCCTGTGAATGTACTGCGACATTTTCGCAGCACCTCCATCGACGAATTTTTTTGCAGAGCCCTTCGCTTGAAGGTTCATTTCACCGATGCCGTACTCGACTATGGACTCTAAAGCATTATCCCGGGTCGACCATGTTACGACAATATCACTAGTTCGCTCTAGAAGTTAGGAAATAAAGGTTCTTTGTTAGCGAATTGAATATTGGGAGTGTTCAAGCTGATGGACATGGACAACAACATAAAGCTATGAGAGAGTCAGTGGTGGGGCGAGAACAATTCAATCCTGGATCAGCTCAATAACAAGTTGAGGCTGCTCAAAGCCTCTACATCCGGCGTCCACAAGATTTTTGATCGCATGATCTGGGAGTCTCCCGTTTCGTTCAAACTTCACGATATAGCGGTTTTAAACAAAATAATAATAAAAACAGTAACCGCAATTTCTCATCTTACCGTAAGATAAATGACGGCGACCTGCGAGCATTTTTACTGGTCGGACTTGTCGCTTCGTAAAATAAGGCCCAGGTCTATTTCCTTACTAGCTTGTCTTTTCAAGGTCTTGAAGAAAATTCTTAGTCGATGTTTCAACGTTTTGCCTGAAAAGAGCCTCTGGAATCAGCAACCTACGCCCTCAGGCCAGAGAGAAGAGCACAGGGGGCGCCTGTTTCCCACTTGATGGGTCGTACCTATTAAGAGTTTAAAAAACCCTGGCCTTATCTCTGTGGACCTGTTTTTGGACAGTGAGTGAGTTTTATTTTATCAATGCTTGAAGTGTTTTTAGTTTACGAAGTGTCCTCAAAAACAAAGACCTTGTACCTTCTACAAGTACTTTGATTATACCTCAATTATGCCAAGAGAGCCCATGGAAACTTCTTTGCTACAAGTGGTCTTCTCCCACAAGATCGCATCTCCACAATTGTCCCCAGGGAGATTTGTATCAGCCACTTAAGTCTGCACATTTTAACTGATAAGGAGGATGTTAACACAAATCGTAAACACAACGAAGCAACAAAACAATTTCAAGCAGCCCGCCAAGTGGGGCTCTTAATCTGCAAACAGACAATTCGAACCACACGCCGATATGATAATGAGGATGAGAACGAAAATAGAAACGATAACTGATCAATGGATTTGTGAAAAAAATTGCGAGTAAGTAAATATGTATTTACCGCCAAATGACAAGTGCACTTGTTCCGGCTGATACTGGAAAATCTTCGCAACTGCAAATTGCGCAATCAGCAGCAGTTGGACAAAGAAGAAAAGGTGCTGCAGCGATGAAGCCATTGTCAGCAGCAATGGTGCATAACAATACGGTGAATACCTTCTGTTGATTGGGGTGGAGGTGATATGATTATTAAATTAAATTAATTAACGCGGAAACTTGGAAAAACGAGCTACCGAACTCAACGGACTTCCTACACACTTTGTTGACAAATACGCTGATGCATGACGTATTTATACGCTGAGCCGCGGAGCCGATAAGAAATCATAGTAGATCTGAGGGTGCTGCGATAAAGTAAGTAATCTTGTACTAGAAGGGGGAATTTTAAAATCGAAGTTTTAAATTATTTAGAGTTTCTCTGTTAACTACTTTGTTTGCAATGAATTAAAGTATATTTAGAACTTTCAAAATAATTAACACAAATTCCTGAAAACATTAAAAAAATTCTTTAAAAATTCACTTCCTTGTAATAATGTACTAGATCTCAAACAAGAGCAAATATCCCATCCAATTAGAAAAAAATATCCTTTGTTTACATTCTGCCCGGTCTGACATTTCTCAGCGTGAGTGTTGTGCCGTTGTTTTTTTCTTGGCAAAGTTCCGCAGAGTCCTAAAAATAACTCCAATCTGTCGTTTTGCTGAAATACTTTCCTCTCAATGAAAAATTTCTGACATTCGGCGCTGTGAAAAAGTGTTGTACGGGTCGTGCGGTCGTGATTATTTGCCAGGCGATTAGACTTCCGTTTTCAGTTTGTGTCTAGTTCACGGCAACAACAACAACAAAAAATGGGGAAAAAGCAGCACCACCAGCAAAAGAGGAGTCCTCCGCCGGGCAAGGACACTGGAAAGAAATTACCGGCGCAGAAGAGGCACGAGCTGGACCAGCTAATTGATAGGCTGCTGAAGTTGGGGTTCAAGCAGACGAACAATGCTACTGAGCAATGGGCGCAGTATACCGAAATGCAGGCGATTCTGGACAGAGTCCTCGCTATCGAAAGCTGTCTGAAGGTGAAGGGAGCAGGTTCCAAAGCTAGGAGTGCTGCTATAGACTCCTTCTGTAAGTGGGCTGAAGAGAATGGGACTGACTTCAAAGGAGTCAAAGTAGCTGAGTTCCCAGGTTTAGACTTGGGTTTAATGGCAAGCAAAGACCTTGAGGGCGGTGAGATGTTTGTCACCGTTCCTCGAAAGGTTATCATGTCAGAAGAGGCTTTCTCTCAGTCTCTGGAGCCCATCATCAAAGAGATTCCAATGTTTGACACAATGACAAACGTTAAATTGGCCTTTGCCGTGCTCCTAGAGAAGCTTAACCCTGACAGTTTCTATAAACCGTACCTGGACATTTTACCTGAGAAGTACTCCACAGTGCTCTACTTTGGTGTTAACGATATGCAGGAGTTAAAGGGCTCCAACGCACTCGGCCAAGCCATTAACCAGTGCAAAAGCATCGCCCGGCAGTATGCATTTATCTACAAATGTGTCCAGAATCTGCGGACCGAAAAGGGGAAGGAAACGGCAGCAAGCAGGATGTTCGAGATGCTCAAAGAGAAGTTCACATACGACCTGTACCGGTAAGTGACTCATACACCTTCCTCCCATAATTTTAAAATAAGTTTCGAGCCCCCATCCACCTTATATGTCGAGCATCTCACACTCAATGTCTGCATTGCCTAATATTATGCACACCCTTGGAGCACCAGATTAAGCCATGCACCGAAAGAAGCCTTCATACCTTCAGAATGCACATCCGGTTACGCTCCTTTGTTGCAATGCAAGCACAGTGCCTTCCTCAGGTTCGGATTTCGTAAAAGCATAAGACGTGTCTGCGGAAAAACGTTTGCCTAAAGAGGATACCTATCCCTCTCAGAGCACAATGGGCCCTATCTGTCCTAAGTGTGCCTTTTGAGGCAGCCATGTTAAACTTATCCCCCTTAGGGGCAAGGGAGTACACATTCCTAATCCGGCTTGCATCTGTTTTCAATTGCGTGCACTTGCTGGGTACGTGCATATTTTTCTAAATCGCTCCTCTGTGCAGGAAAAGAGCGTTCGTGAATAGACAGACATACGAAGGATAGTCAAATACAGAAAAACCAACCATCTGATTACTTTGTAGGAGGCTGCATGCGGCCCACCCTGCTCAGCTTGCTTAACGTCCGAGTAATTTCATATTCACTCGCTCCAGTCGAGTGTTTAGTTTTACTCTTTGAAATACGAAAACGTTGTTTTCCACCGAAGTTAAATATTTGAGAAGGATGCTGACGGGCTTAAAGAGCTGCTTATATATTGATATAACAGGGAGGTCGTGATATTCCGGAAATGCTCCCTCTAGCAAGTGGTTGCAAATTTGCCTTTTAAATTCCTTCTTTTTTCGAGTTCCACAAGGTTGCTGTTTTGCGCCTTTACTTTTTATCCTTTGAAGCGGAATTAGTAAAAAGAAGTCGTGAATCGTTTGAGTGGTTGTTTGCTGATATTTAGAAGCAAAAGCAACTGCAATTATCAATTTACTTAACTGAATAAGACAACTTCTTTCGCATAATTGCGAACGGAATCATTCATAAGTTGTCTAGTTGGAAACCGCTTTGTATGCACGCTTTGTTCCGAAATAAAATATATTAGTTAATATTTCCTTTATACAGATTTACAGACAGAGAAAAAAAACAGTCACAATTCGAAATATTGCAGGATAAACGGTAGAACAACAAATAATAAAAATCGACTGGAGAAAATAAAAGCAACTGCACTTTAACTTAGAGAATTACAATAAATGGATATTTTGTAGCTAGTCCGTTTTGTTTTATGAAAGATTGGCATCTCCTTTGCATTACTGGACTGCTGCTTGTTTGCTATCCATTGTGGTACAGTTTTATTTTGGCTTGTTATTGGAAAATGCTAATGAATCTACCAACATTGAACAGTTAGTGTAGAAAAAATTCGGTCAAGGGTTCCTTACCAGAACTTTATCAACAAACAATCGACGACATATATCTATTTTGTCAGTAACTATGAGACTGACGAAAAAAGCGGCCGTTTTCCTGTTATCCATAACTCAATACCTACTAACCCTGATAATATGACATTTTAACCTTAGAAACTTAGAAGATCAGGGGGAGTGGTGTTTTTCGCACATTTTGAGTCCTCACACAACATAGCAGCCAATATTTTCTAAGCGCCAGGCACACCCCACCTCCTCTATCCACTATTCAGTTATTTATAGACATAAGTGCCTTTCAGGCATCAAATCATGGAACATTCAACTGATATTTTATTCAACAAATGATCCTTCAAGCTACTCCGTGTGTCAATGCTATTACCTCAAAACATCTTTTCAAATACACATCAATATTAGCGGCTTATCTCCAATAACTTACCTATAAAGTTGGCTTTTATTATTCACTGAAATTAGTTAATACTAATAATTTTATTCGTTAGTTAAGACAAACTTTTTCTTTACAAATTCACTAAAATACTGTACTATCTATACATCTATGTATATTTCTTGGGGTTGAAGTTCCTTTTAGCCAATGTTAATAAATACCAACAGAAATAAAAATCGAGTCAACGTTAAATTCGTTTTATAAGTGCTTTTCCATGGAAGGCAAAGGCTAGCTAAATCTGCGAAGTAAAATTAATGGCTAAACCCGATATAAACTCCTGGGAAGCCCTTAAGAAGCCCATAAGTCCGCGCTAATTGCAATTAGAAATTACTGAATTTATAATTCATAATTCAGGGAGATTTTGGAGCAATTAACTTTGTGGAAAGTAGAGTGTACTTAAGGCTACGGGGTTAGCCAAGGACTCAAACATGATTTTGTTGATAAAGCTCCGTGTGCAGACAAAACTATGTGAAGATAAATATATGCAGCACACTGTGCTGCCAATTAATGTTCTTGGGGCGATTTCTGCGGCTAGAGTTAGGAGAGAGTTCTTTGGTCGTTTAGAGAAATGCGTTTGGGGTTAATTTTACTATTGGGTTTGTGATGTTAAATTTGTTGGCATTATCACGCCTTTCCTTTCATCTAAACAAGAAAACAAAACTCCAGTATTGCTGAACCCGAAATTCGAATCGTATGAGTAACTTCAACGAACATATTTTGGGTGTCGCCATAAATTTAGTGGCATTTTGCATCTTAAGACTGCAGGAAGGTTAAGAAGTTGACGATATAATGCATCGTTTGCAAGAAATGGAAAGAAGTCATCGTCTACTCCCTACGGCCACTTCATAGGGATAAAGGACTCGAACTCCACATATTTTCTCAAGGATTGTTGCAGCCAAACTTTTTCAATGTTCGCCAAAGTTTGCTGTGGATTCTCTTGAGGGTGGTGTGCTAAAATGAGAAAACAGAAAAGCTTGTAAAATCGACACAATGTCCTTTGAGTCTGTCACAGGTTTAAAACTTTTTAACCGGGTGATTTATAGAGCAGAAACTTTCCAGATGTATAGTAAGTGGCTGTCCACAAATAAACGAGAGAATATTTAAAATTTTCTGTGCAAACTTTAACGGGGATAAAGTTGGGCCAAAAATTGTTTAAGCGTCGCGTCGTCTCAAAATATAAATTAATGGATTTTAAATGTATAAACAGTAATTTATTCTCATAAAGCTTTTATAGAAAAAATGCTGATTCCTAAAAATATACCTCCACGTGTACTTCTGAAAGTATTGAAAAATCTGAAAATTTGGAGATATGTGAAACAATAGGGAGATTGCGCCAAAACTAAAGAATTCTTCTGACGTAGGTCACTCTTAAAGAAATTCGAAAATGTGAAAATGTTACAGCAAAATGTAAATACGCATTTTATTTTCATTCAGCACTATGCTGACTAAATATTTAATTTTAACTCCTGCTTGCATTCTGACCCAAAGCACAGGCAGTTGTTTATACACCCACTACTTTTCTATTTCATAACACTGCTCAACATTATTGATGCTTTTTTTTGTGTGCTCGAAAAGATATTGAGTAACTTAATTAGGAAATTATTTCGCGGAGTTGGAATCTGAATACGACAATGCTAAACATTTTAAGTTGGCAATAGCCTATTCTGTAAATGCAAATTCTTAACTTCAAGATCTTGGCGGCCCCGTATGGGTCTGCAAAACGGTTTGCAAAACGGTAACATGTTACAGAAGGTTTTTTTGCACCAACTGGAATATATGTATGTACATATATCGATCAACTGTGGTTCCAAGAGGACGGTGCCACATGTCACACAGCCATATCTTAAATCGAAGGTCTATGCCAACAAGCCGAATTCAACTGAACTGAAAAATGAAATCCGGCTCGATGGTTAAATTGATCAGACTGCGTGTAAATGTAAAAAGGGCTTTTTTGTTTCTAAATTAAATCTGGCGTTCAATCTGGGACACCGTGAAAAACGGATTCTCTTGTTTTTTAATTTTTTTTTGTTGACCCAGCAATACCTGCCTGTTCTCAAGAAAGGACGAACTATGATTTTTTTTATTTTATTTTAAATAGTTCCATGGGAAGTATCTAAAAATATTCCAAAGGCCCAAACTTAAGTATATGTAGGTCTGCTCATGTATATCTCATTCTTTCTCGATAGACGTTTTTGCGTAAACTAAAACGTAATTTCTAAATCCGTGCCATTATTTTGCCATGAATCCGTTGAGCAGAGTCACACAAATAATTCTATCAAATATTCCTGCAAGTAAAAATCGCACTATCCTAAAAATAGCAGATCGACTGAGCTTCACGGTACAAGGCTGGGTCAGGGCGAATTTAAATTTTTACTTAATTTCTCTGCGGCCACTATGTGCGTGCTGGTGAGGAATTTCCTCATGTGATTTATGGTTCCACGTCCTGATTTTCTAGTTAAACATACTTTCCGCTCATAAATCTTGTGGCGATTTTCAATTTTCCGAAGGCAGCATACTTGTGGGACTTTATCGTCTCCCATGCTGCCCTTCGGCTTTATTTATAGTGAAACGCCCGTTACCATGTTACAAGAATACTCTAGTTTAATGGAGAATTTAATAAATAACAACAAAGGAGTCGACAATTAACAAATAAAACTTACAGCTACATGTGACTACATTCGTACGGCTAAGGTTTATCCGAGGACAACAGAACCAGTCTAGGGGTATTGCACAAATGATCAATGGAATCACCCTTGTTTCGTCTTTTCTTATTTTTTCTCTTTTAGAATTTACAAAGAGTCGAATCAACTAGTGCTGCATTAGTAGGGCTTTCGTATAGCGTCGAAGAGATAGTCTTGTACCTCCGGGGAGTTGGGGTCCATCGTGTTGATCTTGCAGGTCTTGGACCCGGGAAATATGATCGGACTTGAGTTTTCCGAGATGCGCCTCATGGCTACCTGTCGGGATATTATTGGGATTTTCGCCTTGATCGCTGCATAGCTATCGGCATAGGATAGTTTATTGCGACGCTTCTGCCGCCATCTGCAGACGACGAAAATAACAAGGAAAACGAGCAGTGAGACGGCTACGATCGCTGAACTGGCTAGAATCGCTGATCGTATTCCGGTGGGCATCTGGGCGCTCTCGATGTTCACGGTGCTTCGCTTAAAGCCGTGTCCGGATAGTTCAAGGTCTAGAAGATCATGGGCCCTGGATAATTCGTCTTCTATCCGCATGCCAGGATCACTCATGTCCACATCTTTAGGTGGGGATATATTCGATGTTAAGTGGCCTGCACTGCCGTGCTTGAAGTCTATGCTGTTTTCTTGGGATGTGTAGCTGGCGAGAGATAGACTGTCCCAATGGGGTGGTATGAAGTTTGTCTTTTTCTCGTTGAGACTTCTATGCGGCTGGGGTTGTACGGCAGGTGGTGTAATGTCGTGTGATGGCTCTGTAAGGTGATATTGTTATTTGTTAATGGAGAACATAATTTGTGAAAAAAAAATTTGATGATGAGCAGTAGTGGCAAAGAAGTATTAAGCGTTTGCAGTAAATTTCACTTTTTTAGGAATGACTATTTAACGGTAAGTAATGTGGTAAATTTTATAAAAAGAATAATCACCATATGAAACTAAAACTTTATGTTATTTTTACTACCAAGCAGTGTTTTTGGTATTCCTATGCAAAAGATAAAAAAAATCTAATTTCTTTGTACTTACGCAAAGCTGGTGGAAAAGCTTTCGCTCCAAGTTCCAGCTTATCTTCCTTGTAAATCCCATCAGTGGGTTCGATGTCTATGATAGAAGTGAAGTAACTCTCTCCTTGTGAGTCTGTCTTGATGTCATCGGGATTAATGCTCTTCAAATTGGCTAAATTGAAGTGTGGAAAATTTTCAAAGGCTGTAACAATATCCAAGTTACTGTCAATCGAAGAAGTCAATCCTGCAGCTTCTGGAAATATCCTCGATTTGTTTTGGATTATTTCGGCTAAATGGAGCTGGCTTGATCCTCTGCGCCTGTGCTCGATCAGCTCCTCGAGGGACATATTACGTTGGGAGAGCACCTTAAACAGGCGACCTCCTGACCGACGATCTTCCATCAGCTCCAGGATGTCTGTCCTATCGTCAACATTGTGGTCGGATGTAAGGTCTTGGAATAGCGATGGATTTATCTCAGTAACGTCTGGTTTTATGCTGGATAGCCGATCAATTCTGGGTGTGATGGATACCGGTCGTAGTGGAGAACCAAAAAGTTCCTCTAAGGTCGTACTGACAACTTTACCAGAAGATGAAAGGATGGGTATTGTTTTTTCGACAAGATTGTCATCTGGTTGAGACTCCTTCAATTTATCTTCGATCGATTCTTCACGCATCTTTTCATGGCCATGTTCGCTTGAACTTGAGCTAGAGCTAGAGCTTGAAGATGATTCGGATGAAGAACTTGAAGAGCTAGATCCATACTTCAATATGGGTGTTAATTTTGGTCGTGGTCTAATTGGAGGTCGTCTTCTATATTGTGGTATAAAAGATGGGCGAAATTCTGGTTGGAGAGAGCTCGATTCGAATTTGTCTATCCTCCCAGTAGGTACCGGATCGTCTATTTTAGCAGTCGTTGTTTCTGGCGAAAATGTCGTAGTAGTTGTCGTTGTTGTTGAAGTGGTCGTTGTAGAGCTAGGTAGTCTAAATTGAGGTCGTGAAGGATAGACCACATGTCTATTCAGGTTTGCAACCTTCTTTTCGAATAGATCACCTCTCAGAGTGGCCACTGTGGCCATTTCGAGGGTATTTTGGAGTTCTTCGTCACTAGTCTCGTTGGCTATAGTTTCTGCATAAAATAAGGTGGGCGATATCGTAGGTGCTATAGTATTTTCTAGCGAACTACTCGAACTGGTTTCTGAAGAACTTGCTCGTGACCTCTGTGTATTTCTTTCTCGGACAGTTGCTGGTGTCGAGCTTAAGTACGTCCAAGGAATTCGTCGAACTGGTTTGGTGTATCTCATAGTAGGCTCTGTTCCCGGAGAAGCAGTGGTCTGAAGGGCTAGAAGCGCATTCTGCTTCCCTTTAAGCAAATCGTCTAAGGATAAGTTCTTTTGCTGAAGTATTTCACTAAGACTTAAACCGCCAGAGTTTTTCAAAATATTCTTCAAGTCTGTTGCTGGCTGTCTAGACGGTGCAGAAGCTTCTTTGGACGTTTCTTCTTCACGTCTAGCTTGGGAGTATGGCTTTCTATATGATTTATTACTTTTTGTCGTCCCCGTTGCTTCTGGTCTTACTTCTTTTTGTCTACCTCTAATTTCAGACAATTTTTGTTCCCGTTCTAATGCTGCCATAGGTTCCCTGACATGCTCCCGCACATTATCACTGTATTTGCTCATAGGGGAAGACAATATATCGTACGGTGGCTGGTATGAGCTAATTGGTTCCATGCTCGGCTGGACATGGATAACATCTTGGACTATGTCTTCTCGCCAAACTGGATTGACTTCGGTCGGCGCAGTTGTGAGCGTCTGAGGTCGTCGTTTTCTTTTCCGAGCACCAGGACGTCTTCGACGTAGTGGTGTTTCATCACTAGGCCAAGTCTCGTACGGATTTGGACTGAGCGCATCTTTGTCTGCCCTATCAAACTCAGTGTATGTCTCGGATGTAGTCACAGCTCTCCATTTCTGCAAAATATTTAAAGAATTCATGAGTTCGGATTGAATGAACCGAAATCGCTCTAATAGTCAAAATTATTTAATCCACCCGAAATATGTAGTTTCTTGGCTTTTAAGCTTCCGATAGAGGAAGTCGGTTGGCAGGAATTTAATAAATATTTCAGTGTTTGTCCACAGTCAATGTAACTCGGACGCGTCCAAATATCCTCAATATTCAAAATTGTCCCAACACCAGGAGACCAAAGCAAATTATCGGAAATGGTCGCAGGGAGCAGCCCCAGAGTCCCCAAAACCTAAGCCTACAGACGGCGGACATCCAAATTTGCTTAACTGGAAATTCAACTAAGAACATCGCTAGAACAATGTTTGAATACGAAATCCGAAATGGATACTATCGCTGCTCCGCCACCCTCCAACACGACTAGGCCGACATATGTGGGGTTGGATGGGGCGGCCCATAGTTTAATAATTGACACGGCAAGATTTATGTCGGTGCCCGCAGTGCCCCTCAATGTAAACACAAAAGTTGGATTTTGCCACATTCCAGGCATCGTCCGTTTGAAATTTTATCGGAATTATGGCAAAGGCGGGGGTGGGGGGATGTATGAAGCGGAAGGAGGTGGTGGTGTCGGGGTACAGCAGATTTTGTCGAAATAAGTTATGCAGGACAGAGAGTGTGTGGTAGGACACTTCTCTGTTTGGGTTTGGTTGGCCGGATCACCACCAAATTGGCCCGGACGAGACTCAACCAGGGTCCAAAGGAAGGGATGTTTGCCGCTTTCGCACTCGCAGGATATTTATGTAATTAGCGCATAAATGGCCAAATGGGAGTATTGCGTTTAATTAAGCTACTGAGGCGCATACCAAGGCCTAAGTATGTGGATTTTTGTTTTGGCACGCTCATGGTTATTTAATTTTTGGACGTTTTTAAATCAGTCCGTACATTTTGGTCTTATGACGTCAACTGCAACACAGGGCAAAAAAAGTTTGAAAACGTATGTTTTACGAACAACTGAATTCAATTTCAAGATATGGAGGCGTTTTGTGCTTGTTTTTTAAAATGGCGATTTAACGCGAGTTCGACAGTCCGACTCGCACTCAATTGTTTTCTTCTTTTTCCAATGCGAAGGTACACATTTTCAAAAAGAATCCCAGTCCAGTTTATTTTCAGTTTCGATGTAGCCGAACAAGTTCAATTATCGAATTTTCAATCCAAATTCGAATTAGAATTCGCACACTTCTAGTTGAAGTGTGCGCCACTTTTTTTAAATTTATTCCTTTACCAATTTCACAATAATTGTACTTGATGATACAATTTTGTGATCTCGCTCGCCTGGATAACTTCCAGCCAGCAGGAATGTTTAATTCAATCGCTAACCGTATTAGTTTGTGTTGCACCGCGAATTATTAATAATTAAAACCGCCATTTCGCCAAATAAACTCTAATTGACGAAATTGGATGGGAGTCGCTCCATAAATCATTCTCTTTGCGGGGAAATGTTAATTTCAGGACTAAAACGCCATTCTCAATCCGTGTGGAATGCCGCGAATTAAAATAATTTCAAAATGAGAATTAAAATTGTGGTAAATTATACACTCCCCACCGGAAGTGGCAGAGTGGTTTCAGCCGCTAAAATATAAAAAAAATTCTAAATTTCCTCCAACATCGATTTACGGTGTGGCGTATTCTATGGCGCTTCCAAGTTTGGTGCGGAGCTAAGGGCGAGGGGATGATCGTGTCCGCTTTTCTGTGTTTTGCTGGTACATAATTTCCTCCCGAGTGCTTTTAGCCGCAGCAGGATGCTTTCTTCTGCGACTAGACTCATTAAGGCTCTCAGAAAACTACAAAAATCCCCCAATTGTCGGCATTATGAGGATAGCCTAAATTCTGGAGCAATTCAGGCATTCTCAGGCAAACGGAAGACGGGAAGTAGCCAGGTAAGCAGAAGGAAGGCAATGGGAAAAGAAATCGCTGCCATGGGCTTGAGGCGGACTCGTAAAACGACTTGAGTCTCAAGAGGAGGAACAAAAATTTTTCTTCTTCTTTTTTTACAAGTAGTTACCTACCTATTCCCGTAAAAGTACGGATTCAGCGGGAGTAGCTGTAGTTTTCGGGATTATTCTCGTCAAACTTTAATTAATGCAATGCCGCTGCAGGAGTCGAGCAAGTGAAACTCATGCTGGCCTGGATTTCACGGAGTTCAACTTCGGTAAAAAAAACCAGTACCACACCACTGCCCTCCCCCCTTCCTTTCGGGGACAAAATTCGTCACCCGAGATACATGGGGGAGTGACTTTCCTTACCTACAGCCCGGAAAATAGCTTGTCACGAGCAACAAAACGTAATTATTTTCTAACCGGCAGGGAAATTAGTTTTCAAATGCATTTTAAGGATGCCCTGCTCGCCCCGTTTTGCCCTGCTCCTACTTTGAATGCTGCACTCTTCGGGTCGGGTGAAATTTCTTTTAATTAAGTCGCCGCGAAACGAAAAACACCACCAGACGCTTTTGTCTTTGCCCATGAGAATGAGACGACGACATTTTTTGCAAGGTTTTGCTCTGCGACCGCTTTGTGGGGTTCATTTAAGAACTCACCTAAGGCAATGCGGGTATGTTTTGGAGCATTATCCTCCTTAAACAGTTGGAGTTCACGAGCTGCAGCTCTAAATATAACTTATAATGTCATGCCGTTGGACTCTTCTAGCGCCTAATTAGTAATACCTCGCCGAAAGTGGGAAACGTATCTTTGGTGGAACATTTCGGTTAATTTTTAAGAAAGCACCTTCAGAGAAAACGTAGGAATAGAGAATTAATTAACCTGCGGTGCCGTAATTAGGCCAACGTAACGATCCACTTAGAGCTGTGTAAACGAAAAGTTCTGCAACATTGAAAGCCTCGAAGAGAACTCTTTGTTTTTATTAATGTATTCGGGGTAATGGTAATTAGGGACCATTACAGAAAAACACTTTTGGGTACACTGAAAGCCGAATACTTTATAGTCCAAAAAATGTTTAGTTAAATTTACGTGATTAAGTGTAAAGCATCTTTATTTAAAAGTGCATAATGAAAATGATAGCATAAGGTGTGGAAAAATAATTTGTGGTTTTTACCCAAGCACGCAACTTTGTTTGGCTGCTACATATTCGTTCTTTCGTATGTTTGTGTCTAAGTAACTGAAAAATGACCCGATGTTCAAACATGATGTTGCAAAATACTCGTCTCAATTAGGCGGGTGTCACTGGGTATATAAAATTAAAAAAAAATAG
This sequence comes from Neoitamus cyanurus, assembly GCA_947538895.1. Classification (NCBI taxonomy): domain Eukaryota; kingdom Metazoa; phylum Arthropoda; class Insecta; order Diptera; family Asilidae; genus Neoitamus; species Neoitamus cyanurus. Next base: position 21,365,429 of record OX384547.1, read on the forward strand.
GTGAAACAATTTTTTATGTTAAATGGTTTTATTGCACAATTGATGATGCACTGAAAGCTAGAAAATAATTATGGATCAATAATGGGGCGCATTTAGTAGAAAACGTTTTGTTGGAGCTTGGAAATTGTACTGTTATTATGTTATTATATATTAGATTGGTGATCCATAATTATTTTCTTATTTCTTAGCCTGATTTTATTTCATTTGGCAATTGTGGAACTCACGCTTCTTCATCTAGTCCAATAAGCTCAACTTGTTCTAATACCTGGGACGCGTGCATTTGATTAAACGCATTTTCGAGCTGTCTATATTCCTTTAGTTCAACATATTGCATCTGCCATCATAAATTCCAAATTTCAATAGCAGACTTGAATTACTTACTTACCAAGAACACATTTTCATGGAAATCCATTTCATTGAGAATTTTTGTCGCCATATTAGATTCCTAAATTTGAATGGCAAATTCGTTATCAACAACGTTCAAAATCTGAAAGCATCTCTTGAAGTTGTAAATTTTCAGTTAACATGTTGGATCCGCCATTCCGGAACAAAAAAATAATTATTATAATGTTGTATTGTAATGCATACTGAATACATGTGCAAAGTTTCATGACAATCGGTTGAGTAGAAGTAGTTGAATAATCGATTGCAAGATTTGAAACAAACAAATATACGGAATGAATCTAAATATAACCGTTTAAAGAGCAACTGCAAGTTATTGTTGTGTTTCTAGGATTCCAAATACATATATCACAACACATGAACAGATAAACAGACGCACAGATAGACGCTGTGTTGCTTCTATTCATACTTTGTTTTTTAGATTTCAGTACGGGACACATACAAATATCGGTTTTAGTATGGACCCTTGTGGTATTCCTTTTAAAAGTTCAAGTTCATCAGAAAATTAGCATAAACCTTCACAGTATTATTCGTGCAGTGCTTATTGTAGGACTAAAAAAACATGATTTCGTTTTCCTCTTTTATATTGCATAATTGAATAAATGTCCGAAACACTTAATTTGAAGGCATTGTGTAAATGAAATGAAATTAATTGTAAATATAGTAAGTAGTCATCTTACGACAACTCTTCCTATAAGCTTTCCACCAGCCATCGCATACCTTTTAATATCATCCCGTACTGTTTGTACTCCTCTCCAAACGCCATTATCCTTGAAGCGTAGGGGATAGATAATACGGGAAAAGCTATTCACATAATGCTATAGAGGGGCTTCGTAATTACTCAATAATTTAAATGAAAGAAGCATTCCACACGAACTCCATAATCCCACTGGTTTATGTGGGATCAATTGGAGGGGGGCTTGCGGTATTCCACCTGAGCCGTGGGATGGGCACACCTTATCGCACCACTCAATAAAATTAGTGCCGTTATCGTCGGATTAATCAGCGGATAATTGGAATGTTTTTGCCAGCCCTAAACCTAGGGCAGCAGGTTTACGTCAATATTCATCCTGGCGCATATTGCCCCTCACCCACCTCGGTTTTCAGGGGATTTCGGGGCTTATTTAAAATCGTGAACCGAAAAGGATATGTTCCTGGATACCCCTGAGGTCAAACACAACAGCGACCCCATTTCCAATTGGAAATAATTAAATTCATAGGAACAGAAGAGCAGTCATCTCAAAGGCTCCTATGCCGGTCGCATCCTAATTTATTAGAACATTTACCGGTCGGTTGGTAGTTTAATTCGGTTACCGACCCCGTCTGACCTGTCCTCGATATTGTCCCCCCTGCCCGCCTCAATCTGCGGCACCGGAACAAATTCAATTTGTAAAATTTCCTATAAATTAAATTAACTAAATTTTAAAATTGGTCTAGTGGTCGGGTATGTCGTTATAATCACTATCAGGCGCCACATCCTGCATGGGGATGTGTCCCCGGGCCCGTTTGATTTATCGGGGCGGTGCGGACGGTAGCGCCAGCCAGGTCAGTCGGGGCTACTAGGACACCCCCACCTCGAGGGCAGTCTGCGGGAAGGCTTGTGTAGTTTCGATCGAGTAATTTCAATTACTTGTTCCCTGTATGAAATAGTGCACCTGAGGCAGCGCTAAGCTCCTTTTATGTGGGCCCCATTCATGGCCAAATTAAAAACGGAACTTATTGCGGGCACGCTGCAAAATAGAAGATTTAGTGGGTCGACGGGCGCAGATGGCCGCTTTGAGCGCTCAAGATAAATGGGCAGCTTGCTGGGTGCCGGAGTCGTAAATATGAATCGATGGCTGGCCGGGATCGACTGTACCACCCGCGTTTGTTGTGCCCGGCCCAATACCCAAGTAATGCCATGTGCAATTATTTTTAATTAAGTAAAGTCAGCATAATTCGTTGAGTTACTACCCAGCAAGAAACGGCCTATCACTACAAGGAGCAAACAGGGTCATTACGCTTAGCCAGACCCGCACAGAGCAGGGGGAACAAGGGACTTTCTCATAAGCTCCACCAAATTGGGAGGTCCCCAATTGAGAAACTCATTAAAAATTTTAAAATTAAAAACAAAATTGACGGTAATGGAAAAACATTTATTAACAGATTTAAAAGGCATTAAATCCAAGCAATATAAAGCTTCCCGTTTGTAGGTGTATAAATGTGTTTGTTGGTATGTTTTGGAAAAATTTAAAATATAACATACTGCGGGTACGTCCACGTTGATTGTGGATAGGAAATTGGTTTTACCAGTTTTGTCACTTTAAAGGCCAACGTCAGGAGTCCTCGTAATCGATTTGTTCTACTCCGCTTTGGCCGCCATACTCAAGGTACAGAGAGCGACTTTGTAAAAATTTATAAAAAAAAAATTTATGCTGGAACAAATTTTATATGCCTTTATATTTTATAACCCTTTTGTGATTAGAAAAAAATGGTTTGAAATCAATCAATTCTTTTCAATACTACATGTACATATGTATTATTTAATGGGGTGACCCTATAGGTGCGGGCACTGCGACCAGGGTAGGTCATGTGTGCCATATGTATGTAACACTTTGTGGATCAAAAATTATCCTGTATACTTACGTATCGTGATTTTATACTTTCTGTAAAGGTACTCGTGTTTTCTTAAGCTATCCAAAATTTAAACAACCAGAGAATTATTTTGTGTACAGGATGGCATTTCATGTGAAAACCGTTAATACCTTAGTTTCTCAGTTTAATGATAATAAAACTTCCATTCTAGGCTAGAAAAACTCTGGAGGAATATTTTGAACTATCAAGTTTAGACCCGGTCAGATGGTATATTATTGGTATATTATGGTATATGGAGAAAATAAAACTCGACATAAGTTGTTAGTTCATGTCAGAACAATAATGGTGGGATCGCCCGACTATGGAATAATCTTCCATTAAAAATACTAACGAAGCACACAGCCAGTGCATTCAAAAGACTCATAAAAAAAGCAAATAATATAATGTTAAAATAGTTGGCTTAATGGGTTTTCTTTACTTCCACTTACTGGTTATATATAGATCCAGTTATACACTCTAGTTACCTCAATTTTCACTTTTTATTTCCTTTTTCTTTATTTGCATTATTTTTCTTTAATATTTTTATCTCGACGTTATTAAAAAATTATAATTGTTCCCCTTTTAATTTGTCATTGTTCATTACCTTTAGCTCGAAAGATTTTTTTTTATTTGTACTGTAAAAGATTGAGATCTTGTGTACTATTTCCATGAAATAAACTTAGTATTATTATTATTGGAAAGATAAAATCTGGCCACTTTCTAAGGCTACCCATTTCACTTTATATGTACCTAAAAATTTAAAAACTTTGAAGCAAAGATTGGTAACACTCTTAAAACAGTATTTTTGTTGTTGAGAAAACGTATAAGAGTAGAAGTAGGACATAAAAAAGCAAAAAAAAACTCAATTTTTTTTAAAAAATCGTTTGGGTGGGGTCTCCTTCACAGAAAGAGGAGCGCCTTTTGGGGTGTGTATGAGGTTTCAAAATATCAGTATTTTTTTACATCTCGAACATCACTTACCTTCGAATTACTTTTCTTGGTATCATTAAAAAATCAATAAAGGTAAACTGAAAAAGGATTGGAGTAATAGTGAAATTTTTGAAATGCCTCAAGTATTAGTTAACAAACAGGTCGTACGATTTGTGGCTAGTTTGGATGGGTCGCCATAAAAACTAATCAATCAAACTGAATAAAAGAAAAGCAAATGCGTTTAATTGTTAACTAGGATATGGTCTATGAAAAAGTTGACGAGCAATTATTATATTGCAGGATACTCGTAAATAATAAAAAGCTATTGCGCCCGCAAGTTTATATTTTTTGGGCTCATAATTTATTTATTATAAGCGTTACGCCGAAAAGTTAATAATACAAGTTGTAGACAATTGTATTATCTTCAAAAAGGTTCTTTATAAAAACTTATGTCAGACTCACGGTTATGGAAATAAATTAAAAAAACTAATTGTACTCTCTTATTTTTAAGATGGCTGTCGAATGACACTTACATTACCCAGCGACAAAGAAAATGTTATATGTATATGTAATGTAAAGTTTGAGTTTTGACAATCCGGTATTTGAACTTCATTAGTTTTTAACGCTAAGTTTGTATTTAGAGGCCTCAAAAATATTTTAGATCTGTACATAAAGTAAGCGGGTAAAGTTATTAAATACAGAATTAAAATAAAATACATTTGAATGTACCTAGTAAAAATTCTGACTCCATACTTAAAGGATTTAAAGTCTCAGAGGAGTTGGTCAGAACTCACAGTGAATACGTAGTACTTCCTCGATGTTCAAACCTTGTGTAACAGTAGTCCTGCTGAACAAAGCTTGTTAGAGTCTTCAGAAAAAGGACGACGAGACGACAGGACTTTTATCAAACTGCTCGGCAATTTGGCGACCAGCATTAAGACGTCTTGCCGAAGATAAACGACGTACTATGCATGTTGTATGAAGATGGAGCACCCCCCCATGCATGTTGCTCTTGCTCCAGCCCATCCGCGGTAGATAACACGATGACACACAGGTATGGGGGGTAGCTGTGGCAACTCAATTAACTATTTATGAAATGAGCAAGTGATTCCAGGGGGAACGAGAGTCATGGACCGAATCAGGTTCGCTTCGCTGGAAACAAGGAAGCTAGACAGAATCTCGGTAGCTCCGCTTAAAAGGGTTTTCTCCTCCTATGAATGAAGCTGAAACGGACAGCATGAGAGCAGAGGGCGGGGAAGGGGTCGTATCTTCTTGCAAAATTATTCACGCCTGATGGCAAAGCGGCGGCGGCGGGCTGGGGCTGGGGCTGGCATGGTCGAGTGCCGCGGCGCCAATATTGATTCGTGTCGGCCTGCTAATTCAATTTTAATGCCCCGGAGTCAGGCAAACCTTTTTAATTGACCCCTTCACTGCCGTACGCCATCCGCTCTCGGCAGATTTATTAAGACAATTCCGGGCAGTGATTTACACGTTAAACTCGACGTTCCCTCCCCCCTGATCTCCACAACGTTTCGAGCACTTTTCTGTTTGTCCTCTTATTGATTTATCAAAATTCACTCGCATCAAACGGAGGTGGAGGAGGATTTATACGGGAAACGCTTTAAAATTTTTAAAGGAAAAACCATTTTCCGATCCTTGAAACCATTCCTGCTGCGAACAACCAGACCGAGAGGGGCTGCTGTCCTCATTGAAACATTACGTCCTTCGACGGAATGAGGCTGGAACACAATTAAAAATTTATGGAAATTTCATCTGTCGAGTTATATCTTGGATTATTTAAAATTTGCAGATTGTCTGGCACAGCGTTGCCGGGGTCGGCCACAGGGACTTGCTCCTGTAACCGTGTTTATAGTACCTGTCCGGGCACATCGGCCTGAAAAATAAATGGAGCGCATGTTATGCCTGAAAGTGACGGGCCCGAAAATTCCTTTTGATATGTTGAATAATAACTGTCCCCATCGTAACAATGGCGTAGAAGACGGCAACTTGTCTTGGGGACAACTGAATAAAATAAGAGATTGCCACAAGCTGTGACAAATGACCTGTTCTCATTGATTTAGCCACTTGAAGACGTGAGTTGTGCTCGTGCTAATCTTTAAAAGGGATTTTAGCGAGTCTGGTCGAAATGCGATACGATCTGATAGTGCTTTATTTTATGAATTTCAAGAAGTTGAGGTTATGTAAATAAATGTGCCCTAACTTTGCTGAACTTGCAGAACAGATAACAAGTAGCCCAGTAGAATGGGTAGACTGTAGTGCTAAAATTCAGTGGAAAACTTTATGAAGCACTTCGTCAAGAATGCACCAGCGATTGCCGAGGCACAACTTGCTAATCTTTCTGAAGTGGTTAAAAATTTATGAATAAATTTAGCAAAACCAAGAACTAAAACGCATGGTCGTGTGTGCGTGCTCCCATAAATTTTTAGTCAGACTCAATTGCAACAGCAACATTTTTGAATTAAAATTCGTACAACAAGTCTCTTAGATCGTTTGTTTGATGACTGATTCAATTTTGCTACTGAGTGTAATTTCACTTGGCGCGGCGGGAGGGGGTATGTTTCAGTCGCCATGTTGGAAAATGATCTTTACAAATATCTTGGAGACAGTTGGACTTAAGTCCGTAAGCAGCGTTTTTTGTACAGGAAAAAATCTCTAATATTTTTGTTAGATCTTTTTTGTCTAAAAACTAATATATCCAGAATTGCAGCGTATCATAGTTTTCTATGTTATGTAAGAGAAATATGTTTGCATTAAATAGAGTTATATTAAAAAACATGTATAAGTTTGCTTCAAACACAATTCTGTTTAAAACATTTTAAAGTGAAATATCTGCGCAGATTTCTGTTTAATTCAAATTGCAACATGTTTGATCGAAACACAATTCGTAGAATGTCGGACGTTCACTCAGAGAAATCTTTGAAAAACATTGAAATCAAACGCGAACATGTTTGATTGAAAGTTTTATTTTTTAAAGTGTTGCTTTTGAAATTGGCAAGATGAAAGTGTTAATTTTTGATTTAAGGCTATCTGTAGATCAATTGCTAACGCGGTAGACTAATGCTCCAGAGGTCCCGGGTTCAAATCCCACATGAATGAGATTGTTTCCTTTCTAATTTTGTCAGATTATAAGTGTAGCAGATATGAAGTGAATAATGGAGTAATGTCAACGTGTCCACACGAAAAGCCTGGCGTCCAGAGTTCAAGTCCACTGAATCAATTTGGCTTAAATTTTAACTGCAAACAGAGTACACAGATATCTACCACTTGACGATCTGACTTTTTTAAATTCGTTCCAGTCGTCTAGTCTAGTCTAGAATACTCACCATAAGGATTCTAACTGAATGGAGGTCTGAAACCCTAATAACACTCTAAAAGACTAGAAAAAGTATAATCCTAGGGGAACGGAACAACATGCCACCACATAAAAGATCTTAACACGGCCGGACACAATGAGTCCACCCGGAACTTAATCCAATTCAAAACCTCTCCAATTTCTTGACAAATTTTCTCATGGATGTCAAAGAATTTTCTTATTACGCTTTTACCACTGTCCAGCCATTCATTTAATCATTCACTATTCTGTCAAAATTAGGTGAAACTCTCGACCCAATTTCCCGAACGAACAAAACGTTCACAGTCAACATCTCCTGGACCGAAATCCCAAAACCTATTTCGCCACAGAAAAGGAGCACCCCGCTGGAAAAAAACTTATCAACTGCACAAGATCCCTCCATTCATCCATCCAGAGACAATCTCTTTAACCAACGGCAACTTATCATCATCCGCAGAAAACTTGAACCAGCAAAAACGGAGTTAATTACCCCCGAGATGAATTTAACAAAAACCAGAAAAAAGCCAAACCCTGGCGTTGTCTTATCTCGGAGGACAAACAAACGATTAAGTGGCTTTCCTCCCAAGTTCCAGTTGCAAAGTGTTTCCATTTTACTCCCCAAAACTGTGCATGTGCCCACTACTCCTCTGCAGTCTGTCCATCCGAGGAGGATCCGTATATACTTCCTCAGCACCGAGACAAACCGATTAAGTCCAGCCAGTCCTCAAAAGCAACCATTTCCCCATAATAAAACATTAAAGGCGGATGAGGTCCCAGGCTGGCCCCAAAATAGAAGGAGTCTGGGAAGCCGTACAACTCCCAGATAAAGACGAGGTGCAAACAAAAGTGTCGACTCCGCTCCCAAAAGTTTCTTTTGACAAATTAAGTGGGAGCGGAGTGCTCGAGCCCCATCCAGGCAGGAGGAATCCTTTGCGACAGTTTAATTCTTGGCTCATTCTGAATGGGCGCAGACCTAGATAAGACAAAGCAAATGGTAATTCATTTTTGGTTGCGAGGAAGCTTTTCCCGCCTTGTCGGGGACAAAAGTGGTTCTGTGCTTGTGGCTGTGCTGTGAACCTTCCCGGCTTGATTTGCATTCTCATCATTTTTTCCCTAATTAACAGAGACACCCTGTGGCGGTCCCCATGAATCATGGATGCTCCTTTTTGGTGCAACAAACTCGGCACATTCTGGTGGAGCCTCCTCTGTTCATCGTCTGAATTATGCAGGCTATCTGACTCGGCAAATCTTTCCGTATTTGCACCTAGTCGGTGCTCCGGTGATGTCCGTGACACAGGGTGGCTCTTCCACTCACTCGCACTAGATTTATGGCTACAATGGGCCATAATTTTCTTTGGAGCACGTATTTGTGCGCTGCACATTCAGGGCATAGAGCGTAGACACGTTCCCCATTGCGTTCCTGTTTTAAGGAGCTCACCTGATGGGCGCCAGACCTTCGGAGGGTGGTGTGCCCACATTTCTAGTTTACTTAACAGCAGCGTTACCAGGTATACAATTAATTAGTTTACTTTTAAGTATTTACACAAATTACGCAAACAACTGCTGTAATTTTAAAAACACTAGCGGAAAAGCACTTTTTAGATGGATAGAGATATTTTTACTGTTATCTTAAAAAACAGAAATTCGGTTGTTAGTGCTATTTTGCTTTTTTTGCAGTGTTTGCGGTTTTGCTGTACCAAAGCCTTAAAAACAGAACGCAGCGTTAGAAGCATTTTACATAAAAAATTATATTGGAGCTTTTCTGTGGAGCATCTTCTTACAATTAATTTTACGTGGTTATTTTTTGTGATCCTGTAAAACCATTAAAAATAATGGTTATTTGAAAAATAACCATGTTAGGAGATTCTCCACAAAATTAGTTCATATGGTTTTTTTTTATTGTAAAAGAGTTTTGTTAATCAAACATTTTCGTAATTTCCGGCTTCTAGCTTGTTTGTTATTAACTTTATGTGAAAAAGTTATAAATAAATATTGTGGAGAAATTTCTTCCGAATTTTTTCGTACGCCCGACGGTTATGAGATATTGCTGTAAACCCGTTCGCACGCTTATTTTAAAAATGGCAGGAATAAAAAGGCGGGGGTAGCAATCACGAAAACTGACCGACGCTTTATGTCGAGAGTTTTTTAAGGGACCTTTTTTAATAATTGAGAATAAGGTTTAAGGTTAAAGCAAAATATACACCCGTCCCTTACTTTACGCAAATTCTTTCTTGAACATATCAGTTGCTAGGTGTTATACCTTTTTAGTTTTTCGTTGTGAATTTTTTTAAATTTAAAATTGTTCAGAAAGGTGACAACAATTTTTGCTTTTCCTTTTTGCTTTTAGATTTTGCCAGTGCCAGGTTTAGCAATTATTGGTGCCTATTCATGGGTTCTCGAGTTTCTAGTACTGATAGGTACAGTAGATATAAAAAAAAACAATTCTTGTAAAAATAGTGCCAAGTAAGAATGGCTTAGAAAAATTAACTTCTCTCAATTTAGAAATCGTTGATTTAAAAATCTAGTTCCAAGATATTAGAGAGCCAGTGCACTCTTTGAGAGTGAGAGATATTTGATCTTTCGAAAGAGAGATTTAATCTCTCTCGAGAGAGAGAGTGCGCTGGTATCCGAAACCCAATCTAATGATAAATGTAACAGTGAAGGAACAAATTGATTCACTCCAGAAAATCTTTGTTAAACTTGATTTAATGAAATGTTGGAGCGACTATCAGCAAATTTGTGACAACGTAATAAAAGAAAATATTGAAAATAACTCACAAACTCAACATACAAATATTTCAAGCGATGCAGATGATACGTTTGTGCCAATTAAAAGCAAGAGGATTGTCTTGAATTACAGTAGCGATAGTGACACCGAATAATATGTTATTTACATTTGTTTTCTGATATGTCATTATTTTTTTGTTGAGCAATAAGCAGAAAATAAAAGTAGAAAGAACATATTGCTCGCGATGGCTAGGTTAAAAATGTGTAGAATGGAAACACTTTTTTACCCTAAATGAGAATAAATAAAATAAATTAGAAAAAAAAGGAAGTTGAATATAAGAATTAAAAGAATAGGTTAAACCTTCTGTTAAAAATACTTCAAAACTGAAATAAAATTTCTAAATTGTTTTATTTTTCCAAAAGGCTTTGGCATTTTGAAAGAAAATAAATGTGAAATCAACAACAAATTCACACTTAATGTTTAGTTGAAAACAAGTTTGGAAAAAGGGCTGCTTCGATACTAGAAAAAAAACAAATTCCAGCCGAATACATTTTTTCTATTAATTATATTTTCCATAGACATTATTTCCATCACTAAATATTTGCCTGTTACAAAATATCTAACCTAAAAGAATTAATGAATTAATGGAGAAAATTACCATAGAAAAAATGTCCTTGGAAAAAATGGAGTGGAAAATTCACAATGGAGAAACGACCTACAATCCGTATGCATGTATGTATGTACGATTTCTACAGAAACAGAAAACAATGACAGAAAGACAAAGTAAGGGCAGAAGCAGAACAGCAAAACTGCTGCAAAATTAAAACAGTTTTGTATTACAAGCTTCAGAATATTTTGCTCTGCTTTCATGGCTTGGTTTATTATTATTCTGCTTCTCGCTCGAAAAAGTTTTTGCCCCAAATTGTTACACTTTTAAAATTTGTTATTATTTTTATCTCATATTTTAAAAAAGTTCTAAAGAATGTGTTCTTGGTGAATTTGCTGTGAAGCTGCAATTAATTTCTGGTAACGCTGCTTAAGAGCAAAAACCAGCACTACACTGCACGGGCGTTGCAGTTGAGTGGGTGATACGGTTAGGTGCGGTGCGGTGCATTGTAAGTAGCACCTACCGCCTTTGTTTGTTCATGCGATAGGGGGGAATCTGAATAAAGGAAACACAGTCCGCCTTAATTTATCACTCGCCCGTCCTGGCACCACTGAAAAGAAAAATACAATCAGGCCGGGACGGATGCATTTTAAAAAAACTGCGATTTGAATAGCGCGCGAAGGAGCCTTGGGTGCTACGCTGCGATGGAAGTGGTTTTGTCACTCCCGAGTCCCGGTGCAGTCGCATGTTGGTGACTATCGGTGTCGCGTTTTCGCAAATTTATGGACGCTCACAGGATAGCGCTGGGAAGCGTTTAAATTGCTCCTGAAAAAGCAGTTCCAGTAAATAATGAGTAGTTTTTAAAAGGCGATAGTGAAGGAAAGTCACCCCTTCCGGTGGCACAACGACTTGGCACCTAGTGGGCGTGTGCGGGGTGTAAAGTTCACTGGCATCCGCTCTGTGAGAGGCTCGTTGGGGAGCATGTTTGGGGGCACCCCCCGTGCATCACGAATTTATCGGACTCTGGCGTCCCAAAATGGGTCAGCAAGCTTTATGCACGCTTGGCAAACATTTACGGGCTGAAATTTATAGTTTTATTATTTAAGTTTGAAAAGTTCTTCGCATATTTCATGCAGGGGGAGGGAAGTCAACTTCGCGCGGCTCGGCGATCTATACCCGGGCCACCCGGCCAACTTCTGACGTTCACATGTTTTGCACTTGCACGCTTGCAGTTGCAGCTTTTGCACAGTTGCACCAGAAGTGGAAGATGGGAAAAGTTTGTGCCCAAAACAAAAGGTTTGTTTACATAAATGTTGCATTATGGGATTTGCGGGCGGGGGTTGTGCGACCTCATTCTGCTTTGTCTCGACGGGGGCTTAATTGTTGACACCTTCTAGTTGTATGGGGAGATGAGAGGTGGAATTCGCTTAAAACTTGCATGGATCTAATCACACATTGTGCGGGGCGGGGTAGTGTTAATTGTTTGCGAAAAGAACTTTATCAGATGGATAACAGCGGACAGAGCAATTCCCCTGCGGGACAGGTGTGATACGACAACTTTATATTGCTTTACGGCTCAGCCCTGTGGACGTGGCAGTTTTTGTTTGTGTTTTAGTTTAGTGCTTCGGTCGCAAGATTTATTTGAATTTGCTTTTTCACTGGGACGTGCTCCGGGGAGAGAAGTTAATTTACAATGCACATTCGCAACCGAGTTCAGAGTTTAGTCGAAACTCAATTGTGCGGTTGAATTTCGTTTTGGTAATTGATGGATTGCAATTGGAACATGCGCAACGATATATTCTGTCGAGGACGTGCGGGGCGCGGATTTGAACTTCTCAATAGGGCACGAGTGAAAACAAAATAAATTCTTAATAACTTTTCAAGGAACTGCGTTACAACATAGGCTTTGGCTATTATTCAAATAATGGCTTCAAATGGATTGGAAATAACAAAAAACTTAGGTCCCAAAAAAAGCCGGTACATCTGTCCGAGGGCATTATTTTCTTCTGAAGGTTTTTGATGTGAAACGTCTTTAAATTCACGTACGGGTAGGTGCCATGCTAGAACCTTGAACCGTAACCCCGCATTTTCTTGCCTTAATAACTCCCCTAACTACATATTAGCCTCAGAGACGTAAGTGAAGTGTTGTTTTTCAACTACATTTTTCAAGTCGGTGTGCACGAAAAACGGCTCAATCGATTGATCAGAAATTTTACAAACTTCTTTTGAACATAATTACGGGGTGGTTTTTCCCGAACACACTTTTTTTATAATCAAACTAAAGGCCGCTTCACACGATGCAAGTTTCCTTGCTGGATTACTTGCTGGTTCTGATTCAAATCCAGCAGAGAATCAAACAAACAAAGTAGCACAGGTTCTATCCGTAGAATCCAGCATGCTTTCAAGCAACAGAGCCCGCAGTGACGTCATTTCCCGTCTCCACAGCCAGCTCAGTTGCCGGTAAAAGTCCCAGCAAGTAATCCAGCAAGGAAACTTGCATCGTGTGAAGCGGCCTTAATTTTATTTTTTCAGTAAAATTAGTTTTCGACTTGTGATGTCCACCTCTAATTTTTTTTCGTATCGACGACCGATTTCCAAAGTAAAATTGGATACTTTTTGACGGTTTCTCAACTGTGATTGACCGTCTGCCGAAATTTAAGGCAAACACTTTGTTAAACAAATTTATCCATTGTAAAAATCGCAAAGCACAATTAATTAAAACAGTTATCACACACCTACAACCTAATTGACAGATTGCGCCCAAACTCTGCATGACAAATAAATTTTATAAAATATTTTTTCCAATAAATTAGTGAAAATGAAAAATAAATCCAATAAATTAGAAAATGAAAAAAACGACTTTCTTGAGTCGGGACCCCTAGACACGCGGAGGCCATGAAAAATTGTCTCAGCTCCTTGCCCCGCCCTCTCGATGGGCCTATCTATCATTGAACTGTGAACCCCATCCGAGGTGCTAATGGGAGAGATTACCGGATTTTGGATCTTCTGCCAGTCTGGATGCCTTTGAGTCTCATAGGGCTAAAGGGATAAAGCGCCGCCAGCAGGTGCCAGGATAGGGCAGATGTCACTGTACTCTGGTCTGGACTGCCCCGGCATGTCTCTTCTTGTGTCCCTTCGGCTTACTCGTCAGAGGTCCCCGGGGCCAGCGACCGAAGCAATTTGTCATCAGACCATTTTGGCCGTAATCGAGGGTGACGCTAGCAAAAGCGGTGGATGATTGTAATTACAGGAAGTTAGTGGCCGAAGGCAATACATCAAGTTTAGGATGCAGCTGATTTATTTCCCTATCCCCCACCCCCCACCCCTCCATGAACCGTCTGCTCTTGCTCTTGACGTGCAGCGTTAATTTGTGTGACGTGCAGCATTGTCCTGGTCGCCTGACCGGCCGGCTCCCATAAATTCCCTCTTTATTACATTTTCAAATTTCCATATCAACGCACATTGGTGCTCCGGGGGATCTGGACGCACTGAATCGGACGGACCAGTATCTGTCCAAATTCGGACGTTTCCAGATTAATGAGCATTTGAATCCGAGGAGGTGATTTGATAAATGGCTGTGCCACCTAGATGGCGCTGGAGCATGCAGCGATGTGTGGTCAGGGTCCCTATAGGATGCACATGCGTCTGTCGCTGGAGGGAGCTGCATCATGAAATAGGCACAAATCGGTATTCCAGGTAATTGCCATAATGCCCCCTTCCCCATAAATGTGAGTCATGGCTGCAGAAGCGCCAATAAAACGCTTTAGAGGGAAATTCGATGTTTCCATGATAACGCTGCCACTGCCGCCGCCGCCGCCCCAAATGCAGATCCTGTCAGGCGGAAGAGGGCGGATGCATTTCCTGAATTCTTGTTTTATGCATGGATGCTTGCTCGACGTCTCCGGGCGTGTTTTGCGGAGATCTCTCAAAACTTATGTAACAGAGCCGCACCATTCTTTCCGGTGGATGGCTCCTGCCAGAACCATCCATCCGCCTCCGCGCGTTTTACAGCGTTGCGATCACAACAGTAATAAATCGCGACAGAGTGAGTGACTGATTGTTCATAAATTCACCAACAGACCTCCGGTGCAGCCCAGGTGCATTTGAATTGAATTTTGTGCCGCTCGACGGTGGTTATAATTAATTAAGGTCTCAGGCGCAATTTCCATTTCCGATTAAGCTGCATCTCGGCAATGTTGTTGTTTTGCTAAAATTAACCGCCACGCGACGAGCATCTTCCGCTTTCCATGCACCGCCAGGCGATATTGGGGCTGCCGAAGTCGGATTGGTTAGGCACGGGGTCGACGGCGGGGCGGCGTGTCTTCACGAAGAAAGTCTCAAGATTTGTTCGAGATGGTTAACTAGATTCCAACTTTCATGCACATCTTCTCTCGAGCAGTCTGTTTTCCTTGTTCCGTGGAAAACGAAAGAAAATCACGTTTTGGCTCGGCGAGGCGCGGATGTGTAAACGTGTGCGCGAAAATCAGGCCGGATTGTGTGTCTTCTCTCGTCTGGGTTGTTCTGTGTCAACCAGCCGGGCAAGGAGTTCACTTTTCTCGAAATGGCTAATTGTGCGTGAGCAATTTCCATTTCTGTTGGAGGTGCGCGCTATGGCGAATAGGTGCTAAATGTGCTCCGCTTTAGGGGGCCTTATGGAGCGAGAGTTGATTGTGGAATTGGATCTGCAGGATTTTATTCAGATAGTGAAGCATCATTAGGTTGTTTATGTTCAGAAGAGAAGCGCTTTTTCTCGGTCAGCAATTTACGCAAATTGATGAAAGAAACCAGTTGGTAGCGCTTACGGATTGCGTACCTGACATAATTATATTCATCTGGTTTTCTGATTAATGGATGCGTTGGCGACTTCATAACTCCTCAAATTTTTCAATCTCTTAAATTATAAGTATGTTTATGTATTTACATATTTTTAGAATTCAGCTACAGAAAGCTTGGTTTATGTCGTCGGAACAATGTGTGGTTGCCTGCCTGTCATGGCCTGTGCCTTGTATGAGATGCAGAATTGAAACCATGCCAAAATAGTGGATTTCAATTCAAGGGATTGTCGTGAAAATCAGCACTAAGGGGTTTTTGGGGATGCTGATTTCGAATCTGCCATAACAATTTCCAAATTTGAAATGGCGGATTCAATATCGTGACCTAAATTCCTCAATTTTAAGAAATTTGAATGAAATTAAATATTACGAAGTTTTGGGGTTACAGAATTCAAATCTACCGAAATTCAAGATGGTGGACTGAACCCTAAATAGCTATCGTAAAAGTTAAACTTCAAGGGATTGCCATGAAAATCAATACTAGGAGGTTTTCGGGGTCGCTAATCTCGAATCTACTATCGAAATTTAGAAATTCAAGATGAAGGGATTATTTTTAGACCTCCACTATACCACAACGAAGTCGCTTATGTCCCCTTCTGTTTATAATATTTGTCAACGAAGTGTATTTATGGTATATGTTCAGTGCTTCTTCTTTGCGAACGAATTTCGTAATATGGCTGATTATTGCAGGCTACATGACATCGATAACTTAATTTATTGGTGTCATATACATACTTAAACAGTTTCGCTCTCAACCCTTCTAAATGTAGTTGTTTTTTTTCCACCAGTTAAACCCGGTTTTGTTTAATTATTCGATTGGAAATGAAATCATAGATCACCGTGCTATTATCTGTGATCTTGGGGTGCACTTCAATCACAATATGAGGTACGATCATCATATTGATCACATATCTTATGAAGTCTTTATGATGTTAGGCTTTATGATTAAAGAACCAGAAGAGTTTTTTTTTTAAATATCTATGCATAGAACTATTTATGATCGGAATAAGCTGATTACTCGCTCCGTTTAGAGTTTGGGATTGGAGTAACGAAACCGATTTCAGCACTCGCAGTGCACAAAAATTGCAATAAAGTGGGCTCTCTATTTTATATGGAGAAATTTGTTCCGCCAAATATATGCGAGCACTGTGAATTTTGTATAGAAGTATGCAAATTGGTGGATTATGCGATTTTGGTTAAGTTTTGTCCCCAATTCTTCCCCATCTCTGACGTTTTGAGATAATATAAAAATACCAATACCTCAAACTTAATAAAACGAAGCTGGTCTCTATATTAGTGGTAGAGAAACAATTATATATTTGTCACTTTTTAATAAAGGCATTTATACAAATTTATTTGGCTTGTTTTGTGAATAATGCAGCAAATATTGCCGCTGTAAAGGAAGACTCAATTCGTCGTCAATCGCGGCAATTGGTAGTCTGTCCGTCCACTAAGTGGACAATTTTGGCCTGCTGTGTAGGAAAAAAAGCCACAAGACCATCGTTATCGCACCATGATCAGTGAATATTAGTTCGATAATATGGGTGACATTGCTTCTGCTGAGACGTAGTTTCAACATGATGGCGCTACGTGCCATATAGCGACTCAAACCATCGATTTATTGAAATAATTTATTATGATTTTGCGAAGTGGCCTTGTAAATTGGCCTTATTTCTTGCGCTTCGTCAAGAACAGTCGCGGTGGCCAAAGACGCAAAATGATTTTGAATACCAGGAATTTGTCATTGATAAAAGTCTACTTTTTTTTTGTTAATTTAAAGTTTAACGTAGTTAAGATCGTCCACGTATTGTAGATACTATTATATAATTAGAAAATAAAGCTTCCCAGTTACTCCGCTAAAAATGAAAGGGTTAAGGTTATGAATGAGCCCAACATTTTCAGAAGAAAACCATTCAAGCAAAGAGAATGTGGAAAATACATACATATGCCATACATAGGGATTTCACCATTCTCCGTTTTCTGACCGTGAATGCACCGCACCGGTGGTTTGCAGTTCGCTAAAGTGGTCCTGAAAACGAATTTTTCGGGTTTTTGCTTTTGTTTGGGCGTATAATCAAGCGGCTGCTGCTGCTACCATTCCTCCATAGTCCATAGCAAGACTAGGTACGAACTAATAAAAATTCCAAAAAAAAAATATGGACGGGAAAAAGGTGGCCAGTCAGTGGCCATAGAATTAAAGCCAATGAACCGTCCACTTTATCGGTTAAATTTTACGGGGTGGCGTGCCTGATCGGAACCGTGCATTATTCAATAATACACGGATAAATAGAGCAACGGAAATGAATATTGCCCCACTTGAGCCCCATATATCCATGGATTCCTGCCAAACCGACACATGTGTGGGGGGGAGTTGTGCCACATATGCCGCGGCTACAACTCTAGGCTCCAGCTTTCGGATGTACACTGCTGCGTGCGAAACGGGCCACCAGCAGTGGGGCGAATAGCATCAAGGCGGATATTTAGTGTGATGGCGGTGTACTTATAGAGATTTATCTCGGCACACAAGATATCGTTCGCGCCAGGCCCTTTCCATCCCATCCCCCAGGCCACAATCTGGCACATCCTGTGAGATGGGATATATGAATGAATTCGGACAGCGCTATTTACGGCCGACCACGTATTCAAGAATTCAGCCAGACGCGGCATAGTCCAGTGCTTAGACGATGAGATGCTCATTGGAGCCATTGCCGACAACATGAATTCCGTTCAACAGCGCTTAGCTACTCCATGGACCGCAAAAATATGGAAATTCCAATTAATAAAACTCCCTGGTCCCCTTAGCCCCCTTTAGACCCCACCAGACAGTCGGTAGTGGGCACAATCCTGCTAGCCACGGAAGACTGCTGATGCCGTAAATTTCCCTTAAAGTAAATTTAATTTCAGGCATAATGGCCGTTGCCCTTTTTCCATTAAAATAAACACGAGATCTGGGCATTCGAGCGCAAAGCGCCGGCTGCTTCCGCCACCGAATTGTGAATATCAAATTTATTCCTTGTCATGTTTGCAACAATGTCCGAACCTCGTGTTCGACAGCGTCAGATAGCAGTCATATCAATGTACTGCACGCCCGCTTCCTGACAATAATAGTCCGACAAAATCCATGAATTTGCGGTTAACGTCACTATCTTGATGAATATTATTTTATCTTTCCCTTTAGGCTAAAAAAAACGACGGCGGTAAATGAAGCAAATGGTTTTAATTCGCCTTTTGGTGTTGTCATTTCGTGAAATTTGCGCACATCTTTCATGGAGCAATGGGCAGCTAAGTGCCCCGAAATACTCCTTTAATTCGCTTAAATTTTATAAAAATTTAATTGAAATATTCATAGGATGACTGGTGGTCGTTTATTTTGCATGGTATGCCGTGACTGGGGCTGTTAATTTTGACCTGATTTTACTAAAGGGGGGAAATGCATCCAACTGCACTTTTCGTGTATCAAAAATTTAAATAATTTCGACGGCACATGGTGTAGTGATCATCACTGTAAAATATGCACACAAATGGGAAGTGCCTGGTTTAATTCTTTTGGTTGAATGGTTCAAAGGGAAATTGCACAGAATTGCTTGTTGTTTCTGATAGAATTTCCGTGAATTTAAAAGTTTGACGAAGCTTTTCATTTCGATTATTACCGGAACGTTAAAGTACGAGCTGCAGTTGAAAGCTATTTTTTATTTGTTTTTATGCATAAAGCAGCCTATTTCGATAAAATATAAATGTAGATAACTCCTCATCGTAAATCCATATTTTTCCATAATTTAGAAGAGCTGTCGACATAGGCACAATAATTATTCAAATTCACTATTACAAAAAATTATAGGCGTATTTTTTTAAACGCGCATAACTTTTGAAAGGATTTACCAACTTGCGAGATATTGCGCTCGGATGTGCTCTAATGTGTTTGCTAGGGAATTTATTTATTCTTGAATCAACAGGTACAAAATACTTTGATATGTGATATATAGTGATATAGTGAATATATAAAACTAATATAATTAAAATCTAACACTTAAAATAATCATTATATCTTCTAGCAGTTCTAGAAAGAGGTTCAGGAAATCCGTAATCCGTTCTGTGGTTATTTACCCGTATAAAGTTGTGTGCTCTTGTCACGTGGGGACGAGGGTTCACATTAACAGAGCCCAAGACCGAAAGTGATTAATATTGCCAGATGCGAGATCTTGGAAGAAGATCACCTCAAAAATCTCCCTACGCTTTTATAAAGGGGTCATATCTAAAAGTTTCAACCTATTTTCGTAAGGCCGAAAGTGGAGCCATGGCAGGTGATACAGGACATGACGTAATTGACGCATACAGGATTAGACCAAGATCAATGATTTTGTCACAACGAGATAAATAATTTCCTTGTATCTCATAATTTTGTAGTAAGCAAGATCATTTCTTGCTAAAAGTAATTGTGGAAAACTTATTTGTGTTTCAAACTTGTCTTACTTTTTTATCCGCCATCTTGAATTTAACATTTTTGACTATAAATTCGAAATTAGCAGCCCAAAAAGCACCTTTACACGGATTTTTGTGGTAAACGACGAAGTTTTACTTCCGCCATATTGGCACCGCCATCGTGAATTTTACATTTTTGACAAAGAAAAAAAAGAACCCTAATGTTCCAAGTTTTAAGCATCGATCAGCATTCTGAATTGGTGCCAGAAATTGTGGTGTTCTGCCTCACTGTACTTTGATAGCCTCAGAACGCGTTACTATTGTTTATGTGTGAATATTCGGCCGAAGGCATCATTTTCCAGTTCTCTTTCGAAAATGACGAAAGAAGACCGATTTCGGTGAACACTGTAAAATATCGGGTCGTAATAAACCAGTTTTTACGGTTTCGTTTGCAGCGCAAGGACGTAACAGACAGATTGTTCCATTAGGACGAAGCAACGAGCCACACTGCGCGTGCGGTACTGGATTTGTTGAGAATCACTTTTCTTAGCCGTGTTATCTCTCGGAACGACGCTGTGAATTAGCAGCAAGAAAATTGAAGGGAATATTAAAATGTCTTAAACAGCACTCGAGACTTTGATAGTGCCATGTGTTATTCTGTCTTAAAAGTTCAAGTTCAACTCCGTACCGATCTGGTAAAATTGTAAGCAAATATTGTGCTTGGCATTTTGCTGCCAATATGGAGGAAATATATCATTTTACCCTAACTCAATTGCTAGACACACAGTTCATGTACCTGTAACTTTTCTTGTTCAATTTTGGTCGTTACACAAAATTATTCCTAAATTCCATTTTCCCAGCATGTCGAACAACGAATATCACAATCAGATGCATTGAGGGTAATGCAAAACAAAAACCTTCATGTCAACGATAGCCTCGGGACTTCCACAACATCCCCAAAATACTTTGAGTTTTTGTCGCCATCGGTTTTCCGCCTCTAATTCCAACAGTCTTGGAGCTTACGGAAAATTCCTTCAAGGGGATGTTTGAGGGTGTAACTGGCGCAGATTGGCATCGAACGGGGCTGCCAACACCCATGAATTTGCCAGTTTGTCATGTTTCCAGTCGGGGTGGGACATGCCCTAAATACCGTGTATTGAGAAGGAAGCACACGAAAACAGAGCCCGAGTCATGCTGTTTTGTGCCAAGCAATGTCGTGCAGCCCCCCTCGTGTCCCTAAGTCAGCTGCGAAAAGTGCACTTGCATTACTCATTGTCAAGTAAAATTGCTTTTTGCCTCATTTGTCCTCATTCGCTATGCATCCTGTTGGACGTTTATTGATCGATACAATTCCGCTTCTGTGTCTGCAGCTTGTGTCACAAGAGGGTGTGCTGTTGCAGGAGGGAGGCTCCATAACGCGCTTAATCGCTGCACCTCCTAGTTATGCTTGCAGCAAATCCCTACCGTGTGTCTCACGCGTTTGCTTTGTGCTGCACAGAGCAAATTTTGGAATTTTGCAAAAGAGCACATAGGATGAAGTCCATTCACGTTTTCACACAAAATTCCATTAACTTAACTGTGGGGCTCTGGGGGAGCTGCTGCTGGGGCACCAGCGCTGCAGAGGTAATATTCAAACAAAAGTGGAAAGAACAACAGTCGCCAAGCGACTGCAGCTAAGGGTATACCGAGTTGAACCGCAACAAACAAGCTCGGCAAAACAACAACAAGCAGGTAAAATGTCGAAAACCTTCACCTGGTTGCCACTCTTAGCTGGCATGGCGGCCTGAGGGGTAAAATTAAAAACAAAGCGCGCAAATGAGAGAAGAAAACTATTTTTCCCACAGAAGTTTCCATCTGGAGCTGCTTTGCGTGGAGTTAAGCTTGAAAAAAAAAATAAAACAAATATAAAAAAAAGGGAAATCACTCGTGGCACTGATTTTGTACTGCAAACGAGCCGCATTTGTTGGTTGAGGCTTATTTTACCCCTGGGAGCCCCGGTACGGCACGCTCGTGCAGCTAGAAGGAATTATTGTGCTGCTAGTGCTGCTAGGGGGCAATTTCACTTTCCTAATTCAGCAAGCACACAGAATTCATGAGTTCACACGTAGTCTCGCGTGAACGTATACTAATGGAGTCGCAGAGATGCGTGAAGAGCCCCAACAGCTCCTCGGTGAACGATGGTGGTCGCCACCACCGTAATTCAGCTTTTGCGTATATAACTCTCCACTTTAGCCGCCGCCTGCCAGAAGAGCGATTCGTTCAGGTGAAAAATATTTTTCCAGGTGGAATGTGAAGAATTTGGAGCAGCTTGCTATAACAGTTGGAATTTCGCGATTATTCAATTTCTGACCGTGAATGCACTGGTGGCTTTCGGCGCGCTAAAGTGGTCCTGAAAACGAATTTTTTGGGTTTTGCTTTTATTTGGGAGTAATCAGGAAAAAGCGGCCGGCTATTGACCTCGGAGGGTTGAAGAGCAGAGTGTTCACTATATTTTTTTTTGATTTCCAATTACTGAGACCTTTTCACCGATAACCCATATTACCGGGATCGTTTTATATCTTCATTATAGGGGGGTGGAGGGTGAGTGTTTGGTAGGTGCGGGGGCGTCCGCTATAATTTTTTAAATTCTATTTACTGATACCTTTTCGTCGATATCAATATTGCCGGGGTTGTTTAATAATTGCATAGTCGGGTTGGTGCAGGGGGTGTATTGTGACACAAAACCTCTGGGATCTTCAAATTCATGTTTTAAGCAAGTGTGCAAAATTTCAGCTCAATCCGATAAACTGTTCGGGAGTTATTGTGCTCACATCCATACAGATGGACGGACGAACATTTTCTACAAACAGTCTAAAATATCGAATTTTTAATTTTTCATACTTTCATTACTTTCCTTCTTAAAAAGTTGAAAAATCAGAACCCCACATTATGATGTAATTTTTAGGGGCTTCACTCACCTCTTTACCCCTCGTACTTTTAAAGTTATGAAAACCGTTTTTGAAGTCATACTATTAGTGACCAAAATTGGTTAAGATTGGTATTGAACAATTGGAAAAGAAGCAATTATTGCAAGTATGTAAAAAATCTACTAATACTTTTCTACCCTCACGGTCGGTGTACAGATGTGCCGAAAAAATTAATCTTTTGTCAAAATTAGTTTTGTTGGTCAGATTTTTACGAAAGTTGATAACATACATATTTAGAGTCGTTGATTCCGAATATGTTGCCCAATTTTAGAAATTCAAGATGGTGGACTCAAAATACTAAACCTGCTCAGATATTCATGAAAGTTGGCATGTGGAGATTTATGGAACCGCTAATTCCAAATATGCGGTGTAATTTTAGGAATTCAATCCGAGTTGGATTTTGGAGTTTTCTTTCTCCTAGACAAGTTACGGAGCAACTGTAATATGTTACTTTGCATTTTATGCATAGTTAAAGCCTATGATAGCATTATTGGTATCAGTCTTCTTTTAGCATTTCTATAGCTAAATTTTTCTGGGAAGTGAACCGAATAGAAGCCCAAGGCACTCATTACAATAAGGTGTGTTCAGTACTCTGAGGTTAGCGCTATTTTTATTCACCTGTACAGTCCTTAGCGCGCCGTTCACATATTGACGTTGGCCACATAGCTAATCGCATTCTACTCGTCAAACTCTTTCATTTAATGTCGATGTCAAGGGGGTGCGAAGGAAAAGGTAATTCGCCATATTGGATTTAAAACGATATTGGATTTACTGTGTAGTATATTGCTCTGTTACCGGACTTATACACGTGTGCAAAATTTCAAAACTCTCTCGCTTAATTAGAACTAAACGGAATTTTGATTGTAATATTTGACCTAAACATACATTCTAAAGCCCGGTTTATACGAAACCAGTTGGCGGGGATGGCAAGTGAGCACTATACCTACTATGTTATGTTTAGGACATCGAAATAAAGGTCTCCATAAAGATCCAGCTTGATCGAACTTTTTGAGTGATTTTGACCTTTTTGTGACTGATTGTGACGGGACACAAATATACTTTACTTTTCGGCTTTGTTTGCTGCGATTGATGGACCAATGAGCAAAAGCCCTCGTTTTATATTTACATATCAATCCCATTTAGTCTTATCACTATTTTTACATTTTAATGCAGACAACCCAAACAATTGGTTTGGTTATAAAAACACTTTTCAAAATTTACGTAGGTACTTTTTTTTTTTAAATGCCGGAAGAGTCTCTAAATTGCATCAAGGCAAAGCAACCCACAGTTGTCACCTACACGGAGAGAAAAAAAATGGTAAATTCAACAACTCAAAGTTGTCAAAAGCAAATCGGTGAAAATTTGCTTTAAAGAATTTATGTCAACAGCAGAAACTGTTGTAGTTACAGATTTTTAGTAAATTTAATCGATAAATTAGTTGATCTGAAAGATTTTACATTACCAATAGACTCTGCAAAAGCAACGTAAAGTTTGTTAGTTTTACCGAAAAATCTAAAAGGGAAGGTTTTACCGCTGCAGTTGTAATTTACAAACAAATTTGTCAATTTTACCGAGTTCATCTCGGCGATTATTCTGAATTGGTAAATTTGACAGAGTTTTCAGTAATTGCTGCCGAATCAACTATAAACGGTCCGTTATTATTTCTTAATGCTCTTCTGCCTTTTATACGCATTTGTTCGGAATACTCAAAGAGTTCAGGTCGTTGTATCGTGCAGTGCAAAATATAAAATAAAAACAATAATAATTATTGCAGTTTTATAAAATTAAAGTGGCAGTGTGACACAGTAAAATAATGGATGGAACTGCAACTGGTTCAAAAGAATGCAACACAATAAGTTGTAAGTAATCCGACTAACATAAGAAATTATGTCTGTTTTTACATGTTTATAATAATAAGCTGTTTCTGTTATAACGTTTAAAAATTTCAAATTTGGCGAATTCTCTCGTTTTTCGCTTTTTCGGGACTTATTTCCAAGAAAATCATTTAATGAAATTGAAGGTATTTTTATTTTAAAGTGTTATCGGAAATCACAAAAAAAAATTAGTGAAAGAAGGCAAAGTGGTGTTTGAATTCTGATGTTCTTTTTTCTATAATTTTTATCTTAAAAAAAAAAATCTAAAAATATAGTACGACATTTTTCCTAGTTGACGTTATAACGACAATAAATGTGCTCTTCTACAAAACCAAAAGATTTATTAGAATCGGTTGATGCGTTTCTCTTGTAATCCATGTAAATATAATTTTGAAAATTTTAAAAATATAATTTTGGAAAAATTGTATCAAAAGTATTTTAAATGCCACAGAAGACCGTACGATATATCCGACTGCAGTCTCAAAATTGCATTTACAATTTTGTAAATTCCATTATAACACTTCGAGATAAAATTTTTAAAGCTTTATGTGAACTTAAATTTCCGTTAGAAATTCAATTTTCCAATAATGAAATACGGGACAACCTCCTTAATATATAATAAATATTCATAATAAAATGTATTTAAAATATATTTGGACTTAATTTTTAATTTATTGTTTTCTTCTTATATTTAAGTTGATTTATTTGAATAGTTTTTTAAATAAATCAATTATCTGAGTATGACCATACTATAAGGGTGTGCAAATTCAAACCAAAATTTAAACTTTGACAAATGGATACTAAATTATTGGAAGATATCGCATACACTTCCAATTCATCAAATTTACTCATATCGATAATGCTAAAGCTAAATTTTAGTTTTTTTTCCGAGCACAATAAATTGGATTCATTTGACATTGTGAACAGTGAAAAAGAATCCGTAATATCTCTGTTTAAAATGCAAACGCCAGAAAGTCAATTTTCAGATTTTGAAAGAATTAACCAAGGCTAAATTTTAGTTACAATTCGCAAAGCCCTAAATATTATTTGTAAAAATAAATATTAACACAATAATTTAAATAGCATCTTTGTCGCCTTCACCTATGTATACAGCGCTAAGTAATGTAGTATACAATTTGCCTAAGGCAAATCAGGAAAATTTAGTTTTATTGAATATAAACGAAATTGGACAATCGTTTGGTTTGCTCAATGATATTACCATATCAGATACACCATCCAAGATTCAAGAAATTGAAGAACTACTGAGACATTGGGGACTACACGAAGAATTAGCGGAAATATTTAACAGTATAATTTCATTATTATTAGGTGGCCTTATATGTAAAAAAAATATTTTTTTAGAGCATAAAGTAGACGCAGATGTAATTGCTCACATTTCTGAGAGTGATATTAATGAGCTCATTCCATTAATTGGACTTCGAACTAAATTCAAAAAGAACTTGATAGAGTGGAGGATTCAAAATGTAAAAACATTTTATTACTTTTTATTTTTATTTAAAAATGTTCTTTGTATATAGGGTTATAATACCACACCTTTAACAAATACATTGTCCATGAATTCTAGCGTGTCTGATTGGTTAAGAAAGCAAGTTTCATGTTCAGAGGAATCAATTCCAAGTTCAACATCACTTGCTCCTCAATCTCCAAGTGTTTCGGTTTGCAGTGATTTGGTAATTTTTTATTTTTTCCCAATAGTAAGTCTACATTTCAATTATTAAGGATATTGAAGTCATTTTGAAAGGACACTATTTGGCGCAACATGCATTTAGTTACTACAAAACAAATCAACATTTGGAAAATGAGCAAAGAAAAGATGTCATAAAGGCTATTGTGGACCACATAATTCAAAAAAATATCCGTTGTAGCACAGAAGACTTCTGTAAAATAACAGAAAAAATTGTAGACCTTTTCCCAAGTGAGAATAAGGCATCTTACTATATTGAAAGGAGTGAGAACACTCACCCAAGAGGAGCTTTGTACAATAAGTACCAAAATTCCCTAAGAAAGTTGAGAGAGAAAGGGCTTGTTTTAAGAAAAAATAAAAACTATAAGAGAAAACTTGAGGAAAGTATATTGCAACCAGGTAATAATATGACTTTATAATTAAATATCTAATGTGACCGTAATATCTTTTCATAGAAACGACAAATGATTCAGAAAAAATATGGCTATTACATAACCAAGAACCGTGGCCAACTGTCGAGGATATGTGGAAATTGACACATGAGCAAAGAAAGCAAGAAATAAGTTCATCTTTGGGATTAAATATTACTCAGGTTCTTAAAGAGTGGCCTTTGCTAAAACATGCTTATGGCCAAAGATTGGTAATTTATTATATAATATTTTCAAATAATCAAAACTAAAGATTTCTTACATAGATCCAAATAGATTTTAATTATGAGTATAAGGATGCTGTCAGCATATTTTATTCCGAATGGAGCGTAAAACGACAACAAATAATAGCCGCTGCTGTGAAAAATAAAAAAATTAATTTTTTAACAAATGACGATAATGAAGGTACGGATGCGATCCCTTAAAATGCTGTCATATATTTTCTTTTCTTTTTCAGATTTAAACAATTTTAAAGTTTTTGAAGTGTTGCACTACCTGCTGCCACCAGGAAATAGATATAGACTGAAAACATCTTCCGGTTCTTCAATGTATAAACCTTCTATACAGGATTCAATCAGTGCTATGTTCCTTGTGGTCACGACTGAAGCTGAGGTGAAGGAAAAACTATACAGAAGAAGTGAAGAATGTAAGAGTAAAGGCTCAACGCTTCAGCCTTTAATCATAATTGTTCTTGAATGTGGTATTGTAAACGCTTGCTTTACCAATATTGATGACATTTTATATAAGCATCACAGTGTTCTCAGCGCGCTACATTCTTGCTTTAGCATATTTCACGTTCTGAATCTTTCTTATCCACGTGAGTGTCATAACGTGTGGTACTTTATTCAACATTATCTTTATAATATTAAAACTAAATACGACAAACCAGTTTCATGTGTAGCCAATTTGATGGGTTCAATTAATGTATAAAAAATAATCAGCTGAAAAAATGTTTATGTGCTATACATGCAAAGCGATATTTAATTGTGTATCAACGCTTTGTTTACACATTAAATCCTTTCATCCTGGTGATGTACATGGAAAGAGTTATAAATGTGCTGTAAATGGTTGTTTTCAAAATTTTAACTCAATATATTCATTTAAGAGACATTTGTTAAATAAGCATAAAAATATTGACACCGACTATTATGAAAGTGAAACATTGAATAATAATTATAGCATTAATACAACCCCATTAACATTAGTACCCTTCAGTGATATTTCGGCATCAAATATTAATAATGAAGAGAACCAGTTAGTAGAAATAGAAAGTGACAGTAACTTATCTGAAAATGATCTTAACCTTTTAGCAATGAAAAAACTTTGCAGATTGTACGGAAAACCTTCTTTAGCGAGATGTCAAGTTACTGAATTCTCGCACTTACTTGAAGAAATCTTAAAAGAAATTTTTGAAGATTTTAAACGTTCGATAAACCACGACTTTTCGACTCAATCCTTATTTATTTTTGAAAAAAGTTTCCACAAATACATTACCAGTTTTCAACGGATTAACACAGAATATAGGTTCACTAAAGCTTTGAAAGATTTAGGGTTTTATGAAGATCCCGTTTCATTTTGTTTAAATAATGAAACAACAATAATATTAAGAAAAGGTATTCCATCCCTTGATGAAAATATGTCTTCAGGTATATTAATGCCAATAGAATTTCAAATAAAAAAATTTTTAGAAATGCCCAAAGTTCTAGATAAAATAATAAACAACATGAAGCGTATATCTTCACTTGGAAAACTTACACATTTCATTAATGGAGAAAAATGGAAAAAAATTGAAACAAAATATTCCGGGAAAATTGTAGTGCCGATATTTCTATACAATGATGACTTTCAAATAGATGACGTTTTGGGATCGCATTCAGGCAAGAACGCTATTTCAGCATATTACTACAGTTTTCCTTCATTACCCGACTATTGCGTGTCTTCACTTCGAAACATATTTGTAGCAATGCTTATTAAATCCAAATACATAAAAACTTTTGGAAAAGATTTAGTTTTACATCCTTTGGTTGAAGTTTTTAAAAAACTGGAAATTGATGGCATAGATATTGAAACAAATCTAGGTAAGA
Organism: Neoitamus cyanurus; assembly: GCA_947538895.1. Lineage (NCBI taxonomy): Eukaryota > Metazoa > Arthropoda > Insecta > Diptera > Asilidae > Neoitamus > Neoitamus cyanurus. Next base: position 21,394,369 of record OX384547.1, read on the forward strand.
AACAAGTATTCATAGTATTAGCCTTAGTAATAGGGGATAACTTGGGTTTAAATTCAATATTGGGATTTAGTGAATCATTTAATTCGAATTTCTTTTGTCGATTTTGTAAGTTACACAAAAAGAAAACTCATGCTTGTACAAGGGAAATTCCCAGTGCTTTGAGGAATGAAGTGAATTATGAAGAGGATATATCCTTATGCAACCCTCAATTGACTGGTATTTATAACGGGTGTCTCCTTAACAAATTGCAACATTTTCATGTAACTAATAATTATTCGGTCGATATTATGCACGATGTTTTCCTGGGTACATGCAAATATGGGCTTTGTAAAGTTTTACATTTTTATATAATATCTGCCAGACTTTTCACATTAGAATTGCTTAATTATCGAAAGCAAAATTTTGACTATCAGCAAAGAGAAGTGAGGAACGTTTCAGTGCCCATTACATTAGATAATTTAAAGAAAAATAATTTACAAATGTCAGCAAGAGAAGTTTGGTGTTTTGTATGGCTGTTGCCTTTAATAATTGGCGATCTTATTCCTGAAGGGGATGATGTATGGAAATATGTACTCTCACTTCTCAAACTTGTTGATACTGTATTAAGTCCTGAGATGTCCAGTAGTATGCTTTTCTACTTAAGTGATGTAATAGAAGAGCATAATCAGCTTTTCCAAACCTTATTCAAGGAAACACTTAAACCGAAGCATCATCTAATGCTTCATTATTCAACCATAGCACGTCAAACAGGTCCCTTAAAATATTTGTGGTCATTTAGATTTGAGAGTAAACACCAAGAACTCAAATCATATACTAAAGCTATAACTTCACGTGTAAACATCGCATATTCTCTTGCCGTAAAATTTCAATTTCATTTTAGTCTTCAACTTCTCGACAAAGACGATATATTTTTGAAAACAAAAGAAATAAAATACCTCGCTCATAACATAAAAGATTCAAAATTTTATAAAGAAGTAAAAGATAATTTAGCTCATTATAATGTTACAATAGAAGACTGTAATACTGTAAAAAGCTTACAATATAAAGGAACTTACTATTCTCAAAATTACTACCTCCTTTACAAAGGTAATTTAGAGCATATTTATCAAATTGAAGAACTATATTTGGCTAAAGACCAATTTTTTGTAATTTGTTCAACAACTGAAGTCACGGGTTTTAATGAACACTTGCAATCCTATTTAGTAGGAAAGAAACTTACAGAACGTGTCGAATTCTTTCCCATAACGATGTTTATAAGTCCTCCATTTAATATTCATACACTTGTAAATGGAAAAAAATATTTTAGAATACAATATTTATAAGCACATTGTTGAATGAGAAATTGGATCAAGTCCACTGAATGTGAATGCTTTTTTTTGTCTAATTGTAAGTTTAATATAATATGAACATGTATATATTTTCCATAAAGAATATTTTATGTACATATATATGTATATTTAAAGAAATAAATAAACAAAATGCAATATACATAGATACTTAGTACAATTTTATTTTCTCCTTATATAACATTTGTTAATGCTTCTCTGCCTTGAGTTAGCATTTTTTCTCTTAGGTTTAAAAATTTCTACATTTTCGGTTGAATATTCAGACATTTTATAATCCAAAAATGGTCGAAAATAACAAAAGCGGTTGTTAATCCTACAATATTAAAACTTTACAATTTGCAAATTCAACATCTTTTTAATAGGTTATTTCACAACAATGCTGCTCTATCAACACACAAATTTGTTGAAACAACTGTACATATTATTGGTTTGGTGCATTCCTTACACTGTAAATTCAACGAATTGGTTGTTGATTTTAAATATTTTGAATAGTTGATTTTACAAAAAAAAACGTTTATATCAACACACAAATATGTTGATTTTACTATTGATATTGTTAGTTTTCAATGCACTTTGCGCTGTAAATTCAACATATCAAGAGTTGATTTAACAATTCAGCAAAATTGTAAATCCAACCATTTACGCGATTAGCTGAAAATCAAAGCCGGAAATTGTTGATTTGATAGCCACTTTCGGTAATTTCAACAACTTCTTTCTCTCCGTGTAATCGCCATTAAACGTTTAATCCGGCACAATCATGCGAACAAGAGACAATATTGTAAAGAGCGTGCTAACACACTGCATTATGTGTACAAAGCTCACATCCGCACGCACTCAGTCAACTGCAACTATCTCCTGCAGCACAGTGCCCATTTAATTTGTTTGATCACTTTGGGAATCAGGACGATGTCCCAAGCCGGTGTTTTTCCTATGCAGCCTGTCTCCGGGTGCACAATTTCTATTCATGCAATTTAGTGCAGCTATGGGATCGAGGCCCGCCCCATTACAATAAACGAAAGCATACGCCCCCCGGTCTGGCCCTTCAATGCGAAGAGACGAGCTCCACCCCATTGAGAACTAGGCCAGAGAGCGAGGGGCGCGCTTTTCAATGAATCGCATCAAATCATGTACAAACACGGGCACAATGCGGCTGCTTCTATGAAACCAAAAATAAAAAAAGTGAATAAATCCTGCTGGAAATAAACGCCGTAAAATGCCCACTTCACCCACATTCCCCCCTATTGAATTGCTCGCCGTTAGAGCTATTAAAAAGCATTTTAAGTACACTTCGGCACCCTACGGCCGGGAGGGCTTCGGGACAGCGGCACAACAGTACCTCCAATCTCCAGAAAATTGCAACCAAATACAAAATGGAATATGAGGGGATCTATAGGATTACGTATGGATATCCCGGGCGGTCCCATCGTGAAGGAAACCAAAAAGTGTCATGGGCTTCCTCCGCCCAACCCAGCAAGACTATGTGGGCTGTGGGCCAGCCCCCACCCATCCGACTACGAGTCGAACCGGTGCACTATTTCTTTCATTTCCACATTTTTAGAATTCGGGTAAAAAGGAAAAGTTTTTTTCTAATTTACCCGGGACAAAGGAGGACCGCCGTTACAGTGGTTAGATAAAGGAGGGGTTCCCGGTCAAACGCAAACGAATCACCCAGGAACTCGGTATGCTTGGCTTGCGAGACTTTACATCGGAGGCAAAACTTTTCGTCCTTTTATGAAGACGCTGCAGAGATAGCGGCCAGGACGGAGTTTCTTGTCCTTTCGTCGTCCCCACATCCGCCCCCAACCCGCCGAGCGGTGGAATCGATGGTGATGGAGTTTGTTTTTTTTTTACATTCCGGAGAATGGGGCCAGTGAAACAAGCAAACCAAACCGGAGAAGCAATTGCACCGGATTGCGCGCTGTCTGTCCGTGGGGACAGCAAAGCATGCCGTAAACGGAAGAAATGTGAATCCCACAGATAAGACGATTGACCACGATCGGGCATCTAGATACGGTTCGGTGAAATCGAACTGAAAAAACTACTCGATGGCCATTAGGAGGCCTAATTCGAGCTCTCCATCCATTAATGTCCAGTCTATCACCAGAGCCGGTAAAGACGTTTATTGCGGCCTGCGGCAGACAGGCTTTTGGAGCTGTTCTTAGGCAATATTTACACACACGGTTTTTCTTCCGCGGCTTATAATGAAACCTTAGGTGTATAATGACTTCCTCCCTCAGGAATAACTTTAGCCAAGTCTAAACATTTGTTGAATTTCACTCATTTCGTTTCTAACGCTAATTAACAAACTAGGGAAGTAGTTTACAGTGAGTAGCCAGAAAATCGCGAAGGTGAGAAATACAAATTTTGGCTTCTATATTTTTATGTTTAAAATTTTGCTGTGATAGGTAGGTAGCCAGTAAAAAACCGAAATCCGTCTTTTGCTTTCGGGTTAACAAATACATATATTGTATATGTAAATTGTAGTCCGTGAAATTCTCTTCAATTCTCATATGTAGGCGGTAGGCGGACGTTATTTCGAATTTTCTTTTCAAGGGCTGCAAAAACTATGGATTAGTTCAATCGTCACAACTTTAAATTAGCAACAACAAATTATTATAAGAAAAAAAGTCAAACCAATTTGGATAAAATTTGGTATGTTGTTTCATAGTACAGAGTCTTCCAATAAGGACGCTCGACTTTTAAATGTAAATTAAACAAGTTGTATGTGAGATATCCACTCCGTTTTTATTTTACTTATAGTATTGAATATAACGTCGTTAAAATGTCCGCCGCGGCTTTGCTTGGTGGCACGTATTCGGGAGGTCCAATTTTCGATGACCTTATCGCATAAATCTGTCTGAATTTGCTAGATGGCGTTCGTTATGTTGACTTTGAGGGCATAAATTGTTTGCGGTTTATTCGCATGGACCTGTGATTTAAGATAGAAGTCTAAAGGCGTTCAATAGCACGCTCTTGGTGGCCAGTTCACGTAGTCCTTAAATCGCTATGTGGCACGTAGCGCCGTCCTCTTGGAACCACAAATCTTTAAAATTATTAATATCTGGTTGGGCCACTCCGCGGAATGAGCTGACCGAACAAAGTCGCGGGCACAGCTATACTAGATAATAATCCCTGTCTTGGTAGAGTGGAGCACATAATGAAATGTTAGAAGGTACTGCAGCTCGGATATCACCCAAGCCCGTAGGCTGGTCCCATAGACATTTTAAGCAATTCTTCACGAAAGCATTTGCCAATAAAGAAGCCCCTCGCAGCTATTATTGCACTCTGGAATATCTATTTCCATGCCACTCCTATCCCGCATATTCTTTTGTTTCTTTAGTCAAATGTAAATGTTTTGTGGGTAAAAATTTCCTTTCTGTTCATCCCAAAAAAGTCAATATTGTTTTTTCCTCCATACGATTGTTCGGTTCACATATGGCAGAGATTGGCACAAAAAAATAATTCAATAAATATCCCGTCCGTCCGGGAAGAGTTAAGGCGTGAGCGATGTGCCCGTGTATGCTCAAAACAAATTTTACATTATTTTCCTGTCAAAGCTCAAGCCCCCGATACCCTTTTCGATATTGTGTAGGCCGTAAAGGCACGTCTCCCATATGTAAAGTCCCGTCTGCGAGCGTTCTTAAAACAGCCGCAATATTCTTGTTCGGTGCTCCACCTTGGGAAATCCTTTTCTGGTTTCAACCGATATGTCTTTGGTTCAACGTCCTTGAGATTGAAGGGGTTGCGGGTGGGTTTTCTCTACGCAATTGGTTTATGGCTCGAGTACATCTGCGGTACGGTGGCCTGGTGTATCCCCTCATTAACCGCACGTACTCGTCCATTTTTCATTCCAAACGGCAAAATTTCGTCCTTTGACGCAACCAAAGCGCCTCTGGGCTCGAACCCGTTCAAAGGGTCTGGCACCGCATTTTAATTGAATCCTTGCAGCGGCGCACCGAGTGCCGGAGGGTGGGGGCATCCGCCCCACTTTGAGCAATTTTGATTTGGACGATAATTACACAGCGATAATTGCGCATTTCCCCTTTTTATTTCTTTGTTTTTATTAACCCTGCTAAGCAGCCATTAACCCGGGTGCTCATTATTTGCGAGCTTTCTGCATCCGTACAATCCCAGGTTCAGGCCACCCCCGCACCCTAGGCAACTGTAAGGCTCTCGACTAAATTATCCTGGGCAGTGATCATCATCATAGCTGCGGCCCTTCACTTTTTATTATTTCCACAGCTTTTTGGGGGGCAATGTACAAAATTTAATGAGTTCGCGGCGGGCCACATTCCGGCGGTTAGAAGCGGTCGCTTTATGAATTTTGCACCTTTTATCTGCGGCTAAAATGTGCGCCAGCCTTAATTTGTATAAATATTTATATTCATTAAGGTTTATATTTAATGCCGCGCCATATTTTACATAATTACGGGCGTTTATCGGGTAAATTACCGGCGGGTGGCCGACCCGACTCGGCTCGCTTTATTAAAGCTCGGCTTTTGTGATGTAAGTGAAAATTACGTCGTTTTGTTCGGCTGGTGTGGTTGCGCCTTCGGGCGGACGGGGGTGGTCCCGCTGTACCGCCATCAGGGGTCCAGGGGTATGAGCTCACCGGAAGTACACCTTGGATCTCTGCCTTGCCGCGAGCGGGATTTAGGCTCATATGGTGTAGCTTATTAGAAATTCATAGAATGAGTAATTCCCGAAGCAGCCATCATGTAAAAAGTAATTCTCGGCAACAACGTGTGCAGCAGGCAGCAGTTTTTTGCCCCCTTTGCACGGAACGACATTGAGGGAATCTGACTGTGACCGGGCGTAGAAGGCGTTTCTTCCGGCCAAGGTGGATGGTGCAGAAGTCTTTCATTTTGCGCCGTTAATGTTTAATGGTTACGGCTTGGCTAATTCCTTCCACGGCGCTGTGATACGGTTCGGGCTCACGTGTAATGAAGCTCATTTTGTGCTTAAGAAAATTGCCTCCGGGTGTGGGGGGCTATTAGCACTCACGAGCAAGAACTTCTGCCTCGGCAAGAAGGTGCTACAATCGCAACAGAACGAGAATTTTCTGTTGCGCTGCCACAGCTGCCTCATGTTTAATTTATCCCACTGATGGCCTTTATCATGGCGCTCTGACCTCCGGTGGTGATAATTTTCGCTTTTATCCGTAGCTAAGGTCCTTGATAATGGTCCAGTGCGTATCGCTGATGTCGATGCGCTTTAATGCACTCTGGCTGAACTGAAGCATTAGGAAAGCTCTTTTCCATTCGCTTCCTTACAGTCGATCCTCCGGCTGTGAAAAATTCATGCTATATTTGCGAGGAGGGAAATGCACATTTGGTAGCAGAAAAGATAGAAATGATGTATGCAGGTGCACTTCCCACTCGAACATCTGAAATTCCCCCTTCAAATTTTAAAGGTAGTCGATTGTTGGCTGGATAGACGTCTATTGAAATATTCCTTTTCGATTTGAACAAATGCTTAAGCTTATTTTCTACTTTAGATTTTATAGAGCAAAAGATATTTGGAGATAGCCAGAATTTTAAAGGAGTACCGGCAATTCAGTCTGAAAGTTTTTTATCGCTGTATCTCAACAAAAACTTGAATTTTGAATTGGGTACCATTTCCGCATGTCAAATGTTTAGTTACTCATATTTGGTAGCTGTAATATGGAAATACCTCCGAAAAACGTTTATTAATTGTGAGGGTCCATTGCATTGTTACGTGTTCATTTTGGTGTGCATAATCGTCCGTCTTTTTGGGCCGATATTGGATAGAATTGACGGAAATGACATGTAGTTTCGACAGGATGGTGCGATCTGCCACATAACACGTGAAACTATGACGTTAACACAAACGAAGTTCTTGGGTGGTGTCGTCTGTCGTTTTGGAGACCAAAACTGTTCGCCAAATAGTTTCAATGTAACCTGTGTGGACTTCTTTCTCTGTGGTTTTTATGAACATTCTCTGTGGCATTTTATTGTATGTCTAATGTCAACAATTGCACTTTACAAATCAACTAGCTTTTTACATTATATTTGGTCCATCCAGTTAATATTATTTATCATCACATTTCAAAATTAATTTCGCCTGTTCCAACCAAGCTAACAGTTGGATATTCGGCTCAACCCAGCATGCAATGAGAAACCTAGTTGACCATATTGTGGAGTACATATTCCTAAAAATCATCAACATACATCTTAGAATACATTTTTCAGTTTTTCTCCCGGCCCGGCCTTAGTGTGACACCCTTTTGTTATAATTGCAAAAGGAGCAATGATCTCTTCGAGTTTTAAATGACAAAATTCAAATGTCGCTTGAGTATTACTTTTAACTAATTTTTATTACTCAAACTAATTTCAACTACGAGCAAGGGCTAGGAAAAACTGTAATAAAGCACGCTTGACCCAACTTCACGATTTCTAAGCAGCGTCCTTTGCACCCTTCATTTTATTTAATTTTTTTTTTTTTCATTTTACATGTGCCGCTTAGAATAATGGCAAAACTTTCTCAGCTTTAATTTAATTGCCAAGATAGGGGCACTGTCGAAGGAAGGAAGGAAGGAAGGAACTGCATAAGTCCACAAAGACTGGCTTTGTTTTATACAACAAAAGGTTAATGAAGGAAATTTCCGGCAATTTATTGAAAGCTTGCAAATGAAACGTCCACTAAATGGAGAAGTTCTCGACTGGCTAGATATGAGAAAATGGGCAGAACTTAATTATTTTGAAATTTTACGGGTATCGATTCATCTTATGTAAAGTGGAATGCTGTGGATGAAATTGTTTAATAAGTTTAAGATGCTCTTATTGTTGTTTGTAGTGGATGTTGGAATATGGAGGGACGTGATTTGATATGCTTGATTTGGATAGTCATTCACTTCTTATTTAGACTGTCTATGTGTTTTAGTTTGTCTGCTAGCGTTATTAAATTTCTGGTTGAATTTTAAATTATTACAGGAGAAATGTAGGAAATAAATTTTAGTACAAGTAAAGAGCATCTGAACAAGAACTTGAAATATAAAAAAAATACAGTAGGTACTTAAATGATATTCTTCTAAATTTTTATTAATTTGTAATTGCTGACATTAACTTGACATTGATATCAAATCGCCACCGCGGCTCCATTGGAAGATGCGTGACCTTTCAATTTCTTCTTACACTTGTCTAATCGTCTCAGGGTGATTCACTTTGGCCTTACTTTTCAAAAAACCACAAAAGAAGAAGATCAGAACTTCTCGGAGACCAGTTTTGATATCAAAAACCTGGGAACATAGATTGCAATAACGTCATTGTTGCGCGTGCAGTATGACAGGAAGCGTCTTCCTGTTGAAATCATCCGCGATTATGCACACCAAAATTAACGCGTAACTTGCAAATTGCTACTGTAAAATTGTCACCAAATTGTCAAATTGAGAAACATCAATGGTGTAATTCAGTGGTTGAGAGGTGTCAAGGTAGATTTAGGAATAATTTTTGAATTTGATTTCGAGCAAGTTGAATTTTATTTATGTGCGTTTTGAACCATACCGGCGCTCCATAGAGCATAAGGGCTTGAAATATTGTTTGTTGTTTTATCAATGACGATGCCGAAGTATTTAATGTGGTTAAATCACGCAATGGGTGGCCCGTTTAAATTGTAAACTGTTTGGAAGATTACGTGGGTTCCGCTTTCGAGTGAAGAACATGCATTGTGTTTTACTCAGATTTTGTTTAATGTTCAATTTACGAAAATATTCTTGGAGCTTTACTAGACCATGTTGTAGGGAAGATTAAATGTAACAAGCTCTATTGTGAGAGCAAAATATTTCTGCATCTTCTGCAAAGATTGAGGTTGAACAGTTTGTAATCTCAGGAAAGTCAGCTGTAAATATATTATATAGGATTGGTCCCAATACCGCGCCTTGGGGAACTCTTGCGGTAATGGAATGTTTAGTGGAGAAGGTGTTCCCAATATGAAGAAGTTTTTTTTTATTATTACGACGACATCGAGGAGAACCAACCCTGTGCATTCTTTCATATTAAGGTGGGACTTAATGTGTTTCGTTCTTTGCTTTGTTACTTGGATTTCTTCCTTTCAACTTGTTTGTTTTTGTGACGTTGTTTCTGCCCTATTAAGGAACACATCTGGTGTTCCGCAGGGTAACCATATTGGTCCACTGTTTCTTCTACCGACGACGTGCAACTTTTTCGTACAATCTCTGTTTATCGGGACTGTCAGCCTTTGAACTCTGACTTACAAGCCTTTAATATTTGGTGCTGAATCACTTTCGTTTAAATGCTTTATAATGCATGATGATATGCCTACATGTCTTCCACATATGTAAATGTTAATTTAAAAGAAACTAATGTACTCAATGGCGAAGAGTCTGTGTAGCTCACATAGGGCTTACTCTCCTGAAAATGAAAAACGCTTGTACCTCGTAAAGTAGTTCTATAATTGAAATTGTGTAAAGCGTGTAAGCTGCTTTACTGTTAACTTTTCATTTTCTCCAGTTAATAGGTGCAAAGCAACATATATGGCAAAGTGGAAAGAGCTGCTCTTAAACAGCTGAAAATCCTACAAAAGCGCACTTTGACCTTTTTCCCGTGCTCTTTACCGCTCCTTTGAAATTATGTAAACCTCCCCCCGATATAATCATTCAGAACTCTAATTATTTTGGACAAGGGTAAATGCCTTTTGGACTAGGGCTTGTACTTTTCGGGGAATTATAATCAATTTGGGAACGGTGCACAGAGCCAACTTGTTCCCCACCGCATTAAAAGCTGTTTCACCTTTTGATTTAAGGACACCAGGTTGAGGGCGCAAGGGACGCTAGAAGCCCTCATAAACCATTTGTTAGATCCCACAGAACTACAAAAAGCACTAAGGCACTTTCGGTATTTACCTGGAAAATTGCACGAAACGTGCAATTACTCCTCATTTGTATTATTTTTACCTCCATTGTACTTGGCCTCATTTATTTGATTCGGAGGGCCGTGCAATTTTTCAAGTGGCCGGATGTGTGTGAAGTATGATTTAAGGTATCCTGTAACTGTAACGTCCGGAGATTGAGGTGTTTGTCCGCATCCTTTGCATCCCAAGAGCATATATGCGCCTGTAGAAGGAAAGGAGCGCCACGTTAAGGGGGGGATTTGCTTGATGTGGAACAACTATTCAGGGCGGAATTAATGTGGCATTCGCCTTAGTTTACTAAAGCTGCAAGTAAACAGACTACCACTAGGGGAATGCATGTAATCAAATCACCTACATGCCCGTCATTGGAAGAATTCCATTTGCATTTGTTCCGGTCCTTATTATTTATGACTCCATTTTTCGCGTTTGGAATTCATATATTAAAATTCGTGAATTTGCATTCAATGAGCTCGCGAATCCTCGATATTCACGACGTTGTCGTTTGCTTGACGGCGCGGCGCAGCGGATAAAATATAGGTCGATTAAGAAAGCACTACCTAACAGCTATCAACGTGCACACAAGCGTAAAAATCGTGTATGAAAATCTGTGTTAATAAAAGGAGAGCTCTATGTTCCACTATAGCGTCTGAAGCACTCAAAGGAAATTAATAAAACTTTGTACAAATACTCTTGGGGGATTAGGTCACAATGTACGATTTGTTTGATTTCTAAATATTGGTTTGAAATGAAATGGTGGTCGTATAGACGGTTCCACGGGAATATTGCGCTTTTATATGTAAACCTATTTGAAAGACCAATTCATGGCATTAATATTTATAAACGACTTCGGGCATATGGCCAACGCGACTGTTCTTGCCGAAGCGCATTTTTCTCAGTCCAATTTTGGGTCACTGTTTCGAGCAATGTCTGAGGGATGTCAACAATAACATGAATAATGTTAGCTTCCAAGTCGTTAATTGGCAATTATTTCTGGTTTATAAGCATAAACCTGTGACATCACCTAATCCCATAGAAAAAGTCGAGAGATGTCCATGTTGACCTTGGAAGCCAATTTACGCGGCCATTTTCGAAATCACATTATCGAGTAATTGTTATTGCAATAAATCGATGGGATGATAGACACGTAGCGCCATTCTGTTGAAATCACATCTCGTCAGGATCAATATCATAGCAAAACCTCCACATAATGGAAGCACCCAATTTCTGCGACCGACGACGAATACATACATTTACAGCGTGAATATTTGACTTGTTAGTGTTTTTGCATCATCCAGAGAGTATGTTAGTATGAAATCTATTCAAAGGTTAGCTTGCTCCGCTATAAAAATCACAAAGTCGTCTATAGGTTTCCCGAATTGACGACCGATTTTCAGAGTACACTCTGATGGTTTTAGACGGTTCCTCAAGTGTGAGTCTTATTCATAAATACTCATGACTATACTGAACATAAATATCAACAAGAGCTGTCAGAATGACAGCTGGGATTATCGCTATCACTACCAGTTCTATTTACGATAAATAAAACACTTCTAGTTAACAACTATGCTAGAAATTACGCCAAATACTTATTATAAATCTTCTTTCTATTTTCAGGTAAGTTCTATAATATTTCTATAACCCCCCCCATTTTGGGCCTTTATTATAAGACGATCACTTCGGACGAGAATTGTTAAGGTGCTGTTTTTATTTTTTAATATAAACACTTTAACGATATCTCCAAAGTGGCGTGTAGAGAAGATTTTTCTATAGAAACGTACGTAGGTTGCTAGTTAGGTCTTGAGATATGGCAACACCAGCGTGAATATGTCAAATCGGACATTGTTATCGTAAAGTTTGCCATTTTTCAAATATCACTCGTATGACAAAACGTTCTGACTACGTTTACCATTCAAAATGGCAAACTTTACGATGACAATATCCAATTTGACATATTCACACTGGTGTTGCCATATCTCAAGACTTAAGTAGCAAACTACGTATACTCGTACGTAAAATAAAATAAAAAAACTTTTTTGTTTAAGTATTTACTCGCGACAATTTCTGACGTAGTGATCTTATAGGGAACCAGTTTGACACCCCTGTGTAAATAAAATATAAAAAACGTTCTTCCATAAAATTGTTCCTTCCCAACCCAACAACAACTTTGTTCTTGTAATTTATATTGAAACACTGGGAATAAAAAACACTGAATTTTTGAGTAAGTTAACTTGTAACCGCTTTATAGCTGCACAACAACCTTTATAAAAATGTTAACTGACCATCCGAGCCTTTAAATGGCCTCGGCGAATGTTAAAACAAAATCTACAAAATTATACTGATTAAATTTGGAGGTGATTGATTGATGACCCATTGAGAAAATATTATTAATTACTCAAAGCCCCCCAAAATATGACTTCCAGTTGTTCAGAAGTAATCACGGGTGTTTCTCAAGATCACTGGAACAACTCAAAATGCAGACGACTTAAGTGTAACCTTATTGCGCAATAAATTTCGCAATTTAAGCACGTTATTAGGTGTATTATGGTTTATGGCCTTTTAAGTAAATTTCAAATACGAGTAAAATATTGTTTTCCCTCCGAAGGCGGGAGTGATAAGTCTGCAATTAATCAAAACAAACCATAATGCTTTTCCATCCTCAACCGCGCATAAAACGAAACATTTTCGCACATTTTCGCAGCTTGATGAACTCAAGCCCCCCAAAACGACCTTAAGACAGTGAACTTTGTGATCCAATTATGGGCGTTCGAATTTAATATTTACTTGGCCCCGGACGGTACCGCCTCTTCGCTGTGATGCATTATTCAGAGCCTTAGTTTGATGGACTTTTGGCACCAAAAGCTGCAGCAGGTGGGAGCTCAATTAGGCAGGCCCGGCCAAATTAATGGCAGCAAAGTTACCTTAAGTCATAAAAGAGATGCTTTTTTGTGAGAAGAGACATGGTTGGCAAAGAGAATTTCCAAATAGGTAATTTTGTACGAGATGAATCGAAGGCGAATGTAAATAAGACGTGGGTTCTGGTTCCCACATTATCAAGCAGTGCGACTCTGCTCGAGGATAAAGCGAAATTAATGGAAGAAGAAGACAACCTGCATTTTAGTGGAAATTTAAAACTTCTTAAATTATCCGAAGTTCTCTACTCTCTAGTCCTCGTGTCCTAGTTGTACAGTCACAGACAATTTCACCACTTTGTGACTACAATTTGAATTTGTTGAAAAAAATAAATTAAAAGGTTTATCAAGAGCACTACTCAAATTGTTTCTTAAATAAAACAAAACTATAAAGCAAGTATAGGGTGTGCCATTTTCATTATCCGGATTTTAAAACTGAATAAAAAACAGACGGAATGGCATTTCAGTAAAAGCACAATCGATTCCATTAATAATGGAAAATAGTTATTATGTGGCACGTAGCGCCACGTTGTTGAAAACGTTTATCTTGGAGGTCTATATAAAAGAAACAGGGTCAACAAATTGGTAATCATCGCCTAATTGTTCTCCTCATTGATGGTAAATCCTCGTCCTTCATGGTTCTCCAAGAAAATTCGCCAAGTAAAGGTATATAACAGCTCAAGATCTTGTGCACGACGAGGAATCGAAAGGGTTGGCCAAACAACAGCAATATTCTTGGTATGCTTTGACTGGCTTTACGACGGTGCACATGCGTTGGTTGATCGAGTACGCAGCCAGTTGAATAAAAATTTTGAAAGTTATATTCACAGCATCTTTGTTCGTTTGGAAGATTATGGCGACCAAACATTTCACTTAACGAGCGATACATAAGAATTACAGGACACGAATTTTCGTAATTGGACTGAATAATTTCTAGTCGTTGTTGAACCGTGTATCTTTCCATGATTAAATGATAAAGCTTACTAATTATTTATGTAACATATGCCACTACAAATGTTAAAAAAACACGGACATTCCGTTTGGAATACCCTATACATTTAATGCAATTAGTAATGGAACACAATATCGTACAAATGTCCACCACGACTACGTTTGCAAGAGTAGGTCCATTTTCTATTACATGACAAATTTATTTGTGATTTTCACTCCCTTTAACATCCAATAATATACCTTTTCGAAATTTCCTTCGAATTTATTTCAACAAAATAGCGCTACGTGCCACACAGCTGGCGAAGCATTTGCTCTATTGCATGAAAAGTTCCTTGGACACATAACGCAAAACACGAAACAGTGATGTTGGTTGACCATCAAGATCTTGTGATTTAACACGTTTAGAATTTTTTTTTGGGGTTATGTGAAGTTAGTCGTCTATACCAATAAGCCCAATTCAGAAACTGAATGCGCTCCATTGAGCAAAGCCCGGCCATCTAAACGATATGTTTTCCATTATTATTGGCATCGACTACTTTCACTAACAATAAAAATGTTGTAGAAATTCCAAATTTGTTTTTAATACAATTTAAATGTCCGGAAACGCAATGTCAAAAGGAAGGACACAAACAAAAAACCATTACAGTAGCTATCAATGTATTTTTATGATTGTGTTGTTCCTTCACAATTTTTATTTCATTTCTTTTACACTTTATTAAAAAGCATCAATGAAGGTACTCGTACCTAGTCGGTTTTTACATACAATGTGTCTCCTGTTCAAAATTTTATGGATGGAGCAAAAAAGTATATCTGTAGAGACTAGAGGTGGAGTTAGAGTTGTGGCTGCTCATAACGATGATGAACCCCGGCCAATGTCCCTCTGTGGGGTAATTTTTCATTTTTACTTGAGGCTTTATAGCATCAGATGGGCAGTTTCTATCCACTTTTATGGCACTTTTAAAAATTCCATTTTATGCCGCCGCTTTATGGACACAGCACACAAAACTTTTTTTTATTTCTTTTCATTTTTTTATTTTATGCCATTCAACAAAAGATGTGTGCGGACAAAGTTGATATGCATATCCGCTGGGAACCGACTTGCCGCTGTTGTTTTGTTAAAAGTTACTTGCCCCCAAAAGTGATGTACAGGTGACGGAGCGTCTCTGCAGCCCCAGTCACTTCCTTCGACACATTCTTGTTTCTGCAGCTGGGTGTTGGAGTTGTTCCCCCTTCACCCACGAGATGAATAAGTTTCAACGGAGTGGCGCAACTTTCGTAATTGAATTACTTCAAAGGGAAGCAACCGAGTAACTCTTGACTTAATTATTTCAAGAGTTATGAGGGATGAAAATAAGTGACCTTGGGTCGTACAAAATCCCACACTGATTTCGCTCTTTGAAGTGGATGGCTGCAGGAAAAAAAATTATAGTAATGGTGTGGCATGCCCCAGAGGCTGATGGAGATCTTGTGTGCTCCCTAGGTCGGAAAACTTACCCTTGGCTGCTCTGCTGCCATAATAAGCTTGTAACGTAATAAAGCAACAGCAACCTATTGTTGCGGTATTGTGGACTTTGAAGTTATGCCCAGAGTTATTAGTATTGTTACAGCGAGCGAGTGACGTGTGTTAGGACCCTCCTCAGTTGGGCCATGGGAACTCAGGAAACAAAAGGGAAATTAGCTGAATTATCTACACCTATGTTTGTGGATTCCTCTTGGGATACTCTGCCTTTGATGATAAATCACTGCCGTGTTTCGATTATCCGGTTAATCATAATTAGCCAAAGTGCCTTGCAGCCATCGTATTAGCGCCTCCAGCGAATTGTCTTGTTTGAGTAATTATTTGCTGATATGTTTTGGAATCTATGATATGCTTTGTGCAAACCAGGGCATAATGTGGAATGCCGCATTTTTCTTATGTGCTTTTCCTAATAACATAAGCGAGAGATAGAGGACACTCTTCATCATAAATATTGGATGACAAAACATATATTTTCTTTCTACAAGGTGGGCCAAAAGAAGTCATCCGATATTGTTTGGCTCTCATTTTTTTTTCTAAATGAAAAACTTCGATTCTGTTTTTTGATTATGTTTATTTGAACCTTTAGAATTTTATTGGTCAAGTCGAGAAGATGATATCGGCCAAATGGGCGCCGTCACAATTGATTGCCACAACCGATATTCTGAAGGCGGCGTTCCCGGGTCGCCTCATCTCTCGTTTTGGCGATTTGCACTGGCCCGCAAGATCGCCCGATTTAACCGTTCCAGACTTTTTTTTGTTGGGTTTTTTGAAGTCCCGTGTTTACGTGAACAAGTCCGAGACCCTGGAAGCCCGCAAGGACAACATTCGACACGAGTGCGAGAATCTGTCCCCCGAAGTTCTCGCCGAAGTGATGAAAAATGCCATTAAACGAGCCCGTATGGCAATCAATTGCGACGGCGCCCATTTGGCCGATATCATCTTCTCGACTTGACCAATAAAATTCTAAAGGTTCAAATAAACATAATCAAAAAACAGAATCGAAGTTTTTCATTTAGAAAACAAATGAGAGCCAAACAACATCGGATGAGTTCTTTTGGCCCACCTTGTAAAACTCGTTTTTCGTTAAGTGTGCCGTTTTGCCTGCCTTCTGTTCTATTCATTTTCTCATTCCACTAGAAATCCTGTTGCCCTTAATAAGCAATGCTCATATTATTCTTTTAGTAGTTACTTTTCGCTTATGTCATTAAAAGCTGCTAATGAGTTTTTATGAGAAAACACATCAAAATGTGAGGCGGCAATTTAGTTCTGCACGCTGCAGTAAAACATATGACAGCTAAAGAGCACACTTAAACGTCTTCCTCTAAGTGGTAGGTAAAAGTGCTTGTCTAACTAAAAAGTGCATAAAGCTTTTTAGAAAATTGTATTAGGTCCGCAACTAAGTTCCCGCTGTTTTTCAATAGATGGCTCCAGTAGTAAGAGTTGGTCGATTATAGCATTACTAAAACGTCATGAACCAAGCTTAGACATATGGTAAGCAAGCCGCTTTGATACATTTGTGATTTTGTTTTTGAAACATATACTTTTGGTTGTGTGAAAATGTCTGATTATGTGCCAAATAATCGTCATTTGCGGGGAAGTGTTGCTTTTCGTTTTTCATTCGAAGAAAACGGCGGCTCAAGCGCATCGAGAACTCCAAAAAGTTTACGGAGATGCTGCTCTAAGTGAAACAACGTGCCGTGATTGGTTCCGTCGCTTCAAAGACGGTGATTTTGATGTTGACGACCGTTCGCGTGAAGGAAGGCCGAAAATCTTCGAAAACGCTGAAAAGACGTTGAAACCGAACGAAACGATCACTGGGGAACGGTATCGAACTCAATTGATGCGATTGAGCCGAGCACTGCGCGAAAAGCGGCCACAATACGATCAGGGCACGAAAAAGTGATTTTACAGCACGACAACGATCGGCCTCACGTTGCCAAACCCGTCAAAACCTACTTAGAAACACTCAAATGGGAAGTCCTACCCCACCCGCTATATTCCCCAGATATTGCGCCGTCCGATTATCACTTATTCCGTTCGATGGCACATGCTCTGACTAATCAGGAGTTCCGTTCATATGACGACATCGTAAATTGGCTTGATTCATGGATAACCTCAAAACACGAACACTTCTACCGTGACGGTATTCGAGCTCTGCCAGAAAGATGGGAAAAGGTTGTCGCTAGCGATGGGTTGAATAACTCATTTGTAACCATTTTTTCATAATAAAGTTTTATATTCATAAAAAAAAACAGCGAGAACTTAGTTGCGGACCTAATATATAATTATTAAAAGTCCTTAATATTCTCAGATATCATTTTTCCAGTTTCTAGTTAGCAAAACCAACTGATAAAATTTAATCCTTAAAAAGCCACAAAGCCTTGTAGTCGGTAAGCAAATAACGTATGGTGTCGGTGCGTGTGTTAAGTTAGTGACTTTGAAATGAAAGAATTTTTATTTATACCAAAATCCAACTTATTTTTCAACATATGTAGTCTCCTTTCAGTTCAATACACTTTGCCCGATAATGTGATCAGCCAAGTTGCGTTCCTTGGGAAAAATTTTGCTCAGACCTTGAAGGTGTGAAAGGCTCGACGAGAATACACAAGATTCTTAAAAAAGACAAATATTCTCTTTCGCGCCATTTAATAGCCCGATTAAAGATAGTGTCTCTCCGATCTGCTTCAAGAAACTTTTCCCTTGTTACAGGATTATCTGATCACAATATTAAGATCAGTGGTGCCCCCGGGGATCTACATAAACTTACGCTTAACGGCTTATTCAGGGCAACCTTTGGTCTAGTTGCTGGATATCTCTACCCACCTCGAAATATCTACATCTACATCTACAACATGATGTTTCCCAACTTCCAAAAATTAAGATTTCTAGTAACTTTGCAAAATAGTCATTTGTTTCAGCGATTATCTCATCTTTTGACGAAAATCTTTAAACATTGTGTCTTTGCCTGGAAAGGATATCAAGTATCAAAAATAAAATCAGGCATGTGATTTGAGCACCATCTCTTATCAAAGTAACGAACTTACATATGAATCACACCCTCCATATTCTTCTTCACGGCATAACGTTCCTATCAGGTCGCGAGCATATTATTATTGTTTCTCTATTTTTACGTACGATGATTTTAGGTACCCCATGCATTTTTTCCTGAGCAGGACAATTCAGGCACCTTTTAATTTTATCCTTTACACTTTGTATTCACATATCTCATATAATCTTTGTAATTTATTTATAATTTTTTTTTCTAACTTTTCGCTTGTGAAACTTGTTTTTTTTTAAATTTATTTTCTATGCTGAATGTTTGTAAAAATTAAGTCAGCTGAAGTAAACCACGAAATAGTGTGTTATTTTGTTTTCCAAAAAAGAACAGTGGATTAAGGACTATGTATAAAACAAACATTTTAGTAGAGTTCTCGGAACATGTAGGGATCAGCTGTGTTGGTCCGTTCGCCTTGATGTTTTGCAGGTGGCTTCCTATAGGCCTCAAACTAAGGCATGTTAATTATTTAGGGCGGCTGGGCCCTAGTTTGCGAAATATTCAACTTTTAATTTTGACGAAACGTCAAAATCAAAAGTTGCATATTTCGGACAAATCTTCCACTTTCACTGGAATTACAGGTAGCCACCTGCAATTACACTCCCTATTACCCACTTTTTTTCAATTCACTGCACTCTAAACCCTGGAAAAAAAATAATATTAATGAAATATTAAATTGGAAACTCTTACCTGTCAAGTCTGTCCATTGTTTATATTTTATATGTTCTTTTCTTACATTGCAGGTGGCACCCCTGCAATTTGCAGATGGCTCCCTCTGGAATTTCACTAGTCCCTTTTAGATTTGTTAAGAAACATTTTTATTCAAGAATTTCATTATTATTGTTAAATATTTGCATTTGTTGTAATAAACAATTTGTAAAAGGTAAATACTCAGTCAGTAGATATTTTTCAAAAGAACGCAAGTTGTAATAAACAATTTGTAAAAGGTAAATACTCAGTCAGTAGATAGTTTTCAAAAGAACGCAAGTTGTAATAAACAATTTGTAAAAGGTAAATACTCAGTCAGTAGATATTTTTCAAAAGAACGCAAGTTGTAATAAACAATTTGTAAAAGGTAAATACTCAGTCAGTAGATATTTTTCAAAAGAACGCAAGTTGTAATAGACATTTTGTAAAAGGTAAATAATATAATATGTATTTTGCAAATATTTAACAATAATAATGAAATTCTTGAATAAAAATGTTTCTTAACAAATCTAAAAGGGACTAGTGAAATTCCAGAGGGAGCCATCTGCAAATTGCAGGGGTGCCACCTGCAATGTAAGAAAAGAACATATAAAATATAAACAATGGACAGACTTGACAGGTAAGAGTTTCCAATTTAATATTTCATTAATATTATTTTTTTTCCAGGGTTTAGAGTGCAGTGAATTGAAAAAAAGTGGGTAATAGGGAGTGTAATTGCAGGTGGCTACCTGTAATTCCAGTGAAAGTGGAAGAATTGTCCGAAATATGCAACTTTTGATTTTGACGTTTCGTCAAAATTAAAAGTTGAATATTTCGCAAACTAGGGCCCAGCCGCCCTAAATAATTAACATGCCTTAGTTTGAGGCCTATAGGAAGCCACCTGCAAAATTTCAAAGCGAACGGACCAACACAGCTGATCCCTACATAAGCCGAGTTCTCATTTGTAGCACCAGTTCAAAACTACCCTTTGGGTAAACGTAAAAAAATAGAGTTGATATGTATGTACTAATTTTCCTTAAGTGAAATGACCGCAAAAAGCACCAGCTTCATGACATTCTCAATATTTTAGCTATACACAAAACTTACATATATGACCCGGAAGAAACTGTGTTCACAGGTGCCCCATCCCCTACACGTTCTACTTTTCTCACATTTTTCCGCATTTGGTTTTATCGTGGGCACAAATGTAAATGAGACTTAGTTTATTCGCCTCTGTTTGACTAGAAAACCCCCCAACGAAACTTGTAATCCCCACAATCCCCATTCGTCGTGGACTAATCCACCAGCCCAGAGACTCGCCGTTCACGAGTCCCTAATCCATGACAGATTAGCCTCTGTGCACGAAGTTCACAGTCCCTCTGGCAGATTGAAGGGAATTCCCCCATTTACCCACCTGAGGCTTCTGTAACCTGCTGCTGCTGGCGCTCGTGGCAAGGCCGCCCTCCGAACCTCCGAGATCTGATGGAGCCTCCTCCCCCTCGACTTGTTGACAATTCGCACAGAGAAATCTGAGGCTGAATATCACGGCGAACAGCACCAGACCGAAGATGACTTTCGCTCTTAATCCCATTTCTATAGTTCGCACAGTTTGGGATCTAACAAATCACCATAAATCACCGATCGCCTCACGTAAGTCGGCCTTCACTATGTTCACTTTTGGGCGCGCTCTATGCGAACTGAATCACGGCAGAGCGCTATTTCAGGTGAGATACGCCGCCGCGCCCGTCACCGGGCGAATTTCACTTATTTTCACTTCACACTGGGGCCCCGCATGAGGAGCATTAATATGGCGGGATCACCAACCAGCCCCAAACCCCACGACGCGTTTAGACCCCCGCCAAAGTTCCGTACAGCGATAAATCAAGCTGTTGCAGCGACCGGCCCCCCGACACACTATATAGGTACCCTCTGGCGACACACTAAATCTACCGGCATTTGACCTATCTTAACCCGGAGGAATTTTGGCGCGCGCTACGAACAACAGAATTGGAACGCCGATTATTCGAATTCGAACGAGACGGGAGCAGACAGCGTGTCCGGCACAACCTGCACCTGCTGCTGCCTAGTACCTGACTGATGGTGCCTCCGCCAGCTGGGCTGGGCTGACTGACTGACTAGTGACTACTGAATGAACCGCACGGTGGCCCCCCAAAGACTCACGAGCGCGGGTAGCATCTGTTTGGTTGGGAAACTCGAACACAAACAGTCTCCTCCGCAGCAGCAGCACAGAATCCATCACTAGAAGTGAAAATCATGCGGCCCCACTCCCCGAGACTCTCTTGGAGCCTCCTTGAGCTGGTGGGAACTTTCGTGAGGTACAAAGCATTTTCTCTGCACATGCTGAAGCTGAAGCATTGGAGTCCACGAATGAGCTTTCGAAGTGCACTTGCGGCTATTCCATCTCCGTTGCCAGCTCTTCCAGCAGCGGCGGGCGGCCCCACTGTATAGAAGCTGGGCCCCATTCGCGTGCCTCAGGCACCACCGCGCATTGCTGAGCTTTTCTTGACTTTACTTGACTTTGTTTTTCCTCGAGTTTTGTTTTGGTCTGACATCGCACAGTCTTGTGCCAATTCGAGGCTGAATGGGGCTGAGGAGGTGGTCCCGCATCGTATGCCCGTGCCTGGAAGGGAACTGGAGCTCGGGGTTAGGAGGCCCTTCACGGTGCAGCACCGTATAATGCCTTCCTGCCTGCTCGAGGATTATGACATCGTCCCCCCGTACCTTTCAAGAAACTCCTGCTTATTATCCACGTACTCTGGGCATAGTCGATTTTTGCACTAATTACTCCGAAAGAGACTCCGTCGGAGGCTGCACCAACCATATATGAACCTTCGTCGATATTGGCCGAGGATCTACCGATATGGCTGCCCCCTTCCTCCGCGGGGGGTGCAGGTGCAATTTATTGATTCCGACTCGAATCGTAAATTTTCATGGTTCTCACCGGGAATGCATACAAAGTTTCCCAGTTGTTTGCAGATCAGCTATTTTCCCCATCGCATTCCTTCCGACGTAGTCGACTCTTGCTGCAATAAAATTTCCGTTTGAACAGCAATTCCCTAATTGCAGAGCATATGGAACGGAAGCGCACGACCCCCCGACCCTCCGACAGCTGGAGGCTGGGTTCGCCCGCAGAAGGACTATCATGCGGCTCCAGCTCCAGCTCGGTACTTCCTTAACTTTTTCCCTCTTTTACACTGTGAAACGGATGGAAAAGACCTACTGCTGGGCAGGATGACGAACTTAATGGCGCGCAAATTTAATGAATTCATTCATCGCAAAAATAAAATCCCATCCGGTTCGGGTTCGGCGTTCGGTAGATCGCTTAATTAATTAATCGAAAGATGAAATGCACCCGTCAGCGGGTTCCCGCTTGCTGACAGATACTCCGTAATTACTTTGCTTTTCACGGAGGTCGGAAATCACGAACCGGGCGAAAACTTAAAAATAGAACCCATCACCAGGACACTCAATTACCGTTCCGGACGGACATTTTAAATTTTGTGCCCGGTGACAACGGGGTTTCCGAGAGATTCGCCAGATTAAGGCGGTTGACTGGCGACCCGGGCGAACAGGATTAATGCATTTTATCCTTAATTAGCGCTTACTGATGTTTGTTGTTTGCTGTCACAAAACTGGCCAAACATCATTAGATAATGCTTACTGTGTTCATCCCCAGAAAATGCATTATTTATTGCTTACCCTGGACTACCGTCCTCAGCAGTACATTTACACTTATTGTTAGTGTGCAACGTTGCAGCCATACAGGACACTCCAGTCACCGCCTCTCAGACATACAATTCTGTTATTATTTGCTTCCATAAGGGAAGTCCCGTTTAGATTAGAACCTCGTAAAGCTATCAAGCTCAGTATCAGTGGTTGTTCACTTCTTCATGTAATCCACAAAGGAGGACCTAAATAGGTTAGTCGGTGGCATCCTTGCCAAAAACACACGTGCTTGTCTCATTATCCAGACACACAACCACTCCCATACCCACTTGAATCAGTAGTTTTGGAAGAAGCGAGGAGTCCTCTAGCAATTTATGTTTTGCAATTAATCGCTTCTTAGAGCTCTTGAGCAGCTTTAACAGATATTTAACAAGACCGAATTATTTGGATTTCCCATTCGTTCTTAAAATAGAAAATTCTGAGAAAATGGGGGGAGGATACATTTTGTCATGCATCATTATTATTTTTTATCTTGGCATCATCAGCATAACAAAGCATTTTCGATTTTGACAAGAACATCGACACATCATTATTTAATATGCTAAAGAACAGAGAACCCAGATGACTACCTTGAGGTACGCCCAAGATATCCAAGAAGGCTGAGTTTGTAGTGCAGAATTAGGTGATTAATTCTGTCAAAAGCTTCACTGAAGTCTGTAAAAATGCAGTCAATCTGCCCTTTTTAAGTGCAAAAAGGGCACTCGATAACCGAAGTAATTTTTCACTCGATTCTCGGATTAGGTGCGGTGCGGGCAATTGTGCCTAGTTTTGTGTCGATATTTTTAAAAGTGGCTGGGGTAATCGACGGTGGAATACAGACAGACGGATGGACAGCGAAGTGCTACCGTTGGTACTTTTGATGCCGAATTATAAAAGGACCACAGTTAGTATTTTAAGCAGAAATTGGAAATCAATACGGATCGTAAACAATTTTAAAAATTTGTACTATAACCTATTTCTTAATAGCGTTATGCTCTTGCACGACCAAAAATTCTCAACTTCAAAGAAGTTCGTGCTCTTCGTGAGAACGGGTCCTTTTATCCTTTCGGCTCACATGTTTATTTACACTATACCCAAATCTACCCAAACGTGTGAAAAGTCTGGACGGAATTCCATTTGATTTTGGCCCCTATACTTTGTGTTTTTCCAAAGGCTTGGGCAATAGATCTGACATCTCAAATGCCAATTTATGTCCTCTTGCTCTCTTCGACGCCTTTTCTAGTGCCATTTCAGTTTGGTTTCATAAAAGGCAACTACTGTACCTACGTCAACTATTGAATATAGCAAGCAAGTCGATTTTAGCAAGGCCTTCAATAGGATTAATCACAAAATTTTTATTCATAAATTGTCTTCTCTTGACTTTCCAAACTGCCTTGCCAGTTGGATTACCTCTTAGTGCTTTTTATGCCTTCTTGAGAAACACATCTGGTGTTCCACAAGGTAGCCATCTTGGTCCTCTCTTATTTATCATTTATGTTAACGATGTTTTCCTTATTCCTGTCCATTCTAGAATTATCTATCTATTTATTATTAATTATGAATATCTAGTGATGGTGTTATATTTATTACATTATATAATACATACTAATTAATCAGAACTTTGATGATGCTGTGATAAATAAACAAAGTCAAGCAGTAGCAATATAAAAAAGTCAGCAGCTTCAGAGGCGGCGAAAATTAGACTGATATGGAAATTGTCTTCCACAAAGTCTCTCTACTTCGATGATCTGCTTCAGTTTCTGTACTATACAATAATTATGTATAAATAATTAATAAATTATAATTCCCATAGAGCTGAAAATAGGTCTTAAATACACTATTACAAATGAAATATAAAAAGTCCCCACCAATCGGACTTGTACTAAAAATGTTATTCAAGGTCAAATATCGGTTTATCGCATATTTCTCTTAAACCGTAAATGTTGTCGTAAAAATAGTTCATACAAAAGTTGTAGATCATACAATTATCTACAAAAATTGATCATACTCTTTTTTCCCTACGAATCACTATTCCTGAGATATCGTGATTTCAAACATCGAAAATACCAATTCCATACCATACGCTCCCTGCGGTCAACCGTGACAGTTACAACAAAAATCGTAATAAGCAAAGTTGTAGTGCTTGAAGCTCCCTCTACGCTGGTACCATTACTTTTGTCGTAGCTTTAATAGCTCTGGATCGGTGTGATATTTTTTTCTTTGCAACAATTATTTTTCAATTTACTACAAACAAGGTCAAGAAATGCTGGAGGGAACTGTTATGTTGGTTCAATCGATCGAAAATTGAGAAGATACAAAGATACAAAGCGCTTGTTTAAGCTTTCCTGATTAAATTGGCAATCGTAATTCGTTTCAGCATAGGGCGTTTTCACACTAGCCGATGATGACACGATAACGATATGACCACGGCACGGCATGCCATTATCATTGAGCCTTTCATATTAGACGATAACGACACGACAGTGTTATTTCGCAGTGTAGGTTTGCCTTGACGGCCTTACTTTTCAATAAAAATTATGCGCATAGGCTCCAATATTAGATTTATCCAAAGACCTGATGAATCTGTGTCAAAAATAAATCAGTGATGAGGAGGATATTTATTTATTATAATTTGTAGTACTATTCTCTGTAAGCTTCTTAATGTAACTGTTCTCTCTGATATTTGTATGTATATCTTTTGTACGTCTACGCTCTCGGACTCTAAAGGTGTAGGTCGACACGATATGCCATTGACTGGGTCTGCAACGCCATGGTAGTTTCTATGATCCCTTCTGGTTAAAGCAAATGGAAATAATGATGATTTTGACCCGACATGGCAGCTAGACACACCCCACAAGGGCCCGCCAGGTATGACATTCCCGTAGGTCCCCAAGTAGACAAACTGTTCAGCAGAAATAAAAGAAAGCAAGCGTGCAAGAGTGGCTGCACTTTGAGTAAATTGTTCCTGGACTAACGATGTCCCATATCTTACCTGCCCGGCTTGCGTCCGTTAGTAGTGAGCGACAGAGGGGGTGCACGGACTGCGGGCGCGTGGTTTATTGAAAGCGAAGTGAATCTAACAACAGAAACTTGAGACTGAATGGCTTAATTAACTTATTTCATGCAACAATGGCACGGGTCACAGACAAGACATCAAAGCGCCAAGCAATTCCCTCGGCCCCCGTTCCCTCGTACGAGCGCACACGGCGCTTAACAATAGCACAACTTCCACGTCCACCATATATCACTTCCAACAAGACAGAAAGAAACATTCTTGTGCTTATGCAACAATTAATTTCGGCGCATAATGGCGGAAGCGGTGGAAAAAGGTGTTTTCTCCGCGGGCAAACAACAGCCGGTGGGAGAAAGAGTTAATTTCGTAACCGCCACAACAGCCGGGCAATAGCTTTAATTGTTTGCCCAAATTTCACCGCGGCTATCCCGTCCCAATCTGGAGCCAAATCGCATCAGATCCCCCGAGATAACACAATGGCGGTGAGGCGGGCAGTGCGTAATGATCGAAAGTGAGATGATTACAGGAAGCAAGCGAAACTCTTCAAGTGGAGCTTCGGAACGGAAATTACCATAAAACTGGCCGCCACGGGCGTAATGAGGAGCTGCGGTCATCGCGTTTGAGTTGAGCAATTTCACCGCGAAGCTGAGCTCCAAATAACGCGAACCTGGTTGCACAGCTGCTGCAAAACCACGACGAGGACCTGATTTTGCAGATTGTCTTATGACCGGTCGTTTCCTTATGTGCAGCGGTCACCGAGCGGTCGTTGATTTCACTTTTGTCTACCGGACATCCAAAATACCTGCCGAGGTGCGCTCCACCAGGAAGTTGAAACTGTTAGCGGCCACCTATCGGCTCCTATCTGGCTTGGCTATTCCGGGGAGCGCCCCCGAAGAGAAATGGCCTCTTCGGAAAGTTCTTCAGTTTCAATTTCTTGAGCAATTCCGCAATGATTACCAGTGATAACCCTTTTGGGGCAGTTCATCGTCTTGGCTGATTTATGCTTTGGGTTTCTTGCCGTACCAGTTAAGCAGTTCGGACATTACTTATCTGTGCATCCAGGGAGGGGTGAAGCACTCGTTCGCTCTGTTCTCGACCGATAAAATCAGAAAATCGTTTAAAGTGCCCCGAGCAAGATAAAACTTTATCGTTGCGGGACGGGTGGTGGGCAAAAAGTTGGCCACAAGGTGTGTTTCTTCAGCGCACCGCTCGCTCCGAGTTCGAGATCTGCCGGCTTTCTTCCAGAAATCTGTCAGGTGTTAAGAGGCGGAAGAGTTATATCCCTCTTACAGTGGTGCTTCGGGGGTGCTATACACCGGGTAACGCGGTGCCGGGCAGCCGGCTTCCTCTCCAAGAAGTAGTTTAAATTGTCACAGCTCTTGGCCCGCCACCAGGCACAGGATGTGAACTATGCTCTGGCCTGTTCTTGGGGCCTGCCGGATACAATGCTATTTAGCAGGGCCAGCTAGCTGCGAAGGAGAGTTTCTTTCAAACTCCTTTAGATTGCAGCTGGAATTCCTTTATCTTTGATTTATTGTCGCAATTTGTAACCCTGTCCGCCCCCCACGTGTCCGTGTCGCTCAAGATGAATCCGCTTTTTTGGGGCAAAACCACTAAGCGAAGAATCATGGCGCTCCACCTAATGGAGCTGTGCAAGTGCACAGGTAAGTGAAAGTTTTCATCCACTTGCGGCGCCCATTATGAAAGCTGTCGCAGTTCAAGAGATAGACGGCATCGTTGAGAATTTAATTTTTGCGATCAAGGAACGAGGAATCCGTCACCATGCTCGTCAGCGAGTAGATTCTGTACTTGATTACGAAAAGTGTCGGCCGTCCTCCCAATCAGGGGGAGCAGTAGCCAGAGGGCGAATGAGAACCAGTTGGACATCATCTCGGAATCGGCATGGTTAACCACCAGGCGGGAACTGATGAGACTTTCCCTTTGGTTAAGTCAGTACTTTCAGACTGCAGCGCAGTAGCAAAGCTGCACTTAGGAATAGATAGAACCCGTTTGTAAGTTCATTGCCACGCTAAATGCGTTCGACTCACCTGTGCACAATTTTTAGCCCAATTGGGTCTGCTGCGATGGGATCAAACCTGTCCCACTGCTTGAGGATTTCTCCTTGCGGTTTTCACATATGTTATGTACGTATACTTTCCTTCGCCAAGTCACTGCTTTAAAGTCTGACTGTAATTCAGTTGCTAGAAGTCTATTTAAAATATTTCTCATATGTAGTTATAGAGTGGTCGAGAACTCGTAAAGTAATCAACAAAATTAATAGTTCATATAGCACCTCTAGTGTTTTTTAAGCTCTCGATCTTGGCCTTCATTAAGCTTAAATCATTTATCTGAGAGTTTGATATTATAGCTCTGCAAAATATGAATTCAACATTAGTTCTGTGGTAAAGGGTGTACTTACTATATTGCCAAGGGAGGTGATGTATTATATTTTAAATTTTATTTTGTATAACCTGGAGTTTATTTATATGTGTCTTGGCACAGTTATACAAGGCACTATCTAGTTCTTGTCTTTCACTGGTATGGATCTTGAAATAAGAGAAGTTCATTTACCACATGCTTTCCACAGGGGTCCATATGTCCTCCAGGCCTTTTTTCTTTAAATTTAAATACCTAAACGTAAGGGCAGCGGATCTATAGTAACATACATATGTCGATAGTTTGAGAGTATGATTACCCTTCAGGTCAATGGCTTTAAGTGGAGATATACACCTAGGATTTTTTCTAGGAAAACTATTCTTATTCGGATTGGGAGTTTTACTATCTACAAGTATACACATTGGATATTGTATGATCCTTGGAACGTCGTAAAAAAATCTGCGTGAACGGTACCCACGGGCGTCTCTTCAAAAATCATCTAAAAAAAAAAACCAAAAAATTATTAAATTAGATACTACAATCTAGTACCTATCATAGCCGATTTTAAAAATATCGATTTATGACAAAATGGCGGACGTTAGAACATAAATAGTGATTTTTGGACCAAGAATTCGTTATTATTTTTCCTATAAAACAAAAACTAAGTAACGAAATAAAAAATCCTATGACAAGTACTAGATAATGGTGTATAGAATAACCACAAAAAAAATTCAAGGCAATTGGTTCATTGGTTTTCGAGAAATTTTGGATACCGATTCGAAAAACATGGCTTGAGAAAAACACGTTTGAAAATTTGGGAATGAATAAATCATGAAATTTGTCAACTTCGATATCAACCACGCCCATAGTGTAAGTCTTTTACCAGATATTCTTGAGACCTCTACCTTAAAAAAAAAAAAGCAAAAAAAATCGATTTTGTCGACCATGACCCCTTAAGCTGGGTTGGTTCGTCTGTTTGTAGCAGTCGTCAAAAGTTCCTGGAGGTCCATATGGTTCGGTGTAAAGTTTTTTTAAGTGTATATTGACTCCAAAGGGAAGAATAATGTTGGTACATTATATTATGCGACGTGTAATTTTTTTTCAAGATACATATATAATGTCATAATAAAAATAATTTGCGATCTCGTTGTGATAACCTGTTTGGTTTCTCTATTTTTAGCTTATT
This sequence comes from Neoitamus cyanurus, assembly GCA_947538895.1. Taxonomy (NCBI): domain Eukaryota; kingdom Metazoa; phylum Arthropoda; class Insecta; order Diptera; family Asilidae; genus Neoitamus; species Neoitamus cyanurus. The sequence continues at coordinate 21,424,026 of OX384547.1, forward strand.
TCAAAAAGCGCTTCCATCTCTTTCTACCTAAGTGACATCTCTGTTTTTATCTTTCTTTCTTTCTCTCTATCCCTCTCCCTCTTTTTGCATTCGGCATGAAATGTTCATGCTCTGAAATAAACGCTAAGTCGGGCCATAACCCCCTTCATACCTGCCGTGCTTCTACCTGCGACACATCCTACTTCTGTCTCTCTTTCGCTCTTGCTACTTAGATGTATACTAAATCGGAGCAGAAACAGTTTCTACCTCTCGTGACGTTACGCTGGGCTTGTCAGACTGTTTTGTTTTGTTTTGAGCATAGTTTGAACCCATGTATGGTATATTGCATTTTTTCAACACCGAAATTTGGATGCGATTTTTGTAATCCCCCAAATTCCCCGCCAACCTTTGATGTTTTATGTACGGCAAAGACACAATTATCATTTTAATTAGGTCCGACTGACGTGGTCGATAACTGAAGGTGTAGGGCAGCTGGCTCTTGTCTTAGACTATTACAATTTGCCAGAAACAACCGATGATAGACAGGTAGTTTTCGTAACGCAAACTTTCTGATCATGTAGGCCCGAGGAGTGACATGTTGTCTCCTTGGAGGTTGAATTTTGAGAAATGCTGAAATACGTATTCCATTGTTTATGTTGGTAGAGTATTTGTGCAAAGTTTGGTCAGCCACACAGTCGTAGTTTTAAAAAAATTAACACGCTGTTATTATTTCATCTCCTATTTTACTTATATTTTAACCTTAATTCCTGAAGTCCCTATTATATATTGAACCATTCCTTCTATCCACAATTTCCGTCTGAAAATCCATTTGGGGCGAACTATGAAGTTTTGGAATTCATTGTGTACTGTGCAAGATTTGAACGAGTAACTTCAGTTCACAGCACCTGAATACCCACTTGTGCAAAGTTTTCCATGTGAAATGGTTCTTGAATTGGTTTCAGCAACAGCATAAGCCATAAGGTATCGGGTCGCCTTGTTGTCGTAAACGAAATGCATCACGAGAGGTGCGACTAACTCCACACTTTAACCCATTTCGGCCACACCATGAAGGAAGGACTTTTTATTGTTCCACACATGTTAAGGAGGACTAAACAGTTAACTGCCCTGTTAACTTTTTATCACCTGTCTGATTGCGTAATATAACCTGAAGAAATTCGAGCCGTAACTTGTTTATTTTCTAATCTCTTTCGCAGTCTTTGGAGGTATGTCCCGCATTTCTACACTCTCACACCTTCGAGAATGTGAATGCGCAAAGAGGGGGGTGAACCACTAAATCAACATGAGTTAGCACACAGTCATTTTGGCTTGCTCGAACAATGTTAAGCGCAATTACTCTTGAAAGTCATCTTTGCCTTTACTCTTTACGTGACGGCTGAAATCCATGAATTCCCAACAATGCGACAATTGCATAATGAAGTTCCCTTAAAGGCTCCACAAACTCTGCCCCAGCCCGTGTGAGGTAACGCTCTTTTGCCAGCATCAAGTGCAGCCTCAGCAGTCAGCAGCAACGGGGTCTGGTTTGGAACTCTTCAATTATTGCAATCACAGTCAATTAAGCCGGCAACGCCAGAGCACAAACAGCCCTCGTCATCGTCACTCCAGAGCAATTTACCCAATCACAGCTTTCAATCGCCCATTGCCCAGGGAGGACAATAAATTCCCATGTTTCACCGGTGTCTTTTGGCCCAAGTAGGCGCATTCCATCTTAATGACAAAAGGTCGTTCGTTCCCAAGAAGCAGGAGCAGCATTAGCAGCGAAGATCGGGCTCCTGGATTCAGGATTTCCCGTTTTCACATTCCCCATGTCCTCGCCCACACCCACCAAGTCCGAACAATGTCGTCTCCATGCCTTTGTAGGGGGCAAAAACAGGAAAGTGCAAAATGCCACACTTTGAAGGTATGTGTCCCCGGGAAACAAGGGAAAGATTCAGGTTGGCGTTTTTTTGGGGATAGTACCGGCATGGTACGGCAGCATGCACACGGGACACAGCCCGAGGAGAGAAGTGTCCTGATGGACTCCGTGCAACAAATTTGCTTATGCCACGCCGGGCCAGGAGGGCTTAGAGCCCGAATTAGTCCTGCTGAAATGACCGAACTGGGAAGGGTTAAGGGAACGCTTCCTCCCCAAAACTGCGGGTATTTTGTGTTCATTGTGGGAATACTGCTCCCGCCCAACCCATGGTCGTCTGCCCAGCAAAATGTCGGGCTTCTTGTAATTTCTGTTATTAAAGAGAGTCTCAATTTGGCCGGTGGTGTTCGGAGTTCGGACGGACAGGTTCGCCCAGAATGCTTTAAGTTTCTTGGCAGCCACCGAGGCCATGGCTCCAAGACAAGAAATTCCTTGGCAAGGATATGAGAGAACTTAAGTACTGGCCGCGCGTAGCAAGCAGAAGCCACCCCATGATTTCTACACGAGACTGGCTCGCTGGTATTCAGGAATTCAAATATTTCGCCCCCTCCCCCCTCGAAATTTTCCAAGCGATTACGACTGATCTGCGGAGCGTTGTGCTTTCTGGTATTTGCGTTGAAATTAAAAATGCCTCCTTCGTCCTTTGAGCGATTTATAATTAGATTGGTACAGAATTCATTGCGTAGTCGGCCCTCGGGGGGATCGCGGTGATACACCTGTAAACCTTCCACGGGTCACCTTCTAGCTGGTTATATTCAGCCAAACTCACCTAAGTGGACATATGTTTGGACAAACGGCTTTTTGCAAATATCCAAATCAGGGACCGAAAATAATTGGTGGTTTTCAATTTTTAAAGTATAAATGCTGAGGGAATGAAATAAAATACATCAAAGTGTTTTGCATGATGTCCTCTTTCGGTTCCTGGTAAGCTCTTCAAAATGTAGCCTTCTTTTAAAAGAAGGCGTGTCTTAACTGTTATTTCTAGCCGACTATAATTTCAAGCAAAACAAATGCCAAAGTAAACCAAGTTCAAGAGCCTAGTATTGTTTTCTGCCGATCTGGCCTTTTATTTTTTCGAGCTGAAATTAGAAAGTTCAAATCATGATTCAAATTCTTAATCCATTTTGAGTTAACGTCGTATTTTCTCTAGAGACACAATTACAATTTGTTTTCGTTATCTTTCGACCTTGAAAAAATTTAAGGTTTGCGATTTCATCATGACACGTTTTACTTTGATCCAACGCTTGGGAATTGTCCAAAATTATTACGCAAATTCGCATTCTCTTGTCGGTACTGTAAGAGCGCTTCGTGCAAAAAACCGTCGTCATAATGCTCCTTCTGAGTGCGCTATAAGACGCATAATAACAAAGTTTGAAAGTAAATTCACTCTTCACGATACAAAGGTGCCCGAAGTGAACAAAATATTGCCGCCGTTCAAGCCAGTGTTCGTGAAAACTCAAATGCGTCTGTTCCGCGCCGTTCTCAAGAGTTGGGGCTCTCCAGGATGATAATCTGGCGAATTTTGCGATTGGATTTGGGTCTGCGTCCTTATAAGATGGTATTGGCACAAGAACTCAAGCCAACCGACCATCAAATTTGTCGTCAGTTCACTGATTGGTCACTGGAAATGTTGGAAGCCGACGGCGATTGTCATCGCAAAATCATCTTCTCGGATGAGGCTCATTTCTGGCTCAATGGATTCGTCAACAAGCAAACTTGCCGCTATTGGAGTGAGACAAATCCACGAGTGGTTCATGAATCACCATTGCATCCACAAAAATTGACCGTTTGGTGTGGATTATGGACCGAATTATTTCCCCGAAATTTGATGAAATTGAGGCGCACGACCTTTATTTCCAACAAGACGGTGCACCGCCTCACACTTCCCGACTTATTGCGCGGTATGTTCGGTGACCAGAAATGGTCCCATCGCTTGGCCGCCTAGATCGTGTGATCTAACGCCTTTGGATTATTTCCTTTGGGGCCACATTAAGTCGAAGGTTTTCAGCAACTACCTACAATTCTTGAGTCATTGGAAGCCAATATATGTGCACTCCCATTTATGGTACATTACACAACATGTCGAAAATCCAGAACTTCCGGATCTTTTGTACTGGGCAAATATGTAGGCTACATTACGAAATGAAAAATTTGATTTATTTTTGCTTATAATTAAAGAGCAGGAGGTATAGGGGAATCTATTGTTTGAAGGCTGGCTATCTCAGAGAAATAATCATTTAATTCGTCAGGGTCTATATTATCTACAAACGAAATTTTGTGAATAATATAATCCAAGGTAATGAGAATTGTATTGCAGTGGTGCAGCAGTTATAAAACGTTGAAAGCAAAGGGGCAATGAGCTTGTTTTAATATAAACATAATATATGCTCCTTTAGCACGAAGTAGTGCCACTACTCGCAATTACCGAAAGGGATTCCGGCGAGAAGCTGTCCTCGTAAATGTTTCAGCAAACATAAAAACGAACATTTACAGCAAAACAAGACTGCTATTGGAAGTGGAGCAAACTATCCTCATTCCCCCGATCCCCAGTAACCTTGCGCTTGTTGTCGTTCCCACACATTCTGTTGCTACCTTGTTGCCTAATTAACTTGAAAATTTTAACATCTTTCCAGATGGGCCGTATCGACCGTGATGACCCGACAGAATGCAATCCCCCGGACAAGTCCCAGTGTGAACAGCAGCACCACGAGTGGTGGCAGCAGTTCAGAAAAGGACGAAAACAACGATGTCATGCCAGCCCTAATTCCCCTGTGGGACATGGCCAACCACAAGGAGGGTGTCGTAACATCTTCGTACAACTTGCAACTTGATAGACTCGAGAGTCTCACGACTTCCGGCTTTAAGAAGGGCGAACAGATTTTCATTTACTACGGCGAACGCCCAAATGCCGACCTCCTCATCCATAATGGGTAAGTGCAACTAGCTAGAAAGTCTTTGAGTTAGCGGGTGGGAAATCCCTGAGAGCTACTACAAGTCTCTCGGGAACATATACTGCGGGGCGGAGAGAGACACGAGAATTAGTACAAGAACTTTTCATTCAAATTTTCAGCTTCGTTTACCCCGACAACTCGAAGGACAGCGTTAGCATAAAACTAGGACTAAGTAGCTCCGATGAGTTGATGACAGAGCGCACACAGCTGCTAGAGCAACTGAAAATCCCGAAAAACTGTGAACTGAAGGTATTACCCCCGCCAGTGCACATCTCACCGCAGCTTCTCGCATTTGTCCGGATATTCAACATGAACCGGGACCAGCTCACCCACTGGATAAGCTCCGAACGGGCCGCTGATCTGATGCATATCGACTGTGCGCTCGAAACTAGTCTCGAATCGAAAACATGGACCTTCCTGCAGAACCGCCTCCATCTCCTACTCATGGCCTTCCCCCACAGCCTCGATGAGGACGAAGTCGCCTTAAGGAACCACCTGATGGGCAAAGCAAAGCTCGGACACATGAAGGCCATGCTCCTGCAGTATAGGACTCTCGAGAAGAGGATCCTTGCGAATGCCCTCGACTACGCAAAGCAGAGGACGAAGACGTAATCAGGGAAGGACGTCGTATCTCCTGCTCCATGTAAAGTGCAAAGGTCCTCTTTGGTTTGCGCCGCTTTCTCGAACTGCTTCGGCTTTTAACATAAAATGCCATATCACTTAGTGAATCTTGCTATTAACCACTGAACCTCGTGAAATATACTTTGTGTTTTTGCACCCCCCTCTTTTCTTTCGGTTATTTTTTCACCTGGACCACTTGACCCTACTCCCGAGCCCTGAAAGGTGTCTGATTACCGTCTTGAGTTATGACACCGCTTTGGATTTTGGGCACAATCTTTAAACAACCGACTAGGACACCTTGCTTGCAACATACCCCCGCTAGATTGGGTCTCTCCAGGTGATGAGTGGGTAGATATTGTGGGTGGCAAGAGTAGGAGACGTGTGAAATTCCACGATATGAATCGGTGCTCGAGCGATGTATGGGTGGTACAAGGAATTAGAGCCTTAATCTCAGTGGAACAGCACCTTTGAAGGTGGGGAGCAACAACGCCCCAATGCTCCTGGGAAGTTTAATTAAATGCGATGTTATCATCTCCTATTAGCTAAGAAGACTTTCTATTGTTAGAGTCAAATAAAGGCAACACGTCGGGCTCCACCTTTTAGGTTAATTTAAGTTATGGATTATTCCAGATGCTTTAATAACGCATTTGGAGCATCTTTAAGACGGAAACTGTGTCAGCGAATAGTTTAATTTTCTGAGGAATGATGCAGGCAAAATTTAGCCGACGACGTGTACTTCCATACTCGTGATGTTCTCAACAGTTCACACAAGCAAAAGACCGGAAAAATCAGGTAAGTGCATGTTGAACTTGTACATTATATAGGAGAACGAAAGTCGCGTGACAATCAATGTGAGACGACTCTCAGAATAAGCACCTATGGATGGCTAATGTTACTTCCTCGAGGGTACGTGGTGGGATCTCCTCAATAACGGGTGGTTGGGTTGGGAAGTGGATGTGGTTTCCAAAAAGTTCATTCATTTATTTATTTATTTATTTACAGGAAACAAAGCCAAGTATGATTAAGAAATATTAAGTTTATCCAGGACAACTTGTCTAAACCTGTTAAGCGCTCCATACACGGGCGAACAATTTGCGCAACGCAAGCCATTGTGCAAAATTTTTTCCCGTGTCTGGTGTGGTCTGGTGCAGTGTGATGCATTGCGCATTTAGTTGATAAAATTCAAACGCGTTTGAAAATGTTTGTGCCGATGTTTGGACAACAACAATGAGAGGGCTTTTCGCGACGAGAATAAACAACTGAAGTTTGCCATGTTATCATGTTTTTTTTTTGGCAAACAAAAATTTTGCACAATTTGTTCAAATGTCGTTTCTTCTACTACTGAATGCCGTTTGGTTAATTTAATTGTCAAAGAAGTGTGCGAAGTGTGCAAAGTCCCGGAAAAAAATGCACTCATCGAGATAAAGTCTTCTATCGACGAGAGAGGATAGACTAAGAATTAAGGGAGTTCTGAGATATACTCCAGCCAGCGATAAGTAATCCCCTGCGTATTCGCGCTAAGGTCGCTTTCCATTACTACAGAAGCTGTTGCAAGATTCAGCCTTTCCTCTGTCGGTTAACACTCGGATGGAATTTGTGTCCTGCGTGCTTCGTTCAATAAGAATCAAATATGCTGATCCAGTATACGATCCACCCCTCAATTTTTTCTTTGGAAAAATTAATTTTGAACAAGTGAAAAGTGCTTATAGTCCAAAAGCTGGCTGTAAAAAAGCTGGCCAATCGGGCTACAAGATGAAATGTATTTTAAATGTTAGTACTCACAGCGACCGCAAGAAAAATCATTGTGTCTCGGCAGAACTGGGCACAAGCTTGGTAGGTTAATAATAGTAGGAAAATCGGTTTTCGTAAATATCTTATCTTCTCGACATGTTAGATGAGATTGAGATTGATTCAAATCAGATTGTCTACAAATTTAGTTATATAAACTTTTTTCGTAAAATTAATACTTTTTAAGTTATAGCACGAAAAAGGTTAAAAATTAGGACTACAATTGATTTTGCGCATTTATCTCGTTGTGGGTAACTCGTAATAAAAAAATATCAAGCATGGGTTGCCTCCCCCTTCCAGAACCCTCGCCCCGGTGCTCTCATGAAGGCTGTGAAAGATAAACTATTTTTTTTCTGAAAGTAAACTATTTCAGCTTTCATGTGAGTCCAATTTCATGCTTCTACTCGAAACGGTTTTTTTTTTAAATCTAAAAAACAAGCCATAATTTTAGGGACCTCCATAGTCTTCGTTGTCAGGCACGACCACCGGTTAGGTTGATGTATCAAGTGCAAAAGATTTTCAAAAAAAGTTTTATTATGTTATAAAAGTACGTTTTTATTGAAGAATAATAATTCCACTTTTTATAAAAATTTTATAAAAACCCATTATTGAAAAATTCTCAAAAGTGATTAAGATATAACGAAGAATGTGAGGAAGCTTCCGGTACGGTAAGTTGACGTCCAAGCTTTAAGATTCTATAAGTCCAAGTTTAAATAATTATGAAAAGAGGAAAGTTTTTCTTAGTCCGCCCCACAAACGGGTTTTATATTAAATTTACTGCTTTCCTTTTCACCAAAAAAGTGTGCAAATCGTCTCATACCGCCTCTTCTGCGTCAGTTATATTTGAAAGAAATTTAATAATTCATTACTGTACTCCTCTATCTCTTCAAATTCAGGCTTATCAAGCGAAAGATGTATTAACTCTTTTAAAATTCGCTCTAGATTAGTTTTGCGAAGGTGAGTTTTGCCAACAGGACATCGCGTTAGAGACAACAAAGCACATAAAATAGACTCGCTCTTCACTGGATTATCCAAATTCGCTTTTAAATTAGAAGATAAGGTTTCTATCGTGCCTCTGTCTATAAGTTGATCTCGAATATATGGGAATTCCGAAGCAAGAGATGAAACCAAAAAACAACTCTTGATGACAATATTTTCTGCGTTTGAAGTAATTGCTTCCGCTAAACACTCGAGTCCGCCATTTCCAATAAAGGATGACAACGCCTTCTCGTGATGTCGAACTAGGCAAGAAATCGCACGCATTGCTCCGGAAGAAGTTAAGTCATCGCTGAGGCCATCAATCAAAAGCAGAAAAATTTTATCAATCCCGAACTCGGACTGACAAAGTGGATTATTTTGACTTAAATCAGCAATCAGTGATGCCGCCGCATTCTTCATATCAACGTTATTTGATTCCAAAAACGAAATAAGGACTTTTGCTCCACCAAGTTTTACGAAGCTGTTGGCATGGTCTATGTCATCAACAAATTCCCGGAGGAGTTCCATAGCTTCTATTTTATCTTCGTCGCTTGATGAACTCGATTGTAAAATCCCCAATATTTTTTGAAGCTCCTCCGCTGTATCAACGGTCATGGAGTTGAGTACTTCTTCCAGAAACTTCCTGCGCTCTTTGTCCATTTCTACCATTTCTGACCAAGCCATTTAATAGCCCGATTAAAGATAGTGTCTCTCCGATCTGCTTCAAGAAACTTTTCCCTTGTTACAGGATTATCTGATCACAATATTAAGATCAGTGGTGCCCCCGGGGATCTACATAAACTTACGCTTAACGGCTTATTCAGGGCAACCTTTGGTCTAGTTGCTGGATATCTCTACCCACCTCGAAATATCTACATCTACATCTACAACATGATGTTTCCCAACTTCCAAAAATTAAGATTTCTAGTAACTTTGCAAAATAGTCATTTGTTTCAGCGATTATCTCATCTTTTGACGAAAATCTTTAAACATTGTGTCTTTGCCTGGAAAGGATATCAAGTATCAAAAATAAAATCAGGCATGTGATTTGAGCACCATCTCTTATCAAAGTAACGAACTTACATATGAATCACACCCTCCATATTCTTCTTCACGGCATAACGTTCCTATCAGGTCGCGAGCATATTATTATTGTTTCTCTATTTTTACGTACGATGATTTTAGGTACCCCATGCATTTTTTCCTGAGCAGGACAATTCAGGCACCTTTTAATTTTATCCTTTACACTTTGTATTCACATATCTCATATAATCTTTGTAATTTATTTATAATTTTTTTTTCTAACTTTTCGCTTGTGAAACTTGTTTTTTTTTAAATTTATTTTCTATGCTGAATGTTTGTAAAAATTAAGTCAGCTGAAGTAAACCACGAAATAGTGTGTTATTTTGTTTTCCAAAAAAGAACAGTGGATTAAGGACTATGTATAAAACAAACATTTTAGTAGAGTTCTCGGAACATGTAGGGATCAGCTGTGTTGGTCCGTTCGCCTTGATGTTTTGCAGGTGGCTTCCTATAGGCCTCAAACTAAGGCATGTTAATTATTTAGGGCGGCTGGGCCCTAGTTTGCGAAATATTCAACTTTTAATTTTGACGAAACGTCAAAATCAAAAGTTGCATATTTCGGACAAATCTTCCACTTTCACTGGAATTACAGGTAGCCACCTGCAATTACACTCCCTATTACCCACTTTTTTTCAATTCACTGCACTCTAAACCCTGGAAAAAAAATAATATTAATGAAATATTAAATTGGAAACTCTTACCTGTCAAGTCTGTCCATTGTTTATATTTTATATGTTCTTTTCTTACATTGCAGGTGGCACCCCTGCAATTTGCAGATGGCTCCCTCTGGAATTTCACTAGTCCCTTTTAGATTTGTTAAGAAACATTTTTATTCAAGAATTTCATTATTATTGTTAAATATTTGCATTTGTTGTAATAAACAATTTGTAAAAGGTAAATACTCAGTCAGTAGATATTTTTCAAAAGAACGCAAGTTGTAATAAACAATTTGTAAAAGGTAAATACTCAGTCAGTAGATAGTTTTCAAAAGAACGCAAGTTGTAATAAACAATTTGTAAAAGGTAAATACTCAGTCAGTAGATATTTTTCAAAAGAACGCAAGTTGTAATAAACAATTTGTAAAAGGTAAATACTCAGTCAGTAGATATTTTTCAAAAGAACGCAAGTTGTAATAGACATTTTGTAAAAGGTAAATAATATAATATGTATTTTGCAAATATTTAACAATAATAATGAAATTCTTGAATAAAAATGTTTCTTAACAAATCTAAAAGGGACTAGTGAAATTCCAGAGGGAGCCATCTGCAAATTGCAGGGGTGCCACCTGCAATGTAAGAAAAGAACATATAAAATATAAACAATGGACAGACTTGACAGGTAAGAGTTTCCAATTTAATATTTCATTAATATTATTTTTTTTCCAGGGTTTAGAGTGCAGTGAATTGAAAAAAAGTGGGTAATAGGGAGTGTAATTGCAGGTGGCTACCTGTAATTCCAGTGAAAGTGGAAGAATTGTCCGAAATATGCAACTTTTGATTTTGACGTTTCGTCAAAATTAAAAGTTGAATATTTCGCAAACTAGGGCCCAGCCGCCCTAAATAATTAACATGCCTTAGTTTGAGGCCTATAGGAAGCCACCTGCAAAATTTCAAAGCGAACGGACCAACACAGCTGATCCCTACATAAGCCGAGTTCTCATTTGTAGCACCAGTTCAAAACTACCCTTTGGGTAAACGTAAAAAAATAGAGTTGATATGTATGTACTAATTTTCCTTAAGTGAAATGACCGCAAAAAGCACCAGCTTCATGACATTCTCAATATTTTAGCTATACACAAAACTTACATATATGACCCGGAAGAAACTGTGTTCACAGGTGCCCCATCCCCTACACGTTCTACTTTTCTCACATTTTTCCGCATTTGGTTTTATCGTGGGCACAAATGTAAATGAGACTTAGTTTATTCGCCTCTGTTTGACTAGAAAACCCCCCAACGAAACTTGTAATCCCCACAATCCCCATTCGTCGTGGACTAATCCACCAGCCCAGAGACTCGCCGTTCACGAGTCCCTAATCCATGACAGATTAGCCTCTGTGCACGAAGTTCACAGTCCCTCTGGCAGATTGAAGGGAATTCCCCCATTTACCCACCTGAGGCTTCTGTAACCTGCTGCTGCTGGCGCTCGTGGCAAGGCCGCCCTCCGAACCTCCGAGATCTGATGGAGCCTCCTCCCCCTCGACTTGTTGACAATTCGCACAGAGAAATCTGAGGCTGAATATCACGGCGAACAGCACCAGACCGAAGATGACTTTCGCTCTTAATCCCATTTCTATAGTTCGCACAGTTTGGGATCTAACAAATCACCATAAATCACCGATCGCCTCACGTAAGTCGGCCTTCACTATGTTCACTTTTGGGCGCGCTCTATGCGAACTGAATCACGGCAGAGCGCTATTTCAGGTGAGATACGCCGCCGCGCCCGTCACCGGGCGAATTTCACTTATTTTCACTTCACACTGGGGCCCCGCATGAGGAGCATTAATATGGCGGGATCACCAACCAGCCCCAAACCCCACGACGCGTTTAGACCCCCGCCAAAGTTCCGTACAGCGATAAATCAAGCTGTTGCAGCGACCGGCCCCCCGACACACTATATAGGTACCCTCTGGCGACACACTAAATCTACCGGCATTTGACCTATCTTAACCCGGAGGAATTTTGGCGCGCGCTACGAACAACAGAATTGGAACGCCGATTATTCGAATTCGAACGAGACGGGAGCAGACAGCGTGTCCGGCACAACCTGCACCTGCTGCTGCCTAGTACCTGACTGATGGTGCCTCCGCCAGCTGGGCTGGGCTGACTGACTGACTAGTGACTACTGAATGAACCGCACGGTGGCCCCCCAAAGACTCACGAGCGCGGGTAGCATCTGTTTGGTTGGGAAACTCGAACACAAACAGTCTCCTCCGCAGCAGCAGCACAGAATCCATCACTAGAAGTGAAAATCATGCGGCCCCACTCCCCGAGACTCTCTTGGAGCCTCCTTGAGCTGGTGGGAACTTTCGTGAGGTACAAAGCATTTTCTCTGCACATGCTGAAGCTGAAGCATTGGAGTCCACGAATGAGCTTTCGAAGTGCACTTGCGGCTATTCCATCTCCGTTGCCAGCTCTTCCAGCAGCGGCGGGCGGCCCCACTGTATAGAAGCTGGGCCCCATTCGCGTGCCTCAGGCACCACCGCGCATTGCTGAGCTTTTCTTGACTTTACTTGACTTTGTTTTTCCTCGAGTTTTGTTTTGGTCTGACATCGCACAGTCTTGTGCCAATTCGAGGCTGAATGGGGCTGAGGAGGTGGTCCCGCATCGTATGCCCGTGCCTGGAAGGGAACTGGAGCTCGGGGTTAGGAGGCCCTTCACGGTGCAGCACCGTATAATGCCTTCCTGCCTGCTCGAGGATTATGACATCGTCCCCCCGTACCTTTCAAGAAACTCCTGCTTATTATCCACGTACTCTGGGCATAGTCGATTTTTGCACTAATTACTCCGAAAGAGACTCCGTCGGAGGCTGCACCAACCATATATGAACCTTCGTCGATATTGGCCGAGGATCTACCGATATGGCTGCCCCCTTCCTCCGCGGGGGGTGCAGGTGCAATTTATTGATTCCGACTCGAATCGTAAATTTTCATGGTTCTCACCGGGAATGCATACAAAGTTTCCCAGTTGTTTGCAGATCAGCTATTTTCCCCATCGCATTCCTTCCGACGTAGTCGACTCTTGCTGCAATAAAATTTCCGTTTGAACAGCAATTCCCTAATTGCAGAGCATATGGAACGGAAGCGCACGACCCCCCGACCCTCCGACAGCTGGAGGCTGGGTTCGCCCGCAGAAGGACTATCATGCGGCTCCAGCTCCAGCTCGGTACTTCCTTAACTTTTTCCCTCTTTTACACTGTGAAACGGATGGAAAAGACCTACTGCTGGGCAGGATGACGAACTTAATGGCGCGCAAATTTAATGAATTCATTCATCGCAAAAATAAAATCCCATCCGGTTCGGGTTCGGCGTTCGGTAGATCGCTTAATTAATTAATCGAAAGATGAAATGCACCCGTCAGCGGGTTCCCGCTTGCTGACAGATACTCCGTAATTACTTTGCTTTTCACGGAGGTCGGAAATCACGAACCGGGCGAAAACTTAAAAATAGAACCCATCACCAGGACACTCAATTACCGTTCCGGACGGACATTTTAAATTTTGTGCCCGGTGACAACGGGGTTTCCGAGAGATTCGCCAGATTAAGGCGGTTGACTGGCGACCCGGGCGAACAGGATTAATGCATTTTATCCTTAATTAGCGCTTACTGATGTTTGTTGTTTGCTGTCACAAAACTGGCCAAACATCATTAGATAATGCTTACTGTGTTCATCCCCAGAAAATGCATTATTTATTGCTTACCCTGGACTACCGTCCTCAGCAGTACATTTACACTTATTGTTAGTGTGCAACGTTGCAGCCATACAGGACACTCCAGTCACCGCCTCTCAGACATACAATTCTGTTATTATTTGCTTCCATAAGGGAAGTCCCGTTTAGATTAGAACCTCGTAAAGCTATCAAGCTCAGTATCAGTGGTTGTTCACTTCTTCATGTAATCCACAAAGGAGGACCTAAATAGGTTAGTCGGTGGCATCCTTGCCAAAAACACACGTGCTTGTCTCATTATCCAGACACACAACCACTCCCATACCCACTTGAATCAGTAGTTTTGGAAGAAGCGAGGAGTCCTCTAGCAATTTATGTTTTGCAATTAATCGCTTCTTAGAGCTCTTGAGCAGCTTTAACAGATATTTAACAAGACCGAATTATTTGGATTTCCCATTCGTTCTTAAAATAGAAAATTTTGAGAAAATGGGGGGAGGATACATTTTGTCATGCATCATTATTATTTTTTATCTTGGCATCATCAGCATAACAAAGCATTTTCGATTTTGACAAGAACATCGACACATCATTATTTAATATGCTAAAGAACAGAGAACCCAGATGACTACCTTGAGGTACGCCCAAGATATCCAAGAAGGCTGAGTTTGTAGTGCAGAATTAGGTGATTAATTCTGTCAAAAGCTTCACTGAAGTCTGTAAAAATGCAGTCAATCTGCCCTTTTTAAGTGCAAAAAGGGCACTCGATAACCGAAGTAATTTTTCACTCGATTCTCGGATTAGGTGCGGTGCGGGCAATTGTGCCTAGTTTTGTGTCGATATTTTTAAAAGTGGCTGGGGTAATCGACGGTGGAATACAGACAGACGGATGGACAGCGAAGTGCTACCGTTGGTACTTTTGATGCCGAATTATAAAAGGACCACAGTTAGTATTTTAAGCAGAAATTGGAAATCAATACGGATCGTAAACAATTTTAAAAATTTGTACTATAACCTATTTCTTAATAGCGTTATGCTCTTGCACGACCAAAAATTCTCAACTTCAAAGAAGTTCGTGCTCTTCGTGAGAACGGGTCCTTTTATCCTTTCGGCTCACATGTTTATTTACACTATACCCAAATCTACCCAAACGTGTGAAAAGTCTGGACGGAATTCCATTTGATTTTGGCCCCTATACTTTGTGTTTTTCCAAAGGCTTGGGCAATAGATCTGACATCTCAAATGCCAATTTATGTCCTCTTGCTCTCTTCGACGCCTTTTCTAGTGCCATTTCAGTTTGGTTTCATAAAAGGCAACTACTGTACCTACGTCAACTATTGAATATAGCAAGCAAGTCGATTTTAGCAAGGCCTTCAATAGGATTAATCACAAAATTTTTATTCATAAATTGTCTTCTCTTGACTTTCCAAACTGCCTTGCCAGTTGGATTACCTCTTAGTGCTTTTTATGCCTTCTTGAGAAACACATCTGGTGTTCCACAAGGTAGCCATCTTGGTCCTCTCTTATTTATCATTTATGTTAACGATGTTTTCCTTATTCCTGTCCATTCTAGAATTATCTATCTATTTATTATTAATTATGAATATCTAGTGATGGTGTTATATTTATTACATTATATAATACATACTAATTAATCAGAACTTTGATGATGCTGTGATAAATAAACAAAGTCAAGCAGTAGCAATATAAAAAAGTCAGCAGCTTCAGAGGCGGCGAAAATTAGACTGATATGGAAATTGTCTTCCACAAAGTCTCTCTACTTCGATGATCTGCTTCAGTTTCTGTACTATACAATAATTATGTATAAATAATTAATAAATTATAATTCCCATAGAGCTGAAAATAGGTCTTAAATACACTATTACAAATGAAATATAAAAAGTCCCCACCAATCGGACTTGTACTAAAAATGTTATTCAAGGTCAAATATCGGTTTATCGCATATTTCTCTTAAACCGTAAATGTTGTCGTAAAAATAGTTCATACAAAAGTTGTAGATCATACAATTATCTACAAAAATTGATCATACTCTTTTTTCCCTACGAATCACTATTCCTGAGATATCGTGATTTCAAACATCGAAAATACCAATTCCATACCATACGCTCCCTGCGGTCAACCGTGACAGTTACAACAAAAATCGTAATAAGCAAAGTTGTAGTGCTTGAAGCTCCCTCTACGCTGGTACCATTACTTTTGTCGTAGCTTTAATAGCTCTGGATCGGTGTGATATTTTTTTCTTTGCAACAATTATTTTTCAATTTACTACAAACAAGGTCAAGAAATGCTGGAGGGAACTGTTATGTTGGTTCAATCGATCGAAAATTGAGAAGATACAAAGATACAAAGCGCTTGTTTAAGCTTTCCTGATTAAATTGGCAATCGTAATTCGTTTCAGCATAGGGCGTTTTCACACTAGCCGATGATGACACGATAACGATATGACCACGGCACGGCATGCCATTATCATTGAGCCTTTCATATTAGACGATAACGACACGACAGTGTTATTTCGCAGTGTAGGTTTGCCTTGACGGCCTTACTTTTCAATAAAAATTATGCGCATAGGCTCCAATATTAGATTTATCCAAAGACCTGATGAATCTGTGTCAAAAATAAATCAGTGATGAGGAGGATATTTATTTATTATAATTTGTAGTACTATTCTCTGTAAGCTTCTTAATGTAACTGTTCTCTCTGATATTTGTATGTATATCTTTTGTACGTCTACGCTCTCGGACTCTAAAGGTGTAGGTCGACACGATATGCCATTGACTGGGTCTGCAACGCCATGGTAGTTTCTATGATCCCTTCTGGTTAAAGCAAATGGAAATAATGATGATTTTGACCCGACATGGCAGCTAGACACACCCCACAAGGGCCCGCCAGGTATGACATTCCCGTAGGTCCCCAAGTAGACAAACTGTTCAGCAGAAATAAAAGAAAGCAAGCGTGCAAGAGTGGCTGCACTTTGAGTAAATTGTTCCTGGACTAACGATGTCCCATATCTTACCTGCCCGGCTTGCGTCCGTTAGTAGTGAGCGACAGAGGGGGTGCACGGACTGCGGGCGCGTGGTTTATTGAAAGCGAAGTGAATCTAACAACAGAAACTTGAGACTGAATGGCTTAATTAACTTATTTCATGCAACAATGGCACGGGTCACAGACAAGACATCAAAGCGCCAAGCAATTCCCTCGGCCCCCGTTCCCTCGTACGAGCGCACACGGCGCTTAACAATAGCACAACTTCCACGTCCACCATATATCACTTCCAACAAGACAGAAAGAAACATTCTTGTGCTTATGCAACAATTAATTTCGGCGCATAATGGCGGAAGCGGTGGAAAAAGGTGTTTTCTCCGCGGGCAAACAACAGCCGGTGGGAGAAAGAGTTAATTTCGTAACCGCCACAACAGCCGGGCAATAGCTTTAATTGTTTGCCCAAATTTCACCGCGGCTATCCCGTCCCAATCTGGAGCCAAATCGCATCAGATCCCCCGAGATAACACAATGGCGGTGAGGCGGGCAGTGCGTAATGATCGAAAGTGAGATGATTACAGGAAGCAAGCGAAACTCTTCAAGTGGAGCTTCGGAACGGAAATTACCATAAAACTGGCCGCCACGGGCGTAATGAGGAGCTGCGGTCATCGCGTTTGAGTTGAGCAATTTCACCGCGAAGCTGAGCTCCAAATAACGCGAACCTGGTTGCACAGCTGCTGCAAAACCACGACGAGGACCTGATTTTGCAGATTGTCTTATGACCGGTCGTTTCCTTATGTGCAGCGGTCACCGAGCGGTCGTTGATTTCACTTTTGTCTACCGGACATCCAAAATACCTGCCGAGGTGCGCTCCACCAGGAAGTTGAAACTGTTAGCGGCCACCTATCGGCTCCTATCTGGCTTGGCTATTCCGGGGAGCGCCCCCGAAGAGAAATGGCCTCTTCGGAAAGTTCTTCAGTTTCAATTTCTTGAGCAATTCCGCAATGATTACCAGTGATAACCCTTTTGGGGCAGTTCATCGTCTTGGCTGATTTATGCTTTGGGTTTCTTGCCGTACCAGTTAAGCAGTTCGGACATTACTTATCTGTGCATCCAGGGAGGGGTGAAGCACTCGTTCGCTCTGTTCTCGACCGATAAAATCAGAAAATCGTTTAAAGTGCCCCGAGCAAGATAAAACTTTATCGTTGCGGGACGGGTGGTGGGCAAAAAGTTGGCCACAAGGTGTGTTTCTTCAGCGCACCGCTCGCTCCGAGTTCGAGATCTGCCGGCTTTCTTCCAGAAATCTGTCAGGTGTTAAGAGGCGGAAGAGTTATATCCCTCTTACAGTGGTGCTTCGGGGGTGCTATACACCGGGTAACGCGGTGCCGGGCAGCCGGCTTCCTCTCCAAGAAGTAGTTTAAATTGTCACAGCTCTTGGCCCGCCACCAGGCACAGGATGTGAACTATGCTCTGGCCTGTTCTTGGGGCCTGCCGGATACAATGCTATTTAGCAGGGCCAGCTAGCTGCGAAGGAGAGTTTCTTTCAAACTCCTTTAGATTGCAGCTGGAATTCCTTTATCTTTGATTTATTGTCGCAATTTGTAACCCTGTCCGCCCCCCACGTGTCCGTGTCGCTCAAGATGAATCCGCTTTTTTGGGGCAAAACCACTAAGCGAAGAATCATGGCGCTCCACCTAATGGAGCTGTGCAAGTGCACAGGTAAGTGAAAGTTTTCATCCACTTGCGGCGCCCATTATGAAAGCTGTCGCAGTTCAAGAGATAGACGGCATCGTTGAGAATTTAATTTTTGCGATCAAGGAACGAGGAATCCGTCACCATGCTCGTCAGCGAGTAGATTCTGTACTTGATTACGAAAAGTGTCGGCCGTCCTCCCAATCAGGGGGAGCAGTAGCCAGAGGGCGAATGAGAACCAGTTGGACATCATCTCGGAATCGGCATGGTTAACCACCAGGCGGGAACTGATGAGACTTTCCCTTTGGTTAAGTCAGTACTTTCAGACTGCAGCGCAGTAGCAAAGCTGCACTTAGGAATAGATAGAACCCGTTTGTAAGTTCATTGCCACGCTAAATGCGTTCGACTCACCTGTGCACAATTTTTAGCCCAATTGGGTCTGCTGCGATGGGATCAAACCTGTCCCACTGCTTGAGGATTTCTCCTTGCGGTTTTCACATATGTTATGTACGTATACTTTCCTTCGCCAAGTCACTGCTTTAAAGTCTGACTGTAATTCAGTTGCTAGAAGTCTATTTAAAATATTTCTCATATGTAGTTATAGAGTGGTCGAGAACTCGTAAAGTAATCAACAAAATTAATAGTTCATATAGCACCTCTAGTGTTTTTTAAGCTCTCGATCTTGGCCTTCATTAAGCTTAAATCATTTATCTGAGAGTTTGATATTATAGCTCTGCAAAATATGAATTCAACATTAGTTCTGTGGTAAAGGGTGTACTTACTATATTGCCAAGGGAGGTGATGTATTATATTTTAAATTTTATTTTGTATAACCTGGAGTTTATTTATATGTGTCTTGGCACAGTTATACAAGGCACTATCTAGTTCTTGTCTTTCACTGGTATGGATCTTGAAATAAGAGAAGTTCATTTACCACATGCTTTCCACAGGGGTCCATATGTCCTCCAGGCCTTTTTTCTTTAAATTTAAATACCTAAACGTAAGGGCAGCGGATCTATAGTAACATACATATGTCGATAGTTTGAGAGTATGATTACCCTTCAGGTCAATGGCTTTAAGTGGAGATATACACCTAGGATTTTTTCTAGGAAAACTATTCTTATTCGGATTGGGAGTTTTACTATCTACAAGTATACACATTGGATATTGTATGATCCTTGGAACGTCGTAAAAAAATCTGCGTGAACGGTACCCACGGGCGTCTCTTCAAAAATCATCTAAAAAAAAAAACCAAAAAATTATTAAATTAGATACTACAATCTAGTACCTATCATAGCCGATTTTAAAAATATCGATTTATGACAAAATGGCGGACGTTAGAACATAAATAGTGATTTTTGGACCAAGAATTCGTTATTATTTTTCCTATAAAACAAAAACTAAGTAACGAAATAAAAAATCCTATGACAAGTACTAGATAATGGTGTATAGAATAACCACAAAAAAAATTCAAGGCAATTGGTTCATTGGTTTTCGAGAAATTTTGGATACCGATTCGAAAAACATGGCTTGAGAAAAACACGTTTGAAAATTTGGGAATGAATAAATCATGAAATTTGTCAACTTCGATATCAACCACGCCCATAGTGTAAGTCTTTTACCAGATATTCTTGAGACCTCTACCTTAAAAAAAAAAAAGCAAAAAAAATCGATTTTGTCGACCATGACCCCTTAAGCTGGGTTGGTTCGTCTGTTTGTAGCAGTCGTCAAAAGTTCCTGGAGGTCCATATGGTTCGGTGTAAAGTTTTTTTAAGTGTATATTGACTCCAAAGGGAAGAATAATGTTGGTACATTATATTATGCGACGTGTAATTTTTTTTCAAGATACATATATAATGTCATAATAAAAATAATTTGCGATCTCGTTGTGATAACCTGTTTGGTTTCTCTATTTTTAGCTTATTTCAAAAAGCGCTTCCATCTCTTTCTACCTAAGTGACATCTCTGTTTTTATCTTTCTTTCTTTCTCTCTATCCCTCTCCCTCTTTTTGCATTCGGCATGAAATGTTCATGCTCTGAAATAAACGCTAAGTCGGGCCATAACCCCCTTCATACCTGCCGTGCTTCTACCTGCGACACATCCTACTTCTGTCTCTCTTTCGCTCTTGCTACTTAGATGTATACTAAATCGGAGCAGAAACAGTTTCTACCTCTCGTGACGTTACGCTGGGCTTGTCAGACTGTTTTGTTTTGTTTTGAGCATAGTTTGAACCCATGTATGGTATATTGCATTTTTTCAACACCGAAATTTGGATGCGATTTTTGTAATCCCCCAAATTCCCCGCCAACCTTTGATGTTTTATGTACGGCAAAGACACAATTATCATTTTAATTAGGTCCGACTGACGTGGTCGATAACTGAAGGTGTAGGGCAGCTGGCTCTTGTCTTAGACTATTACAATTTGCCAGAAACAACCGATGATAGACAGGTAGTTTTCGTAACGCAAACTTTCTGATCATGTAGGCCCGAGGAGTGACATGTTGTCTCCTTGGAGGTTGAATTTTGAGAAATGCTGAAATACGTATTCCATTGTTTATGTTGGTAGAGTATTTGTGCAAAGTTTGGTCAGCCACACAGTCGTAGTTTTAAAAAAATTAACACGCTGTTATTATTTCATCTCCTATTTTACTTATATTTTAACCTTAATTCCTGAAGTCCCTATTATATATTGAACCATTCCTTCTATCCACAATTTCCGTCTGAAAATCCATTTGGGGCGAACTATGAAGTTTTGGAATTCATTGTGTACTGTGCAAGATTTGAACGAGTAACTTCAGTTCACAGCACCTGAATACCCACTTGTGCAAAGTTTTCCATGTGAAATGGTTCTTGAATTGGTTTCAGCAACAGCATAAGCCATAAGGTATCGGGTCGCCTTGTTGTCGTAAACGAAATGCATCACGAGAGGTGCGACTAACTCCACACTTTAACCCATTTCGGCCACACCATGAAGGAAGGACTTTTTATTGTTCCACACATGTTAAGGAGGACTAAACAGTTAACTGCCCTGTTAACTTTTTATCACCTGTCTGATTGCGTAATATAACCTGAAGAAATTCGAGCCGTAACTTGTTTATTTTCTAATCTCTTTCGCAGTCTTTGGAGGTATGTCCCGCATTTCTACACTCTCACACCTTCGAGAATGTGAATGCGCAAAGAGGGGGGTGAACCACTAAATCAACATGAGTTAGCACACAGTCATTTTGGCTTGCTCGAACAATGTTAAGCGCAATTACTCTTGAAAGTCATCTTTGCCTTTACTCTTTACGTGACGGCTGAAATCCATGAATTCCCAACAATGCGACAATTGCATAATGAAGTTCCCTTAAAGGCTCCACAAACTCTGCCCCAGCCCGTGTGAGGTAACGCTCTTTTGCCAGCATCAAGTGCAGCCTCAGCAGTCAGCAGCAACGGGGTCTGGTTTGGAACTCTTCAATTATTGCAATCACAGTCAATTAAGCCGGCAACGCCAGAGCACAAACAGCCCTCGTCATCGTCACTCCAGAGCAATTTACCCAATCACAGCTTTCAATCGCCCATTGCCCAGGGAGGACAATAAATTCCCATGTTTCACCGGTGTCTTTTGGCCCAAGTAGGCGCATTCCATCTTAATGACAAAAGGTCGTTCGTTCCCAAGAAGCAGGAGCAGCATTAGCAGCGAAGATCGGGCTCCTGGATTCAGGATTTCCCGTTTTCACATTCCCCATGTCCTCGCCCACACCCACCAAGTCCGAACAATGTCGTCTCCATGCCTTTGTAGGGGGCAAAAACAGGAAAGTGCAAAATGCCACACTTTGAAGGTATGTGTCCCCGGGAAACAAGGGAAAGATTCAGGTTGGCGTTTTTTTGGGGATAGTACCGGCATGGTACGGCAGCATGCACACGGGACACAGCCCGAGGAGAGAAGTGTCCTGATGGACTCCGTGCAACAAATTTGCTTATGCCACGCCGGGCCAGGAGGGCTTAGAGCCCGAATTAGTCCTGCTGAAATGACCGAACTGGGAAGGGTTAAGGGAACGCTTCCTCCCCAAAACTGCGGGTATTTTGTGTTCATTGTGGGAATACTGCTCCCGCCCAACCCATGGTCGTCTGCCCAGCAAAATGTCGGGCTTCTTGTAATTTCTGTTATTAAAGAGAGTCTCAATTTGGCCGGTGGTGTTCGGAGTTCGGACGGACAGGTTCGCCCAGAATGCTTTAAGTTTCTTGGCAGCCACCGAGGCCATGGCTCCAAGACAAGAAATTCCTTGGCAAGGATATGAGAGAACTTAAGTACTGGCCGCGCGTAGCAAGCAGAAGCCACCCCATGATTTCTACACGAGACTGGCTCGCTGGTATTCAGGAATTCAAATATTTCGCCCCCTCCCCCCTCGAAATTTTCCAAGCGATTACGACTGATCTGCGGAGCGTTGTGCTTTCTGGTATTTGCGTTGAAATTAAAAATGCCTCCTTCGTCCTTTGAGCGATTTATAATTAGATTGGTACAGAATTCATTGCGTAGTCGGCCCTCGGGGGGATCGCGGTGATACACCTGTAAACCTTCCACGGGTCACCTTCTAGCTGGTTATATTCAGCCAAACTCACCTAAGTGGACATATGTTTGGACAAACGGCTTTTTGCAAATATCCAAATCAGGGACCGAAAATAATTGGTGGTTTTCAATTTTTAAAGTATAAATGCTGAGGGAATGAAATAAAATACATCAAAGTGTTTTGCATGATGTCCTCTTTCGGTTCCTGGTAAGCTCTTCAAAATGTAGCCTTCTTTTAAAAGAAGGCGTGTCTTAACTGTTATTTCTAGCCGACTATAATTTCAAGCAAAACAAATGCCAAAGTAAACCAAGTTCAAGAGCCTAGTATTGTTTTCTGCCGATCTGGCCTTTTATTTTTTCGAGCTGAAATTAGAAAGTTCAAATCATGATTCAAATTCTTAATCCATTTTGAGTTAACGTCGTATTTTCTCTAGAGACACAATTACAATTTGTTTTCGTTATCTTTCGACCTTGAAAAAATTTAAGGTTTGCGATTTCATCATGACACGTTTTACTTTGATCCAACGCTTGGGAATTGTCCAAAATTATTACGCAAATTCGCATTCTCTTGTCGGTACTGTAAGAGCGCTTCGTGCAAAAAACCGTCGTCATAATGCTCCTTCTGAGTGCGCTATAAGACGCATAATAACAAAGTTTGAAAGTAAATTCACTCTTCACGATACAAAGGTGCCCGAAGTGAACAAAATATTGCCGCCGTTCAAGCCAGTGTTCGTGAAAACTCAAATGCGTCTGTTCCGCGCCGTTCTCAAGAGTTGGGGCTCTCCAGGATGATAATCTGGCGAATTTTGCGATTGGATTTGGGTCTGCGTCCTTATAAGATGGTATTGGCACAAGAACTCAAGCCAACCGACCATCAAATTTGTCGTCAGTTCACTGATTGGTCACTGGAAATGTTGGAAGCCGACGGCGATTGTCATCGCAAAATCATCTTCTCGGATGAGGCTCATTTCTGGCTCAATGGATTCGTCAACAAGCAAACTTGCCGCTATTGGAGTGAGACAAATCCACGAGTGGTTCATGAATCACCATTGCATCCACAAAAATTGACCGTTTGGTGTGGATTATGGACCGAATTATTTCCCCGAAATTTGATGAAATTGAGGCGCACGACCTTTATTTCCAACAAGACGGTGCACCGCCTCACACTTCCCGACTTATTGCGCGGTATGTTCGGTGACCAGAAATGGTCCCATCGCTTGGCCGCCTAGATCGTGTGATCTAACGCCTTTGGATTATTTCCTTTGGGGCCACATTAAGTCGAAGGTTTTCAGCAACTACCTACAATTCTTGAGTCATTGGAAGCCAATATATGTGCACTCCCATTTATGGTACATTACACAACATGTCGAAAATCCAGAACTTCCGGATCTTTTGTACTGGGCAAATATGTAGGCTACATTACGAAATGAAAAATTTGATTTATTTTTGCTTATAATTAAAGAGCAGGAGGTATAGGGGAATCTATTGTTTGAAGGCTGGCTATCTCAGAGAAATAATCATTTAATTCGTCAGGGTCTATATTATCTACAAACGAAATTTTGTGAATAATATAATCCAAGGTAATGAGAATTGTATTGCAGTGGTGCAGCAGTTATAAAACGTTGAAAGCAAAGGGGCAATGAGCTTGTTTTAATATAAACATAATATATGCTCCTTTAGCACGAAGTAGTGCCACTACTCGCAATTACCGAAAGGGATTCCGGCGAGAAGCTGTCCTCGTAAATGTTTCAGCAAACATAAAAACGAACATTTACAGCAAAACAAGACTGCTATTGGAAGTGGAGCAAACTATCCTCATTCCCCCGATCCCCAGTAACCTTGCGCTTGTTGTCGTTCCCACACATTCTGTTGCTACCTTGTTGCCTAATTAACTTGAAAATTTTAACATCTTTCCAGATGGGCCGTATCGACCGTGATGACCCGACAGAATGCAATCCCCCGGACAAGTCCCAGTGTGAACAGCAGCACCACGAGTGGTGGCAGCAGTTCAGAAAAGGACGAAAACAACGATGTCATGCCAGCCCTAATTCCCCTGTGGGACATGGCCAACCACAAGGAGGGTGTCGTAACATCTTCGTACAACTTGCAACTTGATAGACTCGAGAGTCTCACGACTTCCGGCTTTAAGAAGGGCGAACAGATTTTCATTTACTACGGCGAACGCCCAAATGCCGACCTCCTCATCCATAATGGGTAAGTGCAACTAGCTAGAAAGTCTTTGAGTTAGCGGGTGGGAAATCCCTGAGAGCTACTACAAGTCTCTCGGGAACATATACTGCGGGGCGGAGAGAGACACGAGAATTAGTACAAGAACTTTTCATTCAAATTTTCAGCTTCGTTTACCCCGACAACTCGAAGGACAGCGTTAGCATAAAACTAGGACTAAGTAGCTCCGATGAGTTGATGACAGAGCGCACACAGCTGCTAGAGCAACTGAAAATCCCGAAAAACTGTGAACTGAAGGTATTACCCCCGCCAGTGCACATCTCACCGCAGCTTCTCGCATTTGTCCGGATATTCAACATGAACCGGGACCAGCTCACCCACTGGATAAGCTCCGAACGGGCCGCTGATCTGATGCATATCGACTGTGCGCTCGAAACTAGTCTCGAATCGAAAACATGGACCTTCCTGCAGAACCGCCTCCATCTCCTACTCATGGCCTTCCCCCACAGCCTCGATGAGGACGAAGTCGCCTTAAGGAACCACCTGATGGGCAAAGCAAAGCTCGGACACATGAAGGCCATGCTCCTGCAGTATAGGACTCTCGAGAAGAGGATCCTTGCGAATGCCCTCGACTACGCAAAGCAGAGGACGAAGACGTAATCAGGGAAGGACGTCGTATCTCCTGCTCCATGTAAAGTGCAAAGGTCCTCTTTGGTTTGCGCCGCTTTCTCGAACTGCTTCGGCTTTTAACATAAAATGCCATATCACTTAGTGAATCTTGCTATTAACCACTGAACCTCGTGAAATATACTTTGTGTTTTTGCACCCCCCTCTTTTCTTTCGGTTATTTTTTCACCTGGACCACTTGACCCTACTCCCGAGCCCTGAAAGGTGTCTGATTACCGTCTTGAGTTATGACACCGCTTTGGATTTTGGGCACAATCTTTAAACAACCGACTAGGACACCTTGCTTGCAACATACCCCCGCTAGATTGGGTCTCTCCAGGTGATGAGTGGGTAGATATTGTGGGTGGCAAGAGTAGGAGACGTGTGAAATTCCACGATATGAATCGGTGCTCGAGCGATGTATGGGTGGTACAAGGAATTAGAGCCTTAATCTCAGTGGAACAGCACCTTTGAAGGTGGGGAGCAACAACGCCCCAATGCTCCTGGGAAGTTTAATTAAATGCGATGTTATCATCTCCTATTAGCTAAGAAGACTTTCTATTGTTAGAGTCAAATAAAGGCAACACGTCGGGCTCCACCTTTTAGGTTAATTTAAGTTATGGATTATTCCAGATGCTTTAATAACGCATTTGGAGCATCTTTAAGACGGAAACTGTGTCAGCGAATAGTTTAATTTTCTGAGGAATGATGCAGGCAAAATTTAGCCGACGACGTGTACTTCCATACTCGTGATGTTCTCAACAGTTCACACAAGCAAAAGACCGGAAAAATCAGGTAAGTGCATGTTGAACTTGTACATTATATAGGAGAACGAAAGTCGCG
This sequence comes from Neoitamus cyanurus, assembly GCA_947538895.1. Classification (NCBI taxonomy): domain Eukaryota; kingdom Metazoa; phylum Arthropoda; class Insecta; order Diptera; family Asilidae; genus Neoitamus; species Neoitamus cyanurus. The sequence continues at coordinate 21,450,676 of OX384547.1, forward strand.
TGACAATCAATGTGAGACGACTCTCAGAATAAGCACCTATGGATGGCTAATGTTACTTCCTCGAGGGTACGTGGTGGGATCTCCTCAATAACGGGTGGTTGGGTTGGGAAGTGGATGTGGTTTCCAAAAAGTTCATTCATTTATTTATTTATTTATTTACAGGAAACAAAGCCAAGTATGATTAAGAAATATTAAGTTTATCCAGGACAACTTGTCTAAACCTGTTAAGCGCTCCATACACGGGCGAACAATTTGCGCAACGCAAGCCATTGTGCAAAATTTTTTCCCGTGTCTGGTGTGGTCTGGTGCAGTGTGATGCATTGCGCATTTAGTTGATAAAATTCAAACGCGTTTGAAAATGTTTGTGCCGATGTTTGGACAACAACAATGAGAGGGCTTTTCGCGACGAGAATAAACAACTGAAGTTTGCCATGTTATCATGTTTTTTTTTTGGCAAACAAAAATTTTGCACAATTTGTTCAAATGTCGTTTCTTCTACTACTGAATGCCGTTTGGTTAATTTAATTGTCAAAGAAGTGTGCGAAGTGTGCAAAGTCCCGGAAAAAAATGCACTCATCGAGATAAAGTCTTCTATCGACGAGAGAGGATAGACTAAGAATTAAGGGAGTTCTGAGATATACTCCAGCCAGCGATAAGTAATCCCCTGCGTATTCGCGCTAAGGTCGCTTTCCATTACTACAGAAGCTGTTGCAAGATTCAGCCTTTCCTCTGTCGGTTAACACTCGGATGGAATTTGTGTCCTGCGTGCTTCGTTCAATAAGAATCAAATATGCTGATCCAGTATACGATCCACCCCTCAATTTTTTCTTTGGAAAAATTAATTTTGAACAAGTGAAAAGTGCTTATAGTCCAAAAGCTGGCTGTAAAAAAGCTGGCCAATCGGGCTACAAGATGAAATGTATTTTAAATGTTAGTACTCACAGCGACCGCAAGAAAAATCATTGTGTCTCGGCAGAACTGGGCACAAGCTTGGTAGGTTAATAATAGTAGGAAAATCGGTTTTCGTAAATATCTTATCTTCTCGACATGTTAGATGAGATTGAGATTGATTCAAATCAGATTGTCTACAAATTTAGTTATATAAACTTTTTTCGTAAAATTAATACTTTTTAAGTTATAGCACGAAAAAGGTTAAAAATTAGGACTACAATTGATTTTGCGCATTTATCTCGTTGTGGGTAACTCGTAATAAAAAAATATCAAGCATGGGTTGCCTCCCCCTTCCAGAACCCTCGCCCCGGTGCTCTCATGAAGGCTGTGAAAGATAAACTATTTTTTTTCTGAAAGTAAACTATTTCAGCTTTCATGTGAGTCCAATTTCATGCTTCTACTCGAAACGGTTTTTTTTTTAAATCTAAAAAACAAGCCATAATTTTAGGGACCTCCATAGTCTTCGTTGTCAGGCACGACCACCGGTTAGGTTGATGTATCAAGTGCAAAAGATTTTCAAAAAAAGTTTTATTATGTTATAAAAGTACGTTTTTATTGAAGAATAATAATTCCACTTTTTATAAAAATTTTATAAAAACCCATTATTGAAAAATTCTCAAAAGTGATTAAGATATAACGAAGAATGTGAGGAAGCTTCCGGTACGGTAAGTTGACGTCCAAGCTTTAAGATTCTATAAGTCCAAGTTTAAATAATTATGAAAAGAGGAAAGTTTTTCTTAGTCCGCCCCACAAACGGGTTTTATATTAAATTTACTGCTTTCCTTTTCACCAAAAAAGTGTGCAAATCGTCTCATACCGCCTCTTCTGCGTCAGTTATATTTGAAAGAAATTTAATAATTCATTACTGTACTCCTCTATCTCTTCAAATTCAGGCTTATCAAGCGAAAGATGTATTAACTCTTTTAAAATTCGCTCTAGATTAGTTTTGCGAAGGTGAGTTTTGCCAACAGGACATCGCGTTAGAGACAACAAAGCACATAAAATAGACTCGCTCTTCACTGGATTATCCAAATTCGCTTTTAAATTAGAAGATAAGGTTTCTATCGTGCCTCTGTCTATAAGTTGATCTCGAATATATGGGAATTCCGAAGCAAGAGATGAAACCAAAAAACAACTCTTGATGACAATATTTTCTGCGTTTGAAGTAATTGCTTCCGCTAAACACTCGAGTCCGCCATTTCCAATAAAGGATGACAACGCCTTCTCGTGATGTCGAACTAGGCAAGAAATCGCACGCATTGCTCCGGAAGAAGTTAAGTCATCGCTGAGGCCATCAATCAAAAGCAGAAAAATTTTATCAATCCCGAACTCGGACTGACAAAGTGGATTATTTTGACTTAAATCAGCAATCAGTGATGCCGCCGCATTCTTCATATCAACGTTATTTGATTCCAAAAACGAAATAAGGACTTTTGCTCCACCAAGTTTTACGAAGCTGTTGGCATGGTCTATGTCATCAACAAATTCCCGGAGGAGTTCCATAGCTTCTATTTTATCTTCGTCGCTTGATGAACTCGATTGTAAAATCCCCAATATTTTTTGAAGCTCCTCCGCTGTATCAACGGTCATGGAGTTGAGTACTTCTTCCAGAAACTTCCTGCGCTCTTTGTCCATTTCTACCAAGCTGACGGAGTTTGGAGCATCCTCTGATTTAGTTGCCCCCATTGCAAATTTAAGCAGAGCCTGTAGGTTTTTTGGTGTTCGGTCGCCCATGTCGCCTATCAAAAATTCGATTTTCTATCTAAGAAGAGCAAAGTTAATAATAGATCTGTGTGGTAATGTACGTTAAAACTTTTTACATGAAATCACAATGTTTTACTGAAATTTGAAAGTGCCTGGTAACTCATTTGACAATGCACCTGCAGATTTATCGCTACTTATCCTTGCTTTGTTGTTACTGCCTGGAAGTGAAGCGAGCCGCACTGACATATAAACTTGACAAGCCACCTGGTGGGAAAATTATGTGTAACCCGCTCTGAGCACACCCATTTCACCAAGCTACGAACCAATCGGCCGTAATACTTGGAAGCAGCGAATGGAATGCAGCTAATCTTCGCACCAAAATCTGTCTTCCGATACATTTATGGAATAAATACCGGAAAAGTTTTGTTTAAAATTTTTGAGTGGGGGGCTAGCTCGAATTTGATTGAATTTGAATTTCACCAATTCCCGTTAATCGATTTTAATAAAACTTGACACATAGGTGTATTTTAAAATAAAATATTATGGTGATCTAAGGCTGATCTGCTGATCGAAATGGCAGGCAGCCGAGGGGAAATCCTCAACGGTTTCCAGCAACTACCTCGTGTTTGGGCTCATATGATTCGGTTTGACGAGGAATTCCATTTGGGTTTTGACTGTTATCGAGGAGGCCGAGGACACGAACACAGCGGAAGTGGGGCGGGAGCAGTAAGAAAGTAAAGTTCTACAATAGTTTTAATTTACAAGTATCAAAAACCTGAGACGATTTGCACTAAAAAGTTAAAGAAAAAATCTTATTAAAAAAAAACCTATTTCAAAATATGAAATAAAGCACTAAAAAGTTGAAAATAATTGTTTATGGAGACGGTGCCAAACCGTATCATATGCGTCTGCGCTTTAGTGGAAAAATGACTGTAAACAACGGCGGCCCGTTCGGGTTGCCATCACGTTCGTCTCTCGGGTCGTGCAAGCTACTCGACACAGCACTGCGACTCTCACTCTATAGTCTATTGCCGCGGCTGTTTCCATCCTCTATTGATTATGCGAGTCGCTGGTACCATACAGTCGCAACTACGGCGAAACGCCTCTTTTTGAGGCAAACCAAAAACAACAACATAGTCCATCTATATTAACTTCCAGATAATGTTCTGATGTGTTCCTCCGTTCCCATCCTATTCAGAACTTTTATGTTTGTCTTCTACTCACGTCAGCTTCTTAATATTCGCCTGTACAGTTGTGCATGTTCCGGAATGCTCGCCTGGCCATTGCGATCTCTAAACCATTGTCGTCTGTAGTCTACTACACTGGCAGCAAAGATTAATTCAGAAAGATCTACATGCGTGCACAACAGTACAACGCTGAGATATTGCACTTGCACGTAACAGAGAAAGACCCGAATTTAGATTTTACCCCGCTTTCTATTCAAGCATTTACAAATTTACAGGCATTTCCTAAACTACCCAACATGCTTCTGCTTGAAATAGTTGCCGAAATAATTTTGATAACAAAAAGGTAGTCCAGAAGGCGAAAAATTCCCTCACTTCAAGGGCTCGAAGGTGTAGTGCTTCTTTCCGTCAGCCGGGTATTGTTTCGGAACCACCGGCCGGAACATCTTCTTGTCTTCCAGCCAGTAGTAAAGCACATGAAAGAAAGCCATAGCACCTATGAAACATGCCCAATAGTACCATATAGGGTACCGGATAACGGCGGGCTGACTCAATCTGTCCTCGCCATAGACATCGATATCTGCGTGCAGCTGTAAATTTCGGAAGGATGATTAGACTGATCACAAAAGATGTAGGTCAATTACTGGTTCGTTGAAGTTTCTCTTAAGCTCAGGAATATCGTATGGGTAGAAAGGGTCTTTAGCTTCCATTCCCATTCCATCGGGGCCAGCTGGTAGCTTGGGATAATCTCCATAACCTAATCCATCGTCAGCGTACGGTTGATATTCTTCTGGCAGCAAATAGTACTTCTTAGCAGCAGCATCTCGTTCTTCTTGCGTTTTCGGGAATGGTGCTGGCTTGAAGTCCTTGTTCCAATCTGAAAAAAAGTTGGCAATTGAATTAGTGACTGACAGCTATGGGCTTAAGTTACGTAAACAGCTGAATAGGATGTAAAATTTCCAAGAAATCTCCCTCGAACTTTAAGGGAACGGTCATTTTTACTTACGACTTCTAGCAACTGTATAAAGAATTCCGGGACATCGGTTTGTTACCCGATTTGCTAATCTCAGGCCTTTTATTAAGGCTGCCATTTTACGAGTGCCAATTAAATGTCAGAGGTAAATGACATATGTCATTTGATTTTGGAGACTGTACTGTAGAGTTTAGCGGTTAGTTGATAATTAACCCATAAGAAGTGCCTTGAATTTTAAAACAGGCTTGGAGGCACTTTGTTATCCTAATAATTAAAAAAATTCTACTCGTTTACTCCGTTTTAATTTATAAAAAAGCAATATTTATAAAGTTTTTGGAGACAATAAACAAAACTACTGTAAATAAATCGTAGCGGTCATTTCCATACCGAATTGCCAACTTAACAACAAAAATATAAGACGCGCCATTTCCCGTGTGTTGTGTTGAGTGGGTATTTTCTGACCAAAACAAAGCGTTAAAAGGCATATTTCCTACCGTGTTTTCCACGATTATAAATGGCAAAAATATCCGCAAACTTAATTACATGTTAACCTCGCGCTGCGTATATTCGCTCGCTAATTATTTATGTGTTTTCAATTTGTGAGGTTATAAGTGAATTTTTGTGTTCGAAGCTCTGCAACATTTAAACGCAAAATGGTACCAATGGGGCCTACGGCCGGCCATGGGGGACACCCTGGAGTACATCCCCCGCAAATACAAAGTACACCGTCTGGCCCAAACACATTATCTACAAACAGCCAATCAAACAAGTCTTCATCAAATGCAGTGGTAAGATCGCCCCATTGCCCAGCTGTGTGATTTTTTATTTATTTGACGGGTCTCCCTTGCAGAAACCGAACTATACGTTGAAATTTACCCTTGCCGGACATACCAAGGCTGTGTCAGCTGTGAAATTTAGCCCCAATGGAGAGTGGCTTGCGAGTTCATGTGAGTAATTCGCTAACGCTTGCGATGATTTGTGCGCGTCCCTTGATTGGATAATTGCGGGTGAATTGCTGCTCTGACATGAGAGATCGGAAGGTTTTGTGTCTTATTTGGGCAGTGAATTGATTTGCTTCTGGGAAACAAAGACTAGCAATTAGCTAACTCAACGCTAGGCTAAGTAATTCTGAATTATTAGGGGACTAGAGATATAGTGGGAATGAAAGAAGACTATCTTCAAAACTTTGATCTGCGGCGATAGTAAATGTGTACTTACCTTGCATGATACCCAAGCCGCTCGAAAATTGTGTGGATCTTTGATTCTTAGTAAAAACCGAAGCATCGGCTTCATCATTGCTAACTAACTCTTGTCAGTAAGATTATTACTGATTCCGTCAAATCCTCACACTCAATCTTAAGATCACATTTAGCACAGCCTCCAAACCACATCTCCTCTTTAGTGATACGTATCGATGCTAAAAACTTTAGAATTAGATATCCCGATTCTTCCCGCGTCCAAGTGCACAACTATGGCCATACAACTTCTACTACTAACATCAGCCGTTCATCCAAGTAATACTAACAATTGGTAACCCATACAATCCCATATAGGTACTCCACTTCGACTGTGATCCAAATTGCTGTAGCGTACGCCGTATTAACCATTTCAAATGTCAGAAACCTTGAATTTATTCCTAGAGTGCAGCAGACCAACCGCTGAAACCAACCATCGACCAATTGTATGAATTGGCTGATAAAATGCGTTCGTACACATTCCTATCAATGTAGAAGAGCCCATTTCCAAAAAAACGAGTAGCACTTCTGCACCTGCTTTCTGCTTCTAATGGGGTTTTGTCTTTAACCAGCTGGGAGTAACACAAGTCCTCCAAATTTTTATAATAATCCTTGTGTGCCGGCAATATAAGTTATATTTTTCCAATTCTAGCTGCCGACAAACTGATAAAAATTTGGGGCGCTTACGATGGTAAGTTCGAAAAGACAATTGCTGGACACAAATTGGGTATTAGCGATGTAGCATGGTCTTCCGACAGTCGACTGTTAGTCAGTGCCAGTGATGATAAAACCCTCAAAATTTGGGAACTCAGTTCAGGGAAATGTTTGAAGACTCTCAAAGGTCATAGCAATTATGTGTTCTGTTGTAACTTCAACCCACAGAGTAATTTGATTGTGTCAGGCAGCTTTGACGAAAGTGTTCGCATTTGGGATGTCCGAACAGGGAAATGTCTGAAAACACTTCCAGCACACTCAGATCCTGTATCAGCCGTTCATTTCAACCGGGACGGATCCTTGATTGTGTCATCGAGCTATGATGGTCTCTGCAGAATTTGGGACACAGCCAGTGGGCAGTGTTTGAAAACTCTAATAGACGACGACAATCCACCAGTGAGCTTTGTAAAGTTCTCACCCAATGGGAAGTACATTTTGGCGGCTACTTTGGACAATACGTTGAAGCTGTGGGACTACTCCAAGGGAAAGTGTTTGAAAACGTACACGGGGCACAAAAATGAGAAATATTGCATTTTCGCCAACTTCTCGGTTACTGGTGGGAAGGTAAGATCCCTTGAATTCTTGTTTAAGCTACCTTAAGCTTAAGTTTTTTTTACATTTGTAGTGGATTGTATCTGGAAGTGAGGACAACATGGTGTATATTTGGAATCTCCAGAGCAAAGAAGTAGTACAGAGGCTGCAAGGGCATACAGATACAGTATTGTGCACTGCTTGCCATCCCACAGAAAATATAATCGCTTCGGCAGCTCTAGAGAATGACAAAACCATAAAGCTGTGGAAGAGCGACACCTAAATGAGTTCCCACACCAGAACCAATTGTTTCTTAATTTCTTATTAGGCGTTTGAGAGAGTAAGAGGAATGTTTCGAGATTAGTTTACAGAGGAGGATTGATTGCGTTTCATATAAGAACAATATTCCTACATATTTAAGCGAATTATAAATTGTAAATTTCTCTAAGCTGTAACTGATATTTCTCGAATGGGGCCACAAAGAAACTGTGGCTGGACACGAGGGAGTGTGCGACAACCAACAGAAGCAATATTTCGTTCACTATCTGAATTCTAAAAAAAAGTTACAGAGCCTGCTAGCTTGCTACGGACACATTTTAATTGAACTATTTAAATATGTTGTACAATCATGTAATATTATTTTTATACTTATAGAAGTGTTTTAATAAAGTCTATTAATCTCAACTTCAAGATGGGCTTTCGGAGGATGATAAAAACGAAGTCTACCTGAGCCAAACTTTTCAGGTTTGGAGTCGTTTGGTTTGTGCTAAATGGTGTATAAAGTTCAAACCCATCATCGGCCTTAGATTTGGTTGAACATCATCGACAAATATTTGCATACATGAAATTTACAACCCTAAACTAATGATGCAGGTATTGTACTTTAAGACAGCTCGGAGCTGAATGACAAATGAATCTTTTATTCTCACGAACGTGAGAGGGGGTTGTGCTTTGTAGCTATTAAAAGGGAGTTCTTTGCTTAGGAGGCAGTGACTCGTTTCGTTCTCGAGGTGAGAAGAAATCTAATCCGAAGGAAAATGCGGACCAAGACTGAGGAAGAAATTAGGCCCATTCTCGAGTATGACTCTGTGACAGTGTCCCCCTATTACCAAATTCATATCGATCGACTTAAAAAATTTCAAACTAAGTACATCAAGCACATGAGAGTCCGCTTGGCTAAAGGAGGGATCAATCTCGATCTTGACGATCAAGCCAAACTCTGAAATCGAAGTTGCTATCTAGATCCATTCATCTGTGCGAAGTGATAAATAGTAACGACACACTGGAATATTTTTCATAGCTTCTTCTTGTTCCTCGTGCTTTATTGGGAAAGAAGGATGATAGAAATAGCCGCAGCATCCACTGGATATGAGAAGAATAGCCCGATAAATAAAATTAAAAAAAAAAATGGTTGGATCAATCGAAGTAGGTATAACAGTCGAATGTTATATTGCTCATATATATTTATAATGCTCATCCAAGTCACAAACCCGATCGCACCAGTTTATAACGTCAAAACAAACAGCCGTCAAACGACCAATGGAGCATTATCCAAACAATGAAAGAATGCTTAGATCGCGACGATTTTGGAAATTTGCATCTTGTGGCCTAGCAGTGATAATTATCCTCTTAATTCTCACCGGCATAAGACAACAGAAGATCGATGGCCTGGACAGCAATATCATTATCGCCTCAGAGATATGGGAAGATAAGGAAATACGTCCAAATCAGCTCGTCAACTTCACCCAGTTTGAATACAAAATTAAGAGCAATTCATGCCGAAATTTCGACAGGGAGGTATTAGGTAAGCCAGTAACAAGTCAAGGATGAAGAACAAACCCAAATAAAGTACTTGCAGGCGTTATTATTGTAACCTCATACATTGGGCACGATGAGTTGCGATCAGCACATCGACAGGCCATCTCCCAGGTAAAGCTGAATGAAATGGGACTTCTGAGGGTGTTCCTCTTAGCAGAAAGGCCGGATAGAGAGAAATTCATAAGACAGGAGCAAATATTCGATGAAAACCACAGGTTCCAGGACATCGTGCAAGGGAATTTCGTGGAGGCCTATAAGAACTTAACGTACAAGCACATCATGGGGTTGAAGTGGGCTAGTCTGGAGTGCCAGAAAGCAAAATTTATAGTAAAGGTGGATGATGACACAGTATTCGATGTATTCCACCTCAAAAGGTACTTAGAATCGCTAGAAATTGATGGGAAGGCAAGCAGCAATTTTTTGGCTGGCTACGTACTGGACAACAAGAAACCCATCAGAGTATCCGCCAACAAATGGTATGTAACGAGACAGGAGTACGCGGAAGACCTCTACCCAGACTATTTATCGGGTTGGCTGTACATAACAAACCCAGCCACTGCCCTATTGCTAATTCTCCAGTCGCAGCAAGAAGCATTCTTTTGGATTGACGACACTTATGTGACTGGTGTTCTTCGTCACAAAGTCGGGGTACCGATCATCAGGCTGAACAAGTGGTTTTCGGCGAACGCAGAGTTCTTAGACTGTTGCATACGCGACTTAAAAAATTTTCAGTATGAATGCGAGTACTACGCGGGCCCGAATGGAGGGGACTCTAAACTAATAACCGAGTTTCTGCACAACGTTGAGAAGTGCTACTTTGATGAATGCGTGAAGAGGCCGCCTGAGAAGTCGCTGAAGGCTACATGTGTCGCCTCAGCTAAAACTCTTCTACAAGACCATGGAGAAGCTCTTGTTCGGGAGGTTCGTCTCCGGTGATACTCCATCCAAGACGAACCTACTAAATATTTTCAGCAACAACCAGACTGCCTTCATTTGTGATTTTTAATTTTTTATATCAATTGTTAACATTCCATCCAAATAACAGATTTTTAAGGAGCTTTCCGTTTCTTTTACCTTCTGGATTCGATAACTTGTGAATTCTGATCGAGCTTTAGATCAAACCCCAGGCAAAGGCCGAATGTGGGAAGGAACTAAGAAGGGAGGACTTAGCCTTCCAAAATATTTCAAATCGAAATAATTTTTAAGTGCTTTACGCCACGATATCCTCTTTACTCTTTCAACCCATTACTTTGTAAATATTTTAAGAATTCGGAGAGCATCCTTCCCTGTGCCATCGTTCCTACCAGAACCTCCCCAAAGGAGAAACTCCACTGTAGAGTCTTGCACTTAAACACTACTTTATTACCACAGATTTCAAAGAACAACGCAGAAAATTCGTTGAGAAGGTAACAGTGACAAGAAATCGCTTTTTTCTTTGAGAAGAGAGAACGTTCAAACTTCACCACTTTGACCGCTTCGACCAGTCCTTTGGTGTCCAGTGCAAGCACTTGGGATCAATGCGAATCTTCCTCTTGTCCATGGCCTTCTTGTGTTGTTCGATTATATCACGACTGATGCAGACTATGTACTGCCCTTTGTAGTAATTAATTAGATTCAGATTTTGGAGGGTCGAGATAACATCCTCCTTTTTAATACTGGTCAGTTCACAAATCTCGCTGCAATACAAAAAAGTTATTGTTTGCTGTTTCAACCGAATTACGCAGTAGGACTTACTTGATGGTAATTTGGGGCTTCTCGTTATCTCCTGTGGGTTTCTGTGAAATAAAAATCTCCAAAATCGTCTGCGCCCAATACGATCTGTAGGACAGAAGCCCTAAATCTGATAAGGGCTTTTCCGGGGATCCGGTTTTACCCTCAAATTTCGACAATTCATAACTAAATTCTATAAGGAGCTTGCCATATCCCTTCCTTTGGTACGGCGGCATTGTGAGGATACAAGCAACATTGTAGTCCTCGGTGCTCTCCTTCTCTTTACTAAAGTAGCCGACTATATGAAAGCCTCTCGAATCGTACTCCGTCATTACATAAAACAGGAAAGGGTCAGTATCGTAGTATAGCGTCTTATGGTCAAGGAATAGCTTTGCGAGCAGACACAAGTTCTGGGCGTAGACCTTATTCTTCCGTCCGTCGATCTCAAAGAACGATATCGTCGCCTTGCGATAAATTTCGTTCCCAGGGGGATGCTTAAGGTTACATTTTGCTAAGTGCCTTTCTAGACACTTTTTACTCTTCCGGTACTTTAAACAAAATTCGCAGATGTAGATGCATTTCATTTGGCACAGCTCCTTGAAAAAAAGAACAATAAAACTTCCTTCCTCACCGGACGATGCAGAAGGGTTTACCTGTGGGTACGGTGCAAAGTACCACGGCTTGATCCGGTGCCGCCCCAGCTCAATCATTTCAATATTTTTCATTCGAGTGACCACATCATCATGGTGTGTCACCATACTGCCTGATTGGCGCGGCGTGGGGGGCGTTGGACCGTCTTGTGAGATTTCCTCAGTATCGAGGACAACAGGCGCCTGTGGTGGTTTGGAATTAGAGACTTCCTTAACTGGACCACTGAGACTTCCTTCCCGTTCGCCTCTCACCTTCCTTTTACGGTTCATTTTTTTCTGTAGCGCTGCGGCAAGCACTGCACTGCCGTTAAGCATTTCACTGCCAGGTATCGGACTTGGCGGTCGCGAAATTCCCCCTGCAATAGAATGACCATGTTTTTTCGGTGTTGTAACACCTGTGCTTTGTCCAGTTGCTGTACCATCACGCCTAGGGAACTGCACCTTCCGTGTATCGAGGTACTCTTCAGATACCCATTCGTCCAGTCTTTTGTTAACTGAAAAATAAACCCCCTTAGACCTAGATACTTGCGGTAAAACCATACCACTTACAGTCTACGTAATGTACGTAAAATAATTTTTGACCCGGCCCCTCTTTAACGCTTACAACTTCAGCCAAGGGCCAATCTTCTGTACCATGCATTCGGACTGGAAGTCTACAGCCCTCTGTCAAAGCACCCTGCCATTGAAAATTGAGGTTAGTTTGCTGTTTTGGTTACTACATTTGCATTTTATGGACGAGCGCGTCAATTGTTTTACCCTAATTCTATACCCAAAGCAAGTATACTTACTGTAGATTCACATATTGATGAAAGGCCTTCATCAACGTCCATTTTGTTTGTAATTTTCATTAAAAATAACTTCTTTCTACTCCACTCGCGACTAAGTTTATACTCTTCTTCTTTATTACTGTCAAGTTTCTCATAAAGTCAGATCGCTCTCTAGAATAAAAATTCTAAGAGAGTACACTGTTAAAACAAGTTTTCAAAATTTCCACTGAACAATTTTTATTTCCGGTAGGGGATTCATTTTAATAACGTGATACTGGAAGTTTAGTTAGTTTATTGCCGACCGGAATTACTGAGTTAAGTGAAACTTAAATCTTTAAAATCTTGCATGCAACGAAAACAAGTTTGTATGAAATTTGCTTAGCGGTGAAAACCAATCCAATTTTCACTACAGATATCTACATATGCCGTAGCGAGAGAGAGAGAACAATAGGTATGCATGCAGGGAAAAAATTCAAAAATAATTTAAATTTATAGAAAGCAATATTTTCAACTTACGTTCAAATCCAATTCAAGTGTCTGTCACACTATTTGTTTTACTAGCACAGCACTGTTAGCGCCGCGAAAAATTAAATAAGAATGAGCACGAGTTTCTGTTTGCTGTATGACAATTAAAATAATGGAAGAAGTTTTATAACTGACCGTAAAATATTTTTTTTCGGAGATAAAGAATAGATAAGAATAAAAGTTCAAGTATTTGGGGAAATTTTTGGCAGAGGTCTCGAGTTGCTCAGATAATGCGCTTTGGGCTTTGCTAACAGATTACTTAATAAATGAATTTGAAATAATAATTAACATATAAGATTAATAAATTGTGATCCGACAGCTAAAATAATTATTTTACAGTGACAAGAGTAATTTAATTTTACTAACTTAGCAAAATCTTTCCTAGAACAACTTCAGATTATTTAACTGTCTCGCGGACACATTTTTACATTCTTACACGTATAAAATCACAAGTAATTATTTCTACGAAAAACTGTTTTATTAGAAATAAAAAAAAATAGTATTGGACCAACTCGCAAGTGTCAAATAGACACAATAACCTTTTGTTTGATGCAAGGCTGCGGTGTTGATATGCTTGATCAAATGGCTCACGAATATATACAGTTCGACGTAAAACAATAGATGGCGTGCTACCTTTTTCAAAAGCTTTTTTGGTGTCGGCAAAGCATCACTAGTTAAATGGAAAAATCTACATCCTACTTGAAATCAACATAAAAAAAGCTCTCGAAGCAACATTTTTTTACGGAGTTGGTAAAGCTTTATACATATACGGAGATAAAGCAAGAATTGACGAGCTTTTATATAGCATTTAGCGTAGGGAAAAAGTATGTAAACAATTTTTGTAGCCAATTGCATTGAACTATTTTTACGATGACACTTACCGCTTAAGCGCTCTGCGTTCCAAGAAAAAATTCGTGGGTTAAAAATAAAAACTCGTTTATTAACAAATTTAAAATAATTTAAAATCTAACAAATAACAGCTCTAAAAATACGTGGGTGGTATCTTACGAACGATGGAGGAATGTTGAGTGAGACTTGCTTACTTCTAACATTTTGTCACTTTGGCTACTGGTTCCCTACGTCAGGTTGTTTTGTCTCTGGCATGCTGCTCTTCCGGGAGGCCTGGATTTGGGCAATTCTCGAGAGTGGTGAGTGGGTGCTGCTGCTGCTTGTACTAGTCGGTCCCCTGCCAATGCTTGACTGTGCAGGAGCCTGTCGTGCGAATATGCTTCTAACGCTTGGAATACTTGAAGTTGATGGCTCTTGCGGAGCCTCTCTGGCAAGAGGTGATGGCCTAAGGGATAGCCTTCTTTGGAGCGCTGTCTGTGGGGACTGCTGGCTAATTTGAGACTTTGGTGTAGGTGGGGCCTTGCCTGGCGGTATTTGGAGATTTGTTGGTCGTACACTGAAGCGTCTTTTGAATTTCGGAGACTCTTTTTCTGTGTACGGCGGTGGTTCCAACTGTGTGGTGTTCGATGGACGACGTTGGATAACCGTTTGTTGTGGAGATTGACTTGAGAGGCTGTATAGTGTTGGCCTTCTGGAGTAATTTGTTGGCGGTGGTTGATCTTCGCTGTTCTGCCCAAAGAGCGTAAATAAAGGTGGAAGCTTCGGGGGTGATAAGCTGGCGGTTCCTAGCTTCCGTTTGGGTTGCTTAGCCTCCTTCCTCTCTTCAAGCGCGTCTCGTGTATGCATTACCTCCAAAGCTCTGATGAGATCTGCGATCGTAGTGCTCTCCAAAACTTCCTGATCCACTTCCTCCTGCGAAGGTACTGAAAAGAGACTTCCTCTTCGGGAATATGCTGAAAAAAGACTATCACGGCGAGGAGTACTTCTAGGTAATAAGCTTCCTCGTCTATCTGAAGCTGTTGCAAACATACTTCTACGCCTGCTACCATCACCTAAATTGCTCTGCGCTGGTACAGATAACATATTTCCCTTAGAGGACTCTCCAGTGACAAATGCACTTGCTCTTCTGCCTCCTAGAGAAAAGCCACTTGGTCGACGACTTGAAGCAGCCCCATCTTGCTTTTTAATTTCAGAGAATAGCCTGTCCTTAATTAAGGAGGTGTATGGAAGCCTATCGCCCATGGTGAAGGTGGAGTAATTGTCTGGAGGCTTATCAAACTCACTGCTGGCATTTTCCTCCGACATACTAGCGGATGACTTCTTTCTGAAAGGAATCAGACGCTTCAAGAACGACTTGCCGCTACGTTCAGGCTTTTCGTCATTTCTACCATCTCCACCTTCCATGTTAATTATAGTCGCCTTATCCAGTGGTGGAATTTGGAAGGAAGCCCGATAAAGATCGTTGCGCTTATTGTTAATTCCCCGAACTCTTTTGTTGATAACTTCTTGAATTTGGTTATTGTCCCCACCCCAGGTCCATTCGTTGTTCATCATTGGCGGGGGCATTGTGTACGGCGATATATAGAAGTCTGATGAGGCTCTGGCTCGTTGGTAGTGGACAGGATTTTCCGCAGCTGCATACGTCCAGCTTCCCTCGCTCGCAAGAATTTGTGAATCGGAGAAACCTTGATAGCCTCCCAAGAAGCCATCACGTGTTCCTGTGCTCTGCATACTCAAGACATCATCCTGAGGTGGACGAATATTTGCTAGAGCAGTTACCACTCTAGCAAGTAGATCAGTCGTCTCCATGAATGCATGAGCCGTCTCAAATGTTTTCGTCTTATTGATCTTTTCAAGATCAGTGTCTGAAGAAACTCGCATGGTTCCGTGCAGTGGTGTGCCTAGAGCGAATTGATCTTTACCATCTTGTCCCTGGAAGTTTTCAGAGAAGGCACGTTTTCTGCCGGTCACCGGCGTGAATACTCTGTACATCGTCAGCTCGGGGCAGGATGCCGATCGGGATAGTTGGATTGGATTCTTCTCGCCCGGTTCATTGTATACAGGCTGCGAATTGAAAATTATATTAGTTTATCTCGGTTAAAGTTTGTATAAATGAAATATTAATTTTAAATGTTTTAACTTGAAGAAAGAGCAGAGTTTTTGTAAATTAATTTAAAATCAGTAAACCTCTTCATTTCCTGGCACAATTCAGAACAATATTATTAGAAGCCCTTATCCATAGCTTACGAGGGGTATATCATGTCAGTGTAATTAGATAGCTTCGAAAACAGGGATTTCCCTGATAATCCGCACTAGGGAATTTTCGGGATGACTGATTTCGAATCTGCTATTCAAATTTCCAAATATGAGACCACCCCACCCCGCTGGGAGATATCGGAGAGGGGGTCCAATAAGGACGTGGTGTAAAATGAAGAAAACTAAGTTTAATAATACTGTTGGAAAATAACTAAAACATGTGCAAAACGCAAATAGGAAAACGCCGGGTCACTTAGGAGAGGCGGTGGTGCGGTAGGGAGGCGTTGTAAAATTAAGGAATACAAATTTAATAGTATCCCGGGAAAAGCCGGGTCCGGGCAAGCTAGTGTACATATATTAACATTCATCATAGGGAACTTTTTGGAAATCGTTCCTATAGAGTTTTTCAACTGCCTGTTGGTCGTGTTGGGCAAAATTTAATTGCCTGAACAATTAAGAATTGTATTTTCACATTTAATTGTGATTCACAATTAAAACTATTCTACATATAAGTTCGTATATCCTTTCTGTGTTGTACCTGTATGGGAAGGCAACAAGATGGGCAATTCAATAAAAATAAAAAAGAGGTACATTAATTACATGAATTTCGGAAAAAAATTGGGAAAACGTGAAATTTAGGAAATTTCAGAGCATTTTTTCACTTCTGTACCTGCAGTGATAGAGGTAGGTCAACATTGATAGCATTTTTGGAAGGCACGTTAACATAGTAGTTGTTTGGCGTGAGTATTATGTCGTTATGCATTAATTAGATCATTATTATAATTATATCAAAAGATAATAATAAAATAATAATGTGTATCCCGAATTTATGAATCACCCTGTAATTCGAAAACGGTTGGGATTCCCCTCCCCCAGCCACAATTTTTTGTTCGGCTAGATGAGATCTATCACCCCTATAATTTTGGCATGCGCTATACGATAAACCCTGTAGATTTGCTGAATAAGTGGTTTCAACAAGATGGTGCAACCTAACACACAGCCACAGAAATAATTATTTTATTTGAAGAAAAGTTTGTCCATCGATTATCTTCAGTAATCAACCTGCAAATTGGCTTCTTCATCCATGTGATTTAATGCCGTTATGAAACTTTTCATCAACAGATGCATTGAGAACAAACTTCGAACACATAATTGCTGATATTCGTGCTGATTTGTGAGAAAAGTCATGCAAAACTGGCTTCATGCATTCAGATGCTTCCGTGGAGAACATTTAGATGTTTCATAAATAATGGCATGCGTTCTACTTCAATAAAAAAATAAGGATGTTCATTTATTAAAAAATAAAATGCGACGCTCTCATTGGAAACCCTTCTGCAAGACAAATTCTTAAAGCTAATGAATTTGTCAGCGAACAATTTATGTATCCCTTAAAAATTCTAGGAAAAGTGACCGGTAATTTAATAATAGTAAAAAATTATAAATTTGTCGAAAAATCGAAAAGTGTTGCAGATTAGCAGCATTGAGATTTATCTGAGCACAATTTTATTTTACTCTACATATGTTAATTTTGTAGTTTTTCAGTTAGTCATAATTAATTAAAAAATCGGTGCATATGTACATACAACTGTCTAGATGTACAATTTAAGTGTGCGTAGTTATGTATTTGGAACAATTTACTTACAAGTGTAGCTCGGTGCTTTTTTCTTCTCTTTTTCTGCCAAAGCCAACAGAACGACACGCAGAAAAGAAATGCATTAATCAAATAAGATCAACTATATTTACGGCTAAATTAAAATATCCCAAAAGTGTTCAGTGCCTTGTGTTCAATTTAAATTCGTTCATTCACGGTTCGCCATAGAAAATTCGGCCCCTATCATGAACTACATAAATGTGTGAAAGACGGAATAGATTGCATAGAATTTCTTGCCAGATGCCTTGGTATTATATTAGAAAATGTAAGTACGAAATTACCAAACTATAGCAGTTTAGATATTTAGTGCCAGCAGTCGACAGTGCGATTTAGCAATTTTTTTTATGAAGAAACTAGTTTTTAAAACGTCGCGTGCGTCGGTTACGTGAAGGTGTATGAGATACATTTATATCGACACTTATGTAGGTACTAGTTGGGTTTTTATTGTTATATTTTATTTATTATTATTTTCCAGATGTTAGCCACGAAACCAGCCAAGCGTCGGTATAAACGTGTCGTTTTGCATTCAGGTCCTGTTTTTTTTAAATTTATTCACACTGTACACAAAATGTACCGAAATGCATGAAATAAACAAGAAAATTTAGAAGTCTTTCCAAGTCTATATATGTACCTAATTACTACTAATGATATAAGACTCAAAAATCCGGCGAGTCCCGAGTATTACAAAGTGTGCGCGACCCTAAATTCAGATTTAAAGAAATTTTTCGCACTTTCAGAAGTGAAGGTACTTGCAGTGGTAGAAATAGATGAACTTGTTGAGCTTTTTGGGGTTAGTTTTATGTCGCTGCGTTGAGTAGATCAAAAGATAGAAATAAGATAATAATGTGCATATGGCCTGACGAACCTCCTGAACTTGTGCGAGCAAATGAAGTGCAACCTTTGTGGTGGGAGAGGCCCTATTATGGAACACAATGTTTCCCTTTTTTGTAGCTAAATTACGCACAAAGTTTTTATGAAAAATCACTAGCGTAATTAAGCTATAAATAGCCATAAAGAGACTTGTTAATTTAAAAATAAATACACTACCACTTTATATCCTTATCTCAGCAGTTAGGGCATTGAGAAAAAGAAATCTTTTGTTAGTAAGCATTTCAAATATTATTCGTTATTTGTATATTATTGTATTTCAAGAATTGTAGAAAAGCATCAGTGCATAAAGTTGTGCTTTGAGGCGCTTTTTATTGAATCCTTAATGTTACCAAAGAAAACTTAAATTAATAACTGCGTCTTACCTTGAACTTCATAATGTACAATTCGTTCAATATTCTTCTCAAGTAGCTAACGTCCTTAGTAACACCGTGCCAAATTCGGCTCTGAGTCGCTTTAATATTGGCTGAGAGTTGGTGCTCCAATGCCGCAAGCTTCTTGCTCCGTAGACCTCTGTAAGATTAATTTTTGAACTTATGTCAAATTTATGTTGTCCTTTGAATTGGTCAGAAATTCACTTTCGTCTATTGATGCCGAAGCTAAAACTTACTTGGTTATGAATCCCATGATCATGAGCAGGTATCCAAGGGAGAAGATGAACCAAACGATGATGAAGATTTGATAAAATACGAATTTTATCCCGAATTCTCTTTCCTGTGGTAAATAAAAAAAATACGTTGAAACTCCAGACTGGATTTGGTTGAGCAATTAAAAACCTGATGTGGTTGGAAGGTGGGCACGTAATCCCCGAAGCCAATCGTTGTTGTCGTCACGTACGAGAAATAAAGGGAAAGCGAATACGGCCATCCCTCGAAGTAGGAGAAAATTAGGGATGGCATGATGATGAAGAATGTTATTCCCGGTATAAGCGCTATCAACACTGTAGCAAGTAGACCGAATTGTCGAGGTACATATTTGTCATCGTTTGACATTTTGTATTTTTTGTATCGATGATATATCCCTGTGAACTAATACGGTCCTGTTTAGGATCCTTTTCCCCTGTAAATCGATTGTACTTACTGTTCTTGTGAAGAACTCCCCGAGTCCAGCGAATAGGATACCATTGATCGGTATACCAATCAGGGAATATATGATCATTATCATCTGACCCAGTGTCGTCGATGGGGATAGGTTGCCATATCCGACAGTTGAGCACACGGTGAATGCGAAGAATAGTGAGTGATAAAAGGTCCATCGATAAGGATCCTCGTATTTGTCTAATGTATAATTGGTAACTGGCTTATCACAGTAGTCTGTTATCCTTTCCAGGATGTTGTTCTGTGTCAACTCATCCTTGGTCGATAAATGATAGGTGAGGTACTCTGGAAAAAGAAAATAGTTTAAACTGATGAAATGAGTGTTCCATGGAAGTCCTTGTTCTAAAAAATAATGCCCATTTCCCTCTCTGTCCTCGGTTCGAAGAACATTTTATCTTTTTGATAATAAATAAAATCATTCGTACTACTTTCGGATATTCGATTTAATTTACGAATCAATCGGCACTTTGCGAATAGCTTCGAACACTATTTGTACGTCTCAAATTTCAATGAACTGATTAGGTCATCCATACATATGTGGGATTGCGTGAGAAAGACTGCCTTCCAAGTACCTACGTCAGACGTACGTGTAATACGCACAATCGTAAGTTTCTCCGCACGATTTAATTTGAATGCAGAATATGTATAAATGCAACTTGAAATTATTTGCACACGTGAATGTTTACAAAAGTCATACGCCGGCGTTGCTGTCGTCTCCCCAAAGAGGTGCTAACTAAACACTCAATAAACGTTCAAAAGTTTCGCGGCTTAATTAACAAGTTTATGACGTCAGACTATTATTCCCAGGAACGATATGATGCCAAATCTTATCTAGATTATGATTTTGTTGATTCGTTGAACTCATTTTAGTTATTCATTTTGGCAACAGGGATTGTCACAAGGGATGAATCTGGAGCTAGTCAATTCTCTTATGTAATATTAAAAATTGATACTAGAAAATATGACCGGATTCATGGAAATATGTGGACCGTTTATTATGAAAGTGGTGTAAGTCCATTTTTTCAACATGCCATTTTAACACCTTCTGCAGTAGTTTATTCTTCACATGCTGAGCTTAAGGTTCGTAAAGATTTGACAGAACCTTAACCAACATTAATGAAATTCCACCAAAGATCTTAGTGAGCCTTAAGGCGATTATAGGTAAGGCTAGTGTAATTCCCAGGCAGCCAACTGCAAAACATAAAATTCCGCAGGCAGAGAAATGACAAAGTAAAAATTCTTCGTCAATTCTTATGATGATTCACTGCACAATTGGGTGTTGCATGTATACAAACACACACTATTGAGATAGCGTTGACGCCAGAATAGGATCTATTCTAATTTGGACGCTCTGCCCGCTGGCTGCTCCAGCATTGCGATGAACCATCTGAACTTGACGGTATCCCTCAGAGTAATCATCTTGGCCCTTTGTTATTTATTGACGATCTCGTATCTACGATAAAACATTCTAAGATTTTAATCTTCGCTGACGACGTTAAATGTTTTAAATGTATAAGTAATTTGACTGATCGAAACTTTTAATGCATGGTGCAAAAAAAAATAAACGGCTTATTTGCAGATAATGGTACGTACGCCTAAAACGTTACATGCAGGTACTGTGTCAATCATAAACTACGTGCGGGAAATCTTGCCCTTTTACAAAATATGTACTGACTGAATATTTGCCTCTCACCAAATACATATTCTATAGACTGATATTTGTCTTCTCCAAAACATTTAATTGACGGAAAAATTCTCGCGCGAATTATGTATAATGGTTTAAAGAGGCTCTTTGTTTTTCTGGGATACACCTTTGCATCCCATAAGAGTTCTAACGTTACAAAGTAGAGCGCAAGTACGCAAGGGTTAGAGGTAAAGAAAATGTAAACTTAACGTTATGATAAAAGATATTTTTTTACACCGAATATAGTGAAAATTGCCGCAAATATCAAAAAATAAAATAAAATTGGTAACCCCAAGAAGGTATTATAACAATGAAAAAAATAGCTTATACATGAAAAACTGTTTTCCAAGTGCTGCTTTTACTTAATCGAATTTTATTCTGGAGTTAATCATTTCAGTTTTCCGCTAACAACGTAATAATTCGCAGTAATCTAATTAAAAAGCGAACAAGCCAACCGTCTACAGAAAGTTTATTCATTTGATGTGCTGTTGTTTTGTTGATTTTTCACAATGTGTTTCATGAACATATTTATGATTTTTGCTGCCATTCAACTAAACTGCCGGCGAAAAGACTTTCTTTTATTTTGTTTTCTTTGATTAAATAAAAAGGTAAAACTATATCAATATAAGGCCAAGTTTTCAATATCTGGAGGTGAGAAATGTAATCACAGACATTTTCTTAAATATTTTGTATAGAAGTCAATAATTCATTCAGCCATGGAAAATCGATTAAAGAAGAATAACAGACGCAACTGGTGACATTCACTTATGTAAACAATAATCGAAGGTTATTTGGTATTGTGTGAAACTACGTTTGATGTTCGCATGTGTTTGCTGAAGGTCTTAGAACTTACACATTCGTAGGACAACTAAAATAGTTTTTAAAATAAAACTTCTATCTTCTATCTATCACTACTTTTATTTATTAACGCTTGGAAAAACGAAGAGTTTTAAGCTTGCTTCGTATGTTTTGTTGTTGCGTCATAAATTTTCAAGGAATAAAGATATATATTCGACATCCCAGTTTAAATAGTAAATATAATGGGTCCTGCCTACTTCAACTGTAATATTAAAATTTAAATAAAATTCTTAATTGGTAGTTAATGGTTGGTACGATTAGGACTCCCTTTTTTAAATTCATTTCCACCCTTTTTTCCGAAAATTCGTTAACATATCATTTCCTGGCCATACATACACATATGAACAAAAAATTTACGTCAAGAAAAATCCTTTCCAGGATCCGGTACATATAACGCACATGGCCCCCAATTAGTCATTATTCTACTTCAGCATAAAATAAAATAATTATAGCAGGAAAGCAAGACTATGAGAAATCAACAAGAGTGATTTTTTTACATTCGCGTGTAAATTCTGTCGGCAGTGAAAATAACATATCAAATTGTATAATAGTTTGTTGGCTAATATACTCATTCTCCATAATGGAGCGTGGTACCAGTAGTTGGTTCTGGCTACCGGTACATGAAATAATTCACCACGTTGGCGCATTCTACGAGGTGGGACTCTCCAGTTTACATATGACAGTAACTCTGGACAGCTATTTATGTTATTTATCAAATTATAAAAATATTGCAGATCGTTAAGATTTCTGACAGAATGTAGTGAGCTTAGATTTAAAAAACAGGCGATCTGATAATAATCATGAAAATAGCTAGGCAGAGGCCAATGAAGTTTCCAAGCGACCAAGTTAAAAATAATTGTGTTGGACCGTTTCAAGGCGTCTATCAAGACAATTATAATGCGGAGACCAAACCGGAGATGCATAGAGCAAGAGCGATCTGATTAGAGTTAAATAGAGAGTGCGTAGAATGTAAGGATCAGAAAAATCAATAGTCATACGTCTTATAAAACCCAGTAATTGTAGCGACTTATTAGTAATGCGATCAACATGTTTATCAAATTTAAGCTTGTTGTCAAATGTGACTCCTAGATCTTTGAATTCCGTTACAGTTTCAAGTAGTACATTGTCAATGTGATAAGGTTCCGATATTTGATTTTTGGAGTTCGAGAATCTCATTATTTTACATTTAGATATATTTAGCATTAAGTGATTCGTGTGACACCAATTCGATAAAGCTAAGAGGTCGTGACGTAACACTTCACAGTCTAGGGATGAATAGGATGAAAAATTTTAAGATCATCAGCGAATAACAAAAATTTGCATCCTGTTAATGAAAGCTTTATATCATTTATAAAGATAAGGAACAATAAAGGGCCGAGATGCGAGCCCTGAGGTACACCTGACGTAACAACAATGTCTCGTGATATAAAAGATTTGAACTTAACATTCTGAATTCTATGAGATAGGTAGCTTTGCAGCCAACGCAAAAGATCACCATGAATTCCGAAGGATTTTAATTTCTCTAACAAAATTGCGTGATTTACAGAGTCAAAGGCTTTTGAAAAATCAGTGTAAACAGTTTCGACTTGCAAACCTTGACTAAGTTTTTCCAATGTGAAATGCTGAAACAGTAATAAGTTAGACACTGTTGATCGGTGTTGTCGAAAACCATATTGTTCTTCAATTAGATTAGGATTAACAAAGTTGTAAATTATTGGTGTCACAATACTTTCGAATAATTTTGGAATAGTACTCATAATAGAAATAGGTCTGTAATTTTTGACGTCAGAACGCGAGCCTGATTTGTGAATCGGTGTTATAAAGCTACTTTTCCAGATCTCAGGAAAAGTTCCTTCGTTAAGCGACTTATTGAATAAGATATGAAGCATTGGTATTATGCTAGAATTACAATTTATCAGAAAGGAGGGCGGAATACCGTCAGGTCCAGCGCCCTTTTTCGGATTCAGTTTTGCTATTTTATGAAACACTTCTGTTTGAGATAGAGAGATCTGGCCAAGATTAAAGCTAGATAAGGATTCGGTTGTAGGAGGTAAGTCATGACCAACATCTGTTGCATAAACTGATTCAAAATAATCGGCAAATAAATTAACAATAAAACCAACCAAATCAAATTGGATCTATATGGTCTACAACCAAATCAAAATCAACGTCAACTTTTCAAAATAACTAACAACTTTTTCAAATTCAGATGCAACTTCAATGACAACCTTTTTTGAACCTTTTAAGATTTGTAACGAAAGGAGGAAGATGATTCATTATCCGCTCAGCTCAAGCCACGGGGTGCATTTCTTTATCATTGAAAACTGCCCGTTTAGACCGTAACATTCGACGCGCCATAGTTTACAACTTTGTTGTGACTGTATGTACAACAAACGATTCGCTGCCTTGCCACAACCATTATAGTGGCGGACTCCTTTAAAAAAAATGTTGTTTGAGTAAAAAGAGGGCGTGTCCCACAACTAAATTGTATCGGAAGCCACGTGTCCCATTAATCAGGCACTAACCCTTGTGATCAAAGGCCTTCGGAGTTTTCAATAAATGTTTGCTTACACCGCCAGCCATCATTGTGCCATTTCAGTTTTTCATTTTGATCAATGCTAACCATGTTCTCATCTCATCCATGCTCCGGATGTAGGTAACAAATTAGACCGCCACATTCACCCACAATCAGTTAATTGTGTTCACACTTGATTGAGCCTATATCGTTGTCGCCAACACGCTCGCCAGCCCGCTCGCTGCCTCTCTATTTCGACGCAATCGGAATTGATTATCTAATTTGCACTGATTTACCCAGAATGCGCAATATGAACGCTCATTTTTTTTTTGCCTATTAACTAGCAGTTCCCTGGCATCTCTGCGGGATACACTGAGCCGACTCGAGGCAATATCTCTGGTGGCTTTTCTGGATGTAAATTAAGCCGGCCGAGCCGGTTGGAATTTAAATTGCACCGATGATGATCGAGGGTTGCCTAGCGGTCTCTGGTGATCATCTGGCTGGGGGCTGAAGAAGGGTTTGAGTGGGAAGGAGTCTGGGCACATTTTTCAGACACTTTTGTCAATTTGGTCATCATTAGAAGCGTGTGTGCGGCAGCCCATTATCCACCAGCGATAGGTTTCTGAAGATCATGA
Organism: Neoitamus cyanurus; assembly: GCA_947538895.1. Taxonomy (NCBI): domain Eukaryota; kingdom Metazoa; phylum Arthropoda; class Insecta; order Diptera; family Asilidae; genus Neoitamus; species Neoitamus cyanurus. The sequence goes on from OX384547.1 coordinate 21,475,871, forward strand.
CCTTGCAACCGTGTTTCGGCTGATGGCCAGCGGTATTGTGCGGCAAGAAGGCCTATTCTGTTTTTTTTTTGTAATATGCTTCCGCAGCTCTCTGATGGCTCTATTAAAATTAAGGGGACGATTTGTTGATCAGAGACGCAATCACACAGCCATTTAGAATGCAATGAGGTGGAACTGTCCATTGTTTCGGTTAATTTTCACTTTTGATATCGTCTGGAATTTTTGATATTTGTGAATATTTGTTGTTTTTGCCCTAAGAATAAGAAGTTGGAGATTGCTATTTACATAAATAAATAATAAAAAATTATCAATCAGCTTAAAAAAGTTTAAGGGGGCCGATACATGTAAAATCAAAAATTTTTTTAATTTTTTTTTTCGTCGGTAATATATTCTATAAGGTGTTGAGAACGCGCGTCTAAGAGCGTTTCTCGATATCTCAATCCGATCTCATGGAATCTCACATAGAAGCGGCGATGTCAGGTAGCGCGGGTGAGCAGCTCCGTCTCCGGACCGCCGCGCTCCGCGCAGACCGGCACACATTTCTCGATTCAAAAGAAGCAAGAACGGCTCGGAAACAAAAAGTTTTGCCGAAAATCAGCTGCTTGAACAAGAGGAAGGACAACTCTACGGGCGGCGCAGGCATAGCCGACTAATATGTAAGTAGAGAACTCGTCTTTTCACTTTCCCAAACTTTGAGTTCAAATTCCTTGAAACGACATTTTCGACTACTCGCTGCACGATAGCTTTATTAAAAAAGGTTCAATCACGCTGAAAATTTTACTGTAGTTTCAAAAGACCCTTGTCTACTGGATGAACCTACATCCATAGCCTATTTCGCGAATCCCCGACCGTAGAGGTTACGAATTCAGCCAAAAAAACAAGCAAAATTTTCATCCAAGTCACATTTGGCGAAAAAAATTTTTTTTGTCTCAAAGTTAGGTTTACATTGAAGTCACAACTGTGCTTCGACAATTTTTTCTTCCTGCTTCGTTTCAGACCAGCGCTACCGCCGCTACTATTCTATCCCCATACATGTAAAGATAAAACGCAGGAACTTTTAGGCCTATCCTTGAATTTAATTATACAATGACTCACAAGCTTTTTGGTTAGGTTTCCGGGGCTGCCCAAGGGCACACAAATGTATGTAGGCCATATTAGGCCCATTGTGATACCACACAGGGTAGTACCCTGTTAACCAAAGTTAAACCATTCAATGTATGTACTTGACGAACCGCATGGGGCCGTGTGTATATGAGCGAGCCCCAGTTCGGTCAGGACGTTGGAATGAGTAGTGCCCAAGTGCCGAGCTCTACGTATAGCGAGGACCGAACCCGCCGAACAGTGACAGAGGAAGTGTTCGACAATCTCCTCCTCGTCTACATTTTGGCAGCTTCTGCAGTGATCCTGCGAAGGAGCTCCTAGTCTTCTGGTATAACTGCTTATGAGACCCGTGATAACAGCCACAGCCAGTAGTTTATTGTATCTGACCTGGATGAGGGTTGGCCAGATTTGGCGAGTTATGAGGCAGGTGTCTTCGGCTTGTCGTCTGCTATTTGCAGCTCTTATGGCTGCTTTATTGATGTCCACCTTGCTGGTTTCCAACGACGCGTCGGGTTGGGCAGTATATTATTCAGATTTTGGTAGGGTCGTGCTGCTGCGAGTTCCCTCGAATATCTGTGTGCCCCGGGACCCATATGTATCTTTCCCCTGTGTCATTTAAGGCTATAAGGCATGAACCGCAATCTTGGACGATTCTTGAAGGTGTAGGTACGTACCGGTAATACAATCAGTATTCCGTTTAATCTATTACTTCCGATATGATTGCAAATTTTTCCAAAAACACAACAATATTCAAATTTTGGTTTGTATGCCCTTAAAAAAATATGTTTGTATTCAAACTTGAAATGTGCGCAAAGTTGCGCTTATCTTACAGGTTTACAACTTTGTTTTGAGATTGGGAAATGCAAATGAGAAACGATTGTTTGTCGGCTGGTCAGAATTTCAGGAATTTCAATACCAGTTTCAAATCATACACCAGACGAAACCCTTGATTTATTTGGAACTCTATTTCTAGCCATTAAATTACGCAACTTTGATAAAGTGTCTTGTTCGATTGTGTAATTTTCCACTATGAATCTCCTGTGTATAATGACGCTATAGGTCGAATTTCAAGTAACGGCAGCAACTAATAAAAAAATGGCGTTAAATTGAAGTCGTAAATCTCTTAGCCAAACACCTGATAATTTAACCCCCTTCCTCTTTAAATTTAATTCCCGCAAATAAAAAACAAGTACCTATTCATATTCTTTGTTTTAAAGTACAAGCGAACTTAAATTGCAAACTTCGTTTGTAATTGAAAGTAAACTTAGTTTCTTGTAATAAGATAAGCTCTCAGCTCAACTCTTTGGGATTAAATTAAATTCCGCCACACGTTCCACGAAAACCTATTTTATTCTAATTTACTACAGGAAGCAGTTGACAATATCTTAATACAATTTTAATAGGCAGCTTAATTAATGAAATAGCAACTGTATTTGTTATAATCGATTTCTATATATGATAAATAATTGATACCGGCATAGGTAATTCTGGCTTTGCCGGTGTTTACTTGAATATTATTTTTGCAAGAAGAAGAGGTAAACACACAAACAGCTGATCTTACATCACAACGTTTGTTTACCGTATATAAGTCAATCTTTGTTGTGGTTCAATAAAGATATCTAAGATTAATGTGCCAATAAAAGAGCCGCTCAGCCTTTGATTAGGCACAAAAGAAAATATCTAGAAATCACATCACGCGTATACGTATAGCGATAAGATTTGAATCCTAGTCAAGTATGGATTTTAACGGTGTGGAACAAGTTTTGTAATTACGGCAGCTTGAAAACTCTCACTGTACAAAATTGGATTATGGATGTGAGGAATGCATACAATCTTAAGGCTGAACCCATCAAAAGTATAATTCGAGAGGATACTTGTGAATTACTAAAAAAGAAGTCGATACAAGAAATCCGTCTTCTGCAGTGGCGGCTTACGAGACCGACTACACAGTTGATAAGAACGAACATACGGCGCGGCGCAGCTTACGCAGAGATAGCATTAGCCGTTGGTGCTCGTAGAAAGTGTGTTGCGGATAACTGCGATCAGTTGTAACATTTTAACTTTGATAGACGTCACAGTTAAACTGAAAATATCTGGTGCCAGCGGGAAATGGAATAGAAGCACACGAGAAGGCATAGAAAAGTAATTTTTTGAAACTTGGAAACGCTTACTTTCCGTTTCACTATCAGTATCTTTTTAACCACTGCATAGTGCATGCCATTGGGAGGAAGCAGAATTTTCTGTTTTCTAGTGCTTCTTGGAAAGATTATTCGCGAATTTTTCTGTTTTATTCCTATCTGTGTCTTTGGAAGAATATTGAGAGATGGACATGGAGGTAAGCAGATATAGCACAGGTAAATTCGGAAACGCAGTGATGCGATGCGGCATCACTAAAGCATAACAAAGTTATAAAGTTCTAAAATGCATCACAATTGCATTACGAATTATACATCAAGTTCTTTATCGCAACTCGCAACAGACAGTCAAGTGATGCGCATATATTGAGCAACTTGTTACGCATCAAGTTTGCTGTTGCACATCCATTGCATCAGTAACAGCATGCTAGCCTGCCGATCCAACAGTCCAAGGGTCGAATCCCAATCGGACCCCACGTTTCGAGTCGCAGAATGCGCTCTTCCTAGGATAGCTACTGTCAATTATCTCGGTAAATATTGGTTTTACGTGAATAATGATTATTACAAAATTTGTTAAGGAGTTGTAATAACTTCTGTTTGAAATTTTTTTCAAAATTTCGAATATTTTTTATATCTCTCACTAATTCGAAGAGTAAACATTAATAGCTAACTATCTATCTAAACAATTTTTTTTTTTTAAATTTAAATTTACATTTTATGTGCAAATATTTATTTTGATTAATTAAAAATTTATGTCCTTTTAAGGAAATGCCTGATTGTTTTCAGAGGATCAACAGATAGCTACTATGATTCTTTTTTTCTTACCGTTAATGCATAAGTTTCGAAAGCCCTATTGGGGTTTTGATAGCTGATTTGAGGGGTTTTTGGGGCGCTGTTTTTAGATATATAAACTCCATTTTTATTTAGCTCGTAAGATTAACTCAGGAGAAGATCAAAAAAATCCCCAAAACAGGAAATTTGCTGTGTTAAATGGTATTTTTTGAAAAACTGTGCGTGATAGAAAATTTCGAATATTTTTTTTCCCTAAATCTACCGGATTCAGCATTTTGATTCAAGACAGATTTGCGATAGAAAATTTCTTGAAAAGAGTGAACGTTTGCCAGCAAAATGTAGACGGACATTGACGGGCATGTTGAAATAAAAACATTTTCACAGTTCAAATGAAATATACATTTAGGGTGGGCAAGTGAAATTGTTTTTACTTGTCTATAAGTTTTATGCCCTAATTCGGCTCCACTGGAAAGTTTTCTTTAATTATAATAATTGGAAAAACGTTCCGATCTTTTGATAAAATCTTGCGCAGTCATGTATAGCATAATGTATAGGGGGGCCAAATTTTGTAATAAGACAATAGGTTCATCGGAAAATCGCTTCTACTCTAATGACATTTTTGAAAGAATTTATGTAAGGTATGTATAATCAAGGAACTTTTCCAGAATTCGTCAGGAGCGTGAGCTAAATGATTCGAACGATGCGTTTGTTGTTTTACGATCCTTGACATTATAAATGCACAAAAAGAAAGTTTATAACTTATTCACTTACAATTATTAGTCTTGCCTATGCGAGGGGGGACAAGCGCCCCATCCTCCCCCACCGGTGCTACGCCAATGCTCTATACCGCTATTATCGCATCTAGTAAATAAAATCACGCTAAATTTAACCTTCTAAATAGTTCACAAAAAAATCTCTGTAACAATACACATCCAGACAACTCATGAAACGAAAACGCACCGGCTTTCAATGAGCTGCAGCGACTGATTAACTAAAATTATGAAACAAAAGACAGTATGACTTCAAAAATATACAGCACATTGATTCAACTGAAATTACATCGAAGTGAACAAATATCGCTTAACTCAAATAAAGCACTTTACAAAAATTTCATTCACAGGGGTAAACTCGAGACATCCAATGGCTTTAGTGCTTCACTGTTCTTGAACCCATTTTCTCCTATTAATACACACACTGAAATCTGAACGAAAACTCACCATTAATTTCAATCCTTTGTTGAAGTGCCTCTGCCCGCTTCTGCCTCTCCAAGTTGTTCTCTATATGGTAATATATACTGGCACCGAAAAGGAGGTACGAAATGTAGAACGCCAAGAGTGCAAGCCATCTTTTCGGAGTCATCTCCTTTGACTGATTAAACGTACCACAAGATATAAAAAATTAAACCATTAAACCGTTGAACATTCGCACCTCAACCGACTCCACACTTTACAGTAGACCGCGAGATATCGCTTAAATAAATCAAATCAAATTCGAATCGTCGTCGGTGGACGAAACCCTCGAAATCTATCACTAATCGTTTTGCGGTTTTTTGTTGTTACTTGTCGCAGCGGAATCTCCCTGCCGATTTGCGAACGTGAAAGAACTCAAAATTCTGCGCTTCGCAAGCGACTGCGACCTTATCCAGCCCAGTACAATACGAATCACTTGAGATTCGGCTCATTTATTCAATTGGTTGAGTGTTCAAGCCCAAAGTTTGCGCAGCAGAAAACGTTAGAACACGAAAATATTGTAAAAGAAAGATATTGAGGTACAAATCAAAGCAAACAAATCAACAAATTGTTAAAATTGTGGAGCCGCCGTTTGTCGAGCCATATAGTTCATTCGGCCCGGTTGAGTGACTGTGTACGTCTATTGCCCTGTCATGAGGGGTCCAATTAAACTGTTGTTGAGCATCGTAAATATTGGAAAATTTTTCGGCACCATTCTGTGATACTTAGAAATGCCGCGGAAGTGCTAATAAAACTGCAAATTAGCTTACGTTGCCAAAATCCGACATGGACATTTTTCCCAACACGCCAGACAGTTCAGAAGTCTTACCGATTGGAACCGTTTTTCTAGTTAAGATCTGTTTGATCCGATTATTTCCTGCTTAAGCAAACTGTTTGTCTTTGCCGAATGTTTTTTGTGATGCACCTCAACCATCTTTGCTTGCTGTGCAAATCATCTGGTAAGAGTTGAAAATGAGAGGAACTCCTTAATTCCCTCAAATAGGCATACACAAAGCACAATCAACACAATTGTATTGTGTTTTGGGTCGTTGTCCTGCCTGCACTATAATAGAGAGATAAAAGTTTATCGGCCGCACTTTTTCGTTATGTTTAAGGTAAACACAAATGTTTCAAAATCATTGATTCTCTATGTACAGTCTTAATGGGGATAAGATATACGAATCAGCATTTGTTTGCAAAAATGTTGTTTGCTTTTTGATTAAACTTGTTTCGCTGCTGTTTATGTTTGTAAAAGCCCGGGTCTTTGAATTCTGTAAAATGATGATTTATGTTTTACTTTATTTAGATACTGTTAAAAAGAATTCGTTTTACAGAAAGATAACAAAATTCAACAAGAGCAACAGATGCAGTCCCATTTCTCTTCCCACTGATTATAAATTGCTTAATAGGGTATTGACCTAAACCGGTACAAAAAATTCAAATTTTTCACATTTTATTTTTTTTATAGACATTCCAGAATAAGTACGTAAGGAAATTTGCCTGATAAATAGAACAGTTGCGATAATTTGTATCCAAACACACCGCTGTTTACCACTCGTAGTTATAAGAGCGAAGAAAACAATGGCATTTTTCTCGGAACAACATTTTTAAAACTCAATTTCTCAACTTCCGTCATATCGATATTTATCAACGACACGATAGGTCTTTCGAATCACTATCGCATTATCTATAATCCGAACAAAAATATACGATTTATTAATTTTCCAGATATAGGTGATTAAAGTGAAAAAAATTATAGTTAGTAATCAGAAAATAATAAGTGATGGCACCAGGTGTGGAGGTTATTTAATAAAAAATGATTCAGACTATAAAAATATTTTTTTTTCTTTTCGAAGGAACAATACCCCTCAAGCTGTGTTAATTGCCATTAGCAACATTTTGAACGAGGCCCTTGTCTGGCCAGAATTTTGTATTTTTCATTTCTATAATGAACTTGGGGGCAGAATTTTGATTCCTGTAAACTCACACTCATTTCACTGAATAATGACTATTGAGTACTCCATCTTCAATTTCAATAAATTATCTTATTATAAGATGGCACTATACTAACCATATCTAATAAAGGATGATCTTTTAGAAAGTAAAAGAATCTCATTCATATGGGATTCGAGCCCGGGACCCTTGAAACAGTAGTCTACATGATTTCACTTCATAACAGCTACTCATATACAGTATATTTGACAGGAAACGCAGTTTTTTGTTTGCCTAGGTGAGATTTATCATTTCTGTATGCGTTATATAAAAGACCCTGTATAGTCGTAGAGAAGCCAATGCATTCTCAGTGAAACATAACACTCGTAACACTCCTCACATACCATGAGTAGAATTTAGCTAGCAATTTGACACGTGGCTTTGCTAGAATTTTAGCTAATGGAGTTCATCCTATCCCTCCGTGTTTCTATTTAGGAATAGTAAACACATTTGCATCGGGTGTCTCGACAAGCTTGAGCACGTTTCACAATATCAAATTTATTAAAAGGTGAAATTAAAACTCACTGACGAGTGACGTAACAAAACACCTACCTACTTCCCTAACAATTGTTTAAATTCCACCTGGCATTGACCTAAGAGTTTTAGTTCTCGTCACGTGCTGCTCTAGGTAAAAGCCAGACTACTTTTATCTCAAATTAATTTACAATTTAATCCGTGGCACGCACAAGCTCCGTCATAAAAATCATATCTGATCGACGTTCTACATATGTACATACATATATCGTGCATCATCTATCAGACACATTTGGGCTGTTTAAGATTGCTATTGTCTTTTAAACACTCTCGGCAATTTCCTTAAATTTCTGAATGAAGCCATAACTGCCGAGGGCAAGTAATTCCGCGCGGAAAAATACACGGAAACGTGAATAAATTGGCGGTAAGTTCAATAAATTAATTCACCTGCAGTTTAGTCACTACGAGGGCAGTATTTCGTGGCGATGTTTACGTTGTGCACGCAGATCACGGAATTTATAAGTTCTAAGTGTTATGTGTATTTTTGAGCGCGGAAGAAAAGATGCAAGTTTATTTATTATATTTTTATTTTAAGCCATAAAATGCAATCGCCTAAAAGTTCTGCGTAGGTCATAGCGGAAATACAACCCATACGGCGACGTTTTAAAATTTCATCTATTTACGTACGAGTAGTCTGCGCTGCCACGCGATTTTAGTGTTTACGCTGCAATACTTTAGTAACAGGATGGATAGCTACTTCAATACAAATTATTCCAGGTCTCTAATGCTTACATATAAAAGAAAGAGATTGCCGAACATGTCTAATAGGTGATCATTAATTTTCCTACCGGAAAATGTTAAATTTCCTACCAAGAAAATTTCGTCGGAATTGGCCAGGATGGATGATATGGAAATAAATGATATACGGTTTCAACTGGCTGGCGCAATTTGCCACACCGCTTGTAAAACAATAACGGTATTGCAAACCAACATTTCAAATCATCACTTGTTTTAAAGACCAAAACTAAAACTGTTACTCGTATGACTGTTTTCAAATATTTATATATATATCATGAGACAAGGAAGAAAGAAAGTGGCTACCATATAAGTTGTCCGAAGATGTTATTTTGACACAGCAAACCAACAAAAAAAAAATCAATTCAAAGTAACATAAACCAGCAGCCCAGTCAGTATAAAAAAAATATGTTAGATGAGTTGACCAAAGAATACGAAGAACGGAGAGAAAAGGGATGAACTCAAATTATCAAGAAAAAAGGACATTCCAACAGCGATACATGTAGTCCACTGTGGCTGGATTCTGAAGTAGTAATATATCTTTATAGAAGTCCCAGACCCCACGGATCCACTACCAGAGTGCGCTTTCCTAATAAGCGACAGATGGTAGCCCCATCAATTAGGGTATTACTGCGGGCTAATCACCCAGCTTAGCGAACTTAAACGAATCAAGAAGCGGAAGCAGAGTTTTCTATATAGTTAGAAAAATTTTGTGATTCTTATTATTCTTATTAATAAACAGGATGGTGTCTCTTGTTTCATCAACTGGAAATTTCCAAACTGCTAAAACAGTCAACTAGAAAATCTCTTCATTTATGTACTCCAGTTTCTCAAGTTTTGAAATTTATTGACCATTTGCTTTTTCGGAGGAAGTCCATTAAATTTACATTTGTTTTGCAATTAAGTACATTGATAGTCTTGAAATCTTATCAAGCAGTTGTAAACAGCACGAGAATATCTTCATCGTTTGGAAAATTCCATTTGTTCTGCAATTCGTCGAATACTTCCTTAAAAACAGCCGGAATTTGGAATGGACTAACGTAAATGCGCGTTAACTAAAGTATTTCGCAAATAGCACATGTCTTTATTTCAAAAAACCTTCAAAGCCCGTTATTAGTGTTATAGACGATCCAACTAAAGATAGCCGTTTTCGTCGAGACTGATACTCGAATCAATAGGCCTCTTCCTCATTCCCCTTATCAGTCCAGACTTCGTTCACTAGAAGAACAAATGCTTTCTCCTGATTAAATGTTTTATCGGTCTGAGAGGAACACCAATAAATGTTTGTTGACTTACTTATTTACATAATTCATGAAAATATAACTGGAGATAAAATTCCGTAAAGCCATTAACAACAACACCTTCTAGAAATTTTCACTTTTTTCTAGCTTATCCGGTGTGCACCTTTAATCGGGTAACCAGTTTGTGACTGCGCTAAAATCGAATGGAAAATTTACCAATTTTTGAAATGTTGTAAACCAGCAGTCTGAAGGAAATGACACGTTCGATGAGATACATTTGTAACGGCTAACGACCAAACAAATATAACCAGTTCCCACCCGCTACCTTGAGCCATAAACACCACCGCAGAGGAGAATTAATGCAGATTATCACCCTTATTGACACTTAGCTTGCGTCTAATTGAGTTATTGTCGGATTAGCTAATAGAAACATATTCTGCAAATAGTTCACAGTCAGACGAAGATAACACTCCATTGATGTAAATGTGCATTTAATGCGGTTAAGAATATAAACACCAACTGATCTCAGGTGTATTTTTACCGAAAAAGTATACGGCTTACGTAGAACGGTGTTTTTTGATATAAATGGATTAGACGTTGGGTAAAGCATCATCGCATCTGTTTGAAAGACGCGGGCCTCCACTTAATTATGCATAATTAAATTAAGATTGAAGGCACATGATGTACGTGACGAAGAAAGCAGATTTCCTTTTACATAAATCGAAAACAAGAATCTCGAGGTTCCATTTCTGCAGATTGTTTTTTTTTTTTTTTGAATTTTGTGCACATTAGTTGTTTTTTTTAAATAAAGGCTTTTTTCCGATTTTGATTTGTGTATCTATGGCTTTTTCTAGAAATATATTTTGCCATGTGGATTTCCTAGACATGCGTTGTGGTTTAAATCGGATTACAGAAGAATTGTCGCGTTTTATGTTGGTGTACTCACGAAAAGCCTAAAATCAAAGAACATACATCCATCCATATGTATAACCATAAAAAAGTAGCATGAGTCAAATTTGCCACCCATAGAGAAGGATGAATGTCACGGCGGGGAAGTGATTGTTAGAAACTGCGACTGCTTACTGTGTCCAGCCGGCAACGCACAGAAGTTCGGACGCACAATCTTATTCATATGGGTGCATGCGTTGTCGTGTACCAAACATGCGTCGATCGATGTGCCTTTTAGCTGCCGGCAGGCCAAATCGAATGAACGAGTAAAAGTAGCCTTTTAACCCTGAAAGCGAAACACAAAGTAATTTACCTGCAGCAGTTCTAAGTACAGAAATTTTTCGATTCAAGTTATTTATTCCGACTGTGAGTTCTTTATAGCTTTATATGGTTTGCTAAAGCAAAAATATATTCCAACCGATTTATTATGCTTTTTGCGTTTGAAAGAAATTATTGTTAACAATAGAAGATGAAACCAGTTGGTAGATACAGGCGAATATTGCTGGGGGTGATGTGAGTATTGATTGATAAACCACACCCCCTTTCCACATACACACCATACAACCAACATTTGAGGCTTTTGGAACCATAATGCCCTAGACAGACTAGACCTTTTGAACTAGTTCCTGACGTCAAAATGAATGGGTCCATTTAAAATTCCCATTGCTGAATTAGTTCACAGATCCACACAATTGAACTGGTTCCAACTGTGTTTGTACACTTTTTGCTGCTGTTAGCGCCAGTAGCGGAAAAATATGTTACTAAAATGTAATATTGTCAATGTTAAAATGAAACTTAAACTATCATTGATAGATGCATGTATTGCCTATTATTATAACGAAAATCCATTCAGCTAAATATAATTAATTGGTCAGACCAAGTCAAAGTAGTGTTAAAAAAGGTGAAAGGTACCGTTACGTCGTTCAACACGATCGGCTAGTAGCTTTATAAACTAATAAGTCTTTTTCGCATTAAAGTTGAAATTTTTACACATTGCTTACTTATGTACACATTCAAATTCTAGATTAACATAACATATGCAGAGTATCAGAGATTTACATATGTACATATATGTACACTTGAACGGCGTCCGCATATTTTATTAAAGTACATTTCTACTACAACCCCAACAAGATGATATCGCTGTACAATGCAAATAAAAGAGGCCCTACGACCGATCCTTGTGGGACCCTGAATGAAATTTATATTCGCTTAGACGTCCTGTTGTCAACCTAGTTCTTTAACAAAACTATTGGGCAAGAGGAGAAACCAAAACGGAACTTGGACAGATGAATCTCATAAGTCACAGCATCGAATGCCTTAAATAGTTCTAAAAGAACGAGCACAGTAGCGCTGTCCCATCCAATATTTTTTCTGAGGTAAGAGGTTTTCAGTCAGCTTGTATGAGGCTTTAAGAGTACTATGTCGTACACGAAAAGAATTTTCGAGGGAAATAATAACTGATTATTGTCAATAAATTCAGTTATGTGTTATGAAACATTTTTCTAGCACTTTGCAGAGATATGGAAGCAAGAGCAAGAATAATCGGTCTGTAATCATTTGGCAGACTTGCTGACTTACATTTTGGAAGTGGAATCAATTTTACAATATGTGTAAGGTGAGGTAAACTAAGTGAAGATTGCCATTATCGATTAATTTTTATTTTTATTAATTCAAGCGAGATATACATATAGAGAAAATATTTTTGCTCTTCTTCATATTATGCGAGATTTTAATTTATTCCAACCCAAAGTTAGAATAACTTCCATTATTAAAATTGGGTGAAATCTTACGAACTGATCTTTTTTCAGTCTGATCGAGAATAAAAGTTACAATACCAATATTATTTGTTTATTCATTAATTTTATGGGATCTGTAGCGAACACTGAACCCCTATCTGCATATCTGTCAGTACGATCGACCTAAATAATGGGCACACACTCCACACTGGTGAAACCTTTTCCTTCCTGGATGAGAAATTCGTTTTTTATGGAAAATTTTGAAAAAATAGTATGAAATTCAATACACTCAAAAATTAACTTTCCGAGAAAACTGCTCGTATTATATGTACATACTACATATATTGAAGCAGTCTAGGCACTTGTGGTTTACTGTACTCGTTTTGTTAACGTCTATGAATTTTTCAAAAAAAAAAACACCTCCCTCTATTTTATCATAATTTGCTGAAGCAGTTCTCCTTTTATAAAAATCGTGAAGTGCTTGTTATGAAGCACTAAACATGTGTTTCTAAGAGTGCCTTTAATTTTTTGAATTTTATCAATGAACTGAGAGTTTTGCTTCAGTTATGTAATAGGCACTTGCTGCACGTACGCAAAATAATATTTTAACAAAATCCAAAATCCAAAATAGTGTCACTCCGTACTTTTTTGGAATATTGTATGTTTTCATAAATGGTTGTAAACAAAAATCTGCCATGACGCGTAATTGCTGGCTAATATAAACTAACGCGTGAACAATAGCCAGTTCGAAGAAATGTATTATACTTTGACTAAATAAAATCGTAAAAGTTAATTTGAAGACATTCTCTTATTTAACCGTACGTACTACAAAAAGTTTGTTTCATACTGTTAAACGGTCGCGCTCTACTGTAACGTGTGTGTCTGCTTCTTTTGTATTTTTTTTCTTCTCTATAAGATAAAACTCACTTTTTTTCAAAAACTAAAAAAATCACTTTAAAAAAAAATCAACAAAAATCCTCTAAACAGTCGAGTATCACAATTCCGTTAAAAAACTAACAAAATCAAACTCACTTAATGCGAAACTGGATTTACATAAATCAAAACACTCGGGGACGCGGCAACAAAACATACTTTTCGATTTTAAAAAATTAAAGAAAAAACGAATAAAACGAACACAATTAGAACCGATTCCCTACTGTCTCATTATTTAAGGTTTTAAGGAATCACATATAAAAAATTTCTGGTTGAACAGAACTTCCCCTCACAATGGGTATTTCGCTCCCGAGATTAATTTCCTACTGTTCCGCGCGAATATCGTCCAGTTACTGGCCACATGCGACAATTGTGTCCATCATATGACCGCCGACCACTACATCGTCAAGGTGGATCTAATAAGTACTACAAGTAGAGCACTTGGGCCATCAGGCATTGTCAGTTGATTCTTGATAAAGTGATAACTAGAAACTCGAAGAGTAAATAGATGAAACAAATCGACAACAACAATACACGAGAGAGATCGCGAATTGATACCTGGTGGCCAGATTAGAGGATTGTTTACCCGGAGATGAATGGCGGCATGGACAGGGTGCTAGTCGCTGAAGGGTGGTGATCGCTATCGCGCGATCGTTGATCGTCGTTGTGAGCTATTTTAAAATATTTATGGCGAATTTTCGGATATATGTATATTACATATCTTAACGGAGTAAGCATTTTGGGGAGATAAGATTTCCTCAGCCACTTCAGGTGAAGGTGGCGGAGTAATCTGATGTCGACTCTTATTAGCTAGAATTGTGCATTTGTCCTTCGAGAGCATAGTACTTAGATTTCGCTACAAGTTTGGAGAAATTATCACGGCGCCAGAAGATCAATAGCTTTAGAGATTATAAATAAATTAAATTTGCTTACATACCACTTAGGACGCTCTCAGACATGCGCTTTTCAGCAGTATTCTATAAGTGGCCGAATGGTAGCCCCTCCGCTATAAATGGTAAAAGTTCATTGTGTTTTTCAGATGTCTGCAGATCGACTGCGATTTGTCGTTTTTCACACGGTCCACTTGTCGATCACATTTTGGCTGCATGTTTGCTTTAGTAGCAATTTTCATTTGTTCGGGAATATGAATTTTGGAATTTGAATTTTGGAACTTCTCCATAGCAACTGGCTGCAATAATTTGACGGTGAACGATATGACTAGCTGATACCGGTCCAATTTGTGTTAATCCTGCCGCAAAGTGCCATCGACGAAATATGTATATGAGCCAGGTCCATCTTCACTGGTATGCAACCCTATATCGTTACAGATAGTGGATGTTCCATTGTTTGAACTGCGAAGTCTGCCGATCTTCTTCTCACAAATTTGGTCCTCTCAGTTACTACCTCCATTTATCTCATCGCTAAATTTTCGAGATGGAAGTCGCCGCCTAAAGACTCTTACCACTCGGTCCAAACTGGATGCAATTCTGCAGTTCGAATATATTTTAGGTTTTAATAAAGCAATAATTGCCTGCCTCTTTCTCTCGCGTATGTCATAAATATTTACCCTCCATTTGAGCTTCGCCGTAATCGGGTAGAAGGGCCCCCCGTCAAATTTTTGATACAGAACCGTCTAGGGCAAGCTACGCTACTGCCGGGGTTTAATTATTTGTGTTGGCGACCTGCGCAAAAGTTGCCACAAGGAGGTCAGAGTCAATGATTTGAAATAAGGTGTCGAATTTTCATATTTCTAGATGATGAACCCTATGTGACGAACTACAAATAAATATTATATTTCATGAGATTTTAATGAGTGGAATTTTTTGGGGATGCTCAGTTCAAATTTGGTTGGTGGTGGAACCGAAGGCAAAACGGCAAACTAAAGGAAAAATGTACAAGCACGTCCACCTCACAATGTTCACATTTCTGAGGTATAACTCAAGCAGAAAAGTTTCTAGATAAAAGCAATTAACTGTAATAAAAAGAATAAACTCTTGACCTTCGGATATAAGGACTTTACTTAGTACTTTCCAGGAAATGCTTAACTAAGTCTTTTTAAGTGTGTAACGTAACAGGACAGTCCAGATCTTTTCACTACGTCAATATTTCCACCTTTCAAAAGAAGAGATTCTGGTTTCAGTCGCGATGCATGTACATACGAGTTGTGTGACCACGATTTTCTCAAAAACTACTGAACGGATTGGAATGACGGTTTGGAAATTGGGAATTAAGGATGACGGAGTAAACATGTCGACGAAAAATTCTCAACTTCAAAGGATTGCTATGAAGTCGTGTCCTCTAATGTTTTCGGGGTCACTGATCTTGAATCTACTATCAGAATTTGGAAATTAAAGAAAGCGGATCCAAAATGGCGACCGAAAATTCTCAACTTGAACGGATTTTCGTGTAAATGAACTTACAGGAGTTTTTGAGTCGCTGATTATAAATCTGCTATCGGAATATGATACAGGGAATTTTTTGGGCTCCCCCGGGAAAATGGCTTCCGGCTCATTCTGCAATGGTTTCAATTTACAAGTATGAAAAAGCTTGGGCATGTTCTGGTCCTATAAACTGAAGTATGTTACTAAAAAGTTAAAAATGAAATCTTTTAGTGGATTCGCTTATCAAGCTAAGCGTAGCTAAGCTCAATGGCATAGACCAGACAGAGCTTAGCTCGGTGCGACGTCATAAACTATTGTAACAAACAAAGACTTGGCTTCGGACAGACCCTTAATATTTTTACATATATTTATTCTTCCTGGACGCTCCCAGCGTCAAACCGGGATGTGTCTCTGATAAGCGTAAAAAAAAGAAGAAAAATGCTATTTCTTAACTATTAAATAATCAATATTCATTTCCACTTTTGTGGCGTATTAATTAACGGATTGGTTTTGATTGAATTTCAAAAAACAAACATGCATCGAAAACGGGACTCTGTTTCTTTTGCAAGCCGCAAGAATTAAATGTGGTCGTGAGTGTTACTTTTGTTAGGCGGTGACAGATCGCGCTTATCTAGTTATCTAAAAGCAATAATTGATGTGTTTGCAGCAATAGTAACTAAAAAATAAATCTTCAGTGAAAGATACGTGACATGCCGCGATATTTGGGGCACACGCGTGATATTCAATTATAACCCCTCTAAATGGAAATTTTAAATTCAAATTTCTAGATATTTACACCTCGTCTCGAATATATTTAGTTCAACGCATTAGCACGATCGTAATGACGCAATTGTTTTTTTTTTGAAAATCACATACAAACTGGAAGTTGCTACTTCTGCGAAGCGGCGAATTTCCTTTATTGTCCTTTAAATGTCTGCATCTAAATATGTTATCTGTACATGCTCTGGATTAAAATATCGGCGTGATCAAAAAAATCATAAAATAAACTAGTACTTGTTTTTCGCTCGAAACAAGATATTCCCCGAAGGCTACTTACCCACTTAAGTGTCCATCGCAAATCGGTTCTGCAATCACAGCCTATGTTAAGAGCTTATTTATCAAACGTGTATCTTGTAATCGCTCTTTAGATTATAACCAAGAACATCCCGAAAAATAATAATCGCCGATCTGAGGAATTTGTTGCTTTCCAGCAATGCGAGAATTTGGACCTCTTACTGTTTTTGAATGGATATGCTGGATTAACTTCTCAAGATTCATCAAAAAAAAATTCCCAACTCCAAAATCTCACTTGTATCTGAGCTTATGGGACTTCTATTGACGCAAATCCAAAATTTTGCGGCGACTCATTCCCACAGTCTGCCTCATGCAGTTATTTGTACCTATTGTTTCCAAATTGTGTTAAAATTTTCTATTTGGCCAATTTATTTCAACCCTGTGCATGCATGGCGGTTATTGGAAAATCACACAATCATCGTTGCGAATTTCATTAACAAGTGAAATGGTTGAATTGATCTATTCAAGCCCAAACGACAGCAATTTCCTTGAGAACCTCGAGCCCTGGCTATTGTTCTTTCTCCGTTCTCCGAAAATAGAAACTTGCAAAGTATGTAGAGTGCCCATGACTTGAACAATATAGTTTGGTACTTTACCAGGCGCGATTACCTGTATCAGTCTAACCATTGAGAAATCAATGGGTGCGGATTAAATTTTATGAAATGCATAAATCCGTCAATTGTGCAATCAGGCCGGTGTAGACAGCTGTATCAGCGAATTTTATTGTGTTTAAAATTCGATTAGTTATTTATCTTTTAAGGCTGTCCCAACAGTTGAAACTTCTATAATTATTGTGGTGAGATATTTACCTTTGTTAATATGCGCATAAAATATTTTAAGGAAATTTAAACTTCTTACGCAGGTTGACAAATCAAATATCAAGTACGAGGAGAGTAGGTACATCAGAGGCAAACTATAAGTATTGCACCTACTGGTAGTAGAGTCAATGAAGGCTACAAATCGTCACAACTTTTGAAGGCATGTTATATTATATTATTTGAAATCAGAAGCATTACATCTGTCGGCGTCGTTCCAAAGAGCTACAACATGTCAAGGTAGAGAAAGGATATACAAATTTATACGTAGGAAAAAACTTTTATGGAATATTAAAAATAATGATTTTTTTTTTTAATTATACGTTTGTATCGTACAACCATCAACTGTAATAAGGTTTTATTTAATTTAAGACAAATCATTTTGGGGCTAATGTGAGTCAAATTTTTTGTGTAATTCAGATTTTTTTAAATTCTGCAAAAGATTTTCTACGTATAAATTTGTAAAGCCATTCCCTACCTGTATGTGTTGTACCTCTTTGGAAAAAGAATAAGTTGGACAATTTAATAAAAACGAATTTCGTAGAAAATTTGAGAGAAACGTGAATTTTAAGAAATTTCAGAACATTTCGCAGGCAACTGTACTTAGAGTTGGATAACTATTGGTGAAAGTTTTGAAAAGCAAATTGAGATAGTGGTTGTTTGGCGGGAGTTTGGTGTTGCTGCCTTAATTAGATCAAAAGATAAAAATAAAATAATAATGTGCATCCCGAATTTATTAACCAGCCTGTAACTCGAAACAGTTGAGATTCCCATATGATTTGACGAGCCTTCTTTCTAATAGAGATTTAAACCTAATTTCACTTTCACGATATTACTCCCACACAAAATTAAATACAGAACATGGCTTATAATAATAATATATTTATAATGATTGTTAATATTGAAAACGCGTTGTGTTTACCTATCTTTTTTTTATAGAAAGTTCTTGTTATAATTGTTTTGTTACAATGTCATGTAACAATATATTTTGTTAAATAAAAATCAAGTAGGGGCGGGTTATAATTTTTCGCGGAAGGTCGGTAATTTTGTAGTTACGGCTCTGCTTGGGCGAACATTTTGTATGCTAGGATTTGTTAAGATCGAAACCATGAGATTGTAGTTGTACAGAAGAAAAAGTGATATTCTTCTTAAATTGCCTAACTTACTATATTGCCAGAAAAGGATCCCAGCAATTAAATTTATACCCGATTTGATTCATATTCATCAATTTTTATCATTATACATTTTTACACACTATCAACTCGAGAAATGTGAGAACGCTTGTTTTTTCGGATATTTTTTATTTATGTTATTTGTCTGCAGCGGTTTAGGCAAACCTTCACTAGTTTTACAAATTATCCAAATTGTATGGATACGCTGAACCGTATGCCTTTATCAAATAAATATAAATAGATTTTTGAGTTTTGTATGTACATAGATGTATTATTTTTCTCATAAATTTATTATAATTCGGTTAAAAACTATGTTTGATAGGATTAAAAATACATTTAGTCATTTCAAGTCCTTAGTTGCTACTTACCTTTCATTTCATTTCATTTCCTAGAGGTATTTTATCTATTAATTACCCCATGTCCAACTTTGCCCTGAATCACACCAAAAACTGAATGAAACATAAACTAAAAATTTCAGACCTTCTACAATAGCTCTAACTTCGACCAGAAATAAAAACGTAAACATCCAATCGGGTAACCCAAAACCAAATAAGTGTGCGTATGGCGTGCGCTTCCACGTGTTTGTTGTACCTGCCAAGCCAAACAGCTGACTGTCAAACAGTTTTCCACGAAAGTAGGCGGCCGCGAGCGTGATTTTCGATCTTCGTCAACGCGGACTTCGACGTGCACGCAGCCTTAATGAATTTCACAACTTGCATCTCTTGACAGAATCGGAAGTTATACTTTGACTAGCAACCAGCAACAATGGACGAGGAGTCACGAAAATTGGTGGAGGACTGTTTTTTAAGGCCTATGCCTGATCCGAGAACAACGTGAGTGAAGTAGCTGTGCTGCAGTAAACGTATTCAATCTTAAAAGTGTTTTTTTCAACAGGAATTCGGTAGAGCAAGCGACATTATACCACAGTCGTCTTAAGACCGAACTTCAGGTCTTAAGGTTAACTGAAGAAGCCCAAACGATGGTTATGAGGACCCTGAAAAACATTCATGGATCAGATTTTAAATTTGGAGATGCTGCGAAGTATAAGGACAAAGGCGGGCATGTTAAGAAGTCCTATTGGGAGGATAGAGGGACTCTCATGGTGCAAAGCGTTTCGGACTATTCAAACAGCAAAGAGTCTGAACTTAAGCCAGAAGACCAGCTGAGGCGTTATGCAATTATGAAACTAGAGACGTACGGGTTCCCAAGTAAGCACTGCGGCGAGGCTCTTGATCACTGCAAAGGAGAATTGGATAAGGCGTTGGAACTCCTTTTTTCCAAGTACATGAAGTGCAAATTTGGTAAGCTATCAGACGAGGAGGAGGACTTCACAGAAAATGACCTACTTGAAATGAGAAAAGACGAAAAGCTTGCACTGGAGTCAATATACGATACGGCCTTTGAGCAAAAGGAGAAGAACATTGTGTGGTCGTTGAAATTCAAATTAGAGCACCTTTTAGAGTACAGTCCGTCCCAGAAAAAGAAACTCGCCCCGCCGAAAGGAGCCGCCGCATCCTCTACTCTAAAAAAAGCAATTTGTCGAAACTTCCGGAAAGGACACTGTAAATTTGGAGTTTCCTGTAGATTCTCTCATAAGATAGAGATTAAAGAACCGATAGAAAAGGAAACCCCCGGTGACAGAAATCCAGCTCTTTTTCATCTAGAAATTCGTTTCCCCAAAGATGTTAGATACCCGTACCAGGCCCCTATAGTGCTCCTCAAAACCGTCTGTTATGATATACCTGGCACAATTCTGCTACACATTTCAAAGAAGCTTTTTAAACAAGCCGAGGAACTTGCCAAAGACGGAATGCCTAGCATTTACACTATTTCAGAGCTGCTCCAGATGCCCGAGGAGATAACTGAATTTCTAAAGATCGATCGTCCAGGCTTCCCCGATCCAGATGTATCCCTCTTTGAAACAGAGGCAGAGCATCAAAACGGCGAGGCTAAACCAAAGATGGATATACCCAGCCACTTTAAAATGGGCTCCACAGGATCATCCAAAGGAAGAAAACTGTCTCCCGAGCAGATTCTGAAAGAAGATAAGAATTTGATCAACAAATTCTTTGAGAAAAGGAAAAAAGATCAGAACTATCGTAATATGCTAAAGGTCCGGCAGAACCTCCCAGCATGGAACTCAATGTTAGACATTATTGAGACTGTGAATAACTCACAGGTTGTGGTAATTAGTGGGGAAACAGGTTGTGGCAAAAGTACTCAAGTGGCCCAGTTCCTCCTCGACAACTGGATGTTCACATCATCTTCCTTGGAGGATGGTGAGATCACACACTGCGAGATTGTGTGCACCCAACCGCGCAGGCTGTCTGCAATTGGAGTTGCTGAACGAGTCGCCGCAGAACGCAGCGAACGTATTGGAGATACAGTTGGGTACCAAATTCGTCTAGAAAATAAGATCTCGTCTTCCACGCGCCTTACTTTTTGTACAACTGGTATCCTGCTTCAGCGTCTCTATTCAGACCCTTTCCTAGAATCAGTGAGTCATGTTATCGTGGATGAAGTCCACGAAAGGAGTGAAGAATCCGATTTCCTGCTTCTAATTCTCAAAGATATTTTAAGTAAAAGGAAGGACTTGAAAGTTATCCTTATGTCAGCCACGTTAAACGCTAACATATTCTCGGAATACTTTAAAGGGATTCCTGTTTTGAATATACCCGGCAGGACATTCCCCGTAGAACAGCTATTTCTCGAAGACATTCTCGATCGCTGCGGATTTGTACTTGAAACTGACTCCCAGTATTGTAGGCGAATCACTAAGAGGGAACAAGATGCTTTACTTGAAGAGCTCGAGTATGCCGACACCACAGCCAGCAATGAAAGTCCGCCAAAGTCTATAAAGGATGAAAATTTGAAGTTGGCTGCTCTTTACGCGAGATATCCAAGTACTTTTATTAATTTTAGTTATTGAATGGTTTTAATTTTCGGATGTATTTCAGGCTACAGCCGAACGACTTGTAAGAGCATTTACCTGCTCGATGCGATGAAGGTCAATCCAGAACTAATTGAGTCTGTTTTGGAGTACATCGTGAAGGGAGATCACGATTGGCCAAAGGAAGGATCTATTTTAGTGTTTTTACCAGGCCTGGGAGAGATTCAAACAGTTCATGAGTCGCTGTGCGATAGCAGGACATTTGGACCTAGGTGAGTGGTTTGCTATGCTTTCAAGATATGCGTAAATGTTCATGTAGATAAAGAAAAACGCAGGTCATACTCTTCAAGCCTTGAAATAAGTTACCAGCCTTGGCTTTGCTTTAAGCTGTGAAAAGAAGTGCTACGACAATATCAGTCTCAAGCTTCGTACGAAACGAGCTCCCGACGGTTGTGGCTCTCTGCGAACACTTCTTTGATATTGTCTTCCTATCCTACTTTCCTTCTTTTCTTTTTTTGCGTATACAATTTCGCAATGGAGTTTCGACACAATTGTTATAATATCATAAAATAAAGCAGTATAAACACTTCAGCAGGATTTTTTTTAGCGAAAATCTTTGTGATCGGATTAATAAATACAAGCGTGGAATCAACATGCATATGTACATTGACCCAAATCATAATTTCGAAATTTCCCATTTCAGATCAGGAAAATTCACCTTGGTTCCCCTGCACTCGACATTGACGAACGAGGAACAAGCTCTTGTATTCCAAAAGCCTCCTAGGGGGAGGCGAAAAATTATTTTGAGTACAAACATAGCGGAAACCTCTGTAACTATCGACGACTGTGTCTTCGTGGTGGACACTGGCCTAATGAAAGAAAAACGATTCGATGATAATCGCAACATGGAATCACTCGATTTGGTCTGGGAGTCGAGAGCAAATGCTATGCAAAGGAAGGGACGAGCAGGTCGTGTCATGCCAGGTGTATGCATCCACCTCTTTACAAGCAATCGATTCTCCCAACAAATGCTCAGTCAACCAGTACCTGAAATTCATAGAGTTCCTCTAGAGCAAATGTTGTTACGTATCAAAACACTGCCAAACTTCAGGGATGCTAATATTATGGACGTGATAGGTAAATGTGTGGTTTTAAAGGATATCTTAATATTAACGGAGTAATTTCAGGGAATACTATTGAACCGCCCTCCGACGTAAGCGTTCTAGCCGCTGTAAGGCGGTTGCAGGACGCTGGTGCATTCGACGAAATTATGAATTTAACAGCTCTTGGACACCACTTATCCTCGCTCCCTGTAGACATAAGAATAGGCAAATTTTTGCTTTTTGGTGCAATCTTCCAGTGCATCGATAGTGTTCTAACCATAGCTGCCTGTCTTAGCCATAAGTCACCATTTGTCAACCCGTTCAGCAAAAGAGAAGAAGCTAACAGGAAAAAGAAGAGCTTCGCTATTTATAACAGCGATCATCTGACGGTCCTGAATGCTTACAAGGTACGATATATTTAGTCTTATTAAGGTTAAGAACCTATTCTGGAAAACAAGACGAATCGGAACATTCAATTCAGCCATAAGAGTGGAAACAAAATGAATCGTGTTGTCTTGCAGAGTGATAATTATACCTAGGAGCTTCAAATTTCGATTCGTTTTATTATATTTAATAATTTAGCTATAACCATTCCTTTCAGAAGTACGTATTTAGTTTTATATGTCGTTTTTCTTTAGAAATGGAGCGAAGCTTCAAGGAAGAGTACACACTCAGGAAGGTGTTACGCTGATGACAATTTCCTTTCTTGGAGGACGCTTGAAACGATTGTGGAGATAAAACATCAATTCCTGCAACTCTTGGTCTCTATAGGTTTCGTGCCAGTGGATCTTCCACCAAAAAGGAAAATCGTCACTGACAATGTCGCCACACTGACTGGGCCACAACTGAACATCAATGGAGAGAACCATCGCCTTCTGGTTTCCCTACTTTGCGCAGCATTATATCCGAATGTCGTAAAGGTATTAACACCCGAAAAAAGCTACACCAAGACAGCAGGAGGAGCCATGCCGAAAATGGTGCAACCCACCGATTTACGGTTCAAAACTCGCGAAGACGGATATGTGGCGCTGCATCCCTCGTCCGTTAATTCCAACATTGGCAATTTTCTCTCTCCATATCTTGTATATCAGGAGAAAGTGAAAACTTCAAGGATTTTCATTCGTGAATGCTCGATGGTGCCACTTTTCCCTCTCGTCTTCTTTTCTGGAAGCGATTTAAGAATAGAATTGCATGGTGGTGATTTTGTTGTTTTGCTCGACAATGGATGGATCGTGTTGAAAGCGCAAAATCATGAAACGGCCGAAATGGTGAACTGTATGAGACAGGAACTAGTTAAATTGCTGGAGGAAAAAATTCGGGATCCCTGCCTGAATCTGTTGCACCATGAAAATGGTAAAAAAATTATAGCTACCATTGTCTTCCTTGTTTCGCGGGAATAATGGAAAAATTTTTTTCGCCATTTTTTTGTTCTCTGTACATGTTGGATTAATAATAGTTTTATATTGTTGTAAGTAAAAGAGTTTAATTATTCCTTATTCCTTGTTTAAATATGTCCCTAAACCAATGCAGGCAGTAACATATACAGCAAATGTTGTGTAATCTCATTGGCAGTCCTCAAAGATGACCATAGATAATTCTGTCGATGACCAAGATGTCTTATCCGAGCTGTCCGATCATATCGGAATTCGTTCGGCGTGCAACATCTTTATAGTTATAAAGTTTTTGATAGTATGTACAACTGTAATATTCAGTAATCTTACTACATTCCTAATATAGGAAATCGACATAAAAATTATGTCCAAATCGCCGCAGTGCCAAACCCAAACTCGTGGAAAAATTATATTCTATTATACTTTCATTTTAAGATAAGATTTTGCATATATAAAAAAACCATTTTAATCCCAACGATGAATTTTGCCGGGAGTTGGAATATCTCCATCGCTATCCTTTGCAGTTTTTAAGAGTTTCTTCCCCGTGATCTCAACCGGAGGCCCCATTTCCTTTCGACAGTCCCTCTTGTAATAATGGTTTGCAGCCAGTTTATTAGAAGGACCCATGGGGATATTTGGCGATGGCTGTGTTCGAGCCGCTATATCATCTTCAAACCTCAAAGCTTTAGTGTGTTGTCTTCCCAGTAAAAAATCTCTGAACATCTGTAAAGCTAGTCCTATGTCTCTCGTTTTCTGAGCCATTGATGTATGAAAAAATTGATTTACTAATAACAAAAAAGTAAAAAAATAGCTCTCAAGAAATTCCTTTTTGAACTGTCACTAGATAATTTTTCTTTAGAAAATGTGTGCTTGCTTAGAATCAAACCTTGAAGAACATTTTTGCTAAAAAACATATTTTTCGTTTCCCCATACCTACAGTAAAACTGGAATATGTATTTGTCGGATATAATATACCAATTTAGTGTGGCCTGGGTGTTTTTATTTCCAATACTTTTTCTAAGCTGACCATATTTATTTGTATTGTAAGTACTTTGAACTGCGGGATTAATTCGTTCAAACGCAGTGAGACTTCTGTAATTATTTATAAGAGCTCACAACAAAACAAAGGTATCGTTACATCCCGTGAGACTAAACATCAGTGAAGAGCGTTCGCCTGTTTTACTTTTGCAATGCTGCTGTTCGATACGTAGGTACTACAAAAAATAAAAAATCTAAGGAACCATTTTAATTGCAGAACGTGCAAACAAACCACTTCTTTTTCCCTGTCACAGTGGAGTCCATATTTTCAAAAATATGTAAAAAAAAAATCAAGGAAATAATCTCTCCGAAGACGAAGTTATAGCCGTTCACATGGACACAGGTGGTACGGCCATCTTCGTGCGCTTGTGTCCAAATGCCGGTTTCTCGAAACGACTTTTCTCTTTCTGGCGACATTCTTAACTGTACATAAATTTATATATATGTATAGCGACAACAGTGAGTAACATACGTTGGTGTTTTTGATTGTGAGAAAATAAGGCTAAATGTAACGATCGCCTGCGCAGTAATGCATTGCGCCTTTTAAGTGTAAGCTCGCAGCGCCACGAATGCGTTCCACTTGTGGCACGCGAGTTCGGTCTCCTTCGTCTTTATTTCTTCTCTTCTAACTTTTCTCGTACAAAACTCCACCATATTGAAGCCGCCATTATAAAAGCATTGCTTTTAAATTTGTTCTGTTTCTAGCTTAAAAGTTTCTTGGTATCATTCCTTTTGTTAACTGTAAACTGAGTCTCTGAATTTTGCCCGACCCTTACGAAGTACCTTTAATTCGTGAATGAAAATTGAACCTTGTTTCGTTTCGAAATTCGAAGAAAGGACTTTCTATCTCGAAAATTCCCAGCAACGAATCCAATTCGAATTGAATTATAAAATTTTGAACTGCAATGTATGCAGGGTTGGATAAAGTACGCTAAACGGCAGAGTTTGTGGTTGGGATGTTTTTAGTGCAGTGTAGTGCTTGTCCAGAGATCGCCATGTTAAGAGTGCTCGTCTAGTAGTCTAGTCGGAGGCGGACAAGTTAATTTCGGTCTATTATTATTTGGCGACGTTCGGTGTTCCGTATTGCGGTCGGTAATCCATCAATCCGTGCGCGGTACACCCCAGATAGATTTTATTGATGACATCAGAAAGAGTGCCCCAAGAATCCAAAACTAGCAAGTGTAACCTTTTGTGCTTTAACAGAAAACAGAAAAAGTGAGACGACCAGGCAGCAGCAACAGCAGCGACTACCATGGCTGATTTCGATGTGAATGTCGACAGTTTGATACAACGGCTGCTCGAAGGTAAATTCTGAGTGAGTTCGCCGCCAAATGCAATCCTCTGGATGTACGAAAAAGAGCCCTGTGGGGACACACTGCAAAAAGTGCTTGGCAGAAGCAACCATGGCAATCTGACGGTGTGCCGTCACTCTGTCAATGGGGCCACAATACGTGTTGATTTTCCCGAGCAGATTGAATAGACCTCTTATCTACAATTAAAGGCGAATAATCGAAGTTAGAAAACTGATTGAGAGCGGCCCATAAATCGTCGTCAGGAGGGTTTACGCGGCTGGGAATTTCGTCACTTGAGGACTTGAGGTGTTTGACATATTTCGGGACTGCGACGTTGACATCTCAGGTGGAGTTATGACAGCTGAGCTGACCATTTTCCAGTGCCCCTTTCAATAATTGGCCTTTTCACGCTTCTCTTGGAACTGAAATTGCTGTTAATAGCAGTAAATTGCTTTTCACCTTTTTTGGCAATAAGGCGACCGGTCTAGCACGCAACTCTGCCTCCGTTCTGCAGCAGGCTGAATTCCACTGCAGTCAGGGGTTTCACAATGTTTGCTCCAATAAAATTGGATTTTGTGAATTTCTCAGATTTCTTAAACTCCCTAATTGCTACCTCAATTAACGCTAATAAAGCCATTTAGCCGAAAAGCAAAGCGGCAACGCACAGGTAGCGAGCACTACCAAAATAGACCAGGCCGTCCGTCGAGGTAATGTGCAACAATGACCAATGACCACTCGATGAAGCAGCATCTGAGGACGGAGCTTCAAAGCGGCTGCTACTGTGCTACATCTCGGCTTGGCGATAAACACTTTTGGCAAAACCTTGTTTCAGTTCTGGGCAGTTTTTTCTCCTTCGATTTTTATTTTTGGATGCTTTGACACCGATTCTCAGCAGTACGAACACTGCGAACTGGAAAATGTAAACGTTTGTGGCATCGGGAGGAGGTTTTCCGTCGATTTGATAGAATTGTTGATTTTGGAACAGATTAACTCTGTCTCGTGCAGAGATACGAAAATAAAGGTTTAAATTGTTTTCCAGAATAGATCCCCACACGTGTTTTGCCTGTTCACTCTTTATTATATCATCAATTTTGTGGAGCAAATGTGTGCTGTGGTTAATTGGCACCGGAGATATTCCTCGCTTGTCTTATTACTAACCAACCCAAACCTGCGGCGAAATCAAATAAGATAGGGTTCTCGGACTATATACAAACTTCGTACAAATTTATTTCTACAATTTAAATAACCTTAAGTTACTGCTCGTATACAGTCTTTGATAGCATTCTGTAAGCAAATCTTTTGGTTATACAGGGATCATCCCCCATAAATCACAAAAATAAGGCAGATTTTGTGCTGGAAAGAAAAATTAATAGACGGGTTCCAACCCAACCAGGGTCGCCAATCCTAATCTGGCGTACTATAGTAACTACATGGAACCTTAACGCCGTTTAAAAGCTTTGAAAAGTACCTATTAAATTTCTTATTGTATTTTTTACTCAACTATTAAAGAAATTAGACCCATGGGCAAAACTTGATTCGTATCTCGTGACCTCTCGTTTTGAGTTTAAATACTACTAATTTGCATATGCAACTTGATTAAAAACTGTAGAATAAGTACAGTTGCATGCCATTGATCCTATAACATACAATTTTGGTTCCTGCAGCTGTTGTGTGCTAATCAAGCAGAGCCAGTCCTATAAATTAATTTATCCTTTTTTGTGAATTTTTTTGAATAATTCAATAATGTACGTATGTAAAAATGGATGGTAGGTTCGAGAAATTGTTACTCGTACGTTGAACTATATCTTTGATATTTTTTTTTTAAATAACCAAAAGTAGAGGTCCTTGAAAATTATTCCGTACGCTAAACTCGATATATCAGTCCTAAAATTACAAATCAATGCATCATATGGAAACTTGAAAGCTTGAACTACCATACCTTCGTCATTTCCGTAAATTTTAAAAATAGATTTTTTTAAGTCAGTAATAACCCCTTTAATGGAATTCAATAATTTAGAATTTTTCCTTGTGCTCCCAAGAGTGCATGTCTAATTTTAACGCCTGGTTTGTACGATTGCCAATGCTCACACTTCTTGGATATTGGCTGCTTTGGTTCCTTTCTGTATTCGATCAGTCCACCCGAGGCATGAGCACTGGTACGATTTTCTTAATTAAGTGTAATCACGTTGAAAACATGCATTGACACGCTGACAACTATTTTATTATATTGACGTTTTTTTCGTTCTGATCCTGTTCAGCGTAGGTGAAAAAAACGATCCAGATGAAGCTGGACTTCTGGTGGGTGAACACCTATTTTTGATACCTAATTTCACAATTTTTTTCTGGGAAAAGTACGATAATAAACATGAGGGCGCTGCAGGGCGCTGAATCTGCCCCCATAAAAAAACCGGTTTCACGATGTGCCGTGTATAATCCCTTCCAGTTATATGATATAAAAAAACGGTCAGATTCTTAAAGTAGAGTTTGATCAATTCTAACAATTTTTACAGATCGAAGTACTGCACGCCAAATCAAGAAACATGGTTCGGAGAAAAACGCGTTTAAAGTTTTGACAGACTCGGAGAATGCTCGCGGCGCGACCGACCGGCCTTCATGAAATGGAGTACAACTCATTTTCTAGGGCAGATATGTTAAAAAGGTTTACATAGTTTTTCTAGAGGCTTCATAATATCGAAATATGCAGAAAAACGATGTTTTATAGCCAACACACTAGATTCCCCTTGATAATCGGGTTAGCGATTTTGGGTTTGAGAAGTTGGACTGGATTACAATTTGAATTGCATGGAGTTCCTGTTGGAAGTTTTCAAACTAAATTTGACAACGGAAAAGTAAAGTTGTTTGTTTTGTTCCGTCGCGATTTGATTAATTAATTATAAATTTATCAAATCATATTAATTACTAACTACTGGAAAACACTTCTCTTTAGCTATGACAATAAGACTAACATTATTAGAATTAGTTAAAAAATTCCAAAATCATATCAGGGTAGCGGTCACTGTTCAAAATATTTGTTAGATATTATAAAAAATAATCCGCCTAAAGCCATGTGCAGACCATTATAAAAAATGCCGGTACGTTGTATTAACCAATAGCTATTTTGACTTTGAGAAGTTTAAGGTCTTAATTAGGATAACCTAATTTCATCGAATTTTGGGTGCTTAAAATCGGCACAGTACCTAAGCCAGAAAAGGTGGAGTTTTTAAACAAACCAAAAATATCCAGTTATAGGCTAAATGTCTTTGTTTGGTAAATTGCTCACGCGACTCTCTTCCATAATGAACAG
The DNA here is from genome assembly GCA_947538895.1 of Neoitamus cyanurus. NCBI lineage: Eukaryota > Metazoa > Arthropoda > Insecta > Diptera > Asilidae > Neoitamus > Neoitamus cyanurus. Next base: position 21,505,710 of record OX384547.1, read on the forward strand.
GTTGAATAAAGCGGAAACCAGCGATAACTCGTTTTATCCATCGGATAGAACTCGTGCTACAAGTTTTTTTTCAAACAGATTTTTTGTGCTTTGTCTTCATTGTTTTATTAAATTTGGACTACCTAATCGCTTATACGATTTTTATGTCTCGATAAAGCTGCTAAAGGAGTCTGTTTGCAGTTGATATCCTGTTATAGTTGCTCGGCTATTAGTCTTTTAAATTATGAACCAAGCCAAAAAATATATAGTTGAAAGTGAGATTACCTAATTGGTAAAAGTAGTTTGTTTGTTTTTTTAATAACTCAACGAACTAAGAACATATATAAAACGGCAAATGGGGTGAAAACTAATACCACCTCAAAGAAATCTAATACACAGAAGTAAGGCCATTGCAATAGCGAAAATTGATTTTTCTATAGGAGCTTCATTCCTCAAATGTTAATAACTGAGAAAATGAGAGAGAAAAACCTCTCAGCAACTATCAAAATACGCGAACAAGATCAAGGAAAATCAAACTTTCTCAAATGTAAAATAGCTGTCAATTGATCACTTAACGCAAAATCTTGATTTCACACCTAACTTGAAAATATCAGCTGTTATATTTTGGCGGGTTTTAAGCTTTCACACGAATGAAATTTGTCGAGTAAAAACTTACGAAAACTTCGTGACGTAAGAAAATTCTCTCTCAATTTTTGACTAGTAAAAACTTTCGGTAAGTAAAAACTTTCGAAAGTTTTCGTATGCATTTGGGTACGCGAACAGACCTTACGTGCGTAAATCGTAGGCTATATGAAAAATAAGGAATACATAAGAGGTGCGTGTTTTTAGTGAACCATATGGTTTTCTTCACTACTCTTCCCATACAAAAACGCAAAACCCAGTTGTATATTCGGTTGTCTACACAGCAACATACAAAAACGTAAATGAATTTATTCTAGTAGTAAACTGAGCAAATAAGCCATTATCTATACAAACTTCTATCTTTTTATTATCTTCCAAATTATGTACTAACTGCCTTTAATTTTGAATGCGCTTTAACATTAATCAATAGCCTTATACATAGCTGATTCCACAATTAAGCAGTCGAAATTGATTGAATCGAACGTAATTCAACAGGTTTATTATAAGGTGACCATTCACGTGCTTACGACTTAAACTTCTAATGCAATTAACATACTAACATAACAACTGCTTTGTGGGGAAGCACAACCAACCGCACCACGTGAAAAATTCAAATTCTGAAATAGTTTCCTGTGGATTAAGCGAAAACAACAAAACAATTTTTGTGAGCACTACGTTCATCATTTTCTTTGGCTTCGCAGATTTAGCATTGTTGATTTTATTTGTCTGTATTGTTTTTTAGAGGCAAATTAAAATGGGTGTTGCCGGTCAAAAGCAGGCCTGTCGAGCAGGAAATTTAAATTAAAAAGGCTTCCTCTTAAAATCCGATATGTCACCCGTTCGCAGTAGAAAACATTTGATGTGTAGTGGATGGATGCAATGGATTCAAATGTGCACCTCGATATATGTATCTCACCTACATAGATGTTCTAGGATGAAAACAGTGGCATTTGGCAGGACGTGTTCCTATCAATTCTTGTTTTTCTAAAAAATGCCAATGTGATAATTCGTTTCCATTCGGGAAATTCGTTTTGGCATTGACATTTTAATTTAACTGAATATTTTTGTATGTACTACAATGATAATAAGAAAAGGGATTTCAATAATTACTAATTGGATATATAATGTGAATTAAAAACCATTTAAAATTCGTCGAATGTATGTACATACACATAAATTTTAAGGACTTTTTAGTGTTACACTAGAGCATCAAGAGATGAATTTAATGCTATGTAGCAGCTGTTACTATTGGGTTGGTCGATCGTATTGACGTATTGCTTTCAAAGGTCATTTCTTTATAACATATAGCTTTGAAGTCCGCACACCGCGACTATAGAAAAAACAAGGAATTCGTTTATCACGATCCTTCTAGACAAGAAAAGACTATGCATAAGTTGAACGTAGTTTGTATATTGTCTTTTTATCTACAACGGTCGTCACAAGGTAAACTCCAAAGATTCCAATTTTCCGTCTGTGTGCCACTACAAAAAATTATTATTTCTGCCGTTCCTTAAATAAAAAGGGAAGAAGCTTACTTGATTTATTTTAGGGAGCAACTACCTTACTATGTTCCTAAAGCGGCGTCTCCTAGAGTGAGTTTATAAGTGGCAATAACCATTTGCCATCTTTTCCCATTCAAGCTCCAATAATTTTTGACGGGTGATCTCGTGTTGTCGTGATGGAATACGACTTCTTCACGATTAACGAGCTCTGAAAGTTTCTGGATGATAAATTCGTTCAAAGTGTCGAATTGCCTATCCCAGCTTCTTTAGGTGATCGTGAATGCTTGAATGATAGATGTTCAATCTTTCTGCAATCTCTGGTGTCGTGTAAAGTAAGTTTGACTCGATCAAGGCCTTTATTTTGTCGTCATCAACCTCCAACAAATAAAAGTTCTTCCGAAGTGTAACGTGGCATTTTCGTGGATGTTCATGTTTCCATATGATAGCTACCAAATATGACTAGCAAAACATTTGATATATGGAAAGGCGCAGGATTCAAAATTCAAATTCTAGGCCACTGCAGATAAGAAATTGATACTTTCTTTCAATTTGGAATCGTCTCTTGGAATGCTCTCAAAGAATAGTATGGGCACGATCACCATCGTAACTTTGCGCAATACCTGCACATATAAAGAGATTATATTTGCAGGGTTTAGGTTATAGAGCGTGTTCAAATTTTGAGAAACAATCTAGCCATCCACAATGTCTTTTGAAAATTAAAGGATGCATTCAAGACGAACCTTGAGATGCTTCTTTAATCTTTGCAGTTCTCTTTTGAGTATGACATCAGCAGCAACCGAGTCACATATTTCCCAGTTGTTTTAAAGATAGAGGTATGCGAAAATTAGCGAACGTATTCGTCGATTTACGATCAAGCTAAATAAAAGAGAAAAAATAAATAAATTCGTTCAGTAGCGCCCCAACGACTCGTATCCACACCCACCCTTGTTTTAGATCTAAAATAGTTCTCCGAATTTATGCAGTTTGTGTTGAGACTTGTTATCCAAATATTTCTTTGTAATTTAGCCAATTGAACAACTTCGCTATTCATCGCCCATCGACGCTTCTAACAGCCTATCAATTTATGCTTTTAATGGAACCAGACCTAGATTTTCAGCCAAATGGTCTCGCAATGTTGTTATTCATCATCCGAGTAAATAAGAAACATTGACTCACTGAACTTCCACTTTTTGCATAAGCAATGAAAACGCTGAAAAAGAAGTTGAAAAACATTCGTATCTCTCTGGTGTACAAGCACGAGCAGGTTTTGAATCGAATGGGTATCATATACCAAAGCCCCTTTTGATCTCACCAAATATCGATAAATTACTGCCACGAAATAGCCGGAATCTCAGGGAATTTTTCTGCACAGATGTCTGTTTACATCTTCATCTGCTGGCGGGCAATAAAATCACGGAAGTCGGTTTACAGCATAAATCCCCCCGAGATTTCTAGCTTATATTAAAATACCTTCGTGTGCTCTGAGGAAAATCAGTAACATTTAAAAAGGAACGACAAGAATGGATTTTGGACACCACCGGCCGTTGGCCCTATGGCATAATTTATTGGAAGCTCTTCTCTTCTACAACGACAGCATCAATTTTATTTACACGAAGACTTAAGGACCACTTAAATTTTAATATCGCACTCCATTACTTTCAGTGTGCTTGAGTGGAGTCGGCCGGCGGTTTGAAAATGGGGAATAGAACTAGTACGTACATCCGGGGTCCTTTTCTTCTTCGGAGCGCATAAATTAAAGTGACATAATTTACCGAGGAAAAGAGTATGCTTTCAAAACAATACCCGTCCCGGGTTGTTTACGAATTGACTTCTTCACAAAGCGCAAAAAGTGATCTCAGAAAGCCACCCGCCAGACCATTCGCCGCGCCGTGGAGTCGTAGCATCTAAAAATAGCTGTCAGCAGAAAACGTGCTGCTTAACTATGCCTCTAATTATCATATTCATTCAAATTATGAAAAAAATGACAGGGTCTGCTCTACAGCAGGTTTTTATTCCTTGGTCATGTTAACAACTCCACCTTCCCACCTTGCTCCGGTGCAGGAATTATAAAGTACTGCGGTTTTTAATTTAGACGGCAACTTTCACATAGTCATATCGTCGCGGTGACGCAAACTTCTCTAATGAAATTGCACAAGTTGCCTCCTTGAATAGTCCGCGATTCAATTTTAACCCGTTGGTAGGTATTCGTCGGGGCTCCTGTAGAAATTTAATTTTCGAAACTCAATCCCCGAGTTGTACGTCTGGTCAAATTTTACATCGCCTTCGGGTGGGTAATTTCAGCGAAATCTCTCCACCGTTCATCGTAACATTTTCCAATTTTCCCAGATGAAATTTCATACTAATCGGAAATCGAATCATTAGAAGTCCTTTGACAAAATTGCAGACATGAGAAGTGCATCAGTCAGGACGTGCATTGGCGTATCCGTTTTTCTTTTGGTGGCGTTGCGTGACGTGTCGCACACCAAGGTGTTTTATTTTATACACCTAGGGTTTGTGCAACATGTGGGATATTCCTTCAACCGAATCGGAAATAAAATGCTCCCCCTATTTCTCTATATATACATATTGAATGTATGGACGTTATTTCACAATCTATTCCAAGTGGGTATGGTGAATAAGTAATTTTTTAGGAGTTACCGGCAAATACACATAGCTACATATTACATAAAATAAATTCAAGGGCATGGTACACTGTCGTTGAGGCTTTGGTATATTAATTTAAAAATTTTCACGAGCACTGAGTGCAATTTCTTGTCTTAGTAAGGTCTTTTAGAAATCTCTTTACACAATTTTTCTGAATAGGAAGTTGTGAGAAATCTGAGACTTCACGCAGAATTAATAAGTGCGTTTTAATTTTAATGAGCGCTTACATACATACATATATGTATTAAGAATTACGGTATACTCTTTTCTCACTTACGTTCACGCCTATACAACAGGTTCATGCTGGTGCGCATTACAATAAGTAATTGTTATATGAGTAATAACCTCATTCTTTCAAAATTAAAAATAAATGTTGTGCAAATTCACACAACTTAAATTAGACAGAATTCATTATAATGGTAATTAGGTCAAAAACGGCAGAAAAAAAAAATGATATACCAGGTGTGCAACCTTAAAACGGCCGTTTCCTAATAGATGGCAGTACGCGCGCATGAGGCGTCAGCCAACCTTGCTCGCCATTTTTTCTCATTGCTTTGATCTTTGTCATTAGTAAACAAAAGAGAAAGTCAGCAGTTTCGAACAATAACGTGTCCTTTGATCTCGATAAACATGTCGAATTTTGTGCCAGATAAAGAGCATTTGCGGGGAGCACTGCTATTCCTCTTCAATTGGAAGAAATCTGCCGCCGAAGTGCATAGAATTCTTGTGGAGGTCTATGGCGACAATGCTCTCAGTGAAACTTGGTACAGAGCGTGGTTTCGGCAATTCAAAGACGGAATTTTTAACGTCACCGACAAGAAGGGCGAAAATCGACCAAAACTTGTTGAACTGTTGAAACCTAGTGAAACGATCAATACTCAACGCTACCAACAACAAATCATCGAATTGGATCGTGAATTGTGCAAAAAAAGACCAAAATACGCGGATAGGCATGAGGGTATCATTTTCCAGCATGACATCGCACCATCACACACAGCAAGATTGGTCCGGGATACGTTGGATGCACTTGGCTGGGAGTTGCTACCCCACCCGCCCTACTCTCCAGATCTGGCCCCTTCCGACTACCATTTGTTTGCGTCGATGGGACACGCGCTAGCGGAGCAGCACTTCAATTCTTATGAAGATGTTAAAAAATGGCTCGGTGGGTGGTTCCTATCCAAAGGGGATGAATTCTTTTGGGGTGGAATCCACAATCTTCCCCAAAGATGGGAAAAATGTATAGCCAACGAGGGCAATTACTTCGAATAAAATATTCTTCACTTTTCTGCGTTAATTATTGTGTTTTGCTTTAAAAAAAAAAACAGCCGTTTTAAGGTATACATAAGGTTTCCACTTATAAAAATCTTGGTGATTTTGTTGGGTTCAATCAGGTTTGGAGTGTAAGACGGCAAAATGTATATAAGCCCATTCAAGCAAAGCTATAAGATGCGGAGTCATATTTGTAGAGATAAAAAACACCTCGACAAAATATTTCACATTTATTTAAAAATTTACTTCATGTTTAATCATCTATTATCTTTAATTGTGTTTATCTGTTTCAGTTTCAGCACCTCGAAAAAGTCCTCAATATCCAATAATTTATAAATTTTTAAATTAATCTAAACAATTGTCGGTATCGTTAAGGATTCCCATTTTCCTTTTTTAAGTTTTGGAGATTTAAAAAAAACGGTTACGCTTAACGATAGCGACTGCGACTACAAACATTTGTGTCAGCCTTTATCAAATACTTAAGACAAATCATTCACGAGCTCTTACTCTATATGGTTTCTATGTGTAAAAAATGTTTTCCTACCCAAAGTACCCTCCCATCTTTTCTATTGCAATGTAAAGGCCAATTTAAAGGCTATGCTAAATATTTTCCTATAAAGGAGTTCTTGCAACTGCTGTTATTTTCCTTGTGCGATGAAGAGTTATAGCTGCTATGCAGTAGTCACTTATCGCAGGAGAATTGCAACAAAGGAGAATTTTGTGATTGATGACACGTTATGAATGTAATTGGATAACAAATATATTCCCACTCTATTACTTCGCTTATCCGTACTAGCAACTGTTATGCACGTTCGAGTTAGACCTTTATACATACTTTCATAGCAGGAGCCCAGTGCATTTGATATTTCACATTTGCCTCTGAATAGCGCTCCCTACAATATTTCTCCTTTTATCGTACGTATCTAAATATAGTTAGCCAGTTTCACTCAGTGCGATTTCATATATTTCCCTCAAATTTTTCGTTCGCACCGAGCAAAATAAGTAAGGATTCGTGTTTGGAGTTGAAAATAATGGAAATGAAGGCGGATTACTTATGCAATAGCCGCAGCTATCAGCTGACCCAATTTCTGATCAGAGAAGGGGTCAAGGTTAGTGAAACGTGACCGTTCCACCGATCGCTGCAGTTTTATTTGCCAACAATTTCCATATCCGCAACTATAGACCAAAATCTACTCTGTGGCCCTAACCCGATTCGTGCATAAACTCGTTTACACAATTAACTCAATTAAAGTCTTCCTAATACAAAATCTCTTGGGGCGTGTAAAGGAGAGGCCAAAAATGAAAAACTCTTTAAAAAGATGTTTTCTGTGCAACTGAGCAGCAAACTTCTTTCTATCCGGGAAAATTTCTGGGAAATCTTAATTTGTTGTCACGGTAGCACTCTCCAAAGCAGCAGAAGATTTTTTGTTCTTTTTCTGGATAGCGAGATGTGGGTGTCGGCCGCTTTCCTGACGTGATATTTTATGCGCCGCTCTCTATGTCAAATGAACTGCTACAAAACTTGAGGTTAACACAATTAAAACTAATTTAAAGGCAATTACGCAGTTTTGCAGTTGTTTCTTTAGGTGGTCTATTTCGCGTAGGTATTCGTCTTAGGCCTTTTATGTTTTGCCCTTGTTATGTTCTGGGGCTCCGAATAATATTTTTGGTGATGTCTCTTTTTGGGGGTTTACACCTACCCTGCTTTTGTGTTGTTTATGCTATTTTCTTTTAAATGTAGTGATTTTGTATCTAATATCGCTAAATTGAATTTGTACATGACAAACTTATTAAACTATTTCTTGATATATTTGTTCTTACAATAATTTCTGTTACAAAGGTTATAACAAGGAAAGAGAGGTAGAAATCCGGCAGCATTCGCTTGAGGAGCATCAAGGAGACAATGGCAATTATCAGATAATACGCTATCCCCGTGAGGAGAAGAAAAAGCCAAAATTAAAAGATATTTTCTCATCAGATTTCGGTATTTAGTCTAAAATACAGTAGATTTGAAACTTTCAATAAAAATTCATTCATGTATGTGACTAGACATGTCTGTCTGCCTCCTTAAAGTTTTTCACTCAATTCTAATCCCTTGCATCGCTTGTATTCTCCATACTTCCGGTTTTGTCATTGCAAACACATTTCTTCAAGTATTTGCTAGTTGTGTGTTATTTTGAATTATTCTACTTTGATGTTGTCAACGAGTGAAGTGATTGTTCAGCTTCCCCACTTAAAGAAGACCGCTGGATTTTTGCTATTATTGCGCACCTGTTTTTACCGCTCTTCAGTGCCACGTAAATTGATTGTATCTACGCCTAGTGCACTTATACTGGGCAGCTTTTCGCACATGATATTCGAATAATGAATGCTTCTCCGCATGGATTACTTTAATAATTCTCGTATCACGTATAGCAGTGGAGAAGAAAGGGCACACTCGTAATCAATTTATTACAAGTCTGTAAATATTTGTAGGCTTGAAGTAAATTGATTCCTAATACATTGAACCAAGTACGTAATTAAATTTGTATATATATAATACATAAGTAAATTAGAACGGCAACAATTGAATGAAACTATCAAAAATTTATACATAGCAAAACTGAAATCAGCGGTAAAACTTTCAGTCAAAACTTGTTAAGGTGACCTTCTCCTAACTGAATTAAAAAAAAAGCAAAAGTTTGGGATTTTTTTACAAGAAAACAAAACAACATATGACCTTGAATCTTTTTTTATTTGGAAGTCTTTAACAAAAACTAGAAATTGTTTTTTTATATTTTCATTTCTCGCTCACCCGTCGCCGCCAGAGGGCGCCAAAAAAAATCGGCCTTTTTCCGTAATTCCGTGATTGCGGCTCGCCAAATCATCTGACACAGAAAAATCAAAAAACTACTTAAATTAGACATTAGAATGTATAAATCTAACTAGGATCTAACGAATCGCTCGACTAAAAAAATAATAGCAGCCTTTTGAAGTCAAAAATCGAGAATTTTTCGACAAATTTTTTACACAAAGTGCTGTAAAAAAAAAACTACTTGGGATTTGTCTTATATCCTAGTTAGATTTGTGCACAATTGAATTCTGAACAAAATGAACCAAGGTTTATGGAAATCGGTGGAGCGGTTCAAGAGATATCGTGGAACTACGATTGAAAAAATGAAGTCGAGAAAAATGCGTTTAAAGAAAAAAAGAGTTTTTGAGTGGAATATTTCGCACAATACCGAGGAAATGAGCAGACTTACAGTATTAATTAATAGCACTTTAACTCGAAAACCATATTTTTTTTTTTCCTGAAATTTTAGGACATGATTCTAGTCATATTAACGAACATTTTTCCGTAAAAAAAAATAAAAAAAAAGTCGATTCTTTTTGACCCCAGTTAGGAGAAAGTCACCAAATATATATCACTATAACTCGAAAACTATATATTTTTTTCCCGTGAAATTTTGGGACATGATTCTAGACATATTAAGGTATATTTTTCCGTGAAAAAAAAATCGATTTTTTTGTACCCCAGTTAGGAGAAGGTTACCTTAAATCATAGCTTTACCTTTTTTTACAATCAAAAAAATTTTTCGGAGGAGTAAGATAAGGACCTGTTGGCAAATATAGACACCATGACATATTTACTGAGATCTCATATGCTTCAATCCGTTAGCAAATGTTAGAACGGTTCGTTGCAACTAATATTTCGAATAAATCGAACTATACATACATTGAACTATGTATATTCAGTAGTTGGAATAATTCAACTCGATTTTTATTCACGTACCATGCGACCAAATTTTATAAATTGACAGGTACTAAAATACCTACCGTACCTGTCGATACCGGATCTTTTCCGTGCATTTTGAATACTCACCATTTTGTCAATTTTATTACTTTTAATAAAAAAATAAGTCCCGTGAGATCCAATGGTATGGAGAAAAAAAAAATTAATTCAGACTGATGAATTTCGCTGTGAAAATTTATCAGTACTTTGTCATAAAAGTAAGAAAAAGACTCTAAACCGGAAATCCAACACTAATAAATAAAGTTGTAATATAAAATCAATTAAATGATAAATAAAATAAATATTAGACATCTCTAGATATCCTAAATACCGACCACCACACTCTCCACACCTTCTATAATTCTTCATAACAAATACAATGTATCCTAAACACCCTGTGCAAAAGTATCCAATATTTTTATAAACTGCATTTATAAAATTTACCTACATATTTTTAATAAGAAGTATTTAAAAACAAGAAATTTAGAACTCGTACATTTTTCCGTTTAATTTAGCTAAATTTAATGTTTATTCATCTGTCATGTAAGCTTTCTAGCAAAACTCTTAATGGACACGAGGGAGCTTAGTTGAAATACGCATTTTGTGGTAGAGAAGTTCTGTCTTCGAATTTCGCAAGAGAACCTCCGTTGACTTTCTCCTGCTGCTCTAAGAAATTCAACGCAATTAAGGTCGTCAAATAGAGGTACTTTATGGTTAATGTTCTTCGCTATCGCAGCTCTAGGGATATATCTTGTGTTCTCTGCACAGAACCCAGAGTTGATATGGTAGACCTTTTTGTGCATAATTTAGAATATAATTGGCCATTGTCGGAAGACGTGCGTATGTATTGGCACATATTTCACTTACTAAATTCTTTATAGTGAAATTGCAATCTTGCTTTCAGTCATCGTTCTCCTCATATTTGTTAAGTATTTGCGTATCTAGTATGTTAAAAACTGTAAATGAATTTTTTTTATGTGTCGACTGTACCAGATAGCGCGGTGTAAGCAACAATTCACGGGTAAAAATTAATAAAATCAATTACTGTAAATAGAGTATATCTACTTCAATAGTAGTCAAAATTAATTCACCGTGACATAGCCAAAATACATTTTAAATAACTAAATTGAATGACGCTTACGAGGGCTAACTTTGAAGATATTGCAAGAGAGTATGTGCTTGTGACCACGTGTGCTATAGAAACAAATAAAGTGATGGAAATATGGAAGAATGGGGAAAATAGAGAAATGGTATTCCAATATGAAGGTATTTTAAAATTCCCAACACTCCAACGTAATACAATTTGGAAAGAGGCTATTCAAGTTTATTAAACAAAAGAAATTGTTTTGTGGTTTTCCAGACTGCGGTTTTAATACAGTTAAACAATATAAAAAAAATTCACCTAATAGTACACTCTTAAGAAATCATAAAAATTAAAACACTTAATCGCTTGAGGGCATCCCACTGTGATGTGACGGGCTCAAAAGAGGTCAATTTCTCGAATTTCGTTGGTGACTACATTATTTATTTAGGATTTTAGAAAAAGAATGTAATTAAGCATACATTGAACTTATATAAATTTGAATCAAAAAAATTAAATATCAACAAACAATGAAATTGGACGAATTGAGAATGTTCAAAAGCGTTTTCTACGTTTTGCGCTTTGTCACCTACCGTAGAATGATTCCTATAATCTCCTCCTTATGACGATAAAACTTTTAATTGTTACACAAGCATAATATTATTACTGGCGAGTTGAATTCGTCGCTAAGACAAGTCCCCTAATCGCTTCCTGTCCATTCAAATCAATGGTGTCCTTGCCCTACATCCTCCAGGCTCTGATTATATAATAAATGCACGCGCTTTTAGCCATCTAAATAAGCATTCATGCAGCATGTATGCACCAAGCTCACAAAAAGGGTAAAGTTTTCCTTGACCTCAAAAAGAGTATCATCTTGAACTTCTGCCCTAACCTAACATCCACCCAGCAAGTAGCGAGTGGTGTCATGAACAAATCGAAGACGGTACGCCAATTTAAAGCGCACCCCCCATTGCGTTCCTATTAACAAAACTAGCAAAGAGCCCACTTGAGACGTACTGCTCACATGGTCGGCAGCTTATATCAATTTGCAATTGTCCACCCCGTTGATGGAATTACATCAAATGCACGTGAGCCGCTTACATTAGCGTGCCGCTGCCCTGTCTTACGATGATGGGAAATCGTGCTCTTTGACGTAGTGTTCTTGCAAGAGCTTAGATTGGGATATCATCTTGTCGATTTTCGTGTGGTCGTGACGAGCTACTCCCTCGGTTTCTCAGGAAAGCATCTGCTCCGTTCAGCGCGCAAATTAACTAATTAAAATCGAATCTCACGCCGTTGACGTCGTTGTTTATTGACAAAAGATCCAAATTTAGAAAGTTTATTGACTTCGGATATGCTGCCCAGCATGCGCTGGGGAGATTAAGCAAATCCCTAACAGTCGACGGCTTTACAACTGACCAGTTGCTTTGTGTTGGGCAGCTTAAGGGCAACATCTTTCCGGTGGTTGTATGGTTAAAGCTAACATACTTATTTTGTGCGTGTTATTTTTGAAACCCTCCAGTTTTTCCAACCGAGGTGCTCAAACAGGTTAGACACCAACACGGAAACCAATGTGACTTACGGACGATATCCTCTTTAAATCCATTCAAGGTTAAGTCCCCCCATGAGTGAGAACTCTAAAGCAGCAGAGCCACATCGATTTTCAATTACTCGGATTGGGGCGAATGAAAATTTGTTTTCTTCGTGGCCTCCCCTTCCTTGCTAGCAAAGGTGCAGAGCAGAGGGAGTGATACTAGAAGCCCGCCGGAAAGACGCAAAAGTTTTATTGCCTCCCCTGCCAGCTAACGCATTTCAATTGTCGGTTAAAAGCAAACATTTAGAGGATTCCTGTGCTGGGGGAGATTTCTGATTATATAATGGAACGTCCTGCGATTCTGAGCGACGTTTATCGCTTACTTTCGTCATCTGCGTCCTTCTATTCACCCCTTTTTTCATAACTCTTTTGGAATTGTTTTAAAAAACTTGAATTTTTCGCGGACACCAGTCAATCAGTCCCCCGAGCTATTTATACATGCGAATAGGTTTCATGACAGTTTATAAAAATAGACTCAAGACAGGACCATTTCTCTCGCCTTGGACGCGTTTTTGCATGTTTTTCCCACCCAAGAAAAAATCTAAAAAAAATATTCTGAACTGGTTCAAATTAAAAAGCGTCGTCCCACTTCGGAAAAATCAAGAGATTTTTCACCGGCGGAATCAACAATAATAACGAGAAGTCTTTTGATTGACTGCTCCATTTCGAAGAGTTATTGACCGTGGAATTTTCCCGTTCGTCCCCCCCTCGTCGCATAGGGAGGCAGACGACGTTTTGCATTTGATATATACGTTGGAGCGAAGTGAAATTCTTAAATACTTCACAAAGGCGCCGTCCTTAATCGCTTCTTTGGTGCTTTTCCAGCACGCTAATCAAGAGGGCACAAAGCCCAAAGGTAGCTAGTCTGTTGGATCAAGGAGGTAAAAGTGTACAAAAGGATATTGAATTTTCGCCTCTGCTTGCCCTATATAATAGGAGGACTCAAGGTGAATAGCCAGTCGGTCGAGAGGAGCTAACAAAGTAAAATGAACTTTTCCAGTCGGCAAAAATTAAAAAACTTTGCCAGTGACGACGGCCACTTTCTTTTGCCCTTATTTTATCGATGTAAAGGTAAACTTTTCGGTACTGGACGTGGAGGTCAATTTTGTCGACAGTGGAGAAAAAAAGTCGGATGTATTTCTCTTTTATTTGTTCGCCGCAATGTAGGGCATGGTCTAGTCATCTGTTTGCATACAAAATTGCACGTAGATTTGTTTTGGACATTTTGTCTAGCCTTTGGCACCATCCTCTATGTTGCAATTTGTCTGCCGAATTGTGCATTTGTCAATAAGGTCCAACTAAGTAATAGAAATTGATTTCAATAGTTGCGATTTATTGGGCAACAAAGAAAATGTACATATATATCACGACGCTTGTTCCGATGGGTATTAGCTTAGATGTGATCAAGCTATATAACTTTAATATAAAAAATTGTTTTGTTGTGATGCGTCATTATAAGCGGTAGCCAAATTTAGAAAGTGCAAGGCTGTAACACACAGCAGACGGGCAGATGTGACAACACTAATAAAAAACTATAGCGAAATCTAATGATTTCACCTAAGCAGTAGAAAAAATTGATTAATACTTAACTTCTTCATGATAGTTTTCAAAACAATTCACGCAAGTTTCCAGTAACAAAAAAAAGGTTTATAAAAACGTCACCCTAATTCCAACGGAAGTACCTAATAAACAAAAATACGTTATTACTTTTGCAATAACTTATTTAATTATCCCTAGTTATTTTACGGTTATACTGTTGTTTATAAAACAAAGCACATAAAAGCGTATGAGTACTTTGCAAAAGTGATTTGTCCCAGAACGCCCTACAACGCTTAATAGTTCAACTCTACAGCGATTTTGAAAATGGCACAAGTATAAAGAGTTTATTACCATGCCCAATAAAAACAGTAAACATTTGCATTAAATTTTGCTTTAATCAACTTAAGCTCATGAGAGAACCGTCCCCATCCTTAGATGGTGACTGCAATTTCCTTGGGACATTGCAGTGCATTGCAGAGATAAACACAACCTTGACCCATTTAGCATCTTGCTAATTCCGGGGTAAAAAAATGTGCTGTCGGATTGATTTAATATCCTTCTCAAGATAAGATTATTCTTCTCCTTTCTCAGATACGCTTTAAAACCTGGTCATTTAAGTATTAGCATAAATCCTTGCGGTGCGTATGTCTTCAATAGGGCTGTGTATGCAAGTGCTTTGCAGATAAATAATAATTTAAAATGCTAAAACAGAATGTGAAACCGTAGTCTGTAGCTGATTGTGCTGTGCAACGACTTCATCTATCAAAAAATACATATATACAGTTACGGTAAAAAAAATAGCACCGAAGTCACTTTAACTCTTCAAACAGATTAAATAATTAAACAAACGAATGAACTGAAACAGCTTATGGAAGGAATGAATGGTGCAAAAGTGTTCTATATTTTACGTAGAAATTGCAATGGAATAAAAAAAACCTTGTGGCACATTATTTCGAGGGAAATCGATTTCCATGCGGTAAACAAAATAGCAACATTATTATCAAGCCAAGACTTTCTATTTATTTTATTTCTAATTAGTTAGCAGATAATTTAAAATTTATTGGCATGTTTTTTATTATCGATTACAGCCTCATAAAGTGCAGATTTTGAATCAATTAGATCCTGGCACCTTTTAACAGGCATGACCTTCCAGGAACTCTCCGCTCCAGTCCAAAGCTTGTCTTTATTCCGTGGATAGTATTTAGAGACCTCCTTCTTCACCAGAGGCCACAGATTTTCAATTGTATTACAATTCGGAGACTGTGGGGGCCATTTCATCGTGTTTATAGTATCGTTGTCTTGTAACCATTTTTGCGCCTTCCGGCTAGTGTGTTTTGGATCATTGTCATGTTGCAAGACCCAAAGCAGTGGCATATGCTCCGATGCATATGGGAGTATCACTTTGTCCAATATTTTGACGGAAACATGTTGATCCATTATTGTTTTAATCCAATGAATAGGCCCAACGCCACTGTAAGCAAGTCCATATCATAATCGATGGCCCTCTATGTATTATGGTTTCTTGGGTGAACGCTGACTTGGCGCTGATAATTGCCTAATAGAAAAATTCAATCAAAAACTGGATATGTTGGCATTTGAAGATTATGATATAGAAATGTGAAATAGTTTCATGTGGATTTTTTTGACCGCAGCTGTAATAATTTCTTACACAAATATCGGGACAACTGTTACAATTGCACCCATAAAAAGTAGAAATAAAAGAAAATACGTATACGAATAAATCAACAATTTCCCTAACAATTAAGCCATTTTAATAATAACCAATAAAACACACAACAATTCAGTTATTTGCGTAGACGGAATCCGGAATAAACAATATAATTATTTTTAAACTAAAAGCCTTGTAAAAACCAAGCCGTGGAAATCTAGTATCGTGCAAATCGAAGGATGGGTGGGTGTATGGTAACTACATCAGAAACAGCTACACAAACTTTTCCAATTTTAAGATCTTCTGAATTAGTCGGCTTTTATGTCTTCTGGTCTACCTGTAGTATACAATAATATTTTTATAAGAGTTGTTAGGCTGAATTTTTCTCCCTCCTTCCATCTAAATTTTCTTGAAAGTTGAAATTAGATTTTCTTATCAGTTCAACGAAAAGGGACACAGCACACGCTTTGTCTTTTGAGGCGGTAAGTTTCATTTAAGAGTTGAGTTAAATTTGCTACAACGTGTCACTTGCACGAAATAGCAAAAATTCTCCAATTACGGCTCTCCCTCTCGAGAATGTTTCCCACGCACAAAATGGGCTATTATCATAGCGAGAGGCGTACGAGTGGACGTCACTAATGACATGAATTGATATTTTTGGTTCAGTATATCAAAGTCAAAGGGTTGATAATGCGAATGTAACCGGATGAAATTTGCATTTATGTGTTCAATGTAATCCCAAAAATACCAGAGCCAAAGGGCATATTTTTGTGTGACACCCTAGTTGCATCACTCGTTAAAATGTTCAGCTCAATTCGGATAGTAGAGTATCCGTTCCCGTCTAATTGAAAATAATTACAGCTCGAATTATAAATCCAATTACTTGTTCTGTCCAGTTGGTGAAGCGGGCCAGTACGTTGCTCTTGTTGTAGGCAACATCATTAATTAGCCCACATTTTCCAAACGAGTGCATTCTGGGTAGCCAACGAACCAACCACTCAGTTGGATTTCTTTTTCGGCATTTTTCCCTCGTTTATCAAATGCACAATTATTTTTGGAATTCACTATAAAAGTTAATCATGTGTCTTTTTATAAAGCAGCACCCGTGCCGAAACAGACGGTTTTGTTCTATGTGCGCGTATATGTGGCACATTGACTCGCATTCGACTAAAAATAGACGGGCGAGTCGCATGCGTCACAACCAGCCGTGCCGTGTAGTAGAACCGCAGCAGATCTGGATTTGCAATAAATCGCAGAATCGCTTTCTTGCGCCGATGCTAGCTATGATAATAGTGAAGTTGCGCGTTGCGTGCACTTTCCACCGCGCAGATGTACCTGCCTCGGCAGCTTTTACTTCGAGGAAGAATCATGTGAATCGAGGTGTATATTACTTCACTGTGAGAGAAGCGGCGGCCGCGGCCGCGGGAGTTCAATTTTAATGAGAACGAATTAATCAAATAAATGCATACTGGATGCGCATGTTTGCCGTTCTGTTTATGATTTCTGGCAGAGAAACTGTTTCTATGCATCCTTGATGTCCGGTTCATAAATTACATGTTTTCTGTGGGCGATTCGATGCTACAGAAGAAATAATCTTTTTGCCAATTTGTGAAAGAGATGCTAATAGGCTTAGAATAGCGTTCATGTGTTCTTAATGGAGGAGTTGAGGGGAAAACAGGATATCTTATAAGCGATATGGTCCAGCTGGGTAAACAGTGATCGCCTGTTAATTTTAGTTTATATCTTGCGAATTGAGATTTTTTTTTTATATAATTAAGCGAGGAGCCGCATTTGGCACACCCATCGACGCCATAGTGAGCGCTCCGAAGTGTGTCAGACTTTGGTGACCTAAGGGTGGAAAATTGCCCCTTACATGCATAGCCTTTAATTGGCTTGCCTTGCACTGAGGGTTTCCTCAGGGGGATACGCTGCTCTCTTTGTGCTAATCTCCCTGGGCGTCGAGCGCCTCTGTTTCGGAGAGGTTAGCCAGCTCTTCGGGAATGAGCGTGAGGTCTGGGACATCAACTCCCATTTCATCAGGGCCAAGTAATGTGTCCAGATGTGGCCCCCTGATTTAATGAGGAACACGAGGTTTCCTGGCGAGGCACATTTGCCATGAATTTTGGCATTTCAGAGATAGTACACACCTTGTGTTAACTTGTGTTTTTATCAATGTAAAACCCACGAGTACGGGAGTGATTGTGTCGGGAAGGCTAAATTTAAACCGAAGGTCGCCAGGTATCTGGTGTTCGCATATTATCTACTAAGCTTCCCCTTAGCCACACAGCCCTCGGCGTATTCTGTTCCATCTTTGCTTGGGGAGTGTCCGGTTCGGAGCTCCTTATTTTGTATTCAGAGCTACCCTGTAAGTCCGAGATTCCCGGGGTTTCCGCCCAATTACCCTAGCTATAGGGAGGGCGAAAAAATTATCGGCACTACTTGCTTGCACACGGTCCAATTTTAAGGGTTCTTACAAATCGGGTCCTGCAGATTGGAATCCAAGTTGTCACATGCAACCTTCATTAATGATTTTTACATCCCGTATTCTTGGAGTTTCTATGTATCAACAGGACAGAATTGAAAAATCTATCTATATTGGCATGTGTGCTTATTGAATCCTTTCCTTTCCTATCCTATCATGAAAAGTAATACTAAAAAAATTCATAACAGATATCATTAACTCTGGCATCGACTAAGTAGGGATCTTTTCATTGTTGCAGATTACATTTCATAGCTTTCTATAGATACGATACCTACGGCATCTCTCTGGTGCAGGTCGTCTTTTCCGCACTGTCAGTACTACACACACCGGATGTATGTCCGTATTACCTTTACCTGCGTAACGAAATGTCGAACATGTTTGCATGGTTACATATATTTGCAGCTCTGCTGCTTGGTGATGGCAAGCGTAAAGTATCCTCCTGCAATGAATGCCATTTAGTTCATTTTTAATAGGAGTCCTTGCCGAAGGTGTTTTAACTGACAGAATAAAGAATTTTTTCAACGTCTTAGCGGCGCAAATGAGCCAGAGCCCTGAGCAAGATTTGTAGTCCTCACTTAAAAACTCGTTCCGTTTATACAAAACACTTGCATACTGAATAAATATAACACAAGTTAGTCTGAAAGGTTCTGCCCTGATCCATTAAAAAGATATTTCCTGCGGATTACAAACATTGGAGTCGTCAGTCCTGGCTGATTTTTTAATATTTTGAAATGCATAGCTTGGTTATTTATTTACTTCACGAGGTTCAAAGGTTGTATACATTCACGTAATGCCTTAAGTTATAAAAAGTGCAAATAATTAGTAAAATGAAAAATAATGACTAATAGTGCTAACAAATTAACACATCAGCGACAGATATCAATGTAATGCTTATGAGAATTTGTTGAACTAATGCGAGAGATGCGGTCCGCAAAGTGTTAATATGTTGTATTACAAAATCAAATAGTGCGAAATTTTAAGTACTTAAGTCAATGTTGTGGGGTAGACCGGGCAACAAAATTGTTTTTATACGTACATATATGTATATTCTAGGTCGAGCTATTACCGCCTACTTACTCCAAACGAAATAATTTTCTTTTTTCTTTTAATTTCCAAATGAATAATTAAAATCCCTTTAATTTTCGATACGACAAATTATACTAGGAAACCAATATACTGATGTATTGCTGTTTGGTTTCATGCTTAGAAGCCAAATTATAATCGATCCTTTGTCACCTGTTTTTCCTCCAAAATTCAACCACCTAATTAATTCGAATTGAATTACACATGAGTTGATGCACATCGACAGCTAATATCGGCTCTCGTTCATCGCCATGCATTTTATGTGACGTGAAATTTCTAGAAATTATTAATGGTTGAGCAGATAATGTAATCCCATTAAAAACATTTCATGTGAAAAATGTGGTCAAGTCTCGTGACTCCTTCACTTTTAAAAGTTATGAGATCTCATGTAGAGTCAATACTATTCCTCCCCTCAAATCAATCCAAGTCTATATCTTACTTTAAACAAAAATTCGTAACTTGGTCATTACGCAGTAGGTACGAAAGTGTTAAATCCCATGAAATTTAAATTAAACTCAAGTCGACTATATCAATAGCCATATTCACTTATAGAGATAAAAAATTCTAAACTGTTTTTATATTACATGTATACAATAAGTACTTCAGTAATAAATGTGAATTATAATACGTTGTCAAAGAAATCACGACAAACTTCAACATCCTTCTCTGAGCAGCCCCTCCAGAAATTGTCAACTATTGTAGTTTCAGCTTATCAAAGAGTACATTAGTACATAAATATTTTCATTTCTGTACAAAGCTCTGTGCAAATAAATAAATAATTGACATTCTTTCACATTTCTGCCTGAATTTCCCCGGTGACTCTTTGGCTTTCAACTCTGATTTGTTGAATTATCTGTGGATTGGCAGCGTAAACCTTTCCTACCACATATCGCATCAAACAAAAATATAGCAATGTGAAATTACACGAGTGCGGCAACCAATTCACATCGTCGTTTCAAGAGATAACATAGCCGGGAAATTTTGCACACGCAATGTGGCTCGTTGCTCCGTCCTGCTGAAAACCAAATGTCTGTTAAATCAATGCGCTGCAAATGAGGCCATAAAAACTGATTTGTCACGCCCCGATATCTTTCACTGTTCATCGTAATCGGTCATCCTCCATCGTTTTCGAAAAAGAACAAACCGTAGATTGTAGATCAATATTGCTACTGACTATGGTCACTATGATGAAATAGCATTTTAGAAGTGGACGATATGTGGAAGTGGGTAAATACCAACAATATGTAGGATCTTCTATAGATGGTATCTATCAATCTACAATCAAAAATTACACCGATATCCTTAAATTCGGTAACTCCTGCCAGAGTCGCAGAGTTGAGAAAGTAATCATACCGCAGGGATATCAACTGTAACAGAGAAGGGCGGTAAATGACACCGTATAGGAGCTAATAAATAAAGATGTCGGCAGAGTCGCGTCGTTTACTTAAGGGTTCTAAGCTGATCAGTCTCAGTCGATCCTCACAAAGAGGCAGATTCTGATGGTCCGACCAAGAGAGATCACGTAGAGCTAAGCGACGGAACCCACGCTGGAAATATTCGATTCTGGTGATGTTTGTTAACTGTTGTGGGAGACCACGCCTAACTGGCATATTCAAGGATAGATAACGATTCAGAGAAGTTCATTTTAATAGCATGAATAGGTGCAACAATAAATTTTCTTTTCGATCTATCTCAGATGTATGGGGAGACCTTGTGAACTTTCTACGCAAAATTTGAGTGCTGTGTTTATGTCACACTTTTACGTGTTACTGCAAAAATTCAGCGTGGTTTATGAAAACTGTGACGGGTGGCAAAGCGACCTTAATAGGTCAACTCATGACATTCCAGAAAAATAAAAATCCTCAAAATTGTATTTTTTTACGTTCAAAACATCACGCAGACCTTGTAAATTTCAAATCTGAATGTTATGAAATGTACGAACTACAGAGTTGTGGCAGACAGACTGACAGACAGTGTGACGAGGCTAATAAGGCTTCGTGTGAACTTTTCGGATGCCCTAACAAACGGAGCAATGCACGAATTAAATAATTCATAAGGCATGGCAAATTAAATCCAGTTAGTGAACGAAATTTTGAAGTAAACCATTTATTGTGAGGAGAGTGGGTTTTTGGAGTCAAATATAATACCCCAATCCTTTAACACGAACACACAATAACAGATGTGTTGTGATTCATTTGGAGTCGGACGTTAAAATCAAATGCCTTCACATTCGCCAATGTTGTTTTGGGTGTAGTTTTCGTGATCCCATCTCTTCAGACGCAATAAATCTTTTTGAAGTTGTTTGGAATCCAACGCAGTATTATGTTGTTGACAACCCTGAAGATATTAGCATTAACACGTATAATAAACATTCAAATGAAAGGCAGGTACGACTGTAAAACGGAAAGTGTGCTAATCAATCTCAAGGATGTCTCTGTCGTCATTTCATATAATCAGTGGCTTGTAAGCAATGCGTTGCGTGCAGTCCAATCCCTGCCTTGTTTCTCGAAGTTCCCATTAATTGTGCCTGATTGAGTTGTTTAAAAAAGATTGAGACTATTACATCGACTGATATAAATATTTTAGGAATTCTACGGTTGTAAATTATCGTCTTATCCTACGTTTATTCTGGCGTCGTCATTATTTTTAGTAATTTATCAAATTTTTGAAGTCAACCTGGAGATGCCTTTTAATAAAACGCAAAAGTCGATGGGTAGGCATTTTCTTCCAAGAAACCTAAAAAGCCTGTGTAGGACGTACAATTTCTCAAGGTATCGAACGAAAATTTAAATCCCTGAAGGCCTCGGAGGAAGAAGGCAGAACTATGAATGATACGGATTTATAGCCCAAACTTAAACCCTTCCTGGTAAAATGGTGATCTTATTAGCCACAGTCGAGTCCGTACGTTTGTTTGTACACACTGTGATTATATATCGATTTAGATTTCCTTCGTGTGCACAATTTGTTGCTGATTCTAACTGGCTCAAAACCTTTTGGTATTGTGTAAGTGATAGAGAACCCACCCAAGCAAACTTGACCTCCATAAACCCATCTACTCCGAAGTTTCTTTGATTTGATAAAACACAACACGCAACCATCCACCACCTGGGTTCTCGTCGAGTTGAGTCCAATCCAGCAAAGTAAATCAGTCGATCCGAAGACTAAAGAAGGGACTGCCCTGGTTTCGGATGCGGCATGCTTTTCCGTTGTTGTGCTCCCCCACTGATGTATGCTTGAATCGAGCTGTGTAGATTTAATTTAAGCTAAAACCATTTGGCTTATATTGCGGTAATCTCCGAGGATATTGCCATTTAATAACTTTACTTCATCTCTTTGCAGTCCGGGGATGTCGTCAGACGAAATTAGTGCAAATGACAGAGTCCGAAGTGCGAGGATTATGCCTGAAGTCCAGAGAAATATTCCTGCAGCAGCCGATTCTTCTGGAGCTGGAAGCGCCCCTAATCATTTGCGGAGACATCCACGGCCAGTACACAGACCTCCTAAGGCTCTTTGAGTACGGCGGCTTCCCTCCGGCCGCTAACTACTTGTTCCTGGGTGACTACGTCGACAGAGGCAAACAGTCGCTGGAAACGATATGTTTGCTGCTCGCCTACAAAATCAAATACCCTGAAAACTTCTTTTTGCTGCGTGGAAACCACGAATGCGCCAGTATTAACAGGATTTATGGTAAGACGGTTTCCTGTTCCTTCCTGGCTATCTAGGGCACTAATTCACGTTCTTTTCTGTGCCTTTCAAGGATTCTATGACGAGTGCAAACGGAGATACAACGTCAAGTTGTGGAAAACATTTACAGACTGCTTTAACTGCTTACCCATAGCAGCAATTATAGATGAGAAGATATTCTGCTGCCACGGCGGACTTAGTCCCGACCTGCAGGGAATGGAGCAAATCCGGCGACTTATGCGGCCGACAGATGTTCCAGACACCGGTCTACTCTGTGACCTGCTTTGGAGTGATCCGGATAAAGATGTCCAGGGATGGGGAGAAAATGATCGAGGTGTAAGCTTCACGTTCGGTGCAGATGTCGTGTCAAAGTTCCTCAACAGACATGACCTCGACTTAATATGCAGAGCCCATCAGGTAATTGGACTGCAATGGCAGACTGCTCGATGGTTTCTTATCTTTCAATTTCTATCTTGCACAGGTCGTTGAAGACGGCTATGAATTCTTTGCCAAGCGACAACTAGTTACCTTATTCTCCGCTCCTAACTACTGTGGCGAGTTCGACAATGCAGGAGGCATGATGTCTGTAGATGAGACTCTTATGTGCTCCTTCCAGGTAATGATTTTTTTTTGTCTTCCATAGTCCCAAAGTAATATTATCACCTGAGAAATTTATTCACAACCACGGAAGCGATTTAAAAAAAATACTGTTTTGTATTTTTTACGTTGTATTACGAGACTACTTACTTTTATTCTACCATCATTTTGTGAATTTCTCGAAGGCCACCGTTTAGTTTTTGTTTATTCAGCTATAAGAGGCTCGGTTCCGAAAATATGAGTTGATATTAAGTTCCCTCTTTAGCGAATATCAAAAGATAACAAAGCCTGAAAGAGCAAATGGAAAACATTTCAGAATCGCTTGCCCTTTCGAAGAAGGCTTTTTGTGAACATAAAACTGAAGTTCAATTGGAAATCAATAGCTCACCATCGAGGTTAAACTTGTAATTAAATTATTGTGCGCTTACATGTTTGTGGAATATTATTTTAGAGGGAAACGCGGAAATTTGAATGTTTCCCATTTGGAGTGGGAAATGTAATTCCAAAATGCTAAAGATTTCCAATGACAAAAAGCTTAACAAATTGTTATGTGGGAATGCAATTGAATCAAGGGGCCGATTCAATTGAAGGGTAAATCACATTACAAATAACTCGCAAACTTTAAATCTCGACTATCTTCTTAGAACTGGGCTAATCCTCTAAACGAGATGAAATATTGCTTTCTATATCTCAGAGGATTGTTGGTCCAGCTCTCGGTTCTGAATAGTAAAGGCATGCCGAATACGAGAATCAACAGATTCAATTCTGGCTGCTCGACTATTGGAATTTAAATAGTTCTCAAAGAAATTCTAATATCCACTCAGTTTCTGTAGTTGCCTGCAAAATGTATGCATGGACGACTCTATAGAAATCCGGGTAAGTGATTGAGGCCTAGTTTGCAAGTGCAAAGTAGAAGTTAATGGGTCTTAATATATTGAGTACCAAATCACTCGTGAATATATTAAAATAACCCAGGAAATTCCTGGGTGCAGGACAATTTAATACTTTTGGCATTATGACAAATTATCGTCAATTATCAGACCATTTCCATCAACTGTCTATAAGATTTGACCAAACAAACGCAGACATCTCCGCCTCCCACGCTCAATGTGTTAATATGATTATCGGTTCTGGGTTCAAGGAAATTTGGATCTATTTGGTGCGTAGTCGGAAAGTTAAAGTGCAGAAACATCATAAGCACACGCCCCTTACCTTTTCGCCCCAGCCAAGTACGAAAATTTGTGCAAATTTTTCATCAGTTGTGTATAATTTTGGGCTCAACGAATATCTTACTTATTGATACGAATTAGTATGATTGTTAATATTTCTCAGATAATTGTTCGCACAATTTTTTTCTGCACAAACAGGATTGGGCAAATCGAAACTACAGAAACAAGTTACATAATAGGCCGTCACACACGGCGACGGTTTAAAGCCCCCCACAGACATACGAGTAACTCAGGCGAGCCCGTGAGGGTCGGCTCGTACAAAATCAAGTTGATTTTGATATTCAAATGGCTCGCAGGATCGGCGAGCCAATTGCCAACAGACGGGAAAAAATTGAGACGCGTTACACCCTACATTATAATTTTTTATGAGTCGTATATGAAATTTTGGGAAAAATTTCCTACTCAAGTTCTACGCTGTGACGCTATATTTGATGTTTGATATAAAAAACGACAGAAATATGAAACAAAGAAGATATTTGGGAAGGTTTTTAATTTAAGTAAAAACATCAAAAATTCAAAATCAATTGGAAATGGTGGGGGGGGAGGCTTGGCTTCTTCCTAAAAAAAACAACAATACTATAATAATTTTTCTCTTTTTATTCACAGATCTTGAAGCCATCGGAAAAGAAGGCGAAGTACCTGTACAGTGGGATGAATTCGGGTCGGCCGTCAACGCCGCAGCGGAACCCGCCTCCTATAACCTCAAACAAGAAGAAATAATACCACATACAGCCGCTCCCATATCCTTAAAGATTTTAACTAGAATTCAGATCAGTAATAAAAGTATATTTAAAGTAATATAGAAAGCAAGAAAAAAGTATATGAAAAATGGCGATAAAGCATAAGTAAAGTATTGAGTGTGGAACTACTTCAAGAGCAAAGCAAAAATGCCATCAGAGGAAGGAAAAAAAAACCAAAAAAAAAAACAAAAAAAAACAAAAAATTAAAAAAAATATGAAAAAAAACGAAAAGAGCAGACAGAAATGGAATAAATAGCAAATATTAAACAGTAAGAGGTCAGAGAATGGACCCAGCTTATGCTGCTTGAGGGAGAGAGGAGTTACTGCATAATAGTTATTTATTTACCTAAATTAATTAGTTTTTAACGAGAGATTTCAAGATTTGTCAATTGAATTTGTAAGTTTTTTTCCTTAGTATGCCTCTTTGCGATATTTAGCGATTTAATGGTATTATTTATATAGGAATTTTTTACACGAATTATCTTCAGCCGTTTCGCTTCTTTAAGGCTCATTTCCAATTCCATATTTTCCCTGTTGTTTCTATACTGCTGCTTATTTTAAATAGTTGTTGGATTTGCTTTAGTTATCATTGGAAACTAAGACAGTTTAGTTAACCGACTTATGAACGCTCTTATTTTTAACCTCTTTAAATGCTCTCTTTAATCTTCTGAAATACTGGAAATAATTATTGCTCAGTAATTAAAGGTGCGAAGAAAAAATACTTCGGTATTTTAGAAGTGAGCAGAGGTTCGGCGGATAAGTGCGGGAATGGAAGGAAAGAGAGATATAGTACAACACAGGACAGGCACAAATTATAGGGTGTCCTCATTCAACCTTCCAGTTCTTAAAATTCCTATTTAATAGAAGCTAACGTTTTTTTAAAACAATCCTCATATATTTTTTGTTTTATTCTACAAGCATTGCATTTCTAATTTATTCAACAACAAAAAGTTTGTTAAATCAAACTAGTTTCATACTTCTGCCTAGATAGTATTAAGTTAAGCATTTCTTCTGTATTTATTTTGTATTATTTTCCTTGAACGAACAAGTGTTATTTTCAACGGCATATTTTAGCTTAAATTGTCCTAAAGCCTTTAAGGGGATAATTTTGTTGGAACGTAAGTTAACAGAAAAAAGCAATTTTATGTGGAAAACACGTGTTAGTTTTTCTTTCTAGTGTTAAACTTATGATTATTCGTGAATTATTGATTATTTGGAATTATAGACAGAGAACACAGATTGCAGGGTTTAGTTTCATTATTTGTATATCACAACAGATCTTTAATTTGTTTGCAATCGGACTGCAATTTTGTATTTTTATTTTGTGATAAAAATAAATGAAAGCGGTTCTCCACTAATTAACTGCGATGTAATTTTTCATTAAATTTTTCAAGTGTTGATGTATGGCCAAATGCTTTTCCACCTATGGTACAAAAACTGTTCACTCCGGCAGATAAGGTGTTAATTTTTCGACCTTAGTACCTTTATTCGTCCCAACTTCACAATTTTGATGGAAGTTGATAGAATACTCAAGCATTGTGCTTGACGAGAGACGAACAATGTCGAGGCCGAGCTTGGAATTTGAAGAAATTGGAACAGGGTTACAGGGTACATAGAAAATATAAACAACATGTGTTGTGCTTAATTTTAATTGAAGTCTGTTATTGTCCTGTGGTAGCTCTCGCATCAATTGAATTTGATGAATGATGATCCCGTTTGCTGTAGATTTGATCATTGTTTTCTAGACATTTCCTCAGCACGTGCCATCTCGATGGCCTTCTCCATGGTCAATTCTTTTTTTCCAGCAACCGCTTTTAGAGCTTGTTGTCCGCTACCCCGAGAACGATGTAATCACGTACCATCCGATCTTCGCTGCCAGTATAACCCGCATCTTTTAACTAATTTTCTTATATCCATTAGAAAATTGTCAAACGGTCAAACTTTCAAAGACTTCGTTTTTTTATGATGAACAAGTCTTGAAACTTTGTCTTTGGGTTGCGGTAGACAACGATCATTGATAACTGATCTTGCCAAACCGTTGTGTTGGTATTTCATCCCAGATCGTTAGTGCATTCGTCAACTTTAATCGATTACATGGATACATACTCTGCTCCCATCAGAAAACAGGACAGAACTCCTATCCCCCTCTTTACTCTGCATGCTTCCGTGCGGATTCAGGGCATAATCGGCGATCGTCTAATATATGAAAGGCTCCACGAAACGGCATGCCGTGTCGTTATCGTCTAGTGTGAAGACGCCCGATGAGTTAATGTGTGTTTAAAACCTCATTCGATTTAATTTTGGGCCACTATTTTTCCGCTCGGTAGTTCTTGTGCTAATGGGTCCTATTATGGAAGTCATATTTGGTCGATTCGACTAGCAGACACATTTTCAAAGCTGAGATACTAAGAAAATTAGTGTCTTCGCTTCTTCTTAAGGTGCTACTCCTCTATGGAAGTTAGATATCATGATTTGTATGTTTGATTTTTTTTCGGCGTTCCTAAATATGGTAGAGTGAATGAAGAACAGTTAAACCACTCTGAGATTATCCAGCCAGGTTTTATTCCTTCTTCCTCTGCTTCTCCGGTCGTTTATGACTCCTTGAAGGGCAAGTTGTATGATTTTGTATTTGTTGTTCCTCATCAGGTGGCCAGGCAGTACAGTACAGGCACCATTTTAATCTTCTAATTTTTATTATGTTTAGCAGTTGTCTGTTCGTGTTCATTCGGCGTAGAACTTCCACATTTGACACTTTCTCTGTCCATTGTATCTTCAACATTTTTCTGTATTCAATTTTTCATTTCAACGATTCAATTCTTACTCTCATACTGTTTCATCGTCCAGGATTCAGTTTCGTATAGAAGGATCGACCATATGTAGAATTTTAGCTTGAGGTTGTTGGATATTCCTCCACGGAAATCCAAATGTTTTATGTTTGTTCACGGAAATCACTCGCGTTTAATAGGCTTATTAATCAAACACCAAACTAGATAGAACAGGTGTTTTATTGTAAGTTAAATCAATGACAACTCTTATGCGTTGCCTAGCTAACTCCTCCGTAGTCGCTCTATCACGTCTTGTATCCCGGGATTACTTTATGTTCGGCGGACTTTAAGATTCACCCTCCGTGTACCTTTTCGGTTAAAAGCTTGCGATCAACTCCCTGTGTACCGCTCGCTGGGAACTTCGGGTTCCCTGCCAGCCGTTCACAGGTTCTGCTGAGTCCGCGCTTCCCATGCGGCGAGCAACATTGGAATTTGTCGCCGCTTCGTCGTGGGAAACGCTCGCTCAGCGCAAATGTTTCCACGCGCGTTTGGCCCAGACGAAATCTGAGCCGTTGCTTGCGCTATCTTGTTTGTTCTGGAATTTAACTGCTGTTTCGTTACTGTTAACAGCGGTTAAATTCCCCATTAATATTACAACAATAATTTAACTATTATTGTTATAATTTGGTGTAAAAATGTTACACAACATTCCTTCCCCCTTTGAAAAAGAGGGTTATTCTTGAGAGAGGAATAACTCTCGGGGATAGGACGGTCGTTGAGCTTAATCGGAGGAGTGTCGCTTGGATTACATGTTTTTACAAATGTTTTCTTATACTAATAGTTACACATATTTTCCTATACGAGTACATATGTATTCCCCTTATAGGGGGTATGTTACAAAGATTGTTGTTTACCTTATTCTTAATTATACAATCAGGTATACAAAATTTTTTTTGTTATATGTAATTGTAAAAAAAATTTTTATTTTTTTTTATTATTATTATTTTTTTTTTTTTTTGACAATAATTATTGTTATATTATTATAATTACGTATATGTAATACGAGAGAACTCTTGCGTTCTTACAAATAAAAGTATTACTAAAAATAGTGCTTATCTGAATGTTGGATATGGTTAATCATATGTACATTTTTTTTTTTTAATTTTCCGTATTTCGGAAAGAAATCATTTTTCATCGCTAAAAGGAATTTTCCGCGGAATGATCAATTTATTTCCGCTGTTTATCATTTTTTTTATTTTTTATTTCCCATATTTTATCGAAGCACTTTTAGTTCAACCGCATATATTTATGGCTACCAAAGACGCATAAGCATTGCATAATCGCAATTGCATTCTGATGTAAGGGGATATCCCAAAACATCAGAAGGCAATTACAAGCGGTATCCTGGTCACCAAATGTTTAACTCATATTGAGCTTAGACAAGGGCCTTGTTCTATATACATAATTGTTATTGTTTCAACCTATTCGAAGTAAGGCTTGAGGCGGTTGTTGTGTACCACCTTTAGTTTTCTACCCATGCGTATAGTGGTGTTCACTGATGACGGGGTAGCGGTTACCAGATAAGGTCCTACCCAGATTTCTGATAGCTTGTGCTTTCTGGTTTCGCTTTTTAGGAGAACCTTATCCCCCACATGGAAAGAAAGGGGTTTAGCAGCTTTATCATAGTACTCCTTGGATTTGTTTTTACTCGCTAGAATATTTTTCCGTGCTGTGGCATACGATTTTTGTAACCTGTACCTGAGCATGTGATAGTAGCTCTCGTGGTTATAGACAGGTTCAGGATCGCGTTTTAAATTTGATGGAACATCTGCCGTGAAGCCATATAGGCAGTCCATTGGGGTGAGTTTAGTCCCTTCATGTATACTGTTATTGTACACGAAAGCGGCAGTTCGCAAGTTTTGATCCCACGCTTTTGGATTTTCATCCACCGTCGTTCGCAAATATTCTATTAGGGGTCTATGTGCCCTTTCTAACGCACCATTTGATTGGGGGTGATACGCTGAGGTCTGTAATTTTTTCACCTTTTATAATTTACACACCTGTTTAAACAAATCACTCAGAAAATTTGTTCCTTGATCGGTGACTATTTTCTTGGGAATGCGGTAGCGCGTGACGATTTCGTCAAAGAAAATTTGCGCTATTGTTATTGCTTCCGCATTTGGTATGGCATACCAGTCGACAAATTTTGTGAGGTTGTCCTGGAAAGTGAGAATATATTTATTCCCAATATTTGACTCCTCGAGTGGACCTACTATGTCCATATAAACCTTGTCGAAGGGTTGCTCGGCGATGTCTGTTATGATCATCGGCATTCGGACTTGTGGAGAAGCTTTCAATTTTTGGCACTTTGGGCATCGTTTGATATAATTTTTTATATCTCGCAACATATTTTTCCAACGATACTTACGCTTTATTTTCTTGTAAGTCTTAATCACACCCTGATGACCTCCGAAAAGTGAATCATGATAATCATGTAGAATGATTTTTATTTCTCCAGGGTTCGTTATTATCTCGGGGTCTTTGCGTTTTTCCTCGAATGGGGTGGTTGGAGTTTTGTCGTCTTCAGGCTCCGTATGATTTAGGGGCTCTTTATCGTGGCATTCTTCTGTCTTTAGGGCCTTTCCCTTTGCCTGTATTTCCTCTTGTGCTTCTATTGAGGCCTGTTCTTTATTTTTGTGGGTTGTCTGGGCTTGAGCCCTAGTAACTGCGCTAATTATTCGGGATTTTTCCAAATCGGGGTGTTCTTCCTCCGTATCGGAATTTACTCTGTGGTGTACTTGAGCCTTTACCGTAAAGGTTTGGCTTTCTTGGTTTTCGTTTTCTTCCCGCGGAATACGACTTAAAGCGTCTGCATTCGTGTTGTATTTTCCGGGCTTGTATTCGATGGTATAATCGAACTCGGATAGCTTATGGTGGAACCTCACCAAGCGGGATGTGGGATCTTTCACGTTGAAGACCCCCTTAAGAGGTTTATGGTCGGTGTAGACTGTAAATTTTCTACCCTGAAGGTAGCATCTGAAATTCCGCGTTGCCCAGACAATGGCCAACAACTCCTTTTCTATCGTGGAGTAATTTTGTTCGGCCTTATTTAATGTACGGCTGGCGTAAGCTATGGGCTGGTCACTTCCTACTTCTCCCTGAGAGAGGACAGCACCTATAGCTTCGTTGCTTGCGTCAGTCGTTAAATTAAAAGGTTTACTAAAATCAGGATATATGAGGAGAGGAGGGGATACTAGGGCATTTTTAATGGTTAAAAATGCGTCTTGACATTTATCGGTCCATGTAAATTTGACATCCTTGCGGAGCAAGTTAGTTATTGGACGTGCTATTTTTGAAAATTCGGGGATGAATTTTCGATAATAATTGGCAAGTCCTAAAAAGGACTGAACTTGTCTGACTGTTCGGGGAATCGGAAAAGTTTGTACACATGCCGTTTTGCTGGGGTCTGGGAGTGCTCCTTCATTGGAACATTTATGTCCCAAATAGACTACCTCTTTGCGGAGAAATTGGCATTTCTCTGGTTGTAATTTAAGGTTGTTCTCTCTCAACCTATCGAAAACCTTTCGCAGTTTTGAATTATGGTCCTCTAAGTTTTTCCCATAGATGACTATATCATCCAAGTAAACAAAACATTCCAGGCCTTGAAGGCCGGTTAGCACATAGTTCATGAGGCGCTGAAATGTAGCTGGGGCTCCTTTAAGCCCGAATGGCATACGCTTAAATTCGTAGTGCCCGTAATTAGTGCTGAAAGCGGTTTTGGGACGATCTTTAGGATCGACCAGCACTTGATGATAACCACTGGCCAGATCAAGGGTGGTAAAATACCTTGAATGACCTAGTTGGTCAAGTATATCTTCGATCCGGGGGAGAGGGTATGCATCGCCGATGGTTTTTTCGTTTAGTTTCCGAAAATCGACTACTACTCTCCATCTTTTTTCGCCATCTGGTCCCGGCTTTTTGGGGACTACTAAAAGCGGCGAGTTCCAAGGGCTTTTACTTGGTTGTACTATGTTGTTTTTGAGCATGTCTTGTAGCTGCTCATCTATAATGTTACGCTGTATTTCTGGTAACCTATACCTTTTTTGGTTTATTGGTGCTTGATCTTGCACCACTGGAATTAAATGAGTGACGGCATCAGTATGTGTCAGATGGTCACCCTTTAAGTAGAATATGTCATTATAGCCATTGCATATTTTTAAAATTTCAGCTCTTTCTTGGCTGCTAAGATTGGGGCTCAGGTGGAGTACTTCCTTCAACCTGGCTACACGTTGTTTTATGGCGGGATCAGTTGGAATTTTGTAGTCCGCGTTTGGGTAGCGGATATAATTAAGAGTAGCTTTATTATTTTCAGTACCCTTTTTGGCTCCTTTCGGCCGTTTAGCTTGTGCTTCATCGCTCTTGAGGCGTGTTTGGGGTAATTTTTCCTTTGCTTTGTAGTTTTCCTGAACTGATAATTCCGCATTTTTCATTGAGCCTTTTAAATATGACTCTGCAATCTCACTTGGTGCTTCCTCTACGGGATGCATCGGGACTATAGAGTAATCATTAACTGGAACCAATTGTAATACTATGCTGGTCAGAACTACCCGAAAATTATTGGCGTTGAGGATTCCAATCTTTGCTTCTTCCTTCTCTGAGGAAATGATACTGTTGGCTAGGAAGACTCCATCGCCTACCTCCTGGGATAGACAGAGCATTTCTCCCTGTAGTATCAACGGTATTCTAGCCACCATCTGTGATCGCGGAGGTACGCATATTGATTCTTTCAGAATTATTATATGCCGCCTGATTTCGTCGATCAGAGGTGTATTCGCTAGTACTTGTTGTTTGCTTTCCCATGACGTTTCTGGAGCCCGACAACCATCATCCGTTACTTGGGATGACTCAAGAACATGGCAAGTGGACAGCTTAACCCCTACGGATTCCATCTCTTTTGCCTGATCCTTGGTTTTGGTTGCTTTTTGGGGACAGATTGTTTCTGTCTCGAAAAGTATCGGAAAAGAAAATTCCTCTGAATTAATTTCCGTGCGAGGAAATCGAAGTGTTTGATTAGGACCTTCAACGTTACAATGTTTTGATAGGAAATCATTTCCTAATAGTCCGTCGTGGGACAACTCGGGCAGGTTTTCAATTACCTGAAAACCGCAGGGAATTTTAGCCTCTCTTTTGTTTGGCAGTTTTGTTATAACATTTCCCTGGCAGCTTCCCAGAGTTCGTCCCTTACCAAATGGAGATTGCAGGGTATATTTTTTCTCGGAGTTGATTAACTCGAGTGACTTTAAAGCTTTCTTTTTAATTAAACTTATCTCAGCGCCTGTATCTACCACTAGCTGTGTCTTCTTATGGAGACCAATGTCTAGCGGGAGCTCCACTATGGGAGTACTTGGCTTGGGCGGCTGAGAGTACCCTGCATTTTGACTTTTTGTATTTAGAGTCGAGTCGGGGATTTCGGACTCGACTGAGTCTCGTTTCCCTGGTTTCTATTTTCCCATTTTATTTTTTGTCTGCAGTTTTCTAAATTATGCCCGCGTTGTCCGCAAAATTCGCACCTGACTCGGACGTGATTTATGCGGGTGTTCCCTTCATGTGGGGATCGATTATTGCGCCCTTGGCTTTGCTGACTGCTGAAGGGTCTGTTACCGGAGTCGGGGCGCGATTCGTTGTACGCATTGTATCCGCGCCTGTAATTTTGCACTTGCTGGGAATTACCTCCCTGTCGATAATTTGACTTTATCGAATCGCGGCGGCACTCGTGGGCTTGGTGCCCATACTCTTTGCATTTTTCACAGACCGGAGTATTTTTCCGTTTTATGCAATCGGAATATGTGTGTCCTCGTTTACCACAAAAACTGCAAATAGTTTTAGCTATTAGTTCTTTTGATCTATCTAGCTCTGTTGATTTATACACCTGCTTAGGTGCATTTTTTGTCGGCCTGTTTAAAATTTTAGCGTCGGAATCAGACTCATGCGATCGAGACTCCGAGCGATTTTCGATGTAATTGATCTTTTCACTCGTTGACTGGACCGGGGGTAAAAAGGCTGCATTTACATTTTGAGATGCAGGCGGGGTAGTGTACGAGACATCGGCAATTTGGGGAGCAAAGCCGAATGCGCTTTGCTGAAGCCTCTCCATATCGAGGGCTTTTCTTACGAGGTCCTTAAAGGTGCCCTCGTTTTGTTGCAATAAGTATTGGCAAAGATGGGGATTACTAACCCCTTTTTTAAGCGCGTTCTTCGCGAAATCACCTAATTGCCTTTTCATTGAAGGCGATTCAACCTCGCCGTATTTCGTGTCTACTGCCTCCTTACATTGGGCTAAAAGATATTTTATACGCTCGATAAAATTATTCAATGTTTCCCGAGAATTCTGTCTGGAGTTGATCAAACGATCTACCAGCTCCTCGTATGTTTCTCGTGGCAAATAAGCACGATTTAAAATTTCCTCCAAATCTTGAAACGTAGTTGGAGTATTTGATAGGAATAGGTCATGCGCGTTTCCACGGAAACGCGTCGGAATAATTTGGAGAAAGGCCGCCTTCTCTTCCTCCGAAGTAAGGCAGAGTTTTACCTGCCTGCAACAACTCAAGAATGTACGGAGCTCTTGGCTCAAATTGGGGCCTAAGCCCGAAAAAATCGGCACTGCTCGTGACACTAATTCAGTGATTTTTCGGTAATCCGCCATATTTTCGTACTTTTGTTTAATTTTGAGACTTGCGGGTGAAATAAACGCGTCCTGGGATTGATAAGAATTGGATAAGAGCGATTCTCCTAACCAATTCAACACTACCTCGGTCGTAGATTGATCACCCGCGTTTACACTATCAGCACTTGTATTTAATTCACCGCTTAAATCTAACACTTTAGAACTAGAATTTTCTTGACTAATATGTTGGAGAGAGCGTGAATATCCCTGGAAATCTAGGAGGGCTTCTCTGAATTTGACAGTGTCTTCTTTTAATTTTTTAATTTGAGCTTCTCTTAGCTCGCGAGTTCGATCGATATTTTTATCGAGATCGTCGCACTGTCTGACTGAGATTCCTCCGGATATTCGCGCTTTCTCTAATGCGTTATTTAATTGATCTTCTAGACTTACAGTTATTTTTCCTGCTGGCCTGGGGATGATATTGCCGCTCCTTAGGCGAAGTCCTGGCTGCTCTTGAAGACCTGATGTTGATGGGGCTGCTGCTGTTGCTGCTTCCCTCGTTGGGGTTGATGACGAATCCCTCGGCGGTTGATATGAGCTGGGATTATTAAAGTTGCTTGTAGACGGCTGCTGCGGTGATGGTTGCTGCTGCTGTTGAGGTTCCCTCGGCGGTTGAGGGGGAGTTGTCGGCTCGTCTGAAGGTGTGGGGTGGTCCAGCGCTGGAGATTTGGATGCCTTCTGTGGGTTATGCCGGTCCGGCATTCATCCGCTTCACTTGAAGTTTTTGGGGTAAATTCCTCGTCTAAAGTTGTGGGCAGGGTTGAAGCCCGCGTAATTCCAACGATGTGTACCTCTGGGTACGTTGCGGAGGAGAACGCTTGCCCTTTGATTTAGGCTGAAGCGCCTATAGTTGTTCTACTCCGTGTGCTGGAGTTCCTATAGAGGCCTCCGAAACCAGACTCAGTTTCGGATGAGAGGGTAAGGGTGTCTTGCCCGGCTCTCTATTTCGTAGGAGAACTTGTTCGTTTTCGGATCAGGGCCTTTTCAAGCACTTATGATTCTGTTATTTATAGAATCGGGCTTCCCTGATCCTACCGGCTGCGCCAAATTGTTGGATATTC
This sequence comes from Neoitamus cyanurus, assembly GCA_947538895.1. NCBI lineage: Eukaryota > Metazoa > Arthropoda > Insecta > Diptera > Asilidae > Neoitamus > Neoitamus cyanurus. Next base: position 21,541,786 of record OX384547.1, read on the forward strand.
CTCCACGGAAATCCAAATGTTTTATGTTTGTTCACGGAAATCACTCGCGTTTAATAGGCTTATTAATCAAACACCAAACTAGATAGAACAGGTGTTTTATTGTAAGTTAAATCAATGACAACTCTTATGCGTTGCCTAGCTAACTCCTCCGTAGTCGCTCTATCACGTCTTGTATCCCGGGATTACTTTATGTTCGGCGGACTTTAAGATTCACCCTCCGTGTACCTTTTCGGTTAAAAGCTTGCGATCAACTCCCTGTGTACCGCTCGCTGGGAACTTCGGGTTCCCTGCCAGCCGTTCACAGGTTCTGCTGAGTCCGCGCTTCCCATGCGGCGAGCAACATTGGAATTTGTCGCCGCTTCGTCGTGGGAAACGCTCGCTCAGCGCAAATGTTTCCACGCGCGTTTGGCCCAGACGAAATCTGAGCCGTTGCTTGCGCTATCTTGTTTGTTCTGGAATTTAACTGCTGTTTCGTTACTGTTAACAGCGGTTAAATTCCCCATTAATATTACAACAATAATTTAACTATTATTGTTATAATTTGGTGTAAAAATGTTACACAACAAGGTTCAAATTAAGTTCTCCATAATAGGGCCCAAAAATAATTTATTGAATTCATCTAAGTGCTAACTAATACAAATATTATTCTGCTATTCGAATGGTAGCTTCATGTAGCGCTTGAAACATTACTGAATCTTTCACGAGATTTTATACAATATACCAGATGGAGGTACACTAATCCTTTCACGTTAATTTAGAAGATTTATAATAAGTTCTATGGACGGAACGTCCATTCGTTCGTTCTAAAAAGGGTACTCGAGTATCACTCACCTAAGGTACGATATGAACTCCAACAAAAGTATCCTTTTTAAAAGTTTTTGAGGCACCGCGACGTATTGTTTGACGCTTCTTTTATTTTATATTAGTTCATACTTTGCGCAATAAAAAACTGCTTTCAACACGTAATAAGGTCCTTGCTACACATCTCAAAATTAAACACAATGAAATCCTTCAGCTACGTATTTCTTAAAAGCATTTGCGGAGGCTGTTCTGCAGATCTATGATGACATGTTATATGATTTAGCGGATAATCAAACTTTGCGTAGTGAAAAGTATATTTTAAAACCTCTTAAAAGAAGTGTTTTCTTAGTGATGAATTTTAGGGATTTATACTTATAAAGAATTAAGCATTGTTTGAAAAAGGACAAATGCATTGTTTTACCTACTGTTTAAGAGATGTACTACGTTCTATTCAATCGTTATTTCTACTTCGTTTTCACAATAAGGCCTTAGGCGACTTTTGTAATTATTTGACTAACTCTAGAGAGAAGAGAAAATGTAAAAAAGTGCAAGAATAACTCTTTAAATGATGTAAGTGATGAGAAATATATTCAAAACTGATTAAAACTATTGTTTTTTCATATCCCTAACATTAAGTCTAAAAAGTATGGTTGGTAAGGAGCGTTTCTTTTTAAAGTACAGGGCAAAAAACGCAATGTTTTCAGTATCCTATATTCTTCATCCTTAATTTGCTAAATTATGTACTTTTTACTAATCGACTAATAGTCGTTTTCCATTAGTAATTGTGTTATTAAGTTATTATCTTTCTTATTTTCGTTCATGCCATTCTGCGTCTGATGTTCTCGAAACAACTTCTACAGACACCAATAAAATTTTCCAGGACAATGGGGGAGACAAATAAAAACAACGTTAACTCTAATAATTCATTCATTACTTACTAAAAAAAAACCAAAATTCACAGGCAACAGTGTATTTATGCTATAATACTTGTTTGCTTACATACACTGCGCTGCCAGATCGTCTGCATCAATGCCTAGCATAGCCAAATCGTCCAATTCTTCTTGCCTTCTCAATTTCTCGCTTGGTGTTGGTGAATTCTCCTTTTTCTCGGAATTCTCGTTTTTCTCGGAATTCTCCTTAGAGATATCGTCATTGACTTTTTCATTTTTTTCTTCTTGTTCTTTTGGAGGAGGTGGTGGTGGTGGAGGCGGTATAGCACTGACCAATAAAAGTTGATCAGGTACATCTTGTGAATGATCTGATAAATTTGTGGGAGGGAAACCGATGAAAGCTTCTTCCCCTATGCTCATTTGTGATGTATCATCTTCAACTATTGTCGGTGGTGGGACAGGTTGGACATCATCAACAGCAGCAGAGTCTGGTACAATGGCTTCCGGTTCTTCAGAGAGTTGCTTCTCTGGCTCTTCAGGAGCAGTGTCTCCTTTGCTTTCCTCTGTAGCTTCTTCCTCATCAGGTTTTTTCTCACCAGGGAAAATAATGTTAAGAGCTTCTTGAAAGTCTCTGGGGAGAGGGCCTTTTCTTGGAATGGGAGCGTCACTAATCGGTTTAGGAACAAGGTCCGCTTCGGTTTCATCAACACCGGGCGGTAGCATATCTTTTTCATCTTCGTATTCTGGGGGTCCACCCGTCGGAGGTGGTGGTGGTGGAGCTCCCATTAGTGTTACATACTGCATTGGGTCTGGCATTAAATCATCATAGTCTACCATCATTCCATCAAAGTGATCGTAGCAGCCCATGTGCATGTCCATCTGATTTGGATCTGCATTCTCTCCATCCTTTTTATCGTCACTTCCTTGGTTCTGTTTCTTAAAAACAGGCATTCGCCCGATAAATGGTAGTTTCTTTCCCATAGGATTAATAATCATCGCCTTCTTTGTTGGTGGAGTCTTCTTACGTTCTGTTTCGTCATCCGCCTTCATCTTAGTCACTTTTTTATTCTCAGGTACTCGTGGCCGGAACTCAGGATACCGAACTATAGGCTTCTCAATTCGATGAGTTGATGATCTGGACCGTGAGCGAGAATATGAGCGTCTTCTTCCATAACTGCGGCTTCTTAAAAACCAGAACAATTAGCTAAAATTAGATGAATTAAAAACGAATGTGTTACCTTCGTTTTACAGACCGACTTCGGCGTCGTCGACCACCCCTGCTTCTACTCCTGCTGCGCCTATTATCACGACTTCTGCTGCGACCACGACCGCCTCTACTTCTGCTTCGCCTTCCACGACTCCTACTGCGACGATCACGGCTTCTACTGCGCCGGTCTCGACTTCTGCTACGTCGTATTCTGGTTACGCGTCCACGACTTAAGCTTCTCTTGACTCTTCCTTTGCTGGCACTCCTTCGTCTACTTCTGCTGCCCCTATCAGGACTTCGACTTCGTTTCTCCACCTCTCGATCTTCGATTGCTGCTACACTTGGGCTTTTCTTGGTTCTGCTCCTACTACGGCGGCCTTCCTTCACATCTCTTGATTTCGAGGATGTAGGACTTTCCTTCTCAATTTTCTTCAAATCTTTTGTTGCCGTTCTAGAAGACCCCTCAGAACCTTTCGTACTCTTTCTCTTTTCTTCGCTTGGCCCCTTACCCTTCAATTTGCCCTTCAGCTCCTCCAGTAACTTTTTCTCACTTTCACTTATTATCGGCTGTGGGGTATTCCATTGTGAAATCATCAATTCATCCTTTTTGCGATCTTCAGCTGCTTCGGCAGTAACAATTGATGGTGGCGGTGGGGGAACTGGTTCGGGCATTCGACCCTCTTGCACAGTAGTCCACTTGCCGCGTCCGTCTAAAACATTTAATCGCTCCTGCGATCTGGACAAATTCCTCATAGCAACTCTTATTGAATTCGCTCGATCTTCTTCGGATTTCTTAATAGATTCAGAATCAGAAGAGGATTCGCTGCTGGATGATGAGGAAGAGGACGAGGATTTCTTACGTTTCTTGGATCGCTTCTTCTTCTTCTTTTCTTTTTTATCTTCACTGAAAATAATAAGAATAGCGTTTAGCATCAATACAAATAAATACGGGGGTTACCAAATTCTTTGAGTGTATCTAATACGCGACATCGAATTTTGGTGGTAACAACAAAGTAATATGTAAAGTAGTAACTGACAAACTTTGTACACTAAAAAAAGGAAAACCTTATAAACACTCACATCTTCTTCTTCCGTTTTTTAGAAATCTTCTCAACAGGTTCCTCTGTTTTGTCAATTTTCTCAATTTTCTTCTGTGTATTAATTTGCAAAGGAATGCTCTCCAGAAGATCCATTCCAGAAGTAGAAACTGATGTGATTTGTGGAGGTGGAGGCGGTGCTCGCTGGACATCATATGCTTTTTGCCTTTCAGCCATCCAATCAACCTCAAAATGAGGATTTTGTTCAATATACACCTGAAGTAAACACGAAAATAATTAACGAGAACTAACACAGTTTTTTTAATTATTTACGGTGTATTTTTCCGAATGAACCTGCGATTTTAAATGTGCGGAGGCACAATGAAGATCTCCCATCCAAAAGTTGCAAAGTTTGCAAAACCAAGCAGTTGAGGGAGTGAAGAATTGTAAACCTCGGATCGGTGCTCGTTTCGATGAGGCATTTGGATAAGTTGGAAATTCCTTTTGAGTAGAATTAATGTTACAAAAAATATATAAAATATGTATGTTATAAAAAACCCTACATTGTTCACTAAATGCTCATGCCATGGAGTGTCTGCACTTTTAACATTTGACAAGTGTTCCTTGCTATGCAAATGATTCAAGTAGTCCTTCGCAGTCTTCGGAAAGGCATTGCATGTCTGACACCAATGCATTTCAGGGTCGTAAAACGAGTAGTTGATCTTCTTAACAATTTCTTCCGATCTGAGAATATTTACGAAAGCAAATACGACATTAGAACATGTAAAAAACAGCAAAAATTCATACAAAGAAGCAAATCACTTCGGCATGGTTCTGCTTCCTCCCTGATTCATTATTTAAAACTGATGAACATATAAAAAAAATAAGTATAATTTTAAAGCAATAAGGCTTAGGCAGATTTTTTCATAATTCGCTCAAATGCGAAACAACTAATGCTAGGCAAAGACTGGACGAGTGAAAACAAGTAAATGTTTGTTACAGGATTCGGCAATCACTCTTCCCCTCCTCCCACGACTTTTTGTTATGTTCGCTCTCGACGTGCCATCCACTGACTTGATCAGTCTTCGATCGCTCAGTCTGTACCCGGTGTAATAGTCAGTCTGTTGAATGAGCCAAATGGCGAATAAATTAAAAAAAATTACTTACTTCTTAGGAGTAATTGGTTCCTTTACAACTTTAAGTTCCATCTTAACAAGCGAATCCAGTATTTCTTTTTTGGAACTTTCTCCCCGTTTCGACTTCAGGCTTTCCATAACTTTTGTCTTCAACCTCTCTGGTGAACTATCATCATCCGATTCATTCTTCTTTTTCTTGATCTTCTTATGGACAACTGGCGAAGGTGGGGTTGGGGGTTTTTCATCCCCAATGATTCCAGACAGCATATCTATCACGTTCTCCATCGTGTTGAGCTTCTTTTGGATTTGGCTCTGTTCAGAAAAAAAGGAATAATTAGTCTTCGCAATTCACTTGGAAAAAATGTAAAATATTTTATTTTTCTTAGGCATTTTTGTTGATTTTATGGTTTTGGTCCTGAATTTGAGTCATGAAACCCATTCGACTATTCTTTTTTCGCTTATTATTTGAGGAAGATTGATGATCGTCTCATGATGGGGTTAGTGGCCTTTAACGAATGCCTGTTGCAAAACTCCTCCTTGGCTTACACGAATCGGCCATTGCCCATGATGATGGTCTCGTTTTTTAAATGCATATTACAATCATAATTCTTTGCAGACCAAACTTCAAAAGCATTTTACGTACACTTGCAATATAATTCCCTTTAACATAAAATACCGCCTTTTGATGTTTGGTGTGCAATACAATTCAGGATAATACAAAAATGCATTAAATAGATAATAACATTTCTTATTTTAAAATCCGGTAGATCCAAAGCACCCAGAAATATGTGATCACGATCATCCCCATTGCAGTTACTCTTATTGGATGCTTTTCACCTCATTCAGTCGCTGTGTCAGAACTTCTTTCAGATTTCGGGGTTTGATTTTTAAATTTTTAATTGTTGAATTTAAAGCAATGACAACGCTACAACATTTTTTTTTATAAAATGACCAAATAGAAGCTGTGAAAAATTGAATTTATTCGCCCGATATCGAAAGAACTTAAGTAATATTAAACATTTGAAGAATTTTTTGCACCAGTGAGTTCATTCTTTCTCTTCACCTTTTCTGAGATTTTCAAAAAAGTTAACATTAAAACGAAAATATTTTTGCGGACCTATAACATTTTAAGAGATAAGCAAGCACACTACAGACTCTTTTTCCTTTAGACAGTTTTGTTTTAGCAAGAAGTATTAACAGATATCTAATCAACATGCTAGATGAGAGTCCCACAAGAGTGCATAAATGTCATCGCTATCGTTATCAGGGATACGACGCACGCGTCCACACTTTTCTCAAATGATTAGATAGACCCTAATGAAAAGAATAAAGGTTGTATCTGAACATTTTCGATTTTATTTTAAATGATGCAGATCGCTTCATTCTACCACGAACCTTCTCATACAACATTTTCCACCAAGCTTGAAAAACCTGAAACATCACCAGTTTTTAAGCTTTGCCTCTACGAATTTCAAAGTCGAATATTCAAAATTTGCTAGTGGCTACATACCTATATTTAATTACAAATTTTTCAGGAGACGATATATGCCTCAACATTAATTCCAAAAGATGGTAATAATTGTTTTTTACGGAAAGGCTCTATCTGTCCACTTTTACCGTGTAGTGTGTACTACACACTCTAACGTATATGGTATATGAATTAATAGACAACGTGAATATTCGTATGGGCGTTTATTCAAAATGGTGCAATCCCTCTCGAGTCCCAAAGTCAAGTGTCTGGACTATGGACCGTTGGTGTATGATAGTTTCATCCGACGAATGGTATCTTTGTGCGAATAAAATTTTTCCAAAATCAAGAAAATACATTTTATTTAATAATCACAGGTTATCTGGCAACTAACATTTTCTTGATTTGGTCGTAGTGTGAAAGATTGAAAATCTGCCCACCCAAAACCACCTTTTATTAATTTTAATAAGCATATTATTATTAAGTACACCAGACAAATATGTCTTAAGGTAATATGGTCTCTAGTGCGTAGCACCTCTAATTAAAATCCGCTCATCCTAGAAACCGAAAATTGAGGTCTCCAAAAGGGAAAACAATCAACTCACTGTTTGAAGATTCAAAAAATTTTCCAATAACAATCAAAGAGTGCTGCACATACCTGTAGCCGGTCATTTTCTTCGAGGAAACCTTTAGTAGTTGGACTTGACGGTCCACTGCCGGACACCAAATCGTTCCGCTGCTCTTTAAGAATTTTCATTTCCCTCTTCAAACCAGAAGCACGTTTCAAATAATCATTCCGTTGCTTCTTCAGTTGATCCCGCTGATTCTGAACCTCTTGAGCGACAGCAGCTAAAATTAAAAAATGCGTCCTTATAATCAAACATTTTTAAAGGTGATTAATCACATTTTACGAGCGATATAGTTCCGCTGCCTTACCCATATCACGCTCTCGCGGGAACGATTAACATCGAATTGGTAAGAAGGAAGAGGATTTTATCGAATATTTTTTTATTTAAAACGAATTTATACAAAGAGTAGTAGAGATATGATATTTTTGGACAGAATTCTAATAGCCCAAGTGAGAAGCGATTTGCGATATATTTGACGGGTCCGCTCTAGTTAAAAAAGTCATTAAAAACGTTTTCAACCAAGTCAAATGCGATAATAGAGGTAAATGTACCATAAAAATTTGAATACCTACGTGTGATATTATTACAGAGATTATTTTTAAAACAGCTTGTCAACGTACCGTCACGTTTCATTTGCTCTTCATCAGTTTCAATCGATGGTGCAGGTGGAGGTACAGGGGCTGCAGGCCATCCACTCGGTGCAGTGTAATCGTCACCTTAAAAAAAAATTGTTAGCAAATTTTTACGTTCGCACATAATTTCTCACCAAGAGGAGCTACCATACCCCAAGCTGGTGGTGGCGGATATGAAGAAGAAAATGCCGCTGGTGGTGGAGGTGCTGGTCCATAGTCTGCAGAATATTGTTGTGGATATTGCGCTGGATATGTTGCATACGCATCGTTGTAGCCAGGCATTGCATAAGGATTTGAAGGAGTTATCGGTGGAGGAGGTGGAGGCGATGCGGGTTTCTTTTTTGGGCTCCAACGTCTTGAGCGTGGACTACCACTTTGACTTCTTGATCGTCTGGTGCGATATCTTTCAGGCGATCGAGTTCTTTCTCTCCGATCTCGTCGACGTTCAATTCTTTCCCTCGATCTCTTACGAGTGCGATCAGGAGATCGAACTCGCTCACGAGATCGTCTTCTAACAGGTCCACCGTAGCGTCGCGGAGGGCTGTATTCTCTCCCATAAGTCGGAGTTTCACGGGTCCTACTCTTTGATTTGCGACCCCGTGATGTTGAGCGCCTAATTCGAGTTACTGGAGATCGACGGGCATGAGATGGCGGTGATCTTCGTGACTTTTTATCTTGTGAGGGTAATTTCCCCTGTTTTTGAACTGAAGATAAATTCGAATTAATAAGAATTCAATTTCAATTGCAATAAAAGAACACAAGAAACCGACACATATTCTAAGCTTGGTTTAAACGAAACGATTTTTTTTCTGACGCCAGTATTTGCGTGTGTTGTCTTGGGCATAAAAATCTATATTTGCGAGAAAATTTCAAGGCCAGGTTCTACTCTAGAAAGTGTAAAAATGGGCATTTTCATGATTTTTAGGGTTCCGTACCTCAAAAGGATATCAAATTCTTAGGTCTACAATCCCTTGGAGCTGTAAACAAATCAAGCTTCTAAGTCAACGCAATTAAAAAAATACGGCTATTTATGCCGCATATTTTGACACTCAATAAATGAAAACCTATAGGGTACTTTCCGTTGACCGAGAATTATGAAATTTTGCAACAAGCAAAGGTTTCACAGCACAAATTCAAATGCTCGGGTCTAACTCGCACTTGCCTGGCTTTTTTTTTATTGTAAAAGAAAAGAGATATCCGAAGTTTGTTTATTGCTTGTAATTTAATTTAAAGTGGTTTGGTGCGAAAATATAGACAAATGGGGTTGTAGCCTAGATGACGCTGGACTCTGGAGCCTGCATGGTTTACACAATCTACCAATGACCATCAAAACTCAACTATGTCTCAACATTTAAAAAAAAAACTATTTTTTTAATAAAATATATTAAATTTGGGGGCCTTATACCTCTTTCTGTCCAAAAAGGAAATTGAATAACTTACAAGTTTTCGAAAAAATTGCGTTTTTTTTCAACTTTCAATGTGCATAAAAATTAATCATTTTAAAAAAATTATAAATTTTTGCATCAGCTATAGTAAAAATTAATAGAAACTGATGTCTAAATCATATCTTATGAAAATCAAAGCCTCTATATAGGCATAACTAATTAGAAGGCTAATCTCAAGAGAAATGAAATTTCCGCTGCCTATACTTAATAAAGCCCAAACCTGTAAGAAGAGGCGTCTAGTCGAATCTACTTGATTTTGTACGAGCCGAGCCTTACGGTATTGCTCGCCTGAGTTACTCCTGTGTCTGTGGACTGTTTTACAAAATACGCCCCCATGCTACACGCTTTATCCTCTTTGGTATTAACCAAAATTTAAGTGAAATTGAAAAGATCTACGCAGTTCCTCATTGGTAGCCCAGACTGGCGACAAGAAGCGCTTTCAAGCAAATTACCAAAAACTACCTGGAATATAACCTAAAATTGCAAAATTGCCTGTGGCGTGGAGCCCCTACAATACTTGTAAATTGAAGATTCTCCCAACTAATTATTTATTGCTTTAAATTTACCTAGATCAAAGGAATCGCTTTCAACTCCAGGCGGACCGGGAGTTAAATCGCTATCCTCGCCCAGGAGCCTCCTGTCGGAAGGCCGAGTCAAAATAATCTCATCCTCCATATTGGAAATGCTGAGCGGAGTGCCGCTTCAGAAAGAGCGGTATATTTCTTGAGCCACAATAATTTTAGTCCGGTTTATTTATTCACTGCAAAATATAACACTAATATTTTCTGTTTATTGTTTTAAATATTCGAACAGTTTACACACAATCGAGAAAAACAGCGACTAAGCACCACACTGGAAATGCACATAAAATTCACCAGCATGGAATGGACGTTTCTATAAAGTGTCAAATATTTTCAAGTTGACTAACCTGAAAAAGCTTGACTCTATTATATATGGTTCATTGTTTAACTAAATATAGGTTTGGGCATCGAATAGTCTGTTGAGAAAGTGGCAACGAAACTCTATGAATACCTCAAGGAAACTCAAGGAAATCACAAATTTTAACTGACAACATTTGCTGTAATGAATGAAGCAAAAGATTTGACTAAATAATGAAGACTTCGGTTAAAAGATTTCAACTGAAAGAAAAGCAACACGGATGCTGGCCGGCGGGCGGCGACGTTGCTTGAAAACATCAGAAGCCCTAAAGTTGAAGACTCCCGCCCCAAACATTAGTGAAGACTGAATAGAAATAAATTGTTTATTATAAAGAAATGATAACGTGAAAGAGAACAGTGGGAATATGAAAAATCTCTTACAATGCTTGTTGTTTTGTCTTTAAATATTTATTAGCTACTTAAGTTTATGACCCGACAATAATGTTGTTGATCGGGATGTGGATCAATTTGACGAAGAAGCCAATGAAGCCCATAATGCAGAAACCAATCGCTGTGGCAATGGCAATCTTTTGGAACTCACGCCTGTCTGGCTTCGTGCAGCGTTTGACCAACCTGATGGAGTCCTTAGCAAAAGCACGTCCAGGTTCGCAAAACTGAATAACTTTGTCCATTCTGAAAGTGGAAAAATAACAATTAGAAGTAGGAAATCTTAGAAAAATTAAGACAGCTGTAGACTGAAAATGTTCTTAGACTTTATCGTCAAATTTAGGAGTACGGGACTCAATTTGAGGTAACTTTGGGAATTCTTGAACAATGAACTACCTAGGCCCTTAGACCTTTGAAGGACATAAGATGCGTAGATGTCAAGCCCTTGATCTTGAAAATTCTAATGTTCAGCGTGTTGCCGTCGTGGCACATCACTTACGCGCTCGAATTTCAAAATAAATGAAATAAAATCCGTAATACATTTAAACCTCCATCTTCAGATACTTCCATTAAATAGCCACAGTGTCTACGATACACAGATCCCCAAAATAACTAAAATCTTCGCGAATCTATCGGGAATGCAACAACACCCATTCAAACTCATATAACTCTGGCAAAAAGCATCATTTTCCACAAATATATTCGTCACAAGTTAACTTAACATTACTTTACAACAAAGCAGCTTCTTACACTTACTTTAAGTTAGTTTTATTTGTGAAATTCCAAAAACCTTCCGCCTTGAAATCAGCACCTCGGCTCCACGACTTTTCTAAATTAACTTGACACGGAGAAAACGACAAATGAAAGTTCTCACGAATCTAAAGCTCACAGGAGATTCGTGTACGAATCGTGGTTCCACGTTTAATTAGAGTGTGCGCAACGTCAACTAGGAGGAATTGGTAATGCAGTTCACGTTTGGCGGAATATTTTAAAAGCACAATTTAATTAACTCAACTGTGTTTTATGTTTTTGTTACAAACAAAAATGTATTTGTTTAAGGGGGCTTATGAGGATATTAATTCCCATTTAGAGCCAATTTTACCGGTTTTTTTAACATGGTACTTATCCCAGCATGTGAACTATCGTATCGTATCGTACCGAAATTTTCGATGTTAAGAAAAAATGCAATTACTTGGTTAGGAATCCAAAATAATGCTGAAATAAATGTTGCTTTGGTACGCACCTAAATGTTATAGATAATTCAGTATATGCTAAAATTCTTATATGTTTGATATGAATATGATACTAAGCGTATTCAGAATATGACAAGCGAAAATTTTCAACTTCAAGGGATTGGAATAAAATTAGGTACACAGAGTTTTCAGAGTATACTATTTGAAAATTCCAGATCCAGTGTATTTAATATGAAGAGTAGGACAGCTTGCAGAGATTTCAAATCGTTTGCTTTCACGGTACACACAATATCTCCACTTGCAGTTGCACAATTCGTTTTTCCTCAATGGCTAGCTGAAAATATCGAAATGTTTAACAAATTTTAATGATAATGATTTAATTCTGTCGGATTTAAATTTGGTCTACTTGCTCTTGCGTAATCGTGTGCACCAATTTGAAAAACCTTATTTTGAGAAAAACGCGATTAAAGTTTTAATTTTTTTTAAATTAATAAAAAATATTATACTTTGGAAAATTTTTACTAAATGTTCCTTAAACAACAATAAACATCTTAAAAACGTTAATGGCTCAATTAATTATCCACAAAACCCCTTTTTTTACGTTTTAAAGGAGAATATCTCCTTAAAAAATCGTTTTTTCATCTCGTCTTTTATTTAATTGCTGTGGTGTGCAGCGGTGGAGATAATAAAAAAAACTAGCTTTCAAACAAGCCCTAGTTCACTGGAATCCTATCATTTTTCGTGGAGGTATGGCGATTTGAAAAACACTATTATTTTTAAAGTTTTTGGGTGGTCGCCTAATATTTTTGAGAAGTGTTTTGTGCCGTGCAAGGCTGATTTTGTACACAGAAAGACGCTTAAGAAATATTCTTTGATGCAGAAATATAGTAAACTTGTTGAGCTGCAGCTTTTAAAAACAATCTTCGTTTGATAGCAAAAGGCAAAAGGTTTCTTTCACAGTTTTCGCAGTAAGTAGTAAGTAGTAGCACTATTTAATTAAAATAATTGTTTAAATGCTGTGAATATATTTCATTTGGTACAAGTTCATAGAAGTACAAAAGGAGAACATTCATATCAATCATCAATCGATTTCAAATTACTGCACGTGTATTTTCTTTTACCTACAAATTCCATACAAACTGCATAAAGCCGCACCCGCGGTTTTTTTCCTTATTCTTTAAAAAAAATCACATCACAGTACGTTCCCTGTTGTGGTTTTGACTAAAATAACAACCTTTTTTTTAGAACCAGACCCGATTGCAGCATATGCTTGTGATATTATATAGAACCAATCCAATATGTATGTACTATCACCATTGCCATCGCGTAGAAAAATATGGCGACAAATTATATTTTTTAGCTTTTCTTGGAATAGATAAGAATTACTTGGAAAACGTGCAGAATTACCAATAATTATAGGAAGAACATAGCGATTGATTTAAGCTGATTTTAATGCTTAAGTTGCATAAGTTAAGTTTATGTATGAAGACTTTGTATACAAAAAAAACACATGTCAGCTGTAATTGGATTGGGAAATATTACCAGGTCAGATTCTCTGTGGGATTGCACGTGTGCCGAAACTTCCTGATTTTATCAAGCCGGCTTCTGTGTGAACTCAACAAGAATCTTTTTCCAAGCCTTCAATGTTAATTGAAGATGAATAGCCGCTCGAGCGACTGGTGACGTGATCTTGGTTGCTATTGAAGGACCAAAGAATAGAACGGAAGCTGAGGGTTTTAAATTTTTTAAGTACCTACATACATTCATATATTTATGTACATATGAAGTTGCTGGAATTTCGTCATTCAGAACATAATATATGCGATATTAATTTTTTTAACGTGGCAGACGGACGATAAGAACTTTTAACAGTTTAAAATAAATATATTTACTAAATAAGAGGTGATATCATATATTGATAAGAAATTTAACATGCACACAATACCGTAGACTGCTTAAAAACGAGGGTACCCCACTTTGAAGCATGAAAAAAGATATAATTTTGAATTTTATTTCTTCAGACAGCCTACCCAGGCAAAATAGAGTTGCGTTTTCATAGGCACGAACGGATCGAAAGCTCATTAAGGGCTCGCAGTTGATTCAACAAGATTAAATTAATTTAATAAAAAATAAAAAAAGAGATGTGTAATCTACATATACTCGTATAATTAAAACGCCAACGCAAAAGCTTGTGATTACTCTTGTGAAGTTATTTCTGCACCGATTTTAATTCTAACATTGATAGAAAGCTTATTAACTGAACATGGAACATCACTAATAAAACTTTAAAAACAGTACAAATGGAGGATTCAATACGGCGACCGAAGGCGTTCAGCTTCAAAGGGTTACTATGAAAATGAGTCCCTTTATGTTTTCAGGGTCGCTGGTCTGCTTTTATTGTAGTCGCAAAGATATAGTTAGGGGTTAATGATGAAACGCAGTAACTTGCTTATAAATTATTATAAACAGCCTTATCTGTATTTGCATTAGTAAAATTCTTCTAAGAAGATGGTGCGACATTACTCATTCAAAAATATCGATAGCCTTCCCAAAGGTCCTAGAACCATTGATAACAAAAATCCAATAATCACGAGAATCGTTTTAAATTCCGGACTCCATTAAAATTCAAAGCATTCACAACAAAATACATTAATCTGGGGAAAAAGAGAAAAGAATGAGACGAAATTCCTAAAGGTACGTTCCTCAGCATAATATTCTTATCACCCATGAAAGAGAATTAAGTGATAATTTTTTGCACTTTAGCAGTCAGGGATGGTTTCAATATTCTTCGCTAAACAGAGTTCCATTTTCAGCTGTATATTCTGTCGACGTCGCACATAAGGGGGGTAGCCTAATGTATTTGTAATGATTCACGCCGTATCAACTGTTGCTTTGACCAGCCGAGTCATTCTAGCGAATCACCCTGCCCACTTCTTTACATGAGTCCACTTGCTAATAATTGAAAAAAACGAAGTCACTAGAAGACGGACCGCCACCGCCGCCGCCGCAACGTAGATTTCAAAACGGTAGAAAGAAACTCGCTACATTCGCCCGGGATCAATCAAGTTAATCACGTCAGTTCTCTTGAGGCCGTCGAACGTAATCTTTGCTTGCAAATAGCCGCAATATTAAGAAGTTCCAGTGAAGTCGTAGTGAAATAGTAAAAAGTATTAATTTTGCAAATATGAATAAATTATGTATTGTGATCTCATTGCTTGCCGTGGCTGTTTACGGAAGTGCAGCTCTCCAGTTTACGGACTGTGGTATGTTGCGGATTTTGCATTTTTGCGGTTTTCTCAGTTTCCTACTAATTAACCATTTCCAAATAAGTTGCTTTGTATTAAATGTAAAACTCTCCAGCAATTTTTATTGGATTAGTTTTAGTGGATTAGCTTTAATTAAGTTACATTTTCCACGACAACATCCGAGGAGGGATCAATTAGCTGCTGTCGAGCGGATGTACATTAATTGCGATAGTTCTACATGTCGCGATCTCTTTTGATAAATGCTTCATTAGTTCAGACGACCAGACTCTATGTCGTATTCGTGTGTATAAGCAGCACAATAGCAGTAAGTCTGTATTTATTGAAAATGTTGAGAATTTCTGTCCTATCGGTGACATGGCTTTGGTTTTAATTTACGAATTGCAAACAGGAAAGGCGCCATTAGGTAGAGTATTACTACTACTAAGTATTTACTACTTAAGGATAATTTGTATGCAGGTGTATCTCAACTTTGTACGATACTTAATTTTGTTTAAGCACTTGGCGGGATTTCCTTTTTCTTTTGCGGTTTTTTGCCAATTTTTATTTTTTATATATTCTTTGCACAGTTGCAGTTGTAGCACTTGGTTTCACATTTTTGGCAATACACCACATTGACATACATATGTATGTACCTTCTTTTCTACATTTGTTCCTTTTGGTCTTCCTTTTCTTGGCTTTTAGCTCTTTTGCTATAATATGTAGAATAAGACTTATCCCGATTTTATAAGAATGTTTGCAAAACTGCTTGACGGTCTTGCAACTACTTATCTGGGAACTCATTGTGGACAACGATCTTACCAACAGGAACGTTGTTTATAGCTATGAAACTAGACAGAGTTAATTCGTTAATTTATTAACGGCTAAATTTTGCTCATTGAGTAATGTAGAGTCAAGTTTAAAAATGGTACAATATTTACTGAAACGGTCATTGTATTTATTGTGAATATTTTTTAGTTTATGTACTTAGCGACTTAACAAATCGCGAAAACTGCTTTTTATTCTGTGAGTTCGTTATATTCGTTTTTTTAAATATATGTAGCTCTCTTCTAGTGTGACGAGGTGGACCACTAATTTAGCAGAAAATCCAGCTTTAATTTATCAACTTTCGTTTATGTCAATAGTTCCAAAAATAAAACCACCCAACAAACGGGTTTGGCGATTTTATCTTACACTAATCAAATAAATTAATTACTTAATCAATTCTAAGAACGTGCCTTAATCGGAGCCTAAAAGGTTGCATCTAATTAGAAAATGGAGTTATTCCATTATAGCTTCTACGAACTTCGTATATCAATACTGAATAACCGGAATATCAGCAATTTATAAATTTTTTTTTTTTATATTAACACCAAAATAGGTAATTTTTCTTTCGTTAAATTAACGAGCAAAAACAATTATTAATTTTTCGCCAATTACATCTTGATATTTGCTTTTGCAGATCATCATAATAAGGTCAACGGGTGAAGCAACTAGTTCTTGATTTTGTGCGAAAGTTTTTAATTAATTCGACTTGTTGGGCTAAAAAGATTGTAAACTGTTTTTGTCTATTTTCAGGACGTTGGAAGTCATGTTCAAAATCAATATTTAAACCTGTTGCGCAAGGTTTTATAATCTTTTAATTAATTGAATCTTTTGCGAATGTTATAAGCTTATTATATAATGCTATTATGCGCTTGGTTTAAAAAACAAGCAATCGATCTTGTATATTCGTTGTGCTTATTATTATAGAATTTAGATGCTGTTTTTATTACCTCTAGTTAACTAGTTAGTGCGTTGTAACAGGTTGGGAAATAATTTTTGCATTATCGAATTTTACACTTTCTATAACTTGAATAAAATAAAACAACTGTTCGTTTATTTCGTTTGTGGCCTCGAATTCGGATCTTTCAGTTTAATTCTTTTTATTTTGTAAATAATAGCATTTCAACTGTGTTCAACTTTCTGTGTTATTACCCATAATACACGTAACTAAAATTTAGAGGTTATTCATTTTTCTAAAGAATATTGCCTGTTTTTAAATTACTGATTTCATGAATTTTTTTTCACTGTTCCTTTTCCTCTATGGAGGTTGGTTATCCCTCGGTGAATAATTCATTCACTTGCAGGTTGAACTAGTCTGCTAAATTCAGCCATGTGATCCGTCTTCTGCCTCTACTTCTTTCACCCAAATCATCGCCTTTACCTCTTTTTCTATAGTGTAACATGTTTTTTTTTATAATACATGCTTTCAACAATACGAATATTAAGAAAGCTACCAATCACAAAATTGTCGAACAAACATATTTTAAGTTTCAAAATCAAATGATTATTAAGTTAACTTGGAATGAAAAAAATGATAAGAACGCTCTATTGCGGCGGTTCTGAAATACCATTTAGAATAAACATCTCAATCATTTCGATAGGACTAATAAAATTTCATTTAAAAATAAAAGTGTTTTCACTTCACACACACTAATCTAATTTAAAAACAGTATAACTAATCACAGCTTACTTTAACACCAGGTTCCAAAATTGGAAAATTCACGAAAATCGAGGTGTCCGATTGCGACACAACCCGTACAGAATGCATTTTGAAGAGGAACACCACAGTTTCTATCACCATTGATTTTACTCTGAGTAAGTTAACAATTAAGGATCAATGACAAACTTTTAATCAATCTAAATTTTTATAGGTGAAGACGTCCAAGAAGTAAGCACTGTTGTACATGGAAAAATTTTGGGAGTTGAAATGCCTTTCCGCCTGCAAAATCCTAACGCCTGTGTAGAAAGTGGGCTATCCTGTCCACTTCAAAAAGGCACCAGCTACGAATACAAGGCAACGTTACCCGTCCTAAAGGCATATCCTAAAGTAAGTCTTACTTGTTATATGAAATTGTTAAATTTGGTATTTATTTATTTTTCTACATTTACGTAGGTTCACGTCGAAGTCAAGTGGGAGCTGAGGGATCAGAATTCAGAAAACATCATTTGCGCCCTTATTCCTGCTAAAATTGAATGATTTTTTTGAAAAAATAACAAGCTTTGCAGATAAACAAAATAGTTGTATTTTTTTGTGAACAAAACGTGCAAAATAAAAATATTTAACTAATTCTTTAATCTTTTTCTTTATTATAATCGTACTTCAGCCCGCAGTACCCACCACATGTGTTAACTTAATCCAATCCTTATAAATATACTTTACAATAGTTCATGAATCCAAACAGCGAAATTATAATCAAGGTGAGTTTGTTTGTTTATCATTTTTAGTATTTATTTATTTACAAATTTCATCAACGGACGATTACTTTACAATATAACAAAATAATGGAATTATTTTATAAAATAATGAACGTAGAAACACGAGGTGGAAAATGTGAGCCTTTCCAGTTCTTTTTACCAGACTGCGCGAAAGCCCTCGAAGCATATCAACGGCTGGATGGATTTTAATCAATAAGCTCTCTATGGATTCGTCTAAACCGTGCGATGGTTATAGGCTAGGTTTTGGCCGAAAAATACAAAATTACGATAGAGACAAAAATAAAAATTGCATACGATATTGAGCGACATATCAATGAATAGGTCTTTAAAAATCAAGATGTTTCCTAGACTATTTTACAGCCATAAGCTCCGTTTAATAATTACATAACGTGAAAGTTGTGTAGGCTCGATCTCTATAGTTTGCAGAGAGGCGCCACGGGGCTCCATTTTAAGACCCTTATTATTTTCAATTTTTATTAATCACTTTCAATTAATAATAAGTAAGAATTTTCCACCTATGCGGTAATGTTGCTGTTATTTCGTTCAATTGGTTCCCTTTATGGTACTGTCGCACATATCCACGTTGACCTGTGGTGAGACCATTTAACTTTTTTTTGATTTGCAAGTATAAATATTTTTCAGCAAAACACAATATGCTGACAATATAACATCAGAATTACAATTCCGGACGAAGCCGGGAAATAATGCTAGTGCGTTTTTAGAAGGGAGTTAGATACTCAGAATTTTTCTTGCATTATTTTTAACAAACATATCCTATACCAAGTCAGTTGGGCATTATTATATTATTAAGTGCGTAATAAAAACAATTTGAAATTTCAAATATTTATTGAAACTGTGTTGTCATTTATTACAATACAAAAATATGTCGTATTCTTATTAAGAATTAAAATTAAATGTACAAATGAGAAAATTGTTGCGTTCACGGCTGAAATGAATCGGTGTGGGTGGATGTGGGGAGGATTTAAATAAACTGAGACGAAATGACAACCCGAACAATACGGGCTAGGAAGAAACATGCAATAAAAAACCCTACATTTAATTAAACTAAATTCGACTTTTTGTAATCGAGGCTACGCACAAATAATGCGGGAAGTAACAAAGATTTTCTTACTTAGGGTACTACTTAAAAAAGGTACATAAATCACCATTGTACAGCAGCAAATCAAGTCCAACTAAATCTCAAGGATAAGTAGAACGAAGTACTAGGATAACACTAGGCGATATTATTCCATTGCAATATCGCCACTATCATGACAATTATTACTACTAGTGTGGATGTGGTTTGAAAGGTGATTGAAGCTGCAGTCAGTCTGTGCAGGACTGTCGTCATGGAGTTTTTTACGCTTTAGAAAGGCTGATCTTAGCTCTCGCGAGCAGCTGTTTCCCCTAGCCTGCGCTCTTTGAACCTGTAAAATGGGTTCATACTCGTATAGTTGGCTGATAAAAAATTGCTCGAGCTCAGCCTTCTTAAATACTCTCTTAATCCGCTGAAAGGCATCGCTGCAATGAGATAACTAATCAGTACAGTGTGGAGGAATAAAGCTTCTGCACTTACTTAAAGTTAATATTATTTTTATACATTAGATACGCCGTCACAATTGTTAAGCACTTCTGATTGCTGTTGGAGTCGATAACGAGTATTGTGCCGCCGTTCTGAAGGGCTTTGTCTATAAATTTCACAGCCTTATAGCAATTTGGCAATACTGTTGTTAGATATGATTTCTCGCCGAAGTTGAGGTCGAGCGTCTCAAACTCCGAGCCAAAATCGTATGTTCTGTTGCAGTTGTGATCATTTCTGGCGATAAAGAAGTCCTCGATATGTCTGTCTATATTGATTACATGTGTGAATCCATGTGATCGCAGTCTTTCTGGTGGCCATGCTTCTGAAGTGTTCGTTAGATATATTCCTAGCATTATTTGATCGACATGCAATTGACTGGGGCAGAAATCATTACTTGGTGCCATTAAAAATGGTACTCTAACTTGCATTGTATCGGTTGGCAGTGACTGAAATAAAAACAACTAAAAGTTTAAGAACATATATTTTCCTCAATTCCATTGGGTTTGTATTTTTTCAAAATTACTTTATAGGTACATATCTTAATTTATCATAATATAATTTTCACAAATGCATGTTTAGTTGTGTACAACTCAGATAAATTAAAAAAAGCGAAGGTTGCACAAGCATCCAAGCGTGCATTAATGAACAAAGTTCATCATCATTGAACAATTTCGAGAAAAATTTAGAAAAAGATCATGACAAGGACTGTTATTTTTTCCATTAGTACCTACTATAAGAAAAAGTTTTTTTTTGTTTTATATGAAATCCCACTAAGGTAGGTATAATGGTTACTTGCAGCAAAAGTTGTTTAGAAAATCCCGCGCCACGCATACGGCTTCATTATTATTATTTCCTATTAAAGATAGCATACCTACTTATTTTCTTGATATTTATATTATTGAATAACTATAATTTTCATAAAAAATAAACCTTGGAACCATTTAGGTATTCACGCCTGAGTGTATGTAACCCTTTAAGAGACGTAAGAGCTAGAGGCAAAAGAGATCCATTAAATAAGAACCGTGATGTGATAGATCGATTTATTATTGTTGCACTTATTCAATTTGTACTTTAACAATGTGCCCGCACTTATAATTGTTGTTTATGTATATGCAATCATTGCCTCCACCCTCTACTGACAATAAGTTAAAAGGGGAGATTCGCAGATGTTTAAAAATCTTCCAGAATGCACAATTAAGAAATTCTTCATAGTTCTTTATCATTGCATGCTAATAAGAATGAGAATCGGCTTAGAACAGTCCTAAGTGCAAGCACACGTGCAATCGGATATGCAAACATGTGAAATGATTCCATATGGTTTTCCTTCAATACTTTTTGGCGCAATTTTTTCACGCGTGACTTAACGCTTGAACAACCATCGACCGGTTGCTGATCGCTCACCAAGCATAGAGATGCATGCTACTCTTCGAGTTACCCAAAATAATTTCAAGCCATGAAATTTTTATGAAAAACAATGCGAAAACCCTTTAAAATCGAAATTGCATGGTGTCACGCTTTCTCCATATTTACACCATCAATAGTCGCCCAATTCCAACTTTAAGTAGCAGTTAAGCAATAAATGCATGCATCGTAGCCTTAGGAAGCTGTTCGACGTTATTATTCGAAAACATTTAACAGAAAATACCCTCCAAAGCATATATAAATCATGAGGTAAACAAACAGTATTTTGGCGGCCATGTTTCAGAATAAGTTGCATCAAGTGTCAAATATGAATTTCATTTTCAATTTGTTCGTGACCCACATTGCGTCGTCTTTTGGCGCTTTATCGGTTCACTCTTGGCGGATAATTGCGTTCTATTTACGTGCATCAGATTAGATTAGTCCCAACAAATATAGATTATATCCAGTAAATCATCTTTTTGGCGCTTCCAAACATAGCTAACCTTTCCTTCCGGATCGCGGAAATAAAACACACGAAATGAATACCCTCCGGATAATTTTCTACATACCATTAAATTCTCTGAAGATTTCGGCCCTTCAGGCAGCATTTTCAGCTAATGTTCAAACGATTAAATATATTTGTCTCCACAAAATTTCTTTTCGTCCACAAAACACTGAACAACAATCCCTTTGGTCAAAATCACACAGCTGCAAGTTTTTCTGACGTCGGTCAAGTCAATAAGTATAGGGTGTACCAGAAGATTTTTTTCAACCCTTTAGAGTTTTAATTAAAAACCAATTATATGGTTATTATTCTTTCTCAACATATAATTTAAAAATTTACGTTATTTTTACCTACTTATGTTATCCACATTTTTTCTATATTTTGAATTCTTGTCCATTAGCGTGATGAAATAAGAAAAGCATTGCCATATTGGTGCCTGTAACCTTTAGTAATGCCATAAAGAAAGCAAGTCCAAGTGTCATGAAAATTGTTTACTTGCGAGCTAGGCTTATTGCTTGAGAGTATTTTATTAATTCATTTGCTTGTAAATATGGAGAAACAAGAAGGTCAAGTGGTTGGAAATCCGCGCCGAAGGGTACTCACTGTTGCAATATCAAGCTTATTAATGGAGAAAGGATTCGAATCCGTAGATAAAGCGGTGCTGGAGACGTTAACAGAAATGATACAAAGCTGTAGGTTGGCTTCAATAAAATGATTTTAATTATTTATATGTAAGATAGGTCTGTGAAATGAGGTGGAGTCTCGTTTCTGTGTAAAAGACGATCAAACTACATCCCACATCCTTTGTGGTTATCCTACTCTAGCACGGGCTAGCATAAAAGTTTTTCAGTCAGGAACTGTCGATCATGACTGGTGTTCGTTCCTCTTCTGCGAAAGAGTTTTTGGCATTCCTTAGGCAAAGTGTTCAGAATAGAACTAAAACAAATATAAAAGCTAAATTAGAATTTTAAAATACTCCGGATTTGTTTTACAAACGACGCTGCGAGACAGGGGAGCAAACATTAATTATGCTGTACAATAGTGTCATAATTAGATTGCATAGGAATCTCTGGAGGTAAATCATCATCTAACTCACAGAAAGAGGATACAGATCACAAGTGGTGTATTCACAAACATATATACATTAGACGTAGCCAAGTCTAAACATTCGTCAGTGACTTAACAATCAATGGCATACTGAAGTGAATAATCGCCACGGATCTACTGCATCTATCCTTTAAACTCTTGCAGCTTTACCACCTTATAAATCGATCCAGATTCTTTTTTTCTCTGCGGTTAGAAGCAATAGAGCATTTATTTAATCAAACTCGGTAGCAAATAATTAAATAAGTCAGTTAAGGACAATTATGACCTGCATATTTTGCATAATTAGTAACAGTTGAAGTCGGAACATCAGCAAAAAATTACTGCGAGTTATCGGGACGCACAATACCAGTAATAGGTGATGTGGTTGTGGCTCTCATCAACATGGGTATATCAATACAAGGACTTGAAGCTCATGCGAAACGGGAAACAAGGCAGGTGATTCCTCCACCCCAACAGTCCTCACAACAGAAACAACTAAATTTGTTGCAAGCGGGGACGAAAAGTGCTCATCCTCAACATATTCCAAACTATTTTCCAGTTCTACCGGATCCGCATGCATACATAAGAACGCCGGTAAGTAAAACGTCATAACTGCAAGAAAATGTTGAACTTTGTTATTATGCCCCCAGACGCATAAGCAACCTGTAACAGAGTATGAAGCTATTCGGGAAAAAGCAGCGAATCAGAAACGTGATATTGAAAAGGCACTAACTAAATTCCTCGCTAAGACCAGCGAAACACACAGCTTATTTGACACAGAAGATAACATGTTCCCACGTGAGAATTTCTGACTTTGACTTATATATTTGATTTTAATCGTTTTTATAGTTATTGCATGTAAGCCTTCTTTTCCACCATACCTGGCTGCTTTGAATCCAACAGATCAAGTGTTTGATTTCGATGAGTTAGAGTATCACTATCAAGTAGCAAACAGAACTGAGGATGTAACGTCCAAAGGTAAGAAACTTTTTTTGTTTATTATGCTCGGCAGAGGGAGCGAAAAATTATACAGAATAGTTGGGAACTTATAAATAATAAATTTAAATTTTACAGAGAACGAAAATGATAGCGGAAATGAAGACGAAAGCGATGAAGCTAAACCGGAGAAAACTGAGAAGGAAATAAAGCAGGAATCAGAAGCTTCTCCAATAAAAAATAACTCAACGACGAATAATGCAATTTTGAACAATCCAAATATTGATAATCCTTACTTGCGTGCTGCAACCCTGCCCAAGAAAGTGAAATCAGAAACTCCTGTGCCGAACTTTTACGGCATATAATGTTAATTCAAATATCTGTAAATATTTTAGAATCTAATAAATTAAGAATAGGAAACCACATCATTTCTTTGGTTTTATTTTATTACGGTGAATTTTAACCCTTATACACATATTCGATGTTGGAAAATGTGAGTAGTTGCATAGGTATGGTAACTAAGAGAGTTTTGCATACATAATACCCCCGACACAAGGCACGCTCAAATGAAGGTCCAGCAGGAATCAACATCGTTTGTGACGTGTATCAGTAAGGATTAAGTGTGAACCACCGTTCGTAACTGCATCCGATTGCGTGCTATTTGCGATATAATGTGTTTTCATAGGACGATATAAAATTTTTTTGGATTTGCTAATTGCCTAAAATGCATTATTTTTGTCATCAACTCGAACGAAGTTCGCAGTATATCCGTGTATTCATGCAAGGAATGAATGAAAATCCGTGTGAATTATTATTCGTCGGATCTTCATTCGACCGTCTTCGTCTATCGAGGGTATAAGTAGGTTATTCATTGCAATTCTAAACTGCTTTGAGGTAGGTACAAGCAAATTCCAGGCCGCACACGAAATAAAAAAAGATGAATTGTGAGAAAATCATTTTATTGAAATTTACTAAATATGTACAGAGTCGGCTATCATAGCAATGAATGAATTTAGAGTAACAAATTAGAAGTTTTGATATATTTTTTAAATATTGTTAGGACTTAACTGTGAGACCAAAAGACATAGTACGAATGCAGTTAATCTCGGCTAATATAAACTGTATCTACTGCGAATGCCTTACCTAGCAAATTTACATGTTCTCTGTATTTTGCTACTTACGCTTAATTCATTAAATATATTCTCATCGTAATACTAACCTCTGTATTAATAATTTTTTTGCAATCTCTAACTCTTTTATTTGTTGTTATTCAGTTTATTAAAATTAAATGTGATTTCAATAAAAAAAATCAGTCTAATTTTTAAGGCAACCCGAGAGCGTAAATCTTTGTTCTTAACCCCTAGAGAATTATTTATATTTTTATTTAGCTTACTCCTGTGCTTTATTAAGTAACTAGTTATATACATGATCTCTCCTTTCGTAAAAACTGTACAAAGTTAAAATGCGGGAATACATTTAGTTTTGTTCTATTGCATACAAAGCGATGCTTTGCGGCTACATGCGATCCAAAAATATTGTAGCCGATGCGAAGCAATTTTTCAAAATCTACAATTATTTCTCATCTCTTAATGAACAAATCGTGCAGGATATTTTTTATGTGTATCTGCGGATATACTTTTAAATGCCTTTTTTTTCGTAAATCATTTTGAAATATTTCGGATAAATAATTCTATTTAGGAAAAATCCTTGTCCTGCTTTTCTTATAAAAACCTGGAAATACCCTTCACAATCAATAATTGCAACATTAAAAATTTTAACAAATAATTTATAAGAAAATCGTTTTTTATATAATAACATAATAATCATTTTTATTCTCCATACTAAAGATTTTAAATTTCAACAAAATTAATTTTTTTAAACTTGATAGCATGTTGATAACAACAAACAAATATTTGCAAATAAACGTAAAAGTAAAGTGTAAAATAAAAGTAATATAACGAGTGGGTTTTAAGTAAAATCCGAAATGCGCAATCAGTTTTGGAGGTACTCAGGCAGTAGCAATTCGCAAGATTCACCAGACTTTCGGCATCGATGTCTTGGGTAATTAAAAGATTGGTATATGCAATTTTAACTTGTGTAGCTGCAAGGTTGTCAACAAGCCACAGTGCAGAATTGATCGAGAAGGTAAAAATTGATATTGGAGGATCGTCGTTTGACTTTTCGGAAAGTTGCTGACTATGTTGAGACCAGCACAGACACAGCAATTTCTCAAGAGGATTTGAACATGATAGATATTTCTACCAAAGTAAGGTGATTGCTAATAGAAAACCAATATTAGTTTTGACACGTATGTTAGTTTCTGCACAAATAAAAGCGCTGTAACGATGTATATATACAATTTTGAAAAAATTAAATTAATTACAAATTAAGGATTCAGAAAGTTCATTCCCACTGCAAAAAAAAATTAAGTTGGCCCTTTTTCTCAGCTAGCTTGCCCAAAGGCATTTTTTGGTTTATTTGTAGATTTGTTATCTTTAAAGTGCGGGTTTTGAATTTTAATGGCTTTCGGTATTTTCAGTGCATTAACATTGCATCATCTTTATTATCCTATATGTCGGCCCGCCCCTAATTCTATGCACCCAGGCTTCAAATATATTTTACTTATAATGAATACCCGTCTCGGCTTTTTTGTCCATCTGAAAAATAGCTACAAGTCACACCAACTCCTAAAAACACTACTGCCAAATGATTTCGTTCCACAAGTTTTCTACCTTCTTGTCGAAGGTATTGGAAATAATTATAAGAAAACAAATCGTGGATTTTGTGGAACCAGATAATCACATAAGAAAGTAGAAGCATAAGATAAAGAACAGATAGATGTCCATTTTCATATCAAAAATTGTTCATATGAAAATAAATCTGAGAGAAAGCTCAGCTATTTGAGCTTTCTTGAAGTTTGTGTGTACGAGATAAATTCGTAATTCATAAAGCAGCAAGAGAACACACTTTCAACAAGATAGTCGTTATCTTAGCTCTGCCTAGTGCCTATTGCCTATGCGTTCCCGTCGCCGCTGTACGGTCCTCCTGCTCGGTGAGCTGATCTTCCAATTCGTCCCTCGCTGAATCATATGAAACACGTTAGGGACTTGTGTTAATAAAATCAGGCGACATTAGGCAACCAAACTGAAAATTCAAGGGCTGGCTTTAGGGCCAGATTTGAAATAAATGTACGTTGTTTATCTATGGTAGAAGTTTGGTTTTTGAGCTTTTCACAATTTGTGAAACTGCCATATTAAAAACTTCTTAAGATATTAAGACTAATATGGACAATAATGAATTCAGTGCACTAGCTCTTCTCGATTTCTCTAAGACCTTCGATAGTGTCCACTAGTAAGGAGTTTTTTTACCCAAATTTGACAGCTCGTGTTAACGACGACTTGGATATGGTCGAGATCAAATGAGCTGCAGCTGATTTAAAACAAAAAAATTCAGTGCATCTCTTTCTGTAACAAGAAACTTGAAGACTGATATCTCACCAGTCTACCGGAATGGTTTCGCTTTACCTATTCTGAAAATGGTCAGTAGCTTAGGTATCGTATTAAATAATATGTAATATGAAATGATGTGAGAATATCAGTCAGATACTTCGAAGGCCATATGCTGACTTACATATTGCCACGCTAAGCAAAAAGGTAATAACTCCACTTTGTGTAGTTTTGAGAAAACATACTTTTTCTGATGTACCTTGCAATGTCGCTTGGGTATACTGCTAAATTCATTTACGTTTTAGTTAAAGAAAATGGCTTTATACAGCCTATGTATTTTGTGAGAAGTTAGATATTAGTATCAGAAGCCTAAATATGGTAAATTTTGGCAAAAATTGCAATTACAAATGCCGGAAAAATGTTCGTGCTATGTTCGGGCAAAACGGCATTCATCCTTGAAGAGTTAAGAAGAGTAGGTTTTTCGCAACAGGTTGAAGACCAAGGAACTAAATTCGTGGCAGTCAAGACAAATATGTTAGCCTAGAGGTATTCATTAATGCTTAAATAAGTGTTGCATTACTAAAATGACATCCAAGTTAACAGATAATGGCAGTGAAGCAAACAAACAATTATGCTGATCTTTAAATTAAATAAATAAAGTTCAATACGATCACCGAAAAAACGTGAGGAGCAAGAATTTTTCCTGTGTAGAAGTTTCAAAAATAGGAAGCACCATGTAATCTTTCTTCTCAACCCAGGGTTCTAAATATTCAAAATTTTGGAGTAGAATACGGATTACGTCTTAAATAAAACTATGATAAAAAAAGGAATCACTATCAAAAATTGTTCAATTAAAAGCGAATAGCGTAATGCAGTTAATTCTATGTACACAGGTCTTAAGGTTCGCTTAACTCCTTTGCAAAGATTTTTACACTCACGTATTCCATATCATTGAGCGCGAAGGTGCGCCAAGATCGCTGTAAACTATGACATGTCATTTCTGCTCGTATCCCCTGCTGTAGAATTTTCGGAATAGAATAGCATTTCCTGACATTTGCCCAAATTGTTGTCACATAGAGTATCTCCTACGCCTCCACCCTTATCTGGCGTAGATGATAGAGTACCGGAAGACTCGTCACTATCGACGTTGTCGTTCTCTTCTTCGTCGTCGTCATCGATTATGCCGTCATCGTTAAAACTAAGTTCAGTCTGATTTTTGCTATCACATGTGCAGTAATTGGTTTCTTTAGAATTGGAATTATCTTTAATTTCAGCTTTTTTAGGCGCCATGGGAATGTCGTTGTTAGCTGCACTTGTTGTTTCCATGACCGCAGAATTGGTTGAACCTCCTGCTACCCCTACGGCCGCCATAAATGATCGATTTGCGGCGAAATCTGTGATTTGATGGTATTCTCTGATACCGCTTTCGCCCACAGGTACAAACCTTTCTCCAATTTCAACAAGATATAGCGTCCGATTAACATTTGAACGAAATCTTTGGTCTGGATGATTTGGTTGCCAGTAGTGGACTACGTAACCTACCATACCTTCTTTCGGTAACCAATCCTTCCACGACGATCGACCTCCACAGGCTCTCATTTTCTCATTAGGCCAAACCACATCGATTCGACGGCCGAGATCAAGACAATCGTATATCTGTTTAAACAGGAATTTCAGAATATTACTCTATTTATTATTTTTCGTTAAGTAGAGGACACGAAATATAATTTAGCTTTTCAGATTAACTTTCTCTGAGTGATAGTTCGTCGGTGAAAAAAACCACCAATTTTGCCAAGGGATATTCAGACCTACAAATCTCCGATTATCTTAAAATTCATATGTAGTTCCCAATAAGAACATTCAAATATGAAAGTAAAAAAAAAAAGAAACACTCAAACTTCCACCACGACTTCTTACTGTTAATATTAATGGTTCTTCCGAAAGAGAAAAATAATAAATTGCGTGATTTTTTCCGCTGTTGTTAGTTTACCGGCCTAATACGACAAAGACTACGTTTTTTTTTTCAACACACTTCACCGATCGATATAGCTGAATCCTACTTAATGTCCTCTTGAAAGTGGGGAATGCAATGTAATGAAGATACTAAGGCTTAAATAGCCTACTCTAACTTTACATATGTAAACCCTCCATCTGCTGAACAAATCCACTGACTACTTACCTCTGTCCCATCGACGATGATAACCTTTTTGTTTAGCTCGATTAACGAATGAGGACCTTCTGCACGTCCGAATTCATCTCTTTCACGACTAACTGAAACTTCTGGTTGAACACTGTGACTCCTCTTTGGAGAATCGGACGATATACACTTCAGACCCTCCGCGCCTAAATTACCAGATGAACAGAACATTTTTGTGGAATGACTGGCTTCTGGAATATCTATATGCCTCAGTCCTGAGGTTGTACTGCCCATTCCTTCCTTGAATGCAGTAAATTCCTTGGAATTCTCATTAGCTGCCGACGAGGCAATTGGCAATGTTGCCCTTCTCTCCCTTTCGCTTCGAGATTGGATATTCTTTTTACTTGAACGTTCTCGGACAGTCTCCCTCTCTTGATCACGTTCTCGATTTAAAAATCCAGCAATAAGGGTAGAACTGGTGGGTTTATTCATGCTCGCCAAGCTTCCTCGTGTACCTGCACAGGATAAGCTTTGACTGCCATAAGGAAGAGTTGCCGAAGTGCTGTTAACAGCAGCTGGTGAAAAATACACGCCAGGAACTTCATTTGTGACATCACAGTCTAAACCGCCGCTTCCACTACTGCAGCCTTCTCTGCACCTTTGGCGTATGTGATTCCAACCCTCGATAGCCATACTGCGTATGGTGTCTAAGGTAATGGAGCCTCCGATTATACGACAAAGCTGGGTGTTCGTTTCCGCATACGACGTGGTTAGTGGTGACACGTAAATAGGATACCCAATGGGTTGATCACAGGATGAATTTATAATGTTGCGCAGGGCTTGCTTAGCATTTTGAATGCTACCTCTTTCTGGATTTCGATTTCGCAAATAAATCAGCTCTTGTTGTTGCCCAGCCCACAAGCCGCGAACACATTCTCGATTCAATTTAATTACACGAAAATTAAGGAATCGTTTAGTAAGACGAATTATTCGATATTCGTCTGATCCCTCCTCCATAACGTGCCGCAAGGCAAGTAAATTTGGAGCTCCTCTAAGGACGGCACTACGCCACATCGGATCTGCTTCATGCGATATAACTAAATCTTTTGAATGGGAAGTAATTGCTTCGTAAAGCACGGTCGGATCTAAGTACTCGTCAGGACTAGAAAAATGATCTTGATGTAGTTTAAGAGCCATTTTAACGGCGGGTGCAACGACACCATGCAAAAGTTCCATGTCTGCAAAAACCCATTCATCTCGAGGTGACGTTATTCTAAAGTCACCTTTGAACAGAGCATGCAGACCGTGAAGAAAAAACTCCACCCCTGATAATGAGCTGTGGCTAGCTGTTGCCAGTGTACGTCTGGCAAGTAGTCCTAACGCAAGGCACAAAGAAACCAAGGGTGAGTCTTTTGTAATAGCGCTCGGCTTTGAAGAGCCTTCACCCGCCTCCTCATTCTTATTACTTCCTGTTTTGTTCTTTTCATTAGTTTTAGGAGATTCGTTATCCCCATTAGCACCAGCAGTATCTTCACCACTATTGACATTGACTGTTGATGTCGAGTACGAGCTGCGATCGCGACACTGTGAAGCATCTCCACTATTTCGAGTGTCGCTTTCTTCCTCCTTGGCGGACAATTTATCTTTGCTTTTCTTCTTTGTAAAGCAGAATTGTATCCATCCCATGTAAACGGAACAGAAACTTGTACGGGTGATTCCAAGTGCACGGAAGTCAAAGTCTTCATCCAAATTGTAGTTAAAGATTGGATCCAAATCCACAAATTGCCGATTAAGGGTATTCGTGAGGGCATCTTGAATAGGACCTGTAGACAGCCACTCTTCCAGTTTGCCATTTCTCGTGACATAGTAAATTATGCTCTGTAAAAAAGTTATTTGAAAATCCGAATTTGAATAATTTAAGAGTCTTAAAAGAAGACCGATTTTCTGTGACAAAATTCGAACACAACAAATGGATCATGAGTGGTCGTACTGTGACTACATACTACTGTGCAAAATAAGATGTATCAAACAACAAATTCCTTTGTACTAACTAGAATCAAAAGTATTTTGACTACCTTAACCACAAAAATAATAATTAGTTAGCGACCTATGAAAGACTTGGTATGTTCGACTTTAACGACAGCAAAGTGCTCGCCTGATAAGCCATAAAATCTTTACCTTGATGTAATATGTGATTAGAACTTTTCTGAATTCGAAAACTTGTAAGGTGGCAGTAGCTAAATTCTCGGATATAGAATAGCCTTCTAAAACATACTGAGCAGCTACGACTTGCCAAGCTAGCCATCGAGTTGAAAACATCGCATTGGCACTTAGCATTCTTGGAAGATGCCCTGGTGTGCAACAGCAACATCCATCGTTGTCTTCAACACCTTCGGAGATAGCTTCTACCTCCCTCTGCTGACAGTAGGTACCACGAAACTCTAAGCCCCTCATTTGGAACGTGCATAGACCATTACCGAGCTCAATGATGTGAACCAAACAGTTGAGATAGTCCGAGGCGAGAACTAATCGAGGGCAGAATTTCATATTCAAGTTATATTAAACGAAATAAGAATTTTTTTATTTCATAGTATAAATACACTTTCACTTTCTGAAAACACCATCACCTGATTATTTCAAAAAGTGAATTTATACAACTTGTTTCCGATATTGAGCTAGAGTTCTTCCACTCCTTTTTTTAACATAAAGACAAAAACAACAACTCACCGAAACAATCTCCTTGATTAACTGGGCCCCATCTCCCCATTAGTAAGTCCCCACATAGGGAGTGTTGAAGTGATCTTGTGAGGTGCTCATAAAATATACTGTTAAGGTTGTTATCGTCTGCCCCCAGGTCCCTTTCGAGCTGTGAACTTAGGCGAGTATTCGAGTGATCAATTCGGCGAGTGTTATAGTCTCTTTCCCAAAACTTTATTGGACGGGCATATGAGGTAAGGAATATCGCACTACCCAAAAATGGATTGAGCGGCGTTGATAGCATTGCACTAATTCCAGCTTGCATAAATAGCATTGCCGAATGAGGTACACTAAATGGTTGAGCAAATGCATGAAATGCTGATCCCCACGTTATCTGCCAGGGCGCAATGTATGTAACGATGAATTGAATCTGTGAATAGATTTACAAAGAATTTAATGACAATAAATTAATAAAAAATGAAATAAAAAAGAAGTTATTTGTAAAATTTTATTTCACGTGGACGTTGTGCTTGTACACACATTTTTGTTCGAAATTCCTTTCCCCAACTAACAGGTGCAAGGTGTCGTGACACCTCAACAGGAGCCGCCGTGTGCAAAGAATATCTAATAACAAGAAGGGACACTCTCTATACCCTTGCAAATCCCTAACCCATATGAAATGTCTGGAACGACACTAGAAAAATTCCCCATTAGCAAAAACAGAAACGAACGAGTACCATTGTATGTATTCTTGTAAGAAAATAAGAGAGAGAGAGACATAGTCGCAAAAATTTCTCACAGATGTAAAATGCATCATATTTTTACAACGGAGTCATGGATCACTACTACCGTGACATCTCAATTCTACCTCCTTTGCCAATGATAGCGCATAGCGACAATGCGAATGTAAGAGGGGGGAAAGCGGAGGTACCGCACACAGTTGATTAATATGGATGCATTTTATAGGTGATACTTACGTACTGTTGTGTGCGTCGCTCGACTAGAGAGCGTGTGTTAGTTTTAGCTACAGGATCAAATTTTAAGAGATTCTGTTCCTTTCATATCAAACTAACAATTTGTTGATAACATTGTCAATTCCCTTTCAGGGTTAATGCTGCTAATTCTTTTTTTCGCACTCCTTCAACCA
This sequence comes from Neoitamus cyanurus, assembly GCA_947538895.1. Classification (NCBI taxonomy): domain Eukaryota; kingdom Metazoa; phylum Arthropoda; class Insecta; order Diptera; family Asilidae; genus Neoitamus; species Neoitamus cyanurus. The sequence continues at coordinate 21,574,989 of OX384547.1, forward strand.
AGTGCTTTCGTTATATAAAAAAAAATCTTACTGACTAGTACCTTTTAATATTTTTAATTTAGCTTACCTTCAATAGGAAATCACATGACTTTCGGAAAATCATAGAAACTACAAAGTAGTCCACTAGGAAAGTCTCACTAGCATAACTGAAGTCAATTTTGAACAGAAGTACGGAAAATATTAGAATCAAGTACTGGTTTGCGACGTCCGAGTAGGCACTCCTTACACCTGAAACAAAGCTCATTAGTAGGTTAAAAGGAAGAAACATGTTAGGAACAGAACAACTGCAAAACTGTTGCAGAATTAGAGCTTTCCCTATAGCTGAATACGCAGAAAGCGTTCTGTGTTCAGGGAAGTAAACACAGCAGTTCAGGAAATGCATTGTATATGTAGTTGATAATCAATCGCAGCTGACTGGCCGAATGAACTGATTTGAGTGCCTTGAAAGAACGCCGGTAGTATTCACTAGCCCGGAAAATATAACGCTCAGCAATTTCTATTTAAAACCTTCAACAGTTTCTGCTCTAATTGTGCGACTGTTTTACTGTTATTCTACATCTGGCCTTGATTTCTGTTTCTAATGTATTTCTGTTTTAAATAGTAAAATATGATACACCTTGCTACTTACATTTTAATGCGCAAATAGACACAACCGCCGCACCCAAAGGTATTCCAAATTTTTGCACAATTTGAGTAGAATCAGCAGTTAGAGCTGAGATGAAAATTAGCGGGTAAAGTACGTTCCGTTCGAGGAAGCATAAACAAACATAGAGCACTTCGAACCACATAATTTTTGCAGCATCTGAAACCTCGAATTTTCCGAATTCATTTTGTCTCAAAATCGGTTGCGAAAAACAAAGCCAAGGAAGATGTTTCCGCATTTGGGGAAGGACGTAATGCAAGCAAAATCCAAGTATTCCTGCAATTGAATATAATACCGTGTTGAGGTCCGGCTGGAGGACTGTAAAGACTGTGCTGCCGTGAAGACCGAAAATAATCAACGCAAGTGCTGATGATACAAGGAGATCATTTTTGAGACGTGTATTGACTGTATGCTGTAATTTTTTCGGCAAGGGATCCGGCGATTCTACTTCCGCTGGAGCATGCTCATTAACAGTATCATTTCTCTCGCTGCAGGTTGTATCTTCTTTTAGCTCATCATTTCCTTCCAGTTCATTCAGTTTCCTTTGACTACACTCTGGTGATATTTTAGTTTGGCAAGTAGTGCGACTGGATTTGTTATCTTCTTCATCCTCATCTTCCGGGTATGAAATTAAGCTGGACTTAATTATAGCCCAAACATGGGTGAAATCACTAGCAGTTCTTGAAAGATGATAGGAGATGGGTATCAAAAGGGCGCAAAATATTGAAAACAGAACATGCTGTGTGCCTTTCTGTTCTATTAGGCCTCCATACGCTGGCCCATATAGTATGCAAACAGCAAGCACTGACTTAAGTACACAAATAAGGGATGCAGCCAAGCTGCAGGCGGCACTCCCTCCGAAGATATGCATGTCAATCTGCTCTAAAATGTACATGCAGAATGTGTTGATTTGCGGAAATAGCCCTAGACTGAAGAATATTGGAAGAAGCAGTAGGACAATGGACATACTTCTCGTAAGGGCGGACAAGAATGTTTCTGGTGAAAATGGTACTCCGAAGATGCTCATTTCCAACTGCTGAGAAGTCCAGGCTTCGTTGGAATTCAGTTCTAGTGCAAGATGATGTGATAGTACAAGAAGGCCAGAGCAGAGGCAGAAGTATACGGGGCGTGAGTATGCAACAGTTTTATTGAATCCGTGAATAGGTGATGCTGCGTCTGGCTGAACACTTTTTAAGAGCGAGTACTGACTTCCAGCTATCACTACGCAAAATAGGAAGGCAAAGATATCCTTGTAGAATCCCATTTGAAGTATTGTGGCGCCAAGTAAGCATACAGCTATGGAGAGTATTATGGCTAAGATAACGTGGAACCAATGTAAATCACGATCAAATAGAGCCAACAGTTGTAGGCGATCCATAGAAATCTTTAGCTCCCGTCGACCGAAGAAATGCAGACGATATTTGTAGAATCGTTTGGGTTGAGCAGGTTTTTCAGCAGTTAAACTACACGTCCTCCAATAGCCACAGCAAACCGAATCATTGAATTCAACGCAACGAATTTGCCCTGTGGATAGTCGTGGCTCTGTTGGAATCGCATTTTCGAAAGAATAGTGCTCGTTCATAAGTCCTTGTATAGACAAAGTTCCGTTCCCAGTGTTCTGTAAATCATCACTCCCGAACTCCAACGTTGTTGAAATCTCTTCTAATTTTGATGTACCATTATCGCTGTCAGATTTATGGCGACGTGCGCCCGTCCGACGTAGTTTTGGCTGCAATCGATAATTTGGATCGAAGAAATTCCTCCGAGAGTAGTTACTAAATAGAATGTCGTTATGCATATTGTGCACACAACCAGGACCAAGCGAGGGTTGAACCGTTTGGCTGTCACCAGGGCCTCCAACCATTAGCCATTGATCTTTGTATGACTTATAAATTTCATTAGAAAAACTCTCAGCGCTAAAACTTCTCGAGGAAGCTGATGACGACGTTCTGCTCATAGATTTTGGGATTGCTCCTAAAGCTCGCTTTGGAGGCACATATTCATTTAGTTCATCCTTTTTGGTCGAAGTTTTTGGAATCGCCCCAAGATGCTTTCCATCTTTAGTTGGCTTCTTACCAACAGGCTCATCGTCCTTCTGTATGTTTTCAGAAGTATGTCCCTCTTCATCCGGGGTGAGATTTCCTTTTGCATTATTTTCAGAGTACCCAGACCATCTTTTAAAATTGCTATCACCACTCTTCTCCCTAGAAAGTAACATATCTTTGGAACTGGCACTTGTTTGCTCACAGTCGCTGGAAGGACAACCGGAGTCGCCGTTCTTATAGCGAGAAGCTAAATTACTACCATTTGCCACATCGACGAAATTAGCTACAGACGCAGCTATCTTTTGTTTGGCATCTTCTGTAACATTTTTGTACTTGTCGGTGTGACGATTTGTCTTATTGAGCAGAGGCGATCTGGACCCATTATTATCGGTCTCGGAATCAGTGCTTTGAGCACGAGGTCTATCCATATCCGATTCCGATTCCGTTGTAGAGCACCTCTTGCGTTGCGCCTCAGCCAATTTTTCAGCATTTTCTCCATCAGAATCTATTTCTGCTGAGAAAATGAAGGTTTCATTGAGACTCTTCTCATCTGCTTGTTCAGCAATAGGATACACAGGTTCCGCAATAATTCCACTTGAATTATTCCCAAGACTATTCAGTTTTGGGCACAGGTTGAGATGTGGATTTCGAACAAGGCACTTACTTGGAGGCGGTAGCATAGCACTCTGAGGATTTTTTATTTGTTGTCCAGATATTGTCTCTGCGCTATTCGGATGAGGGGATAAATTTGAGACCGATGGTTGTGGGCACGATATCTCTAAAGCGGCACTCTTGATTCGCCGTACACTGGGTGCTTGATTGCCGATTGACTTACAGCCCGTATTGGAGTGGCGTCTTTTCCGGGTATTATTGGGCTGTGAGCTAGCTACAGACAGCTGAAGCGCTGACATAGTACTACTAGAATCTTTCCGCATCGGTTTTGGCTGTTGTAATAAATATATTTTACTGTTATTATTTTCTATACTCTCAATGCCCAGATCTGACTTCGCATAGTTACTTTCCAGGTACAAATCAGAAGCAAGGGACTGTAGTGGGTTCCGAATATCATTCCCGGATTGTTGCTCTCTATGGTTCATGAATAAGTTCCGGTTGCGTCTAGGCCGGTCATCATTACTCTCAGAACTCCTGTGCCGCTGTAGCTTCGATGATTTATGACTAACACGCTTGTTTAGAGCTTCACTAAAATTATCAACATCAATATCACAACAAATATGTACACTCTGTTGCCTAGCTAAGGATAGTTCTAACACGCTGGCCTCGGACACATCAAAACTGCTCTGCCTTTCGAGGCAATTCCTTCGCTTCTCTTCTATGCTTTGTGTCATTTTATTTGAGTCACCGAAACTATCAGTGATTTGTGACGTTGAAGGTAATTCATAGATCTTCCTATCGCTATCTTGGCCGATGGCGACTTCTTCGCAGATTACTGGATTTTTCGAAGGACGTTCTTCGGACTTACTCTTTACTTTAAGTGACTTACGATGGTTGGTTACTTTACTCATTTCGCTCCGGTAAGGAGGCGGACCAGATGTCGTACATATTCCAATGCTATCACTCGATTCGGAACTATTTTTACGATGGACATCTACTTTGAGGTCTGTAAAAGAAATTTACCATTGCAAGTTTTTGTTTAGAAAATCCTGGGCGGATTTATTTAAAAGTGTGAACAGGTTTAAGAAAGACCACTAAGTATTTCAAGTTTTTGTTACACTTTGGCATATATCGCACAATGTTTTAGAAAAAAATAGCGGCCATGCAAATGATGGTATGAAGTGTAGTCATGTAGTTATAGAAGTGAGGTAAAAATAAATTTACCCCACCCTAAGATTGCCGTACGCGACAGAGATTTGCATCCCACATAACGTTATTTTACATCGGCGCTTGGATATTCATCCATCTACACGTGGGCGCTACCCCTGGACTAAAAACGGCGGTTTTACCATAAAGCAGACAGTTGATAAAATCTTACAAAGTCATGTATGTGTGATGAAAAGTCCTACTCTAGTGTGATTTCACCAAGTGACCTCCGGTTCAATTTTAGCTTTCCCGAGACGCACGGAAATCAGATACCTAAGAATTCTATAAATATAATAAGCTTTTTTATAGGCGAAAATGCTACATTTAGTCATCCTCGTAACTTGCGCCTGTTACAAAGGCTCCCGGATCGCATGAATATACCAACCAGTTCCTCTCTTATACGTGATTCAAAGGTAAGGCTTTTAGCGAAAAAACGGAAGTGTCTAAGCGTTTCAGGCCAGATTCTTCATTTAGACTCCAAGGGTGAAAAATAAGAACACCAAAGCAGGCGAGGCAGCCTCAATGAGAAAAGAGTGGTTTGCCCCAAAATCACAAATGTCCCAAAAATCTCAAAATCGATAAATTATAAAAACGTAGCAAAAACCTCACACTGAATTAAAAGCTTGAGACTGAATACAAGAGGTCTTTGCGCGCATGTCGTGATGATTATTACAATTGAAAAAAAAACATCGCTGAACAGGGCTTGCAATCAACAGGTATTTAAGACTGTTGTGTTTTAATGGACCTGTTTGTTGCTCATTGTTGGAATGTCGTTGAAAATAGGCCACTCCATCGATTGCATCTAGTCGATATGTTTGTACATATGTATACGACTCAGATTTCATGCAATAAAATAATTAATTTTAAGCAAAAAAGCTTTTAATATTATAGAGCATTGATGACTTTTTGAATCTTTTTTTGTTAATTTTTAGTGAAAACTTTTAGCTGCGCACATTTATACTCTGCATCGATAATTCTTCGATTGAGTCGATAAGAAGACACATCACTTCATGGACAAAGTCCAAAGCTAACCTGTTCAGGAATTCTATCGTTTGAGGAACTAAAACCGCCGCAGCGGGGATGGTAAGAGCTCAGACAGAAGAAAGGATTTTATTTTAAGTCAGGTGGTTATGCTCTAGATCTCCGAAGTTGGGGCAACTTTGAGCAAACATTCAGCAATAAATTTAAGCCATACAACTTGCAATCTACTGCTGGGAGGTGAACGTCAAATTGGGAATTTTACGCGTTTAGAACTTCTACTTTGCATGGAAGCAGTATGAGCAGTGTGAATCCAAAATCGTTACCTACAGACATAAAAGTCCCTTTGTACGTAGGATCCGAGGAAGAGTTTAAGAAGATGCTTTTTTGGTTATAGCCCAGAAGAATCTTTAGAAATATCGGATGGAATTTTTAGATATTAGGACGATAGTAGCAATTTCCCAATTATTGGGGAAATGGGACTGACATACACGACTGTTTTGACTATACGTGCTATACTATACATTAAGAAGAATCAAAGCTTAATAAAGCATAGCGCAATGCCAGAACCTATTGCATCTGGAGTTAACACCCTGAGTGAGCTGCTCATAAGCAACCTCCTGCAGTAAAATGATTCAACAAAACCCAAAAGCAAAAGCTTTTTGTTCGTCCCAAACATAACGAAAGGCTCCAAATCCCTAGTGGTCGGAAACTTGAGTCATACAGATATAAATCACAAAAATTAAAGTAATAAGTTCTGTGTTAGAAAGTAAATAGTTTATAAGGCTTAATGGGTGCTCACCTATTGTGCTGGTAACTTGATCCTGGCAGTCGATAGAAAGCATGCTGTTAGCACCACTGGTCTCGTTGATTTGCTGCTCGGCAGATGTTTGCGATGGCATATCCGCCCCCAGCACCTGCATTTCGATCCCACAGTCATCCTCCCTGTTAAAGCAAATAGACAGGAGTAAAACAACAATAAAACGTACAAACTGCCCTATTCTTACCCTCTATTCTCACTCATGCCTTTCAATGGCTTCTTTGGGTTCGAGTCGGACAGGTTTTGTGCTCTATCGTAGAGAATATGCAATGCCATGTTGATAATCTTCAGAATTGTTACTGTGAAAGCTGTGGTGCAGCAGTAGACGCCCCAAGTGGTGAATGTCCTCGGGAAGTACTGCAAAATAGTGTTGTATAAGTGGAAATTGCTGAAAAGCAGCACAACAATCCGATGGGGGGCATTATGGAAAATCCAGAGGAATATGACGAGGAGCTCGGTAAGTGCAAAACCTGGATTTTGTCTAACCCCATTAGCCCCTGACGCAAGAATGTCAACAAAACTCACCAAGTATGTGATAAATGGGGCACATAGCAGAAAAAGCCATATGTACAGGTGGACCGCATTGCAAAACACATTCTGGTGAGGATCATAGAACCAACCCCCTGTCAAGGAGGCCCAAACTCCCTGACGGAGAATCTCCAAGGTCTGCGACCCCATTATAATTCATCTCACAGTCATCTCGCTAAAAGTTGTCACTATTTCTTCCCGTTTTCGTTCATGCACCGTCACCAATTGTCCCTGCACAGATAACTTCCACTGTTTCTCGAAGAATTTACAAATTTGAAAGGGTGAAAACTATCAAAACACTTCCGAATATTGCGGAGAAGCACTTCTCATGAATTTCCCACTTTGGAGTTGGATTGCCAGTGTTTTGCAGTGGTGTGGGTTACAAGAGTTCTGTCTATGATCAATTAAATGATTCAAACAGCTGATTTTCGCCTCGTATGGGTGACAAGAAATGTCAAAGTACAGTTTCAGTCGTCATACATTCTCAACAAACAGGAAAAGATAACAAAGCCGAGCGAAAGCAGAGAAGATGTCTTCCTGCAGGTACAGTACTGCTAGAAAGCGATATTTAAATGTTTTGAAACAATTGCGGACCTATTCACAAAATTACTGACTGGTACGACTACGTCCAGGGTATATAAAACTGCACTTACAGATCTAATTGCACAAATCTGTAATTAGCGTGTAAAAAGTGCATTAGATGAAATTGTATTGTGGAGGTTGTCAGTCCTGTATAAACAGGAAACTTGAAGTGACGTCACTGATCATACCACCGTCATATGTTTATAGTCATTTGGAGATTATTTCCAGTGAATATTTAAGTTCATCTCTATCAGTGATCGACATTGTTGTACTCATGCCGGCGGCTGTTTTATCCTGAGTTTACAATTTGAGGTAACATTCAGAGTTCTCATTATTGTTCTCGTATGGGAGAATGCCCAGAAATAAATCGTTTATTTATAAAATTAATAGGAAATAAAATCTTTTACGAAAAAATAAAAACCGGTTTCAAAATTATGAACTAAAGCACTAAAAAGTGGAAAATAATCCAGCCGAGGATGTTGGATGTATTGAGGTTCTAAATAATTTGCGAGAGTTCCTCATAGATCTGACTGCCATGCCGCTGGTTTAATTAAGCAGGTTGAAAGGTAGTGAGAAATAGTAGTTGTGCCAATTTCCTATAAAAACGGTCAAGTAAATTTTGTCTGTATGCGTAACCATTCACGAGCACGCTTCACACAATCACGAGGTTTCCTTTAAAAAAATCGAATGATTAACGAATTTACGCCGATTACAGCGCCATCTATCAGGATTTAAAAAAGAACGTTTCATTTATTTATTTATTTATTTATTTATTTATCATCATCAACAGGTTGATTACACCATCTGATCTTAACATAACAAACAATGATTTAAATTAATTCCTAATGATTGAGTAACAATTTTTTGATTAAATCTTTGCTACAATGAAAATCTAGTATTGTAAATTTTGGACATGGCCGATACCGGTTCAAAAGTGCCATAATTAGTTTTGTGGTACATGGAGTATAGAAAGTCCTTTCCTCTAGTAGAACGGGGGCGTGAGTTAAAATTAACAAGATTTAAAAGCTTTGGAGAGTCTATAACGCCAGTAATGATATCGTGCATGAACGTCACACTTGAGATTTCTCTACGGTTGGATAGAGTCGTCAAACCTAAAAGTTTAAGTCTGTCTTCATACCGAGGAAGACTATGCGGGTCACGCCAGGGTAGGTGACGAAGACTGAACCGGAGAAAACGGTTTTGGACTGCCTCGATACGGTCTACATACACAGAATAATGAGGAGACCAAACAACAGAAACATATTCCAAGATAGGTCGGACAAACGCACAAAACAATGTTTTTAAGAGATAAGGGTCATTAAAATCCTTAGACCAGCGCTTAACAAAACCAAGGGTGGAATTTGCACGATTTATTATTTTATCAACATGTATGTCGTCCCAAATCGAATTTAGAATCAATAGTCAGTCCCAAGTCGACAACATTCTCTTGCCGAGATAAAGGTGTGTCAAGAATTTTGTAGGAGTACTCCAAAATAGAAGACTTCCTAGTAAATGAAATAAAGTTGCATTTACTAATATTTAGTTTCATGTGATTCTTTGAACACCACTCAGTAAAGGTGTCAAGATCGCGTTGGAGGCTAAGCGCACGTTTCAGATAAAAGTTACGTACTTTTTCCTGTAGAATCTGAATTTGCAATAAAAAATGAGGGATTCTAAAATAACTTATACATACACATGCATACCTACACAAAGACACAAATCGCGGGCATGTATGTATATACAAAATTGCTTGTACATATCCTCTCTTCGTGTATGTTTTCACAGCATATTATGTCCAAAAGAAAAGTTTTTCAGAAAGATCTCCTCTATGCCATGTTTTATTGTCAACACCAGAGGGGAGAGGGGAAAGGGGCTTTTCCGAATAATTTCCATTATAAAATAATCATAAATAAACATGAAAGCATTGCCCTTAAGTGGTTTGGCTTGCAGTTTCTAATTGTCTTTATTAAAATTCGATATTGTTTTTCAAACCTCCTACTGTCTACTGAGATCACAAATACGTAATAATTTAAGCAGAAAAAACAATAAATAATAAATACAACAAAGTTGTATTGTAAGTATCCTTGCAAGTACTATCCAATAAAAAAATTTGCTTCTTACACACTTGCGACTGTTCTTTGTTAAAGTGACAAGCTGAGGACTGCAAAGACTAATTATTGGTAACAAGTTTTTTATATGCTTAGTCATATAACCTTTCCTGAGACGTGGAACCATATCATGCCTATGCTACAAGTTTACATCGTTTTCTATTGGGGCAAAAATCGACGTCTTAATTGAGTAATTGAGAGACAACTAAGTAAGGCTCTTGCACACGAATAACTTTAAAAAAGTGGTGGGCAACTGGTCTTCTAGGGGCACATGGGTCGGCAATATCTAGAGCTCGAAAGTCCGGCAACGAGCTCGGCTGTATCGCAATTACTGCCTTTTATATTTAGGCACAAAACCCACGTGGAAATATATTGTCGGTTGATGATGCCGATTTTCAGATTTCCTTTTTCAGTAAGTAACCAGAGCTGGGTAGATATATTATATAAAATTGTATACATATACCCAGGAAATCTAAATGCGCTTTCCTATCTCGTGGAATAATGGTTTCACTTAGCGATTTTATGCTGTTCTGCACAGACTTTCGAGAAACTGGGCCAGAGCTGGAAGTCTCGTCGTATATATAAAAAACAATGCAAAATAACTGCATTTTGCAAAACCTAATTTACTAATTGGACTTCCACAAAAAGAACGTACCATTGCACTCTACAGCGCGCAAATTATAAGGTTATTTTCCTGTAGCGGTATAACGCCTGCGCCATGCGTGATGACGACTGTAAACGAATTCCTTGCTTAATAGACTGTGGCAACTGGCGAATGATGGAGTTACGTGAGGTGTATTAAGTCATTAATACCTCGATCAAATCCGTTGCATTTTTTGTAAAGATTTGCGGTTATGGTATTGGAATTGAAAGAACAGCTAAATAACATCTTGAGCGATAGATTAGACACCACATGAATTATTACCGGAAATTTGTGTGTTTGATCAATATGGACACAGTCACCCGGCAAGCTGAAAGTTTTCTTCCATTGCCACGAGACGACTGCTACGTATATATGACTCGAGATTTTCAGTAAGACAAAAGATTCTCCAATGCGTTGGAAGCTCCTTTTTCCTCCCAAGTGAAAATGAGTAAGCTAAGACATTCAGCCAACTAAAGCATGATCTCTCCGACGCGGCGCTATATTTAATTTTCTTACCGATCCCCTTGTGGGCAATCGCTTAAAAATCAGCTGGACGAAGCTTTACTGACTTTAGCCGGACGAAGTCGCTTTTTGTGATGCGTTTATGAATACAACGTTCTCAAGAACTCGTAGTGTACTTAAACTTAATCGCGCAGACGTATGCGAGGAACGTTATCAGACTCCTCCACCTTGGCCGAGCCAGTATAGTGTCAGTGCTCCCCACAAATAAGACTGGAGATCTCGTGAAGTGAACACCACAGAAGACACCCGGCTGAGGTCGTAAATATTTCCACTTTTGCGGAGAGCAAGACACCTTTCCAAATACAGGTAACTTGTAAGCTACTTTTTTTACTCTACGAAATACCTGCTTTCTTCGCAAGGTCGTTTTTGCTTACAAGCGTATTAAATATTAATCCGCGATCGGTAATATGCCTACGGGGTATTATTAAGTGCTTCGATGATTTTTGAGCGAAGAAATTTTTTTTAGATGATTGCTAGACAGAAATAAAATTTTCCTCCTCAAGTTTTTTTCCATTTTATGGCTCACGCGTGGGCGTTCAGGCTGTGATGAAATCAGAAGTGAACAAAACTTGATTTGCTGCAAAGGAGTTAAAATTAACCAAATGATGGGAATCACGTTCGATCGGTTTGTTGTATCTGGGGCTGAAGATCAGCGCCGCCGGCCGGCTTGGTAGTTTTGTTGGACGTAATGTAGGTCAAGTGTAGGAATTAGATCGCACTATATGTTTTCATTATTTTACTGATCAACGCCTAAGCTTTTAAGTAAGATAGAATTTTGATGTAGTTGTCGTTTCTGAAAATCGGAAATGCCCATGTGACATTCACCCAGACAGAAGCGTCGCGCCTATCAGTCTGAATACTGAAAATGATAACTCTCTTATCGCATATCTCATTATCAAGAGATTACGTTAATGAATTTCTGTCAAAAGCATACACAGCATATTTTCTGATAGCATCTGAAGCTCTCTACCTGCAAGTATTTCGGCTTACTGGACTTCAATTCGCAATAATCCGGTGAAAATTGGAAGGCATTTGAGCAAACAAATACCGTAAGATAATTGAGAAATTTTCCCTGATTTATTTTTTCAACGTGCACTGTTTAGGCGACGAAAGCCACATGTAAAAAAGAGACTATAACTTTTGTAATTGATAGCTGCGCGTGCGTCGGCTGTTGTGAGTTGTATTTAATCTATCAACGGGCGGCGCGGCATTCTTTGGAATTCAATGAGTTTGCTTGACTGGTAAATTAAATTTTCGTCACTGTTTTTTTGCTTGATTTAAGTTTGAAAAATATACTTGCCGGGTAGGTTTTGATAAGCAGATACATTACGAGATATCTCTCAGGAAAAGTGTATTGCAGAACAATGTTTTTAATCTTTTAAATAAGATTACAGAAATGGAATATGTTTTTGAACAGTTAACAATTTAAATCTTTGCAGCAATTTGTTATACAAGGTGGGCCAAAAGAAGTCATCCGATGTTGTTTGGCTCTCATTTTTTTTTAAATGAAAAACTTCGATTCTGTTTTTTGATTATGTTTATTTGAACCTTTAGAATTTTATTGGTCAAGTCGAGAAGATGATATCGGCCAAATGGGCGCCGTCACAATTGATTGCCATACGGGCTCGTTTTATGGCATTTTTCAACACTTCGGCGAGAACTTCGGGCGACAGATTCTCGCACTCGTGTCGAATGTTGTCCTTGAGGGCTTCCAAGGTCTCGGGCTTGTTCACGTAAACACGGGACTTCAAAAAACCCCACAAAAAAAAGTCTGGAACGGATAAATCGAGCGATCTTGAGGGTCGCCCGAAGTTCTCGCCGAAGTGATCAAAAATGCCATAAAACGAGCCCGTATGGCAATCAATTGTGACGGCGGCCATTTGGCCGATATCATCTTCTCGACTTGACCAATAAAATTCCAAAGGTTCAAATAAACATAATCAAAAAACAGAATCGAAGTTTTGCATTTAAAAAAAAAATGAGAGCCAAACAACATCGGATTACTTCTTTTGGCCCACCTTGTAGCTCTTAAAAATAAATCAAGCTGGGCACGATTCTTGTATCTTTGGCCCGGCTTTTTGGGAACGGGGTTCGAAACATTTTGCTGTGCTTTGCATTCTTTTGTAAAAGGAAAATTAACTCCACCGGCAGTTTGTAAAAGGGAAATTATAATAATATAATAGAATTTTCCTAAAAGTTAAAGTTTTCCCAATTAAGGTGGCTCGACAAGTATTAACTATTTTGCCCTATATCTCGAAAACGGGTCGAGATAGAATTTTTTCATTATTTTTCCGTTAATTAGCACAGCAAAATGTTTCGCACCCCCTTCCCAAAAATTGGGACCCAGTTCCCAGAAATTGGGGCCAAGGATATAAGAATCTCCCCCCAAGCTGTAACTATGCTTTAATCAGAATTACGGATGGATCTATCTTATAACATTTCTATATATTAAAATAACATGTGGAATGGAGATGGAGTTGTGTCGACGTTTCTGCTATTGCCTTGGTGAAGCTGGAAGCATGCCTGCCGAAGAATATGGTCAAGAAATGAGTCCAACAGGTGCCCTCATACACTCTGTTTCAATTCACAGCTGCAGTAGAACTCTTACTTTTGTAAACAGCAAAACCTGCTGCTATTATACTTAGTTATTGCACTCCCTATCGCGGCTGTCCGCAAACAAATTGAAACCGAAAATAACCAGTTAATGCTGTTTTAGATAGAATAAGAAAAACTAAAAAAATAAAATTTTTATATCTAAAAACCAAACGATGTACGTAATTGTTATTCGTAGATACGTAGATCTCAGGCAACAATTGTCTGTGAAATGGAAAAAAGGCATTCTTTTTATTTTTGTTATTTCGAGATATCGCTAATTTTTTAATTAATTTTATAATGATGTATTTTATTTTTGTTAATCACCATTCCTGTTATCTACATTTTTTGTTATGTTAAATCTGTTTTAACTTCTTCATTCGAATTGTAAACACTCAAAAAAGTTTCTTTCTCGAACTACATTATGTCAATTTCGTAGTTCAATTAACTATTTTTCCTTATAATTAACACCTAACAAGGTTCCTGGATAGCGTAACCTGAAAAGTCTAGTTAAAAAATATAAAACCCTCTTGTTATTTCAATTACAGAGCTTATTAAAAATATTATGAAGGCAATGAATTAACGCCAGGGAGCTTTTTTCATATCTACCTGCAAGTTAGTCAATTAACACTAGTAACACTAATTCAATTATTTGTATGTAAGCAAATGTAGAAACATACTTATACCATATATGGCTTGCCTTCTGATTTTTGTGTGTATCCCGATGGAATTCGAAACCCGAGATGCTTAAGTTCTAATTTATCACACACACAGCAATACAACATGTGAAACTTCGTAGTTAAGTTGCAAAATATACATATAATGTGATGTTTTCGAAAGTAAAACCATCTCATTTATGTATGGGATTCGAACCCAGTAGTCCACTTGATACACATACAGTAGATTTGAAAGAAGCGTAGTCGTTTTGTATTGCGATCCTGTTTAATCAAAATTCGAGCATGTAACATCATAAGATAACATTTGTCAGTTGAAGAAATCCGTTTAAAAATACTAGAAATACATTCTAGTGAATTTGTCCTATATTTTTAATATTTTAACGATTTCCCGGTCAATTTAAAGGGAAAATTATTGGATTTACTACGATCCAGTCAATTCAAACTGGTAATCCTTACCAGAACTATCAACAACCCCAAATTGTTGGTTTACTTTTGAGTGCAGATCTTATCTAATCTAATCTAAAAAAAAACGATCACATTAGGATTTCGGGTCCGTAACATTTATACGGTTTAACTTTTGCGTCACCCTTTAAGAGAGCTTTCTGTTTGGTCGGTTTAAAAAATCGATTTTTTTTTCCATTTTTGGAATCCTGATTTCCATCAAAATTTTCGAAATTCCTTTATTTGGTCGGAAGCTTTTCTTTTCTAACAATTAAAGTTCAAAAGACACGTGAAAATCGACTTTAAAAAAAAGCCCGCCATTTTTAATCAACGATAACCAATTTGATAATAACTAAATTTAAAAAAAAAAGTTGCTTCAGTTCAACCATGGGGTTTGAATCGTGCCCGTTTTTTATAGGCCTCTATTGGCGTGCGTGTCTTTCTTTTCATTTACAAATCTGCGAAATTTACCCTCATTGTATAATTGTACATTTTTTTTAAAAGCGTGTTGTTGAAGTGTTAATAATAAATAATGCTGTAGCTTAATATTATTATTATATTAATTATTAATTCCAGGTGACACACTAGTAAAAATGTCCGAACCGTCGACATTAAAGCGCTTAGGCATGCAAGTGGCCGCAGGAGGATCAGCTGGTTTCGTCGAAGTTTGCATAATGCAGCCTCTAGATGTGGTAAAGACACGTCTCCAACTCCAAAGTAAAAAGACGGCAGCTCCAACACAGGTTTGTATTAAGACCGACTTTTTGTTTTAAAAGGTTTAAATTACGAATTGATTGACGAGAACCATATTCCAGGTTTATTACAAAGGAGTTTTTGACTGCTTCGCTAAAATGTACAGGACTGAAGGTGTTTTGTCTTTCTGGAAAGGTATCTTGCCACCAGTAATGGTGGAGACACCAAAACGGGCTTTAAAATTTGTTTGTTTTGAACAATATAAGCCTCTGTTTTTGTTCGGATCTCCGGAGCCCACACCTATAGTGAGTTAACGCAATATATAATTTGCTACAGTTTTTGCAACTACAGATATTACTTTACAGACCTTTTCTCTTGCTGGTCTAGGAGCTGGTCTAACCGAAGCAATCGTAGTCAATCCATTTGAAGTTGTTAAAGTAGCTCAGCAGGCGGATCGATCGCACATGAAGGAAGCACCTAGTTCATGGAGCGTAACCAGGCGAATATTGCGGAAACAAGGGTGGGGATTTCGTGGAATCAACAAAGGAGTGACTGCTACTATGGGAAGGAATGGCGTTTTTAACATGGTCTACTTTGGATTCTATCACAGTGTTAAAAATATGGTTCCAGCCTATGAGGATCCAACACAAGAATTCTTCCGCAAAGTATTAATAGGCTTCACCTCAGGAACTCTGGCTTCCATGACAAATATTCCATTTGACGTAGCCAAGTCGAGAATACAGGGACCCCAACCAGTGCCGGGAAAAATTAAGTATAAATCAACCATGCGAACAATAAGAATCGTTTACAAAGAGGAAGGATTCCGCGCTCTTTATAAGGGTCTCGTTCCAAAAGTCATGAGACTTGGCCCTGGTGGTGCTATCATGCTACTCGTCTTCGAGTACGTTTACGAATCTTTAAAGGAGCGTTTTCCTTAAGGCACTATTAGTTCAATTAGTCTTTATTGTTAACTAATCAAGTAAGTAAAGCAAACAGGATCGTAATGAAAGAGCCGAATGTATTTAAAGATAAGGTTTGAGACATTGTTGTGTACATAATCATTTTAATAAAATGTTTAAACTTTCAACTCAATGCTTAAAGATTTGCTTCAATTATTTTGTGAGGAAAAATTACTTGCGGGGTTTTAAGGTTTGAATTCTTAGATTATAGAGAACAGGATAAGAGATTTGACTGAGGCAATTTTTTTATGTGTAGATACGAGCATCCTACGCTTTTGTGATTGTAGGCTCACCACGCAGACAGAAATCCTATAGTCCTATTCTCTTAAACGAAAATGCGTTTGGGGTTTCTGCGTGAACCTCGTAACTACAAGAAAACAAATTCCTTAGTGAAATCCTTCTAGTACATCTAGTACAGTCAATCTTTCGAAAAATGAATAGTTTGAGTGAAAAAATTACAATAGTCGGAAATATTGTTTTATTCGTTAAAGAATAATGTACTTAAGCTACTTTCGCGATGGGCACGTGCTACTTTGGTGCGTTTTTTTGAAAACTCAAAAAAACGTCCAAAAAAATTTTGGAATGCATTTTTCTCGGAACGTGTGCATTTTACGGGAAAATTTTTCAAACAAAAAAAGTAGAGGACGTTGCGATCTACAATTGATGTCATTGAAGCAATGCTGTACAGCAAGAAATGCGCACGGTAGGTGGCGCTGAAGTTTCCAAAAAAGGGTTTTTCCACTTTTTCGCCATGAAAATATTATTTTATCGCAAAAATGTAAATACAAAACTTGTTCCTTACATTATTATCAACAACTTTTATTTAAACATTTTTTTCATACAACTTACCGTTTTCAAGTTACAGTGCAATATAGCTTTGCGTATACAGCACCGTGCTGTTAACGGTAATTTCGTCGGTCCTACTGTGACTTTCTCCGGCGTCCATTTTTTCCAAAGTGTCAATTAAACAATAACAATTAAAAGTTGGTATCTTGTTTGTATAAAACTATTACTACTAAATTTACTAATTTTTTTTGGAAACTTCAGCGCCACCTACCGTGCGCATTTCTTGCTGTACAGCATTGCTTCAATGACATTAATTGTAGATCGCAACGTCCTCTACTTTTTTTGTTTGAAAAAAACGTTCCGAGAAAAATGCATTCCAAAATTTTTTTGGAAGTTTTTTTGAGTTTTCAAAATAACGCACCAAAGTAGCACGTGCCCATCGCGAAAGTAGCTTAAGTACATTATTCTTCAACGAATAAAACAACATTTCCGACTATTGTAATTTTTTCATCACTCCATCGACAGATTGACTGTACTAATCGTAAGATCCTTCTAAAAGTATTTTAAATGGTAAAAAATGTGGATGCAAGGTTCAGGCAGAAACGGGACGAGTTTTCTCTTTCCTAATTAAAAAAAACAAGATCTGCGTGGAAAACGATTTTCCGACGATGAAGGGCTCTAGTTGGCGATAAATGGGCATTTTCCGGATTAAGTGGAGAGATATTTTTTACAAGGCATAGGAAAGCATACTTCGCAATCAAATGAACGCATTCATATTATGGAAGACTACATTGAGTAGTGAGAATTATGCAAAATGCACATTGCCTTTACTTGCATTTCTATACCGAGAACTCATTGAACGCCCTTCGAAATATTTATAATCGAAAAAGATCAAATTGCAATTTTCCCACACATAAATCGTTCAAATGCAATTCCATTAAAGAGTCTTTTAGCAGATAGTTAAACAAAGAAAATTTGAGTTTCCGAAAAAAAATTCCATTGCAATTTACGAGAGGTTTTAACAACCACAATGTCCTTCCTTTCCGGAATTGAGAATTTGATAGAAAGGTGCCATAACACTAACGAAATCGCATGCACTAGTATGTGGGTGAATGGTTTAGACAAGCATGAAACCTCTTATTAAACCATATGTTAAATCATGACCAGACTGAGGTGGTTTTCACGGTTGAAAGACACCCATTCATGCGGAGTAACTTTGCCACTAATACTTCTGCCGACAATATCTAGCATAGGCTTAGCTTTGTACAAATAGTCGAATTGAAAGGTCACGTGAACTTCGAAATAAAGTACTTCTAATTTTAGACCCAACTATAGCCATTGAAAATGCTTTCAGATGCATGTTTAATTGGCTCTACAATTGCAGAAATCAAAGTCATCAAATTCATCAGAGTTGAAAAGGGCTCACGAACGAAATATAGAGCTTAACAAAAGCAGTTGATTGGATTATATTCAAAGACTTTTAAGCGATTCTATCCAAAAATAATTGCAAGAAATCGTGAAGGCAACCCTCCCAGCCTTTTCATAACTTAATTTGCTTACAGCTGAAACGAAAAGTACATTGCCAAATTCTTTCTTGTTTCCTCAGGCAAAACAGTTCAAAGCCCAATTTAATGCAGCGACAAATTTGTTAACGCCTCTGCGACTGCGCCCGGAAGAACAAAAGTATGCGAGAATATGCAAGGCATTAGTCACCTCGGGTATTGGTTCGAAAGAAGATAACAAAAAATCGCTAAAGACGTACAACAAAATACACGAGAAAATTCAAAGAAAGGAGAGAAAAGGTAACCTGGTGCGGTTACATAACTTGTTAACGGCCCGACGACTTTATGTCGCCAAAAACGAGACCAAAAGGCGCCGTACCATTTTAAGTGGAAAGTAATTCTGCAGTCAGTTGTTGGTCCGTGGAAATTTAGCACAAAAAATGTCGAGACAAAAAGATTTTTTTTTTATTTCGTTTTGCTTGACCTTCGCGGTGTATTATCTCACCCACCAGCAGCCTCCACTCCAAACTGCAGACACGCTCGGCCCTTTTATCTAAGTTGGCTGATCTCAATGAAACCACAGGAGCGGGGTTTGCACGATCGACGATCAGTTAAAGTAGATCGCACTCATACGGAGAATTTGTGGTGTCTTATGAAAGTGTGTCGCATAACATGCAATTCTTATATGCTACTTTCAACCTGGTTCAAGCACCTGCGATCTGGTCAGCTTCTCCTGCCTACCACGCCTATTGTGACGTATTTAGGAGAACCCCATGCTGCAAGCTACCTCACCGATGAAACAATTTTCAGCAATTTTCGCAGCCATTATCCCTTTCCCGGGCCAAAACCTGCCCAACTTCCTTTCACTTTGCGAACAATTTTGAGATCTAAAATAAAATCCGCACCACTGCATCGTCTATCGCTCCTTGCTCATATAATCGACCCTGACACTATGTATGCACTACCAGTCCTACCGTCCAATAAAACCATAGTGGCGGAAAATCCGTTAATGGCTCCTTCCCTCGTCGATTTTGTAATTTTTCTTTCTGAATTTGTCAGCAGAACGGTGCGACCAGCTAAGAAATTCACTGCACCGTCGTCGTTGTCTAATCCAGTAAGCCCGAACGTTGCAAACATTTTATGTCCAGCCACACTATCAGACGAAACTAGTTTGCCTGAATTTGCTAACACAATTCGCGTTCTCGCAGTCACTATCTAGCCTGCTGGGTGGAACGGTGAAGTTATTAAATTCTGCAGTACGCTCTAAAAGCTCGACGTCCGCTGTGGGTATCCAATCATAAATCATTCGTTCGGTTGATAGGTAGTCCACTAATTCTTGAAAATGCGCTTTCGTGTACCGTTTGTTCTTGCTCTGTTTGTTCTATCCGCGGCTGCGGCACCACAAAGAAAGGAACGGGAAAAACGCACCGTTGGACTGATCCTAGGCTCGATCGTTAAAGGATTGATTTTGAAGGAAGCTGCCTTGAATTTGTTGGTACAAGCTGTTAACGCAACACAAAATGCTACAATGGCAGCTAATGGTGGTATGGCGCAACAGCCAGCACAAGGAGCCCAGATGCCTGCTCAAGGAGCCCAAATGCCTGCTCAAGGCGGAAATGGAAATGGTGGAATGCAACCTCAAGGAAATGGGAATGGAGCCCAACAGCAACAAGCAGGACCTTCAAGAGTTCCTATTCCTTTCCCTTTCCCATCAGGACCTTCAGGAGCTGGTAATCAACAGCAGCTACAGCCTCAACAGCAGCAGCCACCACCTCAACAGCAGCAACCACAACCTCAACAGCCTCAGCAACCACAACCTCAACAGCCTCAGCAACAGCAACCTCAACAACAGCCTCAACAACAGCCTCAGCAACAGCAGCCTCAACAACAAGCTCCATCAGGTCCAGCAGCACAAGGACCTCCTCCATCTGGTCCAGGCTTTCAAGGTCAACCTTCTGGACCAGGACCACAAGGATCTCCTCCATCTGGTCCAGGCTTTCAAGGTCAACCTTCTGGACCAGCAGCACAAGGACCTCCTCCATCTGGTCCAGGCTTTCAAGGTCAACCTTCTGGACCAGGACCACAAGGACCACCTTCAAACTTTAATCAAAACCCACCACCATCAGGTCCTTCGGGGCCACCAACAGGTCCATCAGGACCACCAACAGGTCCATCGGGACCATCCGACCCCACAGGATCTGGAGCACCAACAGGTCCACAAGGACAATTTAACGATGATGATGACGACGACGAAGACGACGATGACGACAATGGAATCCAAGATCGTGCCGATAACTTTTCTGGTCAATCACCACCTCCACAATTCAACAATTTCGGAAATTCTGGATTTTTCACTAACGAGGGTAAGATCTCAGTGAGACTAAAAAAATTTGTTCGTCTTTTAACCCAGCAATATTCCAGTTGGTAATGGCCGATCATCCTTCGGTGGTCCGCAGAATTTCGTCAGTCCCTTCTCAGGCAGCGCTCAATCGTTCTTTGGTCAAGGTGCCCCGCCTGCGCAGAGTTTTATGCGTTCCCAGGATGGCTACGAATTTACCAATTTACACACGCGAAGAAGTGCTTTCGGTGGCCCAAGCAGCCCACAAGCGAGATCATCAGTGCGAAATTACGTCCCCGCACCCTCGTATAGCTCCTACAGTGCATTCGGCCCGCAGGTGGGCTTCCAGCACCAGTTTACTTATTAATTGTAACTAAGTCTAATATTTGTGTAAATTTTATTAAATAGACTTATTGTGAAACACGTGAGAGGTGAAACTGCAGGTGGTGTGCTCTGCGGCTGCTAATAAGCGCTAGAAATTTCCTGACCGCGATCGGCCGACCAGAAACCGATCAATCAGTTTTCTACCCATAAAATGGGTTCAAGTTAATAATTACAAATGAAATCGAAAACTCTGCAAATATCCTCCGATACCATCGATTTCCGATTTCTGCTAGCAGGTGGAATGTGTAGCGTGCAATTTTCGTTAACGAGCCCGTGCAGTCCGTCGTCACTTTCGCTTCGAAAGAATTATTGTTGCATGGTATCGTCGCAACCTGCCTTAAGCGGCTTTCCATCGCATTTCAAATTTTTGAGGATTAACTTGCGTAATGGGACCGTAACGAACCGAAGCAGTGACTTAACTGAACGTAGATCTGCTATCAAGGACACGTTTTGAAGGCTGGGGAAATTTAATTTGTGGTGCCAGACACTGCCGTGGTGATATGATTACGAGATTTCGCGATCGGCCCGTCAATAGCGCTTCGCTAATTGTTGCAACGAATGAATTTGTAGTTATGCTTCGCTTCTAGCCGGTTATTTCTTTTAAAGCGGAGTGCTGCATTTTTCGATATTTATCACTTTTATCGCACCAGGCGATCTTCCGTTCGATCAGGCGTGAACAGCTGAGCTAGTGAACCTAATCGGTTATATCATGGGGCACGCATTCACTTCATCGGTTAAACTACCTGTGCGTATCACAGCTGCTGTACCTGCTTGCAGGAACTGCTGTGGATAACTTGTTGGCGGTATTGCCACAGACAGGAATTCAATTAAAATCGTGGGATGAAAAACGTTAATAAGTCATTTAATTGAGCCTTTCTAGGGCAAACATGTGGAACAAAATGAACACATTAATTGCGTATTTTAATTCAGAACTCGTTTCCGGTCAATGAATCTTGATATCTGTGATCTCCTTTTATGGACCCTAGTTTCATATATTTTTCTCAAACGCTGCTTGGTTTTTTGCTTCCTCTGTCGTCTCATCACATCGTGCTATTTTTTGATCCTGTGATGATTATATATTTTATATAATACTTCTTAAAATAATAAGTAAAGTAGCGTGTTTTGCTCTCTGTACGCTTATGACTATAGTCGACCGATTCTTTTTCTGGTTCACTGTTCTATGTATCCAGCAAAATTTTTTGGGGTCTTCTTCGATACTGCTTTCTCAACTAATAACTGTGATGTTAGTTTCAATAATTGTACGGCGACATTTTTAGTGACATCGTTGGAAATGAAAGATTTACTAATTAATGGCGACACAATTACGAAACACACCATAAGTCTGGCTGATAGTCTTTCTTGTAGCCCAAATTATATTCCGATTACACTTCTCAAAAATTGTTCTTACTATTATCTATCTATTTCCTCTGGAATGTTTCCCGAATTTGGGAAATCACCTTAAGGTTCTTTACAGTGAGGCCTCATCAAAGGTAGGTAGATCAACCACGACATGACCAACTGTCTTGGGTTGAGATCTCCCAAGTCTTTATGTGTATTTCTGCGTTAGAAGCTGCATCCGACAGTAGAATAAATCATGAGATTTTAATTTGTAAATCCATCTTTGATTGGTATTGTGTCTGCTCGTGGATCTCTATCCAAATATACATGTATACAGGCGTACTCTCGTTTTTGACTTGACGATGCCAAGATATAAGGTGGGCCAAAAGAAGTCATCCGATGTTGTTTGGCTCTAATTTTTTTTTAAATGCAAAACTTCGATTCTGTTTTTTGATTATGTTTATTTGAACCTTTAGAATTTTATTGGTCAAGTCGAGAAGATGATATCGGCCAAATGGGCGCCGTCACAATTGATTGCCATACGGGCTCGTTTTATGGCATTTTGCATCACTTCGGCGAGAACTTCGGGCGACAGATTCTCGCACTCGTGTCGAATGTTGTCCTTGAGGGACTGGCCCGCAAGATCGCCCGATTTAACCGTTCCAGACTTTTTTTGTGGGGTTTTTTGAAGTCCCGTGTTTACGTGAACAAGCCCGAGACCCTGGAAGCCCTCAAGGACAACATTCGACACAAATGCGAGAATCTGTCGCCCGAAGTTCTCGCCGAAGTGATAAAAAATGCCATAAAACGAGCCCGTATGGCAATCAATTGTGACGGCGCCCATTTGGCCGATATCATCTTCTCGACTTGACCAATAAAATTCTAAAGGTTCAAATAAACATAATCAAAAAACAGAATCGAAGTTTTTCATTTAGAAAAAAAATGAGAGCCAAACAACATCGGATGACTTCTTTTGGCCCACCTTGTATTACGTGTTACGTCTTCTGTGAGTCACTGTCATCAAATTAAAAAAAACACTGCTTTGAGTTAAAACATGAGTTTGGGTTCCAATTCTCTATTTTCAGAAAAATAAAATAAATTGACTTTTACAACCTCATCAGAACGCCGGAGGCGGTGGAGAGGCCCATCAAAGGGGCAACCTATGCTAGTTAGGTTTCTTCGAGCAAAAGGAAGGAACCTTTCCTGAAACTTTGGCGCCAAACTTCAATGGACTCCACATTTTGCGGTCGCCTCTTGGACTACTTCTGTGAAAGCTCACTTCCAACGATGCTTCCATAAAAGTTGAAGTTGAAATTTTTCATATTTTGCATATTCTATGGCGCGACTTTCGGCAGCTGTTGAAGGTACAAGTAAAGCGGACTGACCACCGAAAAAATTTAAAAAAATTTTCTTTACGGTTTTCTTAAGAACAACATAAAATTTTCTTTTTTCATCTTTCACGGTTTTTTAAAGTTCCCATTTCATCAAGGCCAATTAATGTGCCCATATGTGGCTCTGACTGGTTCGATGAGGAACTCGAGGTTTCCTCGTGGGGCCAAGTATCCAGCTGTGTTTTTATCGATTTCAAACCCACGACTACAGGAGTGAATGTCACACGAGAAAAGATCCCGTTGTGCCCCCGGGAAGGCTAAATTTAAATTAAAGGTCGCCAGTGTCCGGAGTTTGCATAGTATCTACTAAGCTCCCCTTTAGTTTAGTCACGCATCCCTCGGCGTATGGTGTTCCAGCTTAGCTTTTCGAGTGTGCAGTTCAGAGCTCCTTATTAGATATTCAGACCTACCCAGCTGCAAGGTTGAAGCTCGCGGGGTTTCCGCCGCCTCTAAACCTAAATCTACTGCAAAATTAAGCCATGGCTGAAATTAGGTATGTGTCTCGTTCAGAGTAAATTTTGCTTTTTGGGAAGACTAACCCGAAGCTGAAGCCAGGCTTACAGGCGCCTAACAATCAAAACAAACAAAACAACAATCAGAATCAATTTTGTCCAAATTCATATTGAAATCATTTAGAATGAGATAGGTGTTTTCCAATTTTTGAAACGATCACTTTACGGAATATTTGATACAGCAAATTTCCGTAACTGATGATTGCTATTTAATTTGCTGAAAGTGAGGTGAAGTGTATACAAACTTGCTTGGAAAATGATTCAATTCACTAAAGGAAACTGCGGCCACATCGAGTTACAAAGTCACAGACGCACAAACTGGTCACACATATTTTTCTCAAGAGATAAAAATATCTCGCTAGTTGGTATAACCTTATAAGATTAAAAATGGATCAATAATTATGTTTTTTCTGTATTTTATATTGATTGCGGACATATTTGGCTTTATTGGTTACCAATTGAAATATAAAAATTGGAAAACTAACTCTTGTGCTAAATAGCGATGGCCTTGAATTATGGATCACCAATCAATTGATTAGACTAAAATTAAATCGTGCGCTCGTGCGCTCTCCTTTAACGCTATTAAAATAAGTTGATTTCCGATTTGGAAAATTTAGCGACTATAGAAAAAAAATTTACGCGAAGAACCAAAGTTACATTTTCAATTTTCACCAAAAAATACGTTAGTCTAGGTTTGCTTCACACAAAATTGTTTTTTCTTAAACGAAAATAAAGTGAAATTTTTCGTTGAGAATTTTGTAACAAATGAAAATAATTGGCAAGGGGAATCAAGGCAACTATTTCAGTTCTACTAAAAAAAGTGTTTTCTTCGGATCGTGATGGTCCAAACAATACATAAATTTGCATACTTCGTAGGGATTAAAGCGTTAAAAGAATTCGTATAATTTCAGCAACTCATTGTCAAATTTTGGTTTGATTGACAGAAATTGACGCCTATGCCTCTGTACTCCATCGAGACATTATTGAGAACATTGAGCATGCACTGTGCCTGCATTTATACCTGGCCAGTGTCTTTACTTGTACCCAGGGGCGCAACTAGACACTTGAGTGCCCGGGGCAAAAAATTTTGGGGGGCCCTTCTTCTAAAATTTTTTTTTATTATTATTATATAAATTTATATTCCAACTTTTCCATTTTAAATTTACATTTGCCTCCTCGCTTTGATGGCACTGAAATCCTTTATAATTTTTTCATAATTGATTTCACTCGCTTTTTCGTGTTCAAAATGTTAACCTTATTAATTATAAACCTACCTATAAACTTCACTTGATCAATATCTCACTACTTTCACTTTTTCTCTAACATGCTTTCGACATTCCCGCCTTACATGGAATGAACTTCCTCAGTCTTCCTTAAACTGTCTACCCTTTATCCCTAATTTACTCAACAAACGATAACGTACCTACCTACTTTTCCCCAAATTACGTAATGACTCATCTCTGCTAATTTACCTACATAATAATTCCCGCATGTGCGCCACCGCGAATATCTTTCCCTTTTTCCTAATTTCATTTCCTTTGTCTCATTTTTCTAAATCGAGGAAGCCTGCGCTCCTCGCTGAAATTTACCTGCTATGAGCCCGAACCCCCTGCTAAACATTCATATGCACAGATCTTGCTTGTGCACGATTCCTTTCCCATATTGCACAACTGTGGCTTACTCAACTTATCTCTACTGAAAAAAATGCGTTTATATTTTCAGCCGGTTTTTCCCTCGCATGAAACGTAATGGGTATTCTATCGTAACGATATCATGGGAAAATTTTTCTTTCCCAAAAATCAAAAATATTTCGTTTCCATCATTGTCACTCATTTCGAGAGCTTTTCATATTTTACAAATTTTGTTTTCTCTGTATCGAAAATTTGCAAGAAATTTGCTCCTAAATTAACATTATAAATTAGCAAAAATTCGAAGTATGAACTATTAAATATTTTGAATATTGCTAGAGCTATTTTTTATTTGAGTGAGTAAAGTCAAATGAAACAATCGACAACCACGACAAAAACTCTGATGATTCGACCACTCATCAAAGTCCGTTTTCGAAGTGTAAAATTCAAACAAATGTATAGTAACTTTTCAAGTTCAAGGAACTCCAAGCAGGATGTTTTAGCATTTTCGATTATTTTTTCGCGATCCGCGCGGGGCCCCCTTGAACCCGGGGCCCGGGGCAGATTGCCCCGGTTGCCCCCCCTGGTTGCGCTCCTGCTTGTACCTGTAACTGAACCGGACCTGACCCTGTAGGTATTCATTTACCTTCCATCCTTATTGGATGTATCATTTTAAATTTCCAAATAATGACACCACGACTATTGACAATTTGAGAAACTTGAACTTCATTTAGTACTTGAAGTTCTTCATATCTCTTAATTTATCCATTTTTTTAATTTTTCATGATTCCTTCCTATAGGAGCCCGGAAAGTAAACATTTTGCGATTTTTATATTTTTAATAATTTTAATTCCGGCTAACGACAATTTTCCTGCCTTTAATTTTTTTTTATTGTTTTCCGGATTCAGATGAATAGTATTGAAATGATCGTGGAAGCTGTGGGACAAACATTTAAAGGCATCAGTTTCAACGAACCGAATTCCTGAAAGTTCCTTATTTTTCCTTTTGTTTATATTATACCCCAATTGTCACTTTGGAGGAGCCTTTCAAAACAAACTCTTCAAATATGCAAACATGTTTTATGGATGAGAGTTTCCATTTGTTGCAACGGTTTTTCTGCGCTCCCATATAAAGGCAACAACAAATAAGCAATGTGCAACGCGTGCGCGAATGAACTTTCAATAGCCGATCACGTCAACTGTAGCCCACAATAGCAATCTTTGCTAATCACTTCCCAATAATAAATATTGAAAAGAAAAGTGCAATACCGTCACATAGGCGCTATCGGAACTGCATATTAAGCAGAAAAATTCCAACAGACGGGGAGCTTCCGGAAAATGGGCATTGTGCGGTAACACCTTAACTATGCTGTTTGGTTTGAGGCACCCTGTTCACATTTCGCCTCATTTATGCGCCTCTGGCCGATGGCCAGTTACGTTTTCTAGGGCTGTTACGCTGAGATCATTACTGCGGCGTGAGGTGCATTAGAAACTTGAAACAAATGAAACCGAAGATTGAGTAGGGTCATGTTTACTTCACTGTGAGAAATAAGATAACTCCCGCCCCAGGCACTTTTAGTCAGGCTTTGGTATTCATTAAAAGCAAGGCAACTGCATGTACACATAACGCTTTATTTTTGGAAGCATTACAGAGCTTTACATAATGGCACACCTGTGGCTGACACAGTTTTAGCTTCAGTCAAACAATAAATAAACTAGGAATGCCTAACTAATCTAATAAGCTAATTAAAGTACATTTGTCAGGTTTAGTAGTTGTAGCCCTTGTTTCCCTGCAGAGGCACTTCATAGCTTGAAACTCCGAAATACCTTCCCTGCTCTGCATTCGCCTTTCCAGAAGATTCCTGAGCTTCTAGCAACCGTTGCTGGTGTTGTAACAATTGTTGATGGTGCTGTTGCTGCTGCTGTTGTTGTTGTAAGAGTTCTTGTTGCTGTTGCTGTTGCAGCAATTGTTGCCGGTGGTGTTGCAGGACTTGCTGCTGTTGTTGTTGTTCTAAAGCAAATTTTGTTTAGATTATGGGAAACTTGGTAGTGAACGGAGACTTACCTCTCACAAATTCCTGCTCAGCCAAGCGGTGCTGTAGATTAGGGCCTAAGTACCCTCTGTTAGGGGTATGGACTTCGTCAACATTAGTACCACCTTGATCTGGCTGTAGTGGTTGTTGTGGTTGCTGTGGTAGTTGCGGTTGCTGTGGTGCTCCATAGGGTGGTACAAGGCTTACAGCTGGTCTGGGTATCGTCGCTGATGGTGTTGCTGTGGGCGGACTAATTAAAATCGGTCGCCAACTCTGTCCTGGTATTATTCCTGCTGTGGGATTTGTCGGAATAGCAGCGGTAGCAACAGATGGATGTGATCCAGCAACCGAGATTGGGATAATATTTTGTGGGATACCGAAGGGTACAGTTCCAAAAACTCCTGGGAAGGGCAGAGCTGCAATTGGTTTAGATGGCACTGTTGCTACTGCAGGAATAGTTGGTAGTGCTGGCACTTGTGCGAAGTGTTGGTGAGGGATGAAAAAGTTACTGGGGACAACCGGTCTTATGGGGAAGACGGGATTTGCTGGAAGTATAGGAGTAGGTGGAACAACAGCTGTGGGAGCAACAACGGGTCTAGGTACGAAAAAGTTTCCTGCAAATCCCGGGCTTACAGCGCTGAGAGGTTTCGCGTAGTATGGGTACCGTGGGTAATTTACATTGTAAGAAGAAACAACCGCTCCGCCATGGCCTAATATGTAAGGAGTAGAACCTGCTAGGACTGCTGATGACTTAAAAGTTGGTGGGATCTGCAAAAGCGATGCACTAGCGTAAGGGGTTTGATATCCAAAATAAGAAGCGTAGTTTGCGGGGAATGCCGCACCACCATAGTGATGTACTCCTCTTTTCGAAACACTTTTATCTGCCACTTTCTCATTTAGTTCGCTAACATCTTCGGCACAGATCACCCCGATCACGAACAAATTAACCACCAACAACTTTAACTTCATCCTTTTTCTGGCAAATTAACAGTGTCCCAACGATCGTTTTCCCTCTCACTGGATTAGAACATGAATGAGATTCATCGGTGGACAAGGTGGTGTATTTATAAAGCGGACATCGAATGGACAACCACTCTGCATACTGCTCGCCCAACGAGCAATCGTATTAATATTCTGGTCACTGCATGCAGCGATCCAACATTTGCACGTAAGTCGACACTTACGAATTTCATGGCGGGCAATAGATTGACCCACGACACAGTGCCTTCAGCTGTAGTGCAACTGCTGTGGACAGCGAGTTTTTTTTATCAGTGAAATGCTTTCACTGTCTTTGATATGCGTGATCTGGAAATCTTAATTCACGGCACCGCAGTTCGCAATGCCTGGATTGGGCTTGAATGAACAATTGCATGGTTAATATTCGAACGATTGCGAAACGCACCAGGCTAGATGTAAGAGATGAATAAAACATGCTCTGCTCGCGATTTACACACATTTTGTGAGCTAATTTCGCCCGAGAATGGAAGATAATGTTCTTTTAGGGAGGCGACTAATTATCTCGTCGGTGCAGTCTTAATTATATTCTGCTGCGTCAGGTAGACGACGACGGTGGTGGTGTCGGCGGCGACGGTGTACGAAACCCCAGAAGGTGTGGGGCTCTCATGAACTTGGCAAACTGAGCCTTAATCGAATGCCAAATGATTTACGATGAGTCAGAAGATACGAGTGTGCTGGACAAATAAAAAATTCTATAACTTGGAATTATACATTCAGGAATTGTTCACATTATGGATGATGGAATGGAATGAAAAGTACGGGAATTACCTGCCCTGTGCACATTGCTAATTTTGAGTAGTTTCACATCGTCTCTAAAGTACTCCATACAATTGCCAATTGCTTGCCCCAACCGAAGAGTTGTGACGATGGATTGATGCGTCTGTGGGCTTGTTGTAATCACTTCTCCGGTTAAACGCTATTTGGGCGATTGAAGTCTCCGGAACATTAACCGCCGAGTTAACCAAGTTGTTCAATTAGTTGACATGTAAAAGGTGTCTCAACAAGTTCGTGAATTTCAAATTTAAAAAAAAAACAAAACGCAGTACATCTTTAAATGAAATTCTTCGACATTTTTATTGATGTATATAGTGTAGTTAATCGTTAATGGCATTAGACATGAAATAAAATGTCAGTCAAATATCCAACGCGACTCCGTTGGCACTTGGCAAGTGTGTACATTTTTCACGACATTTTGGTAGACGGCCTGACAATTCGGCGATCGATTTCTTCTTTGAGTTATTGAATCGTCTCAGGGTAGATTACATATACCTTAATTATATCAAAAAAACCACAAAGAAAGAATTCCAATTCTTGGCGGCCAGTTTTAGTCTCCAAAACAAGAAATGACACGATCTGGGAACATGGTTTGCAATACCGTCTTTGTTTGTAGTACGGTGTGGCAAGTTGCCCCATCCTGTTCACACAACATGTCATTTACATACCTACATTCTATCTGCCCAGAAAAAGTATTTCAACATGCCATACCATACATAACGGAGGCACCTTCATTATTTAAAAAAAAAGTAAGACGCTTTCGACCGATTTGCTAGGAGGAGTGCCCAGAACAACACCAAAGTTTGTGATTTTGTCGTGGACAGGCAAAACGTGACTGTTAGTCGCAGTCTCTTTCTTTTTCTCACAGGAGTGTCAGGAACCTTTGGAATTTATAGGTGTTAAGTTAATGCTAGCCCTACCTTTGGTTGGATGAACAGTAGGTTGATATGTCCTGACTCTGTTCGCCACTGGACGCTCAGAATTGTATGTGTTCCTTGTATTGGCGTTTTCACACTAGACAATAAGGATACGACAACGATGCGATAACGACACGACACAATATATGGATACATTTTCACACTGGACGATATCGTCGAGCCAAACTTCTCTTTAAATTTAAAAATCGGCTGTGAGAGGCTTTATAATTCCAAAAAACCCCAGCAAAGAAAAGCTCATAGATTCTGCAAGGAGAAAATTAGTAGAATTTTGTATACTGATATCCTAGGACATGTCTGTGCAATTTGACGTGGAATATTTACGTTAACTCCACAGGGTTAACTCAACCAACATCTTACATGGAAAAGCAAACGTTGATTTTGAAAGGAACATCCAAAGTGGAGTTTGCGTTTTATTAAGAAAATAATTAAAACATAATCTTGCATGAATATTTAAGCACCAAACAAAATTACAACACAAGGGAGGAAATCGGAAATTGTCGAGAGGCCATGACATCAGAAATAACAGAAACCATCACGCGTGCGTATCGAGGAAAGAAAAACTAGGGGAATCCCCGTATAATCTTCATGGAGAAGGCTCGAGCCCTTTGTTGCCCTTTTTCTTCCTTTCAAGAGCACACCTTGATTTCTTTTCTACGAGGATTAAATTTTTGTTAGGACGTTTTGAACGGTCGATTGAGTAAATCTCAACAATTTTACCCACTTTATTTTTAATTCAGTCAAATAGTACATCGACGTTGGCGTTAAATCGGAGTCCGGCGAAATGTTAAAAGGTGTCCGCCATCTTGAATTTTAGAGGTGAAGTCAATTAGGTATATCCGTAAATATTGGTTTTACGTACAAATGATTATTACAAAAATTGTGGAGGAAAATATTCAAAAAATTTATTGAATAAAGAAATAGAAAAAGCGTGTGGCCAAAAGTTTTCTCGATCCCTCCTTATCTTATGATCCGTTCTGTTTCTAAGGCACTTTTATGAATAGGCCAGACAACTGCTAATATTTAGTATAATCGTAATTGGCATATTCTAGAATGTAGAAACTCATTACCATCAACGCGTGTCATTGTCAATATTGCAATAAAAAGGGATATCGCAGGTGAAAATCTCAAAAGTTAAAAAGTAGGGAAGCATTTATTTTACAAGACCCGAAGGTGAAGTACAAAAATAGAATCTTCATTTTAAACCGAATAAAAAAAACGGACAGTCAAGTCCTTTTAGACTTTGTGAGAACAACATTGAAATAGAACTTGTTAATTGTCCTAAATTGGCTTAGTAATGTCCATAGTATCCATGGCCTCCATAACCTCCAGGATGACCATGGCCATAAGAGTAGGAGTATGGATGACCGTATCCATACCCGTGACCATATCCTCCTCCGTATCCTCCATATCCTCCATATCCTCCGTAGCCTCCGTATCCGCCATACCCAAAGCCACCATGGATCCCTCGCTTTTCCTTAACCTGTTCTTCAGCAAAACAGAAGGTTGCAGCGACGAGGACGAGGCAGAGTGCAATCTGTAAAAAATATAAAATAATCAGTAAAGGATGCAGAAGAGGTTATCAGTCCTAAGAACCATTGGTGCTAATTACTCACAAAGTACTTCATTTTTCCGGTTGATTAGTTGTGTGTTTTACAGCACTAGACTTATTAGCTTCGGAGCGTTCAAGCTGTTTGATGCCTACAGAAAGAATATTAGTTGCTTTTATACCACCCTCAAGTATCGGATGGTCCCTCGACTCAGATGAGAAGCCGGCAGTTCCCACCTAGTCTGACATTGGGCAACCGATAGAATCCGAACGCACGGCCCCCGGCGTACTACGGCAATAATTTTTTGCTTTTATTAGTTGCTATCTTTTTCCCTTTGTTTTCCAGCGTACTTTATGCAACTGCATTTTCTGCAGCATGAAGCAGAGAAGAAGTTGCAAAATTCTCACTCGGCACAAATTATTGAGTTACATGTTACATCCATGTCGCCGCCACAGCCGCTGCAGCTCTACCATGTCGCCGTTGCGCGCCCCCTAAAAGAAAGTTGAGCCGACCAGGAAAATTCTCCTAGAGAATTCGGAGAGTGCTGCAATCAGATACGTGCGGAAGGCGGGCGGGCATTGGAGTAAGCCACCACCTCCAAGCCGGTGCATGCATGGGGTATGCCGCATGGGTATCAATACCACGAGATGACAAAATTTTGTAATTACCGCACTTGAGGAAGTCTTACCCAATGCTCTGATGGTTTAGTGCCTACGAGACAACGAGATATGATGAACGGAGCCGCTGCCATTGAACCAAAGCGAAGAGCGAGGGTATGTAATTTGGCGTAGGTAATTGAGGTCCTCTGCCTACAATGGGAATCCAGTCGACAAAATCATCTCGCGCAGTGGGTCAAGTTGACCCCTAATTGAATGTGGAGCCGCAGTTTCGTGTACAGTGGGCTGGCTTTAGAACACGAATCCACAGTGTTGTAACGCTGAATGGTTGGGATCATCGGCAATTATCTTCTCAGCGTGATAGATTTATTTGCCCACTAGAACAGTAGACTCCCGAAAATGTCTAGCAAGCATGCAATTGACAAAATTATTAACAATCTCGGTGTTGCTTAACAGACAAGTACTATATTTGGATTAGATTTGTAAGATCGACTTACAATTAGTTCATGATTTGGGTAGGAGCAGAAAAAAAGAGGCAACAAATTCTCTGAGTTCGAAATCAATTTCATCAGTTGCGACCTATCCTTGGCAGTTTCCTCTGATCTACATAAAATCGCCTTCAGTACGGAATTATTGTTCTTTTGTCGATTGGCAATTTATAAAGGCGCAATTCAATGGCGATTGGAAAAAGTTCGTAGCATTGCTTTGCAAGAAGAACGCCGAGGCCTTGGATGAATAGAATAATTAGGGTTTGATAACATCTCCAAGTTCCCGTCACGCAGTTATCGATTGTTTTATTAAATTTATTCCTCTCGGAACGATTTTCACTTGACTAAAGTAATGAAAAAGTCATAGCTCAAGCACGGACATATTCTTAACAGTAATTATGAAATAATAATTGAATGTCTATAGAAATAAAATACCTCAATGCAAGTTCAAAGGAAATCCATTTAACATATTTACCTAGTTAGATTAAAAGTTAATTGAAATTCAAATACCTATTGATATATGCACAAAAATGTATTTCTCGCCTATCCTTTTTGTATAAGAATATCACATGAAATTCATATCGCATATCGTTTTACCTAATGTGATCAGACGTCCCAGATTAGGCGGGACAGTCCCGGAAATTTTTCTATATTGGGATATTCGCGCAGTGGCACAAAGTTATTATTTTCTCTACCGCTCCGATGTTAGTAATCTCAAAACCAGAGAAAGGACCGCGACAATAAAACAAATTTTTTTAAAGCATTATTACTCTCATGAGCATCAAACAAATCAGCATGCTCGCTCTCTGACACTGCGTGGCATTTTCCTAAGGTCACTCTGAATGAAAATCTGGATTTTAGGGACTGCGAATAAATATTAAGGGAAATTTGAGTATTTCCGTAACCTCAATGAGACCACTCCACCCTGATGAAACATATAGGAGAAGGGGGTGCAGAAGGGAGGGTATGTGAAATCTATTTAAATAAAAATTTAACAGTATCCCAGGCAACGCCGGGTACGGGCAAGCTAGTTATAAATAAAACTTACCAAGCCAAAGACTTAGTAGTAAGCAAGCAATAATTTTTCTTTTTAAACAATTTAAACAACGCAACGTTAGCTATATAAGTATTTCTGGAGGTGAGTTTGGAGGGACTTTAATATAACTTGGCACCTACTTGGATCTCAATTCTTTTATCGGCAAAGCCGCTAAACTTATTTGTTCTTTTATTTGTCACAACTTCATCAAATTACTGATTACTGTCTGATTACTTACTGATTCTTTGTACCTAACTTGGCCCTTTTTTCACATTTATGATCTTGGTAGGATTCAATTTACACCCTTACTTCCGTATAAGCTACAGAACCTAAAAATGAAATTTTAGCTTTGTTCCTGCTCTTTTTTCTTCCTTCTTTTTCCTTGTGTTAAGAAAGAGGAGCGTAAAGAAAAGTGAAACGTTCCCCAAGCAAAGATCAGAGAATCGGGGGTCATTTTGTTAAATCAATCAGTTTTTCATGAAAATTGGAGTGTGGGTGTTTTGTTAATCGCAAATAGCAAATATGGTACCCAATTTTACAAATTCAGTATGGCGAACTCAAGATATTAAACTTCTGTAGATTTTCATGACAATACATGGAGGATCTTGCGTTTGCTGTTTTCAAATATAGTGCCAGGAGTGTACAAATTCAAAATAACGGTTTTAATATGTTGGTCATCATCTAACATGGGGTTGTGTTGTACAATAGGAGTTTCACTTTGGACGTGCATATTCTGTGAATTTCCACACATTTTTCTAGTTTTTTCTTTGCTTTTGTTTTTTTAACATTTATCTCTAGATAGCAGGTAGAGCAAATTCGATTAATCCTGACATAGTTCGGTTAAAGTAAGTTCGATTCGCCCCTTTCACTACCACGCAGTTGAAGATTGCCGCTAAAACGGTTGCTTTTATGTTTTCAGGGTCGCTGATCTCGAATCCACTATTGAAATTTGCGAAGAAGTTTCATTT
This sequence comes from Neoitamus cyanurus, assembly GCA_947538895.1. Lineage (NCBI taxonomy): Eukaryota > Metazoa > Arthropoda > Insecta > Diptera > Asilidae > Neoitamus > Neoitamus cyanurus. The sequence goes on from OX384547.1 coordinate 21,610,334, forward strand.
TTCTAGTGTGTAGTATGAATACGTACACACGGTAATTTTCTTATCCACACACTCGAATGCTTCTGCTAGGATCACATTTACTCTAGTCCATTCATGAACCGTCTCATCTGGATATTATGCGATTGTTTCCGTTATCTACTTTTCAGAGAATTCGACCCCGAAACAATTTTAATACAAAATTATCGAGCCTGTTTTTATACCCGGCTCATCGTAAATAATAAATACACTTTCGGAATTAAGAACATAGAAAAGCTTTGGAATGGAACATAGCAGAATACAACAGTACAATAACCTAAAATCAAAGCATTTCAAAACCTAACGGTGTCTGCAGTCTGCGGTTCTCCAGGTAGTATGATTAACACATTTACCTTGAATATCGCACAAATATCCATAGAAACATTTGTGAATTTTGTGATTAAAGTTTGAACATTATTAAAAGACACCCGTAAAATATGCCACCGAAACGGAAGAAGAAAGCTCCAGCTGCCGAGACATCGAAGGCGAAAAAATCAAAAACTGATTCTTCCTCAACAACAACTACCCAGCTCGATAAAGGTGCACCAGTCGTCTACATCGAGCACTGCCGCAGCTGAGGAGTCTTCAAGAGGCGGGCCGATGATTTGTTCAAGAATATCATCGAATGCCTCCCTAAGGAGCGTAACACGCTCCAACTAGTGCTGAATCCATCTGGAACAAGTAGACGTGGAGCATTCGAAATCTCTGTAGCAAAAACCCCTACGGATAGCGAAGATGAAAAGAAGCTTATCTGGAGTGGTCTAAAGAAGGGACCACCACGCGCTTTAAAATTCCCAGATGTCGATTCCATCATGGACAGCATTAGAGATGCCCTCGATATTCCACCGCCGTCTACATGAATTATCTTTTTTTGTTGGCCGTAAATATTCTTAAGAAGTTTTACGTCTTGCTCGTATGACCCCCTTGGAACAAAGCCCACAAGGAAGTCTAAGGAGCGAAGTTTAGCAGGCGCAGATTTCATTTGAAACAAATGGTCCTTGTACGTGTAAATAAAATCCACTGAATTGTCAAAGAATCCTTAAAGGTTTTATTATTTTTTAAACAGAAAGTATGCTCTCTAGTGTAGTATTTTCACTGTTTGTAATGAAATTTCATAGGGGCTGATTTTGTTTTGCCTAGACGGAATTGAGGTGAAATTGTAAACAAATTATTTGTTAAGGCATCTCCTCTTCCCATGCATATAAGAGCTTTTTAATAAGTATTATTTCAGTTTAGTTTATTTGGGAAGGGGGCGTTTAGGTATAAGGCCTTTCGATCACCTAATCCACAATATATCCCAGGATTTCCCTAGGAGTCGTATCCCAAACCTGTTCCGGTGTTGGAAGGTTTACACGATTTACTTTCTAGGGAAAATGGAGCCAGAAATCGAGCACTAACAATAAAATCGCAATTTGTTACAAATGTTTTGTACATTTATTGAAATATATTTCCCAGGTGTTCACAGATGTTCCGTGAAAATTGGAGTTACATGATTTCAATGCAGACTCTTGGAAATAACCTCGCTTAATTGGTTGTCAGGAAAGTGAGCTTTTCGTTTAACTGCAGTTGGGTCTTGATCAACTGTGACAATGTGACCACCATAAGCAGGTCCTTGATATTCGAGTTGAACATTTGCGTGAACTGCTCTTGGGTCATGTGTGGCACAGAGTGAATCAAGTCGAGAATGGCACGACCAACAGCATTGTCCGCTTTCTGAGTTCCACTGATCACATCTTCAACGTACGCCAACATTTGATCCAAAAGACCTGATAATTTCGTTGAAGCCTCAGCAATCTGCTCCAAGTCCAACATAGGAGATACAATTTTGGGGCGGTTCGGGCTTGATAATCCTATGGTTTTCTGGCACAGTTGTAGGCCAACAACTTCCGGTTCATAGCAAGTAACGTCTACGTTTATAGGTGTGAACATACAGCCCATTTTACCGCCAGGAACTCCAAGAGATACGCAGACATAGGCCTTGAGTCCCATGCGAGCCCCTTGAAGTGATGTGTCGACAGTAAGATGGACTGGATTATTGCATTCTCTCGCGTAATATTCATGAATTACCGAGCTGTGGTTAGTCACTTCGTTTCCTGTAGCCCACCATCCTGTAAATATTGACGTCTTATTAAATGCATCTTCTTAAGAGGTTATGTACACCCAAACTCACCGACAATGTTCTCGTTGGCGTTAACCTTTCTGTTCAAGTCATACAGATCGAGCGCATAGCTCAGCTCGGCTTCGACCTGGTCATCGTGTTCTTTGTGTGGTACACAGAAGCAATTTGTGACTTCGACAACACCCTTATCCAGAGATCCTTGGATGTGAAACCAATTAATTAGCTAAGCTAGTGATTCGTGGGCATACGCCTTACCTAGAAGTGTCCCAATAACTCTGTGCGAATCTGCATTTCGTCTCTCGTATGCGTCGACAATTTGGAAGAGCACTACTGGATGGACTCGGACCGTCAAATTCAGAGCAGGTGCCGACATTTCTAAACGTTTATATTTTGCACTCGGTCAAATTCTTTAGAGTGTGGTGTATACGAAAGCAGTCACCGCGAAAGAAAGATCCATTCCCAATAAGCTTTTGCAAAATGTCAGATAAGTAAACTGTGCGGCCATATGAAATATTAATTTTCGAAGTTCGAATATCAATAAGCAAACTAAAAAGCGCGAGATATTTAAATTAAAACTTATAATCTTTATTAGCAAAATAATATTTCCGTTTAATTTCGGCAAAAATTCGACACACGGCGATATGGAAAATTGAAGTTGACAATGATTGATCATACGAAACATGGTAAAAATTATTTAGAGTGCAAAATACAGCAATTTCTGGCGAAAGGAAAATATTCACACTGCAAATAGGCTCTTTCTTACTTGTTTGGTAATTACATAACATAGTTAAGCTTTTAGTCAGCAGCCCGAATATTTCGGTAGCCTGATGAACTTCATGCAGGAACTGAAACAACTTCGGGGTCCTTGGCAGCGCATAATATGGCGACAAACTCCGGTAGAGCAGCTCGGCCTCAGCGTAGTATACCGCCTTACAAGAGTGACGACGTATACCATGCCTACCAGCTCATTCCTTGCAGTGCGAACATTTGGGCAATGTGTAGAACAGTAGGGAACAAACAAAGAAAAAGTTCAACTCTTTGCTGATGCCAGCATGTGACTGCGAAGAAACCCCAAGCCGTGATGAAAAAACTCAGGAATACGAATAGTGATAGTGGATAAAGTTACATCTAGGGAATGGAGTAAAATCAAACCCATATGCTGATGGACCTATTCCCTCATATGGAGGTCCTCCACTACACTTCATGAATGAACACCGTGTATGTATAATAAAATAATAAAGAATGATTGAATTATTTATGGTAAAAAATTAAATCGTTTATTCTTCAATTAAAAAGCGCGCTCTCAGAAACAATTTTTGCAACTTTCCTTGGTTCTTTTACAAGTGTGTCAGGACACTGCATTTCCGTCCAACTTATTGGAACCATAGGCACTCCATGCGATCCTTTATCATTTGCTATTGCCACCACTACTCCCAACTCATTTTCGGCGGTACTAAGTTGATACGATGACAGCTCATTTTGAGGAAGAACTCTAGCCAAAATAATATCGCCTGGTCGAAAACATTTGTACATTTGCACGCTATCCTTTTCGGTTGCCCTTACATCTTCCTTTCGGAGTATCCCGTTATATGTTCTATTAAGAATGTGATCTCCAATGAAAGTGATTGAACACTTGACGAATCTCTGGTTAACTTGCGTTATTCGTGCTGTAACAACATCTCCTGCTACTGGTATTATTGTTGCATTTCCAACGCACTTCACTTCAATAAATTTTGACTTGTCCTTTTCTCTTATTTGAACGGTTCCTGCTAATGCAGAATAAATATATCCTTGTCTTTCATAAGTCCCCTGTCCGGCAATTGTATTTTCGTCCGTCAAACAAAGGCGTTGTCCTGGTATGCATATTACAGCCGAATTAGCTTGATTTGGACCACTCATTATAAAATTATACAAAACATTTATTTTGACATTTATCAACTTGGTGGAACGAATTAAAATGGAGAGGACCATGTGCTTGTGATCTGCAAAGAAAGCGAGTAAAGCCAGAAACAGAACAAAAGGCAGCGGCAGCTCGTCATTTAAGGCGGAAATCCGAAATACAATGCCGACTTAATTTTAAGCTCGCTACAACGTAATCTACGACTATGCATTTTAATGGAGGCTTAATTCGCACAATTCATTTAATTCCCTTCCCAATTCTCTTGTACGATTTCGATGAAATGTCAGAGAAATTTCTACCTCGCATTTTAGTAGAATATCAAATTCACAGCTGACAGCCCTATAGCGGTTACACAATTTTTTTAAAGCGAATACTTCTTAGCGACAAAAGCTTGTGGAGGGAGAATGGCAAAGTGAAAAAATTCCAACTTTAACCGATTTCCGTTTAAATGAATATATTCAGATTTACGGAGCCAATGATTCCGAATTTGCCATCGATAATTGGAAATTCAAAATGGAGACTGAAATACTCAACTTGAACGGATATGTACATGGGTTTTCGAGGTCGCTGATTTAATTCTGCTATACTGGCTGTTTTAATTTGTGTACATTGTGTTACTACTATAGTATTCACTTCATCCGTGTGTAACGCCACACAATTTTTTCATGGCTCAGAAAATAAATGAAAGGTGTAACCATTCCGTGGTAGGAATATTATATACATATGTAGGGAGGGCATTGCATTATCAGTGCATTAAACCAGCATAGCCCTAACCGTAGACTTATTCTGGTGCCAATATTCAAAATAAGAAATCAAATTTTTTTGTCAAATATGTGGATATACTTTCAAAAGTTCAGAAACTCTAATAAGTCTGAAATAATTTTGTATTATATTGTTCCATTACTATTTACAAACATTAACTAGTTTAGTTTGGTTCTACGCTATTTTCCAATGACAGGTAAAGAAAAACACTTTGTTTTCACAAGTAACGTTTATTCTAAATGAATACATCTTTGTAGACTTAAATATTGGTTTCAACTCTTAATAGATATAGTTGTTTTTCTGTACATTTAAGTATTGTGGAGCGCTGTTGATTCACCACCCTTTTGTTGATTTATTTTTACAGCAATAACAAACAACACCGAAAAAACATTTACAAAATAAGAAAACAGAGCTCGAATCATTGCAAAAAAAGAAAAACAGTAGTACCCTAAAAAGGAGATTAAAACTTGGAATGCAACAATATACAAATTCAAATGAACGTTAACTTTCGCTACCTATCGCAAGATTAATGGATCGCTTTATGGCCAAATTACAGGAAATTATCCGATGAGCTAATTTCTATGTATATCAAAATAAAAACGGTCAATACGACAAAAAAATGGAGCATTGTGCAACGAATACTGACTTTGGCCATAACGATGTCCTTACAACTTTGCAATTTTTAATACTATTTAAAAGAATTTAAATGTTTTCCTTAACGGTACAATTATTGTTTATTTTTTCCTTAAAACTAGTCAAACCAACATCTTAATCCTCCAAGTTTCTAAAGGCCTGTTGCAAATCTTCGTACAGCTGATCAAAATCGGCCTTGATCTTTGCCTCTCCATCCTTCACAGGGTCCTAAAAGCAAAAAGGATGAACACCTGAATGCAGTGCAATAATTTCCTTCATTTTACCTTGAATTTCATTGACGATAATTGATACATAATGTTGCCCATTGCGTCCCTAATCACGGTCCAGGTAATTTTATTCTCAGATTGAGCGGTGGATTCAACAGCGTGGCGTGACATATCGTAGAAGGAAATGATATTTCTAAGCATGCCCACGGTCTTGTAGAATGGACAGAACCTATCGTAGGATGAATACGAGTTTTGTTGCAAGAAATCGTCCTTGAGTAATTTAGCGACTTCCAAAGTGATCTTATCTGTCTCCGCCAAAGAAGCCTTACCGACGAGCTGTACAATTTCAGACAAATCTTCTTCCTCCTGCAGGATTTCCTTTACTTTTGTGCGAAGGGGTACAAATTCTTGGAAGTTCTTGTCGTAGAAGTCGTCCAAAGCCCTCATGTATTTACTGTAGGAAATCAACCAGTTGATTGAGGGGAAATGTTTACGTTGGGCCAACTTTTTGTCCAACCCCCAGAACACTTGGACAATACCGAGAGTTGCAGAGGTGACGGGATCGGAGAAATCACCACCAGGTGGTGATACAGCTCCAACAATGGAAACAGAGCCCTCACGCTCTGGGTTACCTAAACATTTAACGCGACCAGCACGTTCGTAGAAGGAGGCCAAACGGGCACCCAAATAGGCTGGGTAGCCAGAATCTGCAGGCATTTCAGCCAAACGACCTGAAATTTCACGAAGAGCTTCGGCCCAACGGGACGTGGAATCAGCCATCATGGATACGTTGTAACCCATGTCACGGAAGTACTCAGATAGTGTAATTCCTGTAAAAGAACCCCTTCTCTGTAAAACGTAAAACAGTAAAATAAAATGGTCACAACAAACCTGTGTAGATGGAGGCTTCACGAGCAGCGACAGGCATGTTAGATGTATTGGCAACGAGAGCAGTACGCTTCATGATTGACTCAGTAACTCCATCGATTTCAACAGACAGCTCAGGGAAGTCGCGCAATACTTCAGACATCTCGTTACCACGTTCTCCGCAACCGACGTAAACGATCACATCGGAGTTGGAGTACTTGGAAAGAGCCTGTGAAATTACAGTTTTACCGCAACCGAAAGCCCCAGGAATGGCAGTAGTTCCACCTTGGACGCAAGGGAAAAGGGAATCAAGTACACGCTGCCCAGTAAGTAGAGGATGATTGGCTGGAAGTTTTTCTGTACATGGACGGGGCTGACGCACAGGCCAAACTTGCAACATAGTATGCTTTGTGATTTCTCCATCGAACTCAGTTTCGAGTACAACATCTTCTACGGTGTAGTTTCCAGCAGGAGCAATGTAGCGCACAGTACCCTTTGCTTTTGGTGAAACCATCATCTTATGTTTCACAAGGGTGTTTTCGTGGACGAGACCATACAGGTCTCCTCCAGTTATGTGCGAACCAGCTTTCACGTTTAGAGGATTGAACTCCCAATTCATGGTACGAGAAAGGGCTGGAACGTTGACACCCTTAGGGATGTAAATTGAGCTTGTAAGCTCATTGATGTCCTTGAGAGGTCTTTGAATACCGTCGAAAATGCTGCCCATAATACCAGGACCAAGCTCGACGGAAAGGGGCTTGCCAGTTCGCAACACGGGATCACCAACAGTTACGCCAGAAGTTTCTTCGTACACCTGAATGGTTGCCATGTCACCTTCCAGGCGAATAATTTCACCTACAAGTTCATAGTATCCTACACGGACTAATTCGTACATAGCTGATCCAGACATAGCCTCGGCCGTGACGACTGTGTGAGAAAAGTGAAATTGTGTTGAATAGTTGTTGGTTAGATTTTTGTGGAATACTTACCGGGACCAGATACTGCGTAGACGCGACCATATTGGGATTCACGTTCCTCGTCTTGGAATTTCTTTAAGTTAGACATCTTTGGGAACTGTAACAGATTAAGAGAATTGGAATTATAGTATATAGCTGCGGTTGCAACAGGAAAACTACTTCCGGCTTTAAAATGAATTTGCAGCAAAGCTCATAAACTTGGCTCAATCGTTATGCTTACTAAAGACTCTACATTTCATTACATTTGGTATTATTACAACTTAAGATAACGATGACAAAGTGTGTGTCTTCTCTCCGGTATAGACAGTAGCAAAAAAAAATATTTCCTACTTCACTCCAGTAAAGAGCATAGGACTTCCCACAAAGCTTCTCCACTTCAAGGCTCTATTTCCGTTTGCTTTAATCGTTTATATTCGCTATGCTGGGTAATTAGCCCCCAGTAGCTATCCTAATTAATGGGGCTTCCATTTGTCCAGTCTAACACGCTAGCCACTAGACTACTCGCTCACCCTAGTAGTTGGCAGTAGCAAAGGTCTTCTATAGACCATTCGTTAAAATGTAAGAATATAGACTGTCGATATTGTGTAGTTTCTCATTCAATTGTCTATCAGCGGGATCGAACAAACATTATTGTGGAAGAAAATGAGTATTTTCCAATAATAACTAAACAGTTACTTCAACCAAGCATTTTAATAATTCTCCAAAAAAATTTCAAACATTTTTCACGTAGTCTGATCGGAGTTTACTATAAATCTCTATAACAATCCAAATCCACTAACAATCACTTTTTCCGCTAACTCTACCAATAACGTAGATTTACTTCATTGATTAGATAAACTTACAGAATAAATAAAACTCTCGGGCTTTAGGGAAGAACATTGAAAAAAAAAAAATAATTTGTTGGATAAGTGAATTCCACAAAAAAACATTTCGCAAGTGACTGGATTATATAACTCACCACCATCCAAGAATCTTGGAATGTGGATGCTGCCTATTTATCCATATAGGTATAATTTATGAGCAGTGTGAGTGGACGTTTCAATTTAAAGCGGCAATTACAACGAAAACAATTTATAATATCGACTCCATTATTAATCTCCTAACACTAACCTTAAATTACGCAGGATCATCAGGAAGAATTGCCTGACTTGTTAACATACTCGCATTTTTTCAGATTCTCAATTTTACTTTGAATTTTTTCGAGCGAAATATCTAATTCAAATTTCTGAGTAGTTACTAAAATATAAAATAAATGAGTCCCACAGGCTCAAACTATAAAAGTAAGGTACTAACACCGCCTATATTTCTACAGGGTACAATTTTTTGTTGATCATATGATTTCTAGATGGCTTTGTAGAGAACATTGCAATCTTTCTATTCTTTTACGCTTAATTCGTAAGATTAAGCAACAAATTTACTCCCTTCAAGCAAAGCCAATAAGCACTGAATGTACTCCCGGTTAATAACTATGTTTGTTTTACAGGGGATTATGTAAGTCAATTAAGAGATTTAATTTGCCTGGATAGTATAAATATTTTTTCTCTGTTGTGCTCTTTTTTGAAACTTAAGGTGGACTGTTGCCAAATTTTCTAAAAAACAAACCTGTGCCTGGGACTATTGGCTGAGGGTTAAGGCGGGTCGCCCTGGCCCAGATATAACCTATATAGCCCTCTCCGGAATATGTAGAAAATCGTAGTTAAATTTATTAAGTAAGCAAAGTAGAACCTACAGTGGTTCAAATGCAAACAGCAAGGGTTTGTTAGAATTAACACGAAGCCAGATCACTTGAACCCCCGAGTTTTCTCAGGTCATGTGACCGTCACTTATCATAAATTTGCACAAATCGCTGTGAAGGGAAACAGTAAAATATGAATTTTACCGCAAAGGAAGCTTAGTTGAACACCTTACCTTACTAAACGGAACACTTGGGCACTTTCTAGTTGGATTTCTTCCGTTTTACTGTAAATTCCAATAAGAAAAGTATTTAACTTGACACTTGCGGACACTACACCCAGAATGGGAGGAAAAGCTTGAAAGGGTCGGAAATCGCAAGGCAATAATACACCTGAATAAGTTTTGGTTTACTACAGTTAATTATTGAACTCAAAATTAATAGAAGATTGAACTTACAGAGAATTTTCGACACTACAAGAAACGAATGACGACGATGAAGACCCTCTCCTGCTATTGATTGATAATCATGGGACTGTCAGGTCAGCTGACATGAATTCTATTCAGCACTGCGAGGGTCAAATCGGTGGACGCCCAATTCGAATTTCGGTAAAATGTTTAAACAGAAATTTAAAGTTTTTCTTTTATTTGCTTTGGAGAAATGCATCAAATTTCTCTATCTACTATATTTTTAGTATTAATAAATAAATAATAAAAAGAGCTAAATTTTCGTGTAATTAATATTCAAACCGCAAAAGGAAATTTCGTTCAAAGGACATTAAAACGATAGTTAGAAATGCGCCATCTATCAAACATAGAACTGCTAGATATTCTTTAATGAATTGTTGCTAACTTAACAAAGGTCTTTTTTCACGTGTCGTCGACTTGTCACAACACTAAGGTAAAATATTTTCTTCGAAAATTTCGTTTAATTTCGCTAAAATAAAGAATTTCCAATAGTGGATAACGTGAAATATTTCCTGCACCATAAACATTTTAAAAATAATAAAATTAAACTTTAATGTGGTTTTTATTTTTGTGACTACTTTAGCCTGATTTTCTTTCAGATGCCGGGAGTTACAGTAAAGGATATTGATCAGCATGCGGCCACAAAAGCCGTCGGAGTGTTCCTGAAGAAGTACGTAAATATATATTTACTACCATCTAGTGGAAAACCTGTCATTGTAGAAAGATTTTCCCAGTCGCTCCCCTAGCATGAATAATTTTTTATTACGACAAGCAGCTAATACCCATGTTTGCTACCATTTCCTTTCAGAACTGGCAAACTAAAGGTCCCAGAACAGATGGACATAATTAAAACAGCCAAATTTAAGGAATTGGCTCCATCCGATCCCGACTGGTTCTACATCAGGTGCGCATCTATTTTGCGTCACTTGTACCACAGGAGTCCAGCTGGAGTTGGATCAATCACAAAGATTTACGGAGGAAGGAAGCGAAACGGGGTGCATCCAAGTCACTTCTGTCGTGCTTCGGACGGTGCTGCTCGTAAGGCTCTTCAAGCTCTGGAAAAGGCTAAATTAATCGAGAAGCATCCCGATGGCGGCAGAAAACTGACACCAGCTGGACAGCGAGATTTGGACCGCATTGCAAATCAAATTGTCAACAAACAGAGAGAGTCTCGTCGTGAGACTGGAACCCTTATCATTTCTTAAGCAATGTAAGGGAATAAACGTTTTTACAGTATAAAAAGTTGTTGTTGATTTTAAGTTTAACGCTCTCTGGAGAGGGCATCAAAGTGAGCTTGCGTTTTATGTAATTTAATTAAGTTGCCAAACAACTTTTTAAAAATTCAGCAGTTTTCCGCAGTCCGAGATGTTTAAAGCACACTAAATATAGAGCTACAAGCAAAGCCATTAAAAGCTAGTAGGGCCTATTGTGGAATCTGCCGACGAGATAGCAAATGTGAATTGCATATGTACGTAGTTTAGGAATCTATGAAATTTTCATTCCCGACAACAAATTCCACATGGGGGCCCAACAAGATATTTGGAGCAATACTTTGCAAAATGTTTAGAATACCCCATATGGCCTTCGTCCCCGATATTGCATTTCTGTATATTGGATCTAGATTTATCTGTCTCTTGTATCATAATAAATAAAAATCGAGAATAGCATTGAATCATTGAAATACCAAGGGCCTCATTTCTGAATGCGAATTCGTGTACGATTGAAAGAAATTCGACGTTTTCCTATTTCTGAATCCAAATCCGAATCCGTTTTCACCCTATTTTGCGATACGAATTTGAGTGATTATCGAACGCTCGTATTTGTATTCTTATTCGATCATATTTCTTTGACAGAAAACTTGTGTGGCGATATAAAATGCAAGAATATTTATATCCTTTCTTTTTGTCATTTGAGATACATTGTATTTTAAACTTTATAAACCTCGGAAACTAAAGAAATGAGTCTCCAACATTGACTTGACTTCGTCACTTAAAATTTCAAAAACCAAATAATAAATACGATTTCGAATTCATTGAAAAGCAATTTATTAAATTAAAATAAGAACATGTAATATACCCTCCTAGCCAATGACAATTATTGGTTAGAACCAATTTTAAGGTGCACGTGTGAAACGAGAAATGTTAGAATAATGCGTACAATGTATGACGAGACAATACAGGGAATATAAAACCATCCTTATCCTTTCAAGCTACTCATTCCAGCTCTCATGATTTCATCCACAAGCAGGAGGTTGCAAGCGATAACAGAACAAGAGTTGAGAATTTGTTTCTTAACAATATAATTATCGTACACGCCAATATCTGTTGGTTTCATAACTTCCCCAGTCGATAAATCAATACCGACAGGATCCGCATTGATGGCGTCTTCTTCGATCATCTTAACAATTGTGTCCTGCGCATCGTGACCGCTGTTTACAGCTAACGTTTTTGGAACTATAAGAAGAGCTTCGGCAAAGGCTTGAACTCCTAAACGCATTTTCCCCTTGCTCTCCTTCTGTTTCATTAAGTGGTTGTACGCACGAACCTCAAAGGCTCCAGCACCTGGAATGACGCATTTGTCCGCAATTGTATTGTTAATTGCACGGAGACCATCCCTGATGGCGTCCTTAATTTGAATCAAAGTGTGCTTGTTTGGTGCCTTCATGAGAATAGTAACGGACTGTGGATTCTTGCATTTTTCAACGAATGTGAATTTCGTCTCACCCAAAACATGCTCATAAACGAGGCCAGCATATCTAAAATAGTCGTGATGGTTTGGTATTGTCAAAGAAAGTAAAAAATTACAAGTCTTACCCTAAATGTGATTCATTGAGGTCTTCGACTGAATTCATTGCAGTTCCGCCGCAAGCCAGAGAAAGACGTTCCATATTCCTGCGCTTAGCTCGTCGTAGAGCCATGATACCTTCCTTAGCGAGCGCATCGAGGGACATGGGATCAATTCCTTTCTGGTTAATAACCACAAAGCTCTTGTCAGTGCCATCACACAATTTCTTTTTTAATTCAATGATTTTCCTGCATCGCTGGTCAATGAATTCGCGTTCAGCAGCAACGAACTTCTCCCGCTCTTCAGCTGTTTTGTAGAAGAACCCAGAATTGACCTCAGACTTCTCGTACTCCAGTGAAACATTGCATGTTAAGATGTAGGCGTTTTCCAGCTTCTTGGGCATATCGGGATGCCTGGATCCATGATCCATAACAATACCTCGAATCAATGAGGTGTCTATGTCACTTTTGTGTTGCATCTCCATCAATTCAACCATATGAAGATCAACTTGTTTCCCTTCTTGATGAATAGCCAGAATGGCATCAACACAAACCTCAGTCAGGAGCTCAGCGAGCTTTGGATGTAGTTTGGTCATAAGACTTGTGCGGGCAACGTCCATAAGAATTTTTTTCTCCACCGCAACGGGAATCTTCATTTTCTCTAGAAGCTTCAGAGAAAGTTGCTTGGCCTGGTCAATGCCGTCTGTGAGGATGCGGGGATGAAGTCCTTCAGCCAGGTACATATCTGATTGCCTAAGGAGCTCTCCAATAAGTAGGACTGTGGATGTGGTGCCATCCCCGGTCATATCATCCTGAGCTGTGCTCGCTCGAGCAATCATAGATGCGGTAGGGTGCTGGATTTGCATCTCATGCAAAAGTACATTACCGTCTTTCGTAATTTTAATGTCTCCGGCACCGGAAACTAACCTGAAAAAATAATACAATATAAAGGGAACTTGTACTTTGATTTATTTGGTCTGTAACCTTTTTTGCAACACTTTAATTTGCGTAATAAGATGCTTAGATTAAAGTTCTAGTTTATTTTATTCCCACATTTTTTTAGCCATTTTGTACGAAAGAAAAACAAATACCTCTTGTAAAAGTGCGATTGGTACTTTGTATGGACCTAATTGTTCAGAGCTAATACAAATTTTAAGGATAGTGAGGTTTGGTGAATAATTTTGAAGGAAATGTGATCTGGCTTCGGCAAAACATATACTTAGTGATTATAATATTGCAGTTTTGCCGTGACCTTTCTGCATTTCATAGCTAACATTATTGAAACACGTTAGACGAAAGACAGCTAACTACAGCAGGGGATATGAAAAATGTCTTGGAGGAAGATTGGCATTACCCTTTCATACATTAGGCGATGTATATTTTCTTAGTATTTCTGAGAGATTTGAGGAAAATGACAATAACAAAAACTTCATTATGGCCTTATATTTTACGGCAGACAACCCTTCCAGCCGCTGTTAAATTTTAATTCAGTATGATTTAACATCTGCACTTATTTATTATGAATAAAATGATAATTATAATATACATATTTCCTTAGCTATCCTCATCTAGAATTTTATCGATTTGTGACATTTAGTTTAACACCTTAAATATTACATTAAGGTGCTTTTTCTAAAGTTCTATTTTGTTTTATATGGCGCACATTTTTAGTAATTTTCGTACGAATTAAACGAAAACCAATAAAAAAAAAAAGCGCCGAAATTTTTGATGTTAAACGGCCGTATTTTTAAAAATATGTTAATTATTGGCCGTAAAGTATTATTTGACTTCGAATTAAGCAAACGTCACCAATTTTCGAACGAAAGTTGAAACTGCTATCCATCTATGGACCATTTTCATGTTTCCTCTCGAAATTGGATTTGAACAAAATCTAGAAGAAGAATTACCAGTCTGTGACATTTAGTTATACACCTTAAATTGTGCAGTAAGATGCTTTTTCTAAAGTTCTATTTTGTTTTATTTAGCGCCTTTTCAAGCAATTATTGTATGGAGAAAAACAAAAACCACATGAGAAAGTGCGCCTCTATTTTTCCATGTGAATTCATCTTCATTTGTATATTAACAGATTACAAGTCACAATATTCTTCTACACGGATAAGTGACCTTTTGTTGTATACCGGACAGTTTGTAATTTTGAATGTGAGTCAACAGCTACCAATAGTTAGGCACCCAGCATTATGCTTAGTGGTGCTTAATGGTAGCTGTTAAATCACAAGATATTTAACAACAACAAAGTTGTCTTGTAATTTATAACTCGTCTTAATTATTCCAGAACTTGTTAATTAGAACAAAATAACAAGTCATACCTGATTTCTCAATATGAACAAATTGTAATTTCCCCAAAAACAGAAAAAACTTGAAACGAAAACCAGTAAAAAAATGCAGAATGAAAATGTTCTTTAAAGAATTTATTACATACGATATATTTATTTTGGGCTGTAAGACATATCTGATCTGATTTCTAATTAACGAAACGTTTCCAGACACGGCACATATATGAACCATTATCATGCTCGACTCGACTTGAATTTTTGTTGTTATTTATATTGTTCATCAATGAAAGGCGTTACAGCTGTGATATATGGTCCAGAATCAGTGCTGTATGACCATGAATCCGGAAAGTTTGATGTAGGTATGCAATAAAAGTTTATTTTTGCACTGTAATTAGGAAGATTTCTGGAATCTTTCGGTGTATGATATTCTTTTATACACCTTAAATTGTACAGTAAGATGCTTTTTCTAAAATTCTAGTTTATTTAGCGCACTTTTTTAGCAAGTTTTGCATGGAGAAAAACAAAAACCACAAGCTAAAGTGCGCTTACTTTTTTTTTTGTAATTTTTTAAATGATTTTTATAGGTATTTGCCGATTACATTTGCATGATTCCCTTCAACCTGATGTAAATGGGACTTGAGCCGGTTATGAAAGTCTCTCTGTAACCTTTATGTAAAACACCGTAAATTATCCAGTACAGTGCTAATTTTAAAGTTCTAGTTTGTTTTATTTAGCGCATTTTTTTTTAGCAATTTTTGTATTGAGAAAAACAAAAACTGCAGGCTAAATTACGCCGATGGAATTTTAATTTATAAAACAATTACAAATTAGCCCTACTTAAACTAAAAAAAATATATTAGGGGACCGATCTGGCCGGGGTCGGAATTGTACATCGCCTCCTAACCCTAACCTTAAATTGAGATGTCTCACCATCTGCCCATTAAACTTCTTTAAGATGAATAAAGTAATACAATTTATAAACTGTAAGACATTGTCAAATTCACCATTAAAGAAAATTATTTAATTCCTTTCCAAAAATTCAATTCTAAGCAAATCTACTTACATTTTCATGGTTCCTTTCGGGCCGAGGTTAGTTTTCATTACATCTTGTAAACCTTTTGCTGCCGAAATGTTAATAGATAACGCTTGTGCAGCCCTCGCAAACTCGGCTTTGGGATTCAGTAAGCTAATTGAAGACATGATTTCTCACAAAATTGCTATTCAACCACTTTAAATGCACAAAAACTTTGCCGAACGTTCCAGAGCACGAGTTGACTCACAGGACTCCCACTGAATGTTCCGGTTTTGGTCGAAGAGATTGACTTGACATTTATAAAAGGTATAATTGGTGACATTTTGTTGGGACGTTCGAAAAGTTGTTTTAAAATTTAAGCGGGTTATTCAAATTTCTGCCTTGCCCTTAAGGGTTCATCCTAGTTTAAAGGCCTGAAAATTTAGCTTTTTTGGAGAATTTCTTTCACAGCCCCTAAATTATATATCGTTTTAATTCTTTTTGGGCTAAATAAACACACTCTTACAAAATACGAAACAACATGTTTTTTTTTATTTTTCATAACAAATACATTCAAAATGGCGGAATTCGTGTAGGCATATAAAAAAAAGCGATGTCAACGGTGTTGTTGATTTTTTAGTGAAGATTAGCCTGAAACACAAAAACCAGCAACATTTAGATTCAGTGTGCCAGTGGCTATCGTGTATACTAGAATTATTAATTTTTATGCAAAAATAACAAAATGGCGGCAACTTATACAAAAATTTTCGAAAAACGTGTTTTTTTTCATGATTTTTCGGTTAAAAACAATTGAACAAATGAAAATTTTGACATAATTCTAGTATACACGATACCCATACATGTCACAAATGTGTGGTAAAAATTTCAGAACGATCGGTCTAACCGTTCCGGAGAAAACTACAACACCGTATAAGAAAAAGTGATTTTGAGAAAAACGCGTGTAAAGTTTTTTTGTTGAAATATCATGAAAAAATTGTACTTACGCAAAACGAGACTAACGTTCAAATAACATACACATCAAATTTTTGGGTATTAGAATAGACTAATATAACTTGTTTTCAAGTATAAATAGGACAGTTGTTTGCATTTACAAAGCCGAGAGCACCGAAGAGAGACGAAACAAGCGCTCATATACTCAATAGCATGCCGGAGAGCGCGCTCGAATAAAATCGAAAAAATATAGTTAGACTGCTCCTATCTTTATGAAATTTTAACATGATATTTCTGAAGTGATTTACTTTCGAAATTCATCATAAAAAAAAAAAAATTTTTAAGTTGGTAAACTAGGATGAACCCTTAACATAAAAATCGATCAAATGGAAAAGGGCAAAAATAATTTAGAGTGCCAAATGTAGCAATTCTTGGTAAAAGGAAAATATTCAGTCAGCAGATATTTTTGTAAAAGTCTTATCTTCAGTCAGTAAATGTCAACTGCTGCCAACTTCGTAGCATCCGGCTGCTAAATTTGATCGCAAAAATGTTCCGACCTGAAGATCATTGTTCCTTTTTCAAGAGGTGGCTCTTTGTTTTCAGTGCTGTTTCGTTCGCGATAAACTTTCCTGGCTGATTAATTGAGGAAATGGTGATAAAAGAGTGTTTTTCGCATTGTATCAAGCGGAAATTATAACCAACCTTTTTACCTTAATTTTGTGGTTGCCAGGGGATTTTTATTTGCGCGATTGAGTGATGCTAGTTTGAGTGATGTTTTGATTTGCAAAGATGATTGTTAAGGGTGGACTTGTCTGGTCGTGAATATGGGATGATGGTGAATTGGCGTTTGTTCATGTCATTTGGTTTTTTAGGTTTCTATGTAAGAGACGGACGGTCAAGTTTGGAAATCATTTTAAACATATCTGGCCATAAGCGTGGTGTCCTGCGTAGAGGAAGCCCAGCGAAGAAGAGGAATCAAACCATCAACTCGGTACTGTCAAGGGAGTGAACTTTTCACGAAGTCTCACCCTCACACTCTTTAAATTATCAACGGTGAGGTTAGAAGAGAGGAAAAGGTCCTGTATCATGGTCTTATGGCGCTCGCGCCGGATCAAAGAAGCCCACTCAGTGGCGCCTGTTTAAGGCAAAATAAAAACAAACAAACAAACAAACAAACAAACAAGATCATTGTTTTTTAAATAAACATTAATCCCTACCATAATAGCAAAATTTTATTAATAAATATTTCATTTTTTTTAAATAGTGAGATGACCGAATAAATTGCATTTTCTTTAAGCTTAGTGCACTCGCAGCCTTTTCTTCCTTAATCAGTTGCCAGGTCCTCTATTATCATCAAGATTTGACCAATCAGGAACTCTAGGGCATCTGCTGTACGCCTCTTTAGTCAAAGATCGCGTCAGCACTAAATCGGTTCCTCCGTAAATTGATCCTCCAAGCCAAGCAATAAAATTTGATTTGGCGGGGGCCTTATGGAATTTAACGGCCTTCAGAAACAGCTTGTCCTTGTACATATCGGATTCAAGGAGATGCAGCAATTCAGCCTTGAGTCGTGCTGTTAAGCCCATAGTCATAGCGCCACCACCAATTAGAAATATGTTTTCTGCTAATGTTTTCCTCATGTCCATGGGGCACTTTAGGATTGATTCGAGTATAACATGCGGTAGTCCAGAGAAGTCGTTATCCTCGGGAAACATGATCTCCATAACGGTTTCCCTGAGTTTGCCAGGGATTTTCAAGACCTCTTTTCCTTGAATTGGATAATCAACGTCCGGACAGGGCGGAGGAGGATTACCCTCTCTGTACTGCTTAGCGCGCTCAAAAGTTGTTACAAAGCATGTTCTCACTAGGAAACCGTTATATAGCTTTTTTTTAAATAAATTAAAAATATCTAGTAAAATACCTTTGATGTCCTCAATGACCGTATCCGTTAAGTACTCCTCAGCAACGCCGGATTCAATCATTTTTTTCTTGATTTGCCTATAAATCGCTTCGGCTCCATAAGGCTGGCCCTGGAAGGCGTTTAGCACCTGAATACCGCAGTAAACTGGAATGACAGTAGCCTCCCGGTACCCGAGATCTACTACTAGAGCTGACTCGACAGCCAGCGTAGAGAGGACCACTAAATGTGTCGGCACGAAGAAAGCCAGTGCGACTTCAAAGTGTCGGAAGAGGACTTTGGCGATTGTTTCCCGCAATTCTGTTGGACAAAATACGCTTTCCACAATCACAATTTTCCTGTCTTTTGGACTAACGAGGATGTGCCTGCAACATATATGTTTCAAGGGGGTCTTCCTCCACTGGAAATAACTTACTTGAAAAATATCATTTGAAAAAAGTCCACCAAGTGATCATAAAGATCTACTTCTTCATTATATTCGAAAACTTTTGTAACTTTTCCCGTAGTCGAGAGGCAAACTTCTGAAGGAATTATAAACCGCGGAAAAGCCTCCGCTGCGAAGCCAAGCCTGTAAGTATGAGATCATGCATCATGGAGAAGACAAGAGTTTGCTTGGAATTTACTCACTTCGTGAACGCTGTGCCCATTTCTAAAACCACAGGCGGCTTTTCCTGCATCACAGTCTCAAAAAGCGGCATGGCTTTACTAAGTTGTTATGCAGACTTTAGTGAAAATTGATAAAAACTAAAGAATGCTTGAGAATTCCCTGCTTTCTGGTAATGTGACAAATATTTGTTGTGATTTTTGAAGTTTCATTCGAACTAAAATTGAAGTGGGTGGGTTCACAGTATTTACTTGATTCAGAAGATAACTGATTTTTTATAAATCTTCAAGGAAAGATAACTTATATGTCCTAAATAAAGTAAACAATAAAATTTAATTTTTTTTAAATAATTCATCATTCTTCGCAATATCTTATTAGTTAGTTAAAACAATAAATAGAAAACCTTGCTATCAAACACAATCATACTTGTGTATACCGACTGTCAGGAACACCAGGCTTTGAAAACAGCTGAATAATACTGAAGCCTTATGTCCAAACCTACTTTCCAAACATTACTTAGAAAATTGTGGGCTTGTGCAGGCTTGTACTTTAATGGCATTTCGTAAAATTGTAGTGGGCATTTCTGGAGGAGTTGATAGTGCAGTATCAGCACTACTGCTGAAGAAAAGAGGTAATAGCCTTATATTAATAAAACTATTCGCGTAGTTTGGGAAAAGCTGGTCTCTTTAGGGCTTGAAAAGGTAACGACTCTTCTCGACTTTACTATTATTATTAAACGGCGGCGTTATAAAAGGAAGGCTATGCGAAAATTGCCCTACCTTATACAACGCACCCAAGAGACCTGTTGTGTCTTAAAATATCCCCTCTAGGAATTGATGTTCTGCTCACTTTTAATCAGAAAGGATCAGTTCATATTCCACTAAGCTCTTTAAAATAAAATATAAAGAAATGTGTGATCTTCAATCCAGTTCAGAAGAAAAGCTAGATTAGACGATGTGCGTATGTTTATATTAGTGCTGAATTCAAATAGAGAGAAAATTTTCGTCCAGTAAATTTCAAAAATCCATGCAATTTTGTTAGGATTCATTATCAGTAAAATTTCTCAATTTTCTTTTACAGGTTTCGATGTTTATGGCGTGTTTATGAAAAACTGGGACGAATTCGATGAAAACGGGCAATGCACGGGCGAAAAGGATTGGTCTGATGCCCAGTACGTTTGCGAGAAACTACAAATCCCTATCACTCAAGTAAACTTTGTTAAGGACTACTGGACCAACGTTTTCTGGTAATATAATTCCAAAACAGAGATAGTCAGCCTGCATAACGTTTATATTTTGCAGGAGATTCCTGGAGGACTACCAGTCAGGGTTGACACCCAATCCAGATATCCTTTGCAATAGGCACATAAAGTTCGACCAATTTTATAAGCACGCAAAACACTATCTAAATGCTGATGCTATCGCCACTGGTCACTACGCCCGGACTTCTTTTGGATGTTTCTTGGAGAACTACCAGCCTAACACAGGTAGGATTTTCTGCATTTAGTAAAATATAGTTGATACGGCCGTTTGCGCGCTTAATTCAGCTTAATGTGACCAAATGCTAAATTACACAGTCGTATACATTTGTTGGTTTTCATAGTACCGTTAAAGCGTGACGCATGTAGAATACCGACTAGAATTAGCGTGGGAAAAAATGCAATCACTTTGAAACCCATGTTTTGTAGTTATATTTATTTTCTAGCTCTTAATGCCAATCTGGGCGTGGTCATATAAGTCGCTGCGACCAAGGTCAATACACCTTAAATAGCTGAATTGCATAAAATTCCTAGAGAAATCGTATACACGACATTCAGCTATTTAACTTTCGTCGAAACTACTTATATGACCACCCCCCTCTTCCCGAGTTTTCACCATAATTCAGTATAAAAATTGTCTGCAATAATTCAAGCCGTCTAGATGTGTTAAAGCCTGCTTACTAAAAATAAAAGCCGTAAAACTGCAGGCGCTATCTCAAACTAACTTTAACTAGTATATGGGCTTCTACAGTTTTTCTCTTATAGACGTGAGACTCCTTCAGGCAGCTGATGACTTCAAGGACCAAACTTTTTTTCTATCAGGGATAAATCAAAATGCATTGCGTCACACAATGTTCCCACTAGGGACAATGTTAAAGGCACAAGTTAAGGATATGGCGGCTGAAGCTGGATTGCATCGGATCGTCGCCAAGAGGGAAAGCACAGGAATTTGCTTCATTGGCGAGAGGAATTTTAAAAATTTCATATCTGAGGTAAGGAGATTAATAAGTTTTACAGCAATTCAATATTAGCATGTCTTCAGTACTTAGAGTCTAGGCAAGGTGATTTCATCGACATCGATACGGGAGAGATAGTCGGACAACATGCTGGAATTCACCAGTGGACACTAGGACAGCGCTGTCGCATATCAGGCTGCTTAAGGGCTTATTTTGTTGCGCGGAAAGATGTTCATAGCAACACAATTCTAGTAGCAGCAGGAACAGATCATCCGGCTCTTTTTACAAATATCTTGAGGACGCAAATACCTTCTTGGATAAGGCCATCACCTGTAGATGAAGCCGGATCATTTCGCTGTCAATTCAGGTTTCAGCACACAAAACCATTAGTGGGCTGTACTGTGAAAGTAAATTCGATTGGTTTGAGAATCGAGCTTGATGAACCTCTTCGTGCCATAACTCCGGGACAGTATGCTGTCCTTTATTTAGCCGAAGAATGTTTAGGTTGCGCTAGGATATCTGCCATTCAAAACATCAGCCTTTCTGAATCAGATTATGAAAAGGAAAGATCTAAGCTAAAGACCAGCTGACATCGTACATATAAATTTATTCTTACTAACAAATATATGATAAATTATTAAAAATTAAAAGTCCAGGAATTATTTTTACAATGTTAACTCAAGAGAACAGTCAGGGCATCTAAAAATCTAGTCAGGTCTGCTTGTCTTATTTGAATGAGTGAGGACTCGAAAAAGTCCTGCTGGATGACGGAATTACTTTTGAGAGCTGCCTGTTCGAAAGCCTTACCAAAAAAGTTTTTCGGAGAATCTTCTCGCATAGGTGGAATACCGACAAGGATGCATAAGCCACGCTCAATATCTACGGGGCAACTTACAATAAGTGGTAATTCCGGTGCTCGTCGGTTCGTTGAAATCGACACATGACCATGCAGGATGAATTTTGCTAATAACGTAAGCCCATATTGATACGAGAAATACGGATTCTCCTCGTTCAGTATGTAGTACAAGAACGGTCCAGCGGATTGTACTAGATGCATTTCTAAACTGCTCTGCACTTGTCTAAATACAGCCAACAGAAATTGCTTTGCTGAATCAATGCCTTTGATAAGGATCTGTCTATTTTCTCGTGATAAGCTATCTAGCGCTTCCAAAAAACAGTCTTCCGGTGTTTTATCCTTTTTAATTGATTCCAAAATAGCAAGCATGGCGTGGACATAATCAGCTGCGGCAAAACGATTCCGGTAACCGTAC
Organism: Neoitamus cyanurus; assembly: GCA_947538895.1. NCBI lineage: Eukaryota > Metazoa > Arthropoda > Insecta > Diptera > Asilidae > Neoitamus > Neoitamus cyanurus. The sequence goes on from OX384547.1 coordinate 21,633,020, forward strand.
TGTAGTGTGAACGAGCCGTAAACGATGTCTGGGATACCATACTTTTCGGCCAGCCTTTCTATCATTTGGAAGAACTCTTGGCGAAGGATTAAATCCATTGAACTGAACGTTTGTTTTGCTTGTACTAGGGGCAATCCCATTTCGACTAAAAGTTCCCGCAACTTTTTCTCACCTCGGAGTGTCCATAATTTTAATTTACACGCACAATACGTGGAATACCTAGGAATAAAAAAAAGTTCTAGATAATGTTATTGTTACTAAATCGAGTAGCTTGGAATATTTATGTGCACAGAAATCTTATTTTAAAAATCTTTTGCATATTCTTACCTCATAGATTCAAAGACGCTCCAATGACGATACAACGCTAAATGCAAATCATTTTCAAAATTTATCTTTGCGGCAATCTGATTGTTCTGATCTGTTGCTTTATGAGCCAACCGGGATACATGTCCCTGAATATTATCAATTTCCAAAGTGTATGTAGAACTTTCAATTTTTCCCAAAATCAATTGTTCTGTAATGCCAACGATTGCCCACCAGAGAAGATCAATTGAATCTTTCGAAAGTTTCCAAGCCAGTTCAAAAATGGTCATCGCTGCACTTCGCCCATAGAAGCTATACTGACTATATTCGAACATTATCCGATCTCTGTCCTCCTCCCATTTCCTTCGTTCGCGACGTTTTAGTATTTTCTGTTCTATTTTCTCGGCTCGTGAGACTGCTTGATTATTTTCTTCATCGTCGGTTGCGTCTTCGTTTTCGCTGTCCTCATCGTCAGATTCTTGGAATATTTCCTCGAATGCAGGGATACTCTCTTCAGTTGTTGGATCCGCGATTATGCAGACCTGAAAGAACAAGGGGATAAATTAAATTATTGTATAAGGGGTAGAATTGTCTACTCACAACAGTACTTTTATTTCAGTAAAAACTAATTAACCAATTGATATAAATTATTTAAAGTGAAACTTCTAAAACGAGGGTCAACTCGAATGAGAATGTCATCTGTAATGCCTGATAGCGACACTAAAGCCGAACGACAATTTTCACAAAATTTGGCATGATTGTGTACCCGATGTTACAAATTCAAGACCGACTCAAAATACTAAACTTCCTTAAATTCACATGAAAATTGGCACGCGGAGATTTTTGAGGTCGCTGATTTGAAATACGGTGCCAGTGTCAGATTTTGTAAATGGCCTTTTTTAAGCGCTTTAGACTTGAATCCGTTAATACTATAAAATGCCTCAAACTTTAACAAGGGGTCCCTACTTGACCTTTGCTTTATTTTTATGAAATTTGGAATGGGGTAATATTTTAAACTGCAGACGGTTTACGGTTTTCCTAGGCCTTCAGTCATATGAATGAATCGACAGTCTAAAGGCTATGTTAAAATGTGGCAATCAAGTTTGTGTGCTCTACACACGTCTGATAACGTGTCTCCTTTAGTGTTCTAAACATTTATAATAAAAGTCTATAGAGTAGAGTTCTCTTGGATATTTCTTTCAATGAATAGTTTTCTCACTTTACACAAGAGATTTCTAATTTTTTGCGCTTCTTCTATAATTTGAACCAATTAGTGCGCCGAGTTCATTAGGACCCATTACAGTTTTTAATATGAATTTTTTAAACACCACTCCCCGTATACCCAATGCCAGGACCTTTGTGTAACTTTTTTGGCTATTTTGCACCATTTAAAACAAAACCAGTGCCTGAATAATTATCTGCAGATTGTAGAACGTCTGATCTTTTCGCTACCATACCGCAATAAAATTTAATAACATAAGTTATTTTGCAAACAAAACTTAATATGAAATGCTACATAAGTCTTAATTTAAAGTGGCCCTACAACCCGGATGACCCTTTTTGCTTTACACGTGCTACCGACTCATTAGTGCTATTACTAAAACAAGCGCGCACAATAGGGTAAATAACAGTTATATTAGACTTTAGCGGCTACTTACTTGCTTATCACTATAAATATTGCAAACATCAAAGGGTCTGTGCGAGTCAACAATGAAAAATCGTATATCCTCCTCAGGCCGCAGCAACTCCACAATATCTACACCTCCACCGCAATTGACGAGTATCACTAATTTCACATCTTCTTTGTTCTGGATGTAGGCTCGCTGGAGCCCCGCCAAACCCAGAATGGGCACCACAGAGTACAAAGTATGCTCATATTTGAAAAGCGATTGAATTATTTTGCTGGCACAGATCGCATCGATGTCGTAGTTTACTATAATCAAGATCCGTTTTCCAACCAGCACCTTGTAAAAATCGTTCCTGATGTCCTGGATGAACATATTTATGAGTCTTCCCTTCCGTTCTTCGATTAACTTAACTTAACCAGCCATTTCGTGATGATTTAAAGTAAAAAGAAAGCATCAATTGTTGTTAGCTGCGCGATCAGCGTCCGGGTTTGACACCACTTTAAAAATGTTCCCTGGGAGGTTATATTTTGATTTTGACAGAGTGACAGCCGAAAAGGCGGGATCTCCTGTTAATGGTGACCTTATTTGAATTCCTGCTGCTTAAAAGCTTAGAGACGATTTACCGAAATGCTTCATTTTTATGTAACAAATAGTAACATTAAAGCAAATCAATTTCATTAGCTAACTTAGATTCAAGAATTCAGATGGAATCAGGAATTGTAATTTTTAATTTTTCGTATAATAAATCGTTTTGTTCTTTTACGGATTTATGAAGGCTGACTTCCAAATCCTAAATAAAACAAAAAGAATTATTGTAGATGTGTACTGCAGAATTATCAAAGTTAACGTTTTAATCATATACATCCTTTGTGTTCACATTTTCAAACCGGTTTGAAGAAGAAATGTGAGGACTAGTCCTAATCTAAATCAGATATGAATTAAAGTAAAAAACCCATATTGTCGAAAACGTCCAATATTTTTTATTGATTTTTGAATTTTTTATTCTTACGAAGTACATGATATGAACCCTGGAACACCACATGTGGTCACTCGGGCCCTACAGTTCATTTTTTCTTTTTGCCTAATAAAAATTAGTTTTTTCGAACTAACGACAATTCCACCGACAAGTACAACCTCTTTGCTAAAAAATCTTTATATGTAGATGATACAAATTGTAAAAAAAAGTATAGGTCACGAGATATAGCAGATTGCACATACTCCCAAGTTCTCTACGTAGGCGTGTACTCCCAGGATTTAAAACGCTTGGTAATCGTCCACAAGTAGAGTTATTATGAAGATAGCATACTTGCCTACAATAATATTAAATATTGAGTCACGACTCACGAGTGCTTCAATGAGACCCGAACCGATCTCATGAGTGCGGCTTGTTTCGCGGTATCTTTGTCGCAGAAGCTATGGGGGAACGAGCAAATAATTTCTCTATACTTGAATTACTTGTTACCAAAAATATTACATTCGTACAAACCGATCGTATATACTTTTTAATTTGAAGAAGAAATTAAGAGAAGAAAGAAATTAACTGTTTTAAAAGTTTTTAAAACGCATTTCAAAGAAATTTATCATTTTTTCGTTACAAAGTCGTTTCGAAGAAGGAAAGGTGACGACACGTTGCACGTTAAAAGTACATAAACAATTGAACTGCGTCAACCATCCCCACCATGCTCCAATATATTTTTAAATCATTATCGCGTGTTCCTATTGAGTACATACATGCTTTCAATCCTTCCACAATTTTTGGTATTGAATTTTAGCGGAGAAGTGACCGATTTATGTATAAATAACTAGATTACTGGATAGTGGTTAGAAATGGACGGTGGGGGTGTGCCGATTAGGAAATATCAGCGACCTATTTGGGGCACTTGCGCAATTTTATCGGTAGGATAGAGTACCGCATTATAAACATTACCGGCATTCAACGATTTTTATTATTTATACTTTGGTATGTTAGCATGTTTAAAGTTTATTAAATTGTACAGTTGACTGGAGGAAACGGCTCCAGTTCATTTTAAATATTTCACCGATGAAAGTTCTACCTCACTGATCTACTTTATCGCGTAAGTGCCCTTGCCTGTGAATTTCTAAGCAGCACATATCTTGTAGGCTCTTCACCGATGCCTACATGCTTTCCTAACGAGCGAATAGCTGTATTATTATACACTCTGCAGGTTTCCTTATGATTAAAATCTTTTTAACGCACCCATTTATAGATTCCAAAATAAAACTTACTCAAAGCGATTTATTATTACTACTAGTAAACCAAACCAAAACTTAGCGGTCGCATGTGTTAGAACGAATGGCGGATTCTTATCTTGAATTCAATGTACATGCATATGTACATAGTACAAGTTTAATTCTCCCTGCATTGATTTTCGTGAATGGTGGGATGTAAGCCCTATCGAGTAAATCGGGACTAATTAATTGGTCCAACTTAATTTAATAGACCAGGCAGTTTTTCCTTCACTTTCAATTACTCTCAAATTAGTAATTTATTGTGCAGTACATAGATGTATAATTTATTTAATCTTTGCTTAATATATAGACATTTCATTACGGAACGTTCAACTAACACTTTTAAAAATTTGACGGTTATTAAAAAAACCGTTACAATAAAAAAACGACGCCGGACCTTGACCTGCCATCCAAGGCGCATTAAAATTTGCTCAAAATGGCATTAGCTCAAATCTGTTACGGGCCCCGAATTCCACTGTTGATTCAAATTTTACTCACTGCTAGCGCTGCAACAAGTGAACTACACACCCTAGCGCAATTCAGGTAAAATTTTGTATACGCATACACTACTCCATACGCAATTTCCAATAAAATTAACGGACACAATCGCCGGAGAGGGCTAGTGTATGACAAACTCGTTCATTCTTTTGAGTCGCGGTGTGTTTACGATTGTCTGAATATTTCGCTTAAATCATTCCAATAATATTAATTGCCCGTGAAAACACCTGTAATTAAACAATTGTAATTAATATCGCTCGAGTGCGTACCGTCTTGCGGGCATAATAAGGTCACAAAAGTGCAGTGTGTGTGAGAAAAACGTCAAAAAATGCCAACCAAAGAAAAGTGTCATTGCATTTTGTCTGGTCCTTTCACGGTTTTTACGTGATTCTCTTCACAGTTTTTTACTTATTTCGACGTAAGTTATAATTAAGAAGTAACTACGGATGTAGACGTTTGATCGAAAGTGCGTATTTATTGATATATTGATTAGATCCCGAGATTTGTTTACAACAAGCTCGCAATTGCGGAGATTGGCTAGGAGGAATCGACTGCCCTAAAAGACAATTAGTGGCGAAAGTTATGAAGAGCTTTATGAAAATTTAACGCCGAAAAAAGGAAGTTTTTCGTTAGTTCTTTTAATTAACTGAGCAGTACGGCAGCCAACATGTTTACGAAGAAAAAGAAGAAACCACAGATTTCGATGCCCAGTAACTTTGAGCATCGAGTACACACGGGCTTTGACAAAAGGGAGGGTCGCTACGTCGGCCTGCCCCTGCAATGGGCCTCAATTGTGGGCAATAACCAAATCCTTAAGTCGACAAATCGTCCCCTACCACTTGTTGATCCTTCTGAGATCACACCCACGGAAATCCTCGACTTGAAGACGATTGTTCGACCGCATCACAACAACAACAAAATTGAAGATAACGGTAACACGGCGGTGCCACCGACGACAACACCTGCTAATGGTATAGTACTACCCAAAACCTCTCATGTCGCCAGGTCAAACTCATTGAGGAGCTCCAGCCCTCCACGAATCCGACGTGACCTCCGTGGTAACGCAAACATTCCTCCAGCTGTACCAGAAGAAGGCACAATTTCACAGCAGCAGTATTCGAGCATAAGAAGAGAAGGCGGTGCATTCACGTCAAAACCCCAGCCTCAGCAACCTGCCCAAATGAATCCTGGGATGCACGATTGGAACGTTCGTCCCGGAGCAACCCATGTGGTCCCTCCCCCAAGTCAATTCTACCCAGAAGGACAATTTCAAAAGAATGTTAACGGCAATGGACTGCTAGCTGTGCATACAGAAGTCAACGGGCCCCACTTTCGACCGCCGCAATCATCACCAGCTGGCTCAATTGCGAGCTCAACCAGGCCTCCACACGCGCAGTTTGATCATAATCCTCGAGAGCCGCTACAAACGATTCCTGGCCATCCTCACCCTGCTCAAAGCATTCCACACTCCAGCTTCCCCCCTCCACACCACGTGCCTCTGCACATGCAAAATCAAAACCATCAACAGCAACCGTCGCATAATTGGCCCCTACAGCCTCCTAGTGCATCTGCTGTCCCTGGAGCTTTAAATGAACAAATTCCCCCTCAAGCAGCTCACATCCAACCCCATCATCCACACCATCCTGCGTCTAATCATGGTGGAAGCACTAAGGCTAGCTCAAGGGCTTCTAGCTCTAGTGGGGGCAATAGTTCAGTGGTTCAACCTGGTAACACAGCGCCCATTGCTCCTCCGAAACAGGAACAACGGCTTACACATGAACAGGTAAGCGTACATATTCATATTTCACTAATTTTTTAAACAATTTATCAACCTTAGTTCCGGGCTGCTCTACAAATGGTTGTTTCTGCTGGAGATCCTCGAGAGAATCTGGAAAATTTTATGAAAATTGGTGAAGGATCAACAGGGACTGTTTGCATTGCTACAGATAAGTCTACAGGTGAATTGTTTTTGATTTTGTAAAGTTGCTTGCTGAGGTAGAGACGGAGAAACACGGACGCGCGCTTTCACGTAGACGTGCCTTATCGCATTTGTTCGTACGTGACCCCAATACGAAATTGGTCACATCACTAGTTGCAGGTTGAATGAAACTCTAGTGCAGAGTATGTCGTGAACCAAGTAGGGGAAATTTTTGTTGATTATGTTGAGGTATTTAAACTGAATTAGGAATAATTAAAAGTTGGCACAGTTAGCGCAGTGGGTTTTTTTAGGTTTGTTCGGTAGGCTTAGGGCCGACCTACCAGTAATGTACCTATTCTTCTAACAAATGAATAACTGAAAAAACAGCCTATGATAATGAATGATAATTCCGTTTAGTTTATATTCGCTGGGCTATCAGTTCTGTCGTACCCTGAATACCTCATCATCTTAGAAGCGGTAGTTATTGACAATAGTCATTCTGCGTACGCGAAAGAACGCTTTATCGTAGACAGAGTGCGATGTTCCTTGGTTATTTTGGATGATAGGCGCATAACTTCATATTTTAAGGCAGTAGAGAAGTTTTTTTTGTTACTGCTTAAAGTGCTTTTACCGTCGATTTGACGATTAGCAAGTTGTGTTCTAATTAAGCAGTACCGCCAGCGTGCTTATATCATATTCTTCTACTCTAAATTTAAGCAGGATTTATGTCCTTCGGCTTATGACAGAATACGAAGAGGATACGAAATGTGGTTTTAATAATTGTAACATCAAGATATGGGCTATAACTAGCCTGTAGATAGAGTGGCTCCCTTGTTCGGAAGAACGTGACGTCGTGGATTCTATTTGCACTTATGGCCCTGCGCCTTACACAATGCGTCGCATGGCTTTACCCTCAAAAGATATTGGTGCACCAAACGGCCACTTTCACTCTCTGATTATATTATAAACAATGTGCTTTGTATCGTGTGACTTCATTGACTACATCGGTAAGATTTCATTTCGCTTTGCGTACAGAGATATTTTAGTGTTGGCGGTCGTTAACACAACAGGTATAATACTCTGGCTGATTCGTTTTATTCTGCATATTATAAAGATTATTCTAACTCTTCTTACTTTCTTACCGACCAAGCTATCTGTTACCGCATCAAAGTACACCTTATCCCTGTAATGTTCCTGATAAATATCTCCTGAGTATGGAGGTACTCTAAAAAAGTCAGCCTTTTAGAAATGATATGCAGAGTTTCCACTGTAGGCGTTGTTGGTCGAAATTATGATAATCATTTATTGCTTTGATTCATTGGCTCTTAACAATCAGAAAAAGAAAATATTAAAGTTGGGATTGAAGTGAAACAAAATTGATATGATTGTGTTATATGTTATTAACAATAAGACGTTTTTTTACAACATTTGAACAAAGATATAGAATAAGCAATTGCATCAGAAAACCTTCGGAATATTCCCTGATCGGTAGACCTTTAAAGAATACTCGTCATACGCTGAATGCAATCCACTCACTTCAATCTTTGTTACGATAGCGAAGCGCTTATAAACTCCACATTATCACTAAGCCTAGCATTTCCGCATCCATCAATAACCCGACCAACTATAAAAGCTTTAATTCCCTCACTCGTTTTAGCGTAATCTTCACAGAAGTTTTGAGCATTCTCTACTGGTAGGCATATTAGCAAACCGCCAGATGTTTCAACTGCTAAGCCAGCAGAAAGCTTTTTGTCGAGCCCTAAAGTTTTACCGAATTCCCGAACGTTTTTTATTATTGGCAATTTCTCTATGACAATATCAACTTTCTCTGTTTGGAATTGAGCGAGATTCTGTGCGTGACCCAAGAGGCCGAAGCCAGTAACATCAGTTGCAGCGTGAGCACCGTGTTTATGCATTAGCTCAGCCCCTAGGAATATATGGAATTAGATTTTTTGTGCTTAAATAACAAGATAAATACCCGTTTTGTTTAGATGGGCCATTGATTTTACAGCCATCCTAAAAGTTCCTTCAATGTCTTCCCTCGTGAAGGAAGACTCACAAATCTTCTGGAATTTATCGTTGTTCTCCTGCATCCAAACGAACAGATTTGTGGCTAACTGAGTACCAAGCGGCTTTGTTAGAATAACTGCATCACCTGCTGTAGCGTTGCAAGGCCTGAAATGAAAAGTTAGGAGTTATGGTGGAACCTTGGACATGTTATGCGTACATTATAATTTCTTCCTTCTGGCACACAGACGTTGCTATCCCGCCTATCATGCACCAAGGGTTAACGGCGATGTTTTTTACAAGAACTTTACATCCGGCTTCAGCAGCACCGTCCTGAAAACCTTCGATGAGCATTGGGATAACGATATCTCTTTGAGCTTCAGAAAATCCGGTTGGGGCACTTAAAATCATGCTGAGTTTGTCGATATTTGCAACGCCGACAGAGTACATGTCGCTCACAACGTTAGCTAAGGCAATTTTGCCCATAATTTTCGGGTTATCGATTAGCGGGTAGAAGAAGTCTACTGTTTGTACAAGGGAAAGGCCTTTGGAGCGCGATAAGGGAATTACTGCGGAATCCATGCCAACTCCTAGTACATTTAACAATTAGTTTCTGGTTATTTTATTTTTATTGCGATTTTTAAAAAGATACCTATTGAATCTGGAGCGCTTGATTCAGCAGTTTTAGATGGAAGAGGCTTATCGATGGTGTGGAGTATGTCGGTGCCCTCAAGATATTTGGTTAAAACATCTTGAGGGACCTTGCAGCCTCAGCCGCGAAGGGTTGAGAATTTGGTTAGACGGAAATCGGGGTCTAACCCGTGATCCGTCGGATTAAACATTGTTTACAAATGAAAAATGGAAAAAATGTTATCAAAAATTCTCGCAGAATTCTGAAGTTTTTTATGCACTGAGGTTAGGTCATCGCATCGCAATTGCTGTCACTTGTTGGAGTTTATGCACAGCGGTCGCATGGGCATATTTAGGCGGTTAGTTTTAAAATTGTAGAATAGGTCGGGTAGAGTATAGAAAGTAAATAAGAAATTGCTTTATTTATTAAGATTTTCCAAATAATTATGTTAATGTTATATGTATTTATAATGCATGTTACGGAACCCTAAGTTGATGCGTGTACGACTCGCACTTGGCCGGTCTTTTACAAACTATTTTCTTCCTGTGATCGTCGATGCGCTTTTCTCCTTTATCTATCAATATCTTTTATGCTAAAACAAAAACACAATACACCACTGAAACAATTGCAAAAAATATATATAATACACTTGAAGGCAAAATCGTCCACTTGTTCCGCTTTGTTCGGTCCTCTTTACTTTTTGGGACGTAAACATAATATGATGGGACTATTGTTTTCTTTTTTCTACGCTTTGCTAAAAAATATAGTGAACACCGCATCATACAGCTATAAGAACTAAAAGTTTTAAAGTACAATATTGTGTATAGAAATTTTGCTTACATTTGGAAATGATCTTAACTTTTAGGTCGTCAAGTAGCTGTGAAGAAAATGGATTTACGAAAGCAACAACGAAGAGAATTACTTTTCAACGAAGTGGTCATTATGCGTGACTACCACCATCCGAATATTGTGGAGACATACTCGAGCTTCCTGGTCAACGACGAGTTGTGGGTAGTTATGGAATACCTGGAGGGTGGAGCGCTCACGGACATAGTAACACATTCCCGAATGGATGAAGAGCAGATAGCAACTGTCTGCAAACAGTGCTTGAAAGCCCTTGCTTACTTACATTCCCAGGTATGGCTTTAATCATGCTATTGAGGTAGGAGCAGTAATAATGATTGTGTTTTGTAGGGCGTTATTCATCGGGACATCAAATCCGACTCCATTCTACTAGCAGCTGATGGTAGGGTGAAGCTCTCTGACTTTGGTTTTTGTGCTCAGGTTTCACAAGAATTGCCTAAGAGGAAATCATTGGTCGGAACTCCGTATTGGATGTCCCCAGAGGTAATATCGCGTCTTCCATATGGACCAGAGGTAGATATTTGGTCTCTCGGCATAATGGTTATTGAAATGGTTGATGGCGAGCCGCCCTTCTTCAATGAACCTCCGTTGCAAGCTATGCGGCGAATACGAGACATGCAACCGCCCAATTTGAAAAATGCTCACAAAGTCTCACCACGACTGCAGTCCTTCCTGGATCGGATGTTGGTAAGAGATCCAGCACAGAGGGCAACTGCCGCTGAACTCCTTGCTCATCCATTTCTGCGCCAAGCAGGACCGCCTTCCCTACTCGTTCCACTAATGCGAAACTCTAGGCAGCATAATTAATTATTACTTATTTAGGCTTCGGCACCAGAGTGCTCAGAGGAGCCCTCCACGCGAGCGTATTTTAACCAATGACGATATTTGCGTTGTAATCCATGCATGCAGTTTCATTTTAACTTTGTATACTTAATACAAAAGGACGGTTTGTTAAGTTTTGCAATTTTAATGATAATTTTAGGAATGAAAGTGTAATTTATGCAAGGTTACTGTGCCTTAAAGTATACCATATCTGCTCTTAACTGCAATTTACATTGTGAATACATATAGTAGGAGAGGCCTTGTAGTTCAATACATGACATCAACGAAAAACCGAAAACAGGCTGAATTTTTGTTGTTATTTAAATTTCGGACAATTTTAACGATATAATTTTTTTATACAATTCTGCATTTATGTCCCCCCACGGGGCTAGTCCAACGAAAGTATTGTGCTTGCAAGTACATCGATTTTAAGAAAAAGTTATTAAAGCGTCGTAAAGATATAAGGTACTGTATGTGGTTTTGTAGTTTAAATTAATTTTTTTTTTGTAGAGAAGTCGCAAGTTTTCGCTATTTTAACTTCAAAGTATTGCGAACGAGGTACGGATGTATTATGTTTTCTCTTATGGTTGAGTACTTTGTGCTATTGCACAGGTTTTTGTTTACTGTTTTACCTATAATATGACTTCAAACGATTCAAGTGTGCTTTGAGTTTGCCTGATTGAAGGCAGGGTTTCTATGAAATTGAGAAAAAGGTCTGCCTTTATTTAGAGATTTTAGCGTATTTTTATATGATAGATTAGCATATTCATAATTCAAAGAAAATGGTTGTTGTGAGTATCTTACTAAATATCAATTTCTGCAATTTAGCTACTGTTTTTGTTTCATGCACCTGGTGAAAAACGCAATCGCTTTGATGCGCAATTCAGCACAGTAGTCTCTGAAGCTAAATTCTGCATCTAGGCGGTTTTGATGCATTTTTGAATTTACCCCATGTTTGTACCATTTCATGCATTTTTTGTGATTGTGTCTGTAGTCCTAGCAGTCCCCGAGCGCTATTAAAATTTCGGCGTTGCACTATTTTAGCATTATTTTTAGTTGGAGCATATCGCAATATCTCCAATTCCACTCTGTCTATAATAAACTTAAGTGATTTTGGGAAAAATACTTACATTTCCAAAAATTGATTGCAATTTTCTATCATCTAAAAGTCGATACGAAATTTATCGAGAAGCCTTTGAATGTCGATTATAATTATGTAGAAATTTGGTTGTTACGTGCCTTAAATTCGACTGACTAGCTTCCGAAAGTTCATTATATTTGGCGCCTTTTATTTTAAATGTATTCCAAATTGAGATGGCAGGCGCATAGCCGATATCCTCCCCTTGTCAGTTTCGTGCTGATTCAACTCTAACGATCGTTTGATGCGTTATAGCTATAGCACGTATTTAATGGCTAATTGTGTCTCATCTACATATACCCCCCACCAGATGAATGTTAAAACTAAATTGTGCTTTTGATTGTAGAAACTGGTATTACAAAAATGCCCTAGGTTACAACTGGCTGCTTAGTAGAAGTAGGGAATTTCTTTTAAAAATATTTAAGTCTCGAAAATACGATATGTTTTGAAGTCATAGTTGTATGTAAAACGGATACGTCTCAGGCCATCAAATAGCGATGAAACTGTGGGACTCGTTACGTTTTCCTCTATTGCCGTTCCATCCATTTAAAAGTATATTTATAGTTCTGTTGCAGCAAGAGAATTTTTATAGTTGTATCTTTCATTTTTAACTGATACCGGCTACCGATGCATGCTTACAGACATTATGGCATAAGCAGCTAAAGTATTATGTCGTGTTGTTCCATTGAAGACATAAAACTGTTAACAAAGTTATTGACGAGGGTATTATAAATTCACCCAAATTTACTGCGAACGAATAGACATTCCAATTAATTTATATTATAGTATTATTTTGTATATTTTATATTGTGTTGTTTTTATTTGTTTAGTCCTGATTTGTAATTAATTAAAATAAATGACATTTGTAAAGTAAACTTTGCCTTTTCACTTAAGTACAATTTTATTGAAATGCGTACCAGACAAAAAGGCAAGAACGGAAATTGACATAATCTGTAATACGCTTGATTTTTATGGTATCGTAGTACCAGGAGTACCTGGTTGGAGGTTAAATTTAACCTGCCGATTTTCCCCCGGTCATGTTTCCCCTGTTGTATTTCAGTCTATAAAATATTTTGTAAAAGGCATATTTCAGTCAGCCAGAAAATTGAAAGGGGAACAATGACCGGGGGAAATGAAAAGAAAGAAAAGAAAGAGGAAACAGTGGATCGAGGAATAACCAGGGGAAAATCGGCAGAGTAAATTTTGAATGCAGAATGTTTGTTTCATTGGTAACAAACGCCACAGCCATATTTTGTTTCGAGTTTAGTCGAAACGCCTTGAGAAGCCTGAATTTCATGTATAGGATTCCTAGAGGTATTTGGCATATAATTTAGCTTTAATTCATTACTACTAAACTCGACAAAATACGCAATTCCACCCTGTATCTTTTAAGGTAGGTATGTTTACTCCTACTGGAATAATAAAACTCAGATACTTGCGAAATTGTGTACGTAAAAAAAAGTTATTCAAGATCATCTCAAGCCCAAGGTCACGATAAGTTGCATAATTACATATATCAAGTGTAAATCTATACTCATTGCCTTGTGTCTCCGACCATTGTACGTGTAACAATCTTAGAAAATAGGTGTGACTAAAAAATAAACGAAAAACATCTTGGATTTTCTTGAAAAGAAATATGCAGGGGTTACTGATTTCAATCACCATAACTAGAAATATTTTTTAAATGACTAGATTGCGACTACATTCTACAGGATTCGCAAAGGCACGCTCAGGACAAACACGCCGAGCAGTTCAGACTGGTACATAAAAAAACGTTCTCGGTCGTGAACCCAGAACCTTTCATTGAAAGCAGAGGCAATCACACGAGCGAGAGGTAAAAAATATAAGCGAATAGTTTGCGCCCATGAACGACTACGAATTCAGCGACGTCAAAATAGGTAGGTGTCGACTTTTAGATCCGAGCCGATCGTCAGATTTCAGAATAGGAGATCCTAGAATAGAAACCTCCATAATGTGTATATTGAACGATTGAAGCTACAAGGTTCGTCTTTTAGTACTCTGCCAGAACGTATTTTCCGAACTACACCATATTCATATACACCCAAGAAAAACACAAGAGATATGCCTATTTATTTGCTTTATTTCTTAATCAATCGAATAAATAATATTTCAATAATTTCAATGCTCGAATAGAATTTCTGCTTCTGTTCAATATTTAACGTACAATAAGAGTATTTAATTTAAACAACTGACTAGATCACACGGATCTTACAATAATATCTTAATTTCAACAAATGTCTTCCTCTGCAGCGGATTAATTTACTTCAATTTGTTAATATTTTTGTTTTGTTTTTACGAATTTAAGTAAATCGCTAAAGTATGACGTCTTGATGGGTAAAGGGTAAACATCTTCTGCTCCAAGACGGGCTATTTTAAACGTAGATTAGTTCGAAAGTCATGAAAAATTTCCTAAGAATTATCTACGAGTAGTTGGTTAAGTTGTTCTTCATAGAGGAGACTGTATTTTTCTTCATTTCATTTCCCTTACTCACTGACAAACAAATTCAGTAACATGCTGGACGAGCGAGATTTCGATGCGAATCTCGTCAATATTTTTTTTTTAAATTGGTATTTAACATTTCACCTGGACGGTACTAAACAATTTTGAATTGAAGGCAAAATTTAGTAAGATAAAAATGCTCGGGCGTGATTACAAAAAAAACAAACGAAATCTTGTGGAGGTAATCTACAGGGATAGTATACTTCCTTTTTGGTCTCACACTTCTTCGCCGTTTGAGGGCAGAGTTAAGTTACGTATTTAAAACACTTAGAATACTCAAAAACTAAAGGAATCTTTTACACACCCTATCTGGGTAGGTTAGGAGCTAAAATTAAATGTGTAAACATCTTTTGCTTTCTTTCTTGCTTCAAAGCTCATTTCCTCATTGCACTATTTTTTTCATTTCGATGCGTTCCGGACGATTGCATAAACATGCTTAAATAAAGACAATTCTAACTTCGACTTCTACATAAATAAATAAAAAACAAAACTGCCAACAAAAATACTTAAAAAAAAATAACCAAAATAAATGCTTAATCAGGTACATGTTTAGGCCTAAATAAAAACTTGAAATCATCGATATGTTAATTCTCTCAAGAGTTAAAAGCGTTGAGTCGACAAAATAACGTTTTAAAAATATCATTTCATCTTTCAGATGATATGAACTTTACTACCGCCGTTGGCAATGTCTGTTATTTTGTTGGAGGTGCTTTTCTCCGAATAAGTTATCTCTCAATTTATAAACTGATTGTAATAAAAAAAATCTTTTTTTGAAATGTTGTCACACCAGCAAGATTTTCAACAAAATAGAAAAACTAAATTCCATTCCACATACAAATATTCTCTGAAAATATAACAAAAGTAAATTAAGGAAGTTATGCAACCATCAGGTAAGTGACGAGCGCGGGACGTTCTTTAAAGACAGAAAGTTTGTTAAATCACGAAAAGTATCACAAGTCCTAATAATAGTTAGCTATCCCACTATACTTCAGGACGAAACGAGAGGACTACAACAAGAAGGTATCAGATGTTTTCTACGGCAACGTACGGCTGAATTGCATCAAATTAAGCATAACTGCGATTAGCACTTCCCGTAAGTGTCGCAGAGCCACCAAAAATTAGAGATTGGCCTGCTGTGCGGCCCCAGGTCCGATATTGGCGCCGATATTGCTCGAGAGAATTTCATGTTCCTTCTTCGCCTGATGCAGCCAGTTCCTCAAATCGCGCGTTCGTTCCACTAAACTTGTGGTGTAGTTGACTGCCCTTGGGTTTTGCGAAACTATTGTGTTCGCTGCCATTACGGCTCCACTCATAGTACTTTGCATTCGGCCAGCAGCCAGTTGGCGATACGTTTCCAAGCGATCGGCTAATGTTGGAATTGATTGCGGGGCATGGAGTAAAGGCGTTGGTGTGTTGGCTGGAGGCGCGCTTGGTGATAGAAGAGCCCAGTTTAAATCTGGTGTTGTGATTTGCGATGATGGTGATAGACCTGCAAACAAATTCGTGTTAGTACTAAATTTGAACTTATGGTCAGGAAATCTGCAGTACGAGGGTAGTACGAAAAGTTCTCGGATTGACTATCTATCAGGCTTACCATTAGACTACTCGCGTCCTTCAAAACGTATACTTTATTCTTTTATGGAATGTAGGTTTTCTTACTAAGTACATTCACTGCTACTGTACATATTTGCTCTCAGCAATTTTTTTTGAAAATTATTTAATAAGGAAGAATAAAAATTTGTTTTCCTTTTGTCAGTCCGAGAATTTTTAACACTTACACTATCATGTCCTCATGCTTACCATGCGTTTGCTGCTTGCTGAGAATATCTAGGATTTCGCGAATCTCTGCATTGAGTATTTCCAAATTTTGGATACATTCCGAGGACTCCTGGTACATTTCCTTCCTCCGATTTATATTTGCTTGATTCGTATCACTGGCAAAGTCTGTGCTGCTGAAACCTGAGCTCGAATGGGACGACAAATCACTTAGAGTGGCGTCGTCTTTGCTTTCGATATGTAAAAAATCCATAGGCTTTTCCTTCTCGTATATCCGTTGCAGCGACTCTTCTAGGTGTCTAAGGCGTATCACTTTCTCACCAAGGAGGGCACGTGTCCGATGAAGGTTCACTTCCATTTCGGTAAGCTCACGCTCCTCCTGAATGAGCTGGTCTAGGGTGTGTCTTGTGCTGCTCATTTTGTGCCGCTGCTTAATTTCCCTCTGGCGAGCCCTAAAGTTTGTGCGTTGCGTTCGAAGTGATTCCTTGGCTCGCCGCACCGAGTCCCGCTCTAGGTGTATTCGGTGCTTGAAGAACTCTAGTTCCGAGCTAGTGCCAGCATGATCGTTCGATATATCTGAGAAGGGGTATCGCAAGTGGTACGTAGTGTCGAGGGTATTATCGGGAAACTGATCTTCGAGATCTTCCAGTTTCTGCAGCTGGCGACGAAGGCTTTCGACCGGAGTGCAGGGCCGGTCGACTTTGTAGTTTTCCGTATTCAACCGGGACGTTGAGGCTGATTTCATGCGGGAGAAGAGCTTCTTTCGCTGACGATCGCGGGGGTTATTGTTGTTTTCTTGGTTGCGTTTAAAGGCTTCTGAATCAGAGTTTCCGTTGTCGCTGAAAGGGGCGGGAAGGTACCTACCCCGGGGGTAGTTGTTTGAAATTGTCGTGTCCGACTGGCTGATGGATGTGGTATCATCTTGGTAGTGTGCCTGAAGTTGCTTAATGTACTTAGATGCAATGCCTAACTTCCTATCTTTACCCTGAGCACGATCACTGGACTTCTCTCTAATGTGATCTTTGATCGTGACCTGGTTCTTAGGAGTCAAGGGTGGTTTTCCAAATTCAACGTGCGGAGATGATGCAGACGCACTTCGATTCTCACTGTTACCGATTGAAGGCTTATTGGACGTAGATCGCTCTGTCTCTGAGCCCGTTGTCGTAGTCAGACTCTGTTGCTGTGTAGCCTGTTGTTCCCGTCTACGATTGCGTCGTTCTAGAGACAATTTAACGTCCGTTTTCAATCTTATGTACTTTTCCTTAAGGCAGCGATATTTGTCTTCGAGCAACCGCTTCTCACAGCGTATTTTCTCATAAAGTCTATCCTCTCCTGACTCCCGCATTCTTTGACGCTCCATGTCCATTTCATGAGCCAATTTATCGCGCATTTCAGTCAACTTCCCTGTATGCTCCTTTTTCAAAATCTCTTCCTCACTTTTCAAATCCCGTTCAAGTTCTTGCAGCATCTCAGCATGATTTTGCTGCAGGGTATCCACCGTGGCTTTATGCTCCTCCAAGATTGTTTTCCGTTTCACCTCAAATTCTTCTTGCAGCGATAGTCGGTACTCCTCCAGTTTCGCGTTCTGCTCTTCCTCGAAGTCCTTCTTAGCCAAATCCAACTTAACGTTGTACTCGTGCTGTACGTCTAGAATTTTTTGATTGTACTCCCTCTGCAGCTCGTCAACTTCAGCCTGAAGTAGCTGATCAAATTTCTCTTTTTCAGTCTGAATCCGTTGTCTTTTTTGAGCTTCACGCTCCAGGCGGTAGGATTCGATTTGTTTTTGGATTTGATTGTCGACTTCAGCTTTATCCTTAAGGACAAATTCGTCAGTAACTTCGTTTAGACTTTCGTTCTTAAATTCCGTCTTTAAGGAGTTCAGCGTCCGTTCATTCTCTTCAAGAAGCTCTTGTCTTTTTGACTCGAGCTGTTCTAGCATTTCTTCGCGCAGCTTCCTTTCTTCAGCGTCCCGTTGCTCCTGCAGGAGCTGCTTTAACTCGAAGATCTTTTGCTCATGATCCTTTTGTAAATTCTCAAGATCCCCGCCCTTGAAGTCCATTGAGTCCATGTGCTCGTCATCCCCTGTTTTCAGGATAAAGCTCCTTATAGAGCTTCCTCTGGACTCAGAGTCCGTATCTTCATATAGTGGTTTGACCAAGTTCCGCTCTTTCATCTTATCCAGGATTGAGGAACTCTGAGCCGAACTAGACTTGTCGGCGCTATCAGCGCTGAATGTCCTCCCCAAGGACAGTAACTTGTTCTGAGGACGATTCAAAATCTCATCGGAGCTTATATGGGCCTTCAAAACGGGTTTAAGGACCTTTATTGGAGGTTTGGCAACTGGAACTACCTTTACTTCTTTAACGTGCTTCTCTTCCTCCTGTTCTTCCATGAAGTCCCACGGGTCGTCGTCGTCTGAGTTTTCTGATACATCAGGGCTTGGGCCAAACTTTCTAGAGCTACTAGGATCTTCCTCGGGTGAGAAATTGTCTTTCATCTTAATTTCATCTAAATTAAATCGCACGCTCTTCCTGTCTTCGTTGTCATCCTCAAACTTGCGTCGAACATCAGTCAGGCTGGAGTCCCTCAAAATCCCTTTTACACTAGGAGGCAGGGACTCCGTAAATAAGCTCCTTCCTCTACAGTTGTCCTTCGACCAGTCCACGAAATTATCAGTACCTCGCTTTATATTTGACTTAAGGAACATAGACCCAGTCCCCGATAATGAGAACCCTGTTGGCCGCCTATCCTTATCCTCCTCCTCTTTGCCCCTTCGATTGAAACCCAGAGACGAATCCGTTTCGGGATTAAACCTCATATCCAGGCCAATCTGTGGATTAGTCTTAACTACTTCAAATCTTGAATTCTTTATAGGATCGTGGGCAAGTAGCTTTCTCTCACGTCCCTCAATAAATCTATTCATATTCATTTTAAAGTTAACTACAGGCGGTTGCGGCGGCGGGGGCTCGCTTGAATTCAGCTCGGACTCCTCGTTGCCTTGGAGGCTACGAATCCCTGAGTCCAGTTGGGAGGCATCATCAGACACGTCTATCACAGAGCCAGAGGCGGCGGGTATATTGTTTTGCTTGCTTTGTCGCGCTTGTTCCACTAGTTCACGGTATACAGCGTCCAGAGGGTGGTCCCATTGACTCGCTTTCGTCTTTACATTGTAATAGTAGTGCGCTTGAATCTCTTCGTTGTAGCTGCAAAATAGGCGAGAGAAATAATATGAGAAAATTGCATTCAACAATGGCAGCCTATTGTGTATGAAATTCAATTGTTTGTATGAATCGCCAACGATCGCTTTACGCCCCATTTTATTTATGTACATTTTCAGGGAGTTGTGTGCAATTGTAAAAAATTCCGCCAGAATGCAGGAAGGTGCTACACTGAGGAACGAAGGAGCTGGAGCTTTTCATTGGACTTTCAATTGTCGAAATACTATAAGTGCCACCTGACTGTGTTTAATTAATGCGACAATGGTTTCGTCTCGTTCAGCAGGTGAAGGGGGCCTAATAGGTACGTAGATTTTGAGATACTTCTCAGCACTTCAAAGGTCAAGCCCCTCGGTTAGATAAGACGCTGTATATACCGAAAAAGCCTCAAAACGAGGAAGCATCTTATGGATTTAATATAAATAAAATGTAGTATCAGAGATAATAGAACCACGATGACTTTGGGTCAGTTTAGACAAACGGAAATCAAATACAAACATTTCAAACGTTTAAATAAAAACGATGTATGTACGAACGTACTGAAACTAGAATTGACATAATCTAAAAAAGCAAACGCACCTATTTAAAGCATGAGGTCCGACTATCATACTATTTAAATGTGGTATGATTATTTGGGCCTTAGGAGGGGACAGTTATTGTCTTATATCACGTGTGAAAAGTTTAAAAATATTTCAGGAATTAGCCAAATGGAAATGTTCCTGACAATGCAGGACCACAGACTTCGAGGTTTCAAAACACGCAATATGTTCATTGAGTTAGGGAGGTCTTCCTTACGCTTGCTTATCATTCAGCAGACGTATGTAAACTATGTACGAGCTAAGTTTAGATTCTTGGCACAAATGGAAGAATAACGAAAATATTGGATATTTGTTATTTGAATCGTTGATGCGATTTTTAACTCAAACCAGTTGTTGTTGGGGTGTTTAAAAATTTCCCGGCTTAACTTGGTTAAAATGACGATTTAAAAAAAAAAGTTTTATCACATTCATTGAACGTGTGTTAAGTTTCGTTGTGTTGCGGTGCCTAATTAATTTAGAGAACATTTTGAACCGCTAAAGAGTAATTAGATTTGGCGGGTGTTTTTAAGTGGTTGGTTGTCCGCTAGTATTCTTTCACCCAAACTGTTATTACCCCACTTTACTCATGGTTGTCTTATTTTCCCCAAGCTAGACTCCTTCCGCTCTAGAAAACTAAATGCTGCATTCGACGACTGCGTTAGGTTTATTTCAGAATTTAGCTCTACTTTGCTTGGATGTTCGCTTGACACGTTTTGTATTATATTTAAAACGCAGGATGGTGTTTTTCCTTTATAAGATCGACGCAAGCACTTATATTTTGAATTATTAGTCATCTACTCCAGGTCTAGTCTTGTCAGTTTAAGATGCTTAATAAAAGTTTGTAAAACTTGTAGTATCTGATACTAAAAAACGTCTCTTTGGGTCTCAAACAACATATGTATTAGTTATTTCATTACAATACAGTTCAGTACATTCCGAAATGTCTGCGAGTCAACTAGAAACACACAGATGAGTTATTTTACAATTTTTAAGAGGACACTTAAAAACCCTTTACTAGGTAACTAATGGGACCCTAAAAAAGTCATAAAAAGACTTTCACTTCATCGTCCTAATAAGCTTTTATTTGTCTTTCCCCTGCCATTCAGCTCTGCGGAACTAAAAGACCGTCGGGTAATAACAAACTTTTTATTAGTTTTTAGTTTTAAGACCAGACAGACATATGCAGCAATCAAGAATGATCAAAATCCGCCGGACTCTATGGAACGAAAAGTTGCAACTTTATACGATCAGGACTGGAAATAAATTCGCCAGGTTCTGCAACTGAAACGGCAGTAATAAAATGACTCCTTCGCGTCTACTCGAAGCTCCTTCGAAAACTATTCATGGAAACATTTTATAAGAAAAGATATAAAAATTTTATATTAAAAAAAAAAAAAACGTCCTGCCCTGGAGGATGTCTTGAAGCGACTTGATAAAAGAAATCCTAGAAGAAAAGCGAAAGGAGAAATCTGCAGTATTCGAAAATGGAGCAAAGAGCAAACAACAGAGCCCGCAGCTAGCCGTACCAAAACATCTCAAGCAATAGAAATTCAGACTTTTGCACCTGCTACAATGGCACTCAACAGAAATTCTCAATAATTAACCCACAAAGAGGAAAATATGGCACAATTCCCAGGGGGATTAGCGCCGCATTCATTCAACAGCCTAGTGCGCGACGGGTTTTTAATTTGTTCAATGGAAAATTATCCCAGAGCATATTTTGTCCTAATTTGGCTGGCATGGTAATACAAACATAAACAGCTCCCCCAGAAAATCCCGGGCACGAACTGGAAGTGCATAAGGCACTCGTTTGCTCCGCAGAACAATATTTTCCGACAACAATGCAAAAATGCAGTATGCTCAGGACCGCATAATTAATCACGCTAAAACTTAAAAAAAAAAATTATTTTTTTTTATAACCAACTTATGCTTACCAAATTTTCCAGTCAGGTGGGAGAGCTTGCATCAAACCCTCCTTGGCCAAGTGGAGCAAATGCGGCTCCTTTCCTGGATCAACGCCAATCTTTATCGCATACTCATTGATTTCTGCAAGATAGAAAGAGAGAAAACATGAAGAACGAGATGAGAAAAATATAATCAGAAAATGGATGTCACTGGAGAGGAAAAGGAAAAAAATGGGAAATCTCTGGCAGAACGGAAACGAGCGGCCTTCTTTCTTGTGACTTTTCAAAGACGCAAAAGGGGGATATGACTGCCGGCAGTGAACTTGAAACTGCAATTATTGGAAAATGCCTGAATTCGTACAAATTTGGGCGAATAACAAGACGTCAGGACTTTTTCAAGTGTTCTGTCTTGCAAAGTAAGGTTTAGTCTAATCCTGGGCGACTTGAGATATTTAACAATTACTCAAAGAAGGAAAGGAAAATGCTGTTATAGGACGTCCGGACAGCAGGAGGCAGTACGCAGTTAAGGACTGATGAATGAGTCATTTATTTAGTCATTGATATGCCTGGGTATTTGGAGTGCTGAGTAGAGACGGGTCAGGTTCTATTCCTGGTTGGAGGAAATTGCGCTCGTGTCAGCGGAATTCGTATAAAAGTCTTCGCAAATAGGACCATTGTTTGCTTCAAAATCTATACTGTAGGAAACCCAATTGCGTCGTGACTATCGCTCTACGACCTAAGTGCGTACCAACAGACACAAGTTAGGGTTGAGGGTGTCGCACAGTGGGGCAGAATTCCAAAAAGCTGGCCAAAAATCAAATTTTTGAATTGTGTATATTCGTCTATATACCATCAGATCTTGTTTAGGGATAGTCCTAGAACATAATTCCGGACCGGGCAGGTAAATACCTGCTCTAGGGTCGCCTCGACATCAGTCGACATTCAGCCTCCGTTGAGTGCTCAAGAAACAAGTGTACGCGTGGAAAAATTCTTACCTGTTTGAAGTACTGCGAAACTGAGGAAACTAGTTCAATTCGAATTCGGCAAAATGGATTCATTTTCTGGAGTTATGTAGAATTTATGCTTATGAACAATTATTGCTCATTTTATGTTTGTGATATTTAAATCTCGCGACAAGTATATAGTATATTTTTGTTTATAATTATATAAAATCGATTTTCTAATGGAGTTTTGAAAAAAGTCCTGCGAGGTCCCGTCTTGTTTCGACAAGGAACTGATAGTGTACAGTGTTAAATCTGGCTGCTTCTGACTGCTTCTGAGTGCCCCTTGAGTAGTGAGACTAATATTTATGGAAAAACGTGTGGCGCGACATTAAGGGGGTATTCTCATGTGAACGCATACATTTTACCTCTTTTTAAGGAATCGAAAAAACAATCGAATAATATTGTTCAGTAGGTCTGTCGCTATCGTCCCTACCAAAATTAATCAATTTCATTGGAAAACAAAAAAATGGCGGACTGTAGAAAAAAAAGTTACGAAAATCTTGGTTTTTTTTTGTAAAAATCGTTTAAAAAAAATAAGAACATATTTTCGAAAATAAGCAATTTTGGTACGGACGATAACTATTAATAAGTAGAAGAACATATATAAATTTCAAAGCAATCGGTTGAATAGTTTTAGAAAATGATGTTTCGACAAAAATGCGTTTAAAGTTTCAAGAGCAGAATTTTCGTGGAAAGTTTATATTTACACTAATGAATTTATCATATCAATTTTACAATACTTTTACGATGTTTTTGCTCTAATTTACCTCCTGAATCGTAAGCAATAACCTCGAAAA
Organism: Neoitamus cyanurus; assembly: GCA_947538895.1. Taxonomy (NCBI): domain Eukaryota; kingdom Metazoa; phylum Arthropoda; class Insecta; order Diptera; family Asilidae; genus Neoitamus; species Neoitamus cyanurus. The sequence goes on from OX384547.1 coordinate 21,656,874, forward strand.
CCAAATTACATGAGATTTCACTTCATATTTTCAACGTATGAACCATAGTCCACCATATTGGAGCCGCCATTTTGAATTTTGAAAATCTAACTTCAGATTCGTAATCAGCGACCTCGAAAACCCCCATATAGGTAATTTGGGATTTTTGGCCACAAAATCGGGATTCTGCCCCACTGTGCGTCGGGGAGTGGATGCCCCGAAATTCAGTAGAAAGTCTGAATGTGTCTATAGCTGTCTACTTGAAATAAAAAATCTAGACTGGGGCCCACCATAGTTTCCGACTGATGATAATGCTACAAACAGATTATTGATATCCATATTTCCGGGGGTCGTTTGATATTTTTATATAATCGGATAGTTGACGGGGCAGAGGGAGAGGGTGGGAGTGTCCACTATATGTTTTGAATTCTAACTACTGATACCTTTTCGTCGATACCTATATTGACGGGGTTGTTTAATAATTGCATAGTCGAGATAGTGGAGGGAGGGGATTAATTGTGACACAAAACCTCTGGGATCTTCCAATTCATGCTTAAAGCAAGTGTGCAAAATTGCAGCACAATCGCATAAACTGTTCGGGAGTCATCGTGTTGACATCCATAGGACGGAAGCACCTTTTCTACAAATGATCTAAAACAATTCAGGGGACCTCAATATGTGTATTAAAATTAATTTGATATATATAAGATTTGTTTGCCCCCCTTCACCAAATTCCAGCGTTCTGATGAAAGTAGTTAAAGTTAATAATTTTCTTCTGAAGGAATATCATGCTTCTCCTCGAAGCGGTTGGTTTTTTTATCGAATAAAAAAACAAACTATAATTTTGGGGACCCCCTAATTTTTGGTTTGTGTTTTAGAATTTAAACCTGGCTGTAATTTTACCCACTTGACGAAGCTTCTGCCTACTGTTTTAGAAATCCAAGTGCTCGTGTTCGACGAGCCATCAGTTATCTAATCTACCTGAACATTTTACGATTGGTCCTGATGGTATCCATGCTTCATTTCTGAAGAAGAAATGCACCTCATATCTGTTTTCAGTTCATTGTTATTTATTTCATTTGTCATTGTCTAGTGACCGTTTCCGAAAGAAGCATTCACCGATTTACTATAGAGGCAAATCAGCCACAACTAATTTATTGAAGTTCGTTCGTTTTGCTATATGCATCCAAAGTTCTGTTATACAGACGATGCAAAAATATTTGTGAAAAGACTGTTGATCGTCTTCCAATGTTCGACGTAGCCAATTTTCAAATAATTGGTGTTCCAGTGGTGGATGTTGCAACCTGTTGTCAATTGTTTGAAAGTATGTTATGTCATTTAATAGAAAAAGGTTTCCCTCAATTCCGGCCGGATTCGGATTCAGCATCAGAAACACGTCGGAAATAACTATTGTAGTTTTTATTTGCTGACCCTTGTTGGTCTGTGTTATTAATGTTTGGTTTGGTCATGTAGTTCGTAATCTGTAGTAATCAAATCTTTGGTGAATATTGAATATAACTAAAAATCAAGAAAAATCGTTGATAATTAACGATAATTATTTCAGAAAACACACAAAGTTTATTTAATTTATTTTTTAGTCGCGTCACGCTGCATGTATACTGCATGCAAAAACTGTACAAGCTAACACGTCGAACTCATGTCAAAACCGTCATTAAGTAATGAAGCCATGTACTAATTATGGTTCTTCTCTATTTATTAAATGCGCAGTCAGATTGCTTTCCAGTTGGAATTTACAAGTGAATTGATAATCATGATTCTTCCCGGGGTTTTTGGATTAATCATCTGCACATGTTTGATTTCTGTAAGTATTACATTTGAAGCCCTGTAACACCTTCAACATATTATTATTGAAGGGATTCCAAATTGAATTCGACAGAGTAGAAGGCGAACACGAAGATGACTTTTTTGACATATCTAATTTGCGCATTAAGCGTAAGCAGCGAGGCGAATATGCCCTTGATGGAGCGATCATTATAAAAATTGATCTGGATAAGAGCATCATGGTAAAATGGCAAGCTTTATTCGGAGAGTCCGACCAACACATATTTATTTCAGGTTGACCTAAAGCTTAGTTACAGTCCAACAGGTAGTAGCAAATACACACTGCTGCCTATGAAAATTCCTGTAATAAATAGCTGCGATTGTCTTAATACCTTTTACAAAAAGTACTTGATGGAAGAGATGGCTAAAATTTCGGACCTTCCATACATAGGAGACGAATACTATTGTCCATTAAAAGCAGTACGTAAGAAAATCTTTTCTTTAACCATTCGTTACAATTCTGATTGCAGGGAACTTATAATGTTGATATGTACCAGTTGAAAGCGGATAATTTCAAATGGGCTAATAGAGGCTACTACAGAGCAGCGATTCATTTTAACAGCACCCAGGACGAGCGAAAAGCGGTGTTGAATTTTTATGCAAAAGTGTCAGATTGAAAACTATTAAAAATATAAAATAAACTTTACGTAGTTTAGTAGCAAGCAAATTTTAAAGTGTGTACGAGTATATCAAATAAAATCCTATCTTAGCACTTAGACTGCGTATCTGGGCCGCAAATTATTAGTCTATCCTTTTAATTGTCTTGCATTGATGAATCCAAAAATCAACAACGGCAAGGTTCGACAGATCTTCCAGAATACATTTTTACGAAGTGTTCATTGGAAACATAACGCGTGAAACTTTACGTGGTGTGAATTGAATATCTTAGACGCTTCGGCTTTGTGTCGTCGTTTAAACAGTCAACTGTTGTCTTGCTATTGCGTATTCCAAAACATTATTCTATTCTAATTTTGCAGTTTTGATCCTACTACTACTTCTAGCTATGATATGCTCATCACTTTGGTTGAAATTAACGGTGCGTCCGAATTAGAAGGAGTGCGCCAAAAGTTCCGAAGTACAATACAAAAATGTTTTCCGAAACAGTGGACCGACGAATTTTATTTCATGAATTGTAGAATCAGTTAATTATTTCAGAAACGAGAAGCTATATTAGTCACACTATACACTGCATGCAAAAACTATACAAGCAAAACAACAATATTTTACTTAAGGGAACATCAATTTAGGCAGCCAAAAATGAGTGTTTTCAATGCTATTTTTAACAGAAATAACTCATAAAACATTTTTGAAACTTTAGGCGCTATTTATTTATATAAATATGGCATTGTCTTCCGAAGTGACCGGCGCTTCAGTTGCCAATCTGCGGCATTTCTGTAGTCTGCTTTATTCTTTAAGGTTCTAGTCCGTACACCTGCGTTGCGTCCCGAGGCCGAACAAAGATTCACAGGCTAACAAGGGAATGGCTCATAATTTCAGGTTTTGGCTTTTTATATAATCGCCATGTAAACCGAGCATAACAACTTTGTTTGACTTCCCCTGCGTACGCGAAAGGAAACGTCTACGTTGCCTTCATAATTACCTCGAAAATTTGGAGATTTCTTCCAATAAAAGATTAGGTAGCCCTTATTAGTAAATCCTGTTTCGCTGCTTTAACTTTATTTTACCCTTTGAACAAAAATATTATATTGATTTTAATTAATGAGTCTTCTTGCTAAATCATCCCAAAAGGAGCACATGCCACTTAATCGCATCAAATTGCAATGTCCTTTAACCAACCGTTTAAGAGTTCCAGACCCCAAGTAGATCGGTAGACAGACAAAAGAACATGCAGGAGAGTCTCCTCATAATTGTTTCATCTTTACCACTTGTGGTACGAACCGCAATTACCTTAAAAATGCATTTGAGTGTTCCAAAAAATACTCCTCCAACGCAATCAGCACCAGACTCCCCAGCACTAAATTTTCTCTACCCTGACTCAGAATCTCTCATAAGAGCATCCATTCAGACTGCCTCGACCTAACTAAAAGCCTTGCCAAAAAAATGAAAATTATTTGTAAAGAGCAATTTAAGCAAATCAGGCAATCCATCATTCTAGCCGTACAACATTTCAGTCTGAGGAGCTTCAAGGACGCAATCCAAACAGCAATTGTGAAAGCCACTCGGAGAGCCCTAGAGGAGCTGAACAAGGGAAGCCAAGCTGTCCATGTTATGCAAGAGAGCAGCACCCACTCGTCATGTCTTTCAAGAAATTAAAAATAAATTTGTCGAAAACCATTTAAACATTGCATCAGACAAATACCAGAGTTCCAACAAATTTTGGGTAAAGCAAATTCTGACGTGTTGGCACTTTTAACCCCAACCACAGGGTCTACCCAAAGGTAGGTTGTAAATTTTTGTGAAATACAAGTCCTGCCTGCCAAGAGCAAATTGATTTTAATCAAGTAAATTGCTAGCAGCTAAAAAATTCGTCCTCCATTAAGACTTTGCTGACCACAACATATCCTTAATTAGCCTTCCCGTCGCGTCGTCGGGGAGCTACGCAAGGGAAAAAATCTTCCAGCCGGCTAACTGTCGGATCTGGAAATTAATTAATTAAGTCCCAAAACACAGCCCTATGTCATAAGAGAAATCATAGCAATGAAGTTGATGGCATGGAGGTTTCGTAGGGTTTCCGCCAGCTAAACACTTGCCACCCTGAATCCCAAAAGCGAGCGAGCACCCCCGACGCACCACCGCCTAGTCACATCGGAAAAAATCGATCAAAACGGCTTATTGCGGCGACGACAGTGCCTGGGCTGCATAGGAAATTTTACTGCACACGACTAGCACACTTTCGCTCGAATTGTGGTGAATGGGCCGAGGAAAAAAAATCAATAAGTCTCTCGCCATTGAGCCCCGACTCGCGATCGATTCGCACCTTCTTGTTTATCAACAACTCAACTCACCAAAGACACCTGAGACACCTGAGACACCTAAGGCCTGCGGCGGAGACATTGAGTGTGTGTTGCGATGGAGGCGTCGGGTCTGGCTCTGCCTCTAGCTCCTACTCAGCCGATTCTAGCGGCAGAATGGGGTGCACTTAAATTTTCAATTTGCTTCCTGCCATTGGAAGAAATCTCCCAGTTTTCTAGTGATTTCTTCGTTCCGTTTGCGATGCAATCATTTCCCCCACTTACGTAATGGCACATTGGCTACTCCTAGAACGGAGATGAAGAATTCACCTACAATTTGCAGAGGCGACAGATGTGAATGGCTGCTGCCTGGCTGGAGGTAAATTGAGTGGAAACACCTGAGATGGGGCCTTTACAGAAAATCATTGTAATATCGATCAAGCAGATGGTGGCGATGTTAGAGGCCGTCGCGTCGTGGCGGAGTAATTAAATGTCTGGCAACCGAAAATGGCCTACTTCCAAAAGCTCGTGAACTTGACTTAATTGAGCTGGTTAGTAGTCAGCAGAAAATGAGGACCTAAGCCAATTTATTTGGCTCGGCTGAGTTAGGAGGGGTGTAATGATGGCATATACATATAAGTAGTACCAGGGCTCTATTTTACGAAGCGACACAAGTCTTGTCTGATCAGTAAAATGCTCGCAGATTGACTAATCTCTTGGTCGGTTTTATTCCTCTTTTACAGGTAATTGGTCGCACTTGTCGCTTCGTAAAATAGGCCCCAGCTGGTCGCCATCCTTGGTGAATAAATTATTATGGAGAGAAAAATCACGTTTATTCTATATCTAGTTGATATTGATTTGAGCGGCTGAATACCTCCCTAAAATCTTGTCAGAAGTGTTTTCGCATTTTGCTTTGCATGTCACACTAATCGATGAAGATGCTAAAATTGATTGTCATATCAGTTTACTTGAAAATTTATTTTTAAAGATATGACTAATGCGTACTGGTAATGGCTAACATCGAGCAAGAAGTCTAACAAGTCCTCGGTAGTATAGTGGTAAGTATCCCCGCCTGTCACGCGGGAGACCGGGGTTCGATTCCCCGCCGGGGAGATGGCTTTTTTGCCATTTTTCATTCATAACAAAAATCAGTGTTTTTTTATTCGAAATTACTTTCTCCGCATATGAATGCAATTCTACATCTAATCAATGTTAATCAATTCTACACTTTACGTATTAATTTGTAAAGGCCAATGACATAATAATTGTAACAAGAATTACGAGAGCATCCCACGAAATTCTTCAATTACTAGAGGATGGTGGCTAGATGTGGGGTGTCGAAATGGAATATCAAGTGCAAATTATTTTAAGTTTTAAGTCTTACACTTACAGATGTGGAGGTATGTATATCATATTCCTATTATTTATCTGAACTACAAGCCGCGGCTCAATAGTTACAGATATTCATTTTTATAACTTTTGTGCAAACAGATGGGCACGCGAGTGTAATCTTTTGAATGCTCCGTTTCTTCCTTCTACGCTACCGAACCGCTATAAAAGCAAAAGAGTAGAATAAGATTATTATTTCATCATTGTGCTTTAAGGCAATTTAACATTCTTCACACCCTTGTAAACGTCTTTATCAATTACCGGTTTTCCCTACAAAGAGGGTCTTTCATTCCAATTTTGCATTAATTTATTATTCAATGTTCATATTTAATGTAGCTCCTTATTTTTCAATTTCAAACAACGCTTTCACAAATTTGGGTGCCTTTTATGCCATGGGCGGTGGCGGTGGGCGTGTCGACAATAATAATATTGTTGTCGGGTTTACTTTTAAGAAATTAAATTAAATTCTGTCGACAAATATCTGATGGGAAATTTCCGTAGCGCAAGTAACAAGTACCCTTTTCTGGTAAATACTGAGCTCTTTTCTACTAAAAGGAAAATTTAAATTTTTAGTTGCCTACAACATTTTTAAAACTGAAGCGAAATTCGTAATCCATAGTAAACCGAACTACATATAGATGTGTAGGAAACATCAGTTCTTGTTGGTTTCGAGAAAAGCTGCGAGACGTAAATGCGTTCTTTTATTTCAATACCTTCGAGTGTGAATGCGAGCAATGGAAGTTTAAGAGGTGAATTTAAATGTTGTGCTTTGTGTCAATGTAACAAAGGATTGATGGAGGTGATACATATAAACGCTCAATGATTTTCTCCCCCATGAAACTTTATATACATTTCTTAAGAATATATTTGGAATGCCACGTGGGCTCCGATTTTTATTCACATCAAGTTGGGTAATTACTTGTCCAAGATTATACATTCATTACAAATTATTCGACATTTTTTGAATTTTTTATTTGATAAGATCTATAACGATTTAATGAATTGTGTAGGGTAACGAAGGCCATCCAACAGCGCACAGAATACACACACTTGTGATTTTTATGCTTGGAAAGGAGCGCATGATGTACAAATTTATTGGTGGGAATGTGGACGTGGTTTTAGACTGTTTAATTTGTTTGAAACGTTTGTGATTCAGTTATGAATTTATAATTAACTCATATTTATGTCTACTTTTCTAAACAAAATATTTGTCCTAAACTTTCTTTTAACAATTAAATCACATACGAGTTTGTATGAAAATGTTGCATTACTTTCCTAAAACGAGCGTTTAAAATATTTCTTTAAATCTAAAAATACTCATTAACTTATGATCCCCTGAAAGGGGATAATTAACCTTCCTTTCTTCCACATCCTGCAACACGAGGAGACCTATGAATGCATCAAAAGGCAGAAAAGTTGGTGACACGTACATAGTAAGAGAGAGGAGAAATTATAGGACTGGGAAAATCCCCGGCGTACTCATAAATCTAATTTAGATTTAAATTAGGAGGAAAACGAGCGTGAAGGAAAGGTTAAAGCAGTCAATGTGTTTATAGGTCTTACGTCAATTTCAGTTCGTTTCCGCAATTTCAAAGTTTACTGCAGAGCCTGCAAATTTGTTTTTATAGAGTTTTACAGCGAGGCAGTTGCTGAACACGCGATAATGTTGTTTAGTGTGCAGTAAAAATGAGTTCCTACCTCGCCTTGGCTGGTTGGTAGATATGGCGCGCTACACTGGTACAGCCATCTATTGGCGCATACCGATATTTTTATAGAGTGACTAAGTTGTTGCTTTTATTGCTGACGGTATTGGCAGCATTACATGGTCCTGCATGACTTCCTGACAGCTGATTGTATTGTACACCCTATGTACATATTTTAAATCGACATGTTTATTTTAATTGATTCTTACGGTTTACAATAATTGTAATCAGATACAGGAATGTTAGTTCAAAATCATTTCATACGTTTTATGAATCTGAATTTCGATAGAAGTTAACATAAACATAACATAAATATTTATTTGTTTCTTTTGTTTACAGCGAGAATTTACATTAAGTGCTAGAACTAGTAGTTCTTTCAACTATATTATACTTCATTTAACATAGCCAGAATTTCATTTCGAAGCTTTAAATTTCATTTTTGGGAAAAGTACATTAAAGAAAAAAAAATCCCAATGAAACCTATACCTACTACACATCGTTCAAAGAATGTAGCTGCAATGTCAGTTAGTTTCTCTTGTATGGTTTTAATATTTGCTCGTTTATGAAGCCTAAGGGTGGAGAAATGCCATGGTAAATTTAGTATCATTTTTAAGATTTTATTTTGCATAACTTGTAACTTGTTGACATGTGTGCGTGCACATTGAAACCAAACAGGCCCTCCATAGAGCATTATAGATTGGAATATTACTTTATATATGATAAGCTTATTTTCCAGGCTTAGTGAAGATCATCTATTAATAAACGGATACAGGATTTTTATTAGGACGCCCGTTTTATTTAGAACCGATGTGATATGTTTGTTGAAAGTCAGTGTTTTATCAAAAGTGATACCTAAATATTTCACGTGATCATTCCATGGAGCATCACAGTGATTTATACTGAGGTTATAGTTTGGTAATGATCTCGGATTTCTTTTTCGTGTAAAAAACATAGCTTGGGTTTTACTGGGATTCACTTTGATCTTCCATTTATGGAAATATACTTGCACTGTATCTAGTCCACTTTGAAGGTTATTACATATATGGGCGGCATCTTCGTGTGAACTAAATATGGCAGTGTCGTCGGCGTAGATGGATGATAGGCAGTTTAAAATGATAGGGAAGTCTGATGTGTATATATTGTATAATATTGGTCCTAGCACTGAGCCTTGTGGGACTCCTGCAGTAATTGTGTATGTTGTGGAGGATGTGGGTCCGAGATATACTTTAAAAGAGCGGTCTTTAAAGAAATTACGAACTATATTAATTAGTGCAGGCGGAAAACAAAAGTGCATCATTTTATGGATAAAAGCATCATGCCATACCGTATCAAAAGCAACCTGGATGTCCAAGAGTACAAGTCCAATACATCGTTTTTGTCGGAAATTACTTTTGATAAAATGTGAGATCCTTAGTGTTGGATGGGAGGTATTGTAATTTTAGACATGCATTTATGATAAACGTAAGGTATACAAGACCTACACGAGGCAGGACCAATAGGTATTTATTTGATATGTTGTCTAATCCGGGAGATTTATTGACACGTGAATGCTTGATGATATTTTTTCGATAGAAGTTAACTTTTTAGGATTTAGTATTTACTAGCGACCGTTATAATGTCGCCATGTCCTCATACACTGCTGGAAAAAATAATATAGGTGTGACGTATATTATTTTAAACTTATAAGGGATTTATATTATGAATATTACTTTAGAAATAATTTATAGTATAATATTTTCTGGTATTGGACAAAATAAATAGATGTGAGTAGATTATTTTAAAAAAAATGTTTCACAGTAAACTACAGTCCACTTGCTAAAAAGTCAACATATGCAACAAATGCGTGGTAACCCGAAGCATTTTCTTTATGCAACAAAACGGCTTCAATTCGCCTTGGCATGGAGTTTATTAACTTACAGTACTTCTAAATGTGTGTGGCATTTCAATGGGACTGAAGCGTACTGCACAACTGTTTGTTGTTAATTTTCCTTTTGACAAGGACAGCTTTAACTCATCCCACAAATTCTCAATCAGATTGAAGTCCCGGGATTGACCAATTTATATGAGTGTTTACGATCATTATCCTGCTTCTATCTTATCTTGTCTCGTCGGATTAAGCATAGAACTGTAGTATTACTACTTAGTTTTACGGTAGTGACTATCAAAGAAATATATTAAGAAAAAACTTTCTTACCCCTCTAGGTGGGTCACCCTATTTAAATGTTCTGACAACGCAAGCAATTTGCAGCAATTTGCAGCAATTTCATAGTCCACTGCACAAACAATGAAAACTGTTGGATAAACGAAAAATAATTAATTCCAACTGTGCGGGCCACAATTTATATTTAATTTCGCTGCTAAAAAGAATTCGAGGATTTGTACACCGACCTGACTCAACTGATTCACATAAGCTGTCGTGGTGCTGGACAGACAGACAGCGCTTCATCAATCTTCCTCAGTTGACTAAATTGTCATTTTATCTGCTCCACCACCCACGCCCCCACTGGGAAAATGTTCATGCAAAAATATTTCATCATTATGTTGTCACCAAATATCAAAAAGGCGGCGGGCGCTCATTCTCATCTAATAAACCGAGAAAAATCCTTCAAGTTTTTTTTTAATGTAATTTCCCAAGGCGGCAATTGGACGAGTTTTCACTGGGGGATAGAAGGGGGGATAAAATTGACAATTGGGGACATTAAATACTTTAACAGTAAAAGGGTCCTCTGACGTTATATAATAGTGCTTAGCTCCCTAGACTAGAAGGTCAACCGAAATTAAAGATTCATTCGGTGTGGAAATGGGAGTGGAATGCTATATCTATGTATACACATGGGGACGAGTAATCATTCCGAAATTTTCATTTAATTTGTGATTCAAGGAAACAATTTGACTTCATATCTAGTTGACTGCACAGTTTGGACGGAGCCGGGGAGGGGAGAACGACGCCAACTGCTTAGCGTATAAATTTTATATAAAGTCTCTGCCGGCCGACCCACTGGATTGTCCAAGGAATTTGCACTTTAATTTTACGCTTACGCCTTAACTAACCTTGGAGAAGAGCCCTGTAATCCTCCGCCTGGGGCGCTGATAAAGTCCAGATACACAAACCGGAACCTTTAGTTCCGGCTTGGCACATTCAGAGCTGACTTAATTTGGAGTTGGTCTTGGCAGCGGAACTGCTTTCATTTGCGTCCAGTCTTCTGCTTGGTCATCAGGCCTTGAAAAAGAATTTTTCCATCAGCATGTATCCTTGGAAAGTGACGTCGAACGCACTTTCACTCGACGCGAGTTGTATAGAAGTGCCCCCGTCCTTATTCCCTGCCCAGATTTATCATTCAGAACAGGCCATATCTCCATTAGCAGCAATCAATAATTTCAAATTGCCATTCCACAGCAGACGATTCTGTCTATTGTGCTATGCCTCCGGTTACAGGTGGGCGTTGCGAAATATGTATACTGGAGCTGGAGCCAACCGGGCTCCTTCATTAGGTGTCTTATTCCCTTACAGCTGGTGTTCAATTTGAGTAGTCAGCATTCAGCAAGGACGGAAGACGCACGCAAAATAAAAAACAAATCCAAGTAGCGGGAAAGAAAATGGAAGAGACTTTCAATATCCCTACGCCCTACGCCCTACACCCGCAAAATGAGGCGACACTGGCGTTTTTCGCGGATTCTCAAAGTATTGCGTGAATTTCAGCACTTCCAGCTAATTAAGGGACGGGCTGTATTAATTGGATCAAATGGGAGAATTCTATTGATTCACCGTTATTTTTAGATATATTCCGAAATAATAAGGGGACTAATGAATTTATTGTGATTTTCCCTATTTGGCACGTGAGAACAGTAAAAATACGCAAATGGTTATGGGAAGGGGAGCGTAGCTGCACGTTTTCATTCAGAGAGAGTTAGTTCTAATTAATTTAAAGGTGTTCGATTAATTAAGGTGCTTAGAGGGCACTTAATTGAACTCTGTGCAAGGGTTGTTTGTTATCCCTCTTGTCTTGATGGCTTTCTGCTATATATGTAACTCTCTGAAGAGCAGTGCTACCGCTACCTTTAATTAATTTCCTTTCCATATTGGGCTGTAATGCAGATCAAGCGATCGTTTGTTTCCTTTACGAAAGTTGTCTAAAAAAAATTGGAAGCGAAAATGTCACGGTAACTTTCGGTAATGATTTCTTTTGGTAGTACCAGGAGGACAGGACTACATATGAGCTCCGAGATAAGGTGCTTTGTTTGTGTAACCCACGAAGCCAGCCACTCCGTCACTTAGCCGGTGGCTGTTGTGTTCGGAGTTGAGAAGTCTTCAAGTGGAAATAAGCCAACTAACCGACTGCTGCAGCTTGTTTTTGTAATTCCAATTGGGAAAATATTCTATTCGATGACGTCAAACATTTTTACTAGTTGATTTTATTGATATAGGCATACTAGTATGGTGAGTTGTATGCGAGTAACTGAATGGGAATTTGTACATTCTCGTATTATCTGAAACTGACCTTGCTTTTAGTAGTTGGCTTCATTTTTATTTTTTAATGAAAGTGAAAGAAGAGGTAATGCCTTTATACTTCGATAATTCGATGTCCATATAAGGTTCATATAAAGGGTTTTCCAATAGGGACTTGAGAACTTTGAATTCCATTTGTGAACGCACCTTTTCACTAATCATCGGACTGTCACTGTCAATTTATTCAGTAAACTTAACATTTTCATCATGGTAAAGTACACGAACGAACAACGTCTGCAAGTTATAAAATTTTCTACAGAAATTCGGAGTCGGTGACCGCTACTTTAAACGCAAAATCATCTTCAGTGACGAAGCTCATTTTTGGCTCAATGGGTTCGTCAATAAGCAAAATATGCGTTATTGTTCGGGTGAAAATCCACATGTGCTTCATGAAACACCACTTCATCCACAAAAAATAACTGTTTGGTGCGGTTTGCATGCCGGCGGCGTCATAGGGCCATATTTTTTCGTCTACGATAATGATCGTCACGTTACTGTGAATGGTAATCGTTATCGCGCCATGATTACCGATTATTTTTGGACCGAATTGGACGATATGGACTTGGACAACATGTGGTTTCAACAGGACGGTGCCACAAGCCACACAGCACACGTTACAATCGATTTATTGAAGAGTAAGTTTGATGAGCGTGTTATCTCAAGAAATGGACCAGTCGATTGGCCGCCTCGTTCGTGCGATTTAACGCCTCTAGACTTTTTTCTTTGAGGCTACGTCAAGTCATTGGTCTATGCCAACAAGCCGATAGTCTATTGTGCAGTATGGATTTCAGAAAATCAAATTATTCGATCAATTGTCTGGTTCTCATCATTACGCCTTATTCACATACATATGTATTACATATGGCAACAATTTAAGGATATTTAGTACTTTTAGTAGTAAACCTCATACCAGAGTCTTTTATTCTTTAATTCTTTTAGGTACTGTGGTGGTGATATTTTATTCCGTCATATAAAAATGACAGGTGAACGCCAAATTAAAAGATAACAGAAGTGATTTTTATTAAACCATTCCAACAAATAAAAGTTTGTTTTCATCACCTTACACGTTGCAAAATAAAAATATTCGATTAGGCGAATTTTCTTAACCGTTTCACATAAAATTGAAGCCTCCATTTCCCTTGCGTGTAATATTTTTCATAATTCAACATTTTTCACACCTCGTTTCCCACGTGGCGCACGTACGACTTTTGATATCTCAGAAAAATCGGCACGTACGCCTACAATTTATTATTTCTCTATTCCCTAGGATTCAGTCCCCGAAGTAGTCGCAAAGTATAATATGTATATTCTCACATTTCCACTTGAAATATAATTACTACATATTAACCCAGCCTTTTGAAAAATATATGCGAAGAATATTAAATTAGTGTTATTGTAAGTTATTGTGGTCGTACTTCTAATTAAAAATAAAAAACGACAAGTGCGAGTTGGGCCCGGGATAAATAATAAAAAAACGTTAAAGTGTGAATCGGATCCATTGCAAAAGTAATGTTTGTGAGCAAACCTTTTAAAGCTAATCTCAGGAATAAAACTTAAAAAAAAAACGAAACGTCCCAAAAGTTCAATGCCCCGAATAGTATAAAATAATTTTATTTTTAATTCAATCATAAAAAAAGTCAAAATGGCGGATCCAATATGGCGGACGAAAAGGTTCAACTTCAAATGATTGCTATGAAAACGGGTTCTTTTATGTTTTAGGGGTCGCTAATCTCGAATGTACCAACTATTAATCTCAACTTGAACGGATTTCCGTGTAATGGAATTAGGAGTTTGTGGAGACGTTCATTTAAAAACTGCGATCGAAATTTCAAATAAAAAGTGCTGATATACGTGTTGTAGAATGATGCCAAGATTCAAGTAAAATAACAAGTTCCCATACAAACTCTTACAGCCCCTTTTACCCTCTTTAGGGGTTGAATTTCCAAAAATCACATCTTATTGCGAGCCTAGATCAGGAAAGGAACCCACTGTCCATATTTCGTGTTTCTGACTTCAGTAGTTGCGGCTCTGCGTTGATGAAATTCTTTTAATTTTTTTTTTATTATAATAGCATAGATTGTTTTTTTTTTCAAACGAATTTTTTAATCCTAACGGTTCCATTTAGCTTACGAACCTACAATTGTGAAATATGGGTGATAATTCGCCGAGCCAATTTCAGTGCGCTCGATGTTGTAGTTCCAAGCCGTTAGCTTTTAAAAAAAGTTTAGATTCGTAGCATTGTTTGGATTTTGAAAAACGCGAAAACCTATAATAGGTTATAAGAAATATCAAATTGAAAAATGGCTGTAACCATAGACCAAGCGTTAATTTCCAATCCCACCAGGACTGCATTATCTATTGCTTTCGTATTCAAGAAACGCAAAAATTTGACTTTTACCAAACCAATAACTGTCGCCTTAGAACAGCCAGGCTTTGGATCATCTCGAATGACTTCATACGCCGCCAAATATAGCCCACGTATCAGTTTCTTAAGATCCCTTGAGCAATTTACAGTTACCCACACTAATAAATTTTTTAACACTCTTATTAGTTCAGGCTCCTCATGTCCTCTATTTAACCCAGTTTACAAGCTAAAGGCGATATATCCCTCCTCGACATAATCTCGACACAATCTTCTTGAAGCTCCTCCGCTGTGCAGCTTCCCCTTCGATTGCTCCCTGGCACAAAGAAGTAGGCTATCAGCTGTTGGGTGATTGCACTTGCGTTACCCGTCCGCCATCCGCCGCCACCTCACTCATTCAGTTTTCCACCGTGTGGAAGTAATTAAATTTCACCAGACCCGAGAGGCTGGTGGTCCATCTCCGTCGCCCAAAACAAGATGGAGGGGTGCAGGGAAAAACAAAACAACGGTACAAAACGAGGCAGCTATTCCCGTACATGAATTAGCTTTTACAAGCTTTCGATCATTAAAACTAAATATGAGCCGAAGGGAATATGGCAAGCATTGAGCATCCGGGCAGTTACTTCCACTTCCAAGTTCCCCCTGCCTGAACTGGTCCTTCCAAGTGCAAATATCTCAAGGAAACCCCCCAAACGAAACGGGGCGACGTGACAGAAAACTCAAGTGTGGATGGAGAGATGACGGTGGGGTGGTGTGGTTGTGTAGGCGGTGGTTTTGGTTTTCGTAGCGGTAGGTTATGGACCAGGCGACTAAGCTTCCAGCTTATTGCTCCGTTAAGGACTCCTCAGGTCTCCTAGCGGGTGGAGAGCATATCAATCGGTTTTTTTATATCGCAAGGAGGGTCAACAAACTCTCAGTTCCCCCTTTTCCACCGTAGAAGGATTCACTAAATAATTTTCAAGGAAATTATGTGGGCCATGAGCTCTCGAGGGGAATCCCCGCCGCAAACCCTACGGGCTTGAGAAATTCTAATGAAACTTATCGATCCGCAATGCTTTTTCAAGGCACAGGAAAAATCACTAATTACGGGGAGAATAGCTGTGGAACAGGAACGCGAACAGTTAGTTATTCCTGGCAGAGGACGGAAATCTACAAATAAAGGCAGAGTCAAGGAGCAGCACTTACCCTCAGCTGACGGCTGGTATCCATCGTCGAAGACTTCCTGACAAATAACTGAAGGAGAAGCCCCGCTGACACTTGTCATTTCCCCGGAACGACCCGAAACCCACTGAAAAATGAATTTTCCTCGATCAAGGAAAACTGGTTTTACTTTCGTCCGATACCGTGAATAATTTAGCGAGCAGTAATAACTGGCGAGCGGCACAGCTGCGGTCTCGTTCGATTAGCGGATGTGTCGCGTTGTGAAATTATTTTATCGATTTGGACATTTTCACAGGATTTATATGGCCCCGCGCTGGTGCTTCCTTTGTTTGGCGACAAAAAACCGTGGCCTCCGCAGCCCGACTTTGAATTTCTTAATATCAAAGGACAAGCGGCCCCTCAGCCAAGAAGGTACTACTTCCGAGCACCCGAGTGAATATCAGCAATTTAGTTGAGAAAAAGTCCTTTCATCCTTGTTGCGGCCATTTCACGAAACGACCGACTGAATGGCCTCATTTATTTCCGAGGATATTCCCCGTTCCGACTAACGAAAGAGGAAAATCACTTGACTGACTGACTGGTTGGCTAACTGAATATTGCACCAAAAGTAACGGCGGCGTCCCGTCCAACTTTCCACCGAGTCTGTTGCACTTCCGAAGGTATACTGAGCCAGCGGAACGAGATGTCTTTTTTACGCCGAACGATGGGTGCCCCACAACCGAGTTTGGATAAAAGCTGCAATCTTCAATGCAGGCTGGGGCGGAAAACTACCCCTCCGTTGTCGCCCTGCCAACAGCCAACCGTGACATTAGTTGGGGTCGTTTCAGAGCTTTCTGTTGTTATGGCGCCGCGCCGGGTCCACAAGGATTCGTTCGGCTCTCGCTTATGTTTATTTGCGAGCTTTTCTTGGCTGTACCGTTATGAGTATCTAGCTGGAGATTTTAGACATTAAATCCTAACGTTGCATTTAGTGAGAAAGTTTTTTTTAACGATCTTCTAATTGAAAACGACTGCATTTTTGCAAATGAACATAATAAGCAAACATTGTACAAAGTGTGAAGTAGCGTAGTAGTAGTTGGTCTATTAAAATTAAATGGAGTTTTGGGTACAAAATGATACATACATAATTTTCTAAAGCTTATGATCATGTTAATCATGATATTATTTTTTTGTGAATTAAGTATATGTGGCCTACAGGAGACTTTGCTGTCCTGGTTCTCGTCTTAATATTTGTCCGATCGTAAAATGCACGTTTGTTCCGTTATCTGGAGTTCCACAAGGCTCTATTCTCGATCCGATACTATTTTTGTTATTAATTAATGACTTAACCTCTTAATTCTGACTGCCTTTTATATGTTGACGACTTGGAGCAATAAAAAATGATACTGACTGTGTTATTCTTGTTGTGTTGCATGTAATGAAACGGCCAAACTAGTCGGTTTTGGTCAATTTTAGACCACTTGATTTTGTACGAATGCTTTCCGATACTTTGCAACTTGTGTACATGTGCCTAGAGACAAATAACTGCTACGAGCTACGTCACTTTTGGGCCACGCTAATTGTTTAATGACTGTAGACTGTCTAAAGAAGGCCAAACTGGCCCAAAAATAACCAGTTCTCTTATTGGTTGGGATTTTAGCGTCGGTAATTGGCCACGGTCGATCACAAGCTCAAGTTATTAAAGAGACCTAATATCTGCTATCAGTAGGTATTGTTCTATACGAATGAATTCTTTCAGCGTGTAACGTCTGATGTAAGTCTTTAATGTCCTTGCCAGCAAAAAGAAGCAATTTTGGACCAAATAATATTTTTTCCTCATCAATGGAAATGTTGAATAAACTGTCTATGAACTTTGCGCATATTGCCGGAAAGAAAATAACGAATTTTACGCGGTTGGTGATTAAATTTCAAAATGCGCCTGAAAGTATGTGTGCACATATCTGCAAAGTTTAGTGCCCATTGCAGGTTGGACGATTCTTGTACACGTTTGGATTCAATACTTGGCCCAGCTGACTGTCAACAACATGAGAAGTGAACTTCGCGCCAGTGCCCGTGCAAGTAAATTAGCCAATTGTATCAAATGAGTGATTTGAGCCTTCACAGCTATTTTCCCAACTACTATGCAATTGACGACATTTTCGTTACACAAGAGCGGGTCGCATGCCTGGTCAAAGCCACTATTCCCAAAATGGGTAAGTTAATTTTGACGAAATTACGGTTTTATCATCTAAAATTTTTTAGGATTTCTTGATCCGGGGTCTGAGTCTGAGGATTTAAAGGCTGGCAAAACAGTGAACCTGCCCCTTTGGTACATAAAGGAGCTGAGTCCCAACAATCCGTACTTTACGTATAATCACTCTGTAGATTTGAAAAGACTTCCCAGCTTAAAGCCTTTTTATTTCCAGTGTGCTAGTTCCCGACTTGTATAAAAACATACACAAAGCGGTCTGTGAAGCTGATTCTACCCACATTGATCTCGGGAAGCTGCACCCCTACTTCTACGAGTATGGCAGGTACCTAACCCCGTACGACCAGAATAATTTTGTGGGCCAAATTGTGTTCGAAACGTGCCGGCAAAGGGTCAGACATCTCCTAGACATAGCCAAGAACGTCACCGATGATCTCAAGCCTGAGCACAAACTGGAGAATTTGGAGAACCAGCTGTACGAGTCTGGCGTGAGGACTAGTGGATTAGTAGGATCTTTTGATATGGGTATAGCAGTTCAGGCGTAATCGATTTTTAAAAAGTTTTCAGAATGGTTGCAATTCAAGAAGTCGAACATCTTGGCGTCCAGCCTTGTCCAAGAGCACACGAAAAAGCGGAAAAGGGCTGTGTTGAGCGACGATGAGGCTGGCCTAAGCCCCGCCAGCAAAAAGTGATTAAAATAGTAAATTCTCTAGTTGTATTTTACGTCGCTTTTATATTACAAACAGTATTTATATAAACCGGCTTGCTATCGCTAGAACCTTTGTGTAATCCGCTCCCTTGGCAATGGTCTTCTCTTTCAAAACTGTCCTCAAAATGGTTGGGATGGGTACATGAATGCGAGTGCCCAGCGGGCTCCCGTTATCGTCAATCAGCACTACATTATTGCTGTCGAATTTCGGTATCTTCGGCTTTTGTTTCTGCTTCAATCCGACGAGGATGCCCTTCTTCATCTGTCCTTTGATGGCGACCAGCACCTTGTCTCCGATGTAACCGATGTGCCGTTTGTTGTAGACGTGAATACACTTCGGCGGTTTACCCTCGGCCATGGCACGTTTTCCAATTTCGCTGTTATCCACCACTCGCAATCGAGCTAATTTTCTTATTTCGCTGCATGGGGCTGATGTGTGGAACCCAGCTGTAGTCGGGTACATGATGGGCAGGTGTTTCTGCAGGCAACGGAGAGCTAGCGACATCTAGAATAACTTGTATAATAACTCCTAGTACTTTGCAGTTTTATTTCTAGTCATATCACCTTGCAAATTGGTGTTAAAGGGCTAAAATTAATTGAAATTACCACTGTGTCCTTACACCAGGTGAATATGACAATTGGGGTTAACTTGACATTCGTGAATTTGAAGTTTCTAACAGTTGTAAGAATCGAATAGAGATGGCATTATGCAATAATGGTCGGTATTTTCAAAAATTGTAAATGGCGTGTAATCCATGCGGAGTTAACAAGTTTTGGACACAGGAAGAAGTTGAGCTGTTGTTGTTTTTAAATTAACCCATTTACATAGAAACACACTGGGTTACCCTAATACGTTTGAAATTCGACGAAAACTCAACCTCTCCATGGAAACACAATAAAATGGTATCCCCGTGATATCACTATCCTTCAAATCGAACACGCATTTGCTTTTTCAGGAGACAAGGGTTATCCCCGAAGTAAAAACGAAAACATCCCAGAAACGCATGGGATTACTCTCATTGCCTTGAAACTCAACCCGAACGAAAACTTTGAGATTTGGACAAAGCTGGAAGGTGCCCTCGTCCGTGGACTACTTTTTTCCAATCTGAAACATACCAAGAACGATAGGACACCAATGCAATCTTTTTGCAATGTTGTGCTGAGCTAGTGCATTTGTTTTTTGCAGCGGTTCTCGATGGGTAGCCAAGAGAACACATGATGATTCTGGAGGAGGTAATTGAGTCTAAGAAAATGTTTTTTCCAGTGGTGGAGGAAAAGTAACGCTCTGGGGTGAGGTATCTTGGTATGGAAAATGAAATTCCCTTACGAGGGTCTTTGTTGCAGCAATACAGTGCCTGGCCGCATGCTGCCACGTCCGCCCAGCGCTAGTTGAGGAATCAAAATATCAATTGCCTGGAGTGGCACCTCAAAGTCCGGACCTGAACATCATAGGGAATGGGTGAAAGGTCCTTAAATATAGAGTTGCGAAAAGACCGGAAACCCTTCAGGAATTAAATAATATCTTAATTGCCGAATGGAGACGACTGTCGGAAGATTTCGTAAAGAAATTGATCCAGTCCTTACCGCAACAAATGAACGACGTTATAAAGGCCAAGGGCAAAAGAATTGGTCCTTTAATTTTGAACACAATTGCATTAAGTTTTTGGTCATTTTTGTTAAAATTAGTACACGAATTAAAAGAAAATTTTATGAAATAATTAAGGACAGACAAAGATTTCATTTATACCCGCTGTCACCATCGCTCTTCTCCGTATCAACAAGTGATGGGCTAGCGCTAGGGAATAGAATATATACCCAAAGTCAACGCTTAGACCTAAAATTTCCGGCAGCAGTCATCCCCAAGTCCTGCAAAATGAGTAATGCATACAATCCCGAATTATGAAGAAGGTGAAGCAGGACGCCAGAAGATAGGAAAGTGATAAAGATTAGGAAATTGTATTGAAAACATTTTATTTCTTTTAAATGTCTATTTTTAAAACGGTCATCCACATTTTCTGACACTTCACATATTTTCTTATTTTCTCTTGTCAAAATGCGTCCAGATTACAAAAAAATATTCAGCTTCTCTTAAATACAACAATATCTCCTTATATAATATATACTTCAAAAAGTAAAAAATAAAAAAATAACTAAACAAGGTGGAACCTAACGTAATTTACATTTAAAAAAAGAGGGGGGGACGAGGATGCGAATACGAAATCTATCTCAGCTAGTAGTAGTAGTTATTGGAGCGGCTAGGCTAGTGACTTAATCGTTTTTGTACTCGTTTTCTAGTTTGAACTGCATTTTTACCGGGACACCAGGCACTATTGCGCGAAGAAGAAGACTTCTTCGACATTGTTGTGGAACTTACTGAGGATGTTGCTATGCTGCACGACAAGGACGATGAGGATGGCGACGAAGACGGCTTATTACTACTCAAACTAACTGAGGAGGTCTTTGGCTTACTACAAACTAGTGATTGCTTCAATTTGAAGTCGGTCTTCGAGCTGACCAAATCACACCGCTGAGGCTTGTTATTGCTGGCAGCCGGATGCTTGGACGATTTCCGATTCTGCCTGGGCTGCCATATAGTAACTTCTTGCTGTTGCTGCTGGTGCAGTTGGCGTGATCTCAGCTTCGAGTAGGTCGTCGTCGAGATTTGATTGCCTATTGCGGTACGCCTCAGCTGCTGTGTTGGCGGTCTCGCCTTCATGTCTTTGGACAGAGAGTTTCGAGATCGAAGGGTGCGCTTATTATAATCAACTGAGCTGCGCAGAAGGCGCCGCTCCGTGATACCAGAGATGTTCTCGTTTTGTTCTGAGGCGAAGGATTTTTGGTTTGTCTTATACTTACTAGTTGTACTTTTTACAGGTTGGGATGGTTGAGCCTTTGGTGGAACCTTGTCTTTCTCCTTTTCGTTGTTCAATGAGCTGAACGAGCTGACCCCCGTCTCCGGTGAGGTACCGCCGTCCCTGCAGTTTTCATTTTCTAAATTGCTGAGGGTGCTCGGCTCAACGACACTCGAAGATATCTCATTGATCTGAATGCTTTCGTCCAATATCAACCTGTTCTCAACCGACTGGTGGACGTCGTCACCCACCCAGCTCTTCTCGCCGTCCTGACTTAGAATTAGATTTGGTTCGTAGTAACTACCCTCTTCGTAGTACTTGCTAATCACATTTTGGGGCCCTATCAGTGGGACATTATCCACCTTCTCCCCACCGGCCATCGCACTGTCGTCGTACTGTGAGGCATGCACATGGCTGGGACTTACTATTATGGACTGTTGGTAACTACTAGAGATGTTGTCGTATTGATTGTACGAATTCTCCTCCCCGAACTCTTGGAATGATACGTTTTGCTGCCGGTACGACTGTATCGTGTTGTACTGCTGCTCCCCGCGAGTCTCCAGTTTAGTTAGACTGTAGCCCTCCTCAGCGGACATGCACTGCTGCTGGTACATGTGCTGCTGTTGCTGGTTGTAGATGTTGGGCTGATGGTGATGGACATGATCGTGTCCGGCGAGTCCCGTCTCATCCAAGCTGTGATAGCTGTGGAAATCGTTCTTCGGGTCCAAGTCACACCCCTCGTTGAGAGTAAGGGAATTGCTGTTACTCTCAGTAGGACTGCTGCCATCACTATTGTCGTTCTCGTAGCTTGAAATCAAAAGGGAATTGTATGATTCAGCAAAGCTGTTCATATACTGCATATCATGTGCTAGTGAGCTGGCCACAATCGGTTCTGACTGAATTGCGGCACTGGAACTGGGCTGAACGTGCGTTGAGGACGAGGTAGTAGCAGTTGACAACATCATTTCATTGTTCTGATTGTCGTAATACAAATAGTTGTTATCGTAATTATTTTCGTACCTTGTCATTACGGCGTACCCTCCTGGGGGCATCATGTACTTATCGAGCATCTCCTGCGAGGGGGGCTGTTGATCTCTCATCTCATGATCGTACAACGTCATACCACCGTGATTGTGCCCGGGTGGAAGACCATGGCTAAAGCTATTCAAATAATCGCCTCTACAGTGCTCATTCACTCCCTCCATTTGGATATACTCCAGCCCGTATGAGGCTGTTGGGCAATTCCGCAGTATAGTCTCCTTCTTTGGAGGACCCGGAGGGTCCAGCATGATAGTTACCACAGATGTGTTATCAGCACGCATCTTGCGTACGTTCCACCTATCCAGCGCCTTTTCCACAAGACATTTGCTGGGGTTCGTCCATTCACCTCCATTCCCCATGAAAGCCAGTCTCTCATTAATCAGCTCAGCATCACGCGCCACATCAACTGCATCCGATGGGGAGAGGACATTCCACAAACCGTCGGTACCAAAAATAAGGCATCTAAAAAAAAATAAGAAAAGTTAGAACCATCTTAAACAAGTTCATTCCCCTTAAAAGTACCTGTAAGTCTTTGGATCAATCTTAACAACTCTAACGTCAGGATCGGGACTAACTACAAACTCATTGAGGGCCGAATTGTAGCTCCATAAGTCCCCCAGACTTCGAGCAACAGCTAGGAACGGAATTTCATCGATAGGAGTACTGCGTCTCACTGGTCCTTTGTGACCTAAAATAGTTGTGTTCTATTAGAAAAACCATCGGAGTCTTAATTATCATTGTCTTACCTATCCTTGGCCTGTTCCAGACAACCCGCGGAACTCCTGATTTTGTGACTACTTTGCCCCCAGAATTGATGATGCGCGCCTTCTCCACATTGCACTCTGGTTTGTGATCGTGTGTTAGTGGTTTGGCGCGCCAACATTTTTCCCCTTCCTCTTGGTAACCCAGGACTATTCCGGAGTCACCCACATGGCCAATATAGATTTTCCCCCGGCGAATAAAAGCTACACTTGCTGTTGTTCCAGCTGTGCTCGGCAGGCCTGTGGCAGTTTTTGGCCACTTTTCTGTAATAAAAAAACAAAATTAACGAAACATTTTTTTTAGATGTTTTTAATTATTTTTGAGGATTTTAACTAGATGGCGGCAGATGCTAGTAAATAGGAACTGAATTCGTATAGTAGTCTAACAGACGAGTTGCTTAAAAAACGATAAAAAATCGGCGAGTCTGCGCGCTCGCATAGCACGCCATACTAAGCAGTCGGCTGATAGTTGGCAGACTTTTTAATTGAAAGAGAATCGAGCAGTCCATCCAATTTTTTTATCGGCCAATTTGGAATCATTGAGTGTGCACACTCAAGTATATATTCATGCTTATTAAGCAGCCGATTAGACTATCGGCCGATCAAAAGTCTGTAATCTGCGGGCCCTAAAGGTTTTGTTCGTCTAACATAACTCAGTATTTTGAGCAACGCATGGGATGATTATGCAGCTTGCATTGTCCCATGATGACTCACAATGAAGCGTCGAAGTCGGACGCAGCGTCCATACTAGAACAGTTGCTATTCTGGCTGAACGCCGTCTCAGTAGTGTGTGTACATGCAACACACAATAAGTTATAACCCCCAGGCGTCACATTCGTGGCTTATTCTTCTTTTTTAGAATATGAACTATGTATTACGATAGTACTTCTTTGGCGTTAGTTTCACTGCGTTGAGTAGATCAAAGGATAAAAATGAAATAAGGATGTAAATGCCACGAAAATTTCGAATTTATGAATCTCCCTGTAACTCCCAAACGGTTGAGATTTGCTCCCCTTAATATTTTTTTTGGATGGCACAAATCGTTCATCCCACTTATATATTTTGTCAAACCTCTTGCAAAACATCTTGTATTCTTACTGTACATAAGAAAAATAAATCGATCTAAACTTTTTGCCCATCCTGATTTTTTAATTCATAATTAAATAAAATTGTTATAAAGTTATAGCACGCAAAAATCCCGACTGGTCCGTACGCCCAGTTGTAAAGAATTACAAAATTTAATTAACTTTCCTTTTGAATTGAGATTGTTCAGATTGTACCCCTTTATTCCTTCTAGTATAAATTTATAAATAACTGTAAAACATAAGTTATAACCACAAACCGACTGAGCCCATGAATGTGTTGAACTGCCCCTACAGCTTCAACCTTGCACTGCTCTTCAGCCCCATACCACAATGGTCACATCCCACTGGTCGATACCAAGGTTCTAGTAAATTTTCATAGAATGACCATCCCACACGGCACACGGTTTAAAGGGGAAGCACATTTTAAAACCATAAACAAATGGGATTTTGCAGGTATACAATGAAAATATTCTTCGGTAGGACAACTGGAAATGTTTCTATTATTGCGTTTCGCCGTAATTTACGTATCCTTCTCTTGGAAAATAAATTATCGATTGCTACGTTCTCTTATTACGAAATATAATTCGAAAATTTAAATTATTCGCTCTGATCATCGCGGAATTTGCAAAAAAAGCCCACACTCTACCGCCCCATCTGAACAATTTGTCTTCCCCCGGTGATTGATAACAAAAACTGCAAGAAATCCCTCAGCTGTCAAACATTTGCATTAGCAAGTACAGCGTAAAACGTCAAAGAAAAAAGAACAAACTGCAAAAAGGGCAAAACCACACACGAGCTCCAAACCAACATAAAAAGAGATACGACCCCCATAAGAATATTTCCCCCAGATTGGTTTAGTAAAATTCCAACACTTTGAGAAGCAATGCCACTCGCTGCATCTTGCTCGCTCGCATAGAATAGTAATGAATACTTTGTCACTCTCACTCACCTTGCTCACGCCACATAGCGTAGTGTGTGGCAATGTAACCTTCGCGTATCGCCCTCAATACATCCTGATCGCAATCGGACCAAAACAATTTCTGATTGACAATTGCATTCATGAGATGCTCTTTGGCGAATGTGGCCGCTTCGCTGCCTCCGTGTCCATCATATATGCCGAAAAAGGCGTAGACGAGGTCCTTTTCGTCCTCCGATTGCTGGTAGGCGACGGAGAAGAAGTCCTCCATGTACTTCCTGCCACCCTGGCTACAGTGGCCAGTTACACGTAAATTGATACCGATCGACGTCGGCGACATTTTTCACTATTATTTTACTTTCGTGCGACGGAAACGCTTTTTAACTAAAAGGGGCGGATTACAATACTTTGAGGTGCCCTACGAATTAATTCAGCGCCTTTACAGTGTTCCTTGCGGCAGTATTCTTCACACCGAACTTGTACACAACGGCACCATCGCAGAGAAACGTTTTTTCATTATAAAAAATTTTCGCGAAATGGTTGAGTAACTTTTTCTATTTTTCACACACGCAGCACGTCTTGTTGTAGTACAGCAGATATATGTAGATCCAGTTCATCTCTCAGCCGAATTTTGTTTGGTTTTCATAGAAGAAATCGCTCGAGTCGAGCCTTGGTCCGCAACCCTTTCCGGATTTTTGACAAACGACGAACTCGCCTCACATCGCAAAAACCACAACTACCAACACCATCACACAGCTGTACCGCTTCGGCGAAGCCTCCGTTGCGGCTCCTCAACCAAATGTACGTGAATCACACGAAAAATTCACAGGAAAAATGTTTCAGTGACAGGCGGAGATGCTGAGCCCTGCGCTGCCGAGTGCAGGAAAAGCGTTTTGTTCGTATTGCGCTTTTGACAAGATGTGCTCTTGTTATGCGGTGGCTGCAGCGCAAGAAAAAAATGGTAATACCGCACAAATGCAGCAGGCGGTACTTGGCATGTACTACCAAACCAAACCAAACGTCCAGAGAAGAAGAAGAGCGCTAAAGGTAATTTTCTTTGCGAGCGCGCGCGATTATAAAATCCACCAGAAGTACCGTCTAACTGCCTCTTTATCTTGAATTCAAGTCCTCCACTGTACTGTAAACGGCCGACACGGGCGCCCACTGCAGACTTGTGTGATCTCAGCGTTAGCGAGGCCTCAAAAAGTGAAGTCGAAGCAATTTTTCCACTTCAAACTCAACCTCTAGGGTAGATTGGTGCGATATAATAATCGACCTACACAAAACGTATCGCTCTGTCTTGTTCATTCGCCTAGCTGCCAGCATAGTCTGTCTACCTCACTCCCATGCACACCCAGTTCGTATGTAAAAGCAACGGCACGGCAGCAGCAGCCAGCGACTGAGTCGGTCGAGGCAAAGTAATTTAACAACTTAACAACTGTGGGGTATATAAACCGAACCGACTACGTCAATGCTCGCCGTCTCTTTCTCTTGCATTCGGATTAGTATGCGTCTGTCCTTCTCATTGGGAAAGTTTGAGAACATGTGATTGTGAATGTCAGTCATGTTTTTATCCCCCGTCCCATGTATACGGCCGCCGACTGTAAAATAAACATACGACGCTCTTTATATAACCTGAAAGTGCTGAAAATGACTGAACTCGAAACGACCGGACCGAAAGACGACGACTACGGCAAGGCGAGCGCTTTTGGTTTTCTTCCCTCGCTTCTTCGCTTGTCTTCTGTTCTGTGCGGTGCGGGGCTGCCCGCCCGCCGATGAGCGAAGTTCAACGTGAACAAAGACGGCAAAGACCAAAGGCAAACGCTCGTTCGGTCTCTTGCCGTGTCGAAAATTTTCAACAAAAATCATGTGGTGAAACACTGGAAACTTTTTGGGTAAGACATGCTCTGCTCTGCCTTCACCCAGGGGTCCCTCATGCATGTTGCAGCGAAGCGCGAACGTGACGGGCTCCGGCAGAGGCCAGGCCAGGCCTGCCCTCCCTAGGTTGGGTGAAATGCGATTATTTTCGATTTTATAATTTATCTGGGGTGGGTTTACACGCTGTCCTCTACCTGGCGACGGTTAGCTCTCGGCTGGCTTCCTCCGAAGCTTATGACCCAATTTCCTGTTTTGCCCGTTCGGTGCTCCGAGGGCTCGAGGAATATTTCAAAATAGGACGTGAGGGATTTTGCGGCGACTGTGACGGCTCCGATGCACTGGGGAAACCAGCAGCCATCGGAACCACCATCAGCACCACACCACCTCTTTTGCTTGACTTTGGGTGCTGCTGCTCCGCGGTGAGATTTCTTGGACACATTTCATGGCATAGAAAATTTCCCGAATGTGCCAGCAGCGCTCAGTGTGGGTTTTCTTTTGTTTACCATCCGCTCGGAGGAAATTACCTTTGCCAGGCGATTTGAGGTGATTTTCGTCGCCTTTTGTTATTTATGGTGAATTGTTGTGGATTAAAGGTATCGCGATTAGCGCACGCTCGTTTTGCATTTTGCCTCTTCAATTTGTGCACGAGTTCGAGGAAACCACATTTTGATGGGATCTTCATTCACTTGTCACATACCTTAATCCAATTTTCCTTCTTTTGTAAAACAACCTCGCACAGAATATCGTTTTAAGGTAGAACTGCTTTACTGACAGAATTAACAAAAATGGAAAATCAAAGGGACTGTGCCGTTTTTATATAGGGAAAGGAAACAGGACTCAGTCTGGCTCTAAAATTGTTAAAAAATCATTTTGTTTTATTTATTATTATTTTTTTTACTACCCGCAGGAGACAATATAAAGCCAGTCCAAAACGAAATTAAAATATTTGCAAGCAATATCTGCGAACATTACGCAAACATCCCAAAAAAGATTCTGAACTCAGAGAAATTTCGTCGCTTTAAAAAAGTCGATACTCTAGGGCCCGCTACTTAACTGGTATACATAACACCTGAAAGAAATTCCAACCACAATCGTTGGAATCACACAGCCCAAGCAAGTGGAAAACAACTCGATTATCATCAGGCCGGCGGATGTCGAATCAACGCAAATAAAGACAATCCTAGTAGTCCTAACGTCCCTAGTAGGAGTATACTTATTATACCAGTTCTATAACGACTTCAAGCTCAGAGAAAATACAACGTCCAACAAATGTTAACCACATCGAGACCGCTGATAGAACGTACAACCAACTAATACCCACTGGTTTCAGGAGATGGAATACCCTTCAGACTTGAGAGTTACAATAACTAGTATAAGCTAAAGATCAAGTAATGATGTGCATAATGCAAAATCACGATAATTAATAAAAACAACTTTTTTGAAGACTTTCGAAATGCCAAGCAGCATCGAGTCCTGTCCCATTCCTTACAGAGCATGTGGAAGAGAAAAGAATTAAACTAAGCTAAAACACTACAATCACTATAAATAATTTTCATTGAAACCTAATAAAAGATATTTTAAAATCAGAATGTAAATCGTTGAATATGGAAGACACACAAGTATTTTGTGCAACTAGGGTGGAAACTAGCCGATTGCCCACGATGGCAGGGTTAAGCTGGTGACACAACCAAATTTTGAACGCGTCGCGAGCGATACGTGCGATGACAGTCTTTAAAGCGCTTATGCAGTCCTGTACTTCGCGTTACAATGAATTCGCATCCGACCCGCCGCTATGCGACGCGTCGCATCCTTGGCGCAAATTTCTAAATTTTAACGCGGCGCATTCAAATTAACCTTACTTTAAGTGTCATTCGTGTGGTAAAATGGAATTCGATGAGCGACTCATAGAAGAAGTGCGCAAACGCGAGTTTATTTATAACAAACACATGAAGTTATATAGGGATATAATTATATATATCATAATATAACTGAAATTGCCTGTGTTACTTGCTTGCCAGTTGCCGCGTTCAATATTCTGTTCTAACTTACCTAGCGTCGTATGCGTCGCGTCATAAATGTCAACGCACGCAATGCCGCGACGCACGCGTTGGTTGTGTCACTACCTTTGCCATCAAGGGCAATCGGATAGTTTTCACCCGAGTTGCACACTGTATTTTTCATCACAAGTGCGGCGGTAGGTTCGATAAGGAGGTCGGGGAAGGAGGAGTCCGTGGAAGTGGAACGAGGGGTGCGGGGCCCCCCTGAAAATAAAAAAAAAACAATTTTTGCTGTAATTATCTCTCAAAAAGATATACGAAAGGTTTTTATGATATCTAAGGTACAGATGTTCAAAGTAATATACTATTACATTACATAGTCTTAACTACTCTGGTGACCATGCGATATTTACTCATGCCCGGCTTAAATAATTTATTTAGGTACCTAAAAAGCATTAAAAGGATGTTTAACACGTGCGAGTATATAAAAAAAAAGGGATTTCTTGAAGAAATATTCTGAGTGCACGAGTCTTAACCGTCGAGTCGAGTGCTCCTCAGATAGATTTCTAGAGCTCCTCATTGCAATTGCAAGTGCAAGCGAGAAATGCATACTCCTATCCAGTGATCAGTGATGGGACATGTACTTACTCCTTCTCATTGCGTTAATCGAGCGACCCAAATGAACTCAGGTATACGGCTCCCATGAAAGATTTCTTGAAGAAATATTCTCAGTGCATTTCCATTTCAGGTACCCGTGCGTTATTCGAAGTCTCGCGTGCGTTCTTTAAAATTACCAGTGGGTTATTCCCAACAGGCTTTACAGTGGGCAATCGGCGTGTAGTGGTTTCCGCGCACGTGTGATGATTTTTTTTTTTTTATTGTAATTTTTCTTTTGGTCACAATTTAGAAATAATTTTAATGCCTTGGCCAAACAGAAGAGTAGTAAAACTATTAAAAGTAAACTCTCCCCCAATATCGCCTTATTTAAATAAATGAAAATAACTGTTCCTTGAAATGCGACGCGCTGCCCGAACGCCTAATTCGTAGTGGGAGCTGATTATAAATTTTTATGCCATGAACGAAGAACGAGCGGCCAGTGGATAGCATTGTGAAGCGGAGTATTGAAATTGTCTGGTCCGAATCAGTTTATCGACGAAAATACATACACGTAAACGAAAATATACATCAAGTGGGAATCCTGCATTCTGGCAGCGTCAAGTCCACTATATATAATATCAGAGGAAAAATAAGGGTACGGAATAAAACGGGCTATTACCCACAGTCGCCGGAGGCCCCCATAAACACTTTTGGCAATTGTATCCACATAGTCTGACCAATTGTAGGTTTCGTTCATAATCAACATCAACCAGAGATTTTTACCTTCGTTTCAAATAATTTTGAGATGGATGTCTTCCTCACGTTCAGGATTACATTGATTCTATTATTAACCAAGCCAAAACAACGTTGGGTTTTGTATAGCGTTCCAGAAGTCTAGAAGTGTTATCATTCGAGCTTGATACTAAACTTCCTCCAAGAATTTTTTGGAGCAACCTTAATAAATATGACATACACAATAAAACGTAACAGCTCGATAATCTGTCTGTACCGGTTTCATTTTCGCTATGGCTCCAATAAATAATCGTTTTCGAAATTTCCTTAAGGGGGTTTTCTCCCTGGAGCATTCAAAAATGACCCTTTTTTCCCAATTTTTTTTTTTTTTGAGGAACAGGGAAAAGGTATTGACAGGCGGTTTTTTGGAATGAAGTAAGCATCGACTATATTATGTTTTTATATTTTTAAATTTCGTAAAAAAACACAATGGCGGCCTTCGGCCAATCACAAACAGAGAGGTTATGCATGTCCCACTTTGGTCCCGGATTCCGGGTGCTGTAGTAGTCCGCTCTGAAAAATTCCGAAACTTTCTTAAAACATACCCTTTTCCTGGGTGTTCTATGGAAGCTTTTTTCAAATTTCGAATTCTGTAAAAAATGGCGCCACTTTTTGAAAAACATCTCAATTTTTTGCATTTTTTTCTACTGTTTTAGCTCGAAAAAAATATTAAATATTCGAATTTCCAAAAAAGCTCACATAGAGCACCCAAGAATAGTATTATCTTTAATTTAAATTAACAAGAACCCGAATCGGTTAAATAGATTTAACGCAATCCGGGACCGAAGTTCAAAAAAACGTTTGTTTCGAGAAAAGCGCATTTAAAGTTTTGCAATGCAATAACACTAATCATATCATCTGTGGATAGAGCTTCGTAGATCGGAAATATAGCTTCCTGAACAGAATTTGCGAGAGGGGCCTGATGTCTGAAGGAGTTGAGTGTACCTGCAGCTTGCGCCACTCTCCATTTGCAGATAAGTGCGCTCCTGGGCCGCGCGCGCATGTAGGGATTAAAACGGACCATGCGCGCTCGGCTTGTAAACAGTTTTACTCGGAAACGGAACGAAATTTTCAAAAAATCTTTTCAGGGAACATTTTTGGGGATATGTAGAAGAGATTAAACTAAAAAAAAAAATCGAAATTTTGAAACCGCTCGAGGAGAAAACCCCTTTAAAAGGCGATAGAAAAATCGTTGCCACTATTGAAATTAAGCGGTCAGGACTAGCTATTCTCTAAAGCCGGCTATAAACGACCCAATCTGCAGGGCCCGATTTGTAAGAACCTTATAGAGCGAGAGCTGACTTAAAAAAAACTGGTCTATCGAGCAACAGGATTGCAGTACTAAAACTGTTCCAGAAAGGGGGGGCAATACCAACATTGGGCCATCATTCTGCCCAGGCACACAAGAATTTTTCTTACTGTCGCTGTGAATACTAACATAAAACACATTTCATCCTGTTGCCCGATAGACCACCTTTTATGTAGCCAGCTCTTGGGCCGATATATTTTTGCTTGAGTGAAATAACAGACTTTGTCAGTTACTAAAACAATTGCCGTGACTGGAGTCATCTGCAAGGAATAGAATTAGCCGATCCCACATTTAATCATCCGGGTCGCGTTGACTTAGTCCTTCGAGCCTCATAGAGCACGCACTTAATTCCAAACGTGACTGTGGGTAATCACGAATGTATTTTTTCGTCGGATGAGTCTCTCCATACTTATCCCCTTGATAGGCTGTGTCGTGGTCGTCTGGATGCAACCGTACTTGGCGATCCATTTTTTGCACGTCCATCATGAATGCTGGTGAAGTGAGTATCCTCGCCGTCGTATTAAAATAATATATAGAGAATAGACAGATTGAATTTAATGAAGCGAATATTTGAAGCATCTGTTCTTGGCACTATAAGTTGAATTTCATGTATATACATATATTGTAATACTCGTTTTTTACAGCAAGCTGTCTATTAGATATCATCAGACTAAAAGCTACTACAGTAGGTCTTAGAATTCTCTCTGAAAACTGGAACAACTGATTTACTGACTTAAATATGGAAAAAATTGCAAAACTGCAAATTAAATGAATAAACAAGCAGACAAGACGTTACTCTTTTAGACATAACGCTTTCTAAAATTGTACACCACCTTCTTAAAACCTACGCAGCGTTCTTAGACGGGGGAACTTTAACAAATTAAATAAATTATAAGAATAACGGGCGTACAAAACTCTTAAAACTAAATACTATAATTTACTCTAATTTCCGCCTATCATTAACTGCAAATGCGCAGAATGGGCGGGAAACACCGAACCGGCTTTCCCTCTGCAATTTGCGTCTCAGCTTAATGGGGAAGTCCCGGAATCCAGATGGCCCATACTCAGCGCCCAAAAGAATGCATGAGGTACTCTCCCCAAATGATGAAACGGTAATTGTGCTTGCGGTCGAGTAGGCCATCATCCTTAAAAGCGGTACTCAAGGTCATCCGAATCGTTTGGCTGAATTCCACCGAAGGACTGTCTCGTGAGGTGACGAGCGTTTCTTTGGTTTTTCCGCGATGCGCTTTCCCCGTATAATTGCGCGATTCGCCGCCTATTTTTACACATAACCGCCGGGAGCCCCCTATAAAGCGCGCAAATAAGCGACTCGTTGATGATCCAAATGCCAAGATAATCACTCGGGGCTCGGTAGTGTGCACAAGCTTTACAATTTTTCAGAAATAAAATTTAACTGAAGAGCCACAGCTGGGAAATATAAATTGCGATTGCTGTGTTGTGTTCCTTTAGCGGACGGTTGGGTTCTCTTGAATTGCCTCCAAAGAGATTGCTGGCCGCGATATGCGACTGTTTCTGCATTTTTCATAAAAGCTCCGGGGCCAATTATTTCTCTAGTTACGTCGCAATTTCCTGTTGAGTTCCGTGAAGTGGCCGCGGTATGCCGTCGTCACCGCTTCTGCAGCCGTTTCAAATCGGATTCGAAAAGCACTCAGCCACAAGCTGTTGTTTTTCGACATTCTCCGGTGGGTTCGGGTTGGAGGCTAAATTAGCGCTAGCGGACGGAGTGGCTCCCGTCGTTCGCCGTTGCAATTTATTCAAAAACTCGAAAATCCCCGAAGACGCAGAAACCGGAAGAGCGCTCAATGGATGGATTTTCGCAAACAGCCAAAGCAGCGATGAATAGGCGAAAGGCACAGAAAGGTAACGCGTGTGTGCCCAAGCTCGTCGTGGTCGTTGCCACGGTGTGGTAGCGGCGCAAAAAACTCCACCCCGTGGCCTCGGCAGCCTCGTTCCGTCCGTTGCTGCTTTTGGGCTCGTCATCGTCGCCAGGTCGAGGAGTGTGTTGCCACGGCTGTGTAAGCGCACCCAATTCGAAGAAACTTTCGTTTTGGGGACACAACAGCCAGCAAAGTCACCGGAGCCTCACTCAATTCGAGCGACGTGACTCAAAACGAGGCACACAACAGCGAACGGCCGCAAATCGCACGGCATGATTCATGAAATTGGAAAATTTTCAAGCGATTGTGCGATTGCGGTGCTCCGCTGCCGCCGTGTTTCAGTTCGCTTCGTTTTGGTTTTATGCCTCTACTGCCGCCCCTTCGCCCCAGCAATCCCATGAGCACACAAAGCACAGCAGCGGCCCGAACGCAGGCAGTCACCGTAATCGCTCGAGTCATTTCACATTCTCGTTAAAAACGCTGCGCCCCAAAACCGCAAGCTCCGACGTACGTTCCCCCGCTGGTTCGAGGTGAAGTATATTTTTGTACGCGGGCACGGCAACGAGATAGCCGAGCTCGGTGGAGCCACATCGCCACCGGAGCGCCGAGCAGCATGAGCAGAGCCGCGAGTAATAGAAGCGGATCGAAATCCCCAGTAGGTCGCCTGGCTCGTCAGTTTGCCACACAGCAGTAAATGGTTGAAGAAGTTGATAAAACGAAAACCCGTCGGCGGCGTAGTCATTGCCGCGGCGCGGTGTCGCTGTGCTGGTGCTGTTGGTATGTAGCCCCACAATTTTGTGCCGAGAGTGGTGTTGTTGTTGCGTTTCGACATTTCGGACTTTGGCTAACAAACAACCGGGCTCTGAATTTCTCGAATCGTTTTCTCCCCGAGGCCGGGCGCTCCACCGTTTCTCGAAGTTGGCTTTTGGCTCAGGCTATGGAGTGGGACCCCATAGATTATCTAGCAACGCCACAGCTCTGCTTCTTCGCTTTTAGCCAGCGCAGCAATCACATATCCGGCAGCGGACGAGATGGCGTATTTCGTAAACATCACATGCCCGTGTCGACCGTCGCTATGTACAAACGGCGTGACGACGACACGGGCGGAACTTCCGTCTCCCTCTTGGCCACTGCGCACTGCTTACGCCTTATAGCCGTGCTATGCTACGCCATCTCATATCGCTTGGGAAAATTATTGATTTTGTACGGCTGGCATTGCTCCTCTGCGCCCATAGCCAGCGGCACCCCTTATGCAAGTGCTCGAACCACACTCCATGGTGGAGCGCACATCCTCAGGCTCGGGCTGCTGATCCCTGAAGAGGTGCCCTCGGGGGCATTTCCTGTGGGACTTTTTACATGGCTCTCTCTTGGCGCGCGATTTCTCAAGCGCAACATGTGGCCCACACCGTCCCCCGTTACCGCAGCCAAATGGCACGAAAGCCGAGAGCCCCGTACGAGGCCATACATTTCTCATGATGATTTCGAACTTCTAAAAAAGGCACGTTCGCCCGTTTTGCTAAATCGTTTTTTTTTTTCTTTGAACGGGACGACATGAAAAATTTTCAGGTCATTTTGTAAGAGTATTTCTCTGGAAGGCTCTTAGCAAGAAATATTCTTCCGATTTCTCAGGGCAGAAGGGACGAAGCAGCAGGATAACTGCTTACGGCCTACCTTCGTCCTTCGCCACTATACCGACCCATTCGCAACGTTCCTTTCCTTTTCCCTATTCGTTTCTTCTTTATTGCTGTGCCTTGCCTGTGCTCTTGCGGCTCTGGTTGTCGGAAAAAAAAATATAGCCGGATTCCAACATCAAGAGGGTGACTGCCGTGCTGCCTTCCTGCCTGCCTGCAGCTTGCCTGGCCTGTCCCTGTCCCTGTGCCTGTTGTTAAGGGAAACGAAAGCGAGCAGTTCGTCTGTTTCGTGCCTGTTCGGGCACAAATGATAAACTTTTGTGGTGTTTTCCAGCGATTCTCCAACTGTGCGGATTTTATGATTTCATTCGTTTAGATTTAGAGAAGTCTGATAGCGACAAATTGTGGACCAATTATGGTTTTCTTTTCAAGCGGGACAGTTTTAGTCGTGGCAAAAGATTTTCTTCTTGTTGTTTGTGAATCACGAGATTTGTTTCAGATTGTGGGACGTTTGCTAGAGCTTAACTATCTAAGCTAGTTTACACGACAGAGTTTTACTTCATGGGGGTTTCGTGAGTTGTTCGAACAATTGTTAATAGGTGTAAGGGGAGGGGAGCCGAGGATAATTATAAACAAAAACAGTATTTTGTTGAGTTATCAAACTCTTGCCCCCCTTCCCCTATCTTACTCCTCTTAACCAATCGCCAGATATTAGGGCCCATATGTGCTTATCACCGGGCCCTAATGACTAATAACGGTGAATGAGATTGGTGTGAAATAAGAAGAGTGAGCGGGGTGTTCTTACTTTTCTCATCACAGCCTAACGATCCGTACAGGGCAGAATTTTGAGCTTGTACCTACCTTAAATGGGAACATTTGATTATCAAGGACATAATAAAGAACCTGGTTTGTTTTAACTTATAACAGCAACATTTGTTTTTATAGTGAATTTGTTTTGTAAATCGATAAATTAATAAAGAATACTAACTTGCACCTTTTCAGCACGCATTTTCATTTTCTGATCATTCCACATTACCCATGAATCCTGAAATTCTTTTTGACCCTAATTGAGATTAAGGCAGTCACTACAGCCACCTACAGTTTTTTTTTACATTAATGAGAGTATCGGTATATCAAATTTACTTTCCTCAAAAACTCTTTGTCATTTTTGACAAGCCAGAATAGGATACGGGAAATTAGCTTTGAAAACTAGCTTCGTGTATCCCGGGCATAACAGCCACATTTCTAAAAGGTTTCAATTTTTGTCATATCAATGTGGAACTTGGGGACTCACCCATAAGTTCTGCCCTTAAATTTTAGAGCGGGCTTCGAGGCAGTTTGTTGCTTCAAAATTTTTTAGCTAGTGTAGCTTAATTTTAAGTCTCAATTATCTGGGTCCCTGCCCACATTAACATCGCAGGCAACGAGATTGCGGATGGGCTGGTAAAAAAAGGGGCCGGCAGACAATTTATAGGCCCTGAACTTTATATACATAGGTGTGGCGCCATCTCTCATCACTCGTATCCTTGAAGAGTGGGCTCAAAAAGAGCACAATGAGAGATGGGCCGCCAGACAAGACTGTAGACAGTCTAAACCAGACCCGGGCAAAGTTTGACTTCATGGGAGCAGTATACCTCCATAAACACCTCCATAAACCTTTCGCATTTCGGGTCGCTTCATTAACGCAATGAGGAGTGAGTACATGTACACCATCACTGATTCAGGACAGGAGTATGCATTTCTCGCTTGCACTTGCAGGAGGCACCAAAAAAATATTTCTCGCCACCAAAAAAATATTTCTCGCTTGCACTCGGAGCATCGTCTATGTCCTGTGTGCCGCACAAGTAATTTTTCACGACAGGAGTATGCATTTCTCACTTGCACTTGCAGCAGCAATGAGGTGGGCACCGGGAGTCAAAAAATCCTACCTGAGGAGCACTTGGGAGTCAAAAAAGCCGGGTTTGCCCAGGTCTGGTCTAAACCACAAACGGGCAAACCCGGCTCTTTTGACTCCGGAGTGCTCCGAGCGCAAGCGAGAAATATTTCTTTAGCTCCTCATTGCCTCCTGTAAGTGCAAGCGAGATATGCATACTCCTGTCCTGCATCAGTGATGGTGGACATGTACTCACTCCTCATTGCGTTAAAGGAGCGACCCGAAATGCACTCAGGTTTATGGAGGTATACTGCTCCCTTGAAGTCAAACTTTGCCCAGCTATGGTCTAAACTTATGTTGAAACGGGTTGACCACGGCATGAGTAGTAAAAAAATTACTTACGTTCAGCAGATGCAACATCAACTTCGCAATCAGTGCACTTGCTGGTCACTAAAGGTTGAACAAGCATTTCAATACCATGCACATAGCTGTTTCACCGCTATGAAAATACGAGTTGGCGGACGAGGCCCTATTGGGAGACTTTACTGTAGCCCCCGAGGATCTACATAAACTTACGCTGCCCACAATCATGAGCTTTGTTAGACGTACTGGTCGTTTAACGACTTATTCAGGGCAACGAGAGTAATTCAGATGGCTAATATTTTTTTGAGGGATGTACAATGGACCTTTGGTCTAAGTGCAAGGTATCTCTATCCACCTCGAAATATCTAGACCAATATATGTATGTCCAAAAATCAAAGTATAATATTTCTACCTCAAAATTCGACGGTTTCTTTAATGATGCATTTATGTGGAACCTGAAAACAAAAACCTGAATTAAATATTTTTCGCTAGTTGTCTATTAGTGACTTACCATACTATTGAACTTAAAATCTACTGAAGGCGGGTATCATTGCTAAAAAGCTATTTTCTATCACTTTCTGTCGATTCTGTAAAGCCGTTACGCTGATCCCTTCTAAGCCGTTTGCCCTGTCAATTTATTTAACAATTTATTCCATTCCAATTTCTTGATGAAAAGCGCTTTGGCTAGCAGCGAGGGCAATTATTTCACAACAGCAGCGGTTTCTTGGAACAAAAAAACATAATGTCCCTGAAGTTTGCTCGGGCAGTTAATAAAATGACTGAACCAGGTACCAGATCTCATATAAAATTTCAATCTGAATGCTCTTATTTCACCATCGCACCTTTTAGTTACCTTTCCAACGCCAACCACTTTATAATAACGCACAAAACTGATCAAGTGCGGCAAGAAATTTAACAGCTTATTTTATAATAAATGAACAACTAGCGGTAATTCCGAAAATCGTCAAATAGCGGAATCATTTTACTGAACTGGTGAGTCACTGTAAATAGACGAAGACAACTTTTCACCGTTAGCTTACCCAAGAGCAACTAATGCCCTCTGTTAGCGAGTGCACAATATAGCTGTTTTATAGCTGGCCAGCCCGAAGGGCGCGTGCTCCATCAACATTTCTTGGCCCAGTTTCACCCAGAGGCCACGAGTCTATAGCAATTTATGCGTATTGATTAATCACCTGTTATCCCCGTACGATACTGTGAAAATAAGGTTAACATTGACCAAAGTGTGATAGTCCTCTCTGCCAGTAGTTCGTAACGTTTCTAGCCAAGTAAATCTCGAATTGGCCGCCGCCACCGCAGCAGCAGCCCCACAGCATCATAATACAGCAGCCGCCCAGCGCCTCAGCTAGTTCGCAAGAAGCCACCACTTCCGGCAAATAAGGTAGATAACGGGACAGGTCCTCTACATTTCTTCCTTCGATTTTTTGTCCTTGCAGTGCATGGATTTCACATTTTATCTTATTGTTTACTCCTTTAATGCGAAGCGGAAATTGCGTAAATGTAAAAATGCAGCAGAGCAAAAGTGTGATAATTTCGGAATTGTATAGTGTGCTTTTTGGTTTCGATCCGTTTTCTCTCTATCTCTCTGTAGCACCTCCTCCTTCATCAGTCGGCCTCTCCTGTCCCACCCCTACCACCAAGAAAGGTGGTTGTGGTTTTTTTGTTTTCTGTTTTTTTTTAGTCTTGTTTTTGAGCAAATTCGTAATGATTCGCTTAATTATCGCCCCTGACTCCATCACTCGCCCCTCCTCCTCAGTTCTTAAGTATTTCACTTTTGTTTTCTTGTTTTCTTAATTTTTTCCACGTTTTTTTCTTTCTTTCCCCCCAGGCCTGAAATGACTTCATGAGCAAGACAGTTAAGGCGACGTTTTCTGATAACATTAAATTGAAAGTTCGTTGGTAAATTTGTGTTTTTACTCTTTTCTCATATACTTAATAGCTAACTTAAGTACTTAGACGTTTTAAGTAAGTGTTACTCTTACCTCCTAGTGGTAGCGCCCCCACCCTACTTTATGTCGAACGTATCCCCAGACAGCCCCCTGTATAGACGTTTCATGTTGTTGTATCCTCGCATGCTTGGCGAACCAATTTTGGTATTTTCTTTTACCCAATTTAATTTTTCAAATAGTTTGCATAATGGAACAAAAACCGTTTTGTTCAATTTGTTTAATTCAGTCGGTGTATGTTGTTTCGTTCCGACTATCTGGCAGGACGTCCGGAAGATACCGCTCGTGCTAGTGAAGTAGTTGTTGCGGCAGAACAGGGAACCCTTCCCGTTTGGAAGTGATTAGAAATAAATTGTTTGTTACTCCTAACTGCTTAATACCTCTAGTGATAGCAGCCCTAGTTGTACAGTTATTTCGTTATGGATTGCCGTTGAAGCATTTTCAGTTATTTCTTTTCTTGTAATTAAATTGCCCTTATTAGCGTTTAATATGAATTTTAACTGTTTATCACCTCCCGTCTGTCCTATTATAATAGATAACAGTCCAATCTAGAATAGTCTAACTCAATAAGAATTTCAGAAAAAAACTAAACAAACAATTAGCTGGGAATGTGTTGTGGCAGTATCATCTGTTCGAAGTTATGATTAGTAAAATTAGAAAAATTGGTGGTAATATTTTGTTGTTAAGTTTATTTGACTCCAAGGAACTTGGCTTAGAGGCGGAAAAGTATTTCAACTCAAGTTAAATTTCAATATTTCGATTTTATTTTATTCCGTCTCTACAGGGGTAAGGCCGTGATAAATTAGAAGCAGAAAGTAACGGCTAGAACCAAAAGTGTCCCAACATCTTCTGCTCTGTTATGTGTCATCTTTGTTGTTGTTCCGCTTCTGTCGCTACTTTCTGTTGTCAATAAGTCAAGGGATTTCGTGGCGTGCCGAAATTGGACGAACATAAAATGATTTAGAGAGGCAATGAGAAAAAATTTATCTGAAGAGAAAATCAATTTTTTAAATTTAAGATAATGGCTTTAGTAGTTTCGGTCTTGATGTAGGCCGCGCATACCTGATGTCCGCTTTCTCTCCTGTAATATACCATCAACCCCTCCACCTTTATTTTAAATCACATACAAGGAGTCATTTTAGGTGACAAAAATCGCAGGTATGTTAACTTTAACTCTAATTCACAAAATTAATTTGTTTAACCAAA
The DNA here is from genome assembly GCA_947538895.1 of Neoitamus cyanurus. NCBI lineage: Eukaryota > Metazoa > Arthropoda > Insecta > Diptera > Asilidae > Neoitamus > Neoitamus cyanurus. Next base: position 21,697,789 of record OX384547.1, read on the forward strand.
TAATAGTTTAAAGTGTTTTGAGGGCTTGTACTCATATATATACAACATTAGCTTTTTTCCGTTATACAGGGTCCGGAAGAAATCCCTCACGTTTTTGGAATGGATTTAACATGAGAGTGGGTGGGGTCAGCTTCACCCAGTAAACTTCACAACAGTTTGTGGGCCATGACGTTTCAAACATGCCTCCTATCCTAAACACGCGGAACTAGTGGCTCTATAGCTGGAAATCCTCAAACTAATAAAATAAACGATCGATGTTGACCGGTCCAACTTGGCTATTGACTGAGGTTGGGCGGTGGAATGGAGGGGTAGGCTGCGAGGAGGTGAAGCAGACTACAAACGGAATGACCTGCAGATCGGTTTGCAATTTTACAGAGAGAGCTAGCCCACCCGCCTTCATGTTATAGCTATTCCAAAAAACCTGAGGTATTCTTCCCGTACCCTGTTATTTGTACTTGTAATGTGAGCCAATAATGACTGAGCTTTAATTATACAAAAGGAAAAAGTAAAGTGACTTTATCTTTGTCTTGAAAGTTGATATATGTATTCCCACCAAATGTGCATACCGAATTTATTTATCATTATCACCCAGTAACTCGAAAAAGGTTGAAATTCACCCCCAGTGCTTTTTTGTTTGCCTAGGTGAGATCTATCACCCCACTCATTTTTGTGCACGCCATAGAAAACATCCTGTAGACATCATTTACATAACACACACGCAAATATGTGTACGCAAGTGTAATACAGAGAATTTTCAGGCGACAAAGCTCTTGGAGATATTTAGATATCATAATGAACACCCGGTTCTCTTCTGAGGATCATATTGATTCTATTGGTTCTATCACTAACCGAGCCAACAAGACTTTTGGGTTTCGTACAGCAATTCAGTCAGTCATACATCTATACACTTCCGTGCAGCACTTTTGTTAGATCGATCATCGAATACATTGTCCTGTTTGACCCCTCTCTTATGATTGCGGCATTAAAGAGTCGACTCTGTCCAACGTCGGTTTCTATGGTTTTCTCTAAAAGGTTTTGCCTATGAAAATAATCTACTGCCTATTTATTCTGATAGGTTTAAGGCTCAGCTGATTTACCTTGAAGCCTTGGACACAGGCAGAACATCTCTAGAACTGTTCTAACTTTTGATTGTATTCTTCGGAATTGTTTACCGTTTATATCTTGAAATTCTTTACAAATATGGTTATTTTAGTTACATCAATTTTTTTTGTAAATTTAATATCTTTTGAGTTATATTGAGGAAAAGGTTAAAAAACCAGGACAAAAATTGGTTTTCCGCATTTATCTCGCATTAGGTAACATGCACTAAAAGATATATCCATACAAAAGCTGTAGACCACAAAATCCTCTTTAGTTTTTACATGTAACATTTTTCCCTGCGACAAATGGTTGACCCTCTAGAGCAGCGCAAAGTTGCAAAATCTTCCTTTCCTTTGGAAAGAATTGGATGAACCTAGTAGACTCATTCATTCATTTCTTTAAAGACGGCATTGTGGTTCAAAATTGCACATAGTTGTCAACTTCACTGGATAATGAAGTTTCACCGAGGAACTACTTAACCATAACAGCAATAGTAAGTTTAAAATTACATGTGAAATGATACGGTAACTAAACACTGTGCACTTCGTTTCGGAAATTTTGCTTCCTTTCACTGATTTTCTGAAAAAAGACAACTACATTATATTACAGTCAGAACCTCTCTGTCTCCCACCACCCCTCGCTCTTCCTATTTCAACCGTTTCATAACCCGGATAACAAATCTCACCCGTCACCATAAAACGCGGTCCTAACAAATCCGCACTTTCTTCCGCTTGTTCAATTAACCTGATAGTCACCCTACAAACAAACCTACAGGTCAGATACAAATTTTGCCTTCTTTCACATATACGACACGTCACGGCAATTCCGTTCCTATTAGATCTTCCTCAAAAGCGGTCCCGGTGTGATATACGTAGATGTTTTTAAAAAAGTAGTTAACGATATTGACCATCTTAATTCCAAATCCATTTTGATGCCTCACTATATATAAATTTTTATTCAAATTTTAGAACCAGTCGGTTTGCTTTTGTGTTTACTTTGAATATTTGTTTAGCTTGTTATAATTTCCGAGTTAAACCTACAAAACTGCCGTTATATTCGTTACAATTCTGTGCGGCTGTTTACCCTTTCAAGTCAAAAATATTTCAATTTAAATATCTGCAGGTGCTGAAATATCATTTTCATTATTTTTTGATAACTTTCGCTTCGAGACTCAAAAGTTATAATAAATATATTAAACTTTTCACAGTTATTGTAACTTTTATAAATTTCCACTGTGAGTTAAAATCAACAAGTGATAAGCGAGGACGCAAACCTTCTAAAATATTTCGGACCATTTTGTCACATTCCAAGGTTTCCAATTGATAAAACAATTGATTTACGTGAATGTTAACAATTGCTCCACCCGAATTCGCGAAATAAACATTTCTATCCGCACCCTTCTACACATCGACCGTTTTAAAACATTAGTTCACAATGGCAAGCACATCGCGGATTTAATCCACAGAATGTTCGCAAAGCCATTCGGAGGTGATAGAAGTCGCCTGGCAGAAGTTGCCTGCATTAGCCAATCAAAGCCGAGTCGCGGTATTTCACTTTTGGGTAGAAGAGCTGCCAGTGTATTCGTTCGCCTGTGTGAAGAGATCGCAAAAAAGTTTGGGCTATCGGCAGGTTTAGTGGAATATTTCGTGCAGCTCCTTAGAATTTTTTGAGGAATAAAAGTAGTTTTAGCAGGACGACCGCGGATAATTTGCTTTAAATAAGAGCAGTGATTGTGTATAGATTTGGAGGAATAATCAAGGAGGTTTTCCCATTTCGCTTCTCTCAGAAAATCACCGGAGAAGAAAAGTTTGCACCGCAGCAACTGTGGAGAAACAGTTGTCGTTTATTTATTGACTTGACACATTTCTTTTTGAAGAAAAATTTATTCTATTTTTTCGTGGAGAACTATTTAACGTGATTGTGCCGTGATTTTAATCTGTGGAGCGATAGCGCTACGTCAGTAAGGAGATTCATTTCAAGAGCGAATTTTTTGGCACACCTAATCGCCGGTTCAGGGGACTTTTTACTTCAATTAACCGTAAGTAACCTTCTCTACCAATTTAAGATTACCGCAGTCTAAATTTAGGCCCCAGTTACATTCAAAGTTACATTCAAATAATCACCGAATTCCTGGGACGCCTCCGGCCTTCCCGAGTTCAGGTGCGGGCAATTTGCATTCTAGCGTGAATGGGTGGTGTGTGAAAGGGTGGGTGGGCGCCGCCGACGGCACAACAAGGCGGCTCTAATGTAATCCCAGCAAAAATGCAAACAAATTGCCCTAACACCAACCCTTGCACCGGGGGGCCGGTCGCGTCCACCTATGGAGTCGTCTAATCCCTCCCCACCTCAGTCCCAGAGTCCACGCGCACGTGAATTAGCACTTTCAGTGTCAAATGCTGTGGCCACATGAACTGCCTATACTGTCCGGTCCTAGCGGGGCCCCCCAAAAAAAAACCAGAAAACCTGAAAATAAGGTTTCCAGAAGGTTTGGGCGACCACTCGTTCGATTGACACAAATTCCCTCCCTGTCGCGAGCAGGCAGGTAGGTGGCAGCTACTCCACTTGACGAATGGAGCTTCTGTTCGCCGAGTCCCCCCGCTGGCTGTTCTGGTTATTTTAATTGCCCAGTTCCAACTGTCTGTAGCTCTCGCTAGGCTGCCTGAACTTGAAAGTGAAAGTTCTGTTCTTCCTGTGCGGTGTGCGGTGCTCCGGCGGATCACTACAGCTGACTCGGGGGCCGAGGCTGGCAATTGCTTTGGTGATTCAATTTAATACCTGGAGCAAGCAAACTTCAATACACACGGTACGACTTTCTTGCACACACGACACCGTCCTTGGGGTGAGATTTAAAGAAAATCACGGTGGGTTTCGCAGTACATGTGTTTACGGAAGATTTGCGAAAGGTTGCCTGGGAACTAACCCGACCTTTGCCTCACTTGACAAGGCCTTAAACGTTTCGAGTTTGAATTCAGATCGATTCTGTGGAAAGGAGAAACAAATTTGGTAAACTTCGATGATTGATTCACCGCATAAATATTTATGAGCCCCCCCAGCCTAAGGCACTGAGATACTTTAAGGGCCTCCTCTCTCCGCGTAAAACCTTAGTGTATCAGTTCGAAGTGATGATTCATACTCGGAACAATTTTTCTTGCTGCAATGAATGGGTTTCGACTTGTCACGCCGCCGGGATTTACACAATTTTAATGTGTGCCTGCCTTCACCGCGGCGATTAAATTATGGCTTTTGATAAAGAGAGCCCAAATCTTATGTGCTCCTTATCTGAAAATCTAGAAGATTGCCTTTAAAATCCAAGGGTAATCTCCGTTTGCCTGCCTCTGGCAAATGTTTCAGTTGAGGACGGTGATCACAAATAGAAAAGTTTTCGGGGACGACATTTATTTCTTTGCCAATACCCTTAAGAATGTTAGCGGAACTTGTCGGAAGGTAAGTCAAGGCCGTGAGTCAATTAGGTGAATTTCTGTCGAACAATGTCCAGGGCTTCAAAAAGTTGTTTATTGTCAAGTGGAAGGAAGGTCCATTTCGATATTATTGTGATAGAAAAAGATCTTGCGACAAAAGTTACAGGAAGTAAATTAAATTTATGGAAATTAAAACTTTCGACAATCGATAAGGATATCGATTATCGAATCTAATCAATATATCGAATTTTTTATTTATTGCGTAGCTGTAGTTCATAACGATTTATAAGAATTTGTATTTACATGTCGGAGTCACTAAGGTCCCATCGAAATCGGTTCAGCCGTTCCCGAAATTAGCCCGTATAAACAGACATAGACAGACAAAAAAATAGCCTAAATCATGACCGACAAAATACTCTTCCTTTCAGTGAAAATCCCATCGAAATCAGTTCAGCCGATCCCGAGATTAGCCCGGACAAACAGACAGGCAGACATAAAAAAAATTGAAAAACAATTGTTCAGGTTTTTATATCGTGTAAATAAATATATGAGCTTAAAAAAAGGCAGTTATTTCGAAATCCCAGGCACACTATCAATCAATTATATATATATATATGTGTGTATAGATTAGCTAACCAATATATATAAGAATTTAGAGTTAATTGTACCGTTACCTCCAATCCAAATTGCAGAAATTTCCAAATAAAAAATATATATGTCCTTGAGAGGCAAAAAAATTAAAGATCTTTTTAAGGCGGTTCTGCCCTGACAGGGAGGCTGAAAATTTTTTAGTTGGAAGTGATAGTTACCTGCAAAATTTCCTTCGTGACTTAAGGGGGACTTCCCATGGAGCAATTTCAAAAAATCAATTTTTTTTTTTTTGCATTTTTGTAATCTATATATAAGTACAATTTACCCTGTGAAAGGATTTTTCGGAATTCGATCTCTAACATTGCTTAAATGACCTTTGAAGTCGACATGTAAAGCGCGAACCGGAACGAAATGCCGACATTGCAAAACTTTAAACGCGTTTTTCTCGAGAACACGTTTTACAAAATGGTGTGCAAACTTCTGACGACTGTAATTGACCGACCGACTTGAAATTTCCACAGAACGTTCGAAATACATTTTTGCAGGTACCCACGTACGGATTTTTCGAAATCTTAAAAATTCGATTTTTAATCCACGTTTTTATTCGAAAAAAATCGCGAAAAATGAATTTTTTTTAAAAATTTGGCGCCATTTTGTCAATTTTGAAGATATCGAAAAAATCGTACGTGGGTACCTAATCGAGAGGATGCTGATTGATAACATTTCGGTCATTTCTGTTCCTGATCACCCAGGGAGGCAGAAACTTGCACACCGTTTGCCTCTGAAAATTTTTAGACCACTTTTTGGACTACAGCCAAAGACGCCATTTTAAATTTTTATGTAATTCAATAATTTTTTTAAATGTACTAAATGGTCCTTTTCAACCTCCAAAAAACTGCAAGTGTTTACCTTTATTCGTTTTCCCATAAAAGAAATAAATGTAAAACCTTCAAAAATGGTGCTCTCCATGGGAAGTCCCCCTTAAATAGAAAATTTTTAAATTGTGGTAAGTGCCCGATGGTGCAGTGGACATATGGGCATGCCCTTTGATTCTCACGCTAGTTTCCTTTAAAAATTGGTGCGAGGGGGGGGGGGGGGGGGGGGGGATGGTGTTTACCATATGCCAGGCCCCCAATTGGGACCGCGTCTACTAAAATTTTGGCACGTTGCCATTCGTACACAGAAGAGTAGCGAAGTGTTCTTACATTTATTCGCGAAAGGAGTTCTCAGCTTTATAATAACATTTGAAATAAGACTCATTGACATGGGGAATTGAAGCTTTTTTTTTTATTTCCGATGTACTATCGTCCGGAAATAGCTAATCGCTTAAATCGGAGTCTTAGTGTCTTCTTCCTGTTAATTTTTTTCTATTAGACTTCCCATCCTCTGACTGGTTCTATTCGCGCAATCTTGTTCGAGATTAAGTCAGATACTATTGATAGGGGAAATGTCTGTTGTCTTCACTTTATTGGTGAGATCTGGACGCCTGGTTCACCGATAGCACCGAATCTGTTATACCTTGTACCTCTTATTATCTCGGCACTTCAATTAAAGATATCTGTCAGAAGAGTGCCTTATCGAAAATTCATCTCGCTTATTTCTTATCGATTTCTGTATTTTCGCCAAAAGCGAGAAATCGCTTCATTGGTTTCTCTTAAAAGAGCACCTTGTCTGTTATTTTATCACAAGATTTACACTAAAGGTATCAGCAATCGGAGGTAAGTCAAAAATTTATCAGTCATTGCATACGTTTCCCACAGGAATTGATATCTTTTGTTAGTGGGTGAAAGGAATTTATTTTTTAATTTAACACTTGGCAAATTTATAAGCATAGTGAAAACTTACTTACAACTTTAAAGGAGTTTTTCTGCAAACCTTGGGTTTTTATATCTGGGTGTCAACAAATCGTAACATTATACTAGTTTGCGGTTTTCATACTTTTTTCTTGTTCCAAAAAAAAATTCTAGATGCTTTGGATAAGATTTTTCTATTGATTAGAACTCTGAACAACAAATTTCAATTCCATGACGTACGGATCCTGAAAATATAAAATGCCTGAAAGTATTTACGAAATATTTCGGAAACTTCATTTCATTCCATCAACGCGTGCTATTACCTTCCATGAAATATGGAGAATTACGCTCCAACTCCACCACATCGTAAACACGAAAAAGATAAATAAACACAAAGATAAAATAATTCCTAAAAATGTGAGAAACTACATAAGAAATGTGAAAACTCAAAACCTATTACAAAATTTGTACTAACGATTACAACAAAAAGAAAAAAGAAAAAAATCTTAGCCCTCGTACCAATATGAAAGAGTTTCCATAGACGCATTTGTGGAAGTTCATCAATTATTTCATTGTTGCAAATATCAACCTGTACAAAGTTATCGCATGTTGTCTGCGCTTTTCAAGTGCATTTGCATGCATCAATGGCCTTGATCGATAGTTACATGCCTGATTCGCTTTGTGTTTGACTCTCTTTGAGGGTACTTCGAAGAAGTGAATTGATGAAGTAACCGATCGATTTTCTAAAATTATTCAGTTCCGGTTTCGCAGGCTCGATGTTAATATGCAATAATTCTGCGTTTTGGTTGAGTTTGGTGATATAATTAATTTTTATATTTTTAACCACTTGCGTTGAAAACTCACTTTACGGCGAACGTGATGAATCCTTTAGATTGAAAGCTGAAAATGTCAAGATTAAATGCAACATGCTATGCAAGTTCATTTTTAAGGCGGTGAGGCAGTGAACAACTTTCGATATTCCAGCGGCTAAAAAATATTAGGGGCATTTACCCTGTTTTTTGGATCGTGCAATTTTTGATTTTTAACGTTGGTTTCACGTGAACAGTTTCCATTAATAAACCATTTAAAAAAAAATCTTCATAACACAAAAATAAAGATTAATGACCCCTTCTGCCACTCAAAACTGTTAAACGAGTTGATTCCCTGCTTTAATTTTTCCCGAGATGCAGACTAAACTCTACGATCTCAAAGGGTTACGCTTAATGAAAAATATTATAGTCTTAATCAGCTTCATAATGGTGTACCCCAAGGATCGATTCTGCGTCCTTTGCTTTTCTCAATCTTCATCAATGATCTTTCAAGAGTCACTGCATAACGCTTGTAATCTTATTGTATCGCATGTCTGCAACAAATCATTACTATTATATTATCATTTAATAACTGAGACGCTGGCCCTGTTGAGGTACTACGCCAGAAATGAGTGAAAAAAACCATGTTATGATGATGAAAGCAAGAAAGATAATTCTTGAGGCTATAGGCAATCGATTGCGTACATAAATATTTTTCCTCGTGTATATTTCGACACAAGGCAGCTGTCTGCAAGATATGTGCCACGGTTGCTAACAAGCTAGCTCTGGAAATTATTCTTATTCTCCAGATATGGCCAACTCCGACCATTATGTCCGAACATTAATAATTTCTTGTGGTGGAAGAAATTTGCATCAAATACAGAAATGAATGCTTATTTTGCAAATTTACGCAAATCGTGTTTTATGGAGATGGTGAAAAGTCTAAAAATCATTGGGTGAAATGTATTGATTTTAACAGTGATTACGTAGAAATGTGATTTTTCTATTTCAAGAACTTACTAAATATTACCATCCCTTCGAATTTTCTCATAAGCAATGGATGTAAATTTTCTATAAGCATTTGTGGAACAAATATAATAGCAAAAGCAGTTGTTATGCTTTAAATGTTGTGAGCATGATTAATAGGACTCGGTGTAGTTTTTTTCCTGTCCAACTAACTGCTGCTCCCTAAGGTGCTACGTGATGGCGCAGAGCTTATGTTGTGTGTTAGTGCATTATACAGTCGAGGAGAAGAGGTTGCCTGATTTACAGCCTTGAATCGGCTCAGCCCTCTGCTTGCTTTGCTGTTCACGCGATTTTAAACCTAATTAGGCTTTTAAGGAACGAGCTCCTTTCCCCAAGCACTTAATTGGAGTTACGCAAAAGCATATTTCCCCCCTTAAGTAGGCTAATGGATTAAAGTCATAATGAGGCATTGCTATCACCCAATCAACTCTGGGCGATTTAGCAACCTACTCGCTGCAGTTGCAGATTTTCCTTTGCAAGTGTTGTCTGTCGTCTGTTTGGTTCCTGATTTGTGCCCAGACCACGGACTCGAGATTTAAAACGAGCTCCAGTGGAATCAGAAGTGGAGTAGTGGTGGCAAATGGTGGAGACATTCTCATATTTGTGGCGCCAAATAAAAACACTGTCCGGGGATTTGATTCTGTTTCGTTCCGTTTCGCACAGAACTCCCGGAATTTCTTTATTATATTGGGATACTGTAGGGTGCCAAGGGTTTTTCTCTTATTTTTTCTTTTTATCTTTTGCTGTGTGTGCTGGTCTGGTTATTTTTTTTAATATCGAGCTCTGGGATTTGTGCTTTTTCGTTTAGAAATTCTCTTGGAGGAGAATTTTTGCGTGAATTTTTGAATATCTCCGAGGAGTGATTTTCTCGTTTATTCAGTTTTTGTCGCAGGTCCTTTTTCAGATACTCTGCCGTATTTGAGCAGTGGTGAAATGTTTAAGGATGGTAGGGGTAAGTATTCCGTAGTGATTAATTGGAGAAAATTTTAGAGCTGATGTGGTGGGGTGGAGGGGGTTAGTTGCCAGTGCACTGTGTAGCACAGCATGGCTTTAACGACTTGCCGGAAATCATGCCGAAATGGGATTTTATTTTTATTTTATATAATTTCAATTGTTGAAATTTCACTTTATATTGGGCTCGTGTTGTTTTATAGCTTGCGGCCCAAGAAATCTATTAAATTAGTGTTGAGAATAGCGAGGATTGTACCACTGTGAACTACATATAAATGAGACAAAATATGTCGTAAATCATTTTATATATTACGGTGTGGCTGGCAAAATATGTGTAAATTTTTTTTACTTCCCTTCGGCTTTACCATGAAATACTTTTATAATGCGGAAAAAGTTCTATTTTTAACCTAACACCCAAAAATGCTAAATTTGTATATCCTGCAATATTTTAGTTCATTACTTTGTAAAGGTCGAGTTATGTAAGAGAGGAAAAATCAGCGAGGCGTTAGGGATAATGAATAAGGGTGGTGGGCAGGAGAAATGTCTGCACATCTTGGTCGAATTTAAGTATAAGGACATATTCCATGAAAAGGTATTGGGAGTGGCAGTAGCAGTGCGGAGGAGTGGAATTTAACCGAAAGACAATGTCCATACAAAATGTGCGCAGTTCTTTCACTTATTAAATAATTGCTATATTCGATCAGCTAGCATGTTTTGGGTCTGTTATGCCCATGGACTGGTTGATTACTTTCGCTTCGGAGAAGTTCACTATTGCCGAAGTTGTTAATTTGATATGTTCTATACTGAACCCAGAGGCATTACTTTTAGTAGGGGGACTCTCTGTTTATAGTAGTTTATACAGGCCATAAGTGAAACCAGTTAGTTTTTTAGTTATGCTTTTATCACTTCTAATGTGGAACTACCACTGATGAAAATGACATAATCGACTTAATCTAATCTATGGCAGTCGGTCGCATTTATTAATGTTGTCTCTAGCAGTTTCACTCATTGATCCACTGATCCCGCTATTTAGCGATCATACTATTTCCCCAGGAGATTCCCCCATGTAGCTGTGATTGGCGAGTTCAATCGCCTGAACAATTCGATTTGGAAAAAAAAACGCAACGTAATCGTTCGCTCGATATTGATATACCGTAAGTACTGGCGATTCATAAACAACATGTAAAAAAGCAAACGCATCATAATGAGTCGCCGCCGGTGCGCCTGATAAACCAAATCTAAAGGCGTTACAAGTCGAGCGAGGTGTTATATTACACTTTGATTTGCATTATTAGTGCACCTGGCTGAATCTCCCTGGCCTGAAACACAATGGTTATGTAAAATAAACACTAGATAAAAATACGAAACAAATACGAAATACAAGACTTCCAGCAGCAAATGCTGCCGATCGAAATACCGATTAATAGGCTACCGGTCGATAAACGCTGATGGAAAATAAGCTATTAATAGTCTCTCGGTAGGTAAAGTTTTTTAAATATTATAAATACACTTTTTTAGGTTAAGAATGTCCGGTGTCCATATTGGACCCTCCACTAATGCCAAAATTTTTGGTCGAAGAATAGAAGTCAGCAACCCTGAATGCTCTCAAATATCCATTTTTATGAAATATGTTGGAAGTTTGAAATTTTCAGTCGAGGTATTGCCTTTTAAAAATCCAGGCTTAAAAACCTGCCATCCTGGAAACCCTTAAGTACCTATTTACATGGAAATTCGGCTTAGCACCTACAGTTTACAAATGATTTCGTTCGATGGGGAATGGTTTCGACGGAGAACGCTTTTGGGATGATTGTTGAAGAAGCTGCTAAACGAAAACAAAGTGATTTCCGCACATACGCCGCTTTAAATGACAAAAGTCATTCTGTGTCGACAAAATAACGTAGAGTGCTGTAGACTGTAACTAAACTTGTTTGAAAGTTTTGACGCTTCCGGTAATTGTGAGAACCAAGAAATGGACTCTAATTAATTTATACATTTTTTAACGTCCTCTATCGCTGATGACGCTAGAGGACTTGGAAAAGTAGAGTTTTAATAATATAGCTTGTCGCTTCACATTGGAAATATCGAAATCGAATTTGATTGAAATCACTCTCTCTCGAAACGAAAAGTTTCGAAATATCGTTGCTAACATTACGGAATATAAGTTCGAATATATGTACAACTTAAGAAAAATGTTTCCTGCTGTTGTACTTTCAACATCAAAATTGTTTGGTAAATTCATAAATTTAATTTTAGTTTTTTAATGCACGTGACTATTGTAAACAATTTTCAGCTTAGAATCGTTATACCTAAATTTACCTTCCCCTAGATTTTTTATCCAAGCTAGAACAAATAGCGAAACTAATTTAAATCTTCTCCTCTCCATCCAGGTCACCTACAGTAAGAAGAAAAATGTCTGACCGCAAAGCCGTCATTAAAAATGCTGACATGAGCGAAGAAATGCAGCAGGATGCTGTAGATTGTGCGACACAGGCTCTAGAAAAATATAACATAGAAAAGGTAAGTCACCTACCTATCCATCAACACCATTTTCCATTCCCCAGTTCCTTGTCTGCAGTCTCAAGAGACTTGCACGGATTAAGAAAATCTGGAAATAGGTCAAATTCCTCCCGAAATAGCAAAAAGACAAAAATATTGTTTCGCTCCTGGAAACGCATAATTTCCTTTATATCGAATCAGACCGAAACATGGAAATACGGGGGAGATTCCGATTCCATAAAGTCGTGGTCTTCACGGGTTTCCCTCAGTTTTTTTCTTATTACGTAAATTGGACAGGTAACGTTCCAAGGGTAAATTGGTAACGATAGTTTCAGTGGAGCGAATCTGGATATGTGGTGGGATTTGGTGGTTTGTACTCTCATACACCACATTTGCTTAAGTAAAGGTATTCCACGTGAATGCTAATAACTCTAGGTCATGTTATAAAAGGAGGAGGTGGTGGTCTACCCGCTTGGCTGGTGGTGAACACTTTCAGGCAGTAATTCCATTTGCTGCCTCAGACAGACAGATTCAGAAAAAATGATAGGGGGAGAATATGAATTAGTTGCTCTGTCGATAACCCACCTTGCTACCCGCCCCTAATCCCCTAAAAGTGGATTCTTTTCCCGGTATGTGTTGTCTAAGGCTGGAATATACGGAACAGACTCCGCCCGTCAGTAAATCCTATCGACAACCGAACAAGCCGGTTAAATCGACGAGCAGAAAAATTCGATTACGAAATAATTGTAGAGAAGCATTAGAAGAGCCCTTCTCTATTGTTTAATCAATAAAGTGGCGCTTTCGTTACCTTGACATGCGATGTCTTTACTGCTGCGGTATTTTTGTTTCAAGAAATTTTCTGTTTTGGGCCATTTTTTGGGGGTATAAACTCATTTCGCCCGGGCAAGCAGTTTTGTGAAGTTGGGGGGAAATATACTGCACTAGGACGTTTGAGTTTTTTGGTGCAGAATTGATTAAATTTAAAACAAGCACATCTGGCAGGTTTTTTTTTTATTTCATACAATCTGAAGGATGAACATGTGCAGGCAGTATTAATGTCCACGTGCGAACGCAATAAAATATTTCATGCAAACAACAGATAAGTTATAATGCTTTAAGCCTTAACTCGAAAGAATAAATCAATTTTTTGAGACACCCTTCCTTGTAACTGCAATTAAACTGTTTACCAGTTAGGAGCAAACAGAGAATGATAAATTTCCCCCGTTATTGTCGACTGATTTGACTTATATAAACAATCTGCTCTGCCTCTTATCACACACCTCCAATGGACCGAATAGGATGCAGAACAATCTGTGAATAGCGAGGCGATAAAGCGTGTTTAATTTGGCAAAGACAAGTGATCCCACGCGAACCAGATTACCTCATTTACATGAATTTTAGCGCCTTCTTTCCGAACACTGAAATCAAAGCCAGGTATGCCAAGTTTTCGTAGTGGTGCTATTTTGAATCGGAAGTTTCATTGAGGTGAGCGTCTTATGAGCGTCTTTTTGCAAAATACTCTTTAGCTTATTTGGTCACGTTTTGTTGAGGCTAACGGGGCGTGAAATGGTCCATGGTTCGTCTCTAGAGGAGATGATTTAATTTTTTGTTATTGATTCACCCGGAGGCAATTATCTCTCCTTTTGGTGATGCTTGTTTTATTTTATTGTGTGGAGTAGTTCGAGCTGGGGAAATATCTATGTGAATGTCTGGAGGAGTTTAATTAAATTTCATAGCCTCTGCAAACATAATTGTGATTGTGAACTTCAAGAGAAGCTATTGTTGGGTGGATGTGTGCGTACGTTGCCCCATTTTCCTCAGCGTCTATTTACATTTTCTCCTGCAGGTATTACAGCGCTGAAAGGATTAGGGAAAGAGCAATGGTTTATATGTTAAAGTTGTTGAAGAACTCACAATTGAAATATGCAAAGTGAATATGTAGGCCATTTAAAGATTTCAAGTCACTCTAGTGCGAATGTCCTACTTTGCAAGACGTGATGAATAGACTTGGTCTGTCCTTTATAAATGAATTGAAAGTAATATTTCTTAAATGAATTTCTGTATGCGGTTGAGCTACCACCAATCAGATAATTCGTTGCATGGCGGAGTTGTAGGTTCTTCTTGCTCTTGTAGGCACTCTTTCTCAAAATCTATAGGTTCAACCTTTTAGACGCAAAATCTGTATTTAGTCTGGTCTCATATTTTGTTTTTGCCTTTTATATAAACCAGGTGTTACATGAAAGACAACCATGAAATAGTATTTTATGCCAGCGAATAACAAGTGCAAATTAAACCCATTTTAAATTGACCTAATAAGGCGGAAATTGAGTGCGCAACAACGTTTATTTAATGAGGCAATTAATTAGCAGCTTATGTAGGGACAGACTGAACACAACTTCCTTAATATTAGAATTGCAAGTTGAATAGTCGATTGATTGAGTTATTCGAAGTAGCCTAAAATATTACAAAATGTTAATTCTAACTAAAAATAAAAACCATTGAAGTTGAATATGTTCGCTCACATCAGGTCCCGAAAAATTTCCGCTTTTCAACCTGATGGTGTGGCAAATAATCATTGATCGGACCCAAACCTTCTATAATCTAAAATTGATAAACAAATGTATTGGCTCAGTCAAAGCTATGAGCGAACTGAGCCAAAAGTTGAAACATAGGAAATCAGAACAAATGCTTACAATGAAGTTAGCCAGCACAACGCCAGAAAATTACAACTTGTGGGGTTAACGTTGCGTTGGCAATTGCTTGATGGTTACATGATTCATCCAACTCAACAGAAAACTCTTGAGACAGACATACATTGTACATTTTTTGGCACTCAGACTATATACGCACTGAAATAAAATGCTATTATAGTTCATGAATTACAATTATAGACCGATAGAATATTTCTTAAAACTGCTTTATCAACAAATTTAGCAAATTGGTCACATTTCGCACACATCATAATTATACACCCCAATTATGGGAATCAGTGCATTAGTGTTCCAGATTTCGTTTGGACTTGTAAAGCGCGATTTAGAGTTTGAGTAGGTACTATATATTTTGGGCCATAAAGACTTGCTTTACCTTCTCATACTAATTATGCTATAACGGGAGATTTTAATGTTACTCTTAATTTACATATTCTTGAAAGTATGTACTTGCTGGAAATGCCGAAAACAAAGGTTGATTTTCTTCACAGTGCACAGTGGGGCCAAATCCCAAAAAGCTGGCCAAAACCTAAAAAAAAAAGTTTTCAAATTGGGATTTTTTAATCTCAAATTGGCTAAAGTACTTCCCAGTGCTATAGAATCAAGCGATAATAGGACCCCAACTGGACGCTCACCCGTAGAATGCCAGCGTGAAAGTGGCATCCAAGGGTAGCAGTGATTGTGTGTTTTGAAGAGAGAAAAAGTTCTCGTTTTCAAGAAGGCACAAAATATTCAAAATTTGACAGATTTTAATAAAACAAAATGGAATCGTCAGTTAAAGATTAGTAGAATATTATAAAATTAATTTAGTTACTGTATTATTAAACACTAATTTTAGAGAGAGATAGACTTTTTTACATTTTATACTCAAAAACTATGTAAGATGCCATGTTAAAATGGAAATATAAAAAAAGTTCCACCGAGTACCGCTCTGAAACGATTGGAGGTGATAAATTAGATAAATAAGAAATAAAATTAAGAAAAATCAGCGCCGCATATCACCGACCGCGTTTTTAATCGATTTTTTTCGAAAAATGTAAGCATAACCTGTTTCGCTGGACAAAAATCGAAAAAGTGATAAATCGTTTCAAAAGTCGGTATTATATGGTTCTCGGGGGCACTGATTTCGAATCTGATATCGGATTTACAAAATTCAAAATGGCGGACCGGAAGTGACGTAATATTTTACGAAAAAATTGAGTTAGCGCTCTGAAACTCGGTTTAATATTGTTTGCGGGGTCGCTGATTACGAATATGATATGAGATACATAAAAATTCAAAATGGCGAACCGGAAGTGACTTAAATTTTTGCAATTTTTAATTTTATAAATCCGATATCAGATTCGTAATCAGCGCCCCCGGAAACCATACAATACCGAGTTTCAAAGCGCTAACTCAATTATTTCGTAAAACATTACTTCACTTCCGGTCCGCCATTTTGAATTTCATAAATCTCATTTCAGATTCGTAATCAGCGACCCCGCAAACCATATAAAACCGAGTTTCAGAGCGCTAACTCAAGTTTTTCGTAAAACATTACGTCACTTCCGGTCCGCCATTTTGAATTTTATGAATCTGATATCAGATTCGTAATCAGCGCCCCTGAAAACTATATTATACCGAGTTTCAGAGCGCTAACTCAAGTTTTTCGTAAAACATTACGTCACTTCCGGTCCGCCATTTTGATTTTTATGAATCTGATATCAGATTCGTAATCAGCGCCCCTGAAAACTATATTATACCGAGTTTCAGAGCGCTAACTCAAGTTTTTCGTAAAACATTACGTCACTTCCGGTCCGCCATTTTGATTTTTATGAATCTGATATCAGATTCGTAATCAGCGCCCCTGAAAACTATATTATACCGAGTTTCAGAGCGCTAACTCAATTTTTTCGTAAAACATTACGTCACTTCCGGTCCGCCATTTTGATTTTTCTAAATCCGATATCAGATTCGTAATCAGCGCCCCCAAAAACCCCCGAGTGAGAGATTTCAGATCGATAACTTGAATTTTTTAGTTTTGGCCAGCTTTTTGGGATTTGGCCCCACTGTGCAGTGGTGGTCCCTTTAAATGAATAAATATTGCCAAAATAAGTGAAATTCTTATTTTCCTCATAATTTAGACAGACAGCCTCTTTACTTTGTTTCTATTGTAATTGAGTGGTCCACTTTAAAAAAAATTGTTTTTTCAAGTGTTCTCTAAGCTTATTTCACACATTTTTTACGTGTCATTAAAAAGATGTTTTTTACGGCGACAAGTGTCCATCCTGAGAATGGTGGGCTGATGCAGTGATTGATGCTTTTTATTCTTGAATATTTGATGCTGAAGTAGTGATTAAGTTGAAAGGCTCTTAGAAATAATCAATATAACTTTAAGGTACTTGAAATGCTTTTTATTCTTTTATTTTTGGACAAATCATTTTTACTTTTTGTATTATTTTTAATAACCTAGAAATGAGAAAAAAAGATTTCGTTCTACACTAATTCCTTTAAAGTCAATGATCCGCAGCAATACAAAGTGCGGTGAAAGAACATCAGTCTCAAACAAGAATGTATTCATGAAATAATAAAAAATCTCTTAATATTTGAGATGTGAAAGGAAGAATGCCAAAGCAATTTTAAAATTCGCAATCCTTAATCCGAGGACAGGGTGGTCGTAACCCTCCTGAGGGTTAAATCTCTTATCTCCCTCAGCTCAATTGGCGAATAAGCCTATTATCTTATATTATCCGGTTCCACCTTAAGGAAATCATCTCTTCAATTTCCCGGTATTTCTAAACAACTCACAACTACGAGTATTTCCGTATTTTGAACAATTTTCTGCATTACTCCAGGCAAATAACAGAATGCCGGGTCGTTGCTTCTGCATTCCATAAAAGTCAATTAAACTTGGTCCACCTCGTCCTCTGGTAACAACCTAGTCCAATGAACCGAGCACACGTGCCTACAAGCCTTATGGGATAACTTTAAAAATTCCTGTTTGATTTCACGCACTAGCGCTTCTAAATTTTCCAGAATATGATTTTGCACATTCATGGATACGAGCATACTCATTCCCAAGTACCTCTTGGTTTTTGCTATTATTATTAGCTTAGGTTATGTGAGCCTAACTAACATTTAGTCGCTTGTCAACACATTATATATCTTCAGTTTCCCTGGAATACATGAATGCAAAATTATTTAATTCAACAATGATTTTGTGTTTTATTGTATAAGACATATGTCTCTCGTTAATGTCCCACAGGCCCCACAGGCAAATAATATTTTAAGTTCCCCTTCCTTGGAAGGGAACGTATGTATATGTATCTTTCAGAAGTTTCTGGGGTTCACACATATAAAATGCGCCCTCTATAAAAATAGAAAAATATTTTATTCACTCACGATCTAAGTAACAGAACTTGTATATTTCCTCTTCTCTCCCCAATTGGATTTCCGATATTAAATTTGTGAAACCAACCCCTTGCACCTGTTCACGACGAAGAATTCTTTTAGCGGGAAACCCAAACCATACCTGAAGCAAGTCGCAACTCCCAGGGAAATTTTAGAGGGTGAAATATGCTGTCGTAGGATGCGATATAAATCAGAATGTGCTCTTGGCCGGAATCCCTGTAGAAGATGAGAGAATTTTGCACCGTTCACCGAATTCGCTTTAAAATTTCAGATGACCATTAAAATTTCAGGCATTTCGCCAGATGATGAGATGCTCCTATGATGTCACACTTTGATTGCATCCAACACTCTCTCATCTCATCTCGTCATCTGGCTGGCTTGATGTGATGTAATGCTTTGAAGTGAATTAATCGAGTTGGCCTCACCTTCCACTTGTGATAGATTAAAGCAGAGAGAAGGCATTACCCGCCAACACCAGACCACCGGCCAATTCATGGCAGATTGTTGTTTACATTTCTGTCTAGTCTCAAGTGAGCGAGCTTCCCTCGCGTCCTTGACTGAGCACTCACCCTGCCCTGCTGTGCCCTGGCCTGGCCTGCTCTGCCCTGACTTTGCGGATGAGTCCGGGGAGTTGAACTTCGATGGTCGAGGTACTGCACAAAATTGATTGTGAAGAAAGGGGAGCACCACCAACATAAGATCCCCTCCGAAATCCCATTCCTTGTAGGCTAAAAATAACTCGTTTAATTATATAGAAGAAAAACAGTTGGGGCACGCTCGCGACGTCGAAAGATGGCGAAAACTCCTATTGATTGATTTTGGTCGAAACACGCACATCGAACATGCAGAGCACTGGAGCATAGTGGGGCGCTGTAGGAGCGCGGGTTGGTTTTAAAAATAGCGACGAAAATCGTCATCTTGTGTTATCAGTGACACAATTTGAATGTTTTATCAATAAAAATTGTCAGAGGTGCTCGCTGAAAACTAGGGGAGGCCTGGCACAAAGTCCTGGCTGAAGTATCTGCTGAATCAGGTGCGCCGCTCTGTGCAAAGATTGCCACCGTTTGATGGATGTGACCCACGTCATGCATCCAAATGAATAAAAAGTGGTGTCGTAATGATAGTTGTGACACGGTAGGTATCCTTACCCTTTTATGTTCGAAAGCCCTTGAACAAATTTAAAGCGCAGCCCGTACACATACAGTAATTTCTAAAGGTGTGGCTCCTACCAACACACAACACCCACGTAACCCTCTCTATTATATCGCTAAAGCGTGAAGTTCCAGCTCGTTCCTCACGCCTCCTGTTTCGAATTTCTGCAAGGATGAGTGGGGTGTGGAGGAGCACTACTGAATCAATTCGCTGCACAAGCAAGGAAGCACTTGTTGTTGCGCGCTTTATGTACCTTCTTTCACCGTCTCAGTGTATTAAAAAAAATAAAAGAGTTGGAAATTGAATGGGGAAACAGGATGTGCTTGTCGTGCTTCTGCTGCTATGCTCACCCTGGACATCTCGTTGGTAAAAATAGCTCACGGAGAAGCATATGACCTTCAATTTGCAGCCACATGTGGCAGGGAGCATAGAACCACACTGGACTCTTGTGCGGAAAAGTTATTTCGCATGCATTCATTGGTCAGAAAAATTTATGACAATCTCATTAAAAGCTTTGATTCGGCGTGTTGACCAGATTCCAATTATTTACCTGGAGAAGACCACATTTTAATAAATCATCCTATCAAAGAGTGAGATGACATGCCGAGCATAATAATATTCGCCTAGTCAGTTGTAGCAAGTATCCTTGTCAGGGGGTGCTATTCAGGGAAGTCTACAATTTATCTAATAAATGTAGTGAATTTAGGTTCAGATACACTTCCTTTAATATGACAGCATTCCTGTGTGCCAGTTTGTATTCTGAGAAATGTGGATGGACGTCGTTTGAAAATTGTTTTGTGCAAATGTAGCTTGCACTAGGTAGCAATCTCTTGAATGCATCTAATCTAGTGGGCTGTTAGCAACCAAAAGGGGCTTGTTCATGATATAATTATATACACGAAGTCCAGGACTTCCTACTAAAAACTGTCTGCATCTTAAAAAGATAAAACTCCTTATTCAGCCATTGGGACTTATTCTAAATTTTAATACGTCTTCATGAATGAGATAAATTTTGTTACATATTTCCCTTTGAGAGCTATTTTGTTATTGTGTAAGATGAGACTCATTTCTGATAGCGACGTCACTCGAATTGAATAATCTCTTTCCTGTTGAGTTCTGTAAATTTGAACAAAACATTTGGATTTTAAAATTGAGTGAACATTTTACTGAATGAAGAAGAAGAAAAACACAATTCCAAGCTGATTTTTGGTTTTGAATAAATATCAAATATCTTCTGCTTTTTTTTAACCAAAACTGGATGATCTTTAAATAAATGATAATGCATTTGGATGCATTTGCATAGTCAGCGCTACAAGGGCAATAATTCAACATCTTAAGCAAAACATGCGAGAGGAAATTGAACAAAAAAACTCTCAAATGTAATGAAAATAAATAAATAAATAAAAATAAATGATGGATTGGTACATATGACCTTTAAAATTTAATTATTAATTCTTGTTCAGAGAAGCGTGGCCTGGAAGTGTTTTATGCTTGATTGTGAGGAACGATATTAAAACAACGTGAATATACACGTCATATCTAAACATTCCTATAAAATGGTTTTCTAGGCGCAAATTGCTAAGGTTTCTCGTGTATTGCGATAGAAATTTGTTTTAAGCTGAAAGCAATTATAGGGCTTGATTTTAAAAAAAATGGGCTGTCTAAATGTAATGAACTCCGATAGATACGGGAGTTGGAAAATTCTCTACCTGACACATCGACAGCGGTAGAAGTATTAAACTATGTGCTAGGCACAGAACCAATATATTGCCGTGGTATTCAAAGCAAGCTCGATTTCAACCCTATTTTTACTTTACAAATAAAGTAAGTTAAATTACAGATAAGAGGAACTATTTCTGTTTCAAATTCCAGTAATTACTTTTCCCTATAAGCTTCGACTTATTTTGTATGTATTTCATTTCAGTTTACAGGATTGCACAAAAGTAATGACCGAATTTGATAGCTGTGCATAATTTTTTTTTAAAATTAAATAAGGATTATAATTTTTGTATTTGTTTTATTCAGACCTTTGACTTTTGTCACATTAAGTACTGAAGATGATATCGTTGTAATGATGGCCTCCAAGTGTTGATGAATGTTTGATATAGTTTTTAAGGCATTTTCCATCACTTTTCTCAATAAGTTCGGCGTTATGAATGAAGCTTCTTTTTCACGACTTGTGTGGGATGTGGCGCCGTTCTCATAAAAACCAGAACTGATTCAAAACCTTTTCATTCATTTAGACCATAAAAATTGTCCCTAAATATATGACGGTACTGTTTGGAATTGGCTGCATTGGTTGCACATAAATAACAAGAGAATTCTTCCAGCCCCAAAATCGAAATTTTTGATTGTTTATATAGTCACTGAGGTGTGTAAAATCATCACCTCTTTCCAGAGCTAACGAAGCTGCGATGTTGTAAGTGGGCCAACAGATTAATTTGTGATTTCATAGGTACGCAAATGAAATCTCTCGTTAAAATCCTTTGCATTGATTTGATTTTATTGATGAATGAGGCAATGCAATTGGAAACCTCAAGCACTTACCATACATTCCAGCTTTGTTCTTTGCATAGTATCATACAAAATATCCAATTGCTGTGAACGATGACGAATGGAAGCGCTTGGTTGTTTGTTCACGCACATTTTCACTTAGGGCGACAATGTTTTCGTTTGGGAGGTAGGCTTGAAAATCCGACATTATATTTGCGAGTATAAGTGTATTGGTAAGTAAAGCAGCTCAGAGCTTTGCTGA
Organism: Neoitamus cyanurus; assembly: GCA_947538895.1. Taxonomy (NCBI): domain Eukaryota; kingdom Metazoa; phylum Arthropoda; class Insecta; order Diptera; family Asilidae; genus Neoitamus; species Neoitamus cyanurus. The sequence continues at coordinate 21,719,980 of OX384547.1, forward strand.
CTGTAAAAAAAATCAGCTTAAGAAAATTAACTGCGGAAATGTTCCGATTCGTTTAATCTTTCTGGTAAAGCAGAGCTAAACTCCCGAAAGAGTATGAAGAAAATACCCAAATCTACCCAAATTCATTCAAACATAAACTTCAAACAACTTGCTTTACTACCCATTTACTAATTTGTTTTCATTTCTTTCCAGGACATTGCCGCCTACATCAAAAAAGAATTCGACAAAAAATACAACCCAACATGGCATTGTATCGTCGGTAGAAATTTCGGGTCGTACGTGACACACGAGACAAGACATTTTATCTACTTTTACTTAGGCCAAGTGGCAATTTTACTTTTTAAGAGCGGTTAAATAAATTTAAGAGGATATTAAACAGAAAAAAAAACCAGAAAACAAAAAATATTATACAAAACAAAACACAAGTGGAATCTTAAGAGAGAAACAAGAAAATGCCCAGTTCTTATAATTTTCATTTTACATAGAGTATATCGTCCTTGAGTTCCATTTCCTCCTTTCTCTTTTTATATATATATGTGTACGTAAGCCAGCCAGATCACACACACAATCTCAATTCCACATCTGAACACTACTATTAAAAAAAAAAAACTAAAACGAATCTTCGGATTATAAGACGATACGATGTTGAACTTGATACAACTTGAGCAAACTGGAAACTCTAATTTCCCTTCCTCGAATATCTCTGTAAAAACTACCCAAGCTCTCACACCGTATTTAGAGCAGTCTAGACTATAAATTTCGTATAATGAATTTAAAAGAGATTTATAAAATTCTGTGTAAGCAAGCTACTTTTTGATGGAGCGAGAGGAGCATGTAACTAAATAAATGAATTTTTTTTTCAAACTCGTAAATTAATATGTTGTGCCCTTTGTTGTTATGTGTACTTTAAATATTTTTGAATTAAGATGAATTTTTTTCCTTTGCAAATCAATGCAAAATAAAAGTATTTACAATTGAATATACACGATCGCTTTTACTTCACCTACCTACAGTTATCCCGTGATAAAAGGTTCGTTTTCGGTTTGTCGTGATTTTTAAGTCTCAAGGGAAGTTTCTATTTTGTTGCGATTGAAAATTATCTCTTATGCAGCCGTGGATTGCCTAAACTGAAGTTGGAAATAATTGATCAGGTGGAATATGGCAAAAGTAATTTAGGAGACACAGATTCTGGGCGAATGGTAAATATTCTGTCAGTAGACATTTTGTAAAAGGCAAATAAGGCAACTATTTGTCAGTCAGTAGACATAAATGTCATGAATTGTGGCTAACCTCGTGGGGCCTGGCTACTTAAATTGGCCCGAAAATTACACAAAATTTAGGAATCCTTCGGAAAAGACTTGAAGATAACAATAAAATGTATATGCAATATTGGATAATTTAAAAACATTATTTTTCATCAGAAATTAGCAGTTTTTTGTTTATACCTTTTTTATAATTTTTTTTTTATAATTGTTTGCGATGCGAAGTTTCTGAACATTTTAAGTCCAACATCATTTATTGCATAACAGCGTATCGTGCAGCACGTCCATAAACTTGAAAACAGTGATTTCGATAAAGACCCGCTTGGAGTTGCTGAACGTCTGCCGGGCATCACACGCAAGGCACACGCGAGAATATTTGAAACTTCAGTCAAAGTAAGACGTAAATCGATGGGCTATCTCGGGCAATGTGATATTCCCTATTCCTCCATAGGGACAGTAAGGTACGCCGACTATTAGGTGTGTCGTGCCAGTCTCAGCGCTTCGAAATTCAACATGCAGCATTAATGCGCGGGTTATAACCCAGTCAATTTTACGAATTCCGTATAAAACATTTAGATTTCGAGTTGATTACAAAACATCAGTGCCACCCTAAGAAAAATCTATTGGTATCTGCGGCAGTTGTGGTTCAACTCTAGAGTTCTCTCGTTCGAATCGACTACAGAACATTTGTAATTCTAGAGTATAGAAGTGTAAAAGAATTCTAGTAGTATTTAAGGATGTTACTGAGGTATAGCCACGCGTTAACTTTTGCAGCCTCTCCCTTTGGCTGTTCCAGAGATTAATATTTGAGACAACATCGGTTCAAGTTTCTCCACAATACTATGCTTTATGCATGTATAGTCAAAAAATGTTTCCTATTTCACTCCAGTTAGGAGCATAGGGCTTCCACAAAGCCTCTTCACTTCGAGACTCTGCTTCAGTTTTTTTAATCGATTATGTTCGCTATCCTGACTAATGGGGCAATAACTATCCTAATTGATGGAGCTTCCATATCTCACTTATTGGGAGTGGGATTCGAACCTGGTCCTTATTTCTGAATACGTTTTCGATTCGATACGAAAGTGAATTCATATGCCTTAATCTGTTCGAATTTCTTTTTTGTAGTACCCGATATGATAATGGGAAATTGTCATCGTGTAACGAAAATTCTTTTAAATTGTCAGAGCTCTTTAAAATACGGCAATACCAAAACCAAACATTAAAACACGGAGATTTTTGGTAAAAGCAGTTATCAGCAGGCAGTAAGCCAGGAATCCCAAATAATCAATGGCTGTGTAACTTTGTATTATAGCATATAACAGCTGCCTTCATTTTAAGGTACCAATGGAAGTCCTTGAAGCAAACGAAGACCTTTCGGATAAGGCTGACTATGAGCGATATAGTTATGCCGGGTGCAAGCACACTTATTCATTTAACAACTTGTTTGTTTGTTGGATTTTAATTTCGCCTTGATAAAGGCAATAAAAAAAGTGGTTTAATGGTTCTAGCTACACGACCATGTTCCTAATAACTTGCTAAGAAATAAGATAAGGTCGCCTGAGTATGGTTCGCTCGGCAAAAATCTCAATTCGCCATTTTGTATTTACGAGTATGTCGTATCGTGTCGTGACGCAATCATGGACAAAAAGGTTGGAATATCGGGAAAAGTATTATTTAGTAGCACCTCTCATAAATTACTAACGGTGTAATCATAGTAATCAAAATTGGTCATATATACCTTAAAAAAGGACAAATTTCTATTACAATGATTACATCGGTTGTAATTTATTTGCGTTACTACTAAATTAACTAAATAACACTTTTCCGAATATTCTAACCATTTTGTCCATGGGCACGTCACTACAAGTGTCAAAATCTAGTGAGCGTACTTTATTTTCTCTGTACTGTACCGTGGTTTACAGTTATTTGCCGTTCGCCAAAGCAATAATGCCAAACTCAGAACTGTTTATTTCATATCCACGTGCTTTGTCACAACAAATAGATGAATCTGAATTTAAGGAAAGAACTTTACAGCCAAAATGTGGAAAACATGTTTAGTTTGCAATGCTATCCATTTGGAAATGATTGACATATTCCGGCACCCGAGAAAACTGGATTATATGTTAAAGTCTTTGCTGGGAGTAAAGGTAATCGTTTTTATACATTAGATCCCCTGGGTCGATTGAATGGTCTTATTTCAAGTTTAGGCTCAGCAAGACGACTATCTTTGCAACAGGTGCTGCAGTGACGCAATAAATGTATTTGATTCCAAGCAAAAGTCCCACCCGTCTGGCCTGTTTCAACTGGAAGTGCTTCGAAGGGATGGGGTGGTTGTTAGTAAGTTTCCTTGTTTTGAGGGGAGCCCTTGCTTATTTTCTGTTTCTTACAGAAGATGATGTTGACCAAGGGGATCAATCTGAAAAAGCGGTTTCCTTTGATGTGTTAGAGGTGAAAATCGAGCCGAAAAGTGAGGCTTTAGAGGACGACGTGGAGGATGTTAATGATGGGATTCCGGACATAAACTACAATGAGATGATGATGCCTCACTTGGAGTCAAAAGTAAAGCAACAGCGAGGCGCGGTTCAGAAATATACACTTGTAACACAGACGCGTGTTGGGGCAATAGCTGGTGAGTGCTTTGTCAGCGTTTAAGAAGGCGTTGTCAGGTATTTGTTTCTTTTACAGACGATAACCTGGAAAGAAATTCTACAAGGTTAAACAAAATTGTTAGCTCCTCGAGGTTGTTTGAGGAGGACTTTAATCTTACAATTCTGGATTCCAATTGCAAACAAGACGAGACAAGAGAAGGGGAGTACTTCAAAAGGGAGAAGTCAGTTGATATCGACTACAGTACTGATGAGGGGATGCACATCAGTTTTAAATATATCAGGAGCCTTCCAAATGAGACTGAGTTTAACAATACTCACACTGGCAACCGGCCAGCCAATAAGAAATCATACGTATGCTGTCAATGTGAGAAAAGTTTTAGCGTCCCTTCTTGTCTTAAGATTCATGAAAGGACTCACACTGGAGAAAAGTCGTACAAGTGCCGTGAATGCCAAAAAGGTTTTACGAAGTCTTCTAACCTTAAAACGCATGAAAGAATTCACACTGGAGAAAAACCCTACAAATGCTGTGAATGCAAGAAAGCTTTTACGCAGTCTTCGAACCTTAAAACACATGAAAAGATTCACACTGGAGAAAAACCCTACAAGTGCTCTGAATGCGAGAAAGGTTTTATCAGCTCACAACAACTTAAAATACACGAAATGAATCACACTGGAGAAAAACCCTACAAATGCTGTGAATGCCAAAAAGGTTTTACGAACTCTTGTGACCTTAAAAAGCATGAAAGGATTCACACTGGGGAAAAACCCTACAAGTGCTCTGAATGTGAGAAAAGTTTTAGGACATCGACTCAACTTAAAATTCACGAGATGACTCACACTGGAGAAAAGCCACATAAGTGCTGTAAGTGCAAGAAAGGTTTTATCAAATTATATAGACTTAAAGAACATATTATGAGGATTCACACTGGAGAATTACCATACAAATGTTCTTACTGCTCTAAGGCTTTTAGAACTCAGTCCTCTCACCGGAGTCACATAAGAATGCATTCGAATAAAGAACGAAAGATCCCATGATTGCCGTTACTACTTTAACCCTTAACTGGGCGTATCACGAAAATCACACAAGTGGTCCCATAGGTCTGAAAGCCTATTTTTGTACTTAATGGGCCTGATTCTGGTTGTCACCTCACTTTCCGTGACATGACATCTTATAGCTGAATACCGAAGAAATATTCTTATTGGACTTAAAACAGGCAATTCAGCTATAAGCTGTCACGTCACGGAAAGTGAGGTGACAACCAGAATCAGGCCCTATGTATGTACTCTTTTCTTTACATAATATTTTCAATTTATTTTTTAAAATCATTTAGTTCTAATATTTTTATTGTGTACAATAACTAACTAATGAACTAATAAAATGTACAACAGAAACGATTAATTGTATTATAAATGAAATAAAACTGACTGTAGGAATCGCAAAACCACCCAACTATGGTTATGAAGGCAACAATGGTTCAAGTAATGCGGCCTAAGTGCCCCTTCATCGAACAAACATTCAAATCCAAACTAAGCCCAAAACCCACAAAGTCCAAAATAGAACGTTCTCTTCAGATCGCTCCGTTCCTTTCATTCATCGCTACTGCTGATAGTTGATACCAAAACCTATTCAACCTATGGTACAACACCCCAACATTTTTTCATTTCTGGGAACTAATAGTTGGTACATTTTAGATATCTGCTTATTCGGACCAAAACCTTTTATAAACAATCCTATGTTAAGTTATTATACAAGGAAATTTGCTCACACCTTTTATACGATAGCTGTTGCGTGTTATACGTGGTATTTTTCGAAAGCTCGAAGAAAATTTCCTAACGTTTGTCTTAGCTGTATAAAAGAAATTTATACCAATTTATCGCAAGCACCCCGTGTTTAGCAAATACCAGAACCATTTTATATTTCTTGTTAATAAAAATTCGATAATCGGAATTAGAGATTATCCTTAACTAAAGGTGGCGCTTTAAAGTATAAGAAGTGTAGCTGTTAAATAACGGTTGAGTCGTTCGTTAAATAACGAATGCGGTGCCGGGGAATAGAAAAATTACTTAAAGTTTGAGTTTGGCATCAACATTTCGCCCGGTAATTAATTTTTATGTGAGTTGATGTCCAGTATTTCAAATTTGCCTCATATTTTTAGTTGAATAGAAATATCTATTTTATCAATTTGAGCAAATTGTGCTACAGGGAAGAATTGGCAAGGGTTCACTACGACTGTAGCGCTAAAACAAATTATGGGTTTTGTTTTCTGAAAGTCAATCTTTTGGTAATATTACAACGATCTTAGAGCTAAGCTAAAAATTCAATCGTCAATTGTTTAATGTTGAGCGCGAAATTCCAAAAATTCTCTCCCTGCGGATATCTCACGTCGTCGTAGGGGAACAATATTTCCAGCCAGCAACTTCCAGCGGACGTTATTCCCAATTATATTTGTTTCCCAAGGACACCATTTCTGCCTATTTTTTCCCGGTTTTCATTATTTCCTATTGCACTTCCATTCCAGAATATCTCTCTCGTCCAATTGTTCCGAGTTCAGACAATTTAATTTTTCCCCACACTGTGCTGGAGGCAATTCAGGCGAATAAGCTAAAAAAATCATTCGAAACAATTTTAAATCGTCAGTCGTTGTATCACTTCAGGAGGAGACATCAACACATATAAAAAAAAATTTAAGTGTCCGCTTGTGATTTCACCGAAACAAACGTTTTTAAAATTGTTTTCTGTTACATATGCCTATCTGTTCAATCGGGCTAATCCCGGGAACGGTAAAACCGATTTCGATGGGACTTTCATTAGAAGATAAAGAATTTTATAGGACATGATTCAGGCAAATTTTTATCCCGGGAGTATTTTAAAATCCCGTGAGAAAAATAGAAAACCGCCTCCGCGCATGAAATCGTAGAATTTATTCTGCCACATTTTTACCGTACGTGGTGTCACAGGCGGGTAATATCTCTAAAAAGCACTCCATGGATTTTTTTTAGACCAGTCTAGTTTTCCCTGCGACAGACTGTGTACGTAAAAAATTCGAATCACAATATGGAGCAGACGGAAGGGTATCACCACAAATCACTGATATTGTCTTGATCATGCCAGCGGGGTTTGTAGGCTAAAATGAGGTTAACTAATAAAAGGAATCGAACATTAATTTGTGGGCATGTGTGGGTTAAAATTAGTCTTGCAACAAAGGTGAAAAACAAGTCCCGTTCATCACAAAAAAAGGCGACTTTTTCCGTTATTCAGATTTAAGGGGGCGTTGTTGTAAAGTTCCGATACATTTCATAAAGAGCACTTCCTGGAGAAAATTTAAAGCTTTTAGTTCTCTTCATTTAGGGGCTTCCCCTTCGAATTTCCTAGAACTTAAAAATGCCCTTCATCCACCGGAGAGCTTTTCCTGTTTCGGGAACATCCTTCTCAACGAGTCCATCTGCCCTCCGTAGTCAGTTGGCCTTTCGAGCACGGTGTGCGGCTGGACTCCTTCAAAGTTGTTGTCATAAACTTTTCGCATGTTTGTCGTCGCAAGTTGGCGCTATTTGTCCAATTCGCATTCCCAAACTTAAAGCACACACACAAAACATTTCGCTGCACAGACTTTAAATGGTGCACATGGGCGAGGACTTCAATCACATCACGGGCGGAGTACTTATTGTGTTCAGGTCCCGCATTTACCCATCTCCAGCCATTGCGGGATGTCTGGGTCCTGGGACGGGATGTGTTATGTGTGCTCGACGAAGGGATACACGTGCCAGCCCGCAACTTTTATGATAAACATTTCTCAACAAAGTTGAACATTTCCCAACACTCAGTCAGTTGGAGCTTGCTTTAAACATTACTCATAATAATTTGTCCTCACAAAGTAAACTCTGCAACATTGTGCTCCGGCAGCGAGGACGAGAGCAGCCCTAGTTTTGCGTTTAGCGAGTTTAGCCCCATCCAGTACTCGTACCCATAAATAACGGAAAAAGGAAAAACTCCTCCGTCCCGTTGAAAGGCAGCAGGAGATTCCAAGGCTCATCATCATATGTTTCCATTCGCGCCCCTCACCGCTGCCCGCCCGATGTACGAGTGCAGCAACGCTCCGGAGGACCGTATCCTGGACATTACCGGGACTCGGGTAATGGGGCAAATCTCTTCAATTAGGTAAACATTTTAATTTCGCATCCGTTTAATTTAATTCGTAACATTTCCTGACATAAAGTGCTGAGCATGTCGTGGGAACGAACGTCTGCTGTCCGACAGTGAGACATGGTGAGACGGTAGTCCAGCGATGGGCAGGGGTCGGCGGGGGGGAGAAATAAATCGGACCATACTGAGCTCGTTCTAATTGCAGTCTGCTCTGCGGCCAGCTCAGCTAGCCTTTGTGCCATGGGCGGTCGGTCAATTGATGAATGTCTTGCTCCGGTTATTAGTGATTTCTCTCTGTTTTCCGCTTTATGATTGGTGGGGCCTTTTATGGCCTGTATGGGGCCCTACCAAGAAAATTACTTTCGTCCTTGCCGCCCTCTCGACTGGACTGGAGATCTTCTGTCGTGCGATTTTGATGGGTTGCTCAAAGATAAAAAGAAAGTTTCTCCGGTTATTACGCGACTGTCGAGCGGAAGTGGAAGAACTCCGATAATTGCTTAAATGGATCTAACCATTTTTGACATTTTCTTGATTAATGGACATCCCCGAGGAGGCTTCCCCACTGACCCAAATTGGGCGAATGTAGAGGAATGTTACTTTTATAGGGAAAGTTATTCCTTGCGTGTGACCGTTAAAGGAAATATTTATTGATATGCAAAGCAGGCGTTGATCTTTTTAGGAGATTGGACACGGATGCCCATTGTTCTTTGGATTATATTTATTATGACATTAACTCACTTAATTGAAGTTCAGGAATAGTCATCTCCCTCTGGGCGTCGTTTTAGCTTTTGATAGCTAAAAAAGATTATCGATGATGCATGGGTTTATGAGCGGCAAATCTACTGCAGCTAACTGTGTATTATCATACAACCAAACCACACCAAAATTTCTGAGACTTCCATAGCGATACCTCCACATGTGCGATAGTGATCGGCGAGCTCGATGCAGTCAAGTTGTTCAAGGCGGCCTGCTGTTCGTGTGTTGTGCGAATTCCGGGAAAGTGGACCAAAAAAATAATCTAACTGAGGGTTTGTACGATTGCTCCGCTGACCTGCTACCGTTTGCTTGAGCATGGTAAAGAAGGGATGCCTGTGTGAGCTAATTTGCTTACTGACCGTGGGCTCATAACCTGAAACAGGTGATATCCTCACCCTGCGTTTTTATACACTTTGTCTGTGTTTGTGCAAATTGTTTGTAGAGATTTCGAGCACTATAAGCTCTAAACAGTAAAAAATCATTTGTTTGTTTATTGCCTTCACTCTATGCTCAAGTAAGGCAGCGCAGCTATCGTACGAACACTCAGTTGCCTTGCTTTTTTGGTCCAATTTCTCGGAATTCACCTCGCACAGCATACGAACAGCAGGCTGCGCTGAACAACTGCGTCGAGCTCACCGGTTGCAGCCGCACTTGTGGAGGTATCACTGTGGAGCAGTTCTCAGACATTTTGGTCGCGTTTTGCTTGTTCGAAGTGGGTAATCCTTATATTTATTTGTCTACGGTATTATTATTTTTGTGAGATTGAGTGAACCTCCCTGAAGAAATCCTTAGCACGACCCTGCCCAAAGTAAATAAGTAATTGTCAAAACTCTAGAATTCCTTGTAAAATAAAAATAAATTTAATTCAAAATTCAATACCCAAGTAAGCTATGTGACGTCATTGCCATTTTCTCTAACCCGTTAATATGGGCATCGAATGAAAGGGTTCGACGAGGTGAATGCGGGGGGAGGTGCAAGGGTAAAACATTTTTCCGTAGTATATTTGTGTTAAGCACCTTCGAAAACGGGAGGGGGGGAGTTGGTTTTACAACTTTGGCAATCAGTACGAGTACCTCTTCCGACTCCTGACCTCCACTAACGTGTGAGGCGACAAGTCGTCTGTATTTTATGTTATACACTTTAAAAAGAAATGCCTTACTCTGCATTGGCAGCTTCCGTTTACCCTAAAAAAGCTCTTATTTCCTCGGCAGCATGCATTCCACATTACCCCACACGGAAACACGCGGAAAGGACCTCTTTACGAGCGCGCATTGTTAAGATGGGAATAAAATATAAATAAAATCAGCTCCGAATGGTCGTGCATCCGTTCCTCCAAAGAAAGCTTCTATTATTTACGGTTGCATACGTCCATTTCCTGCTGGATGACTTCCTCATACGCGAATCACATCCTGTTGGCATTTTCTCTTAATGCTCGAGTTGAACTGATGCCGGTGGCTCAATATCTTGCTTTTCGTTTTTCGCACATAAACTGCTTTAGAGCGCACTCATGCTTGTCCGCATCCTTAAACTGTCCCAGAGGGCAAGCAGGACTGCAGAATGATAAATTGGACAAGAAACTGTAAAGCACTAACATAACAAAAGTCCAATCTTCAAGTATACGAAAATGTTAAAAATTCATTAAATCACATAAAATTCCAGACGCTCCTTACTTCGCCAAATCGGTTCATTGAATACAGCGAGGGCCGAGCGATGTTAAGTTCACCTTATCACTAAGGCATGGCCACACGTTACTCAGATACTCAGTCATAAATTATTAATGGCTGGGGCGGACAGGGTGTGTCCCAAGTTGTTGGCTTGTTATTTTCGAGAGAAGGACATCAATGCTTTTTCCTGCGATGCGTGACTTAATTTTGCACGGTAGTAAAAGCACGAATATAATGCGCTTTCTTTTTTCAGGGTGCGTCAGAAAACAATTGTAAAAAAATATAATTAACATTTGCTGGAAATGGGCGAGGGGGGATGCCCGCCAGTTAAATTTTACTTTTTAAAAAGTTATGCCGTCTTGAAATATTTTCTGATTATTTTTTCTTTTATAACTTTTTACACGTAATTATTTAAAAAAGAAAAGGTTTACTTCGAAATTAAACGATATGATATTATTTAAATAAAAAAAATAAACTTTCGGTTTTGTCGGGCGTTCCACAAGGCAGTCACCTCGGACCTTTGCTGTTTACTCTTTTCGTTCATGACGTAATATCGTCTAATTGAAAACTCGTATGTTTTTGCTTAAGCCTTAAACATTTTCTGGGTGACCGGGTCTTTCCAAGATGCTAATAACTTCCAAGACTATCTTAACATTTTCATAAAGTGGTGTTCAATGAATTACATGAAACTAAACACTAATAAATGCAATTTTTTAGTCCTCCACTTTGGATTTCCTCCTGCAAAATGTTTGACACTCCTTTATCCCGGCAAGGATACGTTGCTGATTTGGAATTTAGTGTTGATACTAAATTTGATTTTGGACGACATACTGATAGTATAATACGTCATAAAAATTCAATTCTTAGCTTTGTAAGACGTTGGTGAGGCGATTCTAACGATCTCTACCTTTTAAAAACTTTGTTTGGTGCCTTTTTCGAGTTGTCCTGGAATGCATTTCAGTTTTGGGGACTTCTCATTGCACATCGATCGTATTGAAGCAGTCCAAAAACGTTTTATCCGTGTCAGTCCAGTGCTGGCGAGATCCGCGTATTCATCGTCCTTATGAAGACGGACTAGACGTATAGGAGGACAACAAAATTGAATACAGTGAATTCGAGGCGCAAGATTACCATGCCCTCAAATCGCTCGTACAGAATGTTTATCGTGGTATGCGCTGTGTGGCACCTAGCGTCGTCCTTTTGGAATTAAATATCGTCGCTATCCATATCATCCTATAAAACCTCCCTGTCGCACATATGTCACCTCTTTTGTCAAGAACTTGAGCAGCATGTTAGCATTATTAATAAACATTTACGCAAGCAGTGACACCTGAAGTAGATTAAAATTAGCAGAGCGCATTAACTTCGCTCCAAACATGTCATGTCACTTCCTGTTTGCGACAGCTTAAATTCCGGAGAATTTCTAATTTGCACTTATTTCGGGAGCTACAGATGTTCCCCTCTGCGCTAGACAGTTTGATTCTCGGGCTGTTCCAAAGAAGCAATAGGACACGTGCTCAAGGCGGAAGATAGGGCAGGTGCCCGCCCTCATGCATTTAATATTTACACTACACCTCCCCCGCTCTGGCTACCAATATTTGGCAATAATATTCGTTAAGGTGTCACGTACCTGTCGTATTGCTTCTTCCTTCATTAGAGATTTTGAATAATTTATCCCGCTGTCCTGCCCGCCATGTTGGGATAGACATTGCGCCCCAGGGTAATTCATTGCTTTTAATAGAAATGGAACTTGTGGATGCGTCGTCATTCCCCATTCCACGTGAACCAATTTGGATTTTTGCGGCGGTGCTGTTCCGCAAAACGCAACGAATTTGGAGTTATGTTGTGTGGTCGTCAGATTTGGCGCGCTAACGTCCGTGGTGACAGCCCCTTAAATCCACCGCCTATAAAGCGTTATAGGACCTGATTCTCGCATTCGACTCATGCCCCAGGCCCCACGTAGTTTATGGCATCCATAAAAAGCATGTGGTGTCATAAGCAATTTCTGCATAATTTGCACCCCGTGTCGTGGCAAGGACGAGATATAAAACATTCTCTTAGCTGAGAACACGCAAATGTCCGAAAAGGACGCGACGCTAAAGGGATGGCTTGAGGTCGTTGAGAGCCTTAGGTTAAAATTGATTTGTAACGGGATTCTGTTCACGTGTCCTGCGTGCAATGAAATGTTGCTAATGGCCCCTTAGGGCCTGCACAGTTGCCACTTACCAGAATACTCACTTAGTGCATGTCCTTTTTGCCTTCTTACTCTTCTACAACCATTTCACGGGAAACTTAAAACAGAATTTTTAGAGTTCCGTACCCGTAGCGTGCCCTACGGGACCCTATCACTAAGCCTCCGTTGTCCGTGTGGTCCGTCTGTCTGTCAGCGGGCCGTATCTCATGAACCGTAATAAGTAGAGAGTTGAAATTTTTACAGAGTGTGCATTTCTATTGCCGCTATAACAACAAAAACCAAGATGGCGAATTTCAAAATGGCCGCCATGCAAATTAGCAAAAAAAAAAATTTCGATTATGTTATAGCTCTTTCACAAAAGTGTTACATAGTGTTATATCTTGTACGATGGTTCGGAACCCTTCGTGTGAGAGTCCGACAAAAATGCATTGGTGGTTCCTTTGACTAAATGTTCTGCTCCAAGTTCCCTCTGTGATTATCGCCCAATTAGTTTGCTATGTTTTCTCAGCAAGGTCATGGAGAAGTTAATGAGTGTTCAAATCGTTCAGTGTTTGGAAAATCGTAATGTAATTTCTTAGTGACAGTCTGGTTTCCGATCTGGCCACTATATCTGTAATTCTCTTGCTCTTGACAAAGATTTATTTACGGTACTGGTACTCTTCGATTTCTCTAAGTATTCTGTCAATCACAGTTAACTCCTAGCAAAACTTCAAGCCAAATACTATTTATCACCTACTACAATAAAAATGACATCATCATCATTTTTTATCAAACCGTTCTCAGCAGGTGAAGGTTCTTGAAGAGAGATCAAGTTGGATTGGTATTGGCCGTGGTGTTCCTCAAAGATCCGTTCTCGGACCACTTCTTTTCTGATTATTTTTTTATTTTTTTATTTTATTAATAAAATGATCTCCCATATATTGTTGTGGATTGTAATATACACATGTATGTCGACGATGTGCAGACTTATGTGTCTCGCCCCGATCGATAAGTTGGTAGTGACCCGTTCTTCTTTTTCCATGCGATCTTTCTTTTTTTTTGCAAAATTTGATTTTCAATTTCCAATTTTATTAAGAATTTTGTTGTATCTATCACGGTTGATCGTAGGGTCCCTCATACGCCTCATATTAGTATTCTCTATGTAACTGATAAATTGTTAATTTTCGTTGTGAATATTAAATTCACCATGTTCGCAAGGTTCATCACATCACATCACAAAAAGTGTGTGTTTCTCAAAACTATGAAAAGATTGAAAATTGAAGTTGCTGCTGTTTTACTTAGCGCGATATTAGGGCCCTTAATTCTATTTAAATTTATTTCGGAAGAACGTTTATTAATTGTGAAGCCGCATTACAAAAAATATAGAAAATTTTACTGTGACGACAATTGGGAAGTTTCGTGTTTATTGTGGTGTCCATAATAGTTCATAGCGGCCTGCCGGAATTGAATAGAACGGAAATAAATGACATTTGGTTTCAACAGGATGGCGTTACCTGCTACACCGCCTGCGAAATAATTTTATTGCAAAATCAAGCTCCTAGAACATTTTCTCTCTCGTTTTGGCTACCAAAACTGGCAGCCGAAAAGTTGCGATTCTTTGAACTTCTTTTTCTGTTTTTTTTTGTTGGGTCTATGTGAACCACCTTATGAGCACAAGGATGCACACCTGCCAACGGAGCCGCGGTAGCCGGTTGCTGTTGCTTGGCCATTTCTTTCATGTCTAATGTCAACAATAACACTTTCCAAAAAATTAAAATTCTTGTTGAGACACCCTTTAAAAGGACACGTTTGGTGAAATGTGAATGGCTGAGAATTCCTGGAAATCTCATTCAGTTGGCAAGCCCTTTTATAGTGGTCTACCTCAACATTTTAAAAATTCCTTAAAATCACATTTAAACCGTTGATTGGTATTCAACTTTTCCTTATTTCTTCTTTAGCAGGGATAGGTCAAAATTTAATTAAATTCTTAACTTTGTGTGAAAAGGAAAAAAAAATAAATGAAGTTAAGAAAAAGGAAAGTGGCCATGCTGGTCTGCTGATTTGATTCTAAAAATAAATTTCCAAGGTCTTTGCCTAATGAAGTCCAGTGAAGTGAAATTCTGACGATGGCCGCCTCGGTCATACCCGAAAACGTTTTCAGTCGAGCAAAAACCCAGTCGAGCCATCACCGTAACTAATGAAATTATAACCCGAAATCCAGGAGAAATCCTCTTTTGCTCGTGCCCTGCCCGGCGAATTTCAATAGTAATTTCTCTCATTTTACTACTTTAATCGCTTTAGCTTTTGTTCTTGGCCTCCCCGGTCACAGTCAGCCTTGGATTCCCGAGGCGTACTATTATATCCAGGCACTGTAGAGAAAGATGTGCACGCAAGGGAGGACGGCATCAACCTCTACCAGGTCCATGGACAGGCAGAACAAAAATTCCTTCAGGATTAGAACGTGGTGACCTAATTTCATCGCTTTTGGCGCCCAGGGCGAGCGTCATGAAATATGAAAGAAAGTTACAAAACGAACAACGGACGAACGTCCCTTAGGAAAAGGCGGGATGACAGAGGGCAATCCCGGCCGCCGCGTCGCGCCGCCACTGCGCCGCACTGTTCGTTTTTGTCCGCTTCTGATAATATTACTCCTCAATTTGCCACTTAAGTGAAAACTGAGTGAGGTAGGCCCTCAGGCTTGGGCAACTGTTTAGCAATCCCATTCCACACTGAGCTGCCCTCCTAAGCCAGAATTCGCCGTCAGTATGTGGCGCTTTTGATCCAGGTATAAAAGGTACCGGCCAAGCTCGAAACTGCTCCGGTACGTGCTCGCACGCACGCAGCTGAATTTTCCCCGGGGTAGTTTTTTGGACCCACGAAGTTTGGTACGGAAACTTTGTTGCCCGGGTCAGATCAAGTCTGTCCTTTGTGGCTTGGCTACCGCTAGGGCACATCTGCGCGTTCTTTCGACACGTTGGCTGTAGGGACGAGGGGTTAGGTATATTCCATGTATGGAAAATCAACTAGTTGAAGGGAAAGTCTCCCCGCTCCATACACACGAACACAGACACACCCCACGAGGCTTGAAACTTTCTACAAATTTTAAATGAGTTATACATCCGTTCGAGTGGATTCTGAACATCCGGAAATTTTTGTCAAATTAATCACAAACTGTGTGGGCTCCCGGGGGCTGAGAGACGCAGGGGCACTGCAGATGCAATCTGTGCGGCAGATAGATTTCATGAGAAAAGTTTTCATCGTCCCCTTCAGGATTTATTCACTTTTAATATCCTCGCTTGAGGAGTTTTCAATTTTATCAACTTCCCCCGTTGCCGCCCCCGCACCCGAAAAGGACAGTGGCGAACCCACCACCCGACCACTCCCCTTAGTTATATATTTGTCGGGTTGACCGCCCAAAATTGGTCCCAGTTGGTGTTGGAAAGTGGATTAAAACTTTTTTACGGGAATTCAGTAACTGGGTTAACAACTACATTTCGACTGGTTAATTAGCAGAAGACACGCGCCGCACCAGAACCCTTCGGTGAATTTGTATTCTCCGCTGAAAGGCTCCTTGAACGGGAATGACAGGTCGTTTTATAGGGTTTATTAAAGAGGAACACCATAAAAAAGTATTTAATGGTTACTAGGGAAGGGACCCACGAGAGACCTTCTTTACTGCTCTTCATTGCATTGGCACCAAGTTTGAGATTGGACTCACAGCAACATTCATATCCAACTGTCTGATTTGTAGGTATATTCCAATTGCCAGTTGAATTGCACAATTTACAGTTCAATACAGTTTCAGGCCTCCTATAGTCCTACAGCAAGCACTGATTCTGGCACAATCAGGTGGCAATAGCATAAATTTACACGTGGCAACAGGACTACCGACTAATTGCAATCTGTGCAATTTTTGCTTTCTGTGAATCGATGCAGTAGTCACCGAGTTCGATTTTTATCCCCTGTACCAAATTAGATCACGCCTGGAAGGAAAAAAAAACATATTGAAAGCATTGATGTCCCTTTCTTTGAAATTGACTTGCCAACGATTTAGGACACACCCTGTCTGTACCCGCCATTAATAATTTATGACTGTGTAGCATGTGCAGATGCCTTGGTGATAAAAGGTGAAACCGACATCGCACAGCCTTAGCAGTGTTCAATGAACTGATGGTGTATAGTAATGGGACATTTGGAATTTTATGTGATTTAATGAATTTCTGATTTATTTCGCATATTGAAAGAATTGGACTTTTGTTATTTTATGGCCTTACAGTTCTTCGACCATCTCATCATTTTAAATTTCACTTTATACAACGTATACAATCCAGTATGGACTTTGGTTTGATTATAGGAGTATGAGTATAATATTCGAATCAAATTGAATCGATTCGCTGACACAACAAAATATATATGTTAAATTTGATTAGAACCAAAAGACATTGCATTGAACGCATTTCTTCTTCTGTTAGGCTCAGACAGTGCAACGCGGAGGATTTTTATTCATTTGGGCGGTATTATTAAGAGTTGTGAGGTGTGTGATCGAAAATTAGGAATTAAGGGCACCCGGTGGTCTAGCACCCTTGAATTTAAGGGATTTTTAAAAATTTTTTTTGAAGGTAAAAATAATGAACAACGATGTTTAAACTTTGTAGGTATATTATAATACTCAAGAGGCATACGGAAATATTTTTGTAATTAAAAAAAAAAATTGTTATTATTTAAATAATGGCGCTGAAGATGACCCCTTCAAAAAAATGAACCTGGGCGGCGGGTGAAGTTTTAGCTCTGTCACTTATTTGAAAAATAATATGTAAGGAAATTATGAATCTTTATGAATGCAGCTATCGCCGGAACTAACTAAAAAATGGAACAAAAATTATTTTGACAAAATTAGCGCGTTTTGAAATTTGAATATCGAAAACAGACTATTTTTCATTAGGTTTTCTACGTAAAAAGTAAGAAGTTATTGAAATAAAAAATTTTTGGTGGTCCCGGCCATAGGTACTAATATACTGAATAACATATTAAAATTTGGGATGATTCGGATGAATAGTTTTGTTGTTTTTTATCCCGCCCGTGCAGAAAAGGGTGGTTTCGAGATAAATGAGTTTAAAGTTTTAGTATGTTTCCATTCATAGGCGGATCAACCGTTCGCTACCTGCTAAAAATGCTGTAGAACCTAAAATACTGTCAATATCATTACAAAAATTTAACAGTATATTCTCGAAAGACCACACTTTCGAAATATTTAAAAAAACAAAAAACCGATTTTTTGAAAATTCTAGACCGCCCTTAAGTAATTTTTCACACCGGTAAAACTATATTATCTATATATATATATGAAGCGAGTGAATTTCAGTCTGTAGATATTTTGCAAAAGGTAAATTACACAGTTGGCTCTTTGAATATCTTTGACAGCAATCATTGTCAACTTCATAAAAGCTGGGCACGGACCATGAGGTACACCTAGCAATCATTTATCCCCATATTCGTCCATTTTATGAATTCGCAGTAGTTTTGTATTTACAACTTTTAACATTTATAACATAAAACAACGAAAAGCCACCTATTGAGCAATAGCCACAAACAACTAAAACCCTGGCGGAAAAATCTGCGTAAATACTCTTCCAAACTACATCTGCTTCCCATCAAGCATAGCTGGGCACAGCCGATCAAATAAAAAAAATAATTGTTACATTTGCATTGTTGCCCCCCCTCTCACATTTATGACAAAAGTCGTATTAAGCAAAGTTGTAGTGCGCAAAACGTCCTCTACACTAGTACCATCACTTTTGTCGTAGCTTTAATAGAAGTCGAGAAAATTGAAAAATGGTTGACCGCAGGGGCGTATTAGTGCTAATTAGAATTTTCGATGTTTTAAATCGCGAGATCTCAGAAATGGTGATTCGTAGGGAAAAAAGTATGTGAACAATTTTTATAGATAACTGTATGGTCTACAAGTTTTGTATGAACTATTTTTACGATACCGCTTACCGTTTACGAGAAATATGCGAAAAACCGATATTTTTTACTTTTGACGTTGAATAAATTGATTAGCAGAAGTTTAGCGGTGCGAACATTTTATAATTCATTTGTAATAGTGTGTTTCAGATCTGCACCAATTTTCACTTTATGTGTATTTCGGCCGGGTTATGTGCTCCAAACTGGAATGAAGCTGATTAAACTATTTCGACCTTCCAAAACGAAATAATTTGATCAGCCACATCTCGCTAATTGATGAAGTAGCACATCGCATTTCATTTGCCGTTTTACGTGCATTATCGCTAGTTAGAGCAATTTAATCTTCACTGCTGTATTTGCAAATGCAATTTTATTTTGCAGCGTTACAGAGAGGTTAGCGGGTACTCCCACATGCCATAGATGATGCAATGTGCCAGTAGGTACTGCGGAATTTGATTTTTCGTTTCATTAAATTCTGCTGCGGTATTTTACGGGATGAGTAGATAGTATTCTAAACATATGTATGTACGTCCCGCTTTGGATGAATTCCTCATGAAATATATAACGAGGACGAGGTAAAAAGATTTTGTCAGTGAACTAAATTTTGTTTGTGTGCAAACTCTTAGCAATAAATATAAGTGAGGTTTAACCCTAGTAATTTGCGACGACACTTTTTGTTATCTTATCTAAAGATTCGGCCTATAGGTACACCTTCCAAAAGGCTTCGAACTGTATCTTGTGGATTCGGTAAAATAAAATTAAAGGCAGAAGGTATGCTGTTTTGGAGATACGAGTAGTAGTCATTTGTCAGATATCGGGCTATCCCCTACGACTTCACTAGCAAATCCAGTGTGAAAAGTTTTGGAAATAATCCCACCGAGTCGAATTTAATCCTACAAGAAGAGTTAACGTAATTCAACAGAAAAATCCACCTGATGGAGCAAACGGCTGGGAACCAAAATAAACGTTTTTTTTAAGGTGCCACGGCGAACAAAAAAATATTTTTTGCTTTACACCAAAAAGAGAATTTCACAAAACGTGATGGATCCTTTTTGGATACGAGCGAAAATTTATGCGAGACCAGTAGTCAAAGCATACCTGCCAGCATTGATATCCTTTATGGAAAAATCGCAAGGAAAAAATACGTCCAGGCCTAAATCCTACCCGTAGTTTAGGTCTGCAGGAGAAGAGGTGGGGCGAAAAAAATGTCGAAAAGAATTTTCTGGCACAATATAACAACAAATCCTGCGGATTTGTGCCAGCAACCTGCAGAGGAGTGTGGGAAGGATTCGGTACAATGTCCTCGTTGGTAGCAGACGTATCACGAGTTTGTGCCAAATTTTTCCTCAGGGGCCTGCAGGCGTGTCGTCGTGTGCAGTAGATTTTATTAAAACACACCTGTCTGTGAAGCCACCTGTGCGCACATTGTTCATGCTTCGAAAGGGGGGAAGTAAATTAAAAGTAAGCAAGACAGGTGTGCATTTCACTTTTCTATTATGCTGCTTTGCACAATGCAAGTTCATGCAACAGGGATCCGGACATTAAAGTAAGGTAAAGGGCAAAGGCTGTATATACACGTACAGTCTTTGGTTCAGGGCTTTTCCACTTACAACAAGTGTTTTTTCCTTTGTAGATATTTTGTTTGGAAAACCATACTGTCGGCTTTTCCACTATGTGATGGTGATAAACATTTGAATCGTTTCAATAGGAAAATACGCGTGTAGCTTCTTTGATTTCCAAGATATGAGTGCAAAAGGAACGCTATATTTTGTAACTCTTGCCTCACTGTAAGACACACCGGCGTGCACGGTCACAAGAAGTCGTAGTAAATATCAATACAAGCGAATCATATTTCACCTGCGTAAATTATGGCTCTACCTTTCGGAAGTCTAAAAATGTACCCTGTAAATCACAGAAAATTTGGTGCGATGGCAAACCGTAAAAATGTGTTACACAGTGGTTTTGGGTGTTACTGATTTCAAATTACAGTAACTGACATCTTTTCTAAAAAGTTTCTAAAGTATTCACAATCACATGCACACGAGCTGAGTGCTTTAAAATGGTACATAAATAAACGTTCTCGCTCGTGAGTCAAAAACCGAGTTCAATGCAAAAGGAAATTTATATATGAGTATATGTACAAGAGCGTGAGTTCTCTTCCGGGGTGGAGCTGAACCAAATCATCCACTTCGAAAACTGCTTAGTGTCCATATTCAATGAAATCCATTGAAATTGAGAATTTTCAATCGTGAGAGCCAATAGTAAGACGTGAGCTGTGACTGTGTTCACCCGGTATGCCACACTAACAAGCACAAGCGATTTAATAGAAAGTAAAGCCTGGAATGTATGCGACGTAATTTTGTGCGGGCTAATGCCTGTGAAAGTCACAACATTTTGGGATTTGAGTGCACGAGTGCAAACGTGTCCGTATGCATGCAAAAGCAACCCTACCTACTTCAGTTCGTTCTTTATTCATGAGTCTATCGTTTTTCGGCTTGAAACTCTTACATGTATATAATACTTATATCAATAATAGTATAGACACTTGTGCAGTGGAATTATATTGCCCCGACACGTTTAAAATATTGCACTCGAGGGTATCTGGGAAAATAGATACACTATATGATTTACCATTTTCAATTTCCGGGCACTGAAATTAAATAAAAAACAAACGGAGTGGAATTTTCACAATATTTTTACTTCGAAAGCTCAATCGATGCCATTAATAATGGAAAATAATATCGTTTGGATGGCCGCCACGGCCTTAGCTCCTGAATCGTTCTTGGCTTATTGGTATAAGCAAGTTACTTAACAAACCATAACAGGAAAACGAAAGTATAATGGCTTGAAATTTCTCAACATTTAAGCTCATTTCGTTTTGCATGCAATGCCTTATACCTACCTTTGATAACATTTTTTAGCAAAACCGGACCCAAATGGGAACCTTGCGGAACATCTGATGGTTTGGCGAATTCACGTGGAAAAGCATTTCTAACTCTGACAATCTAAACACGGTCTGAAAAATAGCTCTTAATACAGTCAAGAAAGTCAGAAATCGGTACACTGTTTACCTTTGCAAAGTGCGTCAGTAATATAAATTATATAAGCTAAATTCGTAACGACTGAACATCCTTTCGAAAAACCATGCATGCTGTTCCTTGGTAATGATGATGGTGTGGACAAGGGACTTAAAGAATTTTGGTATTGAGTAAGTGATTGAAATGAGACGGGCAGTAGTTTACACCAAGCGTCCTATCTCCCCGGACAAACCAGACTAATTTTTTTAAAATGGAGTAGAAACAAAACAAAATTTTTTTTATCCGTTTTTCACTTATGCGATTTTGACAATAGCAAATTGTTGAATCATTCAATCATTCAAATTAGTAAAGAATTTTTCATATTTTCTGTCACATCTACCAACGAAGCCGCAGTGGTTTTTGACTGACATTTCATTATATATCTAATGTCAACAATTACACTTAAAAAATAAAAAATAAGCCTTCTTTGGTGCCAAGTTTTTGTGTCTAGGTAGAATTCCTAAGTACCACGTTGTCAAAAAAATCCAATCAAAAATCGTCATATTGGAATTATCAACGTAAAATGCCAAAGTCTTAAAAACAAACTTAAAGTCAATAACCATGAGAGCCGCTTTACACACATTTACGCGAAAACCTATATGTACCAGTTTTCATGCAAATCCAATCAAGATAAGAATTTTCGTTCGCCAAATTGCTCGTTATCTCCATTTAGAACTCATTAACCCGCGTGAGCAGGATTACCAACACTAATTATTTTAACATTGACCCACATGCTGCACCCAATATACTCGTACGTACGTCTCGGCTTCTTTTGAAACGGCCCTTCTACCAGGAGGCGTATCACAGCATCAATGGGTCTTATGTGTTAATGAGGAGAAAGTTGATAAATGCTCTCGAAGAGAAAGAGGATTCGCTTGTAGCAAGTCTGTTTCATCCCTGCTGTGCCGTCGTATCCCTCAATCCAGACATTTGAACGTGTACAAAATCAAACTAATTGGGTGCTTGCCTGAAAATAGCGAGTACCTACTTATCTTTGCCTTATTTCAGTATACCATAAAAGAATGATATACTTTATGTCGATATTTTGCATAACCTTCTTATAACAGCATTTAATGCGTGTAGTAAAAATATGCAAACATTGAGATTTTGTTATGCATTCCATTTCAATCGACCTACTGCAGTGCTCCAAGCAGAATTTAATTGCGATGTTGTCTGCGGTTTAAGGGTTTGTTAATATTTCTTGTAGTACCACTTTTCCGTCCATAAAAATGCTACAACTTCTTCGGTAAGACGATTTTTACCTCAAAAGTTAACGACTGTGAACGCCTCCCCCTGCACCCAGCCCAAACTGAGGCGTTCGCCCCGCGAGAAATAGAACCCCTCATAAGACATGAACTCAATAGTAATGAGTTTTCCCATGCTCTCAGTTATGACGAAAATCCCGTTCTATTTCTCCGTCTATTAGGAATTCTTTTCACAGAATCAATTCTGCTTTACAGACCTATTAGTCTCTTAAACTCATTAGGTAAAATTTATGAAAAACTTTTAAAGAACAAAGTTATGGAACAAATTGAGGATAATTACATATTTCTTAGTGAACAATTCGGTTTCCGGCCAGATCAGTCCACTACACACCAAGCGTGCAGAATCAGAAAAATATGTCAAAGATAACCTAACGAAAGGAAATTGATTCAGTCTGGCACGACGGCCTGAACCATTTAGCAACCGCTATAACACGATGTTGACCGTTTTTTTCCCGGAATTTGATGAAATTGATGCGGACGACCTTTATTTCCAACAAGACGGTGCACCGCCTCACACTTCCCGACTTAACATGGACTTATTGCGCGGTAAGTTCGGTGAGTCGTTAATTTCCAGAAATGGTCCCATCGCTTGGCCGCCTAGATCGTGTGATCTAACGCCTTTGGATTATTTCCTTTGGGGCCACATTAAGTCGAAGTCCTACAACTCTTGAGGCATTGGAAGCCAATTTTCGTCAAGCCATAGCTGAGATACCGGCCGAAGTGTTGCACAGAGTCATCGAAAATTGGCGTGAGGGGATGAACGTGTGCAAGAGGAGCCGTGGTAGCCATTTGGCCGATATTTTATTCAAATAATAAATCGCATAAAATTATCTTTCAAATAAAGTAATCAGAACCATTTTTGTTCGAAAATTGTGTGTTTTATTCAAATTGGTTCTTATTGGGAAACCCTATATGTATGTGCCTGCACGAAGCACATAAAAGACTCCTCCTGAGCAAAGTATAAGAACCTAAAAGTGGTCTCGTTGTTTAATGGGGTGAACTGTTTCTGAAATTAAATGTACCAACACTTTGGTTGGGGCCGTTACCGGCCACAGGTAAATCCCAACAACCCCCCACCACAGGCAGCAGTGGACACCTTTAATTAACACAGCACGGACCATGGCAAAATCCACAGAGTTTGAGGATCCAAAGTCATTTCCTCTCGTAAGGAAACTGCCCGTTTCAGGCGCACATTGTCCTGGTGGTGGTCTCTCCGTCGTATCTTAGCTCAAATTAAATTCCACCTCGAGCGGCACGAAAGGACGAAATAACGAGAGTCCTTCAAGTGCTTGAAACAATTTGCCTGTGTAGTGGCCAAGAACGTGCCTCGCCGCCGGTAACGAGATAAGGAGGAGCCACCAGCGGTTTCTTAACTCAGTTTGCCGGAGCCTGCTTTAACTTAATGGTGATCTCCGGCAAGGGGGCTACATCTTCCTATTCTCCTCTTCATCCCGAAATTATTTGTCTGGGAAATTACTTGTTCGACTGAAACTGCCAATTGTGCTCGCACCGCCCTTTGGGGTCGGCTGAGGCTACAGGACACCAAAGGCATAGGACAGGTTTAATATTCCGGGCCCGTAGCAATTCGGCAATGCGGACGTTTTTCTGGGAGCCACTTCCTCTTTAATTTTAACCGGATAATGTATTCCATTGTGGCTGGCCAAAAATATGTCCCTTGCAGAGCACCCTTATCTGCAGCTCATTTCGGATTTATCGATCCCATATCTCTGCGAGAATTTATTGCCCTCCCCTGCAAGTCGGAGCTGCTGACCTGGAACGTCAAGATGATCTGAAGGCAGTCAGACCGCACCAGATACGATTTATCTTTCCGTTATGTCACCGAAACACATCTTCTCGCTGGGGAGCCCCGAAAACAGACGACAGAGGAGGCAATCACTCCAAGCACAATGCATAGCTCAATCATGCCTCTGCATGCACCCACGTTGCGGGAGACTACCAGAGCATTGTTTGAGTCCATCACTGGATTTATGGGGCCCTCGGGCACAACAAGGGATGAAGAGTCTGGATGAGAGTATCCAGCTCGACCACACGAACTCAACTAGCGTTCCTTACACGCGTTGTTTAAGACGTTTTTCTTCATCAGCTTCAGGCAAACAGTCGCGCGGTCTGCGCGGCTCGGTGCGTGGGTAGTTGGTGTGAATTTAAATAACAATCAAATTTTCTGCCAAAGGGGTGCCCTCCCACCAAATTTATTGCACTGTTCGAATGCTCCCAAAGACGAAGTGACGGAAATCCTTTCGTCGAGTAAATAAAATTGCAAACAAGCGCCCAGGGGTCTATGAAGTGTGAGGGCGAGAGAGCTGAGGGGATCGCGTCAATTTACACATGAAGACACCTACAAATTGCCGCGGGGGGTCCTTCCACAACAAAACAAATCTAAATACAAAAGGTGAACAATTTGTTCCGCTAGCATCCAATTTGCAACCCTTTGCTGCCTTCGCCCAATAATTCTACTCTTCAGCGGATGTCACTTAGACGGGTGGGGGCGTTGAGGGGTGCTCAATGGAGTGCCGCTTTTCGTCGTTGACAAACAAGTCAAGAAAGGACTGTCAGAGCGGTCAGGTATGGGTGGCCCCGCTGGCATGGATGGGGGTAAGTGCTGACGTTTGTTTTCTGACCTTACGATTAATTGAAGTTTTGTTCGGCCGCTCCTTTCAGAGCTGCTGAAGCAATCAGTCACAATTCATTTCGGAAGGCACCCGTCTACCTTCTGGGGCGGAGCCTCTGCTGATGTATAAGGACGATGGGCTTTCTCTGGGTAATTCGCGGAAGGGATAATTGGAAAAGTTATGATCAAGGGTGAGGGCTGATGTATTTACCGATAGAGCTGTCAACTGTCAGATTTAGAGACAAGTAGAAGTTAACTGTTTCCGCTGTTATATAGGTGAATTGAATGAGCTCAGCCCGGGAGTTTAGGGCGGAAAATCCGGCACTAGAGCATAATTGATTAATTATTAAATTGGACAATTTCTGGGGAAGTTACAGGCGTTTTTGGATCATCTGAAGGGTTGGTTGTATAGTTGTATTCCTTATAGAAGCCCCTTCCTTGCAGGTAAATGAGGTCCTTAAATATATAGTCCAGTAGCAGGAGACGAAAAATGGCTTTCAATTGTGGATATGTTTTTATTGACCTTGACCTTGATCTTGTAAAAATGGCACACATCTGGTTACATGTGGGTAGGTACTGTGTTAAGAATGGTGCTGCCCAATTTTACAAAGGACACAATTCCTTATACAACTTTTATCTGAAACATTTCTTTGTTTGTTATACCTAGTCATAGGTTAATACATTCTGCGTACCTACTCTCGTAATTGAACTCTTCACATAAGAGTTAAATGCGACGACTCGTCTGTGATGGTTCCTCTGCTGCTTTTTTCTGACAAATTGCCCACTTCCTCATGCCGTGCCGACTGCAGATGTTATAATCTGCTGGGAAGTCTCTTCTGTGCGCTGTTCTTGTTTATCATCGTTACTACTTTGACTACTTTTATATATTACGTGTCCAAGGCCCATTCTCTCACTAGGGGTTTTTCAGGGTCGCTGGTTTTGAATCTGCCATCAAATTTTCCAAATATAAAATGGTAAATCCAATATGGCGACCGAAATTCCTCAATTTTAAAGCAATTTTAATGAAGTTCAACATAAAGACGTCTTTAGAGTTACATAATTAAAATCTACCAAGAGATTCAAGATGGCGGATACAATATGGCTACCGAAAAAGTTAAATTTCAAGGTATTGCCCTGAAAATCCGCTCTAGGATGCTTTCAGGGTCGCTGGTTTCGAATCTGTCATTAAAATATCCAAATTCAAAAATTAATCAGTATGAATTAACGGAACATGAATAAAAGAAATATTTCATATAATTGAGAGAAATTAAATTCCACATGACCATTTCCTAATCCTGAAATAATAAAATCGTCAACAAATCAAAAGAGAGCAATGCATAAAATCAACTGTTTCTATAACCTAAGAAAATTCATTTCTAACGGGCGAGAGTCTCACGCAGATTTTTGTTTTCGAAATTTGACCCTTTGACCTTGTATATCTTTTCACGGTCAACTCGGATCGATGAAAATTTGCGAAAATCGTGATTTCCGACCCCAAAAACTGAATCAACCATAAAATTACTGTTTTTAATTATTGGGAACAGAAATACTAATTTTCCTTGACTGCTCAATAGAGAACGAGATGTCTTGAGCATCGCGAATTCGAGTTGTGTGTTTGTGTGAGTGAATATTTTTTGAGTTTTTAAGTGCTTTTAGTGTTATTTATTATTGAATCGATAAATAAAACAATTAAACTCCATACGTCGCCCAAAGTCACCGCAAATGGTTAAAGTCAAAAATACTTAACCTAATTTTCGCACAAAATCGTAGCCAGTGACGTCACAGACAAATGTCAAAAACATTATTTACTATACCTTGCGTTCTGTATACCGTGCCCATGAGGTGCTATCAAATTGTCAATTGTGTCAATTCGTGCGATTTTTAAGTACGGCATATACGCGACACTTTTTACCCGACTGCCCCAGAAAGAGGGTTATGTTTGTCGGGTGTATGTATGTATGTATTGTAAGCATGTCCATTTCTTCGTCACGTCCTGTAGCCTAAACGGTTTGATGGATTTTCATAAATGAGGTGTCGTTGAATTCATCCTAATCGTGTGAGTGCCATAGGGTATATAATTTTTCAGAATAAAAACAGTATGGCCGGCGTCAGCAAACATTTGGTTTTTTTTGGCTTCACAACTCTCATTGGTATGGGTATCACCATATATGTGGTGTTGCTGATTGCCCATGTCAAAGCAAAGAACACCGACGGAAAAAAACACAGTTAATAAGTATACAAGCATTGCTCATTTAGAACACCAAAGAATTATTTTTACGTGGCGATTCGCTACTGGCGTCTTTTTTTGTACATTACTGTAAGAAGTCAATTTCATGCAAAAATATATTTACATATCTCTATAACTTCCTGAAAACGAACTTCTGAAAATTCTGATGATCCGGGAAATATATGTATGTCTAAAAAGAGATTTTCAATTATTTAAATAACCCTACACCTAACGTCTATACTCAACTAGTCCCTCGTTATCCCCTATCAAGTGCGCGAGCGTGTAACTGCTCTTATCAACTGCTTTCAGAGCTTTTCCGGGCTTAACCCCCCTTTAGATATTAAGTTACAAAATGTGTGAATATTAGCAGGCTGTCCTTCATGGTATCCGCTAGATTATTTTAATAGTCTTCCAAAATCCAATTAGACTGTAATTTATCTTCGTCATGTCCTTTATCCGCACCAGGAAAAATATTTGGGAGAAAAAAAACAACCCAACTTTGCAATGTATCCAAGCAAAGCCTTTCCTGAGTGCCTCCATCGATTTTTCGTTTCGAGCCTGTACTTGAATTTCATCCCCAAGTGGAATGAAACTTCATACGGCTACTATACCTCCAGAAAAGCGCTTAAGTTATTCGAGAAATTTTCGCTGAAATTTTCCTCTCGAAAGAAACCATCTCCAAAGAGGAAGATCTCCCGGACAAGACACTCATCCCGGTGCCAGGATAACGAACAAAAAAAAGCAATTAAAAGAGCAATGCAAATGCAGGAGGGGCTGCTCCTCCCTGACTCAAAAGGGCTCTATTCTGTTATGCGGGCATGTCTCAATAAAGCACGGAAGGAGCTGAAAATTTATCTTGAATCAGAAAAAGGCTGCCATGCAAAATTATGAGCGTTGGAGAAAGTTTTCCATTTAAGGTTCTACCCATGCCCTGATATACAGTGGAATGAGCGGGCGAGTCCTGGGACAGGCATATCCATTTGCACGAAGTATCTCTTCAGTTCTAGATGAATTGGAAGTTTTTAATGTACTCCCAGCGAGTGCTATCTTCCGTCGCACTAAGCTGCAGCTTGGAGCGAGATAAACATGCATAACTCGGGAACATCTTCCGCTTGACTTTAAAGATAAAACGACAATTAGGACTGGCAGCACAGCAAGGAATGCTGTCGTGGTAAAAAAAAGTCTTGCAAACCCTTAGGTTTCTTTAAGGGGAACCCAACAGTGTTGTCCCTAACGAGGGGAGGCTGTTATCGCATTTCAACGTCAACATCGACGGCAACAACAATGACAACAACAATGGCAACGGAAAAGGGGGGTCGGATTATATTCAACAAAAGCATTCGAGCGAAGTACCTTAGTCGTTTCCGGCAGGAATGGAATCCATCAGTGCTGTCGGAGCCCTTCAAACGCCCTCTCCGCTGCTGGTAAGGGCCTTTTAATGAACCCAAACTTTCCACGTTTCTTGCCAAACAAGCCGTTGAAATGTTTTCCCAAAAACCCTTGCCGCCCGAAACTTCCTTCAAGGAACTTTTTCACGGCAAAAGTAACAATTACAAATTCTCTTGTATTGTGAAAGGTTCCTATCCCCACAAATGCCCATCGTCAGGGCCACTATCCAATTCGCAGCAGGAGGCCTGAATAATTAATCACGACCGGACCCATGACTATACCCTTCGGCCCCCCGTCTTATTTATAAAGCGCCAATTCTTGAAGGTAGGCGTTGCGACGATAATTTCAATTGCTCCTTAGTCCACGATTCATTAGCGTTCGACTTTCTCTCCGGGGGGGAGGGAGAAGAGAAGGGCTGCTTTCACAAGTCGTCTAGCTTTAAACTTTAAGGAAACGAGCGACCTGTGGCTTCCTCTAAATTCCAGCCTCCGACCCAAAATGCCGACTTTTCCTTTCGAACTTTACATAAATTCCTTCTTCAGGTGAGGGAGAGGTGGCATCGCCTTCTGAGGGCAGTCATTACGCAAACGCACCAAAGGGCTGCATTTGAAATTATGAAACCTGACCTTGGCACGCAGTTCATCAAAACATCTTAAGATCTTAAGATTCGTCTGAGTGCCATGGGAAAGATAGCGCGGTTGTTTGCAAGAGGATCTAGGGAAGTTTTAATCCTTTTTGGCAGCGGCGGGGGCAAATCCTGCCATAACTCAAAAGGAATTCCTACCGTTCGCTGATGAATACTTTCATAACTGTAGGGACCAGGGCGCGCCATGAATCACATTTTGGGGGGAGTAGTGTCAGACAGATTTCGCGAACATTTATAACGATACTACCCAGGGAAAGCGTTCCTCCAGCCTCCGTGGGGCACAACCTTGCTCGGATTGATCCTTTCAGGAAACTCGAAAATCTCAGCAATGTACCACTCCCCGGGGCTGTGCTGTCGTTAAATTCGCGCAGCTCCACGAATTTTCCTAAATAGAATTCTGCCGTCCCACCCTCTTCACAATGAAGAATCCTTTGAGCCCGTTTTGCCTCTACAGTAAAGCCATCAATAATAATTTTGCTCCCGGGTCCCCTGTCCTGTCCTTTCCGGGCGGAGTGGCTGTAAACAAAACAAAACAAAAAACCACCGGAAGGTATGCGGAGCCGTTGTTCGCGTGGGCCCCCATAAACCCACATTAGAGTACCGCGAGTGTCTCGCGTAATGCCGCGCGAAATAAATTCGCGCATGAAGCGGCAACGGGGATCACACGCCCCTCCCGCCAAAGGTGGGAAAGAGGCCTCAATTTCACCCTTTATGGGCTTTATGAGCGTTATAAATTTGCATAATTCTTTCAATTTAAGGAAAACAGGAAGCGGGGGGCTTCCTAGACAGAGCACGCACCCCGTCACACCCCCAAGTCCTTTTCCGTCGGCTGTAGGGAAGAAACCTCTACCCCCGCCTAAGTTCTCAGTAGCGCGACGAGGGACAACAACAAGTAAAATGTTTTGCCTAAAAAAAGAAAGAAGGGTATCCTCGTCCTTGAAGGCGCCATTTGCTGCCACTGGAGCAACCGTGAGAGGGTCAAGGATTATTCCAGGGGACCGAGGCAGGAATATGACTACAACGAAAGGATTCTGATGAATTGCCCAAATAAGGCGGGCCAGTTTAAAGCGAAGTGCGCCGCATTAAATCCAGGCGCTCCTCGCTTTTCCTGTACACACCAGCGGCGGCTGGCGCTCGGTAAACATATGGAAATTTCATCCTGCTGAATATTAGATTTTGCAGAAAGGGTTTTTATGTCGTGATTTAATAAGAACGTGACTCTATCTGGCCCTCGGCGACCTCTTGACTTTGTTGGCACAGGGCGAGTCAAGTGCGCCCCCTTAAAGCGAAAACTTTTTTCCAGCTCGCCAAGGAGGTTAAGCCAGGATTTATGGGGTTCCTACAAAATACTTCAACTTCAATAAAAATTTTCACTGGGCCCCAGGTACACCCCTCAGAAATTCTTTCACAAACTTTCTACATCGTAAATTATGCGAGACGCGCTCCCCAAACATTTAAGTTTTCGTGGTCCCGCCTGATTTAGAAATTTCAGATGTGCCCCCTCCACAACATATTACACATTTTGCCATCATGCATTCACACATGTGCTGCCGACTTGCCAAAAAACAATTTTTCCCTTCAAACTTTTCTTAGCCAGATGAGAAAGCCGTCGTCGTCTTCCTTTCTTTCATTATCTTTATGTGAACTTTTTTTTTGAGCAGAAATGGGTTTTGCGAACTTACTGTTATTTCACTCGCAGCGAAATGGGGTTTATGCGTTGAACGCGCTATTTTTGTGTGGATTGTACCCTTGCGTGTTCCTTTAAAACTGAAATAACTGTAATTAATTTTTTTAAAACAAGCTAAATAAAAAAAATGATGCCACAAAGCGTAACGTATTCTACTCGTCAAACCCTTTCATTTTATGCCCATATCAAGGGGGTTGTGAAGAAAAAGGTGATCCACCATCTTGGGGCCTTGGGGGTTCGCCATATTAGGTTTAGAACGATATTGGATATACTATACTAGCTCATCTATGTTACAGCAACACTGATGTTACACATGGTTTACGCTTAAGGCAGTAGCACGATTACAGAGTTCTAAAGAAGCTAAATTTCTCATTATGCAGGGACCGCAACAGTTATGCCCTTTCCGTAAAAATCAGACGCAAAAATTTATTTCTTAATTTTTGTTTTAATAAACACAAGATAATGTCTTTAAAATAAGAAAAAAACAAAAACAAATAGATTTTGGACAATACTGCACAACATGATCACGTTACATGTTATCTGAAATGTGATACAACACGTGACGTAACTCATGACAGGACATGTGACACAATTTTTTTTATTGCACCCTGTGTAGAGCAAGTTTGAGACTTTTCTGAATACCACAATATGCGCAATCAATACAATTCTGGCACTGATAAAACCCATGAAACGAATGTATTCACAATATGAAAGAAACTTTATTTAGGGAAGCCAAACGGTTTTGGAGACTTATAAATTCCAAACGTTATAAAGATGTTTTCTTCACTCAAGTTATGTGTGTTAAATGGGTTTGCTCTTACTTGACTTGTCTGTCTAGAGTGAATGAATGAAGCGATAATACTTCTGGTGAAACGCAAGGAAGCCACCTGGGTCCAGTCCTAGTTATTATCTTAATTAATGATTTACCTGTCTGTTTGAAATACTCTAAATTTCATGTTACGCTGACCATTCCACGATTTTTCATACTGTATCTTCTGAACGTGACAGCAATCTATTAAACTCGGACTTAACATTTCAATAAATGTACAACGCTGTCTTTTTCACATAAAAGACTACCTTTTAACTTTGACTACACAATGAATAATTTTATACTGAATAGACTTGATAAAACCAAAGACTTGGGCGTATGGTTGAACTTCCGATTTTCTTTTGACGACCATATTAACGCGGTAGCCAATAAAGCTAACCCACTTTGGGTTTTGTGAAGAAATGGTGTTCGATGATCCTTACATAACGCGACTCTTATATTCTTAGAGTACGCTAGTTGCGTCTAGCCACAGCCATTTATGGTCTAATTGTTCTTTGGGTACTTACATTTCTTTTATGTGTAAAGTACAAGACTGTAAATTATTAAATATATATTTGACTTCTTTGAGCGAGCTAAAGATAGCCATATCATCAGCGAAGATGGATTACAGAAAATGTTGAATATTAGGGAAGCCAGCCGTGTATAAGTTATATAGTATTGGCCCTAAACCAGAACCTTGTGGTACTCCCAATAGCTAATGGCTCAGACAATAGCTGGCAACGAAATCAAAATATTCCCGTAGTGCTCCGGATAGTCAAGCGTGATGTTTTGTAGCTTTCCTAAAAAAAAAACTCTAAATGTTGGTGGCACGTGTTTGCATGCGTTCGTGGCTGTGTATATGTTTGTGTGGATATCCTTGTATGCATGTGGCTCTGTGTTATCATCATCTGTATTCATCGCTGGTCGCAGAAATTGGGGCTTTGTCTATTCCTCTTAATTATAATAATATAATCACCTAGTGGGAGTGCCGCCATAGTCGTAGAACGTAGAACTAATGTAAACTACCATGAGACGTCCTTCTCAGCCCTAGTCTCATTATAATAAGAAAAGTTAAAATCTCGCAAAAAAAAGCAGAAGAAAAACTGTAAAAATGGTGTGGATAAGCACAAAGTAACGAAGCTGTCGACACTGGGGATTTTGTGTGGTGCCGGTGCAAGGTGTGGTTACGTGCCTGAGGTCATGGCCTGCAATTTGGTACCTGTCTCCTTGCCTTAATTATACTTCAACTAAGCCAACCCGGCAGGGGGTAAACTTAAGCAGGGATGAAACAAAGTAATCATTATTCGTGCTAATACCCAGCAGCATAACATTAAGTCCTGGGAGAATGGCTGGCAAGGTATGTGAACGAAATCAACATTCCTGTGCATAATACCCCTTGGGAAATATCTTGCAAACCCTACGTGCGCTGCTACCAGCGCAAATTTACCTCGAACGTAAAGGAACAATGGCTGGGTACCATCTACTACTACTACTAGTGCATTCATCAGAGAGGCACATCATTCAAGTAGAGAATTAGGGCAACCCATCCAAAACCGACAGCAGGCCTGAGCCGCCGAACTCTTTTAACTTCTCTTCAAGTATCTGGAGCTGGATCGATACCTTGGGAAAAAGTTCCTCCTTGCATGCTGATTGCCGAGCATCATCGCGGCTCCAAGGCTTAATTATACTAATGACCCAATTAAAACTTATTTATTTTTTAATTAGGGGTAGGCTGCGGCGAGCGAGAGTTTATTTTATCGGCAAGGAGCGGAGCCGCCGTCAATGGCTGAAAATATTAAACACGGTCATTAGTGAGCCTACAAGCTCTTTCAATAAACTCTTGAGGGATCCGAGCGAGGGGTCCTTGAATGGGGTGGATCGACGAGGGGGAGCACTTACGGTCTGAACAGAGTGGCTGTGCACCAAGCCACCGGGGAGCGTATTATTTTGAGATTGTCAAGAGCTGCCTGTTGAACGGAGTCCCCCGTAGCCCTTTAGCGCGTCTACGCTGTACAGCAGCACATTGAAATATAAGAAGCTTGCCGGGGATAATACCCAGCGGCTTCATTAAATAAAGGAATTAGTCAAATATTTAAGTTTTTAGTTATAAAATTTGCATCCGCGGTAATCCTTGATGAGCTACGGAACATTTCTGCAAAACAATATTTCAAGCTTCTCCGGTTGTCGAGGAGGAAAACTGCTTAAATGGCGTAGAATTAGGCTAGGAGTTATTCTGCCAACGTCAATTGGGGATACATTCAATATTGTCTTAAATTAAATAATGGCTGCCCGCTTCCATATCCACGGACAAAATATCCGGGCTACTGAAAAAGTTAAACTTCAAGGGATTGCCATGAAAGTCAGTGTCGCTGATATCGAATCTACCATCAAAATCACCAAATTCAAAATGGCGGATCCAATATGGCGACCGAAATTCCCAATTTTAAGATGGCGGACCCAAAATGGCTTTCCCCTTACTTTTCTATTTTAACTTGTCTCTACGTTTCTGTGTTTTTCCTAGTGCATGGAATTTTTTTTATGTGATCCCTATCTTTTAGAAATGTAAAAAGAATTTAATTGAAAACTATAGGTCTATGGCAAAGCCTATTCCAAAATTTTTTGCAGATCGGTCTTTTCTGATAAGCAGCAAGGCTTAATAAAAAGTCGATTTATTGCCACTAACCTTGTTGACATTTCTCGTTTTTATCTGAATAATCTCGACAAGCTCAAGAGTAAACTGTGTATATATCGATTTTAGCAAAGCATTTGACAAGCTTTCTCATAAATTGCTAATTTGGAAATTGTTACGACTTGGCTTTCCTACTTGTTCCTTGAAAGTAATATTCGTTTCGCCTTTTTCTGAAGCAGTTCATGTTTTTTTCTGGCGTCCCGCAGGGTAGCCACCTTGGGCCGTTGCTGTTCACCCGTTTTATCAATGATTTGTTTCCCCTTTTCCAAAAAGCGCACGTGCTGGCATGCTGACGGTTTTTAAGATTTTGATGCCGATTGAGTGTGTACAAAATGCACAATGCATAATTATTGTTCTATGAATAAGTGTACAAAAGAGCACGCCTATTGCCTTCAGTTTGAGCTTAAAAAATATTTAATCTTGTCCAGCAAAATGGACCAGTCTTTAATTTTAAAGGTTTATTTCTGTTCAAAACGTAAATTGATATTCCTCGTCAAATCCGATTCCAGCCAACCAGCCAGAAAAATTATTTTCCAGTCAATACACACTTTATTACGCGCCACCTGAAATTAATAATTGCTTAGAGAACTGTCTCCGGGCGAAATTGATTTTAATGAAAAAAAAATAACTCAAAATCGACCCAATGCGAGACGGGCTGCTCCCAAACTCCACCCGGTCATTGATATCAATTTCCACAAGCTCTCGCTTACCTCACCTTCCCCAGGGAGCTTTCACACCAGTTGTTACATTTAATTGAAAATCTTTGCAAATCACTCTCGCCCCAAGGGCTGTCCAACCCGATCCGTAAATGGGAAAAAATTGTATTTGCTGATTGCCATCCATAGGAATTAATTTCCCGTGGTGTGCCCCCATCAATCTTCCCCGCAGGCATCTAAGCACCCCTTCGTCCGCCCCAACAGTTAGGCAGTACAACCGGCCCATTAATCTTAACATTTAATTAAAATCACCCGCAGGCCACTTGTCCTTTGTATAATTTATGCAATTCATAGTCCACCTTAATTCCGGTGATTTCCTGGTTTTTCGGGATTGTTGCACATCTCCGACATTATCGCTCCCCACGGGAGGGCCATTCACCACGAGACCGAAGACACTGAGTCATTTGCCTTCTCGGCGAGCAACTAGTCACCGGGTGCGCGTCCTCTTCACCCGCCGCCGCAGGGTCTGGCGCGACAACGACGGTATTTAAATTTCATTCAAATAAATGTGACCAGGGCAATTGTCCGACGTGCCGCAATCTCGTCTTGGAAAGGTGTGACCGACCACCAAGCCCAACCGAACCAGTCGGGGTGCTGGCTGCTATGGGTACATCATAGGCTGCGTGCCGGGACTCGTCGTCGGGGCGCTGGGTGGAAAACTGTCGCCGGGTCTTTATCCAGTGTCATTAATTACGGGGTTGATGAGGGTATTTATGTCCAGGCCCCCAGAGCATGGGGTGGGCCAACTGCCGTCTTGTGCAGACTCCCAACGGAGTCGTATTGTTTGAACTCATCAGACTAAGAGCTCCGCAGTCACAGCAATGATTAATTACACCCCTCTTTGTCACGTCGGATGAAGTATTGTAACAATTATGCTCGGGATCCGCTTCGACTTAGAGACTGTTCGCAAAGGTTAAGGACAGGTAGAGATAGTCAATCCGGGCCGTAATGAATGGGGCGCACTTGAAGGCACACGAGCGCACGGCTGACGTTCTAATTAAAAATTTCATACCCCCAGCCGCCCCCGCAACAGAGGTGCTCAACAAAGGGTGGGTGGTGATGTTATTGTGGGGAGGATAATGGAAGCACACGTAGCTCCCAGAGCTGCACTAATCCGACGTTAACTCCATTATCCACTGTCACCTTCCGAAATGATTTTCCTCCCTTTGGCGTGCTTTTATTCGCCACTTGACTGGAAAATTGGATGTGGCCACTGTCAGTACCGGTCTTTTTTGCGAAAGCAAACCCCCGTACCCTATTCCTCCCCCACCCCTGCTGCAGGACTTTGACTTCTAGCCCAATTTCTGCAGCTTTGATTCAGTTTTTCTTCAACTTCCCTTTTTTCTTGTTCTTTCAGCTCAGTGAGGCGTGGAATCCGAATTACGCTGAGGTTTGATTTATGAACCCGAGGTGCTGTTTTTTTCCGCCATCAGCGTCCATCGGCGGTCTCTGGCCACGGTCTCCTCTGGGCCCATCTACTTGAATTAAGTGTCAGACGTTAAGAGCTAAGGCAGACCCGAGTGGTGTTCGGTGTGCTTGTACTTGGACCTCCTTGCCTCGGTCTCGTTGCCCTTGAG
Source organism: Neoitamus cyanurus (assembly GCA_947538895.1). Taxonomy (NCBI): domain Eukaryota; kingdom Metazoa; phylum Arthropoda; class Insecta; order Diptera; family Asilidae; genus Neoitamus; species Neoitamus cyanurus. The sequence goes on from OX384547.1 coordinate 21,757,259, forward strand.
AGAAAAAGGCCACGAAGGTGTGTGTCCAGATAATCAAATCGGAAATGAAAAATAAACGAGATTAACGACTGTAGGGGTATGGGACGCCTCGGATACGAACTTTTCCGATCCTTAATATATCCTTATAATTTGGATGCCTGCCAGACATTTTACCAGGCCGAAGAAATTTATTCAAACAGTTTCTGTGGAAGTACAGGATTCGTTTGAATGTGCTTTATGGATTTTCTCAATTGGGAATAATGCCGTGTAATTTTCTAGCAACGATTTTTTGTGAGAGGCGGGGAACATTACTAGCTGAGCTTGAAGAAGAATCAGGCCTGCCCAGTAAACAAGAGAATGAATGAATCAGTGGTTAGGGCCAACTCGACCTGAGGATACGAAAGGTTCTTTCCCTAGCCAATATCCTGTATAATGCAAGATAAGAGTATTAACAAGATTAAGATCGTCATAATCAAACATTTGCTTCTCAAATCAAACTCAGAAAAAAAATACTTTACCAATTTATCATGTTAACCGTCTGCACACATAACACATAACGGTCACGGTTGAGCGTGGAGGGGGGCGTATGAGTACATGTTAGTATTATCGATGTTGGAAATCGCGATATCTCAGGAATGGTGACTCGTAGGATAAAAAGTATATAAACATTTTTTGTAGACAATTGTATGATCTACAACTTCTGTACTAACTATTTTTACGGTAACACTTACCGTTTAAGTGAAATATGCGAAAACCCGGTATTTTTTACCTTTGACCTTCTATAACATTTTTAACACGAGCAGGATTGGTGGGGACTTATGATATTTCATTTGTAATAGTGTATTTAAGACCTGTACCAATTTTCAGCTCTATGCGAATAATTCCTAACTTAAATGTCTGTTTCGACCTGATGGATTATTCGAGTTTTGGTCTGTCCGTCTGTTTGTTGGTATACCACAGCCCTCCCATCATCTCATTTATATACTAATTAAGATGATGTTTAATATATGAGCGTATATTGCTACAAAAGCTGTATGGAATTGTATATCGTACATACGTGATCCGAATGACCCGATAAATACGAGTACACTGTTACAGCTAATGCATAACTGTATTGAAAAAAACCACTAAACATAAAAAAAATAAAAAGTAAAAAGGTAGTACCAAGAAAAAATGGATTACGAGTGCAATATTAGTATCTTGTAATATAAACAAACATTGTGTGGATTGTGGAAGGAACAGCCAACCTGTAAATTATTAGAAAATGAATATAAAAGTTACAGTAAAATCCTAACACGAAATACAAATTTGATAATGAACAAATAAAAAGAAGTCTCTAGAAGATACACTATAAGTACAATTGGCGACCTGCTAACTGGCTAAGTCAACAAATCGTCAACTGGGAGAATGACAAATTAAAACTATCTGATAGAAATAGCGATTCGATTTTTCTTGTCCAACTGTTTATCATAACATACACAAAATAATAAATACTATGAAAAAAATTCAAGTGGAGTAGATTATATAAATGTTAAAAGTGATCGCGAATTTTATAGTTTTACCGCTAGAACGGAGGGTATATGGCCTGAAGAGTTAAAAAAAGATGAAGTAGGACTCATATCTTTCCAATTTCGCTTCTATCCAGCATTACCAAAATGTTTGAAAAAATAATTTACAGTAGACGAGCAGAATTCTTTTTTGAGTAGATGTAACATAATATTTGGTAAGCATTTTTGTTTCGTGAGAAGTAGGGGAACTACGACAAAGAGTCAAAATAAACCAAAATAAAAGTAATTACAATGAAATATGAACTGATGTTCCACAAGGAACAATTATAGGCCCAATACTTTTTTGTACTCTATGTAAGTGATCTACTGAGAGATATGCCAAGTAACTCAATGGTGTCCTATGCAGATGACACAGTTATCATCTCGAGTGAGGACTCGTGGGCGTTAGAAGGGTATAAAATGAATGAATATCTGAAAAAAATTGCAGGTTGGCTTTTAAATTTGAAGTTCGTTTTACGACAAGAATGGGATAATTTTAATTCTACCGAATGTGAAAAATTTGTTGGTAGTATGCCGAGGAGCATTCTAACGTTTATGAAAGCCAAATAAGAGCCAGCCGACAACATATTAGAATTCAATAAGCCATTTCCGTTAAACTTATGTCTAATCTACTAAACTAAAGTCGAGACACTTCCTTTTGGATTCAGACTAATCGAATACACCATCTATGTACATTTGTGATTTCAGCAGACGGATCTGAAAGCTATCTATGTAATTGGGTTCCCTAAAAACACATTCGGAATCAAGGGAGTGATAAGCAGATGTGTAGCACAAGCGGGTTAGCAGATAAATGTGAACCAAAAGCACACATTCACGTATTATAAACGAATGTGACATGCACTACCCATATCACACAGTTCACCCCCTGGGATGTGTTCGGGGGCACTTCCTTGATGGCAAGTATCGGCGACGATGCAAAAATTCAGGAAGCATCAGAGATGCCGCACCTTTTCAATTTGTGGAGATGCCTTTGTGGCGTCCCCGTGCTATTCATGGGGAACCGATTAAAATGACGGCGGCACTTTAGAGCGCACCATTGGGGATTTGATATCAGGGAAACTTTTCCGCTCGTTGGTTGGCACAAAAAAAAAATAAAAAGAAATAAAATTATAAAAGAGCAGCACGGGACTGTGTCATCTGGAAAGTTGAGAGGACCTTGAGAAAAGTGACACCCTCTCAGCGCCGAGATGGCGGAAGAAAAGGGAAAAGACGGGTGTGAACTCGTTGCACGAGTCGTTTGGTGGAATGGTTCAATTAAGACAGCTATAGATGCTTCTATCGGATGGGAATCGGGCTCCATATGCTGACAAACACATCCCGACCCGGTGCGATTTGGGCTGATAAAAGGCACACTATTATTGCTCGTGTTACGATCATTCTGCAACAGGATTTTTGATACTTTTCCATTCAATTGCGTCCATCCCCCGGAATGGCCCTAACGACAGCCGCTGGGTATGCGAATGTTGTGTCCGGGCACCGGGCGTGGACAGGCACAAGGGAGCTGGGGCCAAATGGCTGCCCCGATTATGGGTAAAGTGCTCGATAGCAATTGCAGGCTTTACGGCCGATGAGGCACTTTTTATTTGAATCGGCCCCATTTGCAGCAGCAGTCCCTAATTACGGTTGAGTCCAACTCAATTTGATTTATTTATCTGAGGGAATCGGATCGAATTACGGGAAATAATTCGCCCACTCGCATACAACTAGGATCTACCGCTAATCTCCTCAATTCCTGAATTCGCCAATCTGTCTGTCTGTTTGCAGGACTAAAGCCAATGCTGTCCGAATACGTATACAACTGGGGAAAAACTCATTTGCAAGTTTCTCTGGCAAAGCCACTCGCTCCCGGGCGCCCCGGGCCTTCAGCTCCGCCACCCATCCCCAGCTCACTACTCCTCGTTATGCTCGTTTTGCATAAGGTGGGATTTACCCGGTTGACGCTGCGCCCTGGGTAAAGTTTATGTGGTTAAGCAGTTCGCCCAACACAGCTCCCCTCCCCAAGCAAAGACAGAAAGATATATTTCAAGTCGAGTTATTTTTAGTTTTCTCCAAAACGATTCCGACCAACTTTCGGGAAGCATCCACTGCGGGGCAGGGTGGGAAGGGGATTTCTTTAAGCATTTGACCTTGTTTGCGTTATTGAGGAACTCTGTGTGTGCTTTGCCGATACCTAGATTGGATAATGCGATTCAATGTAAATAAGGCGAGGCTTCGGCAATTCCGAGATACCGTCTCTCCTGGCTGACGTAGCAGCCCGATGCATCCTACATAAAGAATTCTCTGTTGCATTGCATGAACCCACCCAGAAAAACCAGGATGTGATCCCGGCAGTGCAGTGCATGCAATAAATCCCGAATTTGCATGGCATCGCATTCGTCGGTGGGCCCTGCCAAGCATCACTTTACTCTACTGGATAAATAATTTGATTTAAGGGTGGGATGGATTGCTGTGCACCACTGAGAAATTCCCTTGGATTGCCGCCAAAGTCGTGGGATTTTGAAGAGGGTCTCCTTGAAAGTGCCTGAACAGACCCAAAGGAGCGAAGATTGATTTGCAATCCTTTAACCGTTCTTACAGCCAGCAAAATGAAACGCTCAGTGTTTTCGAGCAACTCGCAAATGTTTGTTTGTGTGTACCTTACTCTGGCAGCAGGGTCCTCGCCGCACATTGCACTGCAAATACAAACATGGATTGAAGTTTTCTCCTTGAAGCTTCGGGACGGGTCGGTTGTCACGCAAAACCTTTTAGAAATATTGCCAATCGGAGGAAATCGACTACCGCTTATAAGAGAACTGCAGATCCTTTCATTCGGTAGCATGCGATAAACATAGAATTTGGGTTTGTAACATATTAAGTGAACGCTTCGACGAGTAAATTCCACAGTCATTGCTTTTTTTTTTTAGGTTCCTTAAATGTGAGTCCAACGGCACACATACAATTTTTTTTTCAGGTCAGTTTTACTCCGAAGTCTTAAATGTTCCAGGCGCTCTACAGACTGCAGCATTAACGCGAAATGAACAAAAAGTTGGTCTTTTGTAGGTATTCTCAAAAGCTACAACTTTGATGTCTTACATTTTTTTCGTAATAGTGGCCGTTTTCGAGAAAAAATAGAAAAAGAAAAAAAAACGTGTCGCAGCAGGAAACATGTTTTTGACGTATATATACACTATCGGACAAAACTAAAGAAACTTGAACGAATTTATTATTCCAAGGTTTAGAAAAATGGTAAAGTAAATTTACAATATTTCATGGTCATAACGGTTTTGTGGAAAAACAAGCATATTCAACGTTGTCTAATATAACGACCGAACATATGTAAACATATTAATTAATCAAGTTAAAATAATAACTTGTGATGCCCCCTTTATATTTCAAAACTGCTTGGCATCGTTTAAACATGAATTCAATTCGCTTCTCTATGAGTGCTCGAGGGATTTTACACTATTCTTTGATGAGGTCCTTCTGATTACCAAATTTTTGTCTTTTAAGCGTCTTTACAATTTCTCTTAAATTTTCAATGAGATTAAGATCTGGAGATTGGACTGCAATATTTTAAAATTGAAGCCATTCTTTTACATTTGCGGCCGCATGCTTTGGATCGTTATCTTGTTGGAATCTCCACCGCAACGTCTTCTCGTCCTCAGCATACGACAGCATTATATTTTCTAAATTATCTTGGTATTGGAGTCGATCCATTCGTCCTAATTTTTTTTTTAAGCGGACACATTCCTTGATGAGTAAAACATCCCTAGGCTATTATTGATCCTCCTACGTGTTTTATTGACTTGTTGCAATATCGACCTCTTCATCCAGTGGGTTTTGTGACTCTTCCAATTCCATCAGAATGAATTACCTTATTCTTCACAACCCCCTTGACATGGTTATCAAAAGAAAGGGTTTGACGAGAAGAATACAATAAGCTATGTAACGTGTTACCACAGTGATTGGGCTTCACCTTTAACTCTGCTGTGTTGAGCTGAATCGGAGTCCAATTGCAACAGGAGAACGGATTGGTGCAGGTGGCCAAGTCCCATCTCTGGTAAAATGTATTTCACCACTTTCATCAGTGCTATGACCAACTTTTCACATTGCTAAGTGGTGAAGACACTCGACTCTGGTGTGAGGAGACGCGAGTTCAAACCCGGTCCGATCAAATTATTTTACGATTACTGTACAAAATCGTCAGCTAGCGAAATTTGTAACAATACTATCATCTTGGTATTATGCAAAATTACTAGTTATGAGTACGAGCTGCCTGTTTGAACCAAGTCGTGACATTACTTACCTACTCTACATATTATCTGGAACTATGAAAGTTGTAAATAGAATAAAAAGAAAAATATTATTAAAAAATATCAAGAAATCCGACTACAAAAAAAAAGGTAATTTTATTTAATCTTTAATATTAGAGTTAAAGCAGGCTGAGCGCACTGTATTTAATATTTCAACCGGGATGTATAATAGATTAGATCCCCAATAACCAATAGGCCAATAGCCCCCCCCAGTTCCCAAGTAACAGTTGTAAACTCTCTCATACTCACAAGAGCAACAAATTTTTTTAAATAGGTAAACCGGAAGTTCCCCAAAATGAAAATTAAAATTGACCAGTTTTGGGATATAATCCCGTAAGCTACCCCCTCTCACATAAATTTAAATGACGTGGAACAAAATTAAAATCGTTCTTCCCTGAATATTACGCTAAACTTCGCTTCCACCCTCCCTCCTCGGCCCAACCAGGGAAGTTATGTATATTTTTCCGTTGTTCTTTTTTTTTCATTTCGCAATTTAAAAGAAACTTTGAAAATAAATTTCTAGAAGTGTCCAATCCCACAGTGCCCTACAGTAAAGCAACGAAATCTACGTCTGCCGATAGCTTCTGATACCGAAATCCAGACAGAACGATTTTCCTAGATATCACTGGACTGAAAAAAAGAAAATGAAAATTTTGAATTTATAGCAAAGCAGCATACACCCGGCAAAAGAGCTTTTAATCCCGACTAAAGAACCCACTTCGGGTTTTTCCTACACCACTTCTCCGTGAAGGAGCTGAAAGGAAGAAAAACTTCCTGGTCTATTAAAAGGCGAGTTTGTATCTAGTTGCGGTGATATTTTCTCATTACAGCTCCTCTCCACAGCCTGGCGAAAGGGGGATTAATTCTTCTGCTCTAATTAAGCGATTCAAATGTAATTAGAAATTTGCCTTGGCTGCGAGGAAATGCAAATGTAACAAATTATGGTCACTTCCTCGCGAGCACGATTCTGCGCTAGTACGTCTCCTCACAAGAAATCCACGACACCGTGAGGCTTCTTATGAACATAAGCAACGGGAAAAAGCAACTTTGTCCAAGATTAATCCCGCGCCCTGGTACAGCGACTGCCTCATCCCTTCCGACAATGTGCTCAGTGACAAAATTACCTCGCTGCCGTTGAGCTCCTAAACTCCTAAAATAGAATAATTTCAGCATTTTATGCGCGCTGAGAGGGTTGGGCTGGCGGATGTGAATTTTTCATTTGTACAGCGGAAATTCGCGTGCAGCAGAACGGAGTCACCTCCTGAAAGCGGTAAGCCGTCTCCTCGCTTCAAAAGGATTCCCCCGAAGCAATTTTAGGGCCCCTGGACGCGTACAAAGCCCCTGGGACGACGAAGTAATTTTGATCAAAAATGTTGTTCCCTTTAAACGTGTTTGCACAAAAATAAAAAGAGGAGAAAAACATAAGGGAAAACACAGGGCTTACGGCACGCCACTAAAAGGTTTACGCTTGAAAAACAGGAACACCTCTAACAGGTAACGATGTGACTTCCATTAAGGGGGGAATAAATCCTCTGAAGAAATTAGCACGGTGCATCAACAAGGCGGCGGCGGCGGCGGGTGGAAAACTTGAGAACTTGTGATAGCAAAACTCCACTCAAACTTGGTAATTGAATTCCGGAAGTTAGAAGAGAATTCCGCCCCCGTCGCCTCCGTCGCCAGAGCCGCTCTGATACCACCTGAACGTACAGGACAGGAAAAACGGAATTACACACAGTTGTAGGCATTATTGTGGGGATTAACTCCACGTCCGGATCGACGTCGACGGCAGGGGGGGGAATTTGGCGAGAGGGTTAATTTCTCGACTTTCTGAGATCTTTTCAATTATCTTTTCCTCATTCGAGTTGCGATTTTTTCCCTGAGGGGAGGGATGAGGCACATAATTGTATGTGCGTATCTATCATACATTCCAGGCCTTTTACCCGACCTGTGGCGTTAGCTCGTCATATCTGGGAATTGAGTGGAGGAAATAACGGGGCATAGAAATAGTGTACGCATACCATAAATGGAAATTAATAATGATAATAATATTTTATTATTTCGCTACTAGTACACAAAATTTACAATCTTACATTTAGATAATAAACTACTTCAATAAGTCAGCAAGCTATAAAGGAAAAGGAAAAGGCAAGCTATAAAGGAAAAGGAAAAGGAAAAGGAAAAGGAAAAGGAAAAGGAAAAGGAAAAGGAAAAGGAAAAGGAAAAGGAAAAGGAAAAGGAAAAGGAAAAGGAAAAGGAAAAGGAAAAGGAAAAGGAAAAGGAAAAGGAAAAGGAAAAGGAAAAGGAAAAGGAAAAGGAAAAGGAAAAGGAAAAGGAAAAGGAAAAGGAAAAGGAAAAGGAAAAGGAAAAGGAAAAGGAAAAGGAAAAGGAAAAGGAAAAGGAAAAGGAAAAGGAAAAGGAAAAGGAAAAGGAAAAGGAAAAGGAAAAGGAAAAGGAAAAGCAAAAGCAAAAGCAAAATGAAATAATCTGGAACTATGCAGATTTGGAGATGCATTATAATCTCTTTTGTTTATTTATTTATTTATTGCTCCACATTCATCAAATTCTGATTACTAACAAATACAATGATAGAATTGGTTATTTAAAATATTTTTCACCCGGTTCTTTAACTCAATTTTGGACAAATCAAATTCAAAACAGTCTGAATGCTCATTACGAAGCGAAGACATTGACGTCACGGTCTCATACAATCCTTTACTAGTTCGGTTATAAGGTATGCTGAGGAAATTTTAAATTAAATTAAATTGTTTTTCAAACTAAACGTTTGTAATGTACTACCATTAACTGGAATAAGGCCTGTCCACGAAAGTTTTTTACAGCTCAATGTGTCTATTTTCCCCAAATAACGGTACTCCAGGACTCCCTATTTTGCGTCATAAGTTGGTTTAGCTCTTAAACGATCAAATGTGAGTATTGTTTAGTTGGGTAAATCGCGTTGCTAAACAATGTCGTCTGATAGGGAAGACTTGAGAAATAAAATTTTGCGCGAGTGAGTGGAGTGAAAATAAAGCGTTGTCCTATTCGGACATTGCGAAAACAGTGAAATCGAATCGGGCTACGGTTAGAAATGTTGTGAAACGGTTTTTAAATGAACAAAGAGTTTGTGACAAACCAAGAAGTGGTCGGCCTAAAGGTCCAACAAATAAAGAACTTAAAAAAAAAGATTGCTCAAGCATTCAAAAAAAATCCCGGAGTTTCGGTTAGAGATTTGGCTAAAAAACTGAAAATAAGCCAAAGTTTGGTGCAAAAAGCAAAGGGTAGAATCGGGTTGAAGACTCGGAAGAAAACTAAAAAGTCAAAGAGAACGAAATTACATTGCAGTGAGACGCGCAAAAAAACTTTACGGCCTTCTTTGCAACTTGGGTGAAAATTGTATTTTGATGGACGATGAAACGTATGTTAAAATGGATTTTACGACATTACCTGGAAGCCAATTTTACACTACGGATAACGACGATGATCTAAGCGATGAGGAAAAGTTTATTTCAGTGGAAAAATTTGGAAAAAAAATTATGGTTTGGCAGGCAATCTGCAGTTGTGGTGAACGAATTCTTGATTTTTTTACAAAAGGTACAATTAATGCAGAAATTTACTCGACAGAGGGCCTCCAAAAACGTCTATTGCTATTTATACGTCGGCATAATGGCAATGTTTTATTTTGGCCCGATTTAGCGAGTGCCCACTATGCTCGCAACACTTTGAACTGGTTCCAAGCAAAAAATATCGATTTTGTGAGTAAAGACAAACGATTTTTGCCGTATCCACCGAACTGTCCTGAGCTTAGACCCATTGAAAGATACTGGGCGTTGGTGAAAGCAGAACTACGGAAGACAGGTCAAACATCAATATCGGAAGACAATTTCAAAGAAAAGTGGACGAAATTTAGCAAAAAAATCAAAAAGGAAACGGTGCAAAATTTAATGCGAGGAATAAAAAGAAAAGTTCGGAAATTCAGCAGACAAAATTTAAAAAATTAACTTGAATGATTTAAGTTGTTAGGATTAAGGAACAGAATAAATATATTTTTGATTTTTAAAAAAAAATTTAATTTTTTTATTAGTTTTCAACTGTTCTCTTTGTAAAAAAACTTTCGTGGACAGGCCTTATGTTTAAAATTGAAGATAAAGCATTTAAGAGTTCATTTAAGTTAATGCAGGTTTTTTTAAATTCCACAAAAGGTGTTTTACATATAAATATGTATTTCCCTTCTCTCCCTAGACGTGTTGTACCTTTTTGGAAAGGCAATAAGATGGGTAATTCAATAAAAATAAAACAGAGCAGTATTAATTACATGAGTTTCGGTGAAAATTTAGGAAAAGCGTGAAATTTAAGACATTTTAGAGCGTTTTTTTACTTTCTCAGGTGACTGTACCTGCAGAGGTAAAGCTAGATCAACATTGGGAATAGTAATGTGCATCCCTCAAACGGTTTGTCTAAGTGAAGATCCATCACCCCTAACATTTTGGCATGCGTTAACTGATACACCCTGCATATATAAAAATACGTCATTAGAACCATCTCTGCCCGTATCTCGAACAATATCGTTGAGCGGGGGTTCATTATTACTCGGGTCGATGATCTTAACGTATTTCAACATAATTCACAACACGGGGGACAGGCCCCTATTTTAAATAGCTTTTCCTTCGTTACGTGCCGTATCCTCTGCACATAGCCCTGTTTTGTTTTGATACAATAAATGGAAAATCCTGGAAGCACTTCATTGAATGGAAACAATGGCAACAACCCAATGCTTACCGTTCGCAGTTGACTTGACCCATTCCGATCCATTATCTCTTTATACTATGACCTCAATTGCCCTAATCTGTTACGTATTCTCTGGCGGTATGTGATGAAGGAAACCTTCTGTCTGAGTCAATATGCAATTAATCAAATATGAAACTTCAGCTCTGAAATTCCGAATAAGCCTCTCCCAATTCGTCGAAAGTCTAAAATTCACCACCATGCCGAATACGGTCAGTAACAGTCTGTTTTTGGCACCGGATCGATACCAACGACCTACCCATTCACCGACCAGGGAAACTGCTAAATTAATTAAGTAATCCAGGCAGTTTGCTACAGGCCAATAAACAACAATCCACTCGAGCTACTCCCCAAAGCAAATAAAATTGGACAGCTGGCAGCACTCTCTCAAAATGTTGAACTGGCCGTAGGGCAAACAATTTTTGAAAATATCTCAATCGGCGGCGGCCGCCAGAAGTAGCAGCCGATGAATATTTCACGTTATATTTCTGCCCGGCGGGAATTTGAGAAGTTGCTAAATAAAGCCCTTGGAAAAAAATAAATAAAAAGAAGAAAAACAACTAGGGCAGTATTTTAATTCGGGTCTACGGTGGACGGTGCGACGATAAAAGTCTAACAGCGAACATTTCCCACGGGGCTCATTCGTTTTAAATTTTTATTCCACCCCATCCATGGTCATGGGTTGGGGGGAAAAACAGGAAATTCCCATGATTTTTCATTCCGTAGCTCAGATCCACTACGAAAGCACTTCCGCGCTCTGGTAAATTGGAATCAGGGTGAAATTATTCTGTAGATAGGTTAATGGAGTCGGTGGCAAACACAAAACGTGCCCACATTACACCCAGCTACCCTACAAGGCAGGCCGTCATATTACATAAACCCTAACGAGGTTATGATTAACAAAAACAGGACTAATCCCATTTTCCAACTGTTCTACCCTTGCGGCCCACATGTGCTCCAAATCCCCAGATGCCCAGACCCTTTTCTACGTCCCAAAAATGGGGCTCCACATCAGCGGGTTATTTTCACATTCGGCCGAGTCCCCTAATGATGCTGCACAAATCTGCTAACGTGCTCTCGTAGGGTGTGGGGCTCCGCCCGGATTATTCAAATTCCCCGGGGGATGGAATTTTTTACTGATTATATGTTGGCGCTACAAATAGCTGGTGCTGGCTGGTGGCTGATATTGAGAGTCTCGGGGGTGAACTACCTCCGATAGGACAATAAGCTTTCGCAGAATCCGAACTATCCAAACCACATATTGCATCGACCGACAGATCGGAGGACACCGACACTTGCTTCTTAGGCTGTCTAGAGTTGGCTGGAGCAGAAGCTACAAGCAGTCAGCGGTGGTGCAATGTGTGTACGTGGATCCGGGCAATGTAAACAGAGTGTCATATCAACTTCAGTATGCCTGGAATGACAACGATTCTAGCGGATGAGCGAAACGTCGTCGGCGGGCGCCGGGTTCACACGCCTACACGTACATAAGGGCCTCTGAGATGGGATAAGGCTTGAGGGAACCGCAGCCCCTTATATGGCGCTTTTTGCGGCCAACAGGCAATTTTGCACGTACGACAGGCAAGGGGGAGATGATCCAGCTCGTTTCAAGTGTCGTCTTCTTCCTGCCTCTCGGCTGAAGCGAATTTGATTTATTGGAACGCCCTCGTCGGGCTCGAACCCTATACTCGTGGCGTACCGTCGAAGAAGTTAGATTTTGTAAAGACGGGAAGTCATAAAATTAGGAGAAGGAAATGCGCTTTGTGTTGTGCAAAATGTACAAAGACACTGAGGAGTCTGTGCGATCAGAGAGTGTCAGTTAACGCATACTAAAATTATAGAGGTAGATGGAGGAGGGGGAATCTAATCCATTTTCGAGTTACAGGGTGATTCGTAAATTCGGGATGCAGATCACTATTTTATTATTATCTTTTGATCTAATTGACGCAATGACATCAAACTCACTCCAAACAACTACTATCTTAATGTGCTCTTCAAAAATGCCAAAAATGTTGATCTACCTCTACCACTCCAGGTACAGTCACCAGCGAAAGTAAAATAAATTAATGGAAAACCTATGGTGGAACGAAAAAGCAAACATGTAGGGGATGTCAGAGAATCGGAAGAAGTAGACATAAGAGACGTTAAACAAGGCTGCATACTCTACGCCATTATAAATGTACAGTGCTGACTATTAATAACAAATATCTGCTCCAAATCAATATCTCCACACTCAGAAAAAAACGTTGTAAATTTACTTGCTTTCAACTATGATTTGGCGCCAATGCCGAAAATTGTTAATTAAAAAATGTATCAAAAGTTTCCAATGTTGAGTTCAGTATGAAAGCATATTCATTCAAAAAACAGGCTTTTTGATTCAAATGGAAATTGTTATTTACTGATATTGTAAATGTATTTGTATACAACGAAATTTAGAAACGTGTGTATGTCTTTGTCTTCAGGTTTTACTGTGGTTCGTGGTGGTGTGCTAGCAATACTCCAATAGCATGATGAGATAATGACTTTTTAGTAAGTAAAACAAATTAATTCATGTGGGATTCGAACCCCGGACCTCTGCAACACTAGTCCACTACTCTCGCGATTATTTAAATTAAATAACCCGCTCCGCAGAAAAAGGTCGTCTTTTTATTTTGGGCAAAACAGTCACGTTAATATTTGATTCAACAATGTTCGTTTATGATATGCTTCCATTTACTATATAGACTTTTGAATCAAAAGCAAAACATTTTGAATGCCTACTTTTCCGCCTATTTTTCTATTTTTTTAAAGATCAGCAGAACGGGAAAACGGCGGGGAAGAGCAAAGTCGTGGCAGTTGGACAAAACCAAACAAATGCATTTAATTCATTCCTATCTTTAAGAAAGGCAAAAGGACTTTAATTGAAAATACAGACCTATTGCTAAGCTCTCACCTACCCTGAGCTTTTTAAAGCCATTGGGACAGATTTTTTGACTTTTCACAGTACAGTAGAATTCACATATAACGACTTCGCTTATAACGACTAACCGATTTTAGCGACGATAATTTTTACTCAAGTTATGTTTCATAATTAGGTACTGAGAAAATATAACCGTTTAGTGCGACTCCGGTTTAAGTGACCAACTGCTTATAGCGACCATTTTTTATGATAATACGTCCGGTTACGCACCAATACCTGGGCGGCCCGCCCCGCGCGCTTCACCTCTCCTTATTGTCACGCGTAAATCACAGTTAGTGTTTGTCACTTGTTGTGACAAGTTCTTAAAGCTGGACAAAATGGGTTCTGTGAAGCGAAAGTGTTTTACAATTGAAGAAAAAAGTGCAATATTACACCGATTAGAAGCCGGTGAATCAAATGTAACCCTCGCAAAGGAGTTTGGCGTATCTCATTCTACAATATCCACAATAAAGAAGAATAAAGATAAGATCGAGCCGCTGTTTAATGCCAATGTTTTGAAATGCAAACATGTAAGGACTTCTACTCATGAGCAGGTGGATAAGGCATTGTTACAGTGGTTCAAGCTTCAGTGCGACCGGGGAATACCAGTTAATGGACCTCTGCTACAAGAGAAAGCAACATTTTTTGCTAGACACTTAAAAACGCAAATTTTGTAATGTATTCGTAAGTTAAGTACATATGTACTGTACATATAATAATCCTGCCGTTTTGTATGTTATCCGGTTAGTACGACATAGTATCGCCGGTCCCTTCAAGGTCGTTATATGCGAATTCTACTGTAGTTATAATTTATCAGAAAAACAGCACGGCTTTATGACGGTAACCAATCTAGTTGAGTTTTCTAGTCTTCGCCTAACGAATTTCGAAAAGCGCCGATTTCAGCAAGGCCTTTGATCCACTCTCCTCTTCGCGTGAGATAGAAATTTGGAAATTTTAAGTTTTCATAAAAGTTGGGGCATGGGAATTTTCAAAATTTCCCTGCACTTACATATACATAGGGATGTGCTAATCAGTTATCGCAGAGTGTAGGTGCTTGCACTAATAAAGAACTAGTCGAAAAAAAACCAATTTATACTTAGTGTCCCATTTTTAGTGTAATAAAATGTTTTTTCAATTGTCCTTGCCCATACGGGGGTTTATTCACATTTTACAACTTTGGTCGTAAAGTTGTGGAAAATCATCACTCCATTGAACAAAGTAGTCCGTTGTATGGTCAGCGCACACTGGTGCCACGTGTTCCACATATCGTATATGGCTATCATACCTCGGGAAATGCAGACACTGCTTGTATCTGTACATAAATTGAATCTAAATCTCCGCAATATTCCGCTATGGTGCAATTCGAAATTGATTCGAAATCCCTAACTGTCCCCATGACGACAGCCAGGACATATGTGGCGAAGGGAGCGAAATGAGGTGTCATTTACAATTCATGGTGAGGTGGGCACGGTTTTTCCGAATCCCGAATTGTGTGGTGGGGCTAACAGCAGGCTGATGAAAAATGGTATATGCAGCCAAGCCCAGAGCGACATCTGGAACTGAGGGGGTGTTTTCAACGGCACCGGCCGCGCCCTCCCCCAACCCGAGGAAATCTGGTGCTGCTGTGCCCTGACCATTGGGTTCACAGTGAAAACTGACCTTCTCATTGCTTACGTCACTCCCAGGGGATTTGTAAGGGAATAAGGAAGGGAGCTTACGAGATTTCACCAAAGCAATACTAAAAGCGAAACACTACGTTTGATATATGCGGTATGTAACTGTGGAGCGAGAACAATAGAAGGACGACCTTCCTTGGTTTTGCAGGTTTGCCCGAGAGCAAAAGGGCACAACAGCACTACAGGGACAATCAATTTTCTATGAACTCGTCCAAAGATGGTGCCAGGCGATGGCACGCCACGGATGTCTGAGACCATAAACATTTTTCACCCTGCAGTAGAAAACAACGGGCGGGCAGTGTTGAGAGCTGACGACGTGCACCTTGAAATATTTATCCTCGCGGGCAACGTCTTATCATGCCGCCTTGGTTTACGGGAAGTGGGTTGCTCCCGCTAATCCCCCTGTCCGGAATCGGTGTCTAATGTTTCCTGCGCGCCAGCAGCGCTTGGGAACATGACGCAAATTCGCCCGGAATGATTTACGTACATAGCTATGCACAGAATCGTGCCTCACCTTTAATTAATTAAAATTTAATTAACGCGCCGTGTGGACTGACGCTATATTTTACCTCTCTCTTAATTACACAAATAACCGGAATTTTCTGAAATTGTATCTCTCCGGTAAATTGTTAGTCTCTTCACCGCAGTACGGGAGGCGGACTTGGAGGAGTTCCTTCCCGGATCCGGTGAACGAGCACGTGCTCGTCCGGCATTGTGGCAATTAATCGAACGAACCAATTAATTCGATTCGAATTCCCACTTAAACCACATCCTCCACGGGATCTGGGATTAAATTGTTCAAACTACCGGTTGGCAGCTCCTCAAATGGGACTAAAATCCCCTTTATTGATGCACCGCAGCCTCCGCACTTTACTGCACTACGTGCCCCCATCTAGGAATGATTCATTGCCCGCGAATGACCTAGTTTCCCCAAGCGCGGTGTAGTGCACTTTTATCCTGGCGATTTATTGGGATTCGGGATTCGAGCGGGCTCAACACCACCACGGACACTTTCGTGGGATAATTACTGGCTCTCCTCCAGACGCCATTGGTATTAACTTGCACAGCGTCTGGGATACCATTTTTGTTTACCATCCAGGAAGGGGTGTTTATTCAAAACTTTCTCCATCCCAGCGGCTCTACTGCACCTCGATTTACCTGATTTATGGGCCTTCGTGGTCTTTATGCGACCCCGCCCGCGACTATAAATGCCTTCTGCATGGCTACCCCCTCTGTGAGCAATTATTGCACTTTCTCACCTGCCACCACTGAAAATTCAATGGACTTTTTACCTGTTTTCTGCACAATGCAATTCATCAAGGACTTTTGCGCAACTCATCTAGTGGTGTTGTGCCTTTTTTTGTTCCCTCATGAAACACCGCAACGTTTTTTGAAGGCCTGTAAGCGGTTTACTCTTAATGGATTGACTTTAATCCCCTCGCACTATGGCACTCCCTCCCTGACCTGATTTCAGCAATGCGGCTCGCGGTGCACATAAAACGGGTGTTTATAGCGGGAAACCTATAAATTTTATACGGTTGGTACTATTTGCTTTTTTTATTATCAAAACACTCCACTCATCTTTTTTACACGCTTTTATTTAACCTCTGCTGTGTGCGGCGTACAAATATTTTAAATCAATTTTTACCCAGTTTCGCGTAAGCTAGAGATGATAAAACATTTTGGACACTTGTGTGTGCGGATGGCAATGCCAACGAGTAAAAGAATATTTTTACAATTTTTTAAATTGAATTTATTTGCTCATTTTTCCATTTCCCAAAAGTGATTTTTGCAATCCCTTTCTGATAGGCAATTAGGGGAGGTTCTTGTTACTCGGGACCCAATTTTTGGGAACGGGGTTCGAAACATTTTGCTGTGGTAATTAACGGAAAAATAATTAAAAAATTCTATCTCGACCCGTTTTCGAGATATAGGGCAATTCGCGAGCCACCTAACGTTCGTAACTTTTAGGAAAATTATATTATATATTATATACTGCCGGTGGAGTTAATTTTCCTTTTACAAACTACCGGTGGAGTTAATTAGCACAGCAAAATGTTTCGAACCCGTTCCCAAAAATTGGGGCCCGAGTAACAAAAATCGTGCCGGCAATTACATTGTCAATGACTTGTTTGCACATATTTTTGTTTACTGTTTTCAAGTATGCTCATGGTTCATGGTCAGATATTTCTTACATTTTAAGAGGCCTCGATACCGCTGTTTGTAAGGTGAAGGTAAGGTAGGTAAGGCGACGTAATTAGCTGAGCATTGGAGGTTGTGGGTTCAATTCCCAACAGGGGACCTGGTAAACAGGTATTACAATGGGCTAAACATGAGTCATAAGCGTGAATTCTGAAAACAGTGACAACCACAGAATCCTAACCTATATATCTTACCTTTTCTCGTTTTGGCAAGACTGTCTACGGATAATCCGCCAATAGTGTAATTATAATAAATGACAGTTTACTTACGTGAAAAAAGTGCATTTGGTCACATTTAATGGTAGGCGATGTTAACAGAACAGAACAGGACCCAACTGACTACCTTGCAGCATACCATAAATGTTCAAAAATTCTCTAAGTAATACACCGCGAAATACGACCTGTTGAGATAAATAAGTTGGAGCAAAACCATATCACAAAAAATCGAAAAGGGATGGAAATTCAAAGTAAGATAGTTCCTAAGGCAGAAAGCATTTTATTATTAAATTTTATTAAGCTGGTATATATATAATATGTACAATAAATTCAATATAGTGTGTACAGTGGTTAGAATCCTTGTTCTTAACAGTCTGTGGTCTATTAGCAAGATGTATTAAATAAACTGTTAATGTATGAGTTGACAATACTCTTGCACTTTTACTTAATTGTAAGTTACCTATTTTATGTAAAGAGATTTAAAATTTGAGGACTATTTGACAAGGAAGTAGTATAGGTAAAGTTGCTGAGTAACTTATATATTTTGACGAAAGCAAGATCAACGTTTGCTCTGTTATATAATTCACGGGTGGAGGAAAACCATGGTAGATTGAATATCATTTTCAATATTTCATTTTTGATTCGGTGCAATTTATTAATGTGAGTCTTTGCGCAATCCGCCCAGACAGGAGCACCATAGGTCAGCACAGCACTGAATATTACGTTGTTTATGATAAGTTTGTTCTCACTCAGACCCGAAGTACGACTTATAAAAGGACATAGTACCTTCATCAAACTATTTGCTTTATGGATAGTACATTTTATGGGCTTTCCAAATAACAACTTTTTGTGGAATATGATTCCCAACTACTTCAAGTCATCACTCCAGGCGACATAGGAGGTACCTGTCCGAAGGTTAATTATAATGGCGGTTCCAAGATGGCTACCGAAAATTTTAAACTTCAAGGGATTGCCTTGAAAATCAACACTAGGAGGTTTTTGGGGATGCTGATTTCGAATCTCAAACTCATATGATTGTAGCGAATTTCACGAGCTATAACTTTTGTCATAGCTATTTGTCGCCTCCGATTGATTCCGTCGTTTTTTAAATATGCGAAATTTTGAAAAAAAAAGTGAAACAAAAGTTGTTGGAAGTATTGTCCTTAACATTAAAATATATTATAATAATAAATTGTAATAATAATTTTTTATCTAAAACCCCCAAGATTAAAGATGGTGGCCACACCTTGCGGAAACCGAGACAGAATATTTCGGTTGACTCCGATTTAACGCAAACCTTGATGTGCTATTTGACTGGACTATGTACCGAATTTAAGATAACGACCGAATTACCAAATTGGACACAAAAAATAAATTCATGAAATCGACCTTTTATAGAAAAAATTGTGGCAAAATCCGTTGATTTATTAGCGTGTTATATAAGAAAGCATACAAACGTAGAGAGTTCAGGGCGGAAAGCCGAAGCGAGCTAAGCTACCTCGGTACCCCGTTAAGTCCAAACATAGTTTCGGTGTCTAGATCTTGGCCTCGCATTTTGGTGTGTAGACGAGTACGAAATGATTATAGCCGTGCAGTCTATTTAATCGAATGCCACTGGATCCGCGTTTTCACCTGACATATATCCTCGGCATTACCTGGTATACTAAAAATCCGTAACACAAATGATCCACCACATCAACAACAAGAGACTGCTGTCTTCTTTCCAATTTGGTTTACGTAAGTCTCATAGCTGCGAAACAGCTGTATTAAATGTGACGACAGATATACACAAAATTCTGAACAATGATCATATTACTATTCTGACGCTGTTGGATTTTAGTAAAACTTTTGACTCTTAAATAAACTTTCCACAACGTATTCTTTCTCATCCTACGCAATTAAATCTTCTGTTTCTGATCCTTTTCCTTTGTTCTGTGGGGTACCTCAGGGTTCGATTGTCGGCCCGCTTCTTTTATGTATTTACATTAATTACCTTCCTGATGTTGTTAGTGAAGTATCTATTCATCTTTATGAGGATGATGTTTAGATGTATTTGATGCGGCCAATTGGCCTAGTCAAGGATTGCGTTTGTCGCATAAATGAAGATTTGGACAGAATCCGTAATTGGAGTTTACGCAATGGGCTAGTTATTAATCCCTCGAAGTTCAGTGCCCTTCCCATTTACCGTAATGGGATTGTTCCTTCAACAATTCCACCCATAATACATATATGTACAATGAAAATGACTTACTATTTAGCGCAAACTTTTTATTCTGAAAGTATCTGCAATTAGGTCACATGATGTTGTAGCATGATTAACAAGTTAGGCATCACGCACTTATTTGTATCAAACTTCCTGTTTAACATTGCATTCAGACCAGATTAAAAATGTGTCTATGGAAATGTTGTTTCTCTTTTTTAATTGCGAAATTGTAAGCTTCTCCACAAAGTGCGCGCATCCCGCACTGAAAGCATTCATCCCCTTAGCTAAAGTCGCATCCATTCAAAGCATCCTGAGCGCATTTTTGCAACGCTTCTGTTTTGTCTCCTGACGGGATGGATATGTACGTACACGAAAGAAATTTAATTTCGCCCCGAATGTCAAGAAAAACCTCATTAAAAGTTGAAGCCTGGCAGCGAGCTACTTTTGTACTTTCGGTGAACGCGACAACTTTTCGCTTGCTTCCATACTATCATACCTGCCATCGCGGCTCCTAATTAAATAAATAGAAGACACTGCCACGGGTTGCTTCACCCGCAGCGCAGCGTACGGTGGCGGGGGATGATACATCCGAGACATCTTCATTTATTTTTCATTTCCTTCGACTCACTTAATGGAGTTTCAGTCATTATGCACGGCTGCCAAGTCAATACCTAAAAGCGGGCGCATTCTGCTACCGACACCGGTGGAAGCTACTTGTAAGAGAAGCGAAAATTACCAACGCGGGACTTTATGCCTGCAGGAGGCCCTTCTGCGGGCTGAAACAAAACAAACAACAAAAGCAAGCGAGCGAACAGGTGTATTTTCTGTAGAGATGAGAGATGGGAGCAAATCCTGCAAAAGCTCAACTCAAAAGGATTTTCAGGGGTAGAATTTCGAAAGTTGGATTTCACCCTTTTTGAGGAGTACTTCCCCAGTTTCAAGGGAAATTCCCCCTTCAGAGCTTTGCTCCGTCTTAAATTGGATTCAGACGACAGTGCCGTTCGGAGCGCCTAATTTACACACCTTATCTTTTATTCAAATTTGTTTGCGCGCGGATGCATGCACCACGACGCGTCTATGCATACGAAACGAATGCTTGCTTTGGGCTCACAGCTCACTCAATTCAGGACTTTGATCAAATTGCATTATTGGGAAGCTCTGCTGAAATGAATTTTGCGGCAATTAGTAAAATGAAATTGGGAACTAGCGACACGTGCGGGGAAGTTGTGGAAACGCCTCCTGGCTGTAGGCTGTAGTTTCTGTGCTCCGAACAATTATAAGATAATTAGGGCACATATGCAGGCCGATAAATTTGCCAGCTGCTACATATGGGCCCTGCAGAAATCGGGCGCTCTATGATTACCCAACAAATTATGGAACAGCGCTCGGGGGATGACACCAACAAATTTATTGATATCCTGTGGGTTCGTATCTGTGGCGCATTATTCATAGTGTACCGAGTACATATAATTCTAATTAGGCTAATTTAAATTCTTTAATATATCGACATAATTTCATTCAAGTATACTGCTGATGCATCACTTCCGCAAATTCCCGTTGCCAAAGTGCTGATCAACAATTTATACATAACTGCTCAATATACGCGCATTATTTGCCGAAATGCATTTTTACTTAAGGTGAGTGACTTCACGCGACAAATTGCTGATGCGACACTTATGCCTGAGGTGAATGAAATTATGTCAATGCAATTGTATATTAGTGTAAGTGCATTGTTAATTAGGTATAAATAGCTGTAATTTGGATAAAATAAATTCATTGTTCTTTAGTTAGCAATCAGTGAAGTTTTACTTAACTTCTACATTTGGTCCTTCGAACAAAAGAGAATTTATCCTGTAGAACTAGGGTCTTCAGGTAAAATAATCTTAAAACAACCTCTGGAACTAGGGTCCAAAGGCTTTGCAAATTGGAGAAAGACAGCCCACTTCTAGAACAAGGGTCTAGAAGTCTCGCTTAAATTCTTCAGCAAATAACTAAAACATTTTTTCCTAAATCAGCAAAAATTTACACATCAACTCGACCACAGTTAGGAATAAAAAGCACAACATGGATCAGTTACTGAGAGATCAGGCAAAATACGTCAGAATAATAAAGAAGATCGCCACCCAAATAAGCAAGGATCCCACGGTCAGAAAGACAATCGAGTATGGTGAGACAAGGCTGATGTCACTCAACAATGCTTGGGAGGAAGTTGAGAATTTCAATAATCAACTCGAAGCAATAAAAGAGCAGAATGCCGATCATAAATATTTCAATGAAGACTACTTCGGCCAAGTTGAGACACTTTGTGATCAGACAAGGGAGAGCTTAGAGAAATTGATTCGAGAGGCAATTGAAAGGAAGAAAAGCTCTGAAGAAATTGCAGAGCAGCTACGGCTAATAAGAAAGCAAACAGCTATAATCGACACTTTGAAAAGGAACATCGCTAGCATCGAAGTAGATGAAGACAAGGAGTTCTCGTCAATATACTACACGCAGAAGACTAAACTATTAGCCGACTACTGGGAACTAATCGTACAAAATCATGCCAATATTGTAGGTATGGGAAAATTCAAGGAAGAGTATTTCGAAGAAGATGTATTTGCAGCAGCTGAAACTTTGTATCAGAACGTTTTGATAAAGATACAAGAGAAATTGAGTAGTCTAGTTGCACCAACACCAACTCAGACAACTATAGTTACAGCTGATAGAAATACAAGTGTACAACTTCCACGAATTGACATTCCAACATTTTCCGGGGATTACTTAAAATGGCCATCTTTCAAAAATTTGTTTACTGAACTGATACACAAAAGTAATAAAATTACCAAAGCGGAGAAACTATTTTATTTAAAGGCGAACGTGAACACAGAACCCAGCGAACTTATTCAACATTTGAATATAACTAATGAAAACTATGACACTGCTTGGGAAATTTTAAATCGCAGATACGACAACAAAAGAGTCTTGATATCGGCACAATTAAGAAGACTCTGCAATCAGCCAGAATTAATTAAGGAATCAGCGGATGGGTTAAAGAAACTTCATGATTCAACATTAGAATGCTTAGAAGCAATCAAAAACTTAGAAATCGACATTCAAAATTGGGATCCGATTATTATACATCTCTTAATTGAAAAACTAGACAGAGAATCTCGACGTAGTTATGAGCAATCTCTCACCGATCCCAGACAGATTCAAACGCTAGAGGAGTTTCTTAAGTTTCTTGAGAATAGGTTTCAAGCACTAGAATCTATGGGTCTAATCAAATATAATCAAACAACTAAACAAGAAAAAAGGAACGATGTGAAGGTATGTCATGGTACAGTTGGGTCAAAATCGTCATGCGGCCTTTGCAAAGGCAATCACAAAATCTATGCTTGTGAAAAGTTTCTGAAAATGAACACTGACAAAAGAAATGATGAGATTCGAAGAAACAAGCTATGTTCTAACTGCCTCATACAGGGTCATTCAGCTTATAACTGTAAAAGCTGGAAAACTTGCAGAATATGTAACAAAAAGCATCATACGCTTTTACATGTAAATTCATCGTTTCAAAAGCCTGTACCAAGCGCAACCAGTCAGGAAACCAATGAAAAGGAGCCCAAGAAGGCAAACGCTACAATGCTATCAACTCACTTAGCAGAAAACGAAAGTAAGCATACGGTACTTCTAGCCACTGCAGTGTTACAGGCAGTCGGCAAAAATTACAACTCGGTAATGTTGCGAGCACTAATTGATCAAGGGGCCCAAGCCAGTTTTATAACCGAAGAAGCAGCACAGAAACTAAAACTCCCGAGGAAACGCATTAACGCAACTGTCACTGCATTAGGAGGAGCAAAAGTTAACAACATTCAAACGTGTATCGAACTTACCATAAAGCCAAGATTTCCATCTGAATTCAACACAACGACAACAGCGCTAGTATTAAAGAAACTAACAAGACTATTGCCATCAACCAAAATTGCAAACAAATTGAAATGGGAACACACAAAAAATTTAATACTGGCAGATCCAGAATTGGATGAACCAAGAAAAATTGATGTAATTCTTGGAGCAGAAGTAGTTGCAAAAATATTAATGAATAGTGTATTGCGTGGATTCCCAGGAACTCCTATAGCTCAGGAGACACAGCTAGGTTGGGTACTATCAGGTGAAGTAGAACAGAGTTCGTCAATTATAGCACCTCAATGTTATATAAGTGAGGTGAACATAGATCAAGAAATAAGGAAATTTTGGGAAATAGAGGAACTTCACACTGACTCAGTACTGTCAAGTGATGATTTAATTTGCGAAAATCATTACAGAACTACGTACAAAAGAAATTCAGATGGAAGATACATAGTGAGATTACCATTTAGAAAGGATCCTACACACGCCAAACTAGAAGGTTCGAGAGATATTGCTATGGCCAGATTGCTTCAAATGGAAAAGAAATTCAGAGGCGATAAAACCTTGGAAATCATGTACAAGGATTTTATGAAGGAGTACTTGCAACTTGGCCACATGAGCTTAGCATCTGATCACTTAGATACAGCATACTATCTACCTCACCATGCTGTAATGAAGCACGATAGCACAACAACAAAACTAAGAGTTGTATTTGATGGTACCGCAAAACGTCACAATAAAGAAAGTTTAAACGATATATTACTAGTGGGACCGCAAATACAGCAAACGTTAATTTCAATCCTAACTAGATGGCGGAAACACAAAGTAGTCTTTACATCTGATATTGAAAAGATGTACCGTCAAATAAAGGTCGACATCAGAGACCAAAATTATCAACGTATCTTATGGCGAAATTCTCCAGAAGAACCGATCAAAGAGTACAACCTAACGACAGTTTCCTATGGGACAGCAAGTGCACCATTTCTAGCGATACGAACACTACAGCAGTTAGCCCGGGATACAGCTAAAGAATACCCACTTGCAGAAAGGGTTATTATGAGAGACACGTACGTAGACGATATTGTATCTGGAGGAGATTCTGTAGAGGAAACTATCAAAATAAGTGCAGAATTAATTAATTCACTGAAAAGCGGCGGATTCAATTTAAGAAAATGGAATAGTAATGCCAGAGAGCTCTTACAGAAACTACCATGGAAATTGAGAGATTCAGCTCCAGACCTGGATTTTGACCAAGAAAAATCTATAAAGGCACTTGGGGTTTATTGGAATCCAGCAACTGATCATTTCAAAATATCAGTAAATATACAGGAAGACCAAGATTCCTTGACTAAAAGAGAAATGTTATCTGAAGCGGCTAAAATCTTCGATCCAATTGGATTATTAGCACCGGTCACAATTACTATCAAGCTATTATTCCAAGAAATTTGGAAGGAAAATCTAAATTGGGACCAACCACTACCTGAAAAAATCAAATCACAATGGAATCGAATAAAACAAGAACTATCGTACTTAACGAAACTGCGAATTCCAAGGTGGATTAATTACAGATCAGACGCTGGTTATTATGAACTGCACGGATTCTCGGACGCCTCAGAAAAAGCATATAGCGCAGCAATCTACTTCAGAGCAATACAACCAGGAAAAATAGCGGTATCATTATTCGCTGCTAAAACTAAGGTTGCTCCACTCAAATCAAAACTGACATTACCACGGTTAGAATTGTGTGGAGCAGAGCTTCTTGCAAAATTATTAAAGGAAACAGTAGACAATTTAGAAATTCCAAACCTACAATGCTTTGCCTGGACAGACTCGAAAATAGTGTTATCATGGATTAAGGCCGACCCACACAGATGGAAAACATTTGTGGGCAACCGAGTTGCAGAAATACAAGCAAAAACGAATAAGGAAAACTGGTATTACGTACGCTCTTCAGAAAATCCTGCAGATGTAGCCTCAAGGGGAATATACCCATCACAGCTGGAAAGGCATTCGCTGTGGTGGGAAGGTCCAGACTGGCTGAAACATGCAAGGATCGTATATCCAGAAATAGAAGTGAAGGAGACAGAAATAGAAAGGAAAAATGTTGTAGTACATACACTAACACATACAGATGATGCGAACATATTCGAGTTATTACTACAAAGATATTCTTCATTATGGACAATTCTACGTATTCTGGCATACTGCAAGAGATTCATAAGAAACTTAAAAACCGGCAAGCGACAGACTAACTTACTTACAGCTGAGGAAATTGAGAGTGCACTTCTACCATTAATTAAATTCATCCAAGAAAAACATTTCAAAGAGGAAATAAAAAAACTACGACAAAAACAAGAACTGCCAAAAACAAGTCGGCTGCTAACACTAAACCCATTTATTGATCCAGACGAAGTGTTACGTGTTGGCGGTAGGCTAGAAAATTCAAAATTGTCCTTCGATCAGAAGCATCCAATTATTATTCCACATAAGGACGAGTTAGCTACCCTCATCATAGACCAAGCCCATAAACGAACATTACATGGGGGAAATAATCTAACCTTGGAAGTAATTCGCCAAAGATACTGGATAATCAATGGACTAAAGGCTGTCAAGGGGCAAATCCATAAATGCACTAAATGCCATCGATACAAGGCTGAGATGGCTCAACAGCTTATGGGAATGTTACCTTCTGCGAGAGTCACACCAAGCCGTCCATTCACACATACTGGGGTCGATTACGCAGGACCTTTCGATCTTCTAGTGAAAACGGGTAGAGGAAGCCGCACCTATAAGGGATATGTAGCAATCTTCATATGCCTGACTACTAAAGCAATTCACATCGAGGTAGTTACAGATATGACATCGCAGGCCTTCATAGCCGCCTTTAAGAGAGTAATACACCGAAGAGGTCCTGTGGCACACATGTATAGCGACAACGGCACTAACTTCGTGGGAGCAAGCAGGATAATCAGTAATTTACATCAACAGAACACATATAAAACTGAGGTTGGCGAAGCCCTAACAAGAGCTGGTACTCAATGGCACTTTATTCCTCCAGCATCACCACATTTTGGCGGTCTATGGGAAGCTGGGGTGAAATCTGTGAAACACCATATGCATCGAGTAGTTGGGGAAACAAAAATGACTTATGAAGAAATGACAACACTAATGACTCAAATTGAAGGATGTCTCAATTCACGTCCTCTGTGCCCATTATCGCAAGACCCGGAGAGCCTAGAAGTGCTGACACCTGGTCATTTTCTAACTGGGGCACCCATTTTGTCAATGCCGGATAAGGACTACTTGGAAACCTCCTGTGGTCTCCTTAGGAGATGGGAACGAGTGGGGAAAATGTATCAGGAATTCTGGAAAAAATGGTCGAATGAGTATCTTGGACGACTTCAGCAAAGACCAAAATGGGCACAGAAAAGACGAAACCCAGCAAAGGGAGATCTCGTTTTAATAAAGGAGGACAATCTGCCTCCATCTCGATGGGCTCTTGGGAGAATAATCGAGGTACATCCTGGAACCGACGGACTCATAAGAGTTGTAACATTGAAAACGAAATCTGGTGTTCTCAAAAGACCCATTGCA
Organism: Neoitamus cyanurus; assembly: GCA_947538895.1. Classification (NCBI taxonomy): domain Eukaryota; kingdom Metazoa; phylum Arthropoda; class Insecta; order Diptera; family Asilidae; genus Neoitamus; species Neoitamus cyanurus. The sequence goes on from OX384547.1 coordinate 21,784,593, forward strand.
AAGATCTCTATGTTACCGATAAATAAGGATGAGAATACTGGGGGCGATTCGTTAAGTGACGAGCTGGATTCTGACAGTGATTTCCAACCACCACCGTCCTCGTCTAGAGACAAACCACACAAGTCAGAGGGCACTTCTCGCAAACGGCCACTTAATGAACCCTCAACCTCCAGTGAAGATCAACGAGAAGAGAACAAATCAAGAAGAACCACCAAAGACCGAAGTTGCAACATGAGCCTGGTCCACTACTTATTACTTGGTGCATTAATTGTCCTTCCTGCTATGAGCCAGGAAATACCACAGCCATACCAGCTAACAAAATTCGATAATCAGGAAGGAATATACTTTGATGACGTTGCAGAAGTACACCTATACGGAAGCGAATGGAATCTACTCATTTATTACGACTTGTCAGCGTATTGGGCAGAATTCTTCGGAATTAAGCAATCGGTACGGAGGCTCAATGAACTTTGTGAGCAGAATCAGCAAACAGGACTACCAAAGGAATTATGCAATGCAACGATATTGCAGCTAAATCATCAAGTACTCGAGTCAGAACACATAAATACTGTACTCTACCAGCAAAATGAAAAAACTTCAACGCGCAGCAAAAGAGCACCATTGGAGATAATTGGAACAGCTGCTAACAAATTATTTGGTATTCTCGATCAAGATTTTGCAGAAAAATATGAGGAACAAATTACTCAAATCAACAAAAACGAAATGATGCTGCAGAAACTTCTTGACGACCAGACATCAATTGCAGAGCACACAGTTAATGTAATGAAAAAGAACCACCAGACGGTTCAACATCAACTGAGTGCACTAAAAACTCAAATCGAAGCAGTCAAAAGCAGCATCAATGAATCAAACCAAGAGCTCAAAGTAACACAAACATTCAACTCGGCAGCAATATTGATAACATTAAATCTGATTAATTTCCAACATGTACAGCGAAGCATTCTATCAGTAGTAATGGATACTAAACAGGGCCGAATAAATACGTTATTATTAACTCCAGCACAACTCAGTGAACAGCTCAGAACGATACGAGAGCACCTACCAGATAACTTGAAGCTCCCAGGGACCGACAGTACATCGTCAATGTTATCCATATATTCTGCAATGCATGTAAAGATGAGGATCACCGAAAGGAAGGTCTTATTTGACACTCGAATACCCTTATTAAGGAGTGAATCATACCGATTGTATCAATTGGTACCGATTCCTGTACAGCATGCGAACGATCACATATATATTCAGCCGTCGAGCGAATATATAGCAGTAAATCGACACAGAGATCGATTTAGCCCCCTAACACAGCAACACATGAAGGCTTGCATCCATTCGTCCAACAGTGAATTAATGTGCAAGCTAAAACAGCCATTATTCACATTAAAATCAAATCAAAGCCGATGTGAGATGGAACTCCTCACCAAGCAAAGGTCACTCTCACCCTTTTGCCAATTACGGAGCGAGAGTGCCCAGAATTCTTGGATACAACTACATGCATCAAGTTCATGGTTATACATTCTAAAGGAAGAAACGCCATTCGATATCATCTGCGAGACTTCTGTACACTCAATATCTTTGACGGGCAATGGATTGATTAAAATTCAGTCATCATGCATGATCAACCACCCGACAATGA